>CP139505.1:367732593-369083918 GCA_021014915.2 Artemisia tridentata subsp. tridentata
TATTTGATTTCTTTAAGTGCCACAGTTTGCACTTAAATGGCTAAAAAAATGAATTTTTGCATGTATATATCAGAAATTATTTAAACAAAAGAATAACAGGAAACATTTTGAAATACATACTGTTGGCAGTGCTTGTGTTGGGGACAGATTTTGTTCCGATTGGGAATCTGGAGGCCCGTTTTGTCGTGACTTGGGCTTTTTCTTAAGTCCGACAATTTTAGCAGGTTCCTACATGTATATATAAAACACGTTACATTATTTAAACAAAAGAATGACAAGAAACATGTTGAAATACATACTGTTGGTACTCCTTGTGTTGGAGACACATTTACTTGCGATTGGGAACCTGTAGACCCTTGTTGGCTTACATGTGAGGCTACTGGCAATTGAGATGGCAAATTTAACTGCACCCCTTGTTGACTCAACTGTGCCATCAGTTGAGTAAGTATTCTCTTTGTTTCTGATGACGTATAGTCCGCACTCGGGTCACGAACCCGACCAATACTCAAGCCCATCACGCGTGGGCTATCACGATAAAGATTTGGGCTTACAACGGCCCAAATCCGAAATCTATTATTGGCCTTGATATAGGATCTCTTATTTACGGGATAAGGATCAATGGACCGAATAAGGCGGGATACGCCGAAGAGTAAGGAACACGAAACCAACAAGGATTTTGTGTGTATATAAAGGGCATCTCGGCTCTCATTAAAGGTATCATATCATAACCCTAACTCTTCACTAAACCCCTAAAACCGATTACTTACTTTCACGCCGGAGTATAATCGTGGGAGACATTCCCACGATAAGCCTAACGGTGTTTTTTGTTCTCTTAGTGCGCAGGTCTCAAGCATTAAGATCCAATTGATATGGGAACAGGAATCCAAACAAGGAACGCCCAACTTTTGTATCAACAGTTTCTGTCATCTCATTGGACAATTTCTTGATCTGTTCATCATCTTCTTTCTGCACAAAAAATATAGGAAATGTTGGGATTGAAAGTCTTCTTGATGCTATTAGAGTATCTGTTGCTCATATTTGAGTCAATGCTGCTCAGCTGGAGTTAATATGCCTAGTGTTTACTACTGCTAGTACACAGTTAATGCTGTTAGTACGCAGTTAATACTGCTGGTATACAAGTTACTACTGCTAGTACACTGTTAATGCTGCTGGTATATAAGCATAATACTAGAATTTTCACTCAAACTTACAAGTTTATCTCCCACTGATCTAATCTCATCATTTGGAAATTCGCCGTATTTGTTTACCCTTCCTTTCAACCACATTATACCAGGCGGGGGTTCTTCATCTGCTTCAATCTCTTTATTTTCGATCTAATAAACATCAAATACATACACATGTAAAGTTAAAACAAGATAAACGAAAATATGAGGATGCATACACATGTAATCTTACTATTTTCTCTTTCACATAAACAAATCCACCTCATCCCATTTTAAGCTGATAAATACTTTTGCAACGCGACATTTTAGCTTTATCAGATATCTCCTAAAAACACAAAATCATAAGGCGTTTACATGCGGTAATGCTGCAAACTGAAAATTATGAAATGACATATAGACTTAAATAAAGATGACTAATTAAAACCTTGCATGCATCGGTGGTCGTGTGGTTTACAAACGCGACCCAGTCTTCTGATTTCACAAATTCAATATACTTGGCCGGGACTTCATTCAGTTTGGAAGGTGTATTTAGGTTGGGCAAAATGTATTTTTCTCTGAGCTACGTTCTGAAATTCCTTAGCAGTTTACCAAGAAGAGTCATTACCAATTTTCTGAATGTTACGTCAACATCAAAATATCGCTGCAAAGATTAACACAATGTTGCTAATTAGTTTCACATAATGTAACTGCATAGATAAACTTATGTAGTACTGGGTTAAAAAATAGTATATATGTACAGTGATTTCATTCCATAGTTTATCTCCTGATTCTTTATTCACATTCCTCCAGGAAAGAATCTTCAAACCTATGTGCTCATGAACCAGATCTCCTAAAAAACTCGAAAACAGTGCTCTGTGTAACCTTTGATGCATTGAACCCTGATACCCTATTCAATGCATCAAAGGTTACCTTGAGCTTTATTCCACTAGGGTTGCCATATTTCATGCGAAACTTAAATAGCCTGGTTATGCCTCTCTTAGCTAGTATCCGATCTGATTGGTTAGTTCCAGTTCATCATCATAATACTTTTCGAATTCATATTCTATGTTGTTATCATCATATTCATTATTAGCAGGAAGCAAAAGATGATTATCAACAATGGGTTGAAATCCCATGACTATTGAGTAACAATGGGTATGAGAAAATGATTAGGGCATAATGGTGATAGAAGATTTGATTTTTGTGTTTTCTTTGCAGTCTTTTTTTTAGGAGAGAAAACAGGGTATAGGAAGAATATGAATCGTACCTTATTCTTGGTAACTGCTTCTAATTAGGCGATTTCAAAATTTTGGATCAAAATTTTGGCTCCAAATTCTAATTTCAAAATAACAATTGAATTATTTAAAAAAAAATCCTTTAATTTGAACCTGTTAAGTAAAGCATAAACTTGAAGAAATCAAAATTTTGGCTCCAAATGTTATATATCATTATCTTAATCGCAAATCTTGAACCAATATCTAGAACAAAGATCATGAACACAAATTTCATATCAAATCAAGAACTCAAATTTACACAATTACACCAAGATCATGAACACAAACTGATACCATTTAACACAAACTGCTACCATTAAATCATAAACCAACATGAAATCAAGAACACAAGCTGCTACCATTAAATAAATATGTGCAATCATCAAATCAACAATAGAAACTGCTACCATTAAATCTAACTGTGCAATCATCACATCAAGAACACAAATTGCCACCATTTAACAAACCAAAATACTATCATTACAGTTATAAAATAGATACAGTTAAACTACTAATTACCAGTTATTGTAACAATAATAATTACATTTAACCAAATTAAATGTCAGAAATACTACTACCATATTAAAGTAACAAATACCATTTACAAACATAAAAGCTATTAATGGATATCCTAAACCCCTAAACCATCTTCTTACACGCCAGTCCCAAGACAATATCCTGAGTAAATTTCTTTTTGTGTGCCTTTTCAACTGGGATTTGAGAGGATTGAGTTTTGGGAGTAGCTTGAGAGGATTCAGCTTTGTCATTTACCTATAAGTTGAACGAGTATAATGGATTAAGTCTGGAGAATGTCATAAAAGTAGTTAAACAACACTTATTAAATGGACCATTATTACCCCTTTTGTGTCAGCATCACCTGATTCTTCATCGCTAGAGAAATAGAAAAGGGCTCTTTCTCTTCCAATCTGTGTTTTCCCATACCTCCTAATAGTTCAACATACCATGTGTTTCAAAAAAATTAATTAATGGTATAAAGGTATACAACTTTAGCCACAAACACATAACAACTTTAGTATACCTTGTTGGAAATGATTTTGAATTTGGACCTAGGGATTTTTGCCTTTGAACCCGTTAAAGCATAAACTTGAATAAATTAAAAATTCACACAGCTTTACATTCAACAATAAATTCACACAGCTTTACATTAGAATCGGTAACAACCACAAACATCACCATTTATAGATCAAAAGCCTGTTACTAATTATTGTACAATGAATCATCAACTGATATGTGAAAACATTAAAAAACATACATTTGTTGTTATTTGGATTCATTGTTTGCGTGTTTGTGTTTGCCAGAAGAATGTGTGTTTTGATTAGGGTTTATTGATTATTGTGTGTGTTTACAATTGATCGGGTAAAGGGATTAATTGCCGGTTGACTATTGAAGTGGTGGTTTGGTTTAACTATGATGTGGCAAGAGGTGTAAAAAATATTAAAAAAAAAAAAAAAAAAAAAAAAGGCTAATGGTTTTGAAGTGGCGGTGAAAACTGGCTATAGCCGGTAACTAGGGATGGCAACGGTTCGGATTCGTGGCGGGTTTTAGTGTACCCGTACCTGAACCCATTTATAATATACCCATACCCACCCCATATCCCACTGGATACCCGATTAATATTATCTATCGGTTTTTCGGGTTTCCCCGCAGGTATTGGTTATCCGTAATTAAAAGTTAAAGAAAATGAATATCATATCAAATGATTTAACGCCACGTATCGCAACGCAACGTACTCGGCACGATATTCACCAAATAAATCAAATGCGCAAGAGGTTTCAAAAGTTAATCATTCTCATTTCCAAAAATAATCTCGTTTTAGCCTTTTAAAAGGGTTTGGTATCATCATTCGTGTAACGGTAGAGAACACGGACTCACGAGTACTCACTCCAAAAAAATGAATAACCGAATAGTCGAGAAGAGTATTGACGATAACTCGAGTCGAGACGAGATGACGAAAACAAGTCAAAGAGATAACTAACAACAAACATATCAAATAAGATGAGTCGATTGTTAATCGTCGGTATTTTCCCATAATCTCGTTTATTAGTACAAGGTATACTCGTTTTATGATTTAAAACAAGTTTGGACTTACGACAAAATTAATCTTTGGAAATAACAAAATTTCGCCATGACCCTTTCATTTATCGAACGTTTCCAAGTCAAAAGACTTTATTGAAAATCAATTTCCCGAGTAATTTATAATATAACGAGTATTTATATAAACCCTAAACCCTAAACTCTAAACCCTAAATGCTAAACCAATCCGTAACTCAAACAATAACCAAACGAATAGTCCAATAAATCCAAATATGTTAGTGTACGGGTAGCATGTCTCGAATAGTCCAATAGTCCTCGTGTATTCCGTTTTTATCCCAAATGTCACACGCAATGTTTTCAAAATCGGGATCCTACTTAAGATCCTATGGTAAAGGCCGGGATCCTATAACATCTTAAGCTTTTAAAGATCCTTTGTAAGATCCGGATCGTTTTTGCTTTGCAGTATCGTAAAATCGTAAGATCCTAAGATCAGGATCGGGATCCTGACAACCATGGTCTCACGTACACTTCTAATTTCCTTACTTCGTTATTAACCAAATTTAATAACAAATATCTCTACAACTTTTAATTTAACAATTGTTTTTATTTCTTTCTTTTATTTTTGTCCAAGTCGAGTCAATATCAAGTCGCAACAAATGAGTTACTATTTCCTTTCGAGTCACGGTCAAACATTTATTCCCTCGGGTCAATAATAATGAACCCGATCCCAAATCATCCCAAACATCACAAACAACTAGTTGTTGCATCAACTCATTATACATGGAAAGTCAATACTTGGTAAAAGGAAATTGGAGACTTTTTCGTACAACTTCAATTCACAGTTTACTTTTGGCGCGCGCCTTTGGTCCCTTTTCCCGCCTAAAGTCTTGGGAACCATTCATCTACCTCTCCAGCCTATTTATACCTATCGATTGTATACCAAAGAACACACACAAACACATATATCCCTTTCAATTCAAAGAAAACTTCAACAATGGCAGCAAATAATGGTAACTTTCAAAATGATGCTGAAGAGTACGAGTGGGTGTTAAACAACAATTTGCTGTTTGACGCAGTGTTTGATACTTTCGAGTATGAACCCATTGCAGAATATGGGTCGTATAGGTAGGTAGATACGTGGATGAGGGGTACAATTTTGAACTGGTTGCATGCGCAAGACTTTTTCTGGGATGAGGTTTGGGGAGTGAATGAGGTGGAGGAGGAGGAAGAAGATGAATAGGATGATGAAGATGAAGAGGAGGAGGAAGGTGAAGAGGAGGAGGTGGCTCAAAGTGAGGTGGTGCAGCAAAATGAAGAGGATCAGCAACAAAATGTGGTGGTGCCTCAAAACCAGGGGGAGTAGCAAGATGGGTTTCAAGACCCTTATGATCTAGAAAAGAGGATTAGCGATCTTGAAATTTTGTTTAAACGACTCGAGGAAAGGAAGAAATTGATGGGAAGCAGGGAAGAGAGCTCTGGTTCTAACAAGTTGGGGTGAAACAGAGTGAAGCAGTTTAAGATGATGGTGTTTTTATGTTTTTAGTATGTTTAGTATTTAGGTTGGATAATTAGATGTATATATGGTTGTAGCTTTTAAAAAATATCAATAAAATGTTTGATGTTTAATTAATTATTTATGGTTGCTTGTGAATGTTTGATTTAAGGAAGTCAACAAACCAAAATTTGCATAAGGGTAAGTGGTGAAAAGAATGCTGAGGGTTTATGGGCAAAAGAGGAATCGTTATCTGTGTTTCCCCTGATGTTAAAGGGGTGTTTGGTTTCTTGGATAATACAGTCTTTTTAGAAGACTATTAACACTTAAACAGTAAACTGTGTTGTAATGCAAGAACAACAATGTCACCAAAACTGATTAAGTGTCTTCCTTTACACTTAATCACCTCCAAATGTATGAGTGCAGTATTGTTTTAAAAGAAAATTGAGTTCATACTGCTGAGAAAAAGTTTTTGCACAAAGTTTGTACTGCTAGCGTAAAACTTTGTACTGCTGGGTAGCCGTTAGTACTGTCTGGGTTTTAACCGTGGTTTATTTATAGCCGTTGGGGTAATTTTTGTCAATTACTTCGCTTAAGGGTTTCATAAATTGGATAATTCTCTTTCTTTATATAATTTATACAATTTCTTCAAACTAAAGAAACAATTTATTGAAGCCGGTCCAATGATAACCCAACACTCCAATCAAACATTTAATCAATTTTCATGGCAAATTTAGAGTTTTGTGATTCACATAACCAGGTTGCATTCTTGGAGAAAACCGGAAGGGAGTCAACACTTCCACCAGATAGTAGATTTTCTAAACACTACCCACATCAGGTATGCTCTTACAGTTAATCCTACTATCTATTTCTCTTAAATCAAACAGTTTTGGCAGACTGTTACTACCAATACATTTGAGAATGGAGACAAAGAGTTAATTGAAACAGTTGATGGCAAAACAATAACTATTACTGAGGCATCTGTTAGGAGGCATCTCCATTTAGTAGATGAAAATGGTATTAGTTCTTTGCCTAATACTGAAATTTTTCATCACCTTTCCAGAATAGGGTATGACACATCTTCTCAAATTCTGACTTTTCAAAAAAGATGTTTTGCCCCACAATGGAGATTCTTCATACATACCATCCTTCATTGTTTAAGTCCAAAGAAAACCTCATGGGAGCAATTCAGTAGCAATATTGCAACTGCTCTCATTTGTTTAGCAACAAACAGGACTTTTAACTTTTCAAAATTAATTTTTGATGGTATGGTGAAAAATATGGATAACAAATACAAGTTTTTAATGTATCCAAGGTTTATACAAACGGTTTTGAATATAAGGAAAAGTTTGCTTCTATCTAATAAAATTGTTTATCCAACTCCTTACCTTACTCAAAAACTTTTCAGTAACATGAGCATGGCTTCTAGGGGTTTTAATGGGATAGTAGTTCCACATTTTGAAACAATGTTGGTTCAAAATCAAAACATTCAAGGTGAAGGATCAACAAGCCCAGTTGAGTCCCATCACACACCCACAGGTTCATATGGTTCTCAATCAGCCTCACAACCAACTTCAACACACCTGGAAATGCCCTATGATTCACCTTTCCCAGGAGGTAACACACCTGGAAGTGATGAGGGCAGAGTGTCCCTAAAGGAATTGATGGATATTTGTACCAAATTGACTTAAAGGGTGGCTGGCTTGGAGAAAGAACTCAAGGAGACAAAGAAATAAATCAAGGAGACAAAGGAGTTGTATAGTACTGCTTACAAGAAGCTCATTGAAAAAGTGAAGAAATTGCATTCTAAAGTCAAGTCACTTAAAGCAAAGAGAAAGGAAAATATTGTGGAGTCTACAAGCTCATATGATGATGATTCAGATGATAACATGGATGATTCTTCCAAACAGGGGAGGAAGACATCTGATATTGATCAAGACCCCAATATTTCTTTGGTTAAAAAGAATGTCTAGTTTCAAGGGAGGCAAGATATGGGTGAAGAAAATTTGGATGCTGAAAATATTGGTACTGCTCATCAACAAGTTATGGCTGTGTATGATAGAAGGCAAAGGGCAGATAAAGGAAATAGCATTTTGATTGAAGAAGAGCCACCAAAGAAGGACAAGAAGAGTGTTCTTGCTCAGATTAGTTTTGATGAAGAGGTAGCTAGTAAAGCATAGGAAGATGAAAGAGCACAATTTGAGATTGCAAAATTAATTGATCAAAAAGACTTGCAAATGAAGCAGCTGAAGCAATGTTTAATCACGCTCAACAAGTTCAGTCTATGATTGCTGCTGATGATGTTTTAAAGGAAAGGCTTGGTGAACTCAGAGCAGATGAAGTGTTGTCCATTGAAGAGAAGTCAAGACAACTTGCTGAACTAATAAATTCAAGAAGAAAGTCTGCTGCAGAACAAAAAGCCAAAGAAAAGAGGAGTAAACCACCTAGTCAAGCTGAGCAAAGAAACACCATGTGTATTTACATGAAGAACATGGCTGAACACATTTATTCCCATGGGAACAGAAGAACCAACTAGAGCTACAAAGAGAGCAGGTATAATATTGGAGTCTGAATCTTCAAAGAAACAGAAGATTGGTGAAGAAGAAGTACCTACAGCAGAGGATTCAAAGAAGCAAAAGACTGAAGAAGATAAAAAAGATCAAGCAGTTGAGGAAGAAGAAACAGCAGAGGAATTAACTGATGAAAGGCTTCATCAGCATATGTTGGTTATAATCCCAGATGCATTGAATGTTGATCCTATTCAACCTAAACATCCAATTATTGATTTGGAGATACACACAGATACATTTGGGAAAGCTTGGAAGATAATCAGGGTAGGAGGACACTCAGAAGTTTATAAGTATTTTGAAGATATGCTAAAGATTTTTTATAGAGAAGACTTGGACAAGCTATGGAGTCTAGTTCAAGAAAGGTTCAGATCTACAGCTCCTATAGAAGACAAAGACAAGGAGCTATGGGTGGAATTGAAGAGGTTGTATGAACCTGATCCAGAAGATATCTTATGGCAGTTTCGAGCGCTCATGAGTTGAGTACAACATGGAGACTGTATGATACATGTGGTGTTCACCATGTATCTACAAAGAATGGAGTGGATGTCTACATGCTGATAGAAAAAGATTATCCATTAAGGGCAGCTAGCTTATTTGTTATGTTAGATGCTAAGCTTACAGTTACTGATGAAGACTCAGTAATCGCAAGAGAGTTACTGAGAAAGATCTTCAGAAAAGCAAAAAGGAAATAATGTTAGTACTGCAAGGTTTAACTTTGTACTAACAGTTTTAACTTTGTATAGAAGATATTTGAATTTCGTAACAATTTTCTTTAATAAAACAGATAGTCTATAAGACGAATACAAAAGAAGGTATAATCGAAAAAGACCCAAGGGCGGAGATGGTTGAGTTGTTGGTGTTGTGAAGGGGAGGTCACAGGTTCGATACCTGTGGCTTCCTTTGTGTATTTCCCTCCCCAAAATTTTTAAAAAGCCCCCTTTTTTTCTCAGCAAATTTCAAAATTAAAGCCCCCCATATATATTTTTTACAGCAAATTTCAAAATTAAAGCCCCCCATATGTTTTCCAGCAAATTTCAAATTTCTCACATTTCTCACCAATCACAGCCACCAGTCACCATTCACCAGTCACGTCACAGCCACCAGTCACCATCCACCATTCACCAGTAACCAATCACAGCCACCAGTCACCATCCACCACTTGCCGGTCCGGCCATCAACAACGGAGGTTATCAGTTGGTTGTTTTTTTTACTTTATTTAGTTTTAAAGTGATATGGTTCATGTATTGAATCAGTAGGTTATGAATGTTAGCAGATTGTATTTTGGTTATCAGCAGGTTATGAGTGTTAGCAAGACATTGTACTAGTTTTTTCAAGTTGTATTTTGGGTTTAACATGAATGAAAAATAGCATCTTCAACTAGAAAACCAACTGTTATTACATAACCAAATTCTGCATACATAGATGTTAGGAATTAAATATTCTGAAGTTTAAGAATCGGGAAATACTCTAAGTGCATTTCTGCTGGTAGTGTATATGATTCTGCTGGTAGTATTAAATGATTCTGCTACTAACTTATGCTGCGGCTAGTATAATCTGATTCTGCTGCTAATGTAATCTGATTCTGCTGCTAGTATTGCTGCTGCTGATCAGTGAGTCATTCTGCTGCTTAGATGGATAAGTATGCAAAAGATATTTGTTCTTCAAAGTCAAATATACACGGTAGATAATATCTTCTGTTGTATCATCAGTGAACAAGTTGTATGTATAAGATACAAGTTGTATCCTAGCTAGTTATACACGACTCATCAAGTCAAGTTGATTGACAAGACTTAAATCAATATTGTAAAGATCTTCTTAGAGTATAAAAGAAGATCTTAGACTAGATATTATGTGTGTCTTATATAGTGCTTAATTTAGAACTTCTCATAACAGTTAAGATATAGAACAAACACAATAATATCACAAGTCATAGAAACATAAGATTCAAGGTCTGTGTAACCCTAGTGATAAAAAAAGATCACTTGTATTATCTTGAATAATATTGAATCATTTGGTGATAACTTTCATTGTTCTTTGCTCATTCAATAAACATAACTGTTCCATTTTCATAACCATAATAACCTTCTAAGTGTGGTTAAGTAAATTCCGCGTACTTAATCATATTAACTCAATATATCATATACACAAAGTCACAAAGGTTTAACCACCTTACAGTGTACAATAGGATCCTCACAAGTGGTATCAGAGAAAGGTTGATATAGTTGATTTAGAAGAAGTAGAAGAAATGGACGTGCAAGATACTCAGGCTACAAATATTGCTGCTAAGTTGCCCATGAGCAAACAGAATGAGTTTGAGTTGTGGAGGTTAAGGATTGAGCAATATTTCATGGTTCAGGATTATGCTCTTTGGGATATCATTATGAATTGTGATTCTTTTACACTAGGTTATACAGATGTTATTCTTGAAGGTAAAACAGATAGGAGAAGAAATACTGGACCAGTTACTGGTGAAAAAAAGATGCAGAAAAGAAATGATCAAAAAGCAAGAAACTTGTTGCTTATGACCATTCCAGGTGAGCAGATACTATCCTTTAGCAAGTATCCTAATGCAAAAACTCTTTTTGAAGAGATTTGTGCATGTTTTGGTAGTAATGAAACTACCAAGAAAACACAGAAGACATTGCTGAAACAACAATTTGAAAACTTTAGTTCAAATGGCAATGAATCTCTTGATAAGCTGTTCTCAAGATTGCATAAGCTTGTCAGTCAGTTATCTGTGTTGGGGGTTGAGACATTAAATGAAGATCTCGACATGAAGTTTTTGAGAAGTCTACCTGATGAGTTACATACTCATGTGGTTGTCTGGATGAATAAGTCGGAGATTGAAACCATGAAATTCAATGATTTGTACAACAACTTCAAAACTGTTGAACAAAGTCTAAGGAAGTCTCGAAACTATACTACTAGTTCTGGGAATGTGGCACTATTGTCATCTCCTAGTATTAGTAAGTCTGAAGAGGTAGATGAAGGTGAAGGTGTTTCTATTGCTAACTATGGTGGTCCTACTACTAGTTCACAGAAGAATGTTGCAGGACTTGGAGATCCATCATTCTATGTATTTATGTCTAGTCAATCTAGTGGTTCTACTCTAAATCATGAAGACCTTGAGCAGGTTGATGATGATGATTTAGAAGAGATGGACATCAAGTGGCAAGTTGCTTTACTTAGCATGAGGGCTAAGAAGTTCTGGCAGAGAACTGGTAAGCAGATTACCATCAATGGTAATGAAACTGTTGGGTTTGATAAAAAGAAAGTAGAGTGTTTCAACTGTTACAGGCTGGGACATTTTGCTAGAGAGTGTAGAAACCCAACAAAGCAGGATAATAGAAACACATGGTATAGGCAAGAGAAGAAGAAGGAAGTCACAGTGGAAAAACCAAGGGCTATGCTAGCCATAGATGGTGTTAACTATGATTGGAGCTTCTTGGCTGATGAAGAGGAAGCACCAACAAATGCTGCTCTTGTGGCCACTGAGACTGCTCTAATGGCCTTTACTGATTCAGAGGTAAAATCTATTATTAAATGTACTGAATCATGCTGTGCTCATAAAGCTTATGAAGACCTTAAAAGGAAATTTGATGATTAACTAGAAGAGCTATATGACTGTATGGCTAATTTAGCTAACCATAAAAGAGGTCTAGCAGTGCTTGAAAAACAAATCTTACACTTTAGAGAAAATGAATCTAGGTTTACTGATGATATGAATATATTAAAAAGGAACATAGAATTCAAAGATGAGTGTATTGATAAGCTGAATGATTCTCTAGCAAAGCATAAAAATAAGACTGAAAATGTTAATATAACAATAGATGCTTTAGCTCATGCCTCAGAGGAAGTTCATAAAATTTGGGAAGCTCAAGTAATCAATAAAGCTAAGTCTGGTGTTGGATACAAGTCTGTTCCTCCACCATACAGAGGTGTTCCTTCACCTCCAGGTATTGACCTAGCACACACAGGTTTTGCTGAGTTTCAAGAACCAATAATGGAATATGGTTCTAAATCTACTAAGAGTCCTAAGGTAGAGAAATTAAGTGAGTGTTTATGTAAAACTTCACTTTCTGAGGACAAGGTGTCATCTGCTAAGAAATCAGGTGGTCCTATCATAGAGGACTGGACATCTGATAGTAATGAAGAACAACAGGTTATGTCTAAACCTGAAGTGGTTGAGAAAGCATGAACAAGTGTTCCTAAGATAGTCAAACACAATACTGATAGGCCTAAGTCTAATGTAAAACATGATAGGCAACCAGTTAGATATTGTGAACAATATAGAACTACAAACAAGCCCAGAGGTAACCATAGGAATTGGAATAACCTCAAGTCGCACCAACTAGGTGATGAATTTGCTTTTTATAACAAAGCTTGTTACAAATGTGGTAGTTTTGACCATCTTGGAGCTTTCTGCAATCAATGGGTATCTGGGTATGAAAACCATAGAGTGAACTACAAAAGGCAAACTCCTAAGTTTCACTTTCACTCTAACGCTAATAGAACCAAACCCAGAACAGTCTCAAACAAGTCTGGCTCAAACACAGATCCTGCTACTAGACATTTTATTCCTGCTGCTAGACCATTTATGACTTTTAACCCAAAATCAACAGCTAAGGGTGCAAAAACAACTTATAAAAATGCGTCAAAAACTGTTCAAAGGCCCATTCAAACAAAAGCAGTGGTCCAAAAACAAGTTTGGAAACCAAAGGGGACAACTAAAAAGCTAGCAGATTCTGCTGCTAAGCATGTAGTTCATACTACTGCTAAGGGAAACAGGGCAAATGCTGTTAAGGCCTCAGCATGTTGGATTCTTAAATCCAATGTTGCATCAACTGTTCTTAAAAGATTACATTTCATTGATACAAGAGGCAGATCCAAGTCAGTAATGGCTTGGGTCCCCAAAGAAAACTAATACTCCTTATTACTGTGCAGGAACATTCAACTGATAAACAAGAGGATCAAGGATACTCAGATAGTGGATGTTCAAGGCACATGACAGGAAACAAGTCTTATCTCTCAGATTTTCAATCAATAGATGGAGGCTATGTTACTTTTGGAGGAGGTGTTGGTGGCAAAATTTCTGGTAAAGGTACCATTAAAACTGGAAATTTAGATTTTGAAGATGTGTACTATATAAAAGAGCTTAAGTATAATCTTTTTAGTGTCTCACAAATGTGTGACAAAAAGAACTTACAAAGTTCTTTTTACTGATACTGAATGTTTTGTACTCTCTTCTGATTTTAAGATGCCTGATGAAAGTCAAGTACTTCTTAGAATTCCAAGAAAGGCCAATATGTACAGTGTTGATATGAAGAACATTGTTCCTAAAAATGATTTAACTTGTCTTGTTGAAAAAGCCACATTGGATGAATTAATGAAATGGCATAGGAGGCTTGGTCATATTAATTTCAAAACCATAAATCAGATTATTAAGAATGGTTTGGTAAGAGGTTTACCCCACAAAAGATTTGAAAATGATCAAACATGCATTGCTTGTCTTAAAGGCAAACAACACAAAGCCACTTGTAAGCCCAAGATTTTTAACTCTATCAATCAATCATTGTTTATGCTTCATATGGATTTATTTGGTCTTACAAATGTTAGAAGTATGAAACATAAGAGATATTGTCTAGTTATTATTGATGACTATAGCAGATTTACATGGGTTTTCTTTTAGCTACTAAGGATGAGACTTCTAGCATCCTTAAGACTTTCATTACAGAGATAGAAAACCTAGTAAGCAAAAGATTAAAAGTCATTAGATGTGATAATGGGATAGAATTCAAAAATAGAGTTATGGATGATTTCTGCAAGGAAAAAGGTATTAGAAGAGAATTTAGTGTTGCTAGAACTCCTCAACAGAATGGAGTAGCTGAAAGAAAGAATAGAACACTAATAGAAGCTGCTAGAACTATGTTAGCTGACTCAAAGCTACCTATAACTTTTTGGGCTGAAGCAGTCAACACTGCTTGCTATGTCCAGAATAGAGTTTTAGTTGTCAAGCCTCACAATAAGACATCATATGAACTTTTTAGAGGTAGAACTCCTGCAATAGGATTTCTTAGACCTTTTGGATGTCATGTGACAATTCTGAATACCTTAGACCATTTAGGAAAATTCGATGGTAAAGTAGATGAAGGTTTCTTAGTTGGATATTCTCTCAATAGCAAAGCTTTTAGAGTATACAACTTAAGAACTAGGAAAGTAGAAGAAAATCTGCACGTGGAGTTCTTAGAGACCAAGTCCAATGTAGAAGATCAAGGACCAAAATGGCTATTTGATCTTGAACCACTAACCCATTCTATGAATTATGTGCCTATTGTTGTAGAAACTAATGAATTTTCAGGTTCAAAAGATGATACATCAACAGATGAGGCAGGATTACACAAGGAATCAGACCAAGATCATGTTTGGATGCCAATATGGTCAAGTACAAGTGTGGGATCAACTTCATTAAATGATGATACTTCTTCTGGTAAAACTAAAGAAGTAATTGAAGATGAATACAAGGAAGATGGAACAAAGGAACAACAAACTGTTTCTGCTGCTGATTCTGCTGCTAGGCTTAATGTTCCTGCTGCTAGGCCAAATGATTCTGCTGCTGGCCCTTCAGAAACAAAAGAAGCAGAATTCTGAGAAGATGAGGTGGATTTGAACAATCTCCCACCAAATTATCAAGTTCCTTCTACTCCACACACAAGGATTCACAAAGTCCACTCCCTGGATAATGTGATTGGAGATGTACAATCAGGTGTGAAGACAAGACAACAATTGATGTCTTCAGACCAACAAGGGCTTCTTGATGCCCTTTATGCTTCAAAACAGCATGATTTTTCAAACACTTGCTTGTTTGTATGTTTTCTCTCACAAGATGAACCAAAGAACATTCTTAAAGCCCTAGAAGATTCAAGCTGGGTAGAGGCTATGCAAGAGGAGCTTCTTCAGTTCAAGATTCAAAAGGTTTGGGTGCTAGTTGATTTACCTAAGAATGAAAAGGTAATTGGCACTAGATGGGTTTTCAAGAATAAAAGGGGTGAAAGGGGTATAGTGATTAGGAATAAGGCTAGATTAGTAGCCCAAGGGTACACACAACAAGAAGGGATAGACTATGAAGAGGTATTTGCTCCTGTAGCAAGGATTGAAGACATTAGATTATTTTTGGCTTATGCTTCATTTTTAGGCTTCATAGTTTATCAAATGGATGTTAAGAGTGCATTTTTGTATGGAACTATTGAAGAAGAGGTATATATTTCACAACCTCCTGGTTTCATTGATCCTGAACATCCAGACAGAGTGTACAGAGTAGTTAAAGCTCTATATGGCCTTCATCAGGCACCAAGAGCTTGGTTTGCAACACTGGCTTCCTACTTAATAGAGAATGGATTTCAAAGAGGAAAGATTGATCAGACACTTTTCATCAAACAACACAAGAAAGATCTTCTGTTAGTGCAGGTGTATGTGGATGACATTATCTTTGGTTCTACAAGGAAAGAAATTTGTTTGGAATTTGAGAAGCTTATGCATGATAAGTTTCAGATGAGTTCCATGGGGGAACTTACATTCTTTTTGGGTTTGCAAGTTAAACAATCATCTGAAGGCATATTTATTAGTCAAGACAAATATGTTGCAGAGATACTTAGAAAATTTCAATTTGCTGATTCAAAAGTGGCAACCACACCAATGGATTCTGAGAAGCCACTTCTTAAAGACTTAGATGGAGATAGTGTGGATGTACACACATACAGATCTATGATAGGTTCTTTGATGTATCTTACATCATCAAGACCTGATATCATGTTCCCTGTTTGTGCTTGTGCAAGATTTCAAGTAACTCCAAAGGTTTCTCATTTAACTGCAGTCAAGAGAATTTTTAGATATCTCAAGGGTCAACCAAGGTTGGGTCTATGGTATTCTAGGGAGTCACCTTTTGACTTGGTAGCATACTCAGACAGTGATTATGCTGGTGCTAGCTTGGACAAAAAGTCAAAAACTGGAGGATGTCAATTCCTTGGGTGTAGACTTGTCTCATGGCAGTGTAAGAAGCAAACAATTGTGGCTAATTCAACCACTGAGGCTGAATATGTAGCTGCTGCAAGTTGTTGTGGTCAAGTTCTATGGCTTCAAAACCAACTTCTTGATTATGGGTACAATTTCTTACACACTGTCATACATATTGATAATAGTAGTACAATTTGTATTATTAAAAATCCAGTGCAACATTCTAAAACAAAACATATTGAAATAAGACATCATTTTATTAGAGATTGCAATGAGAAAAGGTTAATTCAAGTAATGAAAATAGCTTCAGATAATAACTTTGTAGATCTTCTTACAAAAGCTTTTGATGTTGGAAGGTTTCAATACTTGGTAGCAAGTATTGGAATGCTTAATCTTTGAATTTTTCAAACTAATGTGTTTTTGTACATAAATTTGTTTCTGCTGCTGGATTTATTTAATACTACTGTTAGTTCAAAGTTTGTGCTGCTAGTATAAATTTAATTTGTGTTATTCATACAGTTAGTCCTATGTTTATTCTAATGCAAGACAAGTACTTTGTATATTGTTCTTTTGGTTTTAGACTAGCAATTTCAGGTATGAACATTGAACACAAAGGAAATTTCAAGTGAAATGGGAGCAGCAGAATGCTTATACAGCTGCTAACATAATAGGTTCATGATAGAAAGAGTTTGGGAATTTAAACCTCCTTAAAACTTCTTTCTTGAAACCTGATTATGATATTTCACATTGAATTGATGACTTAGTTGATCAGATAGTAACTGATACAACTCACTTTCTATCATTTTATACTTTCAAGTATAATGTGTTAATCTCAGGATATCTGATAGAAAGAACAGCTAGTAAAAGTGAATCTAACACTTGTGTTAGAGGCAACAATTACTATGAGCTGGAAACCCTGTCAGGAAAGCTCTTTGAATGAGTTTATCTGTACACAGGCAGTTATTTATAACTGAAAACATTGGTTCTCACACAACCAGAGGTTACTTTAAACCGAAATTTTGATTAAGTGTCTGTAACTACACTTGATCCCTTCAAAATGGTTGGAAGCAGTATGGTTTTTCATAGTAAAATCATATGCATACTACTAAGGCAAAAGTTTTCTTAAAAAGGTTTTTGGAATACAAATGACTCAGAAAACCATCTAATGATGGATTATGAGTTATTTCCCCATGATTCACCACTCATAGGAGGTTACACACCTAGAAGTGATGAGGGCAGCAAACTAACTTTTAAGGAATTGATGGCTTCATGTACAACATTGTCTGACAACAAGTTCTAATTGGTAGATCAGATGATAGTGAGAGATCTTCCAAACAGGGGAGGAAGAGGAGATATATTTTGGTACATGGTGAGAAATCTTCAAAGCCCAGAGGAGATAATTAAATCAGGGGAGGAAGTATAACCAATAAAGAAAGTATGCTTAGAATTCAAGGGAGGAAAATGATCCATAGCAGATCATGTTCAATCAGGAAAGACAAGAGCTATACAAGATGATAACATGGAGGTTGAAAATGACAAGAACAGAGATAGAGTATTTTATATATTCAGAAGGGATGAAGCATTCAAAAGGAGAAAGTTCTATCTAGGAGCTTTCAGTTTCAATTTCAGTTCACTACGTTTTTTCATCACTTGCAAAGGCATTGCCTCTGATAATTCCTCCATATAAGGAAAGCATTGATATTGCTAAAAGTCGAAAGAAAGAAGATGAGTTTTTCAGAATAGAAGAAAGTTCAGATCAAGGGTCTAACTAGGAAGTGTTTGAAAGATCTTCACAATTCCTCATTTAATTCAGAAAAACATGTTGAAATGGATTCACATGTTTAGGGGAGGATTATTGGGAATTAAATATT
Organism: Artemisia tridentata subsp. tridentata; assembly: GCA_021014915.2. Classification (NCBI taxonomy): domain Eukaryota; kingdom Viridiplantae; phylum Streptophyta; class Magnoliopsida; order Asterales; family Asteraceae; genus Artemisia; species Artemisia tridentata. The sequence continues at coordinate 367,751,029 of CP139505.1, forward strand.
CTGAAGCTTAAGAATTAGGAAATACTCTAAGTGCATTTCTGCTGGTAGTATTAAATGATTCTGCTGCTAACTGATGCTGCTGCTAGTATAATCTGATTCTGCTGCTAATGTAATCTGATTCTGCTGCTAGTATTGCTGCTGCTGATCAGTGAGTCATTCTGCTGCTTAGATGGATAAGTATGCAAAACATATTTGTTCTTCAAAGTCAAATATACATGGTAGATAATATCTTCTGTTGTATCATCAGTGAACAAGTTGTATGTATAAGATACAAGTTGTATCTTAGCTAGTTACACACGACTCATCAAGTCAAGTTGATTGACAAGACTTAAATCAATATTGTAAAGATCTTCTTAGAGTATAAAAGAAGATCTTAGACTAGATATTATGTGTGTCTTATACAGTGCTTAATTTAGAACTTCTCATAACAGTTAAGATATAGAACAAACATAACAATATCACAAGTCATAGAAACATAAGATTCAAGGTCTTTGTAACCCTAGTGATAAAAAAAGATCACTCGTATTATCTTGAATAATATTGAATCGTTTGGTGATAACTTTCATTGTTCTTTGCTCATTCAATAAACATAACTGTTCCACTTTCATAACCATAATAACCTTCTAAGTGTTGTTAAGTAAATTCCGCGTACTTAATCATATTAACTCAATATATCATATACACAAAGTCACAAAGGTTTAACCACCTTACAGTGTACAATAGGATCCTCACAATAGATGCATTGTTGATTGCATAGTTGATTACATAGCAGGAGAAAACATAGTATTTGTTACAGTAGCATCATAACATCAAGACATACATAGCTAGCCAATGGTCCTTTTCCCTTTACCCTTAGTGAGTTCAATTGGGCCTTTTCCCTTTCTCTTCTTTGCTTGGATTTCTTCCCAAGTTTCCTGATTTGGTAGGCCTAGAACTTGTTCCCTTTTTCCTGGGATTGACAGAGTGTGAACTGGAGGAGGTTTTTGGAGATTGTGGCTTTTTTTAGACAACTTCATCTTCAGATGTTGAATGATAGCTAGAAACCCAGCTATCATTAAAAAAGCTACTGTTAAAGGAGTAAAATCAGAGCTTGAGTCAACAACCTTTCCCTTAGGTGGTATCTTACCAAAGCTACCTGTAGGAGGGTAGGGGAAATTCCAATCAGGTTTAGGAGACATTAGTTCTGATGAGGTTTAGTGTTTGACAGGTTTTTGATGGTGTAATGTTGTGTGTAATGTTGTGTTTATGTAATGGCCATTTAAAGTAAATAGGATCACATAGTTCAATGTATAAGTAAATGCCATTAAAGGCTTGGTTGGTATGTGCAGGTAACTTCCTGCATTTAGGTGTAATAAACACAGTTTGACTTTGACTTTGACTTTCTTAAGTATATGCATTTTTGGTATGTGCAGGTAAGTTCCTGCATTTTTGGTATGTGCAGGTAAGAAACACACTTAATCCAGTTGCATAACCACAAAAGAACAAAAGACCATAAGTAGTAAAGACCATAACCAAGTCTTAGTTAACATAAACCATTCATGAGTACCAAAAGGACAAAAGACCATGTGCAGGTAAGTTCCTGCTTCTTAGTTAACATAAACCAGTTGCATAGCAACAAAAGGACAAAAGACCATAACATAATTCATAAATATTGTCTATCTAAATACATAACAACTTAATCCATACATAAGAACAAAAGACCATAGCATCACATAATTCAATTGAGTCTACTTGCACTAGCAGTAGTACCTTTTGTACTAGTAGTGGTAAATACTTGGTTTACTTATGCACAAATGATTTGATGCTTATATTGGTTTAATTTGTGACTTGTAGGATATATGCGTTACCATTTGACCTCAACAATAGCATGGACAAGTCTTGGATGAGAACTAGTAGGACCAAGAAACAATATATTGCAGGAGTAGAAGCGTTTATTAAGTATGCAAAACACAACTTGCAGAAGATGAGGAACATCGACCTACGAGGTAATAAACAACAGCTTAAGATGCCATGTCCATGTATCTCATGTTTAAACCGCATAGAGCAGAAAGTGGAGGATGTGCAGTTCCATTTATTCTACCACGGGATTGATCAAAGCTACACAAAATGGGATAAACATGGAGAAAATGATGAGCAAGAAACAACTACCCAAATACTTGTTAATGCTACAACAGAGGAGTTTGTTGACGACACGGATTTCAACATGGATTTGGTCCAGAAATTCTAAAAGATGGCCCAGCAACAGTAGAAATGGTTAATTCTACAAAAGAAGGTTTTGATGAGGATGAACTTACCAAGTTTCAACAACTATTATTAGACGTGAAGAAGCAACTTTACGAAGGATGTCCTGACTTCACAAAGTTGTCCGCAATAGTTATACTACTCAACTTGAAGGGTAAGTATGGAGCTTCTGATAAGTTCTTTACTGAATTACTAGGATTGTTAATGAAGATGCTACCTGCCGGTAACGAAATGGTTGAAAAAACTTATCAGGCAAAAAAACTAGTGAAAATGATGGGATCAGGATAGAAAAAGATACATGTATGTAGCTGATAATGCTAAAATTTTACATGTTTTTAGGAGCGCTATCGTGGATTTTATGCATATATATTGATCACTTTTATGAACTTATGGTACTTAATGAAGTATAATTTCTATTTTAGGTTCATGGAAGCTCACGACAAAGAAAACCAAGAAAAAGACGAAGAAACGATCAATAAACAAAGATTTATGCATATACGAAGAATTCCCGACAAAAGCGAGTCTCTTGGAGTATATTCGAGTAGATAAAGTCATGAAGTTGTCACTCCAAAAACTCGAGAATAAAGTACAAGAGGAAAAACGAGAAAAGAAATGAAGAAAAGAAGCTAAAATGAAGAAATAATGGAAGACTCGTTGTTCCCGACACACCTTCACCATTTTGGCCATAAGTTGAGCATACTAACTCAGATTTAGTTGATTTAAGCGGCCACGAAAAGGCAAGAGAAAGATCTACAACTTTCAAGTGGCCAAAATTCTCCAACCGATTGGATGGACCCCACAACCGATCGATGGAGCTAACTTTCTCATCCATCCGATCGGCATGGCTAAGCAATCGATCGGATGGATGAATCTGACCTCTCCAAGTCATTTTTAATGCTTACTTAAGTGCCATTAAGCCACAAGTCCGATCATGTCTCCCTAATAACTCTTATACCTGCTACTTTATGACACTTTGTGCCCAAGTTACTTACTTGTTGGCTAAGGGTGGCTTCTACATTTAAATAAGACCATTTTGGCTTGGTTTTGAGTGTGAAATTCTACCCTCCACCCTTAAGGATGAATTTTCACCAACTTATCTCTCCCAAAAGACCAAACACCTCTGCCATTTCTAGAAATACTACTCAAGTGCTAAAGAAAGTGTTCGGGTGTAATTTTTCGGCTTGGTAGAAGTTGTAGTTGATTGGAGGCTTGAAGGTTGCTATAATCCTTCACCTTTACCTATTGTAATTGATACCTTGGGTAAACTCTTGTTACTTTTATGATGTTGAATTCTATTATTCATGTTGAACTTTGGTTATTGATTAATCTTGACATGGAATAGTTTTGTTTACTTGTTTGGATATTATGATAACTTGTGATAAAAGGATGTTTGGATATTTGTAGTGTTTGTTTGGATTATGATGCTAACATCATATTTGGTTAAATTGAAACTTGTCTTGTTTATTGTTTTGATTAATCATTGTTGAGTCTATAGTCAAAAGAATTCTCAATAGTGGTTGATTTCAATTCATTAGTCGACGAACGTTTTGGTCTTGTACTTTGTGACGATTGTATGAGAAACTTAATAAACATAACAAGTGAAAGTTTAATTTAGATTAAGGGTCGAAAGGGATCTTTTGAATATGTGTTCTAATAATTTTTCAAGTAAATGGAACTTCACGAATTAATAACATCAAAGTCTAAAGTTCAAAAGTATTCTTTCTTGTTATAGGCATAAGGCTCATGACATGACCATTTGATTGAGGCTTATACATATTTGATTTATAAAACACTAAATTATTATTGGTTCTAAAGGTCGTAAGGATTACTTTCGATAATATCTTTTCCAAACTAACCATCCTAATATCCATGTGATCATTTGTCCAAACATGTATGTTCTTTGTGTGATTGTTCTTATATTGCTTTTCTTGTTGGTTTGATCCGTGACAATCATAACCATCAACTTGTTGCTTGCTTAAACAAACAAACAACACTTGAGTGCAACCAAGTCTCTTGGGACGACCTTGACTTACCAACCCCTATACTACATATGACTAGGGTATACTTGTCCGAATGTTTTCATAGTTAATCGGTAATTCTCGTTTATAAATTTAAAGCTTCGATGGAGCACATCAAGTTTTTGGCACCGTTGCTGGGGATTTGGTTTTTGTTCTTAGGTGTTTCTTTGTTTGCTTTTATTTGTTCGTTTCCTTTATATATTGATTGATTGTAATTGCCCAAAAGTCTATAAGTGCTGTAAAAATGTCCAGGAAACTTTGAGTTCGAGTCTCAATAGTTTGGTTTGAGTTTGGAGTTGTTTACTTGTCATAGTAGGTGATTGGAGGAATGTGGTTGCTATAGTTCCACGATTCTAGTTCTTTGTAATCCTAAGCTAGGTATATCTTTTTTATTTACAATGAACTACTTTTACTTTAAGTTTAATGAAAGTCTTGTTTGTTACTTATGTTTGATTATGATTGTTATGGAGTAATTTTTGGTATACTTGTGTGTATGATGTAACTATTGTTGGAGTATTCTTATCTAAAGAAGTGATGCATGAAAACATTTCTTGTGTTATGAGTTTGTTGGAATAATATCTAATCTTGCTTAATTTGTTGGTAAAACCATTTTAAAGAATAAAAAGGCCGAAAGGATTTTCTTTATGTTTATATTCCAAAACGTTAGTGCACGAATTAGTATGGGATATGGTGTTTGACAAGCATCATGTTTACTCTTTAAAATGGATTTGAAACGATTTCATCACGAGAAAAGTCCGAAAGGATTTGTAGGAAGTTATGAGATAAGAATTGCTTTTTAAACATATAGCGTTTTATAGAATTGTCACAATAGTTAACTAGGCCGAAAGGAGTTAGCTAGGAGATTAAGTTCTTAGTAATGATTTTTCATGATATAAACCATTGATAATCATTCATATAAAATTGTGCATCATTATAAGTTACACCAAACTTTGTAAAATACTCTATATAATTGGATAAGGAATTGCACACAAGTATATGTTTCTGATTGATTGAATTTTATTTACATCTTTTTGAATTTTCTCCAAATTGGCTTGACAACCCTTTTTGCAAAGCTTGTTATACTAAATACAAATACCAAATCCGTTGGGACGATCACGACTTACCCACCTTTACTATCACGGACGACTATACTTGCTCGTATGTGTTGAATAGAGAATAGGATAAATCGTGTTTATAAATTTTAAAACTTGTACACGGTAGAGCACATCAAGTTTTTGGCGCCGTTGCCGGGGACTTGTTTTGCACTTGTTTGTTCGTTTGATTGTCTTCTTGATTGATATATTGTTTGTTTGCTTGCATGATAATTCCGGCATCGTCACCATCAAGTTTTTGGCACCGCTGCCGGGGATTTGGTTTTTGTTCTTAGGTGTTTGTTTGTTTGCTTGTTTGTTCGTTTCCTTGATATATTGATCGATTGCTTGTTTGCCAATTTTTTCGAATGCTATATTGCTCATGCTCATAAATGATTGTTTCTTTGTTCTTGTTTGATTCCATGCTTGCTTGTTTTCTCATGATGATTGCTTAATTGCATCTCTTGCTATTTGTCTAAAAAAATTTCTCATTTCTCATAATTGCTTAAATGATCTTGGCTTAAAAATCAATTTTTTTGATGTTGGGATTTCGTTGCATGTGTTCTAAAAATACGCATTTAAAAGTTTGCTAAATGTGCTTGAAAGTGTTTGCGAAACCACTCCAACCGATCGGTCACCACCCGTAACCGATTCGGTTGGAGGCTTTTGAACCAATTTTTTTTCTTCTAGTTTGTGTTTTTCTTGTTTTGTGAGTTTTATGTTTTATATGTTATGTGATCTCTAGCATGTCTCTGTGTTATTTGTTCGTGTTCTTGTTGTTCGGATTAGTTTCATATTAATTTTGAATAAGATTGTCTTAGTTTATCTTGTTTTAGATTGTTTTGTTTTGATTTGTGTTACATGATTAATTGTGTTTGCTTGCGTCTATGTGCTTGTCATTTTCTTTCATCGTGCTTTTATTTTTTCATGTTTATTATTGTTTTAAGTGTCGTTGTTGGGAATTAAACCAACAGTTGGTACTGCTCATACATAAATTAGTACTGCTGAAGATCGTTCAAGAATACACTATCAGTACTAAGTCAGTTAGTACTGTTGGTACAAGAAGTTAGTACTGTTTATAAGATAAAGATAGACTCGTGCATGGATAAATATGGAATAGATATGATGTATATCTTATTATTATAGATTGATACGTATAATAGTTTTACTTGTATAGGACTCCTTGTCTTATAAAAGGAGATCCTTAGTTAAGGTTTTTCATAGATATCTCTAAGTCATACGTAAAAGCTTCAAGCTTGTTTAAACCCTATTGATATTGTAGATCACTCGTTATATATTGAAGTTAATCATTTGGTTTAACGTTGTGTTCATACTTACATTCATACAATCACATACACACAAATACATACAAATCTTCTAAGTACTTTGTAGTAAATTCCGCGTGCTACATAGTATATACTCAAAGTATCTTCAACACAAACTGTGTGTTTAGATCCGGTCAAGTAGTATCAGAGCCAGGTTTCTGATACTTTGATTTAGAAGATCCAAAAGTATTTACTCACTTGCAACCAAGAAGATGGACATGGAGACACCACAAACCTCAATCCTTGCTAAACTCCCAATGCTGAAACAAAATGAATACGATCTATGGCAGCTCAGAATTGAGCAATATTTCATGGTTCAAGACTATGCATTATGGGATATCATTATCAATAGTGATTCCTTCAAACCAATTCGCACTGAAGAAACTCATGCTGATGGCTCCAAAGTTTCTAAACTCAATACTGAACCAGTCACTAATGAGGAGAGAATCAAAAAGAAGAATGATCAAAAGGCTAGGAATTTGTTACTCATGGCAATTCCTAATGATCAAGTGTTAAACTTTAGCCATTATGAGACTGCTAAGACACTTTTTGAAGCAGTTGTGGAGAGATTTGGTGGTAATGAAGCCACCAAGAAGGCACAAAGAACCTTGCTTAAGCAGAGTTATGAGAACTTTAGTGCCTCAAGCACTGAAACACTAGATCAAGTCTTCAACAAGCTACAAAGGATTGTTAGCCAACTGGCTAGTTTGAAGAATGTGATTCCTCAAGAAGATTTGAACATAAAATTCCTCAACAGTCTTCCAGCTGAATGGAATACTCATGTAGTGGTCTGGAGCAACAAGCCTGAGTTGGAGAAGATGACTCTCAATGAATTGTACAACAATCTTAAGATTGTTGAACAAAAGGTAAAGAAAGGAGGAAGCACCAGTTCTAGTTCTGGAAACATAGCATTCTTATCATCTTCTAATAATAGCAGTCCTAAAGATGTTGAAGCAGTTGATACTGCTAGCCCTAAAGTTAGCACTGCTAGTGTAAAAACTAGTACTGCTGGCTTAACTGATGAGACCATATATGCATTTGTGTCAGAACAATCTAGTGGGTCTCAAATCTTCAATGAAGACCTTCTTCAGATTGCCAAAGATGATTTGGAGACTATGGATTTAAAGTGGCAGTTGGCTTTGATAAGTATCAGGGCAAAGAAGTATTATCAAAGAACTGGAAACAAGATCACCTTCAATGGAAGAGATGTGGCTGGGTATGATAAGTCCAAGGTGGAGTGCTACAATTGTCACAAGATGGGGCACTTTTCCAGGAAATGTAGAAGCCCAAGACAACAAAGCAACAAGGGTCAAAGGTTCAAGAGTCAGCAAGGAACAAGGAGAACAGTGAATGTAGAAGAGCCTTCTTCCAAGGCTATGGTAGCTGTTGATGGAGCTGGATTTGATTGGAGCTTCATGGAGGAAGAAGAGGAACCAGCTAACCTGGGTTTGATGGTCTTCTCAGACTCTGAGGTACATATGGTTCAAAAATGTTCAAATACCTGTTCAGCTTTAAAAGATTATGAATGTCTTACGAAACAGTATGATGATCTTAGAGTAGAATTTAATCAAGTAAATTTTAGTCTGTTAAATCATAAAAGAGGACTAGCTGTTTTAGAAGAACAACTTATGTTTTATAGACAGAATGAGTCAAACTTCTCCGTTGAGATAGGTGTTCTAAAAAGGGACTTGCAACTAAAAGATGATAAAATGAGTGGACTTGTATATGAACTAGAAAAGCTTAAGAAGGAAAAAGAAAACATCCAGTTAAGTGTAGATACTCTTGAACACACTTCAAAAGGAGTTCAGAAAATCATAGAGAGTCAACTGGTAAACAAAGCTAAGTCTGGTTTAGGTTATAAGTCAGTTGCACCCCCCATTAGAGGAATGTTTGTCCTACCAAGAATTGATTTAGCTCATACAGGTTTAGAAGAGTTTAAGGACATTGATTTTCCTGTTATGGTCCTAAGAACACAGAGTGTCCAACTAAGTTTGTTAAGGCTGAGGATGTTTTTAAGAGTGCAAGTGAAACCTCACTTACTAAGGACAAGTTGTCCTCTGGTAGATGTTCAGATGCTCCAACCATAGAGGATTGGACATCTGATGATGATGAGAATAATGAGGTTAAGTCTAAGACCCATAAGGTTATGTCTAAGGATAGGTCTGAGTCTAAGGATGATGTGAAACATGTTCCTAAAGTGGTAAAGAATGAGAATATAAAACCAGTTAGGAATAATGTAAAATATGCTGAGATGTATAGACCTAAAGTTAGATCTTCAGTTCCTAGGGGTAACCAGAGGAACTGGAATGGCTTAAAATCTCAACAACTAGGAGATGAGTTTGTTATGCAGAACAAAGTATGTTTTGTATGTGGAAATTTTTACCATTTGGCTGCTTATTGTGACTTAAACCCATGAAAAAAGAGGGTTTCTGGGAATTCAAGGGTGAATAGGAATACCACTGCTAGGGTAAATCAGAAACGTCCAACTAAATTGGTTTACCCTAATGAAAATGTTGAAGTTACACCAAAAGCAGTCATGATGAGGTCTGGCAACAAAGCAGTTCCTACTGCTAGATCAAATAAGAATGTTAATAAGCAAACTGTTCCATGTGCCAAACCTTTTACAAGTCATTCCATTAGTGCACAAATAGTTAAAAGGCATTTTTATAATAAAACAACCATGACCAATAAAAAATGGGTGCCTAAAGCCAAACCAGCAGTTCCAACTACTAGGTCAGCAGTTCCAACTGCTAGGTCAGCAAACCCTACTGCTAGGCACTTGAATGTTAAGGGAAATTGGGGCAATGCTGTGAAGACCTCAGCACGTTGGGTCAGGAAACCTACCAAACCCAATAGTGCATCAATGACTTTTAATAAATATTCCTATATTGATGCACGAGGCAGATCCAAGTCAGTAATGGCTTGGGTCCCCAAAAGGAACTAACATCCTTTATTTTATGTGCAGGAACATCCCACAACAGATGAAGAAGACAGAGGTTACTCAGATAGTGGATGTTCAAGGCACATGACTGGTAACATGTCATACCTTTCAGAGTTCATAGCTTTGGATAGAGGACCTGTTATCTTTGGTGGTGGAGTTGGTGGTAGAATTACTGGTAAAGGAACAGCTAAAACTGGTAATCTTGACTTTGAGAATGTGTATTTTGTACCAGAGCTAAAGTATAACCTTTTTAGTGTATCACAAATTTGTGATAAACAGAACAAGGTGTTATTCACTGATACTGATTGTCTTATTCTTTCTCCTGATTTCAAGCTACCTGATGAAAGTCAAGTATTGCTTAAAATCCCAAGAAAAGGTAACACATACAGTGTAGAGATGAAGAAACTTGTTCCCAAAGAAGGTCTTACTTGCCTTGTTGCAAAAGCCACATTGGAGGAGTCAATGTTGTGGCACAGAAGGCTTGGTCATGTTAATTTCAAAACCATTAACAAAATTGCTAAAAATGGTATGGTAAGAGGTTTACCTAACAAAACTTTTCAAAATGACCAAACATGTGTTTCTTGCCTTAAAGGTAAGCAACACAGAGCTTCTTGTAAGCCAAAGGCCCAAAACTCTATTTCTCAAGCTTTATATATGTTGCATATGGACTTGTTTGGTCCTACTTCTGTGAACAACTTGAATTTTAAAAAGTACTGCCTTGTTGTTACTGATGATTATAGCAGGTTTTCTTGGGTTTTCTTTATGAGAACTAAGGATGAGACTAGTGAGATCCTTAAGTCCTTCATTGTTGAAGTAGAAAACCTAGCTGATAAGAAAGTTAAAATAATCAGATGTGATAATGGGACATAATTTAAGAATAGGGTGATGGATGAGTTTTGCAAAGAGAGAGGTATTAAGAGGGAATTTAGTGTAGCTAGAACCCCACAGCAAAATGGAGTAGCAGAAAGAAAGAATAGAAATCTTATAGAGGCTGCTAGGACAATGTTAGTAGACTCTAAACTACCTTCGTCATTTTGGGCTGAAGCAGTTAGCACTGCTTGTTATGTTCTGAATAGGGTTTTAGTAGTGCAACCTCACAATAAGACTGCTTATGAGCTTTTTAGAGGTAGAACCCCTGCCTTAAGCTTCATGAGACCTTTTGGTTGTCATGTTACTATCCTTAATACCAAAGACCAACTAGGAAAGTTTGATGGGAAATCTGATGAGGGTTTCTTTATTGGGTATTCTTTGCATAGTAAGGCTTTTAGGGTGTACAATAAGAGCACCAAACATGTTGAAGAGAATCTGCACATTGAGTTTTAGGAGAGTATACAAAATGTTGCAGGATCTGGTCCAGATTGGTTGTTTGATCTTGATATGCTTTCAAATTCTGTGAATTATGTGCCTGTTATAGGTACAAATACTAACCATGATGCAGGTTCAGAAGAAGATGATGAAGAGTATATCTTAATGCCAATTTTGGAAAATAGTCCAATATGTGTTTCTTCTTCTAAGGATGCTGATAAGGAGAAGATTGTTGATGAAAACAGTGGACAACATGGAAAAGAAACAGATATTCCTGAGAGCAGTGCAAATTGAGTTAGTACTGCTGAGCCAGATGATCATACTGCTGAGCCAAATGTCACTACTGCTGGACCAAGTCAACCTACTCTTGATCCACCAGTTACCACTGCTCAACAAGATGATGATTTTGATTTCTTTGGAGCTGGTCTGCATAACATGCCTAATACCTATGATGTTCCTCCTACACCTCAAACACCTGTTCACAAGAATCATCCACTTACAAATGTGACTAGGGATGTCCAATCTGGAGTGAAAACTAGAAGGCAGATCCAAGATCCAGATATTCATGGTTTTCTTAGTGTTGTTTACGAGGAGAAAAACCATGAAGATGAGCATGAATGTATGTTTGTATGCTTTATATCCCAGATAGAACCCAAAAATGTGCTTAAGGCTTTAGAAGAATCCAGTTGGGTTGAGGTAATGCAAGAAGAACTGCTTCAATTCAAAATTCAGAAAGTATGGGTTCTGGTTGATTTGCCAAAGGGGATGAGAGTGATTGGTACTAAGTGGGTATTCAGGAACAAGAAGGATGAAAGAGGCATAGTGGTGAAGAACAAAGCAAGCCTCGTAGCTCAAGGCTATACTCAGGAAGAAGGGATTGATTATGAGGAGGTTTTTGCACCTGTTGCCAGGATTGAAGCAATAAGGTTATTTCTTGCTTATGCTTCCTTTATGGGGTTCATGGTCTATCAAATGGATGTGAAAAGTGCCTTTTTGTATGGTACAATTGATGAGGAGGTCTATGTTTCTCAACCTCCAGGCTTTATTGACCCTGACCATCCTGACAAGGTTTACAAGGTAGTAAAAGCTCTCTACGGCTTGCATCAAGCTCCAATAGCTTGGTATGGAACTCTGGCTACTTATCTTTTGCAGAATGGGTTTCATTGGGGCAAGATTGATCAGACTCTCTTTATCAAAAAGAAAAAAGATGACATTCTATTGGTCCAAATCTATGTGGATGACATCATCTTTGGTTCTACAAAGAAGGAGATGTTCAAAGAGTTTGAGAAGCTGATGAAATATCATTTCCAAATGAGTTCTATAGGAGAACTAACTTTCTTTTTGGGGCTCCAAGTGAATTAGAAACCAGATGGTATTTCTATTAGCCAAGACAAGTATGTAGCAGAAATTCTGAGAAAATTTCAATTCTCAGATGCCAAAGTTGTTAGCACACCGTTGATAAGGAGACACATTTGCTATTAAAAGATCACGATGGTGTATATGTGGATGTGCACATGTATAGATCTATGATTGGGTCTTTGATGTATCTTACATCATCTAGGCCAGATATTATGTTCACAGTTTGTGCCTGTGCAAGATTCCAAGTCAATCCTAAAGTGTCTCATTTGACAGCAGTGAAGAGAATTTTTAGGTACCTTAAAGGTCAACCAAACCTTGGTCCGTGGTATCCTAAAGAGTCTGCATTTGATCTGGTAGCATTCTCTGATTCGGATTATGCTGGTGCAAGTATGGATAGGAAGTCAACAACTAGTGGTTGTCAATTCCTAGGATGCAGATTGATCTCTTAGCAGTGCAAAAAGCTGACTATGGTGGCCACTTCTACAACAGAAGCTGAATATGTGGCTGCTGCAAGTTGTTGTGCTCAGGTTCTATGGATTCAGAATCAGATGCTTGATTATGGGTACAATTTCTTAAACACAATTATATACATAGACAATAGCAGTACAATGTGTATCATTAAAATTCCAGTTCAACACTCAAAAACTAAACACATTGAAATTAGACATCATTTTATCAGGGATTGTAATGATAAGAGGTTAGTTAGAGTTGTCAAAATTCATACTGATGACAACTTTGCTGACTTATTAACAAAAGGTTTTTATGTAGGAAGATTTCAGTACTTGGTAACAGGTATTGGAATGCTTAATCCTTCAAAAGATTAAAGTCTAAGTGTTTTTGTTTGTGTACTGCTAGTTGTGCTATTTGTATAATTTGTACTGCTTGCATATAATTTTGGTACTGCTTATGCTCATTTGTTAGTCACTTATGATAACTGTTAAAAATAGGATATTTTGTATTCTGTTTTCTTTGGTATGGACTAACATATGCAGGTTGAATAAGCAAGTTTCTTGGAAAATGTGAATTCAGAAGTTTAAATAGTATGGTGTTTTGAAATGTTAAGTGTGAGATCTTGTCACACAAAAAATGGTAATTGGTTCACTATGTCTAATCCACATAAGAACCAACTAGTCCAGATCAAACGGTTTCTGGTAAAGACTACTCAAATCCGTTTATGGTTGATAGTTTACCAAAAACTATATGGTTATCAACTCACCATATCTAACTGTGAAGAGTTGGCTAGTCCATAGCAAACAGCTATTGGTAAAGACATATCAAATCCGTTGATAGCTGATAGTTTGCTAAAAACTATAGGTGGACAAAAATATTTTCAAAGTCCACATTAATTCAAACTTGGTTGAATGTGAGCAGTTTAAAGTTTTTGAAAATATTTTTAATCAACAGTTTGTACTGATGGTTTAAACTTAGTCTCATTATGAGTTTATACTATATGATTCACCTCTCTCAGGAAGTTACACACTTGGAAGTGATGAGAGTAGTTTGAAAATACACTGAATTGATGGAAACTTGTACAAATTGTCTGATATCATTGGATACTGAGTTCTAGTTCTTCTCAAGAGTTCGAGTTCAAAGTTCTGTTTCAAGTGATGGTGAGAATTCTTCCAAAAGGGGGAGGAAAAAAGCTTGAAGATCAGATTTAATGATTCAAAGATGATTATGAAACTCAGGGGAGGAAGATTCAAAGATGATTGATTTGCATGATTCAAAGATTGATGCTGTTATGTTGAAGTACTTGCTGTTTGATTTCTTCAAAGCAAAAATGTGAAGAAGATACTGAAGTGATTTATAATTGAAGATAAGTTTTTGAAAGAATCCCCCCATCGTCAAAGTTGGTGTTTAATTCAAGAAACTTAATGGTTTACATATAAATCATAAGTTTAGGGTAGGATTGTTGGGAATTAAACCAACAGTTGGTACTGCTCATACATAATTTAGTACTGCTGAATGTAAAAGATCGTTTAAGCCCCATCTAGGATATGTTTTACAGACATCATTGACACATGCACAGCGGAATAACAACGATCAATAATGTTTAACAAGGTGTAATTTATTAACGAACGCATTCATCTTTATTGAATAATAATAAATAAACTACTACAACTATTAATTAACGTGTACACACACGTTAATATTCAACTCTCGTTGAGAGATCTACATTTTTCTATATAATAACTATGCCGTCTAATACCCTTTATATAGAGGGTTTACATGAAAACCTAACTTTCACAAGAAGATAACTAAATTATTACATTTAGTCCCTGTTGTGTCATTTGTCTTCATTTATGCATATGTAGTTTTGTAATCATCAAATTATAATTCCCAACAATCTTCCCCTATTTGATATTACAAAACTATCTTCATGAAACAATCTTCTTGAAGATGTCACCACCCACGATAAGCTGCAACAATCTTCTTCCCCTTTTTGTAATCATCGAATAGGGGTCTTCCATGCAACTTGAATCAAAACGCTTCCCCTTAAGTTATGCATGTAGATGGTTAAACATTTAATCAATACGCTTCCCCTTAAACCAATATGTTTACCATCTCTTGAATCCCGAACTCCGTAGGATTTATGGAATGATCACTGATGAAGAAAACTGAGTATAACGAACTTGATGAAGAAGTTGAATTTCCCAAACTTGCGTCTTATATCTTGCACTATCCACATGACTCCAAACTCATATTAGAAGTAGGTCGCAACCTCTTGACAAATCCTCAACTATAGGAGACACTAAGCACTACAATGTAACTCCTTTAAGTGATAGCAAATGTGAGCATTAAACTCTTTGTCACCGCATTAACGCACAAACAAGTTACCTCCTGCTAAAAGGTATGATAAGAACACGCACCTGTGAAACTCAACTACAATATCAAATAAGCAATATTCAATTTTCTTCATCAAATAATCCTCAAAATGATCCATAAAAATAAAGTTCTGTCCGTGATCCATCTTGAGCCAGCAGTACAAACACGAAAGCCAAACAGTATTAACTGCTAAGGTGAGCAGTATTAACAATGAATGAGAGCAGAATTAATTAATCACTGCCACCAGAATTAATCACTACTGCCACCAGAATTAATATCCAAGACGAGCAAACTTAAAATAAAGTGAGCAAAATTAATGAATACCCATCAGACCAATACTGTACAAAAAGAGTCAACAGCAACAGCAGCAACATCGAATCACCAATTTACTTTATCCACCGATTGATAAATACCGGTCCCACATACATACCACCAACTGACAATAACTCCACAATCCAATCAGCAACAGTATTATACTAAACCATAGCAGTACTCACTTTGACCAATGTAATTCACAATCGACAAAACACTGTTGTTACCATTAAAATAATACTAACCGACCAATTAAAGCTTTGTAGTATGAACCAAAACAATTTGTAAGAAGTAACCATAGAACCACAAGTGACAAATATAATTAACGGATCTTGAATATCACCCGTTGACCAAAAATAATTCACGTGCACCTCAATCGAACCAATCTTCCACCAACCAATTAATTATCACTGTCCCATTTAATTCTCATCCAATCAGTATGAGATTAATTTCTTTATTCATTAGCGTCATCACAAACAAATAGAAGAATCGATACCTTAATAAAAATAACGATTACCTCATAAGATACCATCATCAGATCTGCTTCATATTCTTCGAATCTGCTCCATCTCCAACGGTAAAAACCTTGTAGATCCTAGATATCAAGAGAAACCCTCTCTGATACCACTTGTAGGTCCAAACATTTATGGATCTAAGTAGCCTTTGTTACTTAATAGACAACTTGAATAAATCCAAATTGATCTATGTGAGAAACTCTAACAGGTTGTTAATTGCTAATGCGGAATCTTAACAACAACAATGAAGAACACACAATATACTAACTTCATAATTCTATTAACTTTAATCACAATGTCGTCTAACTTACACATCCAACTCTTGACCCGTAGGGTTCCTTTTTTACACCAAGGAAACCCTAGATACAAAACGTGTAGAAGGATAAGGATATCTTCTAATAAGATAACTATATTCATCGGTATCTTTTCCTAAGTTATAGCTAACTAACTTTACTATAAATCATAAATAGACTTAACTAAACACTGTCGACCAGACTTAACTAAGTAACTATGTCTACTAGACTTAACATTTTATTGGCAGACTTAACTATGACTTAACTATAACTAACAGACTTAACTGAGTACTCCAGCAGACTTAAGTCTGTTCTTCATCTTTTAAGTCTTCTCTTGTGATAATTCCCAACAATCCTCCCCTAACTTGATCTTCATGCTCCATGAACTTCAAGTTCCTTCTAAATAAGCTTCCTGAGGATTGAACTCTAAATACTTGGAATTATCTAGATCTCTAACTCTTCAAATCAGCATATCTTAACTTGTGCAACAACTTTTATCACCATTCTTCATATATTCTGATCTTTGCAGCAACATTGACTTTTGTACATCAATTCTTTTAAGTTTCATACTATTCTCATCACTTCCAGGTCTGTGAACTCCTATGAGAGGTGAATCATTGAAAATTAATGGATTTGATGTCTCTTTACCAGATAGCCATTAACTACTGGAGCAGCCAATGTTTTAGTGTGTAAGACCATGGTACATTAATAACCATATGATTTTTAGCAAACCATTAGCTATCAAAGGATTTGTTTTGTCTTTACCAAAAGCCGTTTGCTTTTGGACTAGCCAATTCTTTGGTGGAATGCACGTCACCTTGGTGAATTGTTAACCAATTATGGATTTCCACAGCCTTTACCACAAGCCATATTCTTGTGGGCTAGCCAACTCTTCACTATCACAGATATGGTGAGTTGATTACCATACAATATTTGGCAAATTGTCAGCCATAATCGGATTTGAGATATCTTTACCAGAGCCGTTTGCTCATGGATTAGCTAGTCCTTATGTGGATTAGACATGGTGGACTGATGACCATTTGTTATGTCAGTGCAAAGCACCTTCACCAAGTGAGAAGTTCCTTTAATCTCACTTATCAACTTGGAAAATTCTTTCAAACACCCCAAACAGCCTCCTTTTAGGATTGTATTTTAATTAACTCCAAAAGTTGATTACGTACCTCATCATCCGTATAACCCAACAGCTTCTTCTCAAGCATTTCCTTACATATCCTTGGACGCAAAGGATATTCAACTTCTGCCAACATATATATATATATATATATATATATATATATATATATATATATATATATATATATATATATATATATATATATATATATATATATATATATATATGTACATTATATATAACAGGAGGCGTTACACATAGATAATGCCACATAAATGCCACCTCGATGCCACATAATCATAAAAATGCCACATAATCATAAACTATGCCACTTGGCATTTCTTACTGCATGAAAAATCGGACAGAAATTATGTTAAAAATTTGTATTTGGTGAGATTCGAACTCTAGACCATGCATATATTTTGTGGTATGTTAACCACTGAACCACCACAATTTTTTGAAGAGATTTTGTAACTCAAACTCTATATAGTATAATTAGTAATTATCTCTTTTAAAACTTACATACTTACATATCTAGCCTTTTGACTGATCACATAAAAAAAATATACGGCTCTTTTCCTGAAAACCCTAATGATGAAAAGAGGTATGTATCAATGAATTCATTCCCGATTCATGAAGAGGTTTAGCGACGCCCATAATGTTTTTTATCACCAGCACCATCATGAACAGCATTGGAGGTTCTTCTTCTTCAGCCGCAGATGTCTACACGG
The DNA here is from genome assembly GCA_021014915.2 of Artemisia tridentata subsp. tridentata. NCBI lineage: Eukaryota > Viridiplantae > Streptophyta > Magnoliopsida > Asterales > Asteraceae > Artemisia > Artemisia tridentata. Next base: position 367,769,121 of record CP139505.1, read on the forward strand.
ACAAAATCAACAAGGTTAATACGACATATATATACATTTTTGTATATATCAAGCTTAATTATATTGATTATTGTTGAAAATCTGATTATGTTATGATATATATATTGTTTACAGAATGCTGTATATCTTTGTTACTTGTCTACTGGAAAATGGTTTGTGTGTTTCCTCGGTAAGTCGTCAGTGTTGCTCGATTTTCAATTATTGAATTAAAGTAGTTTTGAATCCATATATATTATATTATTGAGGTCCATAAATTGTTTCTTTTGTAGAGGGGTGTTGTTGGTCAACAACTGCAGAGTGACAAGCATCTAGATTAAGGTCAACTTATTTGAAAGCAGTTTTAAGGCAAGAAGTCGCGTATTTCGATTTAAATATTACAAACGAGGATCTAGGTGAGTCAAGTGAAGCCGTGGTTGCACATTCATCAGCACCAACTGCTGTAAGTGGTGTTTCTGCTTTTGGTACCAATTAAATCTTCATAACCTATTAAGTTGGTTGAAATGTTTGATTAGATTTGTAGTTATGTCGCTATCTTATTGAGGATTCAAAATTTTGTATGGTTATCTATGCCCATGGTTAGAACCAAATATTTTTTGATTTAGTATCATAGAGTAAGGTTAGCTTGGTGTTGTTGTTGGTGTTATCAGGTGGCCACATTCTCAAGCAATGTAGTGTAGAGAGCAACATGATCACAGAACTATCGCAGTTAACAATGATAAGTTGTTGAACAATGATTCCTACATTGGTTTGAGGCAACGGAGGGAAATTGGGCATTTGAGAAAGACGAGTTAAGGCGGTCGGATTCAATTTTATTTGGAAAGCGTAGCGATCCATGGCCAAGAAAGGTAGCAAGTGATTTGGGTGTTGCCAATAAAAGTGATTTGTGACCCACGTAGGAGATGACGTCATACAGACCTTTTATGCCCCCACTTCAACCACCACAGCAGTCGAATTTTGGTCCTCGCACGAATCCCCCGAATTGGAACAACTATCCGAGTCCCTGTTTTCGACATCCCGCCCCTCCGCCACCATTAAACCATGTTCCAAATCAGTAACCACATTATGCGTCGTATCAGCAACCACCCAGACCACCACCATCTACTCAACCTGCGCCACCACCTTTGCAGACTGCCCCATCGGGGCAAATGTACTTTGAGTCTACTCAATATACTCAGTTTATTAATGGTAGCAATCAGCCGGTGCAACCGCCTCCACCACCACCTCCACCTAGCGAGTCTATCCCGCCTCCACCACCTCCTGCATCACCCCCACCACATCCGCCTTCGTCAGTGCCTGTGACTAATCAAGCGAAAGAGGATAGACTGAATGACTGTAACGGGTCTGGTGCTAAAGCGTGTGAATAGGTTCAAGTGTAGCAAAAGGTTGAGTCGAAATCGCATGTAAAGCCGCCGATGCCGGGGAGAACGAATGGGGCGCGTAGGGTTGAGATGGAAGAGAGAGGAGGATACGCAAGAAGAAAGAATTTGAGAAGCAAAGGCAAGCAGAGAAACATAAGCAGCAATTAAAGTAATCTCAGAATAAGGTTCTTCATAAGACTAATGTGTTGTCGTCGGGGATGAATGCACATGGTTCGGTTAGTGGTTCACAAATGGGTGACAGGAGGGCTACTGCTCTTTTAAATGGCAAAAGGGCGAAAAATCGGCTGAAAAAGCCGACGACTTTTATCTGCAAGTTGAAGTGAGTAATTTTTGTGAGATGTTCCCTTTTTATTATGTTTCGTATATTGAAATAAAGCTTAATATGATTTGCGTGTTTGTGCTCATTGAAGGTTCCGGGATGAGTTACCAGATGTGACAGCTCAGCCGAAGTTTCTGTCTTTAAGGAGAGACAAAGAACGGTATTGATTCATAACCTTAATAAATGAACGGATTTTGTGTATTGTGTTTTGGTCGAGCATCTGTATACCAACCTGTTCTACAGGTTAGAGCCACTTCTGATCTGTTTTAATTATTTTAGCTGCAAAACGTGCTATATAAGCTAATTTGACCTTCTTCCATATACAATTCACTGATAAAATTGCGTCAATATTGCCTCAAAAGTATTCTCAAGGTAAGCTTAGATTTCTTGAATATACTATTTGTTCTGTGTTTAGATATATCTTTATGCGCCATTACTCTTTATGAAAAAGAGAGTCCCTTAGTGTTATTGTTGGTCTAAATTTTAATCGGTTTTACAAAAGTGCAGGTGATATTAATCGATGGCTTGCACCTTTGGCCGCTGAAAGTTCAAACATTCAACAATGACACTTTTTGAAATGTGAATATTACTCTACTAATATAAGATCAGCAAATATGTGAATTAGATTGCACTGCACTGGATACGCCTGCATATCAAACAATTAAAGATGGTTAAGCCATTGTCTCTAAAGGGGGGGGATGTTTAAAATGGGCGCAAAAGTCCAAGAATCGATCATTAGGAAATCGACACACGGGCACAAGTGAAATCGACAATTTTGATTGGATTTGTTTCCCTGTTGATAGACAACTTGTAGGTCGTTTTGGTTTGCAAAAAGATATTTAATCGTTGAAGATCGATAAGGACACACGTTTTGGTTTGAAATTTGTTCACTTAGAATACTCATCTGTTGAACACTGATCACTTCAGACTCTTTTATGCACATGCATTAATTTAATGCAGGAAATTAAATTCAGAGAATGTAGATGCAATTGAGTACACACCTGTATCGGTATTTGGGACCTGAACTATTATGACGAAAGTTGTAAAGTATCTGAATCAGTAGGATTATTCTTTTGCTAGACCTTAAAATGATCGAATCCCAAAATATCAGACTTGGGCCTTGCGATGCAGGACATGACAGTTTCTTTCGGACACATATCATCTAATTTCTTTCACCCTTTTCTCCTGTGTATGCAGTACATGACCGTTTCTCTAGAAAGTCAGATGCAACTATTTTCGGTGTAATGGTTATGGAGGTAGTTAGTGGAAAGAAAAACACTCATGAAGACCACAGAAACAAGACAAGGTTGCTGAAATTGCATTGCCTGAACCTAACCTTGAACCTATGTGAGCAGCTCAAATTGACCCGTTGGAGATCAAACATAACCAAAATGGACCCATTTGTGTACAGTTGCATCAGGATTGTTTCTTTCAGAAAAGCTACTACTGCTGGCGTTTATGTGGATTTCATGGGGAAAAGTTTAAAACATTTGGAATTATAAAAATAGCCGATATGATGGTGAGGAATTCAGGCTCGTGTTTGTGAAAATGGTACCGGAATGGTGAAGGCTGTGTAAAAGCTTCTTCATAGTGTTGTTGACAGACAATTTGGTGGGTCAATTGCAGTTTGAACAAACACAACATTAGTTGGTGTTGAATTGCGAGATCCAAACAGCTCGCGTGAAGTTGCACTAATTTTGTCATATGTGGCTGGCTGGCTTGATTTGATCAAATACACATATATCACTACAAAAAAACAGGCTTTCAGATACTGAATTTCTAGGGACTGATGTATCAGTCGCTGATACATAGCATCGGTAACTGAACAATCAGTTACTGATACTTTTAAGGACTGACCTTTTATTGACTGATTGCGGCGACTAAAAATCAGTCCTCGATTCAGTGACCCTATATCTGAGACTAAATTTCAGTTACTAATATGCCTGTACGGGAAAAAAATTTGGAGGAAAATTTGTTAGTGACTGAATAAAGGTGACAATTCAGTCCCTAGTACATGTACATCATATCTAAGACTAAATTTCAGTTACAAATATATTTGCGCAATAAAAAAATTTGGCAGAAAATTTGTTAGTGACTGAATTATAGTCACAGTTCGGTCCCGAATACATGGAGATCATAGCTAAGACTAAGTTTCAGTTACAAATATGTCTACACAATAAAAAGGTTTGGAGGAAAATTTTTTAGTGACTGAATTTCAGTCACAGATGCGTCCCTATTACTTGGACATCATACCTAAGACTAAAATTTAGTTACAAATATGTTTGCGCAATAAAAAAGTTTGGAGGGAAATTTGTTAGTGACTGAACTTGAATCACAACTCACTCCCTAATACATGGACATCATAGCTAAGACTAAAGTTCAGTTACAAATACATATGCAAAATAAAAAAACTTTTGGGAGAAAATTGTTTATGACTGAATTTTAGTCCCACATAAACCTCTTATACATGGGCAACATATTTAAGACTAAAATTCAGTTACAAATATGTCTACACAATAAAAAGGTTTGTAGGAAAAATATGTAGTGACTGAATTTCAGTCCCAGATGAGTCCCTATTACATGGACATCATACCTAAGACTAAAATTCAGTTACAAATATGTCTGCGCAATAAAAAAGGTTTGGAGGGAAATTATTTAGTGACTGAATTTCAATCACGACTCAGTCCCTAATACATGGACATCATAGCTATGACTAAATTTCAGTTACAAATACGTATGCAAAATAAAAAGGTTTGGAGAGACAATTATTTGTGACTGAATTTCAATCCCACATAAACGTCTTATACATGGGCAACATATTTAAGTCTAAAATTCAGTTATTAATTGGAAATGTAATTGTAGTAACCTGAACAGGTAAAAACCAAAATGGAAACCGAGTGTTTCGTGGTTCAAAAATGCAGAATCTCATCTCAATCATCATTGTGACTGGTATATATTTAACTCCATTCATTAGCAAGGTTATTGACTTTTACCTATTATCACGAGTAACTAATTCACATCTTATGTGTATCCATATCATCTCGACTCATCCGTTTATTATGTTATGCACATCCATAGCATCTCGACTCATCCGTTTAACATCTTATGTATATCACTAGTGCAAAAATAGGATTTAGTCACACATGTGGTTTTTCGAACAGCCACACAGTAACTTATTTGTGTGACTAAATGTACCAGAATAAAATAAACAGTCACACTTGATCCGACTTGTGTGACCATTTCAGAATTACATCTGATGCTACAGCCACACATTTGAATATTTTCATGACTATACGTATCTGGTAAAAAAAAATTTGATTTTTTAGTCACTTGTAATTTGGGACGTGTGACGGATACAAATAAGTTTGAAACATTAGTCACACTATATATATACATATGTGACAAATATATGTCACACAATTGAAAAGTGTGACCAAAATCCATATATGGTCACACAAAGTAATTGTGTATGTGGCTAAATCATATACTCAAGTTTGTCACACATTATTTAAACGTGACTGTTAGTTTTTGTTGATAATTTAGCCACATATGAATTTAAGATGTGTGACAACTGAAAAGTAAGTTTGAAGCATTAGTCATGATATGTATTTAAAAGTGATAAATATATGTCACACACTTCAACAGGGCGACCAAATGTCATATATGGTAAACCACAAATAGGGGTGTTATCGGGTCGGGTTATCGGGTTAGTCGGGTCGGGTTGAGTCGGGTTTGGATTTTTTAAAAACTCACCCGACACCCGACCCGATAAGGAATCGGGTTATCGGGTTCGGGTGGTAGTCGGGTCGGGTTATGTCGGGTCGGGTGATTCGGGTTATCGGGTGACCCGATTAAGTAACAATAGTATAAACTGCTCAGGTAAGCACTATCATCTTGTAAAACCTGACTATGGTGATTGATATCTGGGGGGTTTACTATTAAACTATTGCCACTGCACACTTTTTTGTGAAAGTTGCAACTGAAGAGGCAACCCAGATGCCCATACAGAAGCAAGCAATATCTCTTTTCTCTACGCATATGAGAAATATGTTCTACTCATCTGCACTTGCACTTAAAGACACAGGGAAAAAAAACGTAGCCTTTTTTGTGCTGGTGCTAATTTATGGCACTCTTGCTGATTTGCATTTATAAACATACCTGTTTTTACTGAAAGCGACAAGGATGCAACATCAGCAGTCTGAACTTGCACCTTTAAATTACATCAGTTCTAGCATTTTCCTTTTATCCTTTTTGCCTTATGTAATTGTGTTTTAAGATGCTTATCTGTTAAAGAAATCATGAGCATATTATAAATTTGAATGTTAAGGACACAAACTTAAGGAATTTATTAGCTAATTCCTAGTTGATAATATAAGGTATTTTGATCAGATCTGTTCGCCTGTTCGGCTGAAGTTTTGGTGCAACAGGTCTAATTTCATAAATGTAACAATTAAACATATCTAGCATTGTGCCATTGTGTAAAGAATTAGTTTCTCATCTTAGCAAAAGAATGTTTTATCTCACTGCTCAGTGGGGTAGCCTAGGTTTACTTTGTTTTCATAGTGACCTCACTCAATTGAATTACATAATCACATGATCATTCCAACAGATCTTTTACTCGCATGCCACTTTGCAACAACCACAAAAATCCCTAGATTTAGCACACTCAAAACAACCAAAAGCCATAAGAATTAAAAAAGCAAAGGATTTTCGGGTCTTATCGGGTTGACCCGATAACATTTTTTATTTAACCCGAACCCGACCCGATAACACTATCGAGTTATCGGGTCGGGTCAAAACAACCCGACTAAATATTTGGACACGATTAGACCCGACCCGATTAGCCTTATCGGGTTCGGGTTCGGGTCGGGTCAACCCGACCCTACTGACACCCCTAATCACAATAAAAGATTTCATGTGTTAAATTTATATGTAATATTTTGCATGTCACACACTTAGTTTTTCCTAAATAAGATTTCCCTCTCAACTATTCACTAGCTCAGTCTAAAATTTTCCCCAAAATAAAATTACCGCGCCTAAATTTTTCCCAAAAATCAAATTACCCTCTACCATCTTTTATCTTTTATCTTTTCTATGTTCTCAGATCTTATCCCCAAAAATCAAATTACCCTCTACCATCTTTTATACCCAATTAATCTATCTCACACCCTTCTCCACCGCCACCCTTCACCGCCTCACACGCCGCCTCCCGACTGACCACCACCTCCACAGCCGCCTCACGTGTCGTTTCACGCCACCAAGAACAAGAAAGGTTGTTGATGCGTGGTTTTGCGACCTTACAACAGGTTTTACCTCTCGAGGGATCTCAAGAGGCTTGCAATCCCCACCAGGCAGTGTATCTGACCGATGTAGTATAGTGTAGTGGCAAGTACCGGGAGATTGATCATTCTCTAGGGGAATAGTGTCGTTAGGATTGAAAAACTACTCTAATAGGTCTAAAGGTGAGGGAAGATTCTTTTTTTATTTTTTATATTTTTTACAAAAGCAAGTAAAATCTCGGGTTTGAAGGAGTGGGCGGAAATAGTTGCTAGTCAACTAACCCAAATAACTACAATTGCAAATAAAATAAAATAACTGAAAATAAAAAGGTTGTGGAACTTATATGGAGAGAAATGTGTTTACTTAGATTTCCTTACTCCCTAACTATCTTTTAACGGTTGATTAGTGAGTATTAATTGCGTGGATGACGGGTGTATTCCTTAATACCAATCGTGGGGTGGCGTACGTACTTCCCCAACTCTATAAGCTCCTACTTCACTCCTATGTCGAGCCGGCTAAGAAGCTCCTAACATGGGATCACTAGAATTCGCTCATGCATTAAATACAACCATAAAATCCTTAGTACGCATTGGTTCATGTTTCTTAAGACGTTCAAGCAAGTTACCGTATAAGAGGTTAGCCAGTTTTCTTAAGCCTAACATCGATAAACAATCATCCAATACAATTAATAACACACCAACAACCAATAATCAATAGTTAGGTTTCATTAGATCTAAGCAAACACAAGATAAATCTAGCCTAGCATGTTAAATATAATGACAAGAACAAGATATAATCAAACAACACATAAACATATTGAATGATTAATTGATTACTTATCTTCAATTGAACATGGGAGATCCAAGGGTATAAAACCCTTAAAAGTAGTAGAAAAATCGTCTTAGGGTTTCTCCTCACAAAGTTGCACACTAATGACTAAAAATTATGAGAATATATATAGAAAATCAGATATGACGGCGTCACCTTATAGAGCTGACGCCGTCACCTCGTCGCGGTTAGGGTTTCTTGATGGCCTTCTTGACGCCGTCCCCTTTTAATCATCCAAAATCCTCTCTGGCGCGTCAAGGGTTGACGGCGTCACAATGGTGCTTGACGCCGTCACAGGTACTTTTCTAGCCGATTTTGAGACTTTGTCGTTTTCTTCACTTTTATGCTCCAAAAACGTCCAAAATGCTTCCTTTTCCAGATTTCTTCTCCAAAGTACCTAAAATGACGAAAGGAACGATTTAGGGCAATATTTGATCAAATAAATACGATTTAGGGCTTAAATGACCCCCTAAAAGCGGTACACTTTTCGCTTCATCAAATACCCTTACACTTGAGATTTGCTTGTCCTCAAGCAAATGCGCTTTTATTCTAATCAAAATACAAGTTAGGGGTCATTTAACGCTAACATAAAAGTAATTACAACAAATAGTCGTTCCACTTTAATCATAATAAGCACGGAGATTACAGACTAGCACCTCACAAGTAGTGTTCAGATACTCACATCTCTCAGGTGTCATAAAAGTATATCTCATAAATGAAAATGAATAATATCTCTCACTACTTGTCATAGCAAATAGATTACCATAGGCTTGGGAAAGGATCAAAAACCTCCTCCACTAGGCGTAAGCACCTAAGATAAGCATATAAGATAAACTATCAAAGAGGGTTTTAAACGGGTTATAACGTTAGGTGTAGGGATATGATAAACACGGTTTTGTTGGATAAAGGATATTTTACTGGTGGCGAGTTAAAGATCTTGATTAATTACATGTACAATATGGCGTTGCTAAGCCAAGACTAGACTCGACTTAAGCTAATGAAAAAAATAACAAAAAGATAAAATAAACATAAAATGAAACGGGATGGTAGTCCGTATATTTTTTTCTACCTTTTTTTTTTTTAATTATTTTTTTTTTGCATACACTCTTGCCCTACCATCCAAAATAATACATCGTAGGGGGGTTGTATCCCCCTTACACTTGAACTTTTACATAACTTTACAATTAACTATTCTAATGACTCGAATTAAGATAATCGAAACACTTGGAGTACTTTTAAAATATTTAGCACATATGGGGTAATAATGTTGTTCTTCCCCATTACCCATTACACTAGTACTTTACCCATGAGTCCCAATCGTCCCAAAACAATATGTACAAGGATATGACTCAACTTAGCAACCATGTAATCAATTAGATAATTAACTTGGGGTTTAAACAAATGTTGTCACAATAATGCACTAAAAATGAGTGCATACAAGGTAGGCTAAGGCGATTTGGGTGTACATTTAAGTGGGGTGTAAACAAATTCTTACTTTAATTAAAATGCTTAAAGTTAGAAACGAAAAGATAGGCTCTGAGGGGTGTACTAGGGGTATCGTGTACTAAAAATGAGTACAACACCAAGGGTGTGGGAGAATTACTTGACCAATGTAGCCAATGTAATTATAACAAAAACACAGGTGTAAAACAATGGGTTAATCCTAATGCCTCTTATCATGTAGTAAATCTAACTACACGAATGTAGTCTCACTTGTGGCCTCGGAATGGTCCTAACGCAAGTTCTAGAATCTAAGTGCTACCGGTACACACATCATAGCATAAATGCTTTTCCTACCAATTCTAGGGGCGAACCTCACATATTTGGGGGTGGAAAATTTTTTAGTGGTACGGTTTTGTGCTAGTCATATAACTCCTATCCGTGAGACGCTCATTAAGACCAAAGTTTCACTCCTATATGTTGTAAAAAATTTTAAATTTGGCACTAAAATTGCCTTAACAGGTATTTCTCTCAGTTTTATTACACATCTACCATTAAACAAACGAAAAATCAAGCGTAATAGCATTCTCTAAGGTATCGTAAATAAGGTAAAAGAATGAAATCAAATACTCCCCTGATTCGCTCGGTGGATAAAGAGGTAACATGGTTAGATCTTCTTCCAAGGTAATGTTGAAGCTTCAAGACTAAAGCATCGCCAAAAGCTTGATTCCACATACATCTCCTTGTCCAAAATAACCTGTTAAACCTGAGAAAACAAACACGAAAACCTGCATAACATCGGCGGGATAAATCTGTATAAGGATATAATGCTTGTGGAATGATTATTTTGCAGATTCCTGGAGTTTATAAGTTAGAGATTTAATAAAGCATTTTATGATTCCGGAAGAAAAACAAAACTTTCAAAAAAAAAAAAAAAAAAAATTCCAGAAAACTGTTCCTGACGCCTTCAGACTGGGGTCTGACGCCGTCAGAAGTGATCTGACAGATTTTTCATGTTAAGTTTTCGGAAAATTTTTGGAAAAACTCAATCCTTATTTCCTGGAAATCCTGCAAAATATCATTATGACTCGATACAAGCATTTGACTCAAACAATTACTAATATGTATGTTGATTTAATATTGTTATGATTCATGTTCATTTGTTCTAATAAACCGATTTGGATTTCCCTTACACTTATCTTTTGCAAAATACCTTTATATGTAGTTAAGACGAAGTTAAAAACAAGATAAAGTATTTTCACAATTTAGTTTCGAACATGAATCAATAATAATAAAAATTAAACATACATACGGAAGCAAATAAAAGCAAACAAACAAATAAATAAACACAAAAAACAAATAAAGCTTGGGTTGCCTCCCAAGAAGCGCTTGTTTTTGTTTGAGTCACGAGCCTGACTCTACCCTTATTTAACGGAAATAGGGGAGGTTTTCCCTATACTTAGGGTTAAGTGCGGGTGATAGTAGCGATACACACCAGCTCGGTAGGAGTATGCCACGTGAGGAAAGATTGGTGGATGAATTATATGCTCAAAGGGGTGTGCTCCTTTCATCATAACCTTACCTAGTTCACTTTGGTCAATGGGTGAATTAAAGTTTTCTCCTAAAAAGGGATCATCTTCTATCAACTTCGAGAGATTCCTAGTTGGGAATCCATCTTGACCTAATAAACCCGGTTTAAACCCATAATGTTTCTTGTGATCAATCATGAATGGGTGATGTAGACATGTAAGGTCATTTTTCACTCCTATATTGTCTTCCTCACTACAAGGCTTAGAGTCTACTACCTTAATCTTAACACTACCCGGACTATATGGTTTGATGGGTGGTTGAGGCTCCGGTTCATCAAAACTAGGAACTTCCATAGAACTAAAAGAAAGGTTATGACTACAAGTATTCAAACCTATATCCTCTAGTTGTGTTTGGTCCAAGGGTTCTACCTCTATTGGGGTTCCTATAGTCTCTTCTACTTCTTCTGGGTAAGTCACGGGTGGTGTGTGTGCCTCAAATGATGGTAGGACTTGTGGGGTACTTGGTGGGCTTATGTTACTTACCTCATCATTCCTTGTGTCAAGATCACCTATATCCTCATCATGTGTTTTAGTAGAATCTAACCCTAACATTTTCCCTAGTATCTCAAGTGCTTCTCTAGGCATCTCAACTTCTATATCCGAATCATAAGGATCATCCTCAATATTCTGACTACTATATTCAAATTGCCCAAAAGATTCATCATGTGTTTCTTGAGATTCATCGTCATCGATCATAAAACCTAGGTCTTTTTGATCAATGTGATCATGCTCGGCTAGATCCTCCATCACATCAAGATCACCTAAGTGTTCACCCTGTATTATGGTAGTGCCTAACCATGACATGCAGCTAGGTGGCTCAACTCTACCCTCATCCCCAAACAAACTTGTTTCATGATCCTTGAAATTTGTGGTCAATTGACTTGTATTAATGTTTGTTTGGTTGTCTACTATATAATAATATTGGGCACAATTCTCAATAGCTTCCCATGCTCACAATTCTCAATAGCTTCCAATGCTTTTTCAGCACTTAATTGCCTAAGATCCCTGCCGACAAAATAGTAAATGTCCCTTTGGGCATGTCGGTCGACACGATCGTAAAAGATTTAAGTTAGGGACCATAAATCGAAGTTATGATGAGGGATTTTTTGGAGTAAATATTTAAAACGAGTCCATGCATGATAGAGAGGTTCATCTTTATGTTGTTTAAACATCAAGATGTCATATGGAGTGGGTGAATTACGTGGTTGGTAGTATGGTGGATTCGCGTTCTCCATAATAGTGAACGGAAGAGTCAATGGAAATTACGAACAAACACACAAAGAAAAAGATAGACTAAAGAAAACCTAGAAAAATAAAATAAAAATCTCACTAGAAAGGAATCTAGTGAGTAGACCTAATAAAATAAAAATTCAGCCTAAACAATAACTATTCCCCGACAGCGGTGCCAAAAACTTGATGCGTGGTTTTGCGACCTTACAACAGGTTTTACCTCTCTAGGGATCTCAAGAGGCTTGCAATCCCCACCAGGCAGTGTACCTGACCGATGTAGTATAGTGTAGTGGCAAGTACCGGGGGATTGATCGTTCTCTAGGGGAATAGTGTCGTTAGGATTGAAAAACTACTCTAATAGGTCTAAGGGTGAGGGAAGATTCTTTTTTTATTTTTTATATTTTTTACAAAAGCAAGTAAAATCTCGGGTTTGAAGGAGTGGGCGGAATTAGTTGCTAGTCAACTAACCCAAATAACTATAATTGCAAATAAAATAAAATAACTGAAAATAAAAAGGTTGTGAAACTTATATGGAGAGAAATGTGTTTACTTAGATTTCCTTACTCCCTAACTATCTTTTACCGGTTGATTAGTGAGTATTAATTGCGTGGATGACGGGTGTATTCCTTAATACCAATCGTGGGGTGGCGTACGTACTTCCCCAACTCTATAAGCTCCTACTTCACTCCTATGTCGAGCCGGCTAAGAAGCTCCTAACATGGGATCACTAGAATTCGCTCATACATTAAATACAACCATAAAAACCTTAGTACGCATTGGTTCATGTTTCTTAAGACGTTCAAGCAAGTTGCCGTATAGGAGGTTAGCCAGTTTTCTTAAGCCTAACATCGATAAACAATCATCCAATACAATTAATAACACACCAACAACCAATAATCAATAGTTAGGTTTCATTAGATCTAAGCAAACACAAGATAAATCTAGCCTAGCATGTTAAATAAAAGACAAAAACAAGATATAATCAAACAACACATAGACATATTGAATGATTAATTGATTACTTATCTTCAATTGAAAATAGGAGATCCAAGGGTATAAAACCCTTAAAAGTAGCAGAAAAATCGTCTTAGGGTTTCTCCTCACAAAGTTGCACACTAATGACTAAAAATTATGAGAATATATATAGAAAATCAGATCTGAAGGCGTCACCTTATAGAGCTGACGCCGTCACCTCGCCGCGGTTAGGGTTTCTTGATGGCCTTCTTGACGCCGTCCCCTTTTAATCATCCAAAATCCTCTCTGGCGCGTCAAGGGTTGACGGCGTCACAATGGTGCTTGACGCCGTCACAGGTACTTTTCCAGCCGATTTTGAGACTTTGTCGTTTTCTTCACTTTTATGCTCCAAAAACGTCCAAAATACTTCCTTTTCCAGATTTCTTCTCCAAAGTACCTAAAATGACAAAAGGAATGATTTAGGGCAATATTTGATCAAATAAATACGATTTAGAGCTTAAATAACCCCCTAAAAGCGGTACACTTTTCGCTTCATCAGTTATGGGTGGTTTTCCAGTGCCTAATTTATCTTTTCTGTGTTCCTGTTGATAGCCTTATTATTATTTTTATTTTTTTGACGTAAGTTACTAATCTCACAAATATCAGTTGGTATAATCAGTCAAATGATTGTATGTTGATGGGTGGTTTCCCGGTGCCTAGTGCCTCAGATGTGTTGTAGGATGCTTAATCTCACAAATATTTTCTTGTCTAATTCAACTCAGTTGTTGACCAGTTCACTAAATTTTGCATACCCTTACAGGAGCTATGGCGTAAGAGGGTTGAGAACTACTGGGATCTATTGAGCTCAAAAATATCAACCAACGCTATCAGGAATGTGATGGACGTGAAGGCGAATTTGGGTTCATTCGGAGCTGCTTTGAGGAACAAAGATCTTTGGGTGATGAATGTTGTCCCTGAAGATGGACCAAACACATTGAAGCTTATTTATGATAGAGGCTTAATCGGCTCAATTCATAACTGGTACGTATTTTTGTATTCGCCACTTTTTTTTCTGAAACAAATGGGTCATTTCTCACATTTTAGTGATCATAGTCACAAGACTTTTGCCACTAAGCCACCACTACATTGTAATATTTGTTAGTTTATAAATTGTTTGGTGAAATGTGGGCTTACGAGCTTATTTGGTTTCGGCTCATATTACATAAGCCCCAATTTTTTGGCTTATTTGTGACTTTTGGGCTTATATAAGCTTATTATATCATAATAAATTTATATAAGCCCATAACTGTCGACATAAGCCAGAAACTTGAGACTTATATGTAATATAAGCCGAAATCAAATAAGCTCGTAAGCCCACATATAAGCTTAAACAAACACACCCATAATTTGATTATACCTTTGATGATGTATATTTCTGTTTACTTGCTTTGATATCGTTATTTGTTAGTATTGAATATTAAGTGTACTAAAAAAAATGTTTTGCATAGTTCATCTATCAATATGGTTGCTTTGTAAAATATCATTCGTTAATGACACAGCTTGATATTAATTATTATACATGATGTTTGTTTGTGTGTGGATCTAAGCACTTTCTTGTCGCTAGTCCGTTTATTTAAGTTTTCACTTATAGTAGATAAGAAATAACAATGTTTTGAATGTGTGGACTATTTGTAGTACCGTGAGTTTTTGGTTTGGAACTTTTCTAGGTGCGGATAGAAAACAATATAATTTCTATGTACAAAGTTTCATTATATTTGTTGCTACCTTGTTTCTCATTTGACGACATTCAATACTATGGGGGTGTTTGGCTAAGCTTATCGCCTTTTCAGAAAGCTATTAAGCTTCGTGACTATGTTTGGATAAGCTTATTTCAAAGAGCTTATGAGGTGTTTTAGGTTGAAATCAGCTAGTATGCTAAATACTACTCTTCTCATGGGTGTTTTTTGAGAGTGCATAAGCTACCCTACAAACTATCTTTTAGCATTTTAAAGTTGACGCAGGAATTGAAGATTATTGTCACCAGCTCATTAGTTTGTTTTTTGTATACATCAGGGCACCTACAAACCATCTTTTAGGCATATGTCCACTTTAGCTGAAACCGCTATCAAGGAAAACAAGTAGAGTGAAAATGCTTGTTACTGCTGGTACGTATTTATGAAACATTGAAGCTTATTTATGATAGAGGCTTAATCGGCTCAATTCATAACTGGTACGTATTTTTGTATTCGCCACTTTTTTTTCTGAAACATTTCATATGTGTATATTGGATAGCAATTGGGTTAAAGGTGAGTGTTCTGCTGACTTCCTTCACCTCTATTTCTATTCATGTAGTTCAATAGAATGTAGATTTGGATCTATTAGATGGGAAAAATAATGGTGATAGATTGGTAGGTAAATTACTTTTTCGAAGCTTTAAAGGACTGTCGGAGAGAAGATTTGACTGTGAATATCTGATTTGCATCATTTCTTACTGTCACATTAAACGTTTTTCTCATGCTATCATTTGAATAGTTAGCTAGATTCTTATAGAGTTTGCTGTTTGGAAACATGTTTTCGAGTTGCAAAAACAGTGCATAAACTCCATATCACATAGTGTAATAAGCAGCAGCAGTGGAACTTTTTCATCTACTTGTAATAAGCAGCAGCAGTGGAGATTTTATGTTCTTAAAGGTGGCGAGTCACTTAATGGTAGGCTTGCCCTTTCTTTTTAAAAGTTTTGGCTCTAAATAGTCAGAATATGCTATTGTTTCACTAACAGTTTTTGTTTTAAACAGATCCCTTGTATGTGCATCATCAAACTTGTTATCTTTTTGGGAGAGAAAGAAGGGTAGCAGACATCCCTAACGATCATCCATCATGCAGCAAACAGCATGCTGTCCTCCAGTACCGGTATAATAACCTTGTGAAGTGAGTTGATCTTTTTAATTTCCAGACACTATATCTCCTTGTTTCTTAACGCTTCTGATTGCTGTTCACTCTCAGGCAAGTTGATGAGGAGCAACCCGACGGCATGATAGCAAAGGAAATCAAGTAAGAACACTAAATCTCTATTCTATGTTGTTTCACTTCAGTTAGCCATTGGATTCTCTTGAGCATGGAGTTTTATAATAGAGGGTTTCTTTGCCTTAAAACATAATTAGAAAATATGAATATTATATAAGTTCAAACAAAATGTTCCAAAAAAGTGTTGATGGGTCGGGGCAACCTGACGTAACCTGATTGGATGTTTGACTTGTTACTGAATCTGCATATCTAGCCACCTTTGCTCACTGTGTGGTTTAATGTAAACTTTTGCAATTGCAGGGTAATCGTATTGAAGCTGAACATTATTATGAACTTATGGAACAAGATACGGTTAAGTTCGGTAACAGTAGGTATGTTGTTACTCTCTTCATTATACAGGCGCTGGTTATTGCTGTTCTTTCGTAACATGTACTGTCTTTTGTTTCAGATTCCTGCTTATTTCTTCTGGTATAGTCTATGGATACTATGCAATCATATTAAAGGCTGATGAAGAAGATTTCGGGGGTCATGGACCCCTTCTCCAAGAGGGACTTTTTGCGTCAATTACACTCTTCCTGGTAAATTCCTTAATCCATGGAAAGCTTGCTATAATTCAGTTGCATTTTACTGGTGTTTACAATCCATAAAAAGTGTTTGTGGCCGAAAGAAGACAATACAGTCGGCATGGGAGGTGGCTAGTGATGAGGAAAAAAGATTATTGGATGAAAGAAGCAACTGAATCATCTCAACAAGCTGACTCAACACCTAAACAAAACTCGATTGAGATTAATGAATTGAGAGCAAAGGTTAGTGAACTTGAACCGTATAAACGTAATTATGAGAAATTGGCAAAATTCTTGATCCAAAAATTTCCAGACTTCGAGAGCACAATAGACTCACCAAATACTACTGAAGGTGATGGTAACGGTGATGGTAACGATGATCCATTCACCGATAGTGATATATAGGACGTTCAAATTTATTTCTATTGAATTTGGTTTTATTTTTAAACATATTGAATTGTAAACTCTTGTTATTTGGATTGGTGATTATTATGCTTTAAAGAAATATTGTTATTATTATTGTTTATGGTTTGGAGTTTTATATACTATTGTAAGGGGTCATGTATGCATTGTGAATGGGGACTGAATTAAATTGTATTTGGTGACGATTTGAAACTAATTTTCAGTCTCAAAAAGTAACAATTTATGGACTGAAATCGTCCGAATTCTGGGACTATTAATTAGTCTTTAAATCCTTTTATTGCAGACTGATTTAAAACTAAATTTCAGTCTCTAAAAAGATAAAATTAAGGACTAAAATTGCCTAGTTTTTGGGACTAATTATCAGTTACCAAAGCCTTTTAACAGAGAATGATTTGGTGATGATTTGAAACTAATTTTCATTCACCAAAAGTAGCTAATCATAGACTGAAATCATTTGTATTCTGTGACTAACAATGAGTCTTTAAAGACTTTCATCGGAGACTAATCAGTTTTTAAATCCTATTATTAGAGACTGATTTGGTACGATGATCTACAAAACAACGAAACGTATTAGGGACTATAAACAATGTTTATGGACTAATTTTCACTCCCTAAATCCATGTGTTAGTAACTGATCTAACATAGTATTGGCGACTGACTTTTCAGTCGCCGATAATATGCATTGGGCACTAAAATAACATGATACCAACCCATAGAAATAAGGACTGACTTTTTTATTTTGGTGACTGATCTCTCGTCCTCGTTGGTTCGATACAACAAGGACCGAATTTCAGTTGATAACATCACTTTCCGTAACTAAGCTTCTATCACTGATTAGTGACTAGGAAAATCAGTCCTTGATAGACCATCCGTAACTGATCATGGTGTATCGGAGACTGATTTTTCAGTCTCTGAAAGCCTTTTTTTGTAGTGATACATGTGATATGGCTAAGATGTGAAGTTGCACTAATTTTTTCATATATAGCAAGATGTGGTGTGCTAATAGGTTCCTCCCTTGGTGGCATGAAGGTTGGTATTAGGATTTTAACATACTTTTCTATATCGGAAAGTTTTGTGTGCTAATTTAAGATATATTGCATTCATGTCATCGTCAGAAAGAAATAGAAACATGTCAAAGTTATCAATTTTCTTAGTTTTTTTCTGCTACTTTATGATTTAATGTGTCACTATCTGATCTCTCGCCTGATACTTTCACCTTTATTTGTATTATTCGGTCCTTGATTAACAGAACAAAGGGACCTTGAGGGAGCTGAAGAGTATTACTCGCGTTCAGTGGTTTCACAATACACTCAATTGGTGTGGAACTCCATCCTGATCAAGACAAAGCTTCCACTTTGAACGTGCAATCGATGCTCCTCCAGCTGATAGTCCTTTATAAAAAATACCAAGAAGACCTCATCATCACCCTTTACGTTATAAGGTTAAAAGTTGTAAGTTACTTACATGCTCCATTATGCATTACTTTAAAAATAAGAATACACAAAGATGAATCAAAGTGCAAAGGTTAAATCTGAGGTCAAATATATACAATTATTAGTTGGTATAGTTGGGTTTTTAGTGTGTCGTTGAGCTGTTGTTTAGATTGATGATGGTCATTTGAATATAAATGTTGATGGAGAGTAAAAAGAATATTTATAATAGTAAAAAGAGAGCGAATGAGTTTCGATATTTTTGCACTTTATTTTATTTATTAACGTTAAAAGAGCATAATGATGTGCACATCGATATTTTTGAAAATAATATACTATGTTCTGACAGCCTCTAGCCAATGGGAGCTGCAGAGGGACCGCCCTTCAATTTTTGGGCTCTAATCTTCCACGTGTGATGTCATATTAAATGCTTTGGTCATTGGTCGAGCAGGCTAATGGTCAACACCATCATATTGAATTGATCAAACCTCTTGTGAACTGCTGTTTGGGCCGGAAAAAAGTAGGGTAATTAGAAACAATAACAAGAAATGTAGCAGCATAAGCAAAGATGACAAGTCTCGTGGTGATGATCGATGGGTAGAGCATGATAAACGTGGTGTTTATATTACACTCACTTCCTTACATGGACGTATGAAAGATCATTCTACCTCGGGTATGTTGTTTTAACTTTAGTTTTTTCAGAAGGTCTATAAGATACAGGTAGCAAACTCGAGCCATTTATGGGTAAACGGGTAGATTTTAGGTTCTAATTTATTTATTTTTGGGTCAAATGGGCAAAATCAAAAATTACAGTAGCTGACATAAAACAAGTTCATCTTATTAAACTGCATAAAACCTAATCATTATGTTAAAAACAATCTTGGTATAATAGCTTGATGAAGGTTTATTGTTTGTGTGGTTAAATGACACTTAACGGTGGTGGTGCGAGATAGAGTTCGTACCTTAATTGCTACTTATACTTTATCAGAAGAAAATTAGTTTTATAAAGATCAAGGCTAAAGAAGTGGAGATGGGTAATCGCCACTCGATTAAATTTCAAGGCCATGGACTTTACATGGAATCATGTTCTTGGAAATGCAGTTGCAAATAATGATCTATAGGAGTTGTGTTCACATTTTGACTTTACAAAGTTAGCCATAAATTTTTGGGATTATTACTTCTCTTTTCTAGCTGTTTTTTTTAATCACTTGTGCAGCTCACTGGAGATGAACAAAACTTGAATCAGACACTTCATAATTAAAGGCTCCCTTTAATCCCCCGGTTGATTATGCTTAGCCTATCGATGATGATGGATATGGAAGGTTAGTAATATAAATGCTCAATATGTGAATGTATATTAACTATAAAGACAATAGTTCTGGAGTAAGTGATTTAATTTATTGCTTTCATTCCAGGTTATGTTTGTATACCCTTCGGATAAACCGCTGCCTTTGAAGTACACCGGATAAAATCGTTTCCTTTGAAGTAAAGGGATAAACCGCTGCCAAAAATACGTTCATTATGATCTTTCAAGCAAGCAGGGAAATAGCAGAATTCAGCACCCCAGGAGTTATCTGTAATTCTGTTTACAAAGTGATTATTTTTTATCCAACTTTTTAAAATTATTATTATTTAAAAGAACGATTCAATGATAATTAGTGCATCACTAATAGTATGTTTTTCCATAAGAATGAACAATAGAGAAGGAGTACATAACTGGTACAGCTCGATTGTCTTGCTAAATTATTATTTTGTGGAGCTATATTGTAATTGTATCGTATGTGGAGTTATAAATACATTCACCAGAATTTATTACAAGTAATAAGATAGTGTACTACAAAGGGTAGTAGCAGCTCTTCATAGTTGCAAGTAGGGGTGTCATTCGGGTCAACCCGAATTGACCCGAGTTCTTTACCTGCCCGTTAAGGCTTATAAGTCATGCTCGCCCATCGGGCGGGCTTCGATAACTAGTATATATGTATATATATATATATATATATATATATATATATATATATATATATATATATATATATATATATATATATATATATATATATATATATATATATATAAACTCTTCGAAATCAAACAATGTACTTGGCAGCTATCAAAATACCTCCATCTTACTATATCCTATTGATATGGAAGCTTCCAAACTTTATATGTTCTTGATGGTGGATCAAACATTGTCTTTAAATCTCCCCAAGGAACTCTTTCAAACTCTTCTTCAGGTCTGTTGTCCCCATAATTAATCATTATTAATTTGTACAACTCTTTAAGATCATTTCTGCTTAAGTTATTCAATAACCCTGGAAAATTGACATGAACCACCTCTGTATAATCTTCCCTGGTTACTTTGTAGGCTGCTTTATTAACTGTTTTGATGACCTGCCAATTTACAACCTTGGCAGGCTGTGCTGAACCCTCAAGAATTGATACCATGGTGAATTCCTCAGATGAAGGTTCTTCTTCCTCCTCTTGCACATCCTTTTTAGCAACTGATTTGCTTTTCCTTGCTATGCTCTTCCTCCTAGTCCATACTAAAACAGGTTTCTTAACATCTTCTTCTTTCACAACATCAGATGCCTTTTCCCTTTTAGACACATTTTCTACCTCAAATACTTTTTCAACCATCTTCTCAGCCTCTATAACTGGTTCAGACTCTGTCACTTTCTTTCTTTTGAAACTTCTTCTGACAGAATCTTTGTAGTCAACTGGCCTATAACCTTGATCCCTCTCATAAGCTCTGAGGTACATAGCTTCAATCTCCTCATAAGATCTTCCTTT
Organism: Artemisia tridentata subsp. tridentata; assembly: GCA_021014915.2. NCBI lineage: Eukaryota > Viridiplantae > Streptophyta > Magnoliopsida > Asterales > Asteraceae > Artemisia > Artemisia tridentata. Next base: position 367,790,370 of record CP139505.1, read on the forward strand.
CATCTGATCAACGGTTGAGTGCATCATGTTCTTCAAATACATCTTCATACTATGCATCTTTTCTTGCTTTGAGAGTTTCTTACTAGCACCACTCTTCTTCTGAGTTTGCTTGATCTTTGATATGAAATCACCCAACGTCTCTGAATCCCTTCTAGTATTGATGAATTCTGCAAGTTGTTTTGCTTTTTATTCATCTGTCAGATTTGCATCAGCCTTTAGCTCTTCCAATTTTGCCCTTAATTCATCATCATTCTGGATCGTGGACATAAAAGAATCATCAATGTTAGATTCTTCATGCAACCTCTTTGCCAATAACTCATCTTGTTTCTTTATCTGCTCAAGTCTTTCTTGTTCAGCTGCATCCTCAGCCTGAATCCTAGCTATCTCAGCTAAGGTTGCTGCTTCCTCCCTTTGTTGCTTTTTTGACTTCTTTGGCTCAGGAGATTCTATCAGTATCTGCTTTCCTTCTCTTTGTGCAGACTTAACTTGAGCAGACTTAACCTCATCAGACTTAGCATTACCAGAACTAACAACAGACTTATCTTTACCACCAGACTTAACACCATCAGAATTAACCTTGTCACCAGATCTTTCATCATCCCCAGACTTTTCTTCTTCAAGCCTCAATTTCCTCTTTAGCCTTCTCTTCTTTCCTTGCTGAATTTTGCTAAGAGACTGAGCTAAAGTTTCTGCTGCTTCCATAGCGTCTGGACTGATCTCAGTATCACCAGTTGGTTTTGCTTGAGCTGGAGTTTGAAAAACTTGTTCTTCATCCAAATTTTGAAAAGCCTGTTCTTCATCCAAACTCCTCCCCTGTTTGGAAGAATTTTCTTCTTCAGCCCCCTCTGTATCACTGAAAGTAACCCCATTATCCTTCATAATCCTTTCCATCTTCTTGACCTTTCTGACCAAGATCACAATAGCTTTACCCATGGTAGCATTTGCCTTCTCCAATTCAGAAATCCTTGTAACCAATGTAGGGACCAACTGTAAAAGAGCTTCCATAGTCATTGGAGCTGATTCCTCCTCATGTATTGGACTTGGAACCTGGGTTTGTCGAGGTGAAAGTGGTGTGGGTGAAGGTGGTTGTTGTACAGGTGAGGCTGTATGTTGTTCAGCCTCCTCATGTGTTGGTGATGGTGGTGTAGGTGATCTAGGTGCATCTTGAATTGGCTCCTCAGATGTGGGTGATGGGCCAACTCCTCCAATTGAGGATGTACCTGCAAGGTTAGTAGTACCAGACAACATAGTTGGCAATAATGGTCTATTAGCCCCCTTAACACCCCTTTTCGTATTATTGAAAATTTTGTCCTTAAAGGCTATACACACATAGGTCTGCATTTTGTTCTCCGGTTCAAAGTTCAACACCATTTGAAGAAACCTAGGCTACATTAAAAACTTATGCTTACAGTTTACATTTGTCACCATGCCATCAAAAATTAGTTTTGAAAAATTGAAAGTCTTTCCAAGTGAAAGACAGACCAAAGCAGAAGCAATGTTGCTTCCAAACTGATCCCATCCTCCACTCTTAGGACTTAGGCAATGTAGCAAATGGTGAAGTCAAAATTTACACTGAGGTGAAAAGAAATTTTTCCAAAATGTAAAAGTACCATCAGTGGGATACCCTATATTTTGCATACCATCTAAAAGCATATTATTGGACAATATAGTTTCCCCTGAAGCATCATCTAGTTTAAGACTACTCCTAATGGATGCTTCAGAAATAGAGACCTCATGGTTATGAATGGTTTCCCTTAAATGTAGAGTCCCATCTGCAAGAGTTTCATAGGTTGCAGTCCCCCAAAACTGTTTGACTAGGGAATCATAGATAGTTGGATTATGTGTCAAGGCATACCTTATGTGAGAGCCTTTCAAAAAATCAACTATCTGGTGGAAACCTTCAGTCTTGTTTGATTTCTTCAAAAAGCCCACTTGGTTATGTTTATAACAGTATTTTAGTTGCACCATGAATGATTGGTAAGTGCTGGTTGACTGGTAAATTAAGGTTTTGTACTGGCGGTTAAAACAGAGTGATCTTGGGTCGATAATAAAGATATTTAAAATTAGAAGTAGATAATGGATAAAGATGAAACAGTAATCACATATTATCCATATATACTTCTTTTTCCCAAAAAAAATATCAACGGTATTATTTAAATAGGAAAAACAATAAATGTATAACCAGACCTAACGGTAAAAAAGAATTAATGATATTTTAACACTACCAGAATTATTTTTTGGTCAACCAGACATAACCACAAAATCACCAGATTTAATAAAAATATCAGATAAACACATATATAAACTACTAACAAAGCTTCTAATCAACACCAATCTATTCTATTCTTGGAAAAATTAAGCTAAAAACTAAGAAAAATGACAATCCTATGTTGTTGCAAGCAGAATTAACACATACTGACTACCAGAATTAATTCTAAAGCTAACGGATTTAAAAATTACTACCAGAATTAAACTATTATCAGAATTAAAACTACTAAGTACTGGTTCTGTGTTACAAACTATACATTTAACCTCCTCTTAAATGTAACTATGGGTTCATCATGCCAATACTAACCACTAAGTAATTGAACCTAGGTCCATCAAAAGCCTTGGTTAATAGGTCAGCTACATTAAAGTCTGTGTGTATCTTTTCTACTCTAATTAATTTCTTTTTAAAGCAATCCCTAATGAAGTTATGCCTTATTTCTATGTGCTTAGTTTTAGAGTGATACACAGGTTTCTTAACTATACAGATAGTGCTTTCATTATCTATGTGAATTATAGTATCCATAAAGTTCAAACCATAATCCAGCATCTGATTCGGAATCCACAAGACTTGTCCACAGCAATTAGCAGCAGCTAAATATTCAGCCTCACTTGTTGATGTAGCCACAATGGTCTGCTTCTTGCATTGCCAAGAGATCAATCTTCTTTCAATAAATTGACAACCTCTAGTTGTGGATTTCCTATCAAGACTTGCTCCAGCATAGTCACTATCTGAATAGGCTTCCAGGTCAAATGATGACTCTTTTGGATACCAAAGGCCCAAATTGGGTTTGCCCTTTAGATACCTAAAGATTCTCTTCACAGCATGAAGATGTGAAGTCTTTGGAGTAACCTGAAAATGAGAACGAGCACACACAGCATACATCATATCAGGCCTAGAGGCTGTTAGATACATAAGGGAACCTATCATGGATCTGTATAAGTGCACATCCACATCATCAGCATCCTCATCCTTTGTTAAAGGTACCTTGTTCTCCATGGGAGTGACTGCTGTCTTCACATTTGTAAGATCAAACTTCTTCAGAATCTCAGCAACATACTTGTCTTGAGAAATGAAAAGTCCATCTTCATTTTGCTTCACTTGCAGTCTAAGAAAGAATGTGAGCTCTCCCATTAAACTCATCTGAAATCTTCCTTGCATCAGTGCCTCAAACTCTTCACACCAAGACCTTTTTGTGGAGCCAAATATAATATCATCTATATATACTTGCACTAGAATGATATCCTTCTTTTTCCTTTTAATGAACAAGGTCTTGTCTATCACACCTCTCTTGTACCCATGTTCTTCAAGGAATTTGAAGAGTGTAGCATACCAAGCTCTAGGAACTTGATGTAATCCATACAAAGCTTTGATGACTTTGTACACCTTCTTGGGATGAGCAGGATCATCAAAACCTGGAGGCTGATGAACATACACCTCTTCTTCTATAGTGCCATACAGAAAGGCACTCTTGACATCCATTTGATAGACTATGAACCCCATATATGATGCATAGGCCAAAAATAACCTGATAGCCTCAATTCTGGCTACAGGAAAAAAAACCTCATCATAATCTATCCCCTCCTCTTGTCTGTATCCTTGGGCCACCAACCTTGCCTTATTTCTGACCACAACACCTCTTTCATCCTTCTTGTTTCTGAAGACCCACTTTGTTCCAATTACTTTTGCTCCATGTGGTAGATCAACAAGAATCCATACCTTTTGCAATTTAAACTGCAAGAGCTCTTCTTGCATTGCTTCCACCCAACTCTCATCTTCTAAAGCTTCAGTAACCTTGGTAGGTTCCTTTTGAGAAAGGAAACATGCAAAAAGACAATGTTGTTGATCTTTGTGATTGTTCCTTTGCTGCTTCTTAACAAAACTCACAAGTGCATGAGCTTCAAAATGTTTTTTCACTTTGCTTCTTGTTTGCACTGCTGACTTAGGATCCCCAAGTATTTGACTTTTAGGATGAATATTGTGAATCCTAAGTGTAGGAGTTGGACTTACATCCACTTCTGTGGGTAAGTTGTTGAAGTCGATAACCACTCCTTCATCATCATAAGAAGCCTCATCAAAGACCCCTTCACTTGGTTGATCAAAGATTTCAAGCTCTGGCATCTCAGAATCATCAAAAATATCATCTTGAGTAGGATTTGGCTCAGCAGAATTAACAAAAACACCACCAGACTTAAGTGAGGAAGTGCTGGTAGCCTGCTTTCAAAGATGCTTGTCAGCCAAAGCATTCAATTCATCTCTAAAAAAGGGAATATCTTCTGAAACTTGTGTAGGAGAAGCCTCTTTTACTTGTTCTTGAGGCTTGATAATAGTCTCATTCTTCCTTAAAGTTGTAGAAGATTTCTTTGAACCACCAGAATCTGCATTAGGCTTGGCTACTGTTGTAGGTACAACAATGATTTCCTCAAGCTCCTCTGCTTGCTCAAAAACATTTGCATCAGAATCAGCTTGAGTACCTGCATGGTTAGTTTCTTCTTTGGAACCTGCATGGGGGTTAGCTTGATTCTCCATAGAAACATGAATATAATTCATAGAATCAGTTAGATAATCAATATCAAACATCCATCTATAACCTATTCCTTTCACATTAGGTTTCTCCTCAAGAAAATCAACATGGAGAGTCTCTACTACTCTTTTTGTCACTAAGTTGTATACCCTAAAGGCCTTACTACTTAATGAATATCCTACTAAAAACCCCTCATCATATTTTCCTTCAAACTTGCCAAGCACACTAAGAGTATCTAGAATGGTAACATGGCACCCAAATGGTCTTATGTAACTAATAACTGGTTTATGGCCAAGTAAAAGCTCATAAGGTGTTTTATTCTGAGGTTTGGTCACTCTTACCCTATTAAATATGTAGCAAGAAGTATGGATTGCTTCAGCCCAAAAATTGGTTGGTAAAAGTGAGTCTGCTAGCATAGTCCTAGCTGCCTCAATCAGGGTCCTGTTCATTCTTTCAGCAACTCCATTTTGTTGTAAAGTTCTAGCACTACTATACTCTTGCTTGATTCCTATATTACCACAAAACTCAAGCATGCTCCTATTCTTAAATTCTATGCCATTGTCCGACCTAATTATCTTAACCTTATGATTAAGTTGGTTTTCTATCTGCTTAATGAACCTTTGAAGTAACTCAGTGGTTTCATCCTTGTTAGACATAAAGAAAACCCAACAAAACCTAGTGCAATCATCAGTAATGACAAGGCAATAACTAGCATGATTGATACTTCTCACAGATGTAAGGCCAAAAAGATCCATATGTAAGGTGTGTAAAGGCTTAGTGATGGTCCTTTCTAATTTTGCCTTACATGAAGCCCTATGCTGTTTACGCTTATGGCATGCTACACAAGTATGGTCATTCTTAAAAACCTTGGAAGGTAAACCTCTAACTAGATTATTCTTCACAAGTTTATTCATATTCTTGAAGTTTATGTGACCTAACCTTCTATGCCACTATTTAGATCCATCAATAGTGGCTTTTGCAAGCAAACAGGCAAAATCTTTTGCAAGATCAGGTGACTTCATATCAAAGCTGTACATATTGTGTTGTCTTGGGACTTTTAGGAGTATCTGATTTTCATCAGGCATCTTAAAGTCTGAAGTCAACACAAAACATTCAGTTTTAGTAAAAAGTACCTTATGCTGCTTATCACAAATTTGTGATATGGAGAAAAGATTAAACTGCCCAAGTTCTTTTACAAAAGACACATTATCAAATTCTAAATTGCCCACAACTATTCTACCTTTACTAGTAATTTGCTCTTTGCTACCTCCAAAGGTAACAGAACCTCCTTTGAATTCTTGAAAATCCTTCAGGTGATCCTTGTTACCAGACATATGCCCAGAGCATCCACTATCAAATATGCCTCTATCTCCCATGTTCTTGAGTGGATGTTCCTGCACATAAAGAAAAGAGATTAGTTTCTCTTAAGGACCCAGGCCTCTGCATGCTTGGGTCTGCCTTGTGGATCAACATATTTGAAAGTCTTTTATGAATGTGATCAACTGTTGCTTTGGGATTTGTAGGTGAGTTCATTCTTAAATGGATCCCAAGACCAACATGCTGAGGCCTTAACAGTAGACCCCCATTTCCCTTTTCAATGGGTCTCCTTACAGGTGAATGTGGTTTAGAAACATGATTTCTTTTATTAGAGTGATACACCTATGGTCTATTAGCAACTGGTTGTCTGGGTCTAGAAGCATTACTATACCCAGAATAAGTTTTGGGCTTAGCAGAATTAACATTTTGCCCAACAGAATTAATGTTTGGCCTACCAGCATTAAAATTTGGCCTAACAGAATTAATATTTGATCTACCAGAATTAAATGGTACTGGTCTAGAAACAAAGTGGTTAGCATGATTAATTCTGGTTGCATTATTCCAAACTGGTTTAGCATTCATATGACCAGTATTAACACTCTTCCGTATCCTAAGTTCAGCCTCTCTCATCATTCTTTTATTATGAAAATCAAAGTCTTTAATTAGATAACTTAGGCTACCACAAACAAAACACCTTTTAGGAGCAAAAGTGTAACCTTTCCTAAACTCTCTGCTCATCCTATCAGATTTTGGTGACTCTTGACTTCTAACAGATTGCCTAGGAGATTTTATGTGTTTGACACAACTAGGTTTAACTATTTGAGGTTTAGGTGCAGTCACAACTGGTTCATTATCCTTAACTGATTTTGACTCAGACATCTCTTTTGTTTCACATTTTGGCTCAGATTCAGGTTGCTCAGAGACATCTCTAATGGATCCTTCACTGTCATTAGATTGACAGGTAGAATACTCACTTGATTTGTCATCTAAGTTGCCTGTTTCAGGAAATTGAGGTCCCTTTTTACCATACACAAACAAAGAATCATCAAGTTCTTCCTTTTGTTGAGGAGTGTAATCTCCATTTAATGGAGGTGGAACCCCTTTAAAATCATTAGTTTTTATGAACCTATTGTAAACTGGTTTATCAGCAAAATCATCTTCTCTACTAGTGAACACTGTTCTTTCCATCTCTTCCTAATAGCTTAGAACCTCACTGTCTGATTTTATCTCATAACCTAAGCCAATTTTACATGTTGAACTCATGCCAGAATCAACTAGCCTACATAGATTTTTAGAGGAATGGTCCCATGTGTCCATTCTCCTTTGCAATTCTTCCTTTTCTTTTACTGCTTTCATGCCAATTCTTCTATATTTCTTAAGTTTTTCATCCTTTTCATATATCTCATTAGCCTGAAAGGTAAGTTTTTCATTTAAGGCAGATTGCTGTTTTTGATAGGTAACAATTTGTGCTTCTAAAGTTTTAACAACCTTAGTATAAGCAAGAATTTGTGCCTCCTGATCACCTATTTGTTTTAATTGTTCATCACACAAAGATTTAAGATTATTGTATGGATCAATGCATATTATAGAGCACAAAGATACCTCAGTACTGGAACCAATAGCCATAAATGCATGGTTCGGCTCTTCTTCCTCCTGTGTGTGTTCTTCCCAATTCACAGCACCGGCTTCCAGGGTCAACATGCTCATCTGATTCTTCTCCAGCTTTTCATCTTCTTGAGAGTCAGAATCCTTCATCTTATCCCATCAGCAGTCATCTTTGTCATGCATTCCCTAGCAAAGTGACCATGCTTGTGACACCTGTAGCACTCAACAGTCTTCTTATTGTACCCAACTGGTGTTTTCCCATCAAATCTAATGTTCCTCCCAGTCTGCTTGTAGAACTTCTTAACCCTGAGGGCAATCATTCCAATTTGCCATTTTATATCCATCTCTTCAAGTTCTACATCATTGATCTGCTCAAGATCCTCACCAATGAGATCCTTCTCTTCTGACCTCTTAGCAAAGAGTGAGTAGACAACTTCATCATCAAAGCCCGCAGGAACTTCTCTTTCTCTCATGCTCCTTGAAGAAGTTTCATAGCCACGAGTAATAAAACCACCAGACTTAACCTTGCCAGTACTGCCCTTACTTTGAGAAACAAAAGCAACATTGGTAGTACTTGAAGATGCCTTTGTGCTTCCTTGGATTTCATTCTAAAAAACCCGAAGATTGTTGTATAGATCAATAATTGACAAGGTGTTAATTTCGTCCTTCATTCTCATGGTTACTGTCACACTTGACCATTCTTTTGGTAGTGATCTGAGAAATTTGTGATTTGCATCTTTAGTCGACACAGTAGCACCATGAGCCTCTAATTGTGATAGAAGATGTTGGAACCTGTCATAACCTTTTTCTAACCCTTCAGAACTGGTTACACTGAATGCTTCAAACTATTGCTTAAGGACAGCTTTCTGCATCTTCTTGGAGTTTGCATTCCCTCCAAACCTTGTTCTGATAGCCTCCCAAATCTCCTTGGCATCATCCATGCCATGAAACCTTCTTAAGTGCTCCTTGGGAAGTGACATCAGCAAGAGAGTTTTTGTCTTTCTCTCCTTTTCCACAGCATGTATATCTGAAGCAGATACTGGTGGAAGCACCCTAACAACTCCATCTTTACCAACCGAAACCCTCTTCTTTGAATTCCCATTATGTATCACCTTCCAGACCTCATTGTCAACATACTCAAGATAGTGCTCCATCTCCATAGCCCAGATGTCATATTCCTCCTTCTTCAGGATTGGAAGCTTAATGTTTGAGATTGTAGTTGTAGTAGGGATGTTCTGTTGTTGTTGTTTTGGTGTGCTGGTTTCTGATTTTTCTTCTTCATGGTTTGAGTCATCATCACTGAGATGGTTTGAGAATTCATCAGCCTTGACAGACATTGTGCAGGGTTTTTTTAAGTAAATAAATGTTTGTGGTTTTTGTGTTTCTTCGAACTCAGAGCCCCTCTATAGGCTCTGATACCACTTGTAAAAGTTCGTTTAAGCGCCATCTAGGATATGTTTTACAGACATCATTGACACATGCACAGCGGAATAACAATGATCAATAACGTTTAACAAGGTGTTATTTATTAACGAACGCGTTCATCTTTATTGAATAATATTAAATAAACTAATACAACTACTAATTAACGTGTACACACACACGTTAATATTCGACTCTGATTAAGAGATCTACATTTTTCTATATATTAACTATGCCGTCTAATACCCTTTATATATAGGGTTTATATGAAAACCTAACTTTCACAAGAAGATAACTAAATTATTACATTTAGTCCCTGTTGTTTCATTTGTCTTCATTTATGCATATGTAGTTTTGTAATCATCAAATTATAATTCCCAACACTGAAGATCGTTCAAGAATACACTATCAGTACTAAGTCAGTTAGTACTGTTGGTACAAGAAGTTAGTATTGTTTATAAGATAAAGATAGACTCGTGCATGGATAAATATGGAATAGATATGATGTATATTTTATTATTATAGATTGATACGTATAATAGTTTTACTTGTATAGGACTCCTTGTATTATAAAAAGAGATCCTTAGTTAGGGTTTTTCATAGATATCTCTAAGTCATACGTAAAAGCTTCAAGGTTGTTTAAACCCTAGTGATATTGTAGATCACTCGTTATATATTGAAGTTAATCGTTTGGTTTAACGTTGTGTTCATACTTACTTTCATACAATCACATACACACAAATACATACAAATCTTCCAAGTACTATGTAGTAAATCCGCGTGCTACATAGTATATACTCAAAGTATCTTCAACACAAACTGTGTGTTTAGATCCGGTCAGTCGTATTATGTTCTTGATGTTCTTCTAGTGCATATGCGTTTATGTGTTTTATTTACTTGTGTTTATTTTCGTGGTTGTTACCTTAAGTCTTCTTGTTTTATTTTGCCAATAAAAAGTTTTATCTAAAACTTGTTTTCATAAATTAAAAAAAAAATAAATAAATAAAAAATTAATTGTCACTAAACTGCCAACCAAATCGGATGGAGACCATGCCGATCGGTTGGAGCTCTCGGTAAATATTGGCCCAAAGGAAACCAACCCAACCGATCGATTAGATCCCCTGACCGATATGATGGACCAATCGGTAAAAAAAAATGTTATTTTCATTTTTCGTATTTTGTTCTTATGTGTTTGTGTTTAGATCGAATAAGTTTAAATGTCTTTTGGTGTTTGCAAGAGCATCATTTTTTTTTATTCTACTTAAATTTTGTTTTTTTCATTTTAAATTTTGTTAATTTAGTATGTTGTGAATAAATAAGTACTTGTTTTAAAAATAAAAATGTTTTGAACTTTGTGGGTATGTTCACTGGAAACCCTCATGAGACTTCACTCGTCCGCTCGGGCCACCGAGGGGTTTAAAAGGCTTGTTGCATACGCTAAATGCAACCGTGATGCCTATGAAAGTGAGTTTTAGAATTTTACGCGTTTTTTGTAGTCTAGTTTATTTTGCAGATTTAATAAGCTCTTGGAAATTGAATTATTGGTGATATTATACTTGGTGTGGAGATGTTTTGTTGAATGAGAAATTGATTGATCTCATAAGCTTATGCTATCATTTGCTTAGCACGTTATCATATGGAGTTCGATCACGATTTATTGGCCCAGGAAGTTTCGTTTCTCTTGGACTATTTATTTATTTATTTTCCCAATTTTACATGCTTTGAAGTTAATTTTCATTACATTTTGGACAATGCTTAACTTAAGTGTGGGGGGAAGTAAATAGAAAAAACGAAACTATTTTTCAAATTTATAATTTTTGGGCCAATTTAAAATTTTGTATACTTGTTTGCCCCTGTGATCTAATTGTTTTAACGCTTTTAGGATAATATATTAGAATAACTGGATCAATCCACTGGTGAAATATGTAATTTTGAAAAATTTGAGACGTGTCTCGATTAATATTTCTATCCATTCTGGGATCGATAACATTTGCTAGCACATATTATAGCTCTTTCCACTAAATTGTGAGGATTTGAGCATGTTCTATATATATAGCATGCATCTTCTATGCTTGGATCTTTCGCTATGAGTGTGCCAGTTATTTCATTTATTCTAGAACTTGTACTTGTAAATCATTAGCAGACCGCAGTCAGATCGCATTCGTGTGATATAAGTGTATTCGTGTGATAAAGAGGCATCCTTAGAAATAAAACCAAATGGCCTTCATTTTACATCTAATGATACATTATCTAGCTACATTGGCTAGTTAGCCACCCATATGACCCATTTGTTAACGTTTATCTTTAACGCTAGATACCCTTAGTTACACCCTCCGAGCCATCCTTTTCATTTTTGATTAAATACAGAAAAGTACAAATAAATATTACACTTTAAACCTTAGCCTAACCCTTTTTCATAGTCTAAATGGTGGGTTGGTAGTTGCTTGGTTGTTGGATTGTTTTTTATGATTATTAGTTAGCCACGCTTCCCCATCCGTGTGTGCCATTCCGACAAAGACGAAGACTGCAGCTTCTTATTTGTATTTTTGTGGTGTATGCTTATACGAAATGTGGGGGAGATGTTATGTATGAAAGGAGAAAAAAAAATGTGTGAAAAAGAAAGAAAAAGAAAAAGAAAAAGAAATGAATAAGTCATCGTAACTATAAGGTGACAATTATCGCCAATGTGTTATATATGAAGATGAAGAAAGAAAGTTATGTGATATGTTGTTAACCAATGAGCTAAATATGAGGAATATTATTATGGCGAATCGATGTATCGATATGTGAAGAAGAGAAGATTGTAACTATAATCATTTACGGGTTCGTGGTTTGCTCGGTAACTAGCAACAATGGGACTTAGACTTGACTTTATTTTTATTTTAAAACCAATTCCATAAATACTCCCATGCCTTACCCTTATCAAATAACTTTATTCGTTGTTAGCTTTCGAGCATCCGGATATAGTGATGGCTTTGTGAAAATATGTAGTGCATTAATATTTTAATGACCATCCGGTTTTTGAGTGATCGAATGACGCGCCAGCGATCTAGTGTGTATTTTGGTGACCATCCGTTATGTAAATAGCGCGCCAGCGATCCGAGATATACTCTAGTGACCATCCGTTGTTTGAGTAATCAAGAATTCGCGCTAGCAATCTATTATGTTTTTGTATGAGATGTTTGAACATAAGCCTGGTAAAAACCCTTAAGCCAAACGTTACAACCCGAATAAAAGTCCTCTTTAGATGTTTACACTTGGCGCTTACGCCGCGTCGGTGGAGTTTTGTTTCTTGTACAAGCCTATGGTAATAAACGGATCATGACTAAGCAATGAGTGTGATTTCTCTTATATATACTCCACTACCTAAATAAATGAGTGATTGAGTGAATTATACTTCGTTTCTTTTTCGTGAGGTGTTTAGAAATGTTACTCAAGCAAGAAAATCTATGGGTATTGTCATACATCTCGGTTTTTCAACATAACGCTTAAAAATGATGAATCGTATCTTGTACTTGTACTTGGTAGATTTGCATCATAATTTTTATAATCATTTTTCATGCACCATGTGGGATCTATTTTTTTCTTAATATTTGCTTGAGGGCATGTAAACCCTTAAGTGTGGGGGAGTTTGCGCTCATTTTCTCTTTTATTAAAAAAAAGAATCAAAATTTTTAAAAATTTCTTTTCGTTTTGTCATTTAGGTATGAATTTCGATTTTCCTTTTCTAGATTTGCTTGAGGGCAAGCAAAGTTCAAGTGTGGGAGAATTTGATAACGCTCAAATTGTACATGTTTTTAGGAGCGTTATCGTGGATTTTATGCATATATATTGATCACTTTTATGAACTTATGGTACTTAATGAAGTATAATTTCTATTTTAGGTTCATGGAAGCTCACGACAAAGAAAACCAAGAAAAAGACGAAGAAATGATCAATAAACGAAGATTTATGCATATACGAAGAATTCCCGACAAAAGCGAGTCTCTTGGAGTATATTTGAGAAGATAAAGTCATGAAGTTGTCACTCCAAAAACTCAAGAATAAAGCACAAGAGGGAAAACGAGAAAAGAAATGAAGAAAAGAAGCTAAAACGAAGAAATAATGGAAGACTCGTTGTTCCCGACACACCTTCACCATTTTGGCCATAAGTTGAGCATACGAACTCGGATTTAGTTTATTTAAGCGGCCACGAAAAGGCAAGAGAAAGATCTACAACTTTCAAGTTGCCAAAATGCTCCAACTGGTTGGATGGACCCCGCAACCGATCAAATGGAACTAACTTTCTCAACCATCAGATCAGCATGGCCCCGCAACCGATCGGATTGATGAATATGACCACTCCAAGTCATTTTTAATGCTTACTTAAGTGCCATTAAGCCCCAAGTCTGATCATGTCTCCCTAATAACTCCTATATCTGCTACTTTATGACACTTTGTGCCCAAGTTTACGAAAACTTTCCGGCAAAGGTAATGTGGTACTTTCCAATTATACCAAGACTACAACGCCTCTTTAAGTTAGAAAGTATTTCAGAAGATCTAACATGGCACGCAACAAGGAGGATAACAGATGGTGTTTTACGACACCCCGCAGATTCACAGGCATGGCATACCATAGATGAAAAATTCACCGAAATTGTTAAAGATCCAAGAAATCTACGGCTAGGAATATCGGCTGATGGGGTTGACGTCAACCCAGGAAATAGGCATCACAGTGTATGGCCAGTTTTATTTGTCATATACAACCTTCCTCCATGGTTGTATATGAAAAGAAAATTTATCATGCTTTCGGTATTAATATCGGGATACCCGGGAAATGATATCGATGTATTTTTAGAACCGTTGGTTGATGATCTGCATACCTTATTCGAGGAAGGGGTTGATACATATGATGCTTCCAAAAAAGAAAACTTTAATCTGTGTGCCGTTATGTTATGGACGATAAATGATTACCCTGCGCTTGGTACAGTATGTGGCTGTTCATACAGTGGATTCAAAGGTTGTGTAGTATGTGGGAAAGATACACACTGTGTTAGACTTTCCGCCTCATCCAAGTAAAGTTATGCTGGACACAGACGATATCTACCATATAACAATCTGTTCAGAACGCAAAGGAAGGCGTTTAATGGACAAGAAGAACCACGTCATGCTCCAAATCCATTGACCGGGGAACAAATATACAACGAGGTACAACATATTGAAAATAAGTGGGGAAAAGGAAAAACCTCAAAAAACCCAGAAGATACCAGAGGCAGAGGTGGGAAGATTAAAAAGCAGAAAAGGAAAACAACAAAAGAAGAGGGTAGTTCAAGCCAAGCAAATGAAGCATATTGGAAGAAATTCAACATTTGGTATCGAAAGCTAAGGTATTGGAGGCATCATTCTGTTCCGCATTGTATTGACTTCATGCATGTAGAAAAATAAGACTTGGGGATACTCGGAACTTTGCTGAATGTTCCTGGAAAGACAAAAGATGGAATGAATGCTCGATTGGATCTGGAAGAGTTGGGGATAAAAGAAGAGTTGTTTGCTAGGCAAGAAGCAGACAAAACAACACTACCTCCAGCAGGTTACACATTAACGAATGCTGAAAAAGACATCTTTTGTGAAACGTTAAGCAACATCAGGGTACCACAAGGCTATTGTTCAAATTTCTCTAGTTTGGTCAGCCTAAATGATAGGAAGCTCATTGGCCTTAAATCGCATGACTATCACATGCTAATGCAAGAGTTTTTGCCCATTGCTATACGTTTAGTCATGCACCTGCCCACACGATATGCTATTAGCAGGTTTTGCTTTTTCTTAAAATCTATATGTAGGAAAGAAATTAGCTTGCAAGAACTAGATAAGATGCAAGAAGAACTTGTTGTGACATTGTGCCTACTCGAGAAGTTCTTTCCTCCGTCATTTTTTGATATTATGATACACTTGACTGTGCACCTAACTAGGGAGGTAAAATTATGTGGTCCCATATGCTTTCGGTGGATGTATCCCTTTGAAAGATGTATGAAGGTTATTAAAGGACATGTGCGAAACAGAAATAGACCAGAGGGATGCATTGCTGAGGAGACTATCGCGAAAGAAACAATAGAGTTTTTTAGCGAATATCGTAAAACCATGAAAACTATTGGTATCGAAGCTTATAAACATGTAACCGATGAAGATGAGGACGGAAGGCCATTGTCGGCCGGCAAATCAAGTGAAGTTTTCAGAGAATCCTTTCAGAAAGCACATTTGTATGTAATACAAAATACAGATGAAATTCAACCGTATATCGAGTAAGTATTACTAACACATGTCGATTTCGTTGCTTAAAATGTTCTATCAAATATAATAATCAAAGACTTTTATTTGTTTCAGGCGACACAAGGAAGTTTTAAAAACAAAAAACCCGGGTAAAAAAATGGCATTGCTGGAGAATTAGCACAGTAAATCTTTTGCTAAGTGATTACGCGAAGAGGTAATTACTCGTATGTTGTTTATAATTGTTTGTTTGTTGCTATCATCATAATTGTCCCTCCTGTATATGACATTAGATAGAGGTCCAACAGCACACAATTTCATTATCCAAACACTCCCATTCTTTAATTGTTTGTTTGTTGTTCCTGCAATTTAAAGGTCATATATACTTGTAATTAAATTCAGGTTGAGAGAGAGTTAGCGATATCCAATGATAGTGTATCAGAAACTGTGAGGTGGATATCATTTGGACCACGCGCCAGCATAGTGAAATACGAGGCGTATAATATCAATGGGTATACATTTTGAACGAAAAGTAATGATGGCATAGTTTACTAGAACAGTGGGGTTAGTGTTGAGGCAGTAGATCTTCACATATCCAAAGAAGTTGCAACCACAAGAAAAGCATTTTATTATGGGGTTTTACAAGAGATATGGGTACTAGATTACTGTTTTAGGCAAATTCCTCTTTTCAAATGTGATTAGGTTAATCACAAACCTGGTGGGGTAAAAAACGATACTCTTGGTTATACGTTGGTAGAGCTGAATAGTTTAGGCCACAAGGATGATCCGTTCATATTAGTCTCACAAGCAACATAAGTGTTTTATGTGAAAGACCAGACATATAAAAATTTGTCTATTTTCTTTAAAACACCTACCAAGAATTACAAAGATACATATGACGAAGTCGATGATGAGTTTAGTACAATCACTCACGAGCACAATGAAAACATATTGCCACGTGTAAGTAAACAAGACTTGGGCAAGGAATCATGAAGTGACTACTATCGAACCGACTGTGAAGGTATTGTTATACGAAAATCCAAGTGAAGCATGTCATGCTGCAAGTTAAGACTACTAGTGTAACAGTTAAGACTGCTGGTTGAAGTTAAGACTGCTGCTCAAGGCTAAGTGCAAGGTTACTGCTGGTATTGTTAAGTTAGTACTGTTAGATGATTAGCAATTTTAATATTAAATAGTTGTTTCTGTAATTTAGCCTGTTGTAATGGATTTTGACTCCAAAAAGTCAAGTTTTTCAATGGCAATGAAATTTTTTGCAGTTTTCACTATTATATATCAACTTGCAGTCAAGCTTTATTGTATTTGCAGTTTCCATTTATCTTGTATATGAACTTGTAGGCACTTTAGTAACATGTTACTTCATTAAAGTTGAAAATTGACTTTAGAAAGTCAAGTAACCTAGTTCCTAGGGGCAAGTAACATACTTACATACTACTGCATTAAACTAGATAGACTATAAAATCCCAATATTGTAATGGGGCAAATGAAGAGTCATGACTAATAGTCTGAACTCAATTAAGTGAATATCAAATTAGACTCAAACTAGATAGACTATAAAATCCCATATCTAACCCCTCAAAATTACATAAGTTATCAGAAATGTGTGACCATATGTATCGAATTGTGACTACACTTAAATAATGTGTGACAAAATATGACTCTATGATTTAGACACCTAAATAAATACTTCATGTGATGACCATATGTAACATCTTGAATTTAGTCACACAAACACTCAATGTGACTAATATCAAGGTTAATGGTAACTGAGTTCACATTTTGCTATAAATAATAGTCACATGAATATTTCACAGTGTGACTATTTTGAATGTATTGGTCACATATAATACCCTTATAATGTGGCCATAAACATAATTTAGATACACATTTGTGATATGGTGTGACTATTGTATAGCCTATAGTCACATGATTGTGCTACAATTAAATGTGACCATACACATTAGGATTTGGTTACACTTAATCATGTATGCCTATGGTTTAGTGTGACCATATATGACATTTGGTCACACTGTTCAAGTGTGTGACATATATTTGTCACTTTTAAATGCATATCGTGACTAATGCTTCAAACTTACTTTTCAGTTGTCACACATTTCAAATTCATATGTGGCTAAATTTTCAACAAAAACTAGCAGTCACATTTAAATAATGTGTGACAAACTTGAGTATATGATTTAGCCACATACACAATTACTTCATGTGACCATATATGGATTTTGGTCACACTGTTCAATTGTGTGACATATATTTGTCACATATGTATATATATATATAGTGTGACTAATGTTTCAAACTTATTTGTATCGATCACACGTCCCAAATTATAAGTGACTAAAAAATCAAAACATGTTTTACCAGATACCTCTAGTCACAAAAATATTCAAATGTGTGGCTGTAGCCTCAGATGTAATTCTAAAATGGTCACACAAGTCGGATCAAGTGTGGCTATTTATTTTATTCTGGTACATTTAGTCACATAAAAAAGTTACTGTGTGGCCGTTTGAAAAATAACATGTGTGACAAAATCCCAGTTTTGTACTAGTGAATGGAATGCATTAGCGAAACACTTTGCCTAATTATTCTAGAAAAATAAAGCTAAGTCACGGCCCATAGGCCTTTTAATAGGGCCGTGACATCTGATCTAACATAAAGCTCTTATAAACTAAGCAACCTTGTACATAATATTGACCAAGACTTGGTTACATATGAAATGTGTTCCCAACAATCTCCCCCAAAGGATTGGTCATCAAGGTTGCTTGACGTCTTCTTTGCTTCTTAGGCTTCAGCTTCTTTTTAATCTTTGTTCTTTGTTCTTGTTGTGAGTGATAAGGTAATGTCATGATCTACCTTCCACCAACATTCTTTAATCCTGGTGTCTTTACATCTTTTTCACCATGATCATCCTTCTTTTAACTTTGATTATTATACTTCAAGTAGTTCTAACTTCTTTAGCTTCAATCTTTGAGTTTTGAACGTTTTCTTTGCCTTGGTCTTTGTGAGAACTTTCTTCGTGATATTAGCATGTGCATGATGGAAATAGGGGTGGTGGAACTCCTAGTATCCAAGAATACCTGCATGTAAACAGTTAGTAATAATTCATCCGGCACTTATAGGTTCGAACTTCGAGATTGTCAACAACATAGTGTGAAGACTTTCTCTAATCCTTGCCAAGGCCGTTCCTGAACCGAATGCCCCCAAGAGAGCTGAATCAGATATACCTAAGTGTATTAATGATTTAGGTAAGCCGCTGAAGTATACCGAATTATCACTCCACGACTGTAGATCATTTGGAACCACCTCGAACACTAAGCGTAATCCACAAGGGATTACCGAAGTGACCTGCTGTCAGGGTTGTTTGATGTTAACCCTGGCAGAAATTTCCATTCAATCACTGAGAATCAAAATTGTGAGTTCCCTCATGAATGTTCTTGGCAGATTGCTTAGATCTGCGTAGGACTCTTGTTATTTGCAACTAGTTTCCATAATGTTGAACAACCAGTGTAGAAATATTAAGTACTCCTAAGAGATCTTTTGATGTATCTCGCGGCTCTAGAATCGATTCAGTGCTCTTTGGTTTTAGTCGTCGGAGGCATGGAGCAGAGTGCCTCCTTTTCAATATCAACTCATCTCGGAATGAGAGTTCGATAGATAATGAAGGGTTCTCCGTGAGAAATGAAACAAGTATCTTTTGAGAGACACTTAATTGGCTAGAAGATTTAGTGCAGTGCGTCACTGGGTCTATGACGGATTTGTCTTCAATACTGGTGTCACCTTAGTAACAACCAGTAGCATATGAATTGAACCTGGTTTCTGCCCTAAGGTTGAACATATGGAGGGCTATTTCTTTTCACCCTTTCATTTTCTTTTCTTTTTAATTCTTCAACCCCTTCTTTCTCCTTTCATTTCTTTACTCCTTTTTTCAATCATACCTAAGGACTTTCTAGTTCTAAACTATTGGTATTGTCCATGGGTAGATCCCTCTGGTTCTTGCGGATCATAAGACGATTTCCTAATCTTAGTCACTTTATAACTTCATGACTATCATATGTTGCCATAAACCAATCTTTTGAAAATCTCTCAAAGTGTTTATGATTGTAGAACATATATTGTTAACACTTTGAGAGTTTTGTATTTTCAAAAATACTCCCCTTCACATGTGCTCATAAGTTTTTAAGGTAAATTTGCACATGCTGGGTGGAGTTAGCACTTTAGAATTGATTGATTTTCAGTGAATATGACCGTTGCGAGACATGTTTACATCACTAGTTAGACTAGTTTGAAATTATTACCCGTCCAGGTCATATTCAAATAGAATCACTCAAAAATGATACACTTTACTTAGACAAGTCCTTTGCGAGACACGTTTACATCATTGGATAAACCAGCTTGAAATTATTACCCGTCCCGGACAAGTCCTTTCGATTAGTGACATTTGATATTCGTCAATTCTTGGGTACAATCTGAGTCGAGCTCATGCGAGATATCATGTATAGTTACCATATTTTAATCACATTATTATTCTCCCCCTCAAAATAGCATATTCATGTTGTTTTTGGAAAACTTTTGATTAAAATATGCTTTTTGTGGTTTACGGGAAGAATTCAACAAGAACTTTCATGTTGAACAATGATTAATTTCAAATTCCCCCTTAACAAGGGAATACTTGTTTTTTTGAGAAGAATTTTGAAAAACTTATAAAAATTCTGATTAATTCTACTCAAAAGTAAGAAGCTTTCGCTCCTTATATTAGGATTGAGGCACTGAAGCGTACCTCAGGGTCCTTTCTTTAAAAGTACGAGTACACAAACCATAAAAAATAACAAGCAAGTATAATCAAGTAAAGAATAATCCAACTCTTACATCATTCCGTGCTTCTGAAGACAGTGAAGACTGGATCAGGTCTTTGAAAATTCCTGATCGGGAACGATGGTCTTTCTCCAACGTAGCTTTCAAGCCTCCTCATCTAGTCTTTATGAACAAGCCTTTTCTCAATTTTCAGAATGAATTGACGAATTTCTCTAAGTTGAGAAGCTGTCCACCTGCTGGTCTTATGTAGTTCCTGATCTCGTACACGAATCACCAACCCGTCATGAACTTTCTTGAGCGTGTGGTCGCAGAACTTGTGAACCTCTTTGTATCCCATGAAGCAATTGATGGAAAGATCACTCTTGTAGACAAACCTGAAGGTTGGTTCTTTCTTCATGGTGTGCTGGGGCTCTTGGTTGATCTCAGGAAGATGTAGAACTGGTGCGGTTAAGTTGATCTTCCTTTGATAGCTCTTGACCCCAAGCTGCAAGTCTTCTACATGTTCATGAATAATTTTCCTTCTGATGAAGTGTAGCAGTGAAGTGCTGAGCGCGTATGTAAGTTCCATGGAGAAATGATGCATCTTCCCTTGAACCTTGAGAAGATACATGTCTTCAATATCATTAAGGTTCAAGTCCGAGAAGTCAGCTTCTGAGAAAGTGTACATCTTCTGGTCTTGGCTTCTAACCTGATCTTGTGTAGAAAGGTATAATCATACCTCTTTTCTCCTTCAAGGCTTACCACATCAATTATCCAGAGATCACTCATCACTAGGGTTGGAGATTTCTTCGTGAGTTTACTCTTGTACCATGTACTCCTCTTCTCAAACCAGTGATCGATTCCCAGTTGCGCATCTTGATCATATTGCACTCTGTTTGTAACGAAGAATCTTATAGCAGTTTCTTCGATGGCAGGTTGTGGATAACTTGCTACAGGAATCAGGGTTATGGAAGTTGCATATTTGGGTTGACACTTGATTCCGTGCAAAAGAAGTTTGAGATCGTTGTTGAAGAAGAATCTATACGGGACAGCTGGTTGATCTGAAGCTCCAATCACCTGCAGCGGCTTTGTCCAATCCGTCATGTGTGGTTGGTTGGGTTGAGAAGTACTATCAACTACATGCACGCCCGGATTTGTCCAACTGAACTTACTAGACATTGCTCGCGCAATGTTTCCCAGGTGAAATTCAAGCTCAGCTGCACTCGAAGACCTATCCTTGAGCAGATTGAAGGCATCGTTCTTGATTCGACGGAGTTCTCCTTTGGTGAGATTTTTGATGCGTTGGTCACGTTTTAGCTTTTGCGTGAACTCAAGAGTGCGACCTTTGGTCATGGAGTCATCGTCTATATGCGGCTGAGCACTAAAAAGTTAATCGAACCATTCATTCCCTTTTGACGTGTCTTCGTCCAGCCATGAGAGAACAGTTGGTCTCTTGGATGTTGTCTTCTTTCTAAACTTAGACATTTTTGCTTTTGTCTTAGGAGGAGAGTCTTGTTGATCTTAATGTTGTTGAAATTCTTCATATGTAGTGAACTTAAACTGATGCTCCATTTCTGTTGGTCTGGAGCCTAATGCCTTGGGTGGTTTGGAGGCTGTTGTGGTTGCTGGAGGTCCGGCAGGTTCTCAGAGTTGAGAAGCAGATCTGCTGACACTATTTTGTTTCTTGGCTTGTGAGTTCGGATCTGGGTCATCTTCTTCTCTTGGACGTTTACCCTTGTCAGCCTCAGCTTTGTACGATTCCTTTAATATGTTTGCTTTTATAGCCTGAGAGATGGCTATCTGCTCAGGAGTTGGTGAGGTAATACTTGTCAAGCTTTCAAATAGTTGTAGTTGGAGTTCTTCTAGATTTGGTTCTTTAGGCTTCGTTGGTTGGATTTGAAGAACAAGTGGAACTGTAGCCACGATATTCCTGCGAAGACCTTCAAATGTTTGGCTCAAAATATTCATTCACTTTCTTAGATGTGATCTTAGGCAAGTGTTTCTCCAAATATTCTTTAGTGTTGCCTTTGATCGCGGTGAGCATCCTTTCTTGAATATCATTTGAAAGGAATTCGTCGACTCGAGCTTTGGTGTTTTGAAGCTCGTTCACTTGTCCAGCAAGGCCGGTGACCATATTTGTCAAAGTTTAGATTTGGTCATGAACCTGGTCATCTTTCTTGGCTCTTGCCAGCTTCACGGCCTGCTTTACCCTTTTTGAAGCTTGGGAGATTTATTTCTTTCTTGTTGTTTCTTTTGTTGGTGGTGGTGAATAGTGTGTGGATGATTCAGGAAATTGTTGGACTTTGGGTACGTGGAGAAGCTTTCTAAGATACTGGAGGTGTTTCATATGTAACTGGAGGTGAGTGTGGAGGAGTGGTTGGAGGAGTTTGAATGCATTCGTCGGCCTCTTTCTCCTCAGCCCCTATCCTTGCCAACCTTTCTTCTTCCTCCTTTTTCTTTTCCAATTCCAGCACTGTAACAGATTTTCTGATCACTTCCTCATCAATAAGCACCTTTTATGTGTCATCATCCTCATCCATATCAAAATCTCTGGTCTGTTCACCTTCATCCTTTTCCTCGTCATTACCGGGTTGATTAACCGGATCTGAACGAGGTGGAATGACTTCTGCTGCAACTCCAGACCCACCGAGTTGATTAACCTGATCGACTGAGGTCTGGCATTAATCAAAGTCTTTGGCGATTTCTTCATCAATTCTCATCTGTTCTTCAAGTATCATCTTCCTCCGCCTTTTCTCATCAGCTTTAAAGGACTCATGGCTTTCTTCTAAATCAATCATTGTAGCTATTTCTTCCTTGTAGATTGTTGGTTCATCATCGGTCTCCGTATCAGAACTGAATCCCTCTTCTTCAACAATCATTTCTTCTTCTGGTTCGGGCTTAGCAATCTTGATCGGAACTCTCCTCTTTGTGTATTTAGGAGTGTTGAAACTAATAACGTGCTAAAGATAGTTTCTTGGATCGTTTTGAGCCTTAGGGTTCAACAATAACAATGACAATATATGCAGCGGAATAAGAACAAATCAATTGTTATTGACACAAAGTTTTTCCACATCACCTCCAATTCTATTCGATCACAATAGAACGGTTACTCAACAATAACAGGATCAAAGACACCTCTGATCTTCGAGGATACGAACTAACTCTAGTCTAGGCGTTTACATAAACCCTACGCCCTAGACACACACACACCATTAGATATCTACATTATGGAAGACACAATAAAAACCTACGCCCCATATCTCTTTATATAGAGAGATATTAGGGTTTACAAAAGATAAATACTAAAAATAAAAGATCTTCGTAGTAATCTTGAACTTTCATCTTTTGTCACATTAAGCCCTTTTATTTCATTCTTCTATTTATTTTGTCTCATCAAATCTAGAATCCCAACAAGGAGGTCCTGGTTTGATCTTCTTAGAACTGCTAGAAGTGTTGCCTGACTTGCTACCTTCCTTTGATCGAGTCTTAGCTGGAGCAGGCTCATCATCGTACTTGCAGAAGCTGACATGTCCCTCATTGAATGCTCTATCATAGTTGATGTATGCTTTCGTTTGCTATATCTTGTCCGCCAAAAGAGCTTCACGTAGTCTCATCCTTTGTTTACGTGTACTTCCTTTATGTATGTAGACTGAGCTGATGGTCTTGTCCATAGCAAATAAATGCTTTTCTTGGTCTTCAAGACGTTGAGGGATGTCATTGTTGTCTTCAAGTAGATGATGGATTAGAAGCTTGGTGTATCTGATAAATGGGATTTTGGTGAGAGGTTTGAGGTAGTGACTTTGAATTTGGAAGACTATGTCCTCCCAGATAAGTTGAGCATAGTCAATCTGCTTTTGATTTACAATTCCCCATAAGATTTGTAGATGAGACAAACGAGGGTTCTCATGTCCACTTTCCCTTCCGGAGACTGATCGGGCCAAGATGTAGTATATTGTTCTCCAAGGTTGGGAATTAGCTTAGCTTCGACCTTGGAGAATCTCTTCAACGGCTTGTCAGGTTGTACGTCATAGCCAATCTCTATCAGGAAGTTGAGAACATCTTCTTCAGAGGGTGTTGGATGAAATTTCTTGGTAGGTGCAGGAGCTTCTCGCAATAGCAAGGCCTTCCGAAGATAGTTCACATCAAAATTCACTTCCTTTCGGTCCAGAGTGCATGTGAAATATTCTTATCCCAAGTCTAGCTTCATTAAGTGCCACATTTGATGAATGTTGAATTCGGAAATAGAAGCTGGCTTGTCTAGCATGCTCCTACACTTATGCAGCTTGAGAATCTCTATGGCAATCTGACAGGTTGGTTCTCCACACTTTATCTTGTGAAATCTTACGCAAGCATTGTTCTTGCCAATTTTCACATCATAGTCTTGTGGAAAAGTGTTTGCCTTGGTAAGCATTGGGAGTGGTTGTTGTGCAACCATTTGAGATATCTGAAACATCAATCAAAATAGATTTGCAGAATACATGAAAGATATCAAATTGTTAATCTTGTTATCATTCATGCGACCGTTTTGTTGCTTAATTTGATTTTAGATGTTTTAGCATTATGAGTATAGCAATTTTCATCTTTGGACATTGTGTGGATTACAAGTTAAAGGCTGATTTCTTTTAATTGTCCATTGATCAATTTTGACAACTTTTGATTTATTTGAATTTTGACAGTTTTAATGAATTGCGACATGTTTATGTAATTGCGACAGTTTTTGGCCAATTCCGATGGTTATTTGAATTCCGACAGATTTTAATCCAATTCCGATGACTTTTGAATTTCGATGACATTTGATCAATTCCGATGGAAAAATCTGAATTGCGATAAGCCATGTCCAATTGCGATGGAAATTTGGAATTGCAATAAAGTTTACCCAATTGCGATGAAAATTTTGAATTTCGACAATTTTTGTGTAATTGCGACAATTTTATCCAATTCCGATGGATTTTGCAATTCCGACAAGGATTATCCAATTTCGACGGATATTGCAATTTCGAAAATTTCTTATACAAGAAATTGCGACAAACACTGTAGACATACATTTTCTTGATTCTTTGTCCAATTTGGTTTTTCCTATCCAATTTAAATCATATCACAAGTTATAATATGCTCATTACTTTCATCTATACACTTCTAAACACTGTATATCAAATTTGAATGCAGTTCCGACAAACCTATTACTCAGAATCATCAAAATTCATTCTAATCTTGTTAGATGTTTTTTTTTTGTTCGATTCCAATAGATTCCTATGATGTTTCAGAGTTCATTGGTGTATATATTAACATTTTTTTTTCTTTTTAGACATGAATCAGTAAATTGAACCTGGTCGAGTTCATCTTAAACCCTACATATCTAAATTAATTCAAACATGTTTCTGGGTTTCATTCAATGATCAAATCATGTTATACGACATATAAGAACATTATCTCAACCAATTAATTAGGCCACAACACAATCATATGATTTTCCCCAAATTAACGCATAAACTCTAATTATGAACAATCACCAATTCGAGTTTCTGGGTTCAATTAAGCGCTCATAACATGTTTAGGACTCAATTCCAGCCATATCCCACCATTCAATTTGGTCTCAAACACTTAAGATTATTATAACCCAATTCGACATAAACCCTAAACCTATTTTAATCGATTTAGAAAGATTTGGCCGTTGGATCACAAAATCCTTGAAAACCATGTCTTATAATCATGTAAACATTGTATAAACACTCACAGTTTTGAAGATTCTTGATCGGATTAGAAGAGTGATTTGTGGTCATAGATTGAGTTGGTAAAGAAGTAAATGAAGTTGGTGAAATGTAATAACTGCGATTCAGATGCAGTTATTGCATTTTTTAACTTTTGTTTTGTTAACAATTTCAATTTTCCAACTTTGTCACATTAAGTCCCTTAACCACATAATTTTCTAATTAAAGTCCTTACTCATAAAGCATTAACTAGACTTGACATAATTTTGACAAGAACAATTTAATACACCCCTTGATTTATGAGTATTAGAAAACATTTTAAGATCAAGGAGGGTATCACAATGATAATATTACCACCACGTTATAAAACAACATTTTTAAGGAAATATGCAAGTACAAATTTTAATGAAATATTTTAAAATTTGAATTTCATACTCCCCCTCAACACTTGTTCGGAAAGAATCGGCAATATGTTTAAATGAACAAAGTGTTGATGGAAATTTTGTACTTGCATGTTTTTTTTTGGAAGAAAAATGAAAATCTTTTTGGTGTTTTTGATAAAATATTTACAAAGATAGTTTTGGTGTTTGACTTTCTTAATTGTTTGTAAGAAAGTTTTTTAAATCGTCTGGAGTCAAACACTGCATACCAATTTTGTGAACTAATTCCACAAATCTTGCATGTGGCAAGGCTTTGGTGAATAAGTCTGCTAATTGTTGTTCAATACCCACAAAATATAATTCAATAGTACCATGTTCCACATGCTCTTTGATGAAATGGTATCGAAGTGTGATATGTTTGGACTTCGAATGTTGAACTGTGTTGCGTGATATGGCAATGGCACTCTTGGAGTCGCAGTACATGGGAATCTTGTTGAAAACGTAATCGTAGTCCATCAACTGTGATCGCATCCAAATGACTTGAGCACAACATGCTAACATGGCTACATATTCGGATTCTGTAGATGATAATGAGGTACAATCCTGCTTCTTTGACTACCAAGATACAAGTTTGTCTCCTAGAAACTGCACTCCGCTAGATGTACTTTTCCGTGTATCTAAACATCTTGCATGATCAGCATCTGAAAAAGCAGTTAGTTCAAAACCAGAATCCTTCGGATACCATATCCCTAAATGAATGGTTCCGTTTATGTATCGAAGGATTCTTTTAACCTCAGAGAGGTGTCTTTCAGTTGGTCAAGACTGATAACGGGAGCATAGATATACAGCAAATACAATATCTGGTTGGCTGGCTGTTAGATACATGAGTGACCCAATCATACTTCGGTATTTTGTAGGGTCAATTGGTGTCCCATGTAAATCAGCATCCAGCTTTGGGGATGATGCAGACTTTGGTGTGTTATAGGTGTCACAACTTGACATGCCATGTTTCTTTAAAATTTCTAGAGCATACTTGGACTGATTTAACGGGGGGATTGATGAACTTGAAGTCCTAAGAAGAACGTAAGTTCACCCATCATAGACATCTCAAAATTTTGTTTCATTAATTTTGCAAAAGCATTTGAGTACTTTTTATGTGTTGAACCAAAAATGATGTCATCAACATAAATTTGAACAATTAAGATGTCCTCCCCGTGTTTTTGAATAAACAGTGTGGGATCAACTGATCCTTTGGTAAAGTGATTAGCAAGTAAGAATGCGGACAGTTTGTCGTACCATGCCCTCGGGGCCTGTTTAAGGCCGTAAAGGGCTTTCTTGAGTCTGTACACATGATTTGGATGATCTGGATTGATGAAGCCCTCTAGTTGTGTGACATACACTTCTTCACGGAGTTTCCCATTCAGGAATGCAGTCTTCACGTCCATCCGATAAACCATGATGTTCTTGTCGGCAGCATACACCAGAAACATGCGAACAGCTTCAAGTCTAGCCACTGGTGCAAAGGATTCTTCAAAGTCATTTCCTTCTTCTTGGCTGAAACCTTTGGCAACCAGACGTGATTTGTTACGAATAACTGTTCCATCAGCATCAAGTTTGTTTTTCCAAATCCATTTAGTCCGACAACATAGACTCCATCGGCTCTTTCTACCAGTTCCCAAACTTCAAGACGTTTGAATTGATCAAGTTCTTCTTGCATTGAATTAATCCAATTGTCATAAGTCATGGCTTATTTAATATTCTTTGTTTCTGCTTGATAGACGGTAAGTGCATAAATGCATGTTTCACCATCTGTGTGGAGTCTTTTCCGTGTCATGACTAGATTGTATGGATTACCAATCACGTTCACTAAGAGATGATCTCTTGTCCATTTGTGTATAGAAGGGTAATGTTGAAAATGATTGTGCATATTAGATGGATCCAAGTTGCTTGTAGACGACTCTGCAATATCAGGAACAATTGGAGCCGGAGCAAATGGATTAAAAATGCGTTTTTTTCAGAATTTACAGGTGCGGGTACTTCTTGATGTGGGAGATCTTTAGCTGTATTCTCAGTATTGGAAGCAGTTTGTTCTTCTATTGATGGAGATTCAGTTGGAGGTGCGTATGCAACAACTGTTGTTGTTGTAGTAGCAGGTGTATCAGGTACTGGATTATGTTCAGCTTGTACAGCAGAACTTGTAGATACATCTTATGCACTACTTGCAAAAGAATCATCGAACAGTGGAGCAAACAAAGTTTCCAATTCCTTATGGTTGAGGGAGAGTGGTGTAGCTGATTGATCTGGAAAATTTCGACGGTTAGTTACGGGTCCTAAGCTGCTTTGCTCAGAAGCCATCTCTGTAAGGACATCGAAATTAGCATGGATAGTCTCTTGAATTTTTCTAGTGCGACGGTTCCAGATTCGAAAACCTTTAGAGATCTCACAATATCCAATAAAGATACCAATGTCAGCTTTGGCTTTTAGTTTTCCAAAATCATCACGATCATTATTTGGGTAACAAAGAGCACCAAATACAAGAAAGTAATTTATATTTGGTTTACGGTTGTGAACAAGCTCATATGGAGTTTTGTGATGCCGTTTGGTGATCATACAACGGTTTTGAGTGTAACATGCAGTTGAGACAGCTTCAGCCCATAGGTAATCAGGTAATTGTGCATTGATCAACATCGTTCTTGCAGCTTCCACTAACATCCTGTTGCGTCTTTCGATAACTCCATTCTGTTCGGGACTTCTTGCAATAGATGTTTGATGTTCAATTCCCACTTTCTCAAAGTAATCACGAAGAGTTTGGTTCTTAAATTCGGTTCCATTGCATATTCTGACTTTTCTAACTGTATTGCGAAGCTGAACCTGAATTTTTGTGAGAAAGGTGATGATCATAGAAGGAGCTTGATCTTTGGTTCGTAGAAAGTAGACCCAAGTCCATATGGAAAAATCATCAAAAATTACCAAAATGTAGCGTTTCCCGTTTATTGTTTGAATACGCATCGGGCCACACAAATCCATATGAAGAAGTTGAAGAACATGATCAATACTGTGTTCGGTTTCAGAAGGGAAATGAACACGAGTACTTTTTCCTTGTTCACATGATGGACATAGGTGATCCTTTGCATACCGAAACCATGGAAGACCATCGACTAGTTTATAATGAGCAAGTTCAGTCATGGTTTTGTAATTCAGATGAGTCAGTCATTTGTGCCATAGCCAGGATTTTGTTGAATGTGTTTTGGAGAGTAAACATATGGGAGAAGAAGCGGTCATGTCAGATATAGAAATGGTGAAGAGACTAGTTCCGCGTTTGCCCGTCATGAGATCGTTTCCTTGTAAATCATGAACGAAACAAGTTTTCACCCTAAAAGCAACTTCCAAATCACCATCACAAAATTGTCCGACTGGAGAAACGGTTGTGACTAAGGCCTTCGACATAATATACACGGCTAATTTCGATGTTGCCATTGACATAGTCTCCATAGCCCATGATAGCAGCGAAATGATCATTCCCGAATCAGACAGTGTCGATGAACTTTGCAACAAAGTTTACTAAAAGTTTGAGGTTGCCTGTCATATGTCGGGAACAACCGCTATCAACAATCCAAAAAAAAATTTGAATCACCTTCATCACACGAAGACGACGAAGATGGAGAGATGGTAATGGTGGAACCCGTTGGGTTAGTAGCACAATTGTGAATCACTTTAGGTAACCAAGTAAAGCTTGGTTTCCTTTGTAACCAACGCCGCCATGTCCAACTAATTTTCGCTTTCTTCTCAGTGAATTCGCTAGGTGAAGGGATTGTCTTAGGAGGTGGATTCACAACTATGGGTGTGTCTACGGAATTCTTAGAAACTACACTTGGCGGTTTTCCTAACATAGACTTAGAAGCAGTGGTAGTCCTAGAGGAAATGTCATATGTACGTTTCTTATTGCGAGATAAAAGAGATTTTGCAACACACTTTGTATGATCACCAGATAACATGCGTTTACGACAAAACACACAAGAAGCATCAACATTCAAAACATTCAAAGTCTTAGCATTCATTACATCAAGATTAGAATTACAAGTTTTTAAGTTTGATTCTAAATCAGACGCAACATGCATTTTATTCAAACTCCTAAGGCGGTCTTCTACTTCTTGATCTTTTAGCGTTCCGATCTTATGTTTCCAGATACTAGTCTTCTTTTTCTTTCTTTTAGGCTTGGATCTGCTAACGCTATGAGGGGTAACTATTCCTGTAGAAGTCGAAGCATTCAAATTAGTAGTCTGAGGGGATGCTTGCCTAGGTCTCTTTATCTATTTTATACATTCCTGGTGCAATCACATTTGTGTGAACAAACTTCCTTTTTTCAAGTATTTTAATTTTCTCTTTGAGTTCAATGATGATGTGATTCTTTTGTTGAATTTTAGAAACATCAATTAAAGCGAATAGTGTCATTCCGACTTTGACAAACTTCATCAATGTCCTTTTCATATTCGAAAATTTGACGTTTTAAAACAGCATTTTCATTTTCAAGATTCTGAACTTTTGATGTGTTACTGTTTTGAAAAGATATTGTTTCTTTTTGACTTTGTAACTTTAACTCAAAATCAAGACTCTGAGTTTGACACCATTGTAGCTTCTGATTGAGTTGAAAAAAATTCTTTTGACAGTTTAATGTGCACATCATCATTGAGTTTACTGACTCTCTCATTTTCTCTTTTTAAATTCAAATTTTCATGTCTCAACATTTCAGTATCAGTAGTGTGATCATTAACAAGCAAAGCCTTCCAAGACACATAGATAGAATTCATAAATACAGAGATAATATCAGAACTAAGAACATTTTCCAAGAGTCAATTTTCTTCTTTTTGTAAAACTTTGTTTCGATATTTTTGTTTTGAGATCGCATTTTCAGTTGCATTGAAAGTGTTCATCATGGATATTACTTCTGTTTGAAGTTCCTGTTCCTAGTGTGTAGCACAAAGACGCAAATGTTGAACATATGGTAAAATTTGTTTTTGAAAAATTTCTCTCTTTTCTTTTTCATGAGGAGATAGAAAAGTAGAAACTGTTATCTCAGAATTACGTTCAATTGCTTGTTTCAAAAAATTTATGTCTTCCATAAACGTATAAAAATATCTAAGTACAAGACATTGTTTTGGTAATGGTGCAATTACACCAGAATTTGGTAAAGGACCATTTACTTGTGCCACTGGTTTAACAGGACCAACCTCAGAAGAAGATTCATTAATTTGCATTACAAACCATGATTGTTCTGTTTTATCTTGTTTAGGAACGAAGGTGTCGGTAATATGAGGTACTTTTGAATAATCAAATGGTATGTCATACGGTTTAAAACTCATTTTTTATCGACTCTCCTCTTCCTGTTCCTGTTCTTCCTCACAATCATGTACAACAACACGCACAATAGATTAATTGGTCTGCACTGTACAACTTTGGATTTTCCTTGAGTGCTGTGTGTAGAAAACGTGGTTTATTATCACCTAGAGCAAAACCATGGCCTTTGGGACTTGGTTTTAAAGTGAATTTTTGTATTGTTGTGATAGACTCACCAGTTTTGTATACAACATTTTGAAACTCTTTTAATTTGCATTCCTGGTTGACAATTTCATCAAGGTAAGAATCAACTCATTTC
The DNA here is from genome assembly GCA_021014915.2 of Artemisia tridentata subsp. tridentata. Classification (NCBI taxonomy): domain Eukaryota; kingdom Viridiplantae; phylum Streptophyta; class Magnoliopsida; order Asterales; family Asteraceae; genus Artemisia; species Artemisia tridentata. Next base: position 367,822,312 of record CP139505.1, read on the forward strand.
CTAGAAACTTGTTTATGTTCTGAAAAAACTAGCTTGACAAGTTGACAACTCTGTTTTTGTTTTTGAAAGTTCAGAATTGAGATATTCAACTTGTTGTTTGAGCTCACTTTTTTCTTATTCCAATTTGGAAACCAATTTACTGTTAGAAACAATTAATTCTCGCATTTGATGTTGTAAATATTTTTCTTTAACATTAGCTTTTTGGAATGCAACTTCAAAACTTTTTTCGCGTTTTTCATTTGTTTCATAATTTGTAAGTTGTATTTTATAGCACTCAAGATCCTTAGTCAATAATGCAACTTTTGATTTTAAGTTTCTATTGATCTCATTTCTTGTATCAATCTAGGTTTATTGTAAGTCCAACTGGGTTTGGGTGGTCAATAGCAAGGTCATGAGTTCTGGATCTGGACCAAGCAAAATATCATTTTGTTCAAGTTGATCATTATTATCGTCATCAATTGGATCATCAAATGCAACAACCGGGTTGATTTGATCTTCATCAAATGCAACAACTGTGTTCATTTGTTCATCTTCTTGAAGAGATAAAAATGAATCATCATGAACAACTTGCTCCTCGTTTGATGCAGATGCAGATGGTGATACAATTTCATGTATTAGACATGTTAAATCAGGTACCTGAAATAGTCCATCAGTATCATATACTGGGCATGTTTCACCCATGTGAAATTCCTGCATGTTTGCCATCAACATCACGGCTGCATTGGCTTCCAAGTCTTCCATATCATCATCAGAATATGCGTTGGCCATGAATTTGTTCTCTTTTTCAGTGAGAGTCCCCCCAGATTCATCCTTGAAAGCAAGAAGTAGTGCCTGTTTGTGAAACTCACTGCCTCTTGTTCTTGGTTTGGGACATGCAATTGCTAGATGACCTTTCCCACCGCAGTTGTAACATTTTACCATTGTATTTCCAATCCCAGTATTCCTAGTCTCTGCAACCACTCTAAGAATTTCACTATATAATATTCTAATACTTATCCTTTTTCTACGTATAATTTTTTATTATTTATTTATTATCTGATCATAATTATTATCTAATGTGACGTAGCTTACATCCTCGATAAACGTGCTCACACGCAACCCAACCTTAACTTATTTAATGATTATTCATATAAACATTTTTGGTCTAAAACTTTATGATATCTCATCTACCACTTTACGTTAATTCGTTAACGTACGTTTAAAACTGAACGTTTCTTATCTAATAAGAGTTTTATGAAACCCTAAACTATCATAACAACATATAAAAATAACAAAACCCTAGAAATACTAAAATACAATTTATTTAAGTAATGTACAAGTCACTAAAGCACAGAAACCCTAATTCCACTATAACTCCCGATAAAAACCCTAATTTCACAAAACTATGATTTTATGTAATAAAATCACAAACCCTAAATAATATTTTTACAACAAACTCATGTACTAATTTTTAAAATAAATTTATTAGACTTACTAATTATTTGTACAAGCCCCTAAACCCATTGTACAACCTTCCAATGCACAAAACCCTAAAATCCCATTTATATACATTTAAAACATAATAAAAATTACATAAAATTTATATAACTTAAGGAAATATTAAAAATATATTTTTCTTATTTTCTAAACCCTAGTACAACCCTATTAAGCTTATAGTACAACCCATTATAGCACACCATAATTTTCTTCTCCATTCTATGTAAATCGATATGCATAAATATATAAATATAAATCCTAAAAATAGTTCCTAACTAATAATACTTAAACTAAACCCTAAAACCATCTAGTTACTATCCTTAACCCTAATGTACCACTTGACAAATCCCTATGTACCACTCATTCAAGCTCCATTCGAACTATCCCTCTTCACTTCCTCCTAGTCTAGTTCGAATCCAACCCTAGACAAACTAAACCTTTCTTTTTCAAACTCCAAGTAACCCATATTTCTTCCTCTAAACCCCTCCACATCACTCCTTCTCTCGAAGGTCAAAAACTGTAAGAACATCACATGGAGATGGACTTTCCACATTAACCTCCCTCCCCCTCCTTCCATGTAAATTTCGATCACCACCTTTCCATTTTTTCCTTTAAACCATTCGAAACACCACCACGACAGTCCATACTCATTTCACTACTGTTCAAATAGCCTAAGGTAAGTCTAAGAAGGAACCTTGAGAGAGCCAAGATGGAAGAGAACCCCTAGCTCTTCAAAACCGAGCCATACGCCCCATATATATATCCTATTCGTATCATATAGCTAAGTAAGTATTCCCAACCCTTTTCGTTACTTTTTATATACTCTAAATACTCTTAGAACAACACTAAATAACCTCTAATAAAAATCTAGGCTAAGAACTATACATTTTTTTTCTTTCGACACAACCAATCAAACCCTAGTTTATTTTTTTTTTATTAACTTTGAAACATGTTAAAAGATGGATTAGATATGCTAAAAATAATAATTACACGTACTAAAATGATGTTGGGAATTCAAGAACTAGAAACCATTAATCTTCTTTTTCTTTTCTTTTTATAAAGAACAAACAAACACACCCTAATATATCTCAAATCTTGCCCTACAAATCAAACAATTATAAAATGGGTTAGATATAGATTTGACATGTCCATAATATCAGTAACATGCAATAAAAAACAAGGGCTTAAACTTAGAAAATGAAAACGCAAACCATTTTTCTTTCTTTTTGTTTCTGTCGCAACACCAGCAGATCGCCCACTTTGGACCTCAAATTCGACCATTAAACAAACTCTAAAATTCTAGGTTTTTATCACGTTAAAGACCACCTAGCTGTCTAATTTTAGGAAAAAGAACGAAGTAAAAAGACTAAGTATTCGCGATGATTTTCACTTTTCTTTTTCTGTCCATTTCTGCGATACAAACGCACCCTTAATAAATTATTTTGAGCTTCATAAGCTCGAGTGACAAGCTGAAAAGCTATAAATATGCTCTTAATAAGTTGAAAACAAAGTTTATAAAAGAGTCGTAAAAATTCTCGCCTTTTCCCGTAACTTATAACGCATTTTTATAGAATAAGGACGTCGAGTGTGACGACTTGGGAGTCTCAAGGGTGAATTATGCCAAAAATCTAAATAGAATTATAAAAAGGACCTAGTCTGCTGTCGACTTGTAACTCAGGGTTAAAAACTATCATTTTTGAAACTATAGTGTAGAAACAGTCATTTGGCCATAGTTGGGGGGTAAAAGTTGCCAATTTATAAAAGTTCAGGGGTAAAATTTGTCATTTTATGAAAGTTCAGGGGTATAAATTGTCAATATGTGAAACTATATGGGAGAAAGCGTAACATTTTATAATTATTATTATTATTATTATTATTATTATGATTATTTATTATTATTATTATTATTTTATATATATATATATATATATATATATATATATATATATATATATATATATATATATATATATATATATATATATATATATATATATATATATATATATATATAGTGAGACTTTCTTGCGAGAACCATCTTGTCTGCGAGAACTGACAGAACCACAAAAAACATACATGCACGCTTTCAATAATTGTATTTTTGCACATATGTTCTAAAAACAACATATATGTTTTTTTTTGAAACATGGTTGTTCTAACGAATTTGATAAGAAATTGGAAGTACAAAATTTTTCTTTGAAGGTGTGCATGTATGTTTTTATAAGGCGTGCAATGACAATATTGCGGCCGTGTGTAAGGTTTTTGTGAAAAAAGAGGATGAGTTCATGATGATATTGAAGAACATAGGTGGATACTTACGATTATTGATGATTTGCTGTATTTTTATTTTATTTTAAAAGGCGTGCATGTATGTTTTTGGTGGTTCTGTCAGTTCTCGCAGATAAGATGGTTCTCGCAAGAAAGTCTCCATATATATATATATATATATATATATATATATATAATTCGATTTGATTAATAAACTAAACAACGTTTATCTCGATAACAAACGAACGAAATATATATTTAACGAACAAACGGAACGAAAACATAAAAAAATAAGAAATAAGATAAATCTTTTGAAGAGACTTCATGTTGTCTCAAATTTAACATTTAACCGATAACCAAAAACGTTACGAAACGAACAATAAAACTTATATATATTCAGAAACGATTACTGAAACTTGACATAACGAACCAGGTTGCGTGCCGGAGACGTTTATCAACTTTATTTAACTTTGTTTTCCATCCAGACTATCAAGTTGAGTTCATAGTCCCACTTTTCTTTATATGTTTTCCAAACTTGTGGGGAGATACATGCTACTAAATAGAACACAAGTATTTTCCTGATTGTTATTGCACTAAGTTAACTGTTCCCTATTTATATTTATATTTAAAAGTCCCTCATATCATGCACCATTAGTCACCTGCTGGGTGAGCGCGAATATGTGAATAGATCTATTGGCCTGACGACCCATTTATACTAGTCGGATGGATATCTTTGTGGTAGCCGGTTAGACAGATGCATTATATTTGAAATCTAATCTCGGGGGCAAACCACTTTCATTTTTATTATGTTAGTGAGACTGGAAACTGTCAACGCATTGCGTGTCATGAGGTTTAGTGCAATATTTTGAATTGTGATATAACTGATTTCTTTTATTTAGCTTGTGTTCAAAACTTATTATAACTTTAAACGCTATGGATTCGCTCAACCATTGTGTTGACTTTTTAGCATGTTTTATCTCAGGTAACTAGAAGCATGACTTTGGCACGGAGTGGCTATAGACTTTCTTCTTATAAAAAGAGTATCCATTTTGTTATCATTCAAATAAATAATGTAACTTTTATAACGTATTTCCGAACCTCCCTCTGGGACCTATATTATGTACTCTGATTTAAATAATGAATGATGACAATTTTATTTAAAACGTCTCTTTTCGAGTCATTTTCTATTCTCATGACTGTGATACTTGAAGTAGCACCCCAAACTTATATTCCGCTGCGTATATCGAAAATGGGGGTGTTACAGATTGGTATCAGAGCTCATGGTTATAGAGAACCAAATGTTTTCAAACATTGAACTATAACCAAATTTTCACAAACTAAACCAAAGTCCTCCGTGCCACGACGCTACTAAAATATTATTTATACATGATTTATTGTTAATTATTTAGTTACATACTGAAATATTACCGGGTGGTTACAGAGTTATGACTTCCCCTCCTCATTCAATCACTCTTATGTCGGACTCGGATATTGAAAATATCACGACTGTACCGGACATCACGACCGTACCTTAACGAACGACAGAGTCAAATCCATCAGAAGACATTTCCGTGGTGCCTGAGATTTCTGCAGCATTTGGGCATGATACAGAGTCAGATCCTTCTGAAGAGCCATCTGAGGATACTTTGATGCCTGATGTCGCACCATTCCCTGATGATCCCTATATGCAGGCCAGAGAGAGCTCGTACATTTGCAGATGGAGAGTCATCCGAACCAGATTCCCCTTCGGTTACGGAGATACCCCCAGTTTCTGCGGAGAGACTCCGAAGAACGGCAAGAATCAGAACTATTCCTGTGCCTCCGTCCTCGTCACTACTACCACACCCTTATATGTTACCCACTTATGTACCCCCGACATCCTCACCTCCACTCCCATCATCTACCAGCTTCACTCTTCCCTCTGTTCCGTATGAGCCTAGTGATGAGATCAGAGCTATCATCGCCCGATATAGTGCTCTACCTCAATCACCTGCTTCCGACATCTCTACTCCGCCCCGAGTATTTGAGGTAGGAGAAAGTTCGCAAGCAGCGCAAGAACGACAACCGACCGTCTCCACTTTCCTAACGCGACTAGAGCGACAAGAGGAGCAGATTGAGACTGCTTTGGGTCATATGGACGAATTACCATTAGAACTTATTGAAGGCATCGAGTATAGAGTAGAAGATCTGATGACAGGTCAAGAAGCTATGCAGCAGAAGATAGATGAAAATCGTGAGGAGTCCGAGAAACGTTACGAGCAGGTCAGACGTGAAATACCTTTTGTTTATGAAAATGAATTGAAGTTGATAGAAGAAATGATCAAGAGAAATGAAGAATTGGCAACAGCTCAGAACCGGATTGCAGTTTTAGAGACGACAGTGACAGAGATGCAGACTCAATACCAGGAGTACATGCAGGTTCTCGTTAGCATGATAGTCGAACTCGATAGTCAACTTAAGGGAACTCCTGGTAGTCAGTAGATCAGATCGTTATATATTACCTTTTGGTGCTACGTCTAAATTTTGGGATATATAGTATAAGACATAGCACTAGTATGTAGTTTATATCAGACAACTTTTGTACTTAGCCACGGGATATGTGGCATAAATACGACGCTTGTATTTTGTTTTATATATATATATATATATATATATATATATATATATATATATATATATATATATATGTAACAAATTAACAAGTTATTTATGACTATATGTGGTTATGATGTTTTGCTGTTTATGATATAAATTGATATGGACCTGTGCCAATCATTTTATATACATGTACGATATTTGGATATGCTGTGACCTTATGATTATCATGGGTGGTCATTATGCAAAAATCTAAACATGTGTTTTCTTGTGGTGTTAATAGAAATATGTCTCGCAAATCCCCAGAACCAGCCATGTCCCAAGCTGCTATTCGAAAGCTTGTTGCAGACAGTGTTGCTGCAGCACTTGAGACTCAAGCAGCGGAATTGGCTCGTACTGGAAGCACTAGCCAACCCAATGGGGAAAGCGAGCCAGCAAATGCTCGCAAATGCACTTATAAAGATTTCATAAATTGTCAACCAACTTTCTTTAAGGGAACAGAAGGAGCTACTGAATTAGCTCGTTGGTTTGAACATACGAAAGTTGTCTTTGTAAGGAGCGGGTGTACCGAGGACTGCAAAGTTGATTTTGCTACAGGGACTTTATTAGATGATGCCCTGTCTTGGTGGTCTGCTACTTCCCAAACCATGGGTGTGGAAGCAGCTCATCAACTCACTTGGGATGATCTTAAAAAGAAAATGCTGAAAAAGTATTGTCCCCGTACCGAAATCAAAAAGTTGGAAGATGAATTTCACCAGTAAGTGGTGAAAGGAATGGATCTCAAGGCATACAATAGAAGGTTCCAAGAGCTTGCTCTTCTATGTCCAACTATTGTGCCTGATCTGGAAATGGTGTTGGAGAAATATACAGAAGGATTACCTCGATGCATCGAGGGAAATGTTACTTCTTCGAAGCCTCAGTTGCTAGAAGAAGCAATATCCATAGACCAGAAGCTGATAGATCGGGAAATCAAGCGCAATTCTACTCAGGGAAACAATGATCACAAACGAAAGTTTGATGATAGAAGAAATACCCATCACTACGACAACCGTCCCAACTACCACAACAACAACCGTCACAATCAAAATAATTACCACCAAAACCGTAACCAATACCATCATAAACAGAACCGTCGGCAAGAAACTGCCAAAGCCTATACTGCCACTCCTACTAAGAAAAGTGGTTATGTCGGAACGAAGCCGTTATGCAATCGATGGTTGTTGCACAACTTTGGTCCATGCACTGTTAGGTGCATGAAGTGTCAGAAGGTTGGACATCAGATCAAAGACTGTAAGGAAACAGGAGCAAATCTGCAGCCGGTGATCGTGACTTGCCATGGATGTGGTGAGAAATGGCATTATAGGAACCAGTGTCCGAAGCTAAATGCTAACCTAAACAATGGTGCCCGCGGACGAGCATATGTGTTAGGAGATGGTAATGTGCAGCAGAACCCAGACGTGATCACGGGTACGTTTCCTCTTAACCAACATCTAGCTAGAGTATTATTTAATACCGGAGTAGATAAAAGTTTTATATCTCTTACCTTCACTACTTTACTTAAACTTACTCCCACTGCCCTAAACAACACATACGAAATTGAATTAGCTAATGGAAAATTAGTAGGCACTAACTCTATAATCCGAGGTTGTACCTTAACCCTATTAAACCAACCTTTCGACATCGACCTCATTCCCATTGAACTCGGAAGCTTTGACGTAATCATTGGTATGAATTGGTTATCCAAATGCCATGCAAAGATTTTATGCGACGAGAAAGTGGTTCACATCCCTTTTGAGGGTGAGACTTTGATTATTCAAGGTAATAAAAGCAAAACCAGACTAAGCATAATATCCTGCATCAAAAACATGAAGTACATCAACAGAGGATGTCATGCTTTCCTAGCTCATGTAACTGAGAAAAAGACGGAAGAAAAACGACTGGAAGATGTGCCCATAGTACGAGATTTTCCAGAAGTTTTTCCTGAAGAGTTACCTGGACTACCACCTGTTCGTCAGGTATAGTTTCAGATCGACTTGGTGCCGAGAGCAGCACCAGTAGCACGAGCACCCTACCGTTTAGCGCCATCAAAGATGCAAGAACTATCCAATCAACTGCAAGAGTTATTGGATAAAGGTTTTATTTTACCAAGCTCATCGCCTTGGGGAGCTCCTGTCCTATTCGTCAAAAAGAAATACGGATCTCTTAGGATGTGTATCGATTACTGGGAGTTGAATAAACTTACGGTGAAGAACCGATATCCACTGCCAAGGATCGATGATTTGTTCGACCAAATGCAAGGATCAAGGGTTTACTCGAAAATTGATTTAAGATCCAGATATCATCAGCTGCGTGTTAGGGAAGAAGATATTCCTAAAATATCTTTCCTAACGAGATACGGTCACTACGAATTTCAAGTGATGCCATTTGGGTTAACCAATGCACCGGCTGTGTTCATGGATCTCATGAATCGTGTGTGTAAGCCCTATTTGGACAAATTCGTGATCGTGTTCATTGATTATATTCTTATTTATTCTCGGAGCGAAGAAGAACATGCGGAGAATTTAAAGATTATTTTGGAATTGGTCAAGAAAGAGCAGCTGTACGCCAAATTTTCCAAGTGTGATTTCTGGATTCACACTGTGCAGTTTTTTGGACACGTGATTGATCGTCATGGAATTTACGCGGATCCTTCCAAAATAGAAGCAGTCAAAAATTGGCCGACACCTACGACTCCCACGGAGGTACGCCAATTTTTAGGACTTGCTGGCTATTATCAGAGATTCATTGAGGGATTTTCGAAGATTGCCAAATCTTTAACGAAATTGACTCAGAAGAACAAGAAATACGTTTGGGGAGAAGTTCAAGAAAAAGATTTCCAGCTGTTAAATCAAAAGCTTTGTGAAGCACCAATTCTAGCCTTACCTGAAGGAAACGACGATTTTGTTGTTTATTGTGACGCATCACACCAAGGGTTATGTGCGGTATTGATGCAAGGGAATAAATTTATTGCTTATGCCTCTAGACAACTCAAGCCTCATGAGGAGAATTATACAACTCATGATCTTGAGCTAGGAGCACTTGTATTTGCTCTTAAAATCTGGAGACATTATCTGTATGGCAGGAAGTGCGTCGTATTCACAGATCATAAGAGCCTTCAACATATTCTCGACCAGAAAGAATTAAATATGAGACAACGCCGATGGTTAGAATTTTTAAGTGACTACGAATGTGAAATTCGTTACCACCCTGGAAAAGCAAATGTTGTAGCAGATGCTTTAAGCAGAAAGGAACAAATTAAGCCTCTTCGTGTCAGAGCTTTAGTCATGACCATCAATTTAGAATTGCCATCCCAAATTCTCAATGCACAAATTGAAGCAGTAAAGGAAGAAAATATTCAGGCTGAGAATTTAAGGGGTATGGACAAGGCGTTTGAACTCCGTCCTGATGGGAATCGTTGTATAAAGAACCGGAGTTGGTTACCACTCTTTGGTGAATTAAGAAATGTGATTATGCATGAATCACATAAGTCCAAGTATTCTATCCACCCAGGATCTGAAAAAATGTACCAGGATCTCAAAAATCTTTACTGGTGGCCAAACATGAAAGCTGACATAGCTGACTATGTCAGTAAATGTTTGACATGTGCACGAGTTAAAGCTGAACATCAAAGGCCATCTGGCTTATTGACACAACCAGAGATTCCTGAATGGAAATGGGAAAGGATAACTATGGATTTCATTACCAAGTTACCTAGAACGTCAAGCGGGTATGACACCATTTGGGTCATAGTTGATCGTCTTACGAAATCAGCTCACTTTTTGCCAATCAAAGAGACTGATGAAGTAGTGGATCTAGCTCAATTATATCTAAAGGAGATAGTCTCACGACATGGAGTTCCAATTTCCATTATTTCGGATCGTGATTCTCGTATCACGTCTCGATTTTGGGAAAAGCTTCAGAAAGCTTTGGGTACTAATTTAGATATGAGTACGGCTTATCATCCACAAACCGACGGACAGAGCGAAAGAACTATTCAAACGTTGGAAGATATGCTCACGGCATGTGTAATAGATTTTGGTAAAGGATGGGATAGACATTTGCCTTTGGCAGAATTCTCATACAACAATAGTTACCATGCGAGTATCAAAGCAGCGCCGTTTGAAGCACTTTATGGACGAAAGTGCCGGTCACCTCTTTGCTAGGCGAAAGTCGGAGAATTCCAACTTACCAGACCAGAGATAATTCAAGAAACTACCAATAAAATAGTGCAAATCCGACAACATCTACAAGCCGCACGAGATAGGCAGAAGAGCTACGCAGATATAAGGCGGAAGCCTATGGAATTTGAAGTTGGAGAGAGAGTCATGTTAAAAGTGTCACCATGGAAGGGCATGGTCAGATTCGGGAAACGAGGAAAGTTGAATCCCGGATACATCGGACCATTTAAGATTTTGGAGAGAATCGGTCCAGTAGCCTATCGACTTAAACTTCCTATAGAAATGAATAAGACACATCCTATCTTCCACGTCTCCAATCTAAAGAAGTGTCTATCAGATGAAACACTTGTGATTCCCATGAAAGAACATCGTCTCAATGACAAGCTCAATTTTGTGGAAGAACCTGTGGAGATCATGGATAGAGAAATCAAACAACTAAAACGAAGTCGCGTTCCCATCGTTAAGGTTAGATGGAACTCCAAGAGAGGACCAGAATTTACCTGGGAACGAGAAGATCAAATCCGAGCAAAATACCCACATCTTTTTCCTAATTCACCGACCAACGCAGACAGAATCTCGGGATGAGATTCCCTTCAACGGGGGGATAATGTAACCACTGTAAGAATTTCACTATATAATATTCTAATACTTATCCTTTTTCTACGTATAATTTTATTTATTTATTTATTATCTGATCATAATTATTATCTAATGTGACGTAGCTCACATCCTCGATAAACGTGCTCACACGCAACCCAACCTTAACTTATTTAATGATTATTCATATAAACATTTTTGGTCTAAACTTTATGATACCTCATCTACCACTTTACGTTAATTCGTTAACGTACGTTTAAAACTAAACGTTTCTTATCTAATAAGAGTTTTATGAAACCCTAAACTATCATAACAACATGTAAAAATAACAAAACCCTAGAAATACTAAAATACAACTTATTTAAGTAATGTACAAGTCACTAAAGCACATAAACCCTAATTCCACTATAACTCCTGATAAAAACCCTAATTTCACAAAACTATGATTTTATGTAATAAAATCACAAACCCTAAATAATATTTTTATAAAATATATATGTACAAGTCTTTTAAACCAAAGTACAAGTCATTTAAGCATAAAACCTAAATATTAATAAAAGTACTATATAAACCTTAAAAATAATTATTTTAAAGCATAATGTACAACAAACTCATGCACTAATTTTTAAAATAAATTTATTAGACTTACTAATTATTTGTACAAGCCCCTAAACCCATTGTACAACCTTCCAATGCACAAAACCCTAAAATCCCATTTATATACAACATAATAAAAATTACATAAAATTTTTATAACTTAAGGAAATATTAAAAATATATTTTTCTTATTTTCTAAACCCTAGTACAACCCTATTAAGCTTATAGTACAACCCATTATAGCACACCATAATTTTCTTCTCCATTCCATGTAAATCAATATACATAAATATATAAATATAAATCCTAAAAATAGTTCTTAACTAATAATACTTAAACTAAACCCTAAAACCATCTAGTTACTATCCTTAACCCTAATATACCACTTGACAAAGCCCTATGTACCACTCATTCAAGCTCCATTCGAACTATCCCTCTTCACTTCTTCCTAGTCTAGTTCGAATCCAACCCTAGACAACCTAAACCTTTCTTTTTCAAACTCCAAGTAACCCATATGTCTTCCTCTAAAACCCTCCACATCACTCCTTCTCTAGAAGGTCAAAATCTGTAAGAAACATCACATGGAGAGGGACTTTTCACATCAACCTCCCTCCCCGTCCATCCATGTGGCGCCCAATAGGTGAGGACACACCTCCTTGTCTCCTCTACACTTCACATGACTCTCTAGAAACCCAAGGAAACACTAATTTTCTTTCTCAATAAATTTCGATCACCACCTTTCCATTTTTCCCTCAAACCATTCGAAACACCACAACCACAGTCCATACTCATTTCACTACTGATCAAATAGCCTAAGGTAAGTCTAACAAGGAACCTTGAAAGAGTCAAGAAGGAAGAGAACCCCTAGCTCTTCAAAACCGAGCCATACGCCCCATATATATATATCCTATTTGAATCATATAGCTAAGTAAGTATTCCCAACCCTTTTCATTACTTTTTATATACTCTAAATACTCTTAGAACAACACTAAATAACCTCTAATAAAAATCTATGCTAAGAACTATACATTTTTTTTCTTTCGAACACAACCAAACAAACCCTAGTTTATTTTTTTTTATTAACTTTGAAACATGTTAAAAGATGGATTAGATATGCTAAAAATAATAATTACATGTACTAAAATGATGTTGGGAATTCAAGAACTAGAAACCATTAATTTTCTTTTTCTTTTCTTTTTATATCGAACAAACAAACACACCCTAATATATCTCAAATCTTGCCCTACAAATCAAACAGTTATAAAATGGGTTAGATATAGATTTGACATGTCCATAATATCAGTAACATGCAATAAAAAACAAGGGCTTAAACTTAGAAAACGAAAACGCAAACCATTTTTCTTTCTTTTTGTTTCTGTCGCAACACCAGCAGATCGCCCACTTTGGACCTCAAATTCGACCATTAAACAAACTCTAAAAATTCTAGATTTTTGTCATGTTAAAGACCACCAAGCTGTCTAATTTTAAGAAAAAGAACGAAGTAAAAAGACTAAGTATTCGCGAAGATATTCGCTTTCCTTTTTCTGTCCATTTCTGCGATACAAATGCATCCTTAATAAATTATTTTGAGCTTCATAAGCTCGAATGACAAGCTAAAAAGCTGTAAATAAGTTGAAAACAAAGTTTATAAATGAGTCGTAAAAAGTCTCGCCTTTTCCTGTAACTTATAACGCATTTTTATAGAATAAGGACGTCACGTGTGACGACTTGGGAGTCTCAAGGGTAAATTTTGCCAAAACTCTAAACAGAATTAAAACAAGGACCTGGTCTGCTGTCGACTTGCAACTCAGGGGTAAAAATTGTCATTTTTGAAACTATAGGGTAGAAACTGTCAGATGGCCATAGTTGGGGGGTAAAACTTGCCAATTTATAAAAGTTCAGGGGTAAAAATTATCATTTTAAGAAAGTTCAGGGGTATCAATTGTCAATATGTGAAACTACAGGGGAGAAAGCGTAACATTTTATAATTATTATTATTATATATATATATATATATATATATATATATATATATATATATATATATATATATATATATATATATACTAGCTTTCTAAGCCCGCCCGATGGGCGGGCATGACTTATAATTATCGTTTACATTTTTTTGTTTAGCTAAATATTGGTGTTAAAAATTGTTTATTATACAAAGATTTTTAAAAGAATAGTACCAACGTTTGTCAAATTGTTTGTGTTTATTAGTCGCTAAGCCCGCCCGATGGGCGGGCATGACTTATAATTTTCGTTGTTTTTTTTAGTAGTTAGAATTTTATAAGCTTGCTCTTTATTAAATGTTATTCTTCAATGTGTATGCATATATACCATGAAAAAACGAATTTAATCTTCGATATTTCATGGCACGCCCCATGGGCGGGCATGACTTATAAATATCGTTTGCATGGTCCGCCCGATGGGCGGGCTAGACTTATGAATATCGTTGGGAAAAATAAGTTATAAACATACCAATTCTTATATTGAATGCAATCGTTGAAATAAATAAGTTACCGAAAAATAAGATATAAACGTACCAATTTTTATATTGAATGCATTATCAACGAAAATAAATGAAAGTTAACAATTATAGAATAATTAAAATATACAAAGTGTGAATATAAAAAAAAATGTTGTGAGACCATGGACTCATTTGTTGTTCGCTTAGCAAATCTTTATTTAATTTTTGGCTTTGTCTCTGCATAAGCCTTCGTTGAAGCGTATCAAATTGCTTTTTTAAACTCACTGTTTGGCGTTGGGTGAACCTTTGCTGGCCACTCCTTGTGGTGGTGGATCTGGTGGTATACATCTGGCATGGTGGCATCATGGTATGAGACAAGAGTACTTCAAGCGCGGCCCATTTTGGACTATAAGTTTGCCATCCAGAAACCTTTTTTTTTCAAATACCGTGAACGATGATAGCATGCTTCAATTTAGCCATGTTCTACACATTCAAAAAACATCACAAAACATCACAAGAAAACGTTATATGCATGTTACACCAGCTGTAACAGGTTTTTTCCGACCAAGCATGCTTGCTACTGACTTTCTAATAATATCTTATGGAACTTTTGTGTCAATAATGGCTGCAAAATGTCTACGTATCTTTTCTCCTACAGTATACTCTTGTAAGGGACTAAGAGGGAGTATGGTAACATCTTTGGTCAAACGAAAAACATGCACTCATTGAAGAGGGTCTAGTATTTTAAGCAAAATGGTATGTAGCAATTAGCATAGGGGCAAAAACTCATTATTTACAGCTCAATGTACTTTAACTTACATGCTCAATACTGTCATAGTTCTCGATGAGAACTTATTAACACTTGGATTGGGCTTGTAGCTGGAGACATATGAAAAGGAAAAAAGGTACTTACTTTAAGATTTCTCACTTGGTGCGGACATCCAGCAGGAATAAAAACCGCCTCTCCCAGACGTTGTTCAAATGCCCATGGTTCCACACCTAAAATGTTCACATCTCATCAGGTGAAACATGTTAAGAAACATTTGTTTTTATATCAACAGTGCTCATTGCAAAAAAAAAAAAAAAAAAAAAAAAAAAAAAAGGTTAGTAACCATATTCCTCTTTTAGCTTCCTTTTATGCTCCAATGTTAGGTAAAATGATTGATCATGAATAGGATGATAAACCTACACAAACCCTTTAAGTGTCAAAGATCAATAAATAAAGTACAGGTTCTTAAAAAATAAAATGGTAAATTGTTTTATAGCTAATATCATGAAAAAAAACACAATTTGATTACTCATTTTGTTAACTGAAAGAAAACTTACAAATAAAGGGGAGTTTGAGTTCAGGTCTATGATTACTTAGAGACATGCATGACTTGTAATTATTCTTTGGATAATATTCGATCACGGAAAATAATGCATATATACAATTCAATTATATTTATAATAGGATTATTGTCGTTATTATTATTATTATTATTATTATTATTATTATTATTATTATTATTATTATTATTATATTATTATTATTATTATTATTATTATTATTATTATTATTATTATTATTATTATTATTACTATTGATTGTTTTTTAGAATAAATTTAGATTGTATTTTAGTCATGTACGAATATCATTTTATAAAGATACAGTATTGGTTATATATGTTTTATAGAAGCCGGGATCATTTAACTTTTTTATGTTAATTTTAATTAATACAATGTGTTAGCGTTATTAAGTTTTGAGACATCATATTTATAATAGGATTATTGTCGTTATTATTATTATTATTATTATTATTATTATTATTATTATTATTATTATTATTATTATTATTATTATTATTATTATTATTATTATTATTATTATTATTATTATTATTATTATTATTATTATTATTGATTGTTTTTTAGAATAAATTTAGATTGTATTTTAGTCATGTACGAATATCATTTTATAAAGATACAGTATTGGTTATATATGTTTTATAGAAGCCGGGATCATTTAACTTTTTTATGTTAATTTTAATTAATACAATGTGTTAGCGTTATTAAGTTTTGAGACATCATGATAAAGTTCGGGGGTGACTTTTTAGTTATAGTACTGTTAGTAAGTTTTGGATTTTCATGGTATTTTGTTGCAGGTACGAATAGTTTCCATTATGGATTTGTAAGCATGATGATTAACCACTTGTAGTTTTTCATAGGTTATTATTAGCTTTAGCTGTTTGGGTTGTGCACGTTTTATTCACAAATGCAGAATTATAATTATTGTTGACATATACTATGCTAAACTCTCTACGGGTACATACCTTAAACTTCAAAAGAATTATTTCTAATGCCTCATGTTCAATTCTCTTAAAATATAGATTAACAACCCTCAAAAACAATAGTCATCATAACTTATATAAAATGGGAACAAATATTTTGAAATAATTTTTTTAATTTGATTTCAAATATCAATCCAATAGGTTGCCATTATGTTG
Source organism: Artemisia tridentata subsp. tridentata (assembly GCA_021014915.2). Classification (NCBI taxonomy): domain Eukaryota; kingdom Viridiplantae; phylum Streptophyta; class Magnoliopsida; order Asterales; family Asteraceae; genus Artemisia; species Artemisia tridentata. The sequence goes on from CP139505.1 coordinate 367,839,018, forward strand.
TTTTTTTACCCGTGTCCCCATTTATCTTTTAGATAGTTTTACTTTATGCATTGGGCACGTTAGAGAATAATATGTACAGTTGTTCCTTGCATGAACATGTTTCCACAAACTTACGCTATGATTCCAAAGTTATTTTACAAACGAATACTACAGAGCTTGTTTAAGGTTTATAAAAGTACCTGTTGAGCCATAATTAAGCGTCATACTCGTTGACACGGATTCATTTTGTAGATGACCATTTGTTTCCTTTGACAATTGCCTATAAATATAATAAGATGAGAAAGTACTGAGTTAGTGACACATAACTTTTCTCGAGCAAGCTTACGAAAGGATATCTGATATATTAAAAAGTAGAACGACAATCCTTCTTTTGCTTAACAGATAATCCTTCAAGGATCTGTGATTGCATCTGGTTTCATGAAGGATCTGTGGTTGCATTTGGTTTCATGATTAAGGTTGTGCTCAATTTTGCGGTAGTTAACTGCTTCTATTTAGTCACTATCATTGTTTACTTATATAATTTCTCAATCAATGTCACATAAAGAAAACGATGTACGTGTAACTCCAAATGTTGTATGTCCCATCACTTTCTTAACAGCAATGTAAGTCCTAGCATAATTTTACCAAAATCATATAAGTTAATAAGACTTATATCTCACAATAAATGTATATCATTTTTTGGAAAGCCATGTAATTAGCTAAACTTGTGCTGTTGTCACACAAGTAGATATCAGAAACCTGTAATAAACAAAAAAGTGGGTTCTTTAAAAGGGTGATTCACCTTAGCATTGCATTTAACTCTTCGTAGCAGCACGGGGTTGAAAGAGTTCATTTCCCTTGGACCTTGAATCCATCACTACTTTTATTCTAAGCAGCTTTGTGTTCACATCTTTATTATTTGAGCCCATCTTTCCTGCCATTTGAGAAGCCTCCGATGCCTCATCAATCCTATAATAGTAGCAAGTCAGTTAGATATTTGGTATCCTGAAAGACTATTCATCAAATTGAAAAGAGGATATTCAAAGTGGTAGTACCCGTATAGATTGAAGCCTCACGAGCAGCCACGGGCATGTAATAAACCTTAAAATTTCAAAATCACTAAGCCTGAATGAGATTACAAACACCGGAAAGGACATTAAACGAAGGGCATGAATTAAAAAGTATAGATCTCTTCTAAATTAAGAGAAAGGTGGTTCGGTTATTGGTAGTCTCTCTTCGGATCTCACTCTTTTGGCGAAGTCGTGGGGCAATTCGAGATGGAGAATGGCTCAGTTATTCGATCCATTTTTGGTTCTTTAATTCTTTTCACTATAAATAACAGATATCTTTAATTCTTTTCACCGTATAGCAGCCATTGCAGAGCAACAACCGCCATTGATGCTGCAAGAATTGGATCTTTTGATAGATGTGGGGTTGCAGCATGTCCTCCGATACCTTTGATGGTGGCTGTAAACCTACCAGAACCAGCTAACACTGCACCTGACCTAAAAGCTACAACACCCACTGGATACTGAGGCAGAACATGAAGGGAAAAGGTAGCTTTGATGTTGTCAAGTGCACTGCGTTTTAGCATATAGTAAGCTCCAACGAAACCCTCTTCGTCTGGATGGGAAACCAGCTTTATTGTGCCCTTAATAAGAGTCAAAAGCAGAAAAGATTTACGCTCCAAAGGTTGTACCTGTTACATTAGACGAAGTACGGAAGTTACCTTGAGTTCATGTCGCTTGGCTTGCAGCAACTTAGCGGCTCCAAATAGCATTGCTACATGAGAATCGTGACCACATGCACTGTTTTAATCTGTCTTACCTTTGCACATGACCATATTGATTGCCCACTATTTTTATTTGGGTCATTACTAACTGAATATACTCTACAAAGTTCCATTTAAATTATATGAATGTGAAAAATCTGACACCCAAAACATGAATAAGTAAATTGCCAGCTTTGGGTTTACTGAAAGCACCTGATACTCGCGCACTTGGGCTTGGAAGAATATTCTAAGTAATTCTTTTCATCAACTGGTTCATAAGCCCCTCAAAAGGAAAAAAAAATAAAAATAATAAAAAAAATTAAATTAAATTAAATTAAATTAAATTAAAAAAAATACATTAGTTGATAGCTGATTTCGTCAGATCAAGAACTTAATACTTGCAACTATTTAAGTAGAAACCCATTGTAACTTGCTAATGCGAAATGTAAAAGCATAAGCTTTCAGACTATGTTTCACATAAAAGCGTGACAGAAAAAGAAAGATTGTGACTCAACATGTTTGCCGCATTACCACATCAGCCGTTGCCTCCACATTTTCAGGGCAGGTGTTTTTTTCTAAAAAGAAACGCATAAAAGGGAAAAGTAAAATGTTGCACATGATCACATTAGGCCTTTCCAAACTGTAATGAGCCGAGTAGTCACGCAATGTATCGTGTACCTGTTGTGGAGTCAAAGAGACGTGCAGTTTCAGCAAAACGCACCACATTAGGCCTTTCGAAACTGTAGTAAACCAAGTAGCTGCGCACGCACTGTAGTTTTTGAAACAGAAGAAAACAAATATGAGAAACATCAGTCGACAACGTTTATCAATAACCACATACATGTTAAACATAGTCACGTTCTCAGAAGAGAGAACGATCACTTGGATCTCTTTTATGCTAAATGATTGTAGGCCAATGAAAGAAAGTTCATGTAAACCGAAACCACATAATCAAACAGCAAGTCTAAACAAATTATTCGCTACTATGGATAAAAACGAATTTAAAACCCGCAAATTATATCACAACAAATAAAAGATAAAAAACACAAAAGTAAAAAAGTCGCGACCTTTTGAAAGCCTTTTATTGGTTTCAGTTAACTTTTCCTCTAAATGAGTTCATATTTTTTCGTATTCTGTTTAACTCTGTATCACAGCAGCACGAATCCTTTTTTCCTGCTCTTCACGAACAGAAGGTAAGTGCAACATACACTCCTTCAATGTTGTAGCTGCATACTCTGAAATAATGATAAAGGTACATTGCTTAGCACTGGGCAAGTACTCTAAAAGGCACATTGCTTAGACGCAATCACATGATCCAAAAGCATTGTACTCTAATGGAGGCCCTGCACCAAATATCCCTAAAATTTTAAAACTGTGGGGGTCATTGCATTTGACAAACCTCCAGCTGTAGGTACTGTCGTTGACCTCCTTGCCGCCCCTCTTTGTCGAGGCTCACGTTGTCGCCCTATTGGTGTATGGGCAGTTGTTGTTGCTGTGGGCACAATGCTTGGTCCCGCCATACCTGTGATGACAATCATGAAAAACGTTTAATAAGAAGCCATGTGATATTGTGTTTACATTGTATAACCTATGTTCGTCACATGATATTTTACAGTCAATATGTAAATAGGCATATTACAAAGCTACAGCCTAAACAGCCTACAACTTTTGAACCAACATGCACGTGCACTTGCTGTTGCAGATCCTGTAGCAGTGCGTGCTTGTGTAGGAGCCATTCGTGGCGGCGCCGTTGGTTGCGCACCACTTGTTATTGGAGGATGAGTTTGCGATTCTGATATGCCTGTAGTGACAATGAGATAAAAAACTTAATAAGCACTCATTTGACAGTTCACCTACATTTTAGTATGTAAGCTGGATTGGGACTAATCTAGAACTGATTGGCAAACAGAACCTGTAATGCCAGTATAATCTTAATAATTGCGTGTACCCCTGTGAGTCTGTGCAAACATATACATTAAAACATATTGTTAAAGACAAATTAGTTCGATGAAGGCTTGTGCTTACCATAACATAGTGGTTTCCCATAGATTGACGTAAATCCTGACGATGACTACATAAGAAATCATATACACACTACTGTGAATCTCGTCTATTTATTTAGCCAATTTTCTTTTATCTAAATTCTGAACCCTGTCCAACATCCACCCAGGAACACTTACTTTAAAAACAGGAAGCAAGTCAAAGCATGCTCACAAATTTCATACCTTTTTAAACGAATATTAGTAAAAAGCTTCCTTGCAGCAGCTCTTGTGAACATCTTAAAGCCACACTGCCATGTCAAACTTTGTATTAATATAAATCCAGCAGATCAACATTGTAAAAGGATATAAAAAATCATAATAAAAAACAAAAGTCTGAAGAACGATTACCTGTGTATCACGAACTCCAGGACCAGCAGCTAGGAGAACCACGACATGGAACCCTTTCATCAAAAAGTTGCGATACCACTTCCTCTGAAGCATAAAGCGAAATTGTTCAGGAAAGAAAACTAAATACTAAATGCCACAATAGGGATATCCTCTATGACTTCACTTGATTCTCCAGTCGATGTGTTCATATATTGTACAACGACGGATAATTAACATCCGTCATCAAAAACTCATCAACAACTCCTAATATATGTTAAATTAGGGTTTGTATGATATGGCTTTTTTCTGTATGTATCGTATTCTTTCTTCTGGATCATAAGCCCACACGTATTATATAATTCCCAAAAATAAAAATACAAACGAAAACAAATCCTTTTTTTTTTTTTTTTTTTTTTTTAAAATACGGTATTAATTTTTTGTTCAACATTATATATATGGCTTTGCAAGATGTAACTCAAAAGTTAAGTTGCTCTAGTGGTAAGCATCCTCATTACTATATTAACAGATCCTAGGTTCGAATCCTCCTACTTAAATTTTTAAATACGAATTAATTAACGAATTTTAAGTAAAAAAAATTAAATAACGAATTTTAAGTAAAAAAATTTATTACGTAAAAATTAAATTAACGTCTAATACAATCATTTTCGAAATTAATTAATTAATTAAAAAAATGCAAATAAAATAAATTTAAAAAATTGCTTACATGGCGACAATGTGATGACATGGACTTAAATATGATTATTTGGCATTGAGGTGGCATTAATGACGTCATACGCCTCCTGTTATATATAATTTTAATACGGTATTAATTTTTTGTTCAACATTATATATATGGCTTTGCAAGATGTAACTCAAAAGTTAAGTTGCTCTAGTGGTAAGCATCCTCATTACTATATTAACAGATCCTAGGTTCGAATCCTCCTGCTTAAATTTTTAAATACGAATTAATTAACGAATTTTAAGTAAAAAAAATTAAATAACGAATTTTAAGTAAAAAAATTTATTACGTAAAAATTAAATTAACGTCTAATACAATCATTTTCGAAATTAATTAATTAATTAAAAAAATGCAAATAAAATAAATTTAAAAAATTGCTTACATGGCGACAATGTGATGACATGGACTTAAATATGATTATTTGGCATTGAGGTGGCATTGAGGTGGCATTAATGACGTCATACGCCTCCTGTTATATATAATGTATAGATATATATATATATATATATATATATATATATATATAATATATATATATATATATATATATATATATATATATATATATATATATATATATATATATATATATAACAGGAGGCATTACACGTAGATAATGCCACATAAGTCCACGTCATTGCCATGTAATTCTCATTAAATGCCATGTCATCAAATTTTGTCCACCTAAGCAATGATTATGGGAATTAAAATCCGGGATTAATTAGTACAAAAAGTTCACTAGAAAGGATCGAACCTTGGGTGGTTTGTAACATTAACACAGTTAATAACCACTAGACCAACATCTTTTTTGTTTTATATTTTGCAACACCATATCTATAAACCTCTGCAACTAATGATTTTTGTTAATCCACATATATCTAATTAATCATTATCCATACGTTTTCTCTGAACCCTAATATCATAATTTCCTCAAACCATCTCCTCTAATGATACGGTGCTCATCTTTGTAAAGTTACGGCTTATTTTGTACACAGCTGTATCAAAGACCTCACTGATCTTTGCGAGAGGCCATCACACACTAGAACCAAGCCTTCTAGGTTGGAGGTTCTCTATTAAAGTCATAATTTGATCCAACCTAGATTAACTTTACTGATGATCAAACTGAGCTTGAAAAGTACCAGCTTTCTGATTTGGAATACATCCTCCATATAAGATCACGCTCCGGCAAGATCGTCATCTCCTATTGGGCGACACCTAATTATGTAGTCATGTAATACATCTGCGAACACTTTCATCATCCGCGCGTGACTTCAATTTCTCAAACGATCTTTCTTTCGATGCTTCACTTCTGCATTCCGTAATATTCACTTTTATTATTTTATATAAATTGATTGAATTTGAATATGTAGGTTCGGAAACTGATTGAGCTTTGTAAAAATGAGGATTCTGATAATTTGTTTGCTATTGTTTATCCTCAGCTTAATAAGATTTTCCAGCGCTCTCTTTCGCAGTCCAAAGCCGCCTCTTCCGGCCATCTTTTGTTGGTATATTTTCTCTTTGTTTATTAATTTTGTTTGGGTAGTTGTGATAATATGATAATTAGGGGTTCTTAGGCATTAGCTTAGTGTCCGGGATGACACTTACCAGATTAGTGAACAATAGCTTGCTGAGAAATATGGTAGCGAAGATAAAACTGTGTAAATCGGATCTCTATAGTTCATTTTGGGACACTGTTAACAGAACACTGCTTTTTTTCCCTTGCTACGTACCTGTTTTGACAACATAATCTGGTTTGTCAATTATAGTCCAAAGGAATTGCAAAGGAAATATGCAAAACCCGAGGTTCGTTGTCCCGACGAAGGTGTGAATGGAATTAGTGATTTCAGGATCGTGAATCGTGCAGTGAATGGTGAATAAAAGTGAGTGATAATGATTTTTAAACTAAAATGATGAAACATAAACTAAAAACAGTAAATAAGGCAAGGGAAAATTCTATTCTAAGGCAAACGTAAGGGAAATCCTAAAAACGCGCGAATAAATCAAAAACTACGTACGAGCGCAAAATAAAAAGTGAATTTGAAGCACTACTAATCCTACGGGCATGAAAATAATTTTCCTACATTCTAAATGATAAAAGAAATTTTTAGGAAAAAGAATTATATTTTTTTTATTTTTATTTTATTTTTTATGAATTAAAAACTAAAATAAGGAATTTAAATGATTTAAAAATAGCAAATGATTTTGGAAAAATATGAAAATTTGAAGATAAATCTTAAATGATATTATGAAGCTATGAAAAATGAAATTGGAACTTTTCTAAACACTAATAAGCAGTTTTGGGGAACAAGCAGTTTGAAATAAGCACTAGAATAAGCACTACAGTACCAAAAGCTACCAAATGCTAAAAAATAGATGAACACACTAATTTAAGCTTGAAACAACTTATAAATACCAAAGAAGCTCATAGATTAAGCCAATAAGCAGTTTAGCAGATGCAAATATAGGGCAGAAAAAATGACCAAACACCCTACTTTAAGCTGTTCTATAAGCTAGGAAAAAGCTAATTAAGGAAGACCAAAAGCAGATTATAAGAGCTTATATAACAGACTACTAACAAACAAAGAATGCCCAATTTTTTAAATCAATTGCTCACTTAATTGATGCCAAGAACAGATGACCATGGAAAAAAAGCTGATTGCAGTATTAGGATAGTCTAATGGGGCTATGTGCAGACCAAAATTAAGCTGATCAATAAGCTACAAAGTGAAATTCAAGCTTAGGAACCTAAAACCACTACTATAAGCTACTAGGAAAACCAACTATCATGCAAAGATCATAAGTGGATAAGCTGTTGCAAGGCAAGTAAAAGCTAAGACAAGCAGAACTTTTATGCAGGTCTGCACAATAGTTCTGATGCAGCAGAAATGGTAAAATGACCTGAAATCCTTTCAAATCTTAATGAAACAGTAACAAGTGATGAACACACATCTTATCAACTAATGGGAGCTCAAAAAATGACAAAAGTACTTGCCCAAATAAGCTCAGCTTATACTGAGCTTATAAGGGCAGTAGTGATCCTATAATTTTTACCTATAAGCCAAAAACCTCAAATTGCATCAACTCAACTTAAAAACTAACAACTACAATTTTTCTATCCTCAATTAAGCTAAATCAAACTTAAACTAAAGGCAAATAAACAGTGTAAAGTTAAAAATCACTAAACATTAACTAATACCAAACACTCCTTTTTGAAACTGAATTGAACTTTTTAACTGAGAGAGATCATTTCAAACCTAGATTTTGCAAGACCTATGCTAGACTACGATTAATAAGCAATTAAGATCTCTATTTAATAGCAGATAAGCACTAAATAAGTTGTTTCCTACATGGGCTGTTTATGACTGATTTATAACTTTTAATGCAACAATATGCAAAAGCTCTAACACACTATCATTTTAAACTAAATTATCAATGAGCAGATCAAATAAGCACTAAAAATGAAAATAAGCAGTAAATTAAGCTGATGAACAGTATTCTTGACTAACCTTGACTTTCATTAAAAACTGAGGAAAAGAGTACAATAGTTTGAAAACTTGAAAAGGAAATTACAAAAAGCTGAACTATAATTAAAAGTTACCTACATTAACCTACTCCTAAATCCTAATAAACCTAACACTTCAATCCGTGAGTAAGTTCTTCTATTTATAAGCTTCAGCTAGGGTTTCGGTTCATCAATCTCTAATCATAGCCATTCATCATTTGCCTTGTCACAATTTCAAATCTCAGCCCTTGGATTAATCTCATGAGGTGTCACCACGAATCACATCATCCCATTCGTCCATTCTGGCAATCCGTGCGTCTGAGATTCCCTGACACGTGCGTCAGCTTAAAAGTTTGGGTAATTTATTTGTGGAGCAAGGTAAAAGGGATTGGGTGAATTAGGGTTCGTGGGTGAATAGTAAAAATCTGGGACAGGGGTGCGGGTTTATAAATTTTGACTGGTAATAAATCTTTTGACCGAGTTATTGGTTTTGGATGGATCGGGTCATAAGGTAAAGAGATTATGGGCTCGGGTTTATTATCAAATGGAGATGGGCCGTGAGTTTTCTTTTGGGTTGTGGGAGTATTGGATTGGATAATGGATTGTATAATAGGATTTATTAAATCCGGATTTGAATATAAGTATAGTTTTAAGACAAGGACCATAAGTGTAAATTCTAAAACTCCAGGGTTTTTTTTTTCTGCCATTCTTCAATAATGTGATCCAAGGGCTACTTTTGTCATTTGATGAAACTTGAGGATTGACTTTGACTTTTTGAGCATAATTTTGATCCAAACTTGCAAATTGCTTCCCCGGCCTCGGCTTTTGACACTCTTCCAAATCCCGTGCTCGGTTTTTCTTTTTATCTTGATATTTGTGTATTTTTACAATATCCATCCCTGCACAATCATAAACACAAAAACACGAGATATTTGGCATAATTGTTTAGTTTTTGGTCTATTTGGGTCGGTTTTGGTCAAATAAAGGTATGTGTTTAAGCACATACCAAAATTCCCCCAGACTAAGATATTGCTGTGTCCTCACGCAATGTTATAAAAACACGTTTTTAAATCCAAAAATTTCTAATCTCTTTTTACTAACTTTGAGAAGTAGCAAAATTTTCAAAAGAGATTAAGAAATCTTAAGTTCTAAAAACTCCCCGATTTTCCTTTTTATTCTATCCTTATTCTATTTTTATATTTTTCTCATTTTCACGTGACGGATTTGTCGACAATCATTATCTAACAATAACTTTTAGGGTCAACGAGTAGGAAACACGACTCATGAAGAAGTGACCATACGGATAAAATTTGACTTGTTTTATTATATTATCATCATTTATCCTATTTATTTGACTTGTTTTATTATATTATATATGAGAATCGATACATTAATGTTTACTTTAGTAATTCTCAGGTAAAAACAAGCATTATGTGAAACTTGGCGATTTTGGAATAATTATGGAGCAAAACAAGCGAGATGTCAAAAGTCTACTGAAATCCAGAAGATGCGCCGTATCTTACTCAACAGATACGACGCAATATCATACTTAGATGAATTCGAAGACCATTGCCTGACTTTGAAGAATGCGCCGCATGCAATTCTGTAATGCGCCGCATATGAAACTTGGGTCAAAGAAGAAGATCAAGCTCGTTCTACTCCAGATACGCCGCAATATACTTCTAACATACGGCGTATCACTATCAAGATTTCACCAGTTAGAATCCAGGACAGCTAAAGTACATGCGCCACATACAAAGATCAAGTTACGCCTCATCTGAAGACGGTGTACGAATATTCCAGAATATATTAATCTTGGACCCCACGCAAAATTAAGTCAATGCACCGCATCTATCAACTCAATGCGCCGCATCGATCCCTCAGACAGAAACTATAAATACCCCAAGGTCAGACGAATTTAAAGGACCTTTTATATAACCCTAGAGCCGAATTCAGACGACCAAGCAGCACAAGACACACCTCAAACAAAGATACAAGAGCTGTAAGAAGGTCCTGCATGTATTCAATACATTAAGTAGTTTTGTTTTATAGTTTTAGTACGCTTTAATTCATCAGGATTGATGGGCTTGTGTCATGTGACTACGGAAGATCATGCACTCCCCTTAATATTGCTTTCCCATTAATTAAAGTTTATATGTTGATGTCTTTTGCGACTTTTATTAGTGCATTGATAACCTCTGTGTCTAGCTGAGACTTGCTTGGGTCGCCATGCCCATTCCTCGCCTATTTATTCTAGCGTCTATAGAAAAGTAGGATAGACATAAGTAATCATTAAGGGTTTACTCGCCGATAAGATTAGAGCCAACGAGAAAGGTTTAATTATATACACTTCATATAAAACTAGCAATAAAACAAGTGACAAGCTATTTAATTATCAGGACAGGTCTTCTTATTGTCTCGAGTATCTATCTGTGTACGTGTGTGCTAATCGCTGATTCTTGCTCACTAGTTTAGTTTTCTATTTAATTATAACCAAACTGTGCCAGTTTCTCAGGCTGAACCCCCTTGCGTTAGATTAGGTTGTATAACTAACTTAGGATATTAGAATACTGATTAGAGTAACTAGATAATATGTTCCACTCTTAGTGATCGACACTCTGCTTACCATTATATTCATACTGACCGGGTACACTGCTCGTTAAGTGTGTGTGTTATTGATAAGTCGGCTAAATATAAATTTAAAATTTGAGTAGGCATTAATACTGCTAAACCGCAATGACACATCACGCGCATCAAGTTTTTGGCGCCGCTGCCGGGGAGTGAATTGTTATTATCTGTTAATTTGATTAAGTATTTTAATTAGGTTTTTTTGTTTAGTTTTTTTTTTTAGATTCTAACCACTAACCCTGTTGTATATTAGATAGATTGCATTCATTGTATAATTTGCATATTTACATATTTTGTGTGTTTTTGTTTTCTGTAATTTTTGTTTCTTTTTGTTTGTTTTTTTTTTTTCTTTTTTCTTTATTTTTCTGCATTCTGCTGTCGTTGTATTGTGCTGATACAAATGATACGGCAGATCTATTTTCTCAGATATGGCGTATTGCGTTTAATTTTTATAAAATACAACGCGTTTAATAAATTCAAGTACGACGCATCTTTCCCCAAGATACGGCGTATTCTGTTTTTAATAAGAAATTTTGCTAAACCCTAACGCCATACGACGCATCTGTTTTAACAGATACGGCGTATTTTCTATTTAAATTAAAAACAGTTTTTTGAATTATTAATTGCGAATCGTTAAAAACAGTTTTTGAATCATGAACCGTTAATTGCGAGCAAGCGAGAGTGAGTGAATAGATCTATTGAGGGTGACTCCTCCGTCCGGGTTGGTCGCTCCAACTTGTCAAACGGACGCATTTCATTTTAATCATATTAGGGTGATTGGCAAACACTCAGATGGGGCATTTCATTTCAGTCTAGCTTCGGGATCATGTGCTTAAGAGCTAATGTATTATTTTTATGTGGCATTGTTTTGTCATACACCTTATACTTGTGGTTTCCGTACAAACATTTCATTTACATAAACCTATGATTCTCACCAACATTATTGTTGACCATTTTTAGCAATGTATTTTCAGGTAATTAAGGTATGCGCATCATGGCCTGCATATGGACCTATTTTGGAGTCGCGGTGTCGACGCGTCTCACTTATCTTTTATGCACTTATTATCGTTTGATTTGTATAAACTTATTTCCGCAAACTTGAAACATCTTTTGGGACCTAACTTTTGTAACTCTGAATGTTTTTAATTAATCAAACGATGTATTTTCAAAACGACACTTTAGGTCGTTCAATATAACTGTAACTGTGGTGCTATGATCAGTCACGCCCTCAAATGTTCCATTCCGCTGCAAAATCAGATATTTGGGGGTGTGACAGATTGGCATCAGAGCTAAGGTTATAGCGAACTAGGTTGTATCTTGGACCCTAGACTATAACCACATCATCACAGCATCACATCAATTCATCATAAGTGCATATTCACTATACATGCGGTTTCATACATACATTATGCGTGTTATTTACTTTCATTTTACGTCGATTGTCACAGAGATGTCTTCACCCAACCACCTTATTATCATTACAGCAGACTCGGATATCGAGGATGCTTTTTCATTCACTAATACACCTACATCATCACTCTCACCTTCCTATACTTTGACATTTCCATATCACTCACCATTGTTGGATGATAATTTCCACTTATTTGAGGTACTAGCACTACCTAAGCAAGACTTAGGAGAGACTACCAGATATGACACTTAGACTTTTGTGATTCAGGAAACTACCCCTACCTTCCCACTATCATCATTTTCATTCCCCTTTTCCATTCCCACATATCGGGAATTGAATGACACCCTGGGATAATAACCAAGGTGGCAACACCACTCAACCACCACCGAAAAGACAAGAGGTTGCAAAGGCCTATGTTGCGGCCCCAGCTGAAAGAAGAGGTTACAATGGTACTTTACCCAAGTACAACAAACGTCAAGGCCATCATAACCTTGGAAATTGTCCTAACCCTTGTGGGAACTGTAAGAAGGTTGGTCATTCGACCAGAGATTGCAAGGTTCCATTTGTGGTTGATAATCAGAAACCCCCGGTAACATGTTTTGGTTGCGGAGAAGTAGGACACTTCAAGAATAAATGTCCAAAAGGGAACAATCAAGGAAATGTGAATCAAGGAGGAGCAGCTAGAGGTAGAGTGTATGTGATAGGAGGTGAAGATGTCAAGGAAGAGCCGAAGGTCATTACAGGTACGTTCCTCATCAATAATCGTTATGCATCCATTTTATTTGATTCAGGAGCCGATAGAAGTTTTGTTTCTACTGCATTTTCACCTTTACTCAATATCGAACCTACCACACTAGACACTCCATACCACATCGAACTAGCTAACGTTAGTTTAGTTGGCACAAACACCATCATTCGTGGTTGCACTCTCAATTTTCTAAATCACCCATTCAATATAGACCTCATACCTATAGAACTTAGAAGTTTCGACGTCATAATCGGTATGGATTGGTTATCTCGACATCAACCAAGAATCATTTGTGATGAAAAAGTTGTTCATCTTCCTTACGATGGCGAAACCTTGATCGTTCGTGGTGAACAAAGTGGGACTAGACTAAGTATCATCTCATGCATCAAAACAGGGAAATACTTAAAGAAGGGTTGTTTTTCTTTCTTGGCACATATAACAGAAAAGAAGTCGGATGAGAAACGACTTGAAGATGTACCAATTGATCGAGATTTTCCAGAGGTTTTTCCTGAAGACTTGCCAGGACTTCCACCTACTCGCCAAGTAGAATTTTGGATGGACTTAGTGCCAGGAGCTGCACCAGTCGCAAGAGCACCGTATCGACTTGCACCCTCAGAAATGCAAGAGTTGTCTAACCAGTTGCAAGAGATCTTAGACAAAGGATTCATTAGGCTGAGTTCCTCGCCCTGGGGAGCACAGGTCTTGTTTGTAAAGAAGAAAGATGGATCTTTCAGGATGTGCATAGACTATCGGGAGCTGAACAAGTTAACGGTGAAGAATTGTTACCCGCTGCCCAGAATTGATGACTTGTTTGATCAATTGCAAGGCTCGAGTTTTTACTCAAAGATCGATTTGAGATCAGGTTACCATCAGCTTAGAGTTTGGGAGGAAGATACCCCGAAGACAGCATTCAGGACACGTTATGGTCACTATGAGTTTCAAGTAATGCCGTTCAGATTAACCAATGCACCTGCGGTATTCATGGATCTCATGAATAGAGTTTGCAAGCCATATCTGGATAAGTTCGTGATTGTATTCATCGATGACATCTTGATTTACTCGAAGAGCGAAGAAGAGCACAGAGAGCACCTCAAGACGAGCTTAGAGCTACTCAAGAAGGAGAAATTTTATGCTAAATTTTTGAAGTGTGATTTCTGGATCCGAAGAGTACAATTTTTTGGTCATGTCATTGATAGTCAAGGATTACAAGTGGACCCTGCAAAGATCGAGGCCGTTAAAGATTGGGCAACACCCAAGACTCCAACAAAGATTCGTCAATTCTTAGGACTTGCCGGATATTATAGAAGGTTCATTGAAGGGTTTTCTAAGATAGCAAAACCTTTGACCAAGTTGACACAGAAGAACCAGAAGTAAGAGTGGGGAGAAAAACAAGAGTCCGCTTTTCAGTTATTAAAGCAGAACCTTTGTAGTGCACCAATTTTGGCATTACCCGAAGGGATTGAAAACTTTGTGGTATATTGTGATGCTTCACACAAAGGACATGGAGCCGTGCTAATGCAGAATGAGAAAGTGATAGCTTATGCATCTCGTCAGCTTAAGAAGCATGAGAAGAATTACACTACTCACGACTTAGAGTTGGGTGCCGTGGTTTTCGCACTCAAGATTTGGAGGCACTATCTTTACGGAACTAAGTGTGAAGTATTTACAGACCACATGAGCTTATAGTACATACTTGATCAAAAGGAACTCAATATGCGACAGTGTCGTTGGTTGGAATTGCTCAGTGATTACGATTATGAGATTCGATATCACTGATGTGCGTGTGCTTGTATTGCTCTAATTTAATATCCACGGTATGTCGTTGTGGTTTTAGCAGTATTCAAGTTTTAAATTTATATTTAGCCGACTTATCAATAACACACACTTTAACGAGCAGTGTACCCGGTCAGTATGCATATAATGGTAAGTAGAGTGTCGATCACTAAGAGTGGAACGTATTATCTAGTTGTTCTAATCAGTATTTTAATATCTTAAGTTAGCTATACAACCTAATCTATCGCAAGGGGGTTCAGCCTGAGAGACTGGCACGGTTTGGTTGTGATTAAATAATAAACTAAACTAATGAGCACGAATCAGCGATTAGCACACACGTACACAGATAGATACTTGAGACAATAAGAAGACCTGTCCTGATAATTAAGTAGTTTGTCACTTGTTTTATTGCTAGTTTTATATGAAGTGTATGTAATTAACCCTTTCTCGTTGGCTCTAATCTTATCGGCGAGTAAACCCTTAATGATTACTTATGTCTATCCTACTTACCCTTTCTTCCTACTTTTCTACAGACGATAGAATGCATAGGCGATAAAATAAATAGGCGAGGACAACTAGATAATACGTTCCAGAGGTTATCAATGCACTAATAAAAGTCACCAAAGACATCAACATATAAACTTTAATTAATGGGAAAGCAATTTTAAGGGGAGTTGAAGTGCATGATTAAATCAATGACACAAGCCCATCAATCCTGATAAATTAAAGTGTACTAATACAATAAAACAAAACTACTTAATGAATTGAATACATGCAGGACCTTCTTACAGCTCTTGTATCTTCGTTTAGGGTGTGTCTTGTGCTGCTACTTCGTCTGACTTCATCCTAGGGTTTCTTCTGTCTTCGGTCTTTTTGTGTATTAGGCTCTTGAAATTCGTCTGGCCTTGGGGTATTTATAGTTTCTGTCTGAGGGTTAGATGCGGCGCATTGAATAAGTAGATGCGGCGCATTGACTTAACTTCGCGTGGGGTCCAAGATTAATATATTCAGGAATATTCGTACACCTCCAGAAGATGCGGCGTAACTCCATTTATCTATGTGGCGCATGTACTTTGCTGCCTTGGATCGTAACTTGTGAAATCTTGATAGTGATGCGCCGTATTTATGAAGTAGGATGCGGCGTATTTGGAGCAGAACGATCTTGATCTTGTACATTTCAATAGACTCTTAACTTCTTGCTTGTTTAGCTCCATAATTAGTACAAAATCGCCAAGTTTCACATAATACTTGTTTTTACCTGAGAATTACAAAAGTAAACATTAACGTATCAATTCTCACAGATAATATAATAAAACAAGTCAAATAAATAGGATAAATGATGGTAATAAAATGTACTTATTTGAGTTCATCAAATATCCCCCCACTTGAACTTTACTTGTCCCTAAGTAAACCTTAGAATTAATCTTATGAAAATGTATCCTAAAAGACGTTAGGATTTATTTTTATATTTAAGCATGTATTCATTTTGTCATAATCACACAACCAAACACTTAACGAATTAGAATAAAATAAAATATTTTGATAAAAGCAAATCTAATCGTTTAACTGTCCAGTCGTGACGAATATTCTATCATAAGCTTGGCAAGTATACGCATCTCCCCCACTAAAGCTAAGGAATAACAAGTCTAAAGCGGTAAAAAGGGTTTGTTGGTTAAGGGTTAATCATTCTTCTTAATCTCTATCGATCTCAAATTCCAGAAAAGGCGACAAAATCACAAATACATGGTCGAATCCACGAACACGATACTTGCAATTGCTCAAATCCTTAACTCGAATAGGCTAAAGATAGGACCAAGAAATCTTTACCAATAATATTATATCAAAAAAGGCAACAAAATCATAAATACATAGCCGAATCCACGACTACGATACTTAAGATTGCTCAAATCACTAATCTCAATAAATCAAAGGTTTGGATAAAGAATAATATAGGGTATGGATAATATTTGGGATACAAATTGGTGTAAAATGAAAAATAAACAAAACAGATAAATTAAAATCCTAAGTGTGGTAAATTGCTATCCCAACCATCCCATGAATAAGACTCATATCATTGAATAACTCACGCTTTAACACTTGAAACACACGCTTTAGGTAGACACGGATTATACTTAACAAAATCTCAATCAAAGAATAAACCTTAGTTGGCGTTCCCATAACGTCCAACTCCCATTCAATCCATAAATATAATATACAACAAATAGTGGTGATATCGACCACTTAATACAAAACTTTACATAAGTTGGTTAAAACAAACATCCAACTCTTCTTTTTTCTTTTTCTTTTCAAATTTTTTTCGATTTTTTTTTTTTTTTTTTTTTTTTTTTTTTTTTTTTTTTAACATCAACATATAAATGTGTAAAATTTCACAACTTTTCTATCACTATCTTTCCGGATAATTTTTTTTTCATACTTTTCATACTTTCAGAAATAACTGTAATAGCGAAAGTAGTAAACACACGAAAAATAAACTCAAAGATATACAATATTTACTTTCATACCAAATGCATTGTGCAATTTCCTGACTCAACCAAAGATAATGAATTACGCACACGAACACAGGTAATGTAAGGAAACACACTTTGCCTAAAGCAATTAACCAACCACGGATTTTAATCTACAGGGTAGGCTAAGGTGTAAGGGTGTAACGAAATATTGTAACAAAGGTGTAAGAAACGAAAGGAATGGCTCTGAGTGTTTTTCTAGGGGTATCTTACTCTAAAAGTGAGAGTAACAAAGGGTTTATACGGGGGTTAACTAACCAGTGTAGTTAGTTAATATCACATAACATATAAAGGCTATTTGGGTGTAATCCTAGAAATTTACCAATTTAGACAAGTCATTCCAATTATAAAAAATAATACTTATTATGGTGGTCTCGAATAGTATACAAGCCAAGTTCTAAAGTTTACAAGTCACCGGCACACTCATAGATTTGTGAATTTTGAAAATTTCACATTTTTTGAAAATAATGTTATGTGTGCAGCTATGTAATTTAGACTTTAAACAAAAACATGCTAAAAATATTAAATTTTGATATATTAAGCACATTTTAAGCATATTTTGAAAAAGTTTAGGACAAGTAAGTGTTCTAATTCTCCAATCCCCCCACTTAAGTTAAACAACGTCCTCGTTGTTTGTATCAAAGATTAAAAACTGGAAAATAAAAAGAATTAGAACAGAAAAACTCCCCTGAGATTTGCTCTGTATGATCCTCCATTATTCGTATAAGAGCAAAAATCAACTTTCTTGTAGATGAGAACGTTTAAGCTTCATAAATGATGTATCCTCAGGAAATGCAGGAATCTATAATACCATCAAGACTTAAACACACCTGGTGATGAGGCGAAAAGTGTACCGCTTTTAAGGGGTCATTTAAGCCCGAAATCGTATTTATTTGATCAAATATTGCCCTAAATCGTTCCTTTTGTCATTTTAGGTACTTTTGAGGAGAAAATCTGGAAAAGGAGGCATTTTGGACGTTTTTGGAGCATTAAAGTGAAGAATACGACAAAGTCTCAAAATCGGCTGAAATTTACCTTTGACGGCGTCAGAATCATCTCTTGACGGCGTCATGCCTTGGCAAGAAAAGTTGGATGTGAAATTTACTCATGACGGGCCAGTGAGTTAGCATGAGAATTCTGACGGCGTCACGCTTTAACTAAATCAAGGGAATCACGGCTTAAATCATAGAGGGACGGCGTCACGTTCATGATCCGACGGCGTCAAGCCTTGATAAGCCAGAATGGATTTTTGAAGAGCTAAAGAGGGACGGCGTCAAGAAGGTCACCCGGGAACCCTAAAAGCGGCGAGGTGACGGCGTCACAATGCATAAGGTGACGCCGTCAGATCCAAAAATCTATATATAGTTTTCTAATCTTTTGTCATTGGAGAGAGCTTAGTGTGTGGAATTTTGGGATAAAACCCTAAGACGATTTTAGCTACTTTTTCAGGGCTTCTTACCTTGAGATCTTCCATGTTTCATTGAAAGATAAGTTATCAATTAATCATTCAATATGTCTATGTGTTGTTTGATTCTATCTTATGCTTGTCTTTTGTTTAACATGTTAGGCTAATTTTATCTTGTGTTTGCTTAGATCTAATGAAACTTAGCTATTGATTATTGGTTGTTAGTGTGTTGTTAGTTGTATTGGATGATTGTTTATCTATGTTAGGCTTAAGAAAACTGGCTAACTTCCTATTCGGTAACTTGTTTGAACGTCTTAAGAAACATGAACCAAACGCGTACTAAAGGTTTTTATGGTTGTATTTAATGCACAAGCGAATTCTAGTGATCCCATGTTAGGAGCTTCCTAGCCGGCTCGACATAGGAGTGAAGTAGGAGCTTGTAGAGTTTGGGGAAGTAAGTACGCCACCCCACGAATGGTATTAAGGAATACACCCGTCATCCACGCGACTAATACACACTAATTAACGGTAAAAGATAGTTAGGGAGTAAGGAAATCTAAGTAAACACATTTCTCTACACATAAGTTTCTCACCACATTTTCATTTTTGTTATTTTATTTTATTTGCATTCGTAGTCATTTGGGTTAGTTGACTAGCAACTAATTCCGCCCACTCCTTCAAACCCGAGATTTTACTTGCTTTCATAAAATTATAAAAACATAAAAAGAATCTTCCTCAACCCTTAGACCTAATTAGAGTAGCCTTTCATACCTAACGAACACTATTCCCTGTGGAGAACGATCAATCCCCCGTACTTACCACTACACTATACTACATCGGTCAGGTACACTGCCTGGTGGGGTTGTAAGCCTCTTGAGATCCCTCGAGAGGTAAAACCTGTTGTAAGGTTGCAAAACCACGCACATCAAGTTTTTGGCGCCGCTGCCGGGGAATAGTTATTGTTTAGGTTGAATTTTTATTCTATTAGGTCTACTCACTAGATTCCTTTCTAGTGAGATTTTTGTTTTATTTTTCTAGGTATTCTTTAGTCTATCTATTTTCTTTGTGCTTTTGTTCGTAACAGATTTCCATTGACTCTTCCGTTCACCATTATGGAGTACGCGAATCCACCATACCACCAACCACAAAGGCCATTCTACCCTATTGACATCTCGAATTTCAAACAATATCGAGATGAACCCATATATGATGCATGGACTCGTTTTAGAAATTTACTCCGAAAATTCCCTCATCATAGTTTCGCTTTAGCATCCCTAACCCGAACCTTTTACTATCGTGTTGGCCAATATGACCAAATGCGCATTGAGGATTTTGCCAATGGGGACTTTAGGGAATTAAGTGCTGAAGAAGCATGGGATGCCATAGAAGATTGTGCCCAATATTATTATAGGGTAGACAACCCAACAAACGTTAGTACAAGTCAATTGAATATAAATTTCCTGGATCATGAAACAAGTTTGTTTGGGGATGAATACATTAGTGTTGAGATACCTAAGTGGTTGTCATGTAATGCCATAGTACAAAACAAACACATAGGTGACCTTGATGTGACGGAGGATTTAGCCGAACATGATCACATTGATCAAAAAGACCTAGGTTTTGTGATTGATGACGTCGAATCTCAAGAAACACATGATGAATCTTTTAGGCAGTTTGAATATAGCAGTCAGAATATTGAGGATGATCCTTATGATTCGGACATAGAAGTTGAGATGCCTAGAGAAGCACTTGAGATACTTGGGAAAATGTTAGGGTTAGATCCTACTAAAACGCATGATGAGGATATAGGTGATCTTGATAAGATGGACGATAGAGTAGAAAATCTAAGACCACCAAGTACCCCACAAGTCCTACCATCATTTGAGGCACATACACCGCCCGTGACTTACCCGAAAGAAGTAGAAGAGACTATAGGAACCCCAATAGAGGTAGAGCCCTTGGACCAAACAAAACTAGAAGAAATAGGATTGAATACTTGTAGTCATAACCTTTCTTTTAGTTCTATGGAAGTTCCTAGTTTTGATGAACCGGAGCCTAAACCAAAACCGTTACCTAATCTTCCATCCTTAGATGTGAACTTAGGAATTGAAAAAGGTCCCGATCCACCCATCAAACCATGTAGTCTGGGCAATGTTAAGATTAAGGTAGTAGACTCTAAGCCTTGTAGAGAGGAAGCTAACATAGGAGTGAACCATGACCTTACATACTTACATCACCCATTCATGATTGATCACAAGAAACATTATGGGTTTAAACCGGGTCTATTGGGTCAAGATGGATTCCCAATTAGGAGTCTCTCGAAGTTGTTAGAAAATGATCCCTTTTTAGGAGAAAACTTTAACTCACCCATTGACCAAAGTGAACTAGGTAAGGTTATGATGAAAGGAGCACACCCCTTTGAGCATATAATTCATCCACCACTCTTTCCTCACGTGGCATACTCCTACCGAGCTGGTGTGTATCGCTACTATCACCCGCACTTAATCCTAAGTGTAGGGAAAACCTCTCCTTTATCCATTAAATAAGGGTAGAGTCAGGCTCGTGACTCGAACAAAAACAAGCGCTCTTGGGAGGCAGCCCAAGCTTTATTTGCTTTATTTGTTTGATTGTTTGTTTATTTAATTTTATTTGTTTCCGTATGCATTTCTTATTCTTTTTGTTTACTGTTCATGTCTCAAATATAAATTGTGAAAATGCTTTATTTTGTTTTTAACTTCGTCTTAACTACATATAAAGGTATTTTGCAAAAGATAAGTGTAAGGGAAATTTAAATCTGTTTTAAAGAACAAGATTGAACATGAACGATAACAATGAGATATAAGCATACATATTAGTATTTGTTTGAGTCAAATGCTTGTATCGAGTCATAATGATGTTTTGCAGGATTTCCAGGAAGTAAGGTAAAGGTTTTTCGAGAAATTTTCCGGAAACTTAAAATGAAAATTTTTGTCAGGTCATTTCTGACGGCGTCAGGGGTTATAACCTGACGGCGTCAGATTTAATTTCCAGAAATTTTTGAAAGTTTTGTTTTCATAAAAAGTTTTTATTAAATCTCCAACTTATAATCTCCAGGAATCTGCAAAATTATCATTCCACAAGCATTATATCCTTATATATAGATTTTATCCCGCCGATGTTATGCAGGTTTTCGTGTTTGTTTTCTCAGGTTCAACAGGTTATTTTGGACAAGGAAATGTTTATGGAATCAAGCTTATGGCGATGCATTAGTCATGGAGCTTCAACATTCTCTTTGGAGGAAGATTTAACCGTGTAATTTCACTATCCAACGAGCGAATCAGGGGAGTATTTGATTTCATTCTTTTACTTTATGCTTTTACATCCTGTTATTTGAACATTGGGGACAATGTTCATCTTAAGTGTAAGGGGAGGGTAAAAGTACGATTTTAGAGAATACAATTACGCTTGATTTTTGTTTGTTTGATAGTAGATGTGTAATAAAACTGAGAGAAATACTTGATTAGGGTAATTTTAGTGCCAAATTTAAAATTTTTTACAACATTTAGGAGTTAAACTTTAGTTCTAATAAGCGTCTCATGGATAGGAATTATATGACTAGCACAAAAACCGTACCACTAAAAAATTTTTCCACCCCCAAATATGTGAGGTTCGCCCCTAGAATTGGTAGGAAAAGCATTTATGCTATGATGTGTGTACCGGTAGCACTTAGATTCTAGAACTTGCGTTAGGACCATTCCGAGGCCACAAGTGAGACTACATTCGTGTAGTTAGATTTACTACATGATAAGAGGCATTAGGATTAACCCATTGTTTTACACCTGTGTTTTTGTTATAATTACATTGGCTACATTGGTCAAGTAATTCCCCCACACCCTTTGCGTTGTACTCATTTTTAGTACACGATACCCCTAGTACACCCCTCAGAGCCTATCTTTTCGTTTCGACCTTTAAGCATTTTACTTAAAGGAAGAATTTGTTACACCCCACTAAAATGTACACCCAAATCGCCTTAGCCTACCTTGTATGCACTCATCTTTAGTGCATTATTGTGACAACATTTGTTTAAACCCAAGTTAATTATCTAGTTGATTACATGGTTGCTAAGTCGAGTCATATCCTTGTACATATTGTTTTGGGACGATTGGGACTCATGGGTAAAGTACTAGTGTAATGGAGTAATGGGGAAGAACATCATTTATTACCCCCGTATGTGCTAAATGTTTTAAAAGTACTCCAAGTTTTTCAATTATCTTAATTCGAGTCATTAGAATAGTTATTTGTAAAGTTATGTAAAAATTCAAGTGTAAGGGGATGCAATGCCCCTATGATGTATTATTTTGGATGGTAGGGCAAGAGTGTATGCAAAAAAAAAAAAAAAAAAAAAAAAAAAAAAAAAAAAATCAAGAAAAACACAAAAAAAATGAGAAAATGAAAAATAGAAAAAACATACGGACTACCATCCCGTTTCATTTTATGTTTGCTTTATATTTTTGTTATTTTGTTATTTCGTTTTTAGCTTAAGATCGAGTCGAGTCTTGGCTTAGCAACATTGTATAGTACATGTAATTGATCAAGATCTTTAACTAGCCACCAGTAAAATATCCCGTATCCAACAAAACCGTGTTTTCCTTTTCCCTACACCTAATGTTATAACCCATTTAAAAGCCCTCTTTGATAGTTTATCTTAGGTGCTTACGCCTAGTGGAGGAGGTTTTCGATCCTTTCCCAAGCCTATGGTAATCTATTTGCTATGACAGGTAGTGAGAGATATTTCCCGTTTTCATTTATGAGATTTATTTTGATGACACTTGAGAGATGTGAGTATCTAAACACTACTTGTGAGGTGCTAGTATGTAATCTCCGTGCTTATTATGATTGAAGTGGAACGATTATTTGTTGTAATTACTTTTATGTTAGCATTAAATGACCCCTAACTTGTATTTTGATTAGAATAAAAGCGCATTTGCTTGAGGACAAGCAAATCTCAAGTGTAAGGGTATTTGATGAGGCGAAAAGTGTACCGCTTTTAAGGGGTCATTTAAGCCCGAAATCGTATTTATTTGATCAAATATTGCCCTAAATCGTTCCTTTTGTCATTTTAGGTACTTTTGAGGAGAAATCTGGAAAAGGAGGCATTTTGGACGTTTTTGGAGCATTAAAGTGAAGAATACGACAAAGTCTCAAAATCGGCTGAAATTTACCTTTGACGGCGTCAGAATCATCTCTTGACGGCGTCATGCCTTGGCAAGAAAAGTTGGATGTGAAATTTACTCATGACGGGCCAGTGAGTTAGCATGAGAATTCTGACGGCGTCACGCTTTAACTAAATCAAGGGCGTCACGGCTTAAATCATAGAGGGACGGCGTCACGTTCATGATCCGACGGCGTCAAGCCTTGATAAGCCAGAATGGATTTTTGAAGAGCTAAAGAGGGACGGCGTCAAGAAGGTCACCCGGGAACCCTAAAAGCGGCGAGGTGACGGCGTCACAATGCATAAGGTGACGCCGTCAGATCCAAAAATCTATATATAGTTTTCTAATCTTTTGTCATTGGAGAGAGCTTAGTGTGTGGAATTTTGGGATAAAACCCTAAGACGATTTTAGCTACTTTTTCAGGGCTTCTTACCTTGAGATCTTCCATGTTTCATTGAAAGATAAGTTATCAATTAATCATTCAATATGTCTATGTGTTGTTTGATTCTATCTTATGCTTGTCTTTTGTTTAACATGTTAGGCTAATTTTATCTTGTGTTTGCTTAGATCTAATGAAACTTAGCTATTGATTATTGGTTGTTAGTGTGTTGTTAGTTGTATTGGATGATTGTTTATCTATGTTAGGCTTAAGAAAACTGGCTAACTTCCTATTCGGTAACTTGCTTGAACGTCTTAAGAAACATGAACCCAACGCGTACTAAAGGTTTTTATGGTTGTATTTAATGCACAAGCGAATTCTAGTGATCCCATGTTAGGAGCTTCCTAGCCGGCTCGACATAGGAGTGAAGTAGGAGCTTGTAGAGTTTGGGGAAGTAAGTACGCCACCCCACGAATGGTATTAAGGAATACACCCGTCATCCACGCGACTAATACACACTAATTAACCGGTAAAAGATAGTTAGGGAGTAAGGAAATCTAAGTAAACACATTTCTCTACACATAAGTTTCTCACCACATTTTCATTTTTGTTATTTTATTTTATTTGCATTCGTAGTCATTTGGGTTAGTTGACTAGCAACTAATTCCGCCCACTCCTTCAAACCCGAGATTTTACTTGCTTTCATAAAATTATAAAAACATAAAAAGAATCTTCCTCAACCCTTAGACCTAATTAGAGTAGCCTTTCATACCTAACGAACACTATTCCCTGTGGAGAACGATCAATCCCCCGTACTTACCACTACACTATACTACATCGGTCAGGTACACTGCCTGGTGGGGTTGTAAGCCTCTTGAGATCCCTCGAGAGGTAAAACCTGTTGTAAGGTTGCAAAACCACGCACATCACCTGGGTTAAGAAAGTTCAAACTTGCATAATACATTAGTAGTTAGTAAAAATAAAACTTAAAAAATTAAATTGAAAATCATCAGGTCAGTCGATACGCCGTATCTTATGGAAGAAGATACGCCGTATCGAGCCTGGAATAAATACGAATCAGAATAAAAGATGCGTCACATCCTTAACCAGGGATGCGCCGCATTAAAATAAACTGACAGAAAGTTTTAAAGTCAAAAATAAAAATGCAGAAAATAAAGTAAGATATGATATGACCAGCGCAGGAGATGCGTCACATCTTAGGATTGAGATGCGCCGTATCCTCTGCAGGCCTGACTGACTTCGCACAAAACAGAATAGTAAAAATTCTCCGGGTTGTCTCCCGGTCAGCACTTGTCTTTATTCCAGAGTCTTCAAGTTAGACTCACGTTCAGCTTTTTAATACCGATCACTGAAAGAGTCGGAAGCATCGCGCTCCCTCATCGCCAGTCCAGTAATATTGAACACTCCTTTCTCGTCCTTAATGTCCACGCCATTCTTCTTTAAAATATGGATAAGCAAAGTTCTGTCCCTTTCGGGCAGAGATGACAAAATGATAGACGGGAAATTCTTATTATTTTATAGGCATAAATATGCAAGGTGGGGTGGTAGTTCGATAAACACATCATTATTCAAATTTATATTCTCAACTATTCTCCTACGTTTGTTAATTACTATGCAATCATGCCACTCATCATCAGAATCATTAATAATATCGCGCCTAAGTTCGGTAGGCACATTAAGGTCAATAAATTCCTCGAAGTTTTCATGATTAGGATTAGTCAAGTTGTTTTGAATCAATTTTTTCTCCCATAAGCCTAGCTTCTTGATCGAGGTCCATACGTTCTCTTAATCCTAGCACATAGACGCCTCTAATTATGCTTTTAGCAGGATTTTGGCACTTATAGACTAGTTTATTATTCCCTACCCTTAATGATATTTTCCTTTTAAACACATCAATCTTAGCGTGGGCAGTAGACAAGAAAGGTCTTCCAAGGATTAAAGGAATCTTAACATCCTTGGGCATATCTAATATAAAAAAGTCTACAGGGAAAACAAACTTCTCAATCTAAACTAGCACATTGTTAGCAATCCCTTCAGGTTGTTTTACCGTCTTATCAGCCAATTCAATAAGCAACTTAGTTGGTGCTAATTTTCCTAGTCCTAGGGTAGTGAATGTCTTAAGGGGCATAACACTAACGCTAGCTCCTAAGTCAGCTAACACATTATTGAAAGATATATCACTAATTGAACAAGGTAAAGTAAAGCTTCCTAGGTCCATTTCTTTATGAGGCAAGGCATGTAAGTCGGTTGCAGAGCTTTCTTCTTTCATTGTAGCCTTGATCTCCTCTTCAATCTTTATCTTCTCTTTTAGTAGCCTCTTTAAACTGATTGAAGAATTAAAGAAAAATTTGGGCTTTGCAGCATCATTACCATTCATCAATCTTCTAGGAAAAGGAATGTTAGGCGCGACTTCTTCAGTGGTGCTTATGGCCTTGACATGGTCTCTTGGGTTGGTTTTAGTTGAGCTTGGTAAACTTCCATATCCCCTTTCTTGAAGAACTTTGCTCATCTGTCCAATTTGTTATTCCAATGCTTTGATAGAAGCCCCTTGATTTCTTGTAATAGTATCTGTTGAAGCTCGGATTTCTTTGATCATAGCAGTGTTCTCTTCATGTCTTTTAGCAGCATCGGCCATATTTTCTTTAAAGTGTCATCCAAAGTCTGCCTCCTTTCTTGATAAGTGGGATTAAAATTGTTCTTTTGATAGAATCCCGGAGTAGCTTCCCTAAATCTTCCTGAAGGTCGGAATGGTTGTCCAAATTGTGTGTAGTATGCTTCTTCAAACGTCTCACTTTCATTCTTATTAGGGCAATCTTTAGTGTAGTGAGGTCCTTCGCATTTTTCACATCCAACTTGGGCAGCATACACTTTCTCGTCACGCTTCTTCATCTCTCTACTAATTTTATCCAATTGAGCTTGAATTGCAGCAAACCCGTCAAAGTTAGTGTTGCTCTTAGATCTAGTAGAGGTTCCGTCATGCCATTTTTGAGAATGATCAGCAGCTTCTTGGATAGCTTTTCTAGCATTGGCTGCACTCATTTGAGGCACAGCTCCCTTAGCATCCAAAATCTGTCTAGTAGGCACGTCCAATCCTTGATAGAACAATATTATCTCCTGCATTGGGGTTAGATAGTGTTGAGGACATTTCACCAGTAAGTCTTTAAATCGTTCCCAAGCTTGATAAAGAGTTTCATCAGGCTCTTGCTTGAAACTGTTGATAGCCTCCATCTTTTTAGCGGTTTTAGCAGGTGGACAATATCTTTTCAGGAATTTGCTCTTCAAATCTTCCCATGTTGTGATTGAACTAGCAGGTTCATTCCTTAGCCACTTATTAGCAGCTCCTTTAAGCGAGATTGGAAAGATCCTTAGCATAAGTTGATCGTCAGTGACTCCTTCTGTAGTAAACAAATCTGCAATCTCGAGGACCTTTTCAACATGTTCATTAGCATCTTCATGTTCTGTTCCACTGAAAGCATTTTCTCTAGCTCCTTGAGAAACTGACCCTTCAACTCAAATTTTGACTTATCATCAAACTTTGGTCTAGCAACTCCTGAACTGTAATCAGCACGGGTATTGTTCATGTATTCCTCCATAGTAGTGTTTTCCGTCATTGTTTATGTTTCTTCTTCCTCTTTCTCTTCAGAAAAGTAATCAAGCTCGAATGAACTTGAAATTTCAAAGCTTTTTGTGTTGAAAAGCCTTTTAAGCGAATGTAGGGCTCGTTCAGGATCTTCGAAAGGTGTAATCAAGTTCTTAGTCGAACTCCTGGTCATGCACTTCCTGAAACTATCATAAAAGCATCAGTAGGGTATGTTCAAGAAAGTAATATATCAGAAAATTAACAACGAAAAACGGAATACGAAAAATAAAAGTTACTGATATCTGCAGACGATGCGCCGTATCCAAAAAGTTGGATACGCCGTATCTTGTAATCGTTAAAATTTAATCAGACTTTTATTCAGAAAGCAGATACGCCGCTTAGAATCTTAGAATGCGCCGTATCAGTTTAATTATCAAAAATCAACGTATCTAATTAAAATTAAATGCGTCGTATTAACGAAAGTTAATGCGCCATATTTTCGTTACGTTTCAAAATACAAGATTTTTGATTCAGAAGACGCGCCGTATCGATAAAAATCAATGTGTCGTATTTGTTTAATAATTCGAAAACTGTTTTTAATTAAAATAATAAATACGCCGTATCTGTTAAAACAGATGTGTCGTATGGCGTTATCGCTTAGAAATTTTTTTTTATTAAAAACAGGATACGCCGTATCTTGGGGAAAGATGCGTCGTATCGAATTAATTAAACGCGTTGTATTTTATAAAAAGTAAACGCAATACGCCGTATCTATGAAAATAGATGCGCCGTATCGTTTGAATTAGCTCAGTACAATGATAGCAGAATACAGAAAAGTAAAAAGAAAAACAAAAATAAAAACAAACGAAAATAAACAAAAATAAAAGAAAACAAATAACACACAAAACAGAAAATATGCAAATAATACAATGAATGCAATTTAACTAATATATAACAAAGTTAGCGGTTAAAACCTAAAAATTAAAAAGAAAAATCTAATTAAAATACTAATCAAATTAACAGATAATAACAATTCACTCCCCGGCAGCGGCGCCAAAAACTTGATGTGCGTGTGCTTGTATTGCTCTAATTTAATATCCACGGTATGTCGTTGTGGTTTTAGCAGTATTCAAGTTTTAAATTTATATTTAGCCGACTTATCAATAACACACACTTTAACGAGCAGTGTACCCGGTCAGTATGCATATAATTGTAAGTAGAGTGTCGATCGTATTTTAATATCTTAAGTTAGCATCGCAAAAAGATCCACACAAGGTCACCATCCTGAAACACAACACGTTTGCGATGCTTGTTTGCACGGGCTTGATATTGCAAATTGTGTTTTGTAATTTGATCACGAACCTGCTCATGTAGTAATTTAATCTGAGCAGCTTGTTCATCGCCACCGGCACTGAATGAATCGAAACCAGGTAAGGGAGCAAGGTCCAGAGGAGTGAATGGGTTTCGGCCATAGACAACTAAGAAAGGACTGCGCCCGGTGGAACTATGAGTTGAGCGATTGTAAGCAAATTCTGCTTGTGGAAGAACAAGGTCCCATTGCTTTATATTGCTTCCCACCAAACAACGTAACAGGTTACCCAAACTCCGGTTTGTGACTTCAGTTTGGCCATCCGTTTGAGGGTGATGAGACGTGCTGAACTGAAGTTTCGCCCCCAAACGCTTCCAAAGTGTCCTCCAGAAATGACTAACGAACTTCACATCCCGGTCTGATGTGATTGTTTTTGGAACCCCATGTAACCGAACGATCTCTGAAAAGTATAGTCGAGCGACTTGTGAAGCATCATAAGTTTTAGAACACGGAATGAAGTGTGCCATCTTGGAAAAACGGTCGACAACAACCATGATAGAATCTTTCTTTCGTTGAGTAAGTGGTAACCCAAGAACAAAATCGATACTTACATCCTCCCAAGGAGCCGTCGGCGTAGGAAGAGGAGTATAAAGGCCCTGATTAGTGTTATGTGTCTTTGCTACATGGCACACACGACACCGATTAAGAATTTTCACCACATCGCGCACAAGTTTAGGCCAAAAAAATCTTTCTCCCACAAGTGAAAGCGTCTTCTCACGTCCAAAATGTCCTGCTAGAGCTCCTTTATGACATTCGAGAATAATGGCTTCTCGAAAGGACGATATTGGGACACATAAACGATGCCCTTTAAAGAGGAACCCATCCCGTTGAACATAATCACGAAACGGACCTGAAACACACTTTTCCCATACCTCTTTAAAATCTGGGTCATCGACATATAAGTGCTTCAGAGGATCAAAACCCGCCACTTGAGCAGTAGTAGTAACCATGAGACTAGGGCGACGACTTAAAGCATCGGCCACCGTGTTGGCTGTCCCGGCTTTATGCCGAATGACAAACGTAAAATCTTGTAAGGTTTCTACCCATTTGGCGTGACGTGGATTCAACTTGGCCTGCCCCTGAATAAATTTTAGAGCCTGATGATCGCTGTTTTTAACTTGTCGAATGCGGCCTGAGAAGCTGGGGACCAAACAAACTTGCTACTTTTCAAACAGTCCGTCATAGGAGCCACGATGGTACTGAAATCCCGTATGAAACGGCGATAAAAAGAGGCGAGTCCGTGAAAACTTCGCACATCATGTAATGAAGTAGGAGTCGGCCATGTGGTAATCGCATCAATCTTGGATGTGTCCATGCGAATACCCGTACCCGAGACTAGATAGCCCAAAAAAATCACTTCCTGTCGAAGAAAATGACACTTGTTTGCATTGGCATATAACTTTTGTGTTCTTAGAATGCTGAAAACGTCCCTAAGGTGGCGAAGATGGTCGTCCAAACTGTTGCTAAAAACCAAAATATCATCAAAGTATACCACCATAAAACGACCAATGAATGCCTTAAAAATATGATTCATTAAACGCATGAACGTGCTAGGTGCGTTTGACAAACCAAAAGGCATAACCATCCATTCATATAATCCATCACGAGTCTTAAAAGCCGTCTTCCACTCGTCACCCGGTCGCATACGAATTTGATGGTATCCACTACGTAGATCAATCTTAGAAAAAATTTGTGCCCCATGCAACTGGTCAAGAAGATCATCAAAGCGTGGAATTGGAAAACGGTATTTAATAGTGATTTTATTTACCGCTCTACTATCGATGCACATGCGGAAACTACCGTTTGGTTTTGGCACAAGCAAGGCGGGTACGACATAAGGGCTCATGCTCTCCCGGATAAGACCTTTTTCAAGTTGTTCTGTCACTTGGCGATGGAGTTCAGCAAATTCCTTCGGGTTCATTCGGTATGCGGGTTTATTGGGAATACTGGCACTTGGTATAAAATCAATGCAATGTTGAATTTCACGTACCAACGGGAGGCCCGCAGGGATATCAGTGGGAAAAATGTCAGAGAATTCACGAAACAGTGGCAAGACTTCTGATGGTATGTCTCCCCCGGGTTCGTTCTCTTCGAGCACAACTAAGCCAAAAATTGGTGTTATGGACGGCAGCTTAGCAAGACCAATAAAATCAGCCTTGGTCAATGTAGCAGAAGTGGTCGGGTCATCTCGTGGGTGAAGAGGGGCCAAGGTAATTCTTAAACCATCTTTTTTGAAAGAATAAGTGTTGCGGAAACCGTCATGTTTGACACGTCGATCATAAAGCCACGGTCGTCCTAATAATAAGTGACAAGCATCCATTGGAATTACTTCACACCAAATTTCATCCGCATATTTGTTACCGATGGAAAATTGGACGAGACACTTATGCTTAACTTTCAACAAATTCCCTTTTTTTAACCATGTTAACTGGTATGGTTCTGGATGATCGTGCAGTTGTAACCCGAGTTTTTCAACCATGGTAGTAGCCACCATGTTGTCACAAGACCCACCATCGACAATCACAGTACAAACCTTCCCTTTTGAGGTGCAATTGGTGCGAAAAATGTTGTGACGTAGCCACTTTATGTCATCTTCATCATCCCCTACGGTCGCGTGTAGGAGCCTGCGAGATACCAACAGTTCACCCTTATCCGGGTAAATAATTTCAGATTCGTCCACTCCATCTGTGTCATATTGTGGCTCTGTGTCGTCCACGAAAGCGACTAGCTGTTTGTTGGGGCAGTCAGGCTTTAAATGGCCGAATCCTTGACATTTGAAACATCGAAGAGGGCCTGAACTTCCTGGTTGCGAGTTGGCGGGTGGTGTTGGGTCTCGTTTTACTGGTCCCGGTTGTGGTGCGGGTGTGGGTTTTTGGTTGGTAATCGGTTGTTTGAGAAAAAATATGTTCTTCTGAGGGAGTTGTTTTTCAACCCGTAATGCCAACTTACACACGTCATTAAAAGAATAATATTGTTGTAAGGAAACGACATCTCCTATTTCCGGTTTGAGAATACCCAAGAAACGAGCTATAATCTGTTCTTTCGTCTTCTTCGGCCCCACAACGCATACGTAAACGTTCAAACTCCCCAATAAGTTCTTCCACCGTTAAAGAGCCTTGTTTCAGATTTTGGTAATCAAGATAGGAGTCTTGTTTGTAGGTAACTGGGAGGAACTTCGCCTTTAATAGCTTTTTCATCTTGTCCCACGATTCGACCCTATGTTTTCCCGCCCGATAACGTTGCGTTTGAACATGTTCCCACCACAAGGACGCTGATTTCTTAAGTTTCAGGGCAACGATCTTTACCTTAAGGCGATCTGGAATATCCCGAATATCAAATAGACGTTCAACTGTTTGCAACCAATCTAAGAATTCATCGGGTTGTAGGCGACCCTCAAACTCCGGTATGTCGGTACGGAGACCCAACGAACGTAATGGATCAGTTGGTGGTGGAGGAGGGTTACGGCGGTGACGAACAGGGGGGGTTCGTGGTGGCTGGTCATGAAAAAAAATTTCAAACTCGGTTTCATCTGATTCATTAAGAATCGATTTAGTGGGTGTTTCTTCATACTGTCTTTCATATCGATTAAAAGGATTGATTTCGAGTTCTCGAATCCGTTCACGAAGTCTTTCAATCTCGACGTCGCGGGGATCGCGTTCATCGTTACCGTTGCCTCCGGCGGCGAATCGACGGTGTTGGTGGGGGCGACCTCCCCTTTGTGCAGACATCTCGAGATAACCTGCTTTGATACCACTTGATACGGATTCGTATAAGCGGAAGCCAAGTACCTAGGCAGAACCCTAGCGGCGATGAACGCTTGGCCAACCAAGTCGTCTTCGACGGATGTTAAATTCCGGCCAACCGGATAATAACGAGAGATATATTATCAATAAGATCTTTTTGTATTTTATTTCAATCCCAACCAAAGAGATTACAATGTCTTTAAATAAGAAAACAACCAACGACATATAAGGAAACAAATAAATCACAATCTCCACAAAAATATAAAAGATACTGAAGGAAATAAACTCTCTTTATTTGGTTGGAATGGATCGCAACTTTGGGCCGGTCCTAGCCACTTTGGACGCCTGTTAGTTGTAAGCCTGGCGGGTCTTCTTCTGGTAGGGCTGGATCCGTATCAATTTATTATTCGGTTAATTATTTACATGTTATTTGATCTTACGCTTCCGTAATACTTTGATGTTTATTGTGTTTAATTTATGTTATGACATGTTATTATAATTCAACAGTGGCATCACGAGCCTTGGATAATATGTAATTAATTACCGAAACACGTAAAAAAACGTATAATTGTTACGTGTTTAATTATTTATGTAGTTTTCTAGGGTTTGGAACTTTTGGAACCCTAATTTTAATTAGGGCCGATTGCCCTATTCGAATTAATAAAAAATATATACATATTTGTTTTATTTTTTAATTAATTGGATTGGAAACCCTAGGATTGCATGATATAATTACGTGTTAATTGTATATGATCTTGTGACAACTTGTAATAATTGTTATGTAAAATCCATGAAAACGTGCATGTTTGACATGTATTATTGTCTAATTATTTTTAATTGTTAAGTTTGTTATATGAATTAATTGTTAAGTTTCATTCACATGTTTTTATTGATAATTCTTGAATTGGGAAAAACCTCAATATAATTAATGAATCAATTACGTGCTATATGGTATATATTTAATTATGGCTTACGCAATCGATTCGTCGATGCATGTGGTTCTCTTCCTTTGTAAGTGAGGGCCTTAGTTAAATATATGCATTATAAACCTAGAATTGATTATTAAAGGCTTTATCAAATAAAGTTTGCATGTGGCTACTTGTTTTACACATATTAATTGTTATGTTATGTGTGTATTATTTAGTTGTTTATTTTTTTTTTTTTTTTTTTTTTTTTTTTTTTTTTTTTTTTTTTATCATTACTTGTTTTCTTTATATTTGTTTGACATGTTTTAAACAAAAGGGTAATGTTGTTACTACTAATTATCACACAAGCTACTTAGATCTAGAGAGAGAAAGTTAGAGAGAGAAAGAAATGGAAGGTTACTTAAGATATAATAAACTTTGGTTACACAATTAACCAACCAACCCTCTCCCTACAAGGGAGGGGGTATTTATATTGTTTCTACATGAATGGGCTTTGCCCCTAATTAACAACATAATTAACATAAATAAATAGACACAACCCATGGGCCTTCTACATAGGCTGAGTCATAAAACTAATATAAAGGCCTAAGCAACCTATTATAATCTATGATCAATACATGATGAATAATAACGTGTTCCCAACAATCTCCCCCTAAGTATTGGTCATCAAGGTTGCTTGACGTCTTCTTTGCTTCTTTGGCATCTGACGTCTTTATAATCTTTGTTCTTCCTTCTTGTTGTGATATGATATGGTAACGTCTCGATCTGCCTTTCACCAACGTTCTTTGATGACTGTGTCTTTACGTCTTTTCCACCATGCTCATATGTCTTTTGACTTTTGTTCTTCATTTATCAAGTTGTTCTCTCTTCATAAGCTTCAATCTTTGACTTGTGAAAGTTTGTTGTACTTGATCTATGACTTTTCTTTAACTTCTTTGAACTTTTGTTAACTCTTAGTCTTTGTAAGAACTTATCTTCAAGATATGAGCATGATGGAATGGTGGTGGTGGAAATCCCGGTATTCGCTGCAGGTAAACAGTTAGCAATAAATCATCCGGCACTTACAGGTTCGGACTTCGAGATCGTCAACAACATAGTATGAAGACTTTCTCTAATCCTAACCCAGGCCGTTCTGAATCGGATACCCCCGAAAGGGCTTACACAGACACACCGAAGTGCATCAACGATTCAGTGAGCCGCTGGAGATCACCCCACGACTGTAGACCATTTTGAAGCTAACACTAAGCGTAACCCACAAGGGATTACCGAAGTGACCTTCTGTCAGGGCTGTTTGATGTTGACCCTGGCAGGATTTCCATTCAATCACTGAGAATCATAATTTATGAATTCTCTCATAAATGTTCTCGGCAGATTACTAAGACCTGCGTAAGACACTCTTATAATTTACAACCGATGTTCCTTTTATTGAACAACCAGTGTATGCTAAGTGTACCTAAGAGATCTTTGATGTATCTCGTGGCTCTAGACTCAATTAAGTGCTTAATTTTGGTCGTCGGAGGCATGGAGCAGATTGCCTCCTTTTCAATATCAACACATCTCAGAGTGAGAGGTCGATAGACAATGAAGGGTTCTCCGTGAGAAATGAAACAAGTGTCTTTTGAGAGACACCTGAGTGGCTAGAAGGTTTAGTGCAGTGCGTCACTGGGTCCATGACGGCTTAATTTTCAATACCGGTGCTACCGTAGTAATAACCAGTAGCATATGTATTGAACCCGGTGTTTGCCCTAAGGTTGAACAAATGGAGGGCTATTTCTTTTCACCCTTTTCTTTACTTTTCTTTTTTATTCTTCAACCCCTTCTTTCTCCTTTCATTTCTTTTCTCCTTTTGTCATCATACCTAGGACTTTCTAGTTCTATACTATTGGTATTGTCCTTGGGTAGATCCCTCCGGCTCTGGTGGATCATAGGACGGTTTTTCCTAACCTTAGTCACCTTATAACTCCATGACTATCCTATTGTTGCCATAAACCAAATTTTTGAAAATCTCTCAAAGTGCTTATGATTGTAAAAACATATTTTGTTAAAACTTTGAGAGTTTTTTTATTTTCAGAAATACTCCCCCTTAACATGTGCTCATAAGTATTTAAGGTAAATTTGCACATGTCGGGTAGAGTTAGCACTTTTGAATTGATTGATTTTCAAAGAACATGATCGTTGCGAGACACGTTTACATCACTAGTAAAACTAGCTTGAAATTATTACCCGTCCATATCGTATTCAAGGAAAATCTCTCAAAATCGGTACATTCTACTTAGACACGTCCTTTGCGAGACACGTTTACATAACCAGATAAACTGGCTTGAAATTATTACCCGTCCCGGACATGTCTTATCGATTACTGACTTTTGCTATCGTCAATTCGAGGGTTCAATTCTGAGCCGAGCTCATACGAGATTTCAAACTTTTATCACCATATTTTAATCACATTTTTATTCTCCCCTTAAAAAATAGCATATTCATGTTGTTTTTGAAAAACTTTTGATTAAAATATGCTTTTTTTGAGGTTTACGGGAAGAATTGCAAGAACTTTTTGTTGTTGTTAGAACAAAGATGTTGTTTTTCAAGTGTTCCCCCTGGGAATACTTGTCCTTATGAGCAGAATTTAGAAAAACTTTGAAAAATTCTGGTTAATTCTACTCATAAGTAAGAAGCTTTCGCTCCTTATATTAGGATTGAGGCACTGAAGCGTACCTTAGGGTCCTTTCATTACAAGTACGGATTGTGAACTATGATGTGTACACAAACCATAGTCAACAATAACAAACATGATGAATGATGATGAATTATGACAATGGTACCAGTGATTACTGCTCAGGACGACGGAAAGTGAGAATGTTAGGAATTTTGGCACGTCCTCCCACATAGCTTTCCAAACGTCTCATCGTCACCCGAAACTTGATCCTTCAGTCAATCTTCTCCATGAACTTGATAGCTTGCTTCACATCATTTTTATTCCAGGTCATATGCCTTAGCCACCCCTGTTTCAACCCCTTTCTATGGTTCTCCAGAATTTGTTGAAGTTCAGACTTGACAAGTATCGAAGTTTCATCGCTGAATTTGTGAATGCCATGGTAGCCCATGAACTTTGATGAGTTTCTTCTGACGTATACTACTCCAAATGGTCTATCACCGAAAGTATATGGCTTCATTTCTGCTATCCCTGGAGGTTTGAGATTAGGCTTGACCAAATTCAATCTTTTCTGGTAGCTTTCTACCCCAAGATGCACATCTTCAACTCTTGATCTGATTACAATGTTGCGGATGTAAAGCAGAATAGATTTGATTATGTCATACTGGAGACGACCAGGTAAATGCTCTAGTTTGCCCTGAATCTTGAGGATATACATGTCTTCAATGTCGTTGATGTTCAGATATTGATAATCAGCTTCATTGAATGTGTATTCCTGGTCATCTTGTCATCTCACGGCGATCTTTTTCAGAAAATTATACCCATATTTTGATTCTGTTTCAGTGCTTGTGATTGAGAGAATCTTACTCTTGGGAAAACATTAGTCTTTGATGTTTTTGTAAGCATCCATTTATAGAACCATTTCCTCATATCTGGCCAATGATAGATTCCAAGAGCAGCTTCATCGTTGTATTCTTCAACTTTGTGGACGAATAGATCGCTGATCTGCTCTTGATCTGCTCTTCAAAACCTTCTAACACATAAGATGCTGCTAGATACTTGGTGAGAGAAGTAGCATAATGTTTTTCCGAGTTTGTGTTACCATAGATTAGATATTCCAAGTCGTTGTTGAAGAAATACGCCATGGGTATCTTCGGATTGTGAGAGGGACCAACGAGGGGTAAGGGTTGCGAGTAATCATGAATTCGAAAGTTATCGGATGGATGTGAAGCACGTGCATGTTCCCAGTCAATATTCTCTGATAGAGCCCTTGCCACTTGTTCCAAGTTATATTCAAACTCCAGTTGTGAGGTTGTTAGAATTGTGAACTCCGAGAAGCCTTCTTTGCGAACTTTGATGATATCAGACAGTCGCAACTTTTGAAATTTCATTACTTTCTTCAATCCTTTGGTGAAGTCCACAATAGAGCCTTCAGTAGGTTCTTCATCCTCAGTTGGAACATCTGGATATGCATCCACCATTGTTTCGAACCTTGGAGCGTTGGGGTTGACCCATTCTGGTGCAGGTTTGAGTGGAGCATCTGCTGGTGGTGCTGGCACATTTTCAGCTCTAGGTGGTGCAGCAGTAGTTTCATCTTGATCAACACTTACATCGTGTTGAGGTTCAGCCTCATCTAATGCCCCGGTTTCTAGAGGTACGAACTTGTCTTGGCTTGCTTGTTGAATGCCGGAAGAAGGTGCTGTAGTAGAAGGGCCAGTCGATTTAGAAGGTTTCTTTCTTCTCTTGGCTTGGTCGTCTTTGTCGGGATCATCACGACGACGCATGCTAGGCTTATCCTTCTTGCATGCCTCTCATTTCTTTTCTGCTTTCTTGATTGAATTAAGTAAGGCCTGACGAAGCTCTTCCTCTTCGGGATCATCGATGATATCTTCAAGTAATTTTCCTTTGTGTTCAGTAGTAGACGGCTTGGATGGTAAGGTCTGAATCGTCATTGGTATGGTTTGCATTAGATTTGCCACAGTCCTTTCCAGATTTCATCTTACATATTCCTTAAGGAGATCTGGGAGTGCTTCTTGAAGATGTTTGCTGACTTCATGTGGTACTTGAGAGCTGACTTCTTGTGACAGGTGAGTGTTTAGATATTCCTTTATTGCTTGCTCTTGATCATGAGATTTCAACTTGTAGATGTCTGCTTGTTGTGCTGCCATCTGTTTGTGCACTTCAGTGAGCTGTTCTTTCAAAGCTTTGTGCTCACTTTCTTCTGATTGTTGAAGAGTGGTAACTTTGTTTTGTAGTGCAGTAAGCTGCTCTTTTAAGTCTTTGAGCTCACTGGGGGATTGTCCTACAGATGATGGTTGTGGGGAAGGTATCGGGTTGTCATCTTCCTCATTGCCTTCATCGTCTTTATCTTCATCATCCTCATCATTTTCACCCTCTTCATCTTCTTCTTCATCATTTTTTTCATCTTCATCATTGTCATTCTCATCTGATTCGGATCCTGAAGCTGTGTGTACACTTTGTTCTGACTCTTCCGATTTACTCTCAGATTCACTAAGTGTGACAGATCTAGTGGCCTCTGAATCCTCTTCAGATTGAGATTGTTCTTCTTCAACATGTGAAGCTAATCCTTCACCTTTCTTCATTCTTTCACGTTTCTCCTTATCAGCCAACCATTTTGCTCTGTTTTCCTTTGAGGCTTTCTTGAGTTGTTCTTGCTCTTCTGCTTCAGTCAAGGGTGGTTCGATGGGTTCAAAAGATTATTGTGTCAATTTGAGTGATTTCCCTTTCCCTTGCCCAAATCTTTGTCTTTCTCTGCCATTACTTTCTTCATTGTTATAAGCTCTTTCTTCTTTTCTTTTCTAAGATCCACTTCCTCTTCTTCATCTTCGTCAGTGGGTTCGTCTCTGAGTTTCAATTCAGTGGACTTGTCTCTGGTTATTAGTTTCTTCTTCTCAGTTTTTGAGGCTTTTTTTGTTCTAGAAGAGGCTGCTGGGATAGTTTTGCCTGTTCCTCTACCTCTGCCCCTGGTTGAACTTGCTCCCTTAACTGTAATACCCACCTTTCCTGCCTTTTCAGCATCATCGTACCATTTGTAAACTTCAGTTCCCATCACCGCTTCTGTTAACATACTTGGTGGGATTCTCAGACCCTGTTTCTTGGTGTTTTTCATCTGCACTTTAACCCTGGTGAGAATGTGATCCATCTGTTCGGTATGTGCTTTCTCATTTAATCGTCTATCGATTTCTGGATGGTTTTTCATGAAATGTGAAATTATCAGCTTGGTGAATCGGGGAAAGGGTATCTTGTATCCCTTCTTTTTTTGGAACTATTGAGCTTGGTAAATCATATCTCTCCACATGTACTTAGCGAAGTCCATATGGTAGAAGTTGACGACACCCCAAAAGAATTGCAGCTGTTCAAGTCTCGGGTGTTCAAGGCCAGTTTCTTTTCCGGTAATACAGTGGATAATGATGGTGTAGAGGGATAACAAAGGTTGAGGAATATTCTTCCTATCCACCTTAGAATGAGAGGTGAGCTCTTCACCCTGATCATCATAGCCGAGACGTGTTAATGTTTCAGCCATGGTTTCAAAGTCAGGGTCGTCATGGAATCTGCCTCTTGGGCCTGAAGCTTCTGACGGAAGATCAAGAACATTACGGAGAGTGTCAACACCAAACTGGATCTCTGTGTTATCAACGGTAACTGTCATGGTTTTGTTGTCTTTGCCTATGATCATGGAATGCCAGAACTGGTTCATGTAGACTTCAGGTACACTTGATGTCTTGGTCATAACTAAACTGACGAAATGTCTCTTGAGTATTTCTACCATTACTTGGCATGACTGGTGACATGGTAGATTCTCAAAGTCGACTCTTGAGTTGGATTCACTGATTTTACGCTCATCTCCTTTGGGGATCATATCTTTTCGAGTAACAGATGCTTGAGACATGATTAACCTGTATTCCACACACATCAACAACAACACACAATGGACATTGTATATATATATGTTAGTGTATGTTATTTGTTGCATGATTTTTAGCCTAACTAGTATGATGAATCATGTAGTGAGACTAAATCATGAAAGACATTCACATATCAGCCAAACATTCCATATTCAAGCAACTTGCATTTTCCTAAGTTCTTGCCATATAATTCTAAGTCTGAGAAAATTGACAAACTCGAAGAATTATCACAAACTCGGAGAATTTGAAGTTTCTCGAAGAGATACAATCTCGGAGAGATACAAACTCGGAGTGCCACAAAGTCGGAGGGTCACAAACTCGGAGAGCCACAAACTCGGAGAATTTGAAGTTTCTCGAAGAGATATAATCTCGGAGAGATACAAACTCGGAGTGCCACAAAGTTGGAGAGCCACAAACTCGGAGAGTGTGAAACTCGGAGAGCCACAAACTCGGAGAGTGTGAAACTCGGAGAACCACAAACTCGGAGAGTGTGAAACTCAGAGAACCATAAACTCGGAGAGTTTGAAACTCGAAGAGTTTGAAACTCGAAGAGTTTGAAACTCGAAGAGTTCCATGACTTTAGTCTCCTAACTCGGAGACAAAGTCGAAGGATTCCAGTTATCCAACAAAGTCGAAGGATTTTAACTATCAGCAAAGTCGGAGGCTTATTATTCAAAAAACAAAGTCGAAGGATGAACATTACTTAACTAGATTTTATGTAAGTCATTTGCAAGTCACAAGCAATGTTTAACTAACATCCTAACCATGTTCTTATCTTTATTCATAAGCCAGAAATCCACATTACACACCACATTATTTTCAATAGCTAATACGAACACATGCAATCATTCGAATTTAAACTAACTTTTTGACTCAAGTTATGAAACATTAAGCGCATAATCTAGGACTACAAACAAGCATATCCCACAATTCATATCACTTAAACAATTAATCATTCAATATCATCACAAAAACTCGACTTCATAAACCCCAACTCAATCGAATAGCCTCACTTGATGTTATTTAATCTAATTAATCATGTGCAATACATTCTAAAGCATGTTGTTAAGCTATTAGACTAACATAATTAGATTAAATCACAACAAACAAGAAATGCCCAATTAAATCACTTAAACCCTAAATCGGAAAAACTTGAAATATTGCCACAGAAATGTTGAGCGAATGGTTATAATGCACAACCGATCAATTTAAACACTTACAAATGAGTTTTAGCGAAGAATCGAAAAAACTTGATGTTTTAGAGAGTTTTGGCGGGTTTTTTGGAGGATAAAACTTTACTATGTGTTTTCTAAAATCTGATTTTGAGTTATATTGAAATGATTTTGACCTTTTGACAATTTCAGCCCCTTAACTCTACTCCTGAATCACACCAAGTCCTATTGTGACAACTTTTAACAACTTGACAGTTTCAATCCTTGAGGTTTATAATGGTTGAAGCCTTTGATCCAATTTGTTGTGAACTAAGACTTATTTTTGAAATTTTGAAAAACTTTAGTTCAAGAGATCATAGAAATACTTTTTGAAGAAGATTTTGATTATAAATGTGCAAAAGTTTGAAAAAAATTATCCCCTCAAAATATGTTCGTGATTTGAAATTGATGAAATTTGAAATGACGAGAACATATTTTGATTCGTTTTTTACTTTTGCACATTGAAAAAGGGTTTTTTTTTTTTTTTTTTTTTTTTTTAATGAAATAAATTGGAAAATCTTTTTGTGTTTTTGAGAAATTATTTACAAAGATAGTTTTGATGTTTGACTCACTTAATTTTGTTTAAGAAAATTGTTTAAGTCGTCTGGAGTCAAACATCTCATACGTGAACCAATTCCACAAATCTTGCATGAGGCAAGGCTTTGGTGAATAAATCCGCCAATTGGTATTCTGTACTCACGAAATAAATTTCAATTGTACGAGATAGCAATGGCGCTCTTGGAGTCACAATACATCGGAATCTTGTTGAAGACGTATCAATAGTCCATCAGTTGTGACCTCATCCAGATGACTTGAGCACAACATGCTGACATAGCTACGTATTCTGATTCGGTAGATGATAGTGATGTACAGTCCTGCTTCTTTGACTGCCAAGTGACAAGCTTGTCACCCAAAAATTGCACTCCCCCAGATGTACTTTTCCTTTTATCTAAGCATCCTGCATGGTCAGCGTCTGAAAAGGCAACAAGTTCAAAACCAGAATCCTTCGGATACCAGATCCCCAAATGAATGGTTCCCTTTATGTATCGAAGAATTCTCTTAACTGCAGATATATGACTTTTAGTTGGTCTCGACTGATAACGGGAGCATAGATATGTGGCAAAAACAATATCGGGTCGGCTGGCGGTGAGATACATGAGAGACTCAATCATACTACGGTATTTGGTAGGATCAATGGGTGTCCCAAGTAGATCAGTATCCAGCTTAGGAGACGAGGACGACATGGGGGTATTATAGGTGTCACAGCTGGTCATGCCATGTTTTTTTTCAAAATCTCTTGAGCATATTTGGACTGACTTAAGAAAATACCATGAGGTGATTGCTGAACTTGTAGTTCTAAGAAGAACTTGAGTTCACCCATCATGGACATCTCAAAGTTTTGTTTCATTAATTTTGAAAAAGCGTTTGAGTATTTTTTATGAGTAGAACCAAAAATGATGTCATCCACATAAATTTGAACAATGAGAATGTCCTCCCCGTGTTTTTGGATAAACAATGTTGGGTTAACTGATCCTTTTGTGAAATGATTAGCAATTAGAGATGCAGATAGCTTATTGTACCATGCTCTCAGGGCTTGCTTAAGGCCATAGAGGGCTTTCTTGAGCCGGTACACCTGATTCGGATGTTCTAGGTCGACGAAGCCCTCTGGTTGTGTAACGTACACCTTTTCACGGAGTTGTCCATTGAGAAATGCCATCTTCACGTCCATCTGGTATACGGTGATATTTTTGTGAGCTGCATACGCCAAGAACATTCGAACGGCCTCAAGTCTTGCCACTGGTGCGAAAGATTCCTCGAAGTCGATCCCTTCTTCTTGACTGAATCCTTTAGCTACCAACCGAGATTTGTTCTGAATAACCGTGTCATCAGCATCTAACTTGTTCTTCCAGATCCACTTCAGTCCGACAACGTATACCCCTTCTGGTCTTTCTACCAATTCCCAAACTTTTAGACGCTTGAATTGATCAAGTTCCTCTTGCATTGACTCAATCCAATTGTCGTAAGTGAGGGCTTCTTTAATGTTTTTCAGTTCTGATTGACAAACGGTGAGTGCATAAATGCAGGTTTCACCGTCTGTGTGAAGTCTTTGTCGTGTCATGACTGGGTTGCCAATCACATTCACTAGAGGGTGATCCTTAGTCCATTTGTGGGTTGAAGGGTAGTGTTGAAAATTCTGGTGCATATTTGACGGATCCAAATTGCTCGTTGACGACTCTACTATATCTCGAATGGCGGGAGCCAGAGCA
Organism: Artemisia tridentata subsp. tridentata; assembly: GCA_021014915.2. Classification (NCBI taxonomy): domain Eukaryota; kingdom Viridiplantae; phylum Streptophyta; class Magnoliopsida; order Asterales; family Asteraceae; genus Artemisia; species Artemisia tridentata. The sequence continues at coordinate 367,883,132 of CP139505.1, forward strand.
AATGGATTGAAGAAAGCATTTCCGTCATAATTTGCGGGTGTGGGTACTTCAGAAGAATGTAGAGGGGGATCTTCAGCTGCAGTCGCAGTGTTAGAAGCTGTTTGTTCTACTGATGATGAGGTTTCCGTTGGAGGTGCATCTTCAGCAACTGCTGTTGTGGTAGTTACTGGTGTATCAGGTGCTTGATTGTTGACGAGTTGTGCAATGGAACTTGTGGATACATCGGAAGCACGACTAACGAGAGTATCATCAAATAGCGGAGCAAACAAATCTTCTAAGTCCTTGCTGTTAAGAGAGAGGGGTGCAGCTGAATGATCAGGGAAGTTGAGACGGTTAGAATCGGGTCCTAAGCTGTTTTGCTCAGAAGCCATATCCGTAAGTTCATCGAAATGAGCGTGTATAGTCTCTTGAATCTCTCGGGTTCGACGGTTCCAGATTCTAAATCCTTTCGAATTCTCGCAGTAACCAACAAAAATCCCTATGTCAGCTTTGGCGTTTAACTTTCCAAGATCATCACGATCATTATTTGGGTAACAGAGAGCCCCAAATACATGAAAGTAATTTATGTTCGGTTTTCTTCGGTGAACAAGTTCGTATGGGGTTTTGTTGTGCCATTTGGTGATCATACATCGGTTTTAGGTGTACAAGTTCAGTGGAGACAGCTTCAGCCCGGAGGTAATCCGGTAATTGAGCATTGATCAACATCGTTCTTATGGCTTCCACTAATGTTCGGTTTCGTCTTTTGACCACTCCATTCTGTTCTGGGCTTCGTGCAATTCATGTTTGATGTTCAAGCCCTACTTTCTCATAGAACTCATGAAGGTTGTGATTCTTAAATTCGGTTCCATTGTATGTTCTAACTTTTCGGATGGTGTTGCGGAGCTGAACCTGAATTTTGGTGAGAAAGGTGATGATCATCGAAGGATCTTGATCTTTACTGCGAAGAAAGTAGACCCAAGTCCATCTCGAAAAGTCATCTACGATTACCAATATATATCGCTTCCCATTGATAGTCTTAACACGCATTGGGCCACAAAGATCCATATGGAGAAGTTGGAGTACATGATCCGTACTGTGCTCGGTTTTAGGAGGAAAGTGAGCACGAGTACTCTTCCCTTGTTCACAACCTAGACAGAGATGATCTTTGGCATACCGGAATCTTGGAAGATTGTCTACTAACTTATGACGAGCAAGTTCCGTCATAGTTTTGAAGTTCAAATGAGACAAATGTTTGTGCCATAACCAAGCCTTTGTGGAGTGTGCCTTAGAGAGTAAGCAAATCGGAGAAGAAGCAGTCATATCGGAGAAGGAAATGGTGTAAAGACTCGTCCCGCATTTTCCTGTCATAAGGTCGTTTCCTTGTAGATCGCGAACAAAGCAGGCTTTCTCCCGAAATGCAACTTCCAAGTCACCATCACAAAACTGTCTGACGGAGAAAAGGTTATGTCCAAGGCCTTCAACGTAGTATACACGGCTTATTTCGATATTCCCGTTGACATAGTCCCCATATCCCATGATAACAGTAAAGTGGTCATTCCCGAATCTGACAGTGCCAATGAACTTTGTGACAAAGTTTACTAGAAGTTTCAAGTTGCCTGTCATGTGTCGGGAACACCCGCTATCAACAATCCTAAGGACGATTTGAATTACCTGCATCACAAGAAGATGACACAGATGGAGAGTTGGTAACGGTGGATCCCGTTGGGTTAGTAGCACAGTTGTTATGCATCTTTAGTAACCAAGTAAAAGTGGGTTTATGCTGTAACCAACGCTGCCATGTCCAACTAGATTCTACTTTCTTCCTAGTAAATGCACTTGGTGATTGGATTGTTCTAGGTGCAACTATGGTCTTGTCAACAGTGGTCTTAGAAACTACTTTTGGCGGTTTTCCTAGGATTGACTTAGTAGCGGTAGTGGGCCTAGAGGAAATGCCATTAGCGCGTTTCTTTCTACGAGACAAAAGGGTTTGTGCAATACATTTTTGATGATTACCAGATAAAACACTAGTACGAAAAAACACACAATAAGCATCCACAATAACATCATTAAAAACATTCGTAGTTTTAGCATTCGTTACATCATATTTAGAATTACACTTTGACAAGTTGTATTCTACTTTAGACATAAAATACGTCTTATTCGACTTCCTAGTGTGAACTTCTACTTCTTCATCTTTAGGTAAGCCGCTCTTAGGTTGCCAGATACTAATCTCCTTGTTGGTCTTTTTGTTCTTTGATCTGCTAACTGTAAGATGATTTCTTAGGTGTTGCCTCTACTTGATACATTCCTAGTGCTATCACATTCTTTTGCACAACTTTCCCTTTTTCAAGTATTCTGATTTTCTCTTTCAAGTCGATGATGATGTGATGTTGTTGTTGAATCTTTGAGTCCAATTCTCGATTTAGTCGAACAGTGTCATTTCTGTTTTTGCAAACTTCATCAATGTCCTTTTCTTGTTCAACAATTTGACATTTTAAAACAACATTTTTTTTTCAAGCATTTGAAAGTTGGACTTATGACTATTTTGAAAGGACAAAGACTCTTTTTGATTTTGTAATCTTAACTCAAAGTCAAGACTCTGAGTCTAACACCATTGCAACTTTTTGTTGAGTTGGAAAATTTTGTTTGAAAATTTATGTTCTACATCATCATTGACTTGTCTAAGTCTCTCATTTTCTCGTATCAAATTATCAATCTCAAGCCTCAACATTTCAATGTTAACAGAGTGATCATCAACAATCATTTCATTGCACGACAGATAAATGGAATTCATGGTAACAGAAATTATATCAGAACACATAACATTTTGCAAGAGTCGATCTGCTTCGTTTTCCAAAGCTTTCTTTTGACATTTTTGTTTCAAGATCTTGTTTTCTTTTGCTTTGAAAATGTTCATCATTGATGCAACCTCTGTTTGAAGTTCCTGTTCCCAATGTGTAGCACATAGTCGCAGGTGTTGAACGTGTGGCAAAAATTGCTTTTGAAAAACTTCTCTCTTTTCTTTCTCATAAGGAGAAAGAAAAGTAGAGACTTTTATTTCTGAATTACGTTCAATTGCATCTTCCAAAAGTTTTATGTCGTCCATGAAAGTGTTAAAATATATAAGAACGCGACATTGTTTTGGCATAGGGGCAATCACACCCGGATTTGGTAAAGGGCCATTAACTTGTGCTACGTTGGTTACAAGGACAAATTCAGAAGTTTCATTCTTTTCAACTAAAGACCATGTTTGTTCTGATTTTTCTTTCTGAGGTACAAAAGTTTCACTGATATGAGGTACTCTGGAGTAGTCATATGGTTTGTTAAAATGGACATTGCTCATTTTAGATCGACTCTCGTCCTCTTGTTCCATTTCCTCTTCATTATTATACTCAACAACACGCATGAACGAATCATCAAACAAGAGTTCTGCACTGTACAACTTTGGATTTTCCTTGAGTGCTTTATGTAAAAAACTTGGTTTATCACTGCCAATAGCAAATCCATATCCTTGGGGATGTGGTTTTACAGTTAACTTTTGAATGTTGTTATTGATTTACCAGTTTTATACACAATGTTTTGAAATTCTTTGAGTTTGCTTTCCAACGTCACAATTTCCTCAAGGTAGGAATCAACACGTTTCCTTAAAACTTGTTTTTGTTCAAGAAGATCATTTTTAAAGATTGACAACTCTGTTTTTGTTTTAGAAAGTTCAGAGTGTAAGATGTCAACTTGTTTTTGAAAATCTAATCTTTCTTGTTCTTTTTGAGAAATTAACTCATTTTTGGAAACGGTTAACTCACGTACTTGATGTTCTAAATCTTTGTTTTGCATATATGATTGTTGGAATGCAAACTCAAAGCTTTTCTCTCATTTTTCTTTATTTTCAAAATTCGAAAGCTGAAGTTTGTAGCACTCAAGATCCTTAGTTAACAGTGCAACTCTTTTAAGTTTTGATTATTTTCATTGCATTTATCAATCTGGGATTTCTGTGCATCTAATTGTGTTTGGGTGGTTAACAGCTAGGTCATGAGCTCTGGATCTGTATCATGCAAAAGATCATTTTGGTCAATGTGATCATGGTTATCGTCATCAAAAGGATCATCAAATGAAACAACGGGGTTAATTTGATCTTCATCAAATGTAACGACGGTGTTTATTTGATCATCGACTTGACAGGATAATGATGAGTCATTATGACCAATATTTTCTTGTGCAGATGAAGATGCAGAGGGTGATACAATTTCTTGAATAAGACATTCAGATTCAGGTACCTGAGACAAGCTGTCGGTATCATAGACCGGGCCTGTTTCACCCATATGCATTTCTTGCATGTTTGCCATCAACATTACAGCTGCATTTGCCTCAAGATCTTCCATGTCATCGTCGGAATATACATTTGCCATAAAGTTGTGTTCTTTCTCAGTCAGAGTGCCACCAGCTTCATCTTTGAGAGCTAAAAGAAGAGCTTCTTTGTGATACATACTGCCTCGGGTTCTTGGTTTTGAGCAAGCACTGGCGGTATGACCCTTCCCTCCACAATTATAGCATTTAATCATGGTATTACCAATCCCAGAATTCCCAGACTCAACAATTTCTACCCTCTTCTGTGAATTACCAACGTTGTTCCTGCTATTCCCAACTGAACTGAACCTTTGTCCCCCATAATTCCCTATATAACTGCCTGAACCAAATCTCCCTGAAGCCCTGTTTTGGATTTCAACCCTTCCGTCATGAACAACTGCCTGATTCCTTGTGTTTGATGAAGACCTTAGACGATTGTTGGACTTGTTTGAGAATTTGCTGAAGGCGCGAGCAATCAGAGCAAATCCTTCGTTCAATGAGTTAAAAACATCGTCTTCATCATTTTCAACGTTGGAGTACATCATTGAATCGGTGTTGTCGTATGAAACCAGTTGATTGTTAGAATATTGAGGTGATGCTTCATATGAGACAAGTTGGTTGGATGAAGGTTGTGAGGGATAACTCGAATGATGTAGTGTCTGAACAAACTCTTGATTTGTTGGTGGTGCAAAGTGAGACTGAGCAATTAAATCAAGAGAATTTGGTGTTGACGATGGTAAATATCCTCCTCTTGCTGCTATGTCTTTGGCAACTTCCGATTGATGATGTTTCAAATAATCATATAGCAACCCATATGAGGTGTTGTGTAGATTTTTGGCTTGGCGAACAAAGGTGACATACTTTTGCCAATCGGGGCCAAGATAGCTCAGAAACTTGGTATTAACAGCAATCTTTGGGAGTACAATGTTATGACGGTCTAAGTCATTGATTATGTTGGTGAACCTATGGTAGTATGACTCTAAAGATTCCCCGGCCTCAATATGGAACATAGTATATTCTAGATAAAGCTTAGATTCCATATCCTCCTAATTCAGTTCTCTCCCTTCCATGAGAAGGTGTACATGCTCCCACATGTCTTTTGCCATCTTTTGAGCATCAATACTGCGAAAGATGGGATTCGGAATTCCTTGGAGTATATAAGACATTGCTAACTCATTTGCTTCTTGTTGAAGAACTTGTTCTGCTGTGAGTTGAGCAATAGGAATAGGAGTTGTAGTTGCTTCTCTTGGAGGGATGTGGTTTAGATCTGCTGGAATGTTTGTAGTAGGAACTGGATATAGGCCTTTAATGATTCTTTCTTTAAGTAATTTCCATGGGGTTTCTTTAGCTCAATAAACCAAAGAAAACGACTTGACCACTGTACATAATTTCCCGGAGTAAGCATTGGTGGTGTATCTATCTAGGGATCCTGCTTCATGTCGGGATTGCTGACTGCTGATAGCTTCGCACATCTGGTCAAACCAGTGAGGTTGTTTAGGAGGAAGTTGGTAAGTCTGCATTGGGTGTTGATGGATTTGTTGCTGAGGAAGAAATTGATGTTGCTGCATTAACATGTGTTGTTTAGGATACTTTTGTTGATACTGTGATTGATACTGTAGTTGAGGATACTGTTGCTGAAATGGTTGTTGTTGACGATACTGTTGTTGTTGATTACAGAAGTAGTTATGGTTTGGTGGTTGAGACATCTTGAAGTAACTTGTGGATGTAGGATCTTTAAAGGATAACGACGGTTGTTGTTGAAGATTAGGTTTGTACAAAGAAGAACTTGAATGAAGAATCCAAACTTGGAAAAACCGTACAAAGTCGAAGAATCCAACTCGGAGAAATCCTTACAAAGTCGATGAAACCAAACTCGGAGAAATCTCACAAAGTCAAAGAAATCTTAAACTTTGAAAGTCGGAGAATTTAACTTAGATACTCGAAGTATTTTAGCTGAGAAACTCGGAGGATTCTATCTTAGAAACTCGAAGTATTTTAGCTGAGAAACTCGGAGGATTCTATCTTAGAAACTCGGAGGATTTGAGCTTGGATACTCGGAGGATTCTTACGTAGAAACTCGGAGAATTTGAGCTTAGATACTCGGAGGATACTAACTTAGAAACTCGAAGACCTTCACTTAGGAACTCGGAGGTTCTTAGAAAGTCGAAGGGTTAAGCACTTTCTCGGAGTACTTTTCTTCAAACTCGAAGAACTTTAACTTCAAACTCGAAGTTGAGAAACTCGGAGAATATTTCTTCAAACTCGAAGAAAGAAACTCGGAGAAACTTAACTTTCTCGAAGTCTTCAAACTCGAAGACTAGAAAGTCGAAGAAATTCAGAAACTCAGAGAAATCTTCAAACTCGAAGAATTTCTCGAAGAACAGTCCAATCTCGGAGAAATTTGCACGTGAACAGTAACTGAGATAAAATTCTTAAAATTTCACTTAGATCTAATCTAGAACAACCTAAATTACCCCTTGGCGATTGATACCACTTGTTGTTACTACTAATTATCTCACAAGCTACTTAGATCTAGAGAGAGAAAGTTAGAGAGAGAAAGAGATGGAAGGTTACTTAAGATATAATAAACTTTTACTACACAATTAACCAACCAACCCTCTCTCTACAAGGGAGGGGGTATTTATAGTGTTTCTACATGAATGGGATTTGGCCCTAATTAACAACATAATTAACATAAATAAATAGGCACAGCCCATGGGCCTTCTACATAGGCTGAGTCATAAAACTAACATAAAGGCCTAAGCAACCTATTATAATCTATGATCAATACTTGATGAATAATAACGTGTTCCCAACAGGTAATTTTGAATAGAAAAATAATATGGACTAAATAATGGTGAAATTTGTTTTGGTTTTAAGAGTTAAATTTTCAAAGTTTAATTGAGTGATGTTTTTGTATCAAATAGTGAGAAAGGCTCATCCAATTTTGACAAACTATTATGGGGTATAAGGAGGGTAAGCATTAAATTGTGACCTTAAAGAAACGGGTTTTTAATTGGCTATTAAGCTAACCTTAGTTTCTCCGCTTCTTAGTGAGTCAAATTGGAGTTACCTAGTACGACTATTTTATGTACAATATCATCTTAAGGGTGAATTGACCTCAATTCCACACGTCACTTTGTGGTAATTATCCGAAACATTAATCTTTTGACTTATGCAAAAGTACGATATAGTGGATGATAATTGAATGTAATTCTTTGATTGGTGAACCAAGTACCACAATCAAAACTTTGTTAATTTAATCTTAGAGAAATTGGTTAACAATAATGTTTTATTAAAACCAATGTTATGAAGTTTTATTCATGCTTCTTCATACATATTTTGATTTACACATAAAAAACTAGTACCCTTAAAAATTAAGTTAATGCCATCTAATTAAAATAACACTTGAAGTTGTGATTTACGTCATGTGAGAGCTTGGACTAGATTGCAATGGAAAGGGAAATCTTCATACTTTCATTACTAGCAGATCAACTGATGTAATGGAACTATGTTAATTTGCAGCTCTTTAAATTAGACAACTTAATTGAGTAATTAGTGAGAGCTAGAACTCAAGGCATTAGATGGGGATGAAACATGCTTACATTGCAACTTGGTTTGGCAATTGTAATTCCCATAATGATCTAGGAATTAAAAATTGTTTGCCAATTATTGTTCGACAATTACCTTGTTGAATAATTTCATTACTAGCAGATCAGCTGATGTAATGGAACTATGTCAATTTGGGTCCTAGCTTTAAGAAAACACTATGGTTTATATCAATATTTACCAAACGGGTATTTTATTTTCTTAAAGATCTAATTATCGAAAATACTAAAATTGAATTTGGTAATTATTTAAATGTATTAATGCAACGTTAAAACCGTAAACGTAGTTTGGACTTTGGTAATTTGATCTAGTTCTGTTTTCAAACAAATGTTTGATTAAGAAAAATTTATTGAAAAGACAAACAAAATCTCTTTTCCATAACAGAAGAGTGAGACTTAATCCTATTCCTTTTCATGAATGAGGAAGGAATAATAGGAACATTAGAATATCTAAATTCTAATATAACTCATAGAAAACTTTAATAGTTAAGAAAATTGCGCATTTTTATAAAGATTTCATTACCCTATTTTGGTGATTGAATTCTTTTATAACAAATATGACATTTGCTTAACTAGAACTTTATGAGTTATTAAAAATTAGAAGTTAGACTAATTACTGCAAAATGGTAAAAGACAAATTAGTATATTTATCTAGTTGTTTTGCTTTGACCATTTAGAGGTACTACATACAATTGTGGGGATGGTAGACCTTTTAACGAAGAAATTGCATGCCCAATTTTTCAAGTTAATAGCATTGATGGATAGTCCATCATTTACGTAGTATAATACACTCTTTTAATGCATAAGTAATTGTTACGTATGGACATTCAAAGGTGTAGGAAATTTAAAAGCACAATATTTTCTTTCACTGGTTAATGAAACACTTACAATGTTGTCAAATCCAGTGAGAGTATTGTGATCTTATTACTGAATAAGGAATTATTGTAATGATCTCTAATTCAGTGGGAGCTACAAGCTTTGTGATCTTGGTAGTAATACAGATTAACTCTAGAATGTATCAAGATAATGACATTCTAAATGTAGACACTCATACTTTTAAGGATAGTCTTGTACGTTTCCTAACTAGACATTGTTGTCATGCATCTACTTGTTATGCTAATATCTATGACACAATCATATTGATCACATAAGCAAACGAGTGTCGTGTTGTTTATTTGCTATATGAGGTTGTTCCATGCACAAGTGGGAGAAATCTTTAATTGTGTGTAAAAGGATTTTCTTGACTGCAAGGTAAGAGACTAACATTCTAATATGGCTTATACACATCTAATCCAAGAAACACTTGGTGTTGCAATTTATGTTATGTGAGATCTTAGCTAGATTGCTATAACAAGGTAAATTTCCATGTTACGTGAGACCGTGTATGGATAATTTGTAGTTTCTAAATTAGACACCTATTAGAACATGTGTCAATATGATAACAAGACTACTTCAATTTGAATATTTTTGAATTCTTTGAATGACATAAATGAATGAAGTAATAAATTAACTTGAAATTACTAATGAAACCAAATTGGTGGTGTTCATAAATACTTTAGTTAAATATGTTTATGTTTTATTGTAAAGTCACAAACATGAAGTTTTTTAACTGTTACAAGATTTATAATAAAGTATGACGTTAACTTGTTATGCTTTTTAATTAAGACATGTACAAGAAGTCATTGAGGTGATCAATGATTTATAAACGTATAGTGGGATTATAACAGTTTATGTCTTTTTGATGAGACATGGACATGAAGTGACTTGGTTAAAAGTACTTGTGTTATAAAGCATGCAATTGGCTTGGAAATACTATTATACCATTAAGTTGACTTAGTTGGTAAATATATTTACATTTCTTCCAAAAGATATCAAGGTTAGAAAATTGAGTATGGATTGAATATACTCAATAAGATTCTAATCTAGAAGATTAATAAGATACCATTTAGTTATGGAATATGATAAATCACATAAAGTCTTAAAATAAAGTTCTGAATTTGTTAAACTACTTATGAGTAGGTTAATTAACAAACAAGAGTCACGAACTGTCATTGTATTTTGTAATGTCCCAAAAGAGAACATTATATTGTTGCTCTACTTACCTAGTATTTATAGATAGTTTCTTAATTACTAAAAGTAAGTAAGAGTTTTGATCTTGAAAAGATAAAATTACAAGATACATAATCTTCTGAAATACACTAATAAATATCATGATGAGGCTAGACATGTAAATGTTAAAACCTCAAGATGATGGAATTCTCATTCATAGATCCGCAAGGATATCTCAGATATTTGATTAATATGCTGAGGGTTCTGATTAACAGGATTATGGTAAACCTGATAATCATTATGATTCTTTACCAAATATTGAATTGGGTAAATTACTCATAAAATAAATGTTAAGATGCTGTCTAAAAGATAATCGATTTTTAGAAACTTGATTTATCTTAATAGTTAGACTAGAGAATGAAGATGAGTTTCTTTAAAGATAAAATAACCCTAGTGGTTTAAATCTTTTTGTAGAAATCATACGGACAATATTTTACACATATTTAATGCATGTCTTATGACAAGATTATTGATCACACTTAAGCAATTAACTGTGATTGAATATTCTTTTCTAAACACATTAAATATATAAAGATTATGATTGTTATATTTAATGAAATTGGCAATGGAATATAAAAACTCTTTCTTGAGAGATTACTTGTGCTAGGACGGTAAGTAATCAAAAGGAGTTTATGAATTCTAATAATCTTTGGAAGTGTACAAAGTGCAATAATCCATGAATGGATAAATGCATGCATCTAGGAGATTATTCTTATGTTTAATTATTAAATCCAAGTTTTTATTTATAATTGAAATAAGATAATTTCTAAGTATTCCTGAAAGCTAGTGAGAGTATTATGTTTATTTTCTTAAATCATATATGTTGCATAACATATAAGAAGTAACATTCCATGTAAGTTAAATGTTAAGTCTTAGTTTAGAATGAAACTTTACTTGAAAGATTTAAGAAGTAAAACATACAACCTTGAAATATATGTTTATTAATTTAAACATGTGCGGTAAATGTATCTAATAGAACATGATATATCATTTAGAAAGTCTAAATGGATATGTAGAATATGATTGAAACCTAAGTCTGATTTGAGGATTTTTCATGTACATCATGTTATTAAATTGTTGTATCATGCTAGATTGCAAGATGATTTGACAACATTGATATCTAATTGAAAGTTATTAGATAACTTGTGTAATGAATATTCTAATGGAATATGTTTGGACTTAGAATTACATTCCTCAGCCTGGAATTGCTCCTAGATTCTAAGTATGAACAATATGTCAATTGTTGTGCAAATTTTCGTAGCCAACAAACTTGAAAGTTTGGTAAGTATCAAACATTACACAATAGATATTAAAGTTTACGGAGTTTTAAAGAGCATACTGTTGTTTGCATACAATGATGCCAATGAAATTGAGATGACACTCAATAAAAGTCATGGCGGGATTTCATCTTTGATAATGGCCATATGAACTAGTTATGCTTAACTAAGAGCATAGTTGCATTATACATTAATGAATAAGAATACTTTAAACTTTAAAATGTTTGAAAGTTTAGTTATCATAAATTGGTGGTTGAGGATGTCACACACTTTATGAAGTATTATGTGTCAATATCAAATTATCTAAATGCACACATATAAGAACTTCATTAGTTGAATTTTTGAAATAAGTATTCTCAAAATTTTGATAGGTCAAAGTTGGTTGATTTATGCCTTGTCAACGAGTATGAATGTGATCACTTGTGGCATAATTCATCAAATAGAGTTATCATGCATTGATCTATTTAGTATTTGGATAAAGGATGTTAAGCATTTATTATATGTAATGAATTTAAGTACTTGGTATGTTTATTTTCATTAATAATAAATTGTGTCATATATTTGCATGTTTAATCCATGAATAACTTAGTTATTCAAAATAGTCTGTTGTCAATTAATGATATGGGAATATTATTAAATTAAGACAAATCTGAGTATTGGTATAATATACTTAGAAGTATATTGATGCGTTGACATGCCAATTTCACATGATATTCAATGAATTGAATATAGGACTTATCCCAAACCACATGATTGTACTTTATAGATCTAGGCATTAAGTAAATCATGAATAGTTATCTTCAGACTTGAGATACCAGAAAACTGTCGTGCATGTAGTGCATTTCTGTGGAACAATTTAACGCTATACGTAACTGGTAGTCATAAGGATTGTTTTCAGAAGTGTTACAAAATGTATGGGTTTTGCTTGTAGTCAATAAAGAATTTGTTCCTTCAAATTCGTTTTGAATTTTAATAATGTTGGGCCCCTCGTAGGGTTGATAAGATGTTTGCGTGCGCACGCCCAAGATCTATCTGGAATACGTTCAGAAGATTTGATAATCTTGCTCAATTATAAACAACGAGAAACATAATAGTTAATTAAGGAATGGCTGAGATCCATATCCATATTAACATGGTATTAGAAACAAAAGGATAATAATAATGATGAAACATTAAAAGGTTTTTCCAGGAGACCTTACTCGAGTTGTACTAGAGGCATCGACGTGTTGCTAGACGCTAACCGATGTGATTACGCTATTAAGATATGTCGAAGTGGGAGCTGTTAGTTTATGGACATAAATTAATAGATGTATGTTAGGATCGAACTCGAGGCCACGGGATTGCATACATTACGTATGAAGAGTTAATGATTAATAATTATATATAAAAGTTTATACTTAATTATTAAATACACAAAACATGTAACGATCGTTAAGTAATTAATGATAATTGATTAACGACCGTTAAACAATAAAAGGAAAGGACTAGAGTGAAAATTGGAAGTCAAGAAGGTTCCGGAAACCCTTTGGGTTTGTGTACGATCGAATGGGCTAGGGAATTCCCAAACCCACTCCAACTTGTTCTCCAAGTTTCTCTTAGTATATAAACAAGGCTTGGGGTCATTCTTTTGTATCTCTTGTACACACAAGTTAACCCTAAACTTGTTTTTCTTTTCCTTTTGATGTAGCCGATCGAACAAAACCCTTAGGGGTCGATTGGTTTGATTTTTAATCAAAAATTGTTTTGTGTTCTTTTAACTAGCATTAACGTTAACTTGGTATTAGTACGTGTGCACAAGAACGTGGTACAAACATACTATTTTTTGTATTCCCTTGGTTGTTTTGGTATTATATATGGATCGACATATATGCAATCTTTGTCAGACGACATACTTGTCTATATCTGACTTATTTACTTGTTCATATAATACTATATTGCATGTATTTATTGTCATTGCATAATATTATCATGCGATTCATGAACATGATTATTATATGTAAGATAAGATTCATGCACGTGGTTATTATTTATATGTATGCTCACTGTATGCATGGAATACCATGCGATGATTCTTTATCTCTTTTATTTATATTCGATCTAACATATATTATTTATTAGGGATCTTGGTTCTTGATTGAATCTCGGAATTTTCATAAACCGTAATTGCTTGGAATTGCTAAAAGGATTTACATGTTTTTTGATCTTACGCTTCCGCAATACTTTGATGGTTATTGTGTTTAATTTATATTATGACATGTTATTATAATTCAACACAAGGAGGTTCGTTCACGTCATCAAGCATCTGGATAACCATCCTCATTGTTGGCCTCAAAGATGGATTTTCTTGTATACACCAAAGACCAACCATCACGAATGTTATTAGTTTTTTGACATCTTCTAATGCCTCCGAATCATTTTCAACCAAAACGTCCAATCTCTTTCCTTGATAACAGTCCCATGCCCAATCAGTCAAGATTGCTCCATATTCATCGCCACTCTCATTCCCCTTAACACTCTTTCGGCAGGAAATTATTTCAAGTAGCAAGACACCAAAACTATACACATCAACCTTTGCTGTAACCTGGGTGTTCCTAAACCATTCAGGTGCAACATATCCTTTTGTTCCTCGTATTCCGGTATTAGTTCGACTCTGATTCATCAACAAAAGCTTTGCCAATCGAAAGTCAGAAATCCGAACATTGTAGTACTCATCAAGAAGTATGTTCTGAGGCTTTATGTCACAGTGGATTATCTGTGTACTACACTCTTCATGGAGGTACGATAATCCCTTTGCAATTCCAAATGCTATATTGCACCGATGACTCCAGCTAGGTCTCATGTTTCCAAAAAGAAAGCTTGCAAGAGTACCATTACTCATGTACTCGTAAACTAGTAGCTGCTGCTCACCATTTTCACAAAAGCCAAGGAGTTGAAACAAATTTTTGTGATGAGTCCTTGCAATAGCATTCACCTCGGTTCGAAATTCCATCTCATTATCTTCAACCATTCTGTCCAATTTCTTCACTGCTACAGTGTTTGTACCTATTACCCCTTTATAGACTTTTCCAAAAGTCCCTTTTCCGAGTTCATCCTTGAACCTGTTAGTAGCTTGAACAAGCTCATTATATTTAAAATGAATCACATTGGTTTCAACGGAGGTACCACCTAGATCAACTTTTCTTATTTTTTTCTTGTAGATTAGGAAGATACAAAAACAGATTACAACAGACAGTACGATGTTTACAAACACTGATGTACCAAAGAGAGCCGATCCAGCTATTATCAAACTCTGCCGATCCTTTTTCTCTCCTGAAAAACCAGGAGGACCTCCATGAGGACGATCACCTTTTCTATACTTCAAGAAAGCCTTCACGTTAAGCGTATTATCCTTCTTTCCGTTGGAGAGTGGAAGCTTCTTCTTCCAACATTGATTGGACCTATAAATTGCAACAGCACAGAAACAATCTATCAAACATGAGGTTTTACAGTCTTCTTCATTACTTGGATTCATGGACTCGTACTCATAGAATGGCCAATCAATATCACTGATCGAGCTCGGTGAAATCAAATTGATCTTTGCTATAAATTTCGTCACAGCTTGGAGAGAATTCAGGCCTGCAGTCACCATGTGGATCATTGGAATCAAACAATGAAAACCTCTGTGGGCATTCACAGGTCGGTCGCTGAGCATTACCACTGCAAACATTGTTAAGCCCACACGCTCTGTTACCTTTAATCCTACAAATGTCTTCTGGCTCAAACCATATAACTTTCCAGCTAGTATTGCCAACTGGATTCTTGAGGTAGTAGTATTGAGTAAAAACACCATAAAAATCTGGAGTAGCTCGGAAATAATAATCTCCCGACGGAATTGAATCTCTAACTGTAAGATCGGATCTTTCGCCATTTCTTTTTAAAATATACAACTATCCTGTCGCATCAAGGATCAATTTGTCACCAGAATTAGTGGAACTGGAGTCATCATTAGTACCACCGGTATAGTATGC
This sequence comes from Artemisia tridentata subsp. tridentata, assembly GCA_021014915.2. NCBI lineage: Eukaryota > Viridiplantae > Streptophyta > Magnoliopsida > Asterales > Asteraceae > Artemisia > Artemisia tridentata. The sequence continues at coordinate 367,898,456 of CP139505.1, forward strand.
GTCACCAGCAGAACTAAAAAATAAATCTACAGAGTTAAGAACAAGATTGCCATCTTCAAGCTAGCGTAACTCGAATCTTCCACCAGTGAAGTTTGTTTCGCTCATTTTCGACTTGATCATTCCTTTTCTCGCAATACTCTGAGTTGGCAATATGGTATCTGCTGGAAAGTTAAAACTTTCCCATTTCTTGCGAGTTGCGAGAATCACTTCCAACAAGCAAAAAATTATCTGTATCATTCATAGCCCCATATGCTAGATCAGAAATGGATCCAGAACTCCACACCTGTCTTCCTTGAGGATCACTGAGTACTAGCCCAAGACCATTAGTAAGCTCAACTTTTGATCCTTGAGACACCATAGGACCATTTGTCGGATACCAGATGATTGTCTTGTCAGGTATCTTGTCATACCATATGAATAACAATAAATTCTCATTTCCTTGAACTTGTTGGAACCCAAAAGCAAATTCACCAGAAGGCGAAAGCCATGGTGTGGCATCCGTTGTTGCTGTGAGTGATGCACCAACAGGTACCGAACCGTTAGTCCGTTGTGTAGCTAGACCTTGTATGAAAGTAGTTAGAAAGATAAGATGGAGTAGAAATACAGCCATAGAAAATTGCTTTGCTAGATTGCTTATAGACAATTATAAGTTTACAACAACATTATGAATATTAAATAGTAACGATGATCGGTTTTAAGTCTACATAACGACTTCTGAAGTCAATCTACATTCTCATGGTGGTTTTTTTTTTTTTCTTGTAAAAGAATTTTGATATACTTATTTTATTTTTTTGTGGTTCCAATCAAGTAAAACCAAATTAAGATACACGGCAGGGAGCATTCAATGTGGAAAACTATCCCCTTGCTAGTGACTAATAAATTCAATCATAATTTATATTGATTTGAGAGGTTGAGTACAAAAACAAGATCGAAAGCTAATAAAACCTAACTTACTTTTATAAATGTATCATATTCAATAAATGTGTACCATTGACCTATTACAAATTAATGTAATAGTATAAATAACATTACAGGTGATTTGCAAAAATACTTTGTGTTCTAATAAGTTATTTTCTTAAAATGGGAAGAACAAAAACATATTTTTGTCAAATCAGTTATAAAGTTACCCTTACTGATTCATTAATTTTTATAAGTCTACAAATCATATATCTTTCCTAAGCCTTAACTAAAAATAAATAAAGGGGCAAGTTATTTGGACCCCCCATAGGGAGGGTTTCCAATCATTGCACGCATCGTCAGGTTGTACGGTGTACATCGCGGGTTATACGGTTTGACCAAACCCCCGAATATGACAACATAGGAAGGGAACTTTTGTCACCTTGAATGTACTTTAGTAAGAAAATCAAAATTCATTATGTAATTACGTGGGCCAAAGTGGGCGCCGTAATCTTGAAAGACTTCTTAATATTTTCCAATTACATGGTTTAACTTCGTTCTTTTTAATATTGCAAAACTTACATCCTTTTTAGTTTTTAGGAAGGAACTAAAAAAAAAAAAAAAAAAATTCAAAATATTTCAACCTGGTATCTCTTTTAGTTTTTACTATCAATTATACTATACTTCAATCGACATGACATAAAAGAGCAAAATGATAAAAAAATAAAAATATATATATATATATATATATATAGATGGGATGAATGCAGTACAAAAGTAACTGGCCCTTAATTGTTCAATATTGTTTAATGCTCAGGTATATATTTTTTGGTTTAATTTTTTATTTATTAAAATTATAGATGATTTTCAAGTAGAATTGTTGTGTTTTTGAACTTGATGCTATGTAATTCAATAAGACTTAATACTTTGTTACTATAACTAAATGAGACACAAAGTAATTTGGTGGCGTGATTTAATGTTGTGGATCCTTATACATATTCTCACAATATTAATAAGAAAATATCAAATATGTATCGAAAAGTTTTACATGTCTAAGGGTGTGGTAATTAATTATGGCACAAGGACTTCAAAATTCATGAAATGCCATGGACAAGGACACAAAATATTGCATTTCCTATGTTAAAGTGATTAAAAAATATGGATAATTTCAAAAATACCTCAGTTGCCCTTATGCTTGGCATTTCTCGACCGAATCTTTTCTCCTTCCAAAACTAGATCGGGCAACTGGGCAACTTTGAACTACCCAACCATGTTTCGCCACTTTTCCGACATGAAGTACACCAGTTGCCCAAAAAGTACACAAGTTGCCTTACCTTGTAATCTGTAAAGTCACACTTGTCACTTGCTGGTTGTAGTTGCCCAATTGTACAGGTTGCCCTGGTCTAGTTTCGGAAGGAGAAAAGATTCGGTCCAGAAATGCCAAGCATAAAGGCAACTGGGGTATTTTTGGAATTATCTTTAAAAAATATTGGGAAGATTTCTCAAAGGTTTCTTTCCTGCAGAGCTCAAAATGTTGATGAGCAACTTCAAATGATGTTTATTTTAGGGCAAATGAACTTGCAACTTTATGCTTAGTTGTGTGTTCATCATTGTTTTTTCCTATTGTATACATTATACTTAATTCCGTCTCTTGTGTGTATCTTATGACACTACTACACAAAAGGTTACATAGATCACTTCATATAGATCGGTTACCTTAAAAACTGATCTATGAAAGGAAAAAGAGGGGGAAATATCATAAATAGATCGGTGTTTTTGTTAATAACCGATCTAATTAGTTTCAAAATTTAATAGATCGGTTATTAGCAAAAAAACCGATCTATATACTGCTCGCTTATTCCCCAGGATCCAGCTGGAAACACGTTTTCTATTATATAGATCGGTTTTTCAATAGTAACCGATCTATCTCATCCTCCCAACACAACCTATCAACCAGTAGCCATTACATGCCTGTTTTTTTCCTCACTAACACATATTAACAACAAAAAACACCATAAATGCACCAACAAATCACAATAAATGTTCCAAAAAAATCTTAAATTCAAGTATCTATGTTGTGTTAATTGAAAATGTATGTAATGTTTTAACTATGCTTACTATTTATCCATTTGATTTCATAACACGAAATTCATCTATGAGTAAATTTGTGTTTATTTGAAGCTTTGTTTGTTGATTTTGATGGTGTGTTTATATGTAGGCTCGTTTGAAGAATTTTCTATGTGTCCCGTTGATACCTAGCTACTATTGACCCGTTGATGTAAGTTACTTAACTATACTTTTAAGCTAACCGCGTATTAATAGCATATTTTATGGTTACATTCAAGCATTTAGTATAGACTAAGTTAAAATCATAACCCTTTAGTTAAATACCCGTTCGAAATTAAACTAATAGAGGTTAGTTTCGGATTGTCCCCATTTGGGACTGCTTTTTGAATATTTTATCTCATTTAAGATGTGATTATGTATTATGAGATTGAGTATTATTTGAGAAAAATCGACATCATTTTTCCTTACTCCTATGAGTTTGCGTTTTATGCGCATACTTGAGGAGTTAAGGGGAAATTCTGCCGATTTTTCTTCAATAATACTCGACTCATAATACGCATTCACATATGAGACTAAATATTCAAAAAGTGGGTTAGGATTGACGGTTTGCAACTATTTTCATATGTCATCATATCATTCATGCATCTTATTAAAAATATAAAATTGTATATTTCAGATGGATCGTAGGAAGCGGATGTACAATATAGAACGTGCTACCCCGGAGTACATCAAAGGGTTGTCTGATTTTATTAAAACTGCCGAGGATCATCAAGCAAAGACAGGAAAAGCCCGGATTTCATGTCCGTGTAAAGAATGTGCAAATTTTATTTTCATGATGATATTGATACGATTAGAGACCATTTGTTTCAACAAGGGTTTACTGAGAACTACATATGGTGGAAAGATCATGGTGAACCACCACGTGATTGTAACGATGTTGTTTCAGAAAGTAATGTCAATAATAACGATGATATTTGTGGTAGTAGTAATCAAAATATCAATGACATGATACATGATGCGGAGCATAATGATGAACTCGATATGGAGAAATTACAACAAATGTTTGTCGAATCAGAAAAACCATTGTATACCGGCTGTACGAATTTTACCAAACTATCAGCCGTGTTGCAGTGGTTGACCTTAAAAGCAGAATATGGTTTGAGTGATGTCGGTTTCAATAAAATATTAGAGTTGATAAATAAAATGTTACCTAAAGACAATGAGTTGCCCACTTCTACGTATCAAGCAAAAAAATTGATGTGTCCGTTGGGATTGGAAGTCACAAGAATAGATGCATGTCCGAGAGATTGTATATTGTATAGAAAAAGGTATAAAGACCTACATAAATGTCCTGTATGTAAGGTTTCAAGGTATAGCGATACAAATCTGACGGAATTTGATGATGATGTGACAAAGAATGGTCCCGCTGCTAAAGTATTGTGGTATTTACCAATCAAACCAAGACTTAAACAATTATTTTCAAATCCTAAGAATGCAAAATTGTTGAGGTGGCATGCAGAAGATCGCAAAATCGACGGAAAAAATGAGACATGTGGCTGATTTCCCTCAATGGAAGCATATCGATAATCTTTATGAAGAATTTGGAGATGAGATTAGGAATATACGGTTTAGGCTTAGTTTAGAAGGAATTAATCCATTTGGAAATATGAGTAGTCGTCATAGCACTTGGCCGGTTCTTTTATGCATATACAATCTTCCACCTTGGCTTTGCATGAAACGTAAATACATCATGATGTCATTGTTAATTCAGGGTCCAAAACAACCCGGAAATGATATTGATGTGTATTTGGAGCCGTTAATTGATGACATGGAAAAACTTTGGTTTGAAGGCGTCAAAGTGTATGATGCGTATAAGAAAGAGAGTTTCACATTATTTGCCATGATTTTTTGTACCATAAGTGATTTTTCGGCGTACGGTAACTTGTCAGGATATGGAACGAAAGGGGAGAAGGCGTGTCCTGTTTGTGAAAATGACACTCACTCGCGGTGGTTGACTAACTGTAAGAAAACTGTGTATATGGGACATCGAAGATCACTTCCAGAAGAACACTGGTACCGTAAAAAAAGGAAATTGTTTGCCGGTAAAGTAGAGCGTAAAAGGATGGCGAGAGTATTGAATGGACGTGATACACTCTCTCGTGTTAAGGATATAAAAACTGTTTTTGGAGAAAAGGATAAAGCTCCGCCAAATAATAAGAATATTTGGAAGAAAAAGTCTATATTTTGGAAGTTAGAGTATTGGGAGCATTTACAAGTCCGACATTGTCTTGATGTAATGCATATCGAGAAAAATGTTTGTGAAAGTTTGATTGGCTTATTGTTAAACATCAAAGGAAAAACAAAAGACGGGGTTAATGTTCGAAAGGACATGGTAGAGATGGGGATTAGAGATGAGCTTGCTCCACAAGAGATTGGTAATAAAAGAACGTATTTGCCGGCCGCTTGTTATACCTTGTCGAAGGCTGAAAAAATTAAATTTTGTCAATGCTTGCATGATGTTAAAGTTCCATCCGGTTATTCTGCTAACATTAAGAAGTTGGTGTCAATGAAAGATCTAAAGTTGATTGGTATGAAGTCCCACGATTGTCATGTTTTAATAACACAAATGATTCCAATCGCAATTCGTGGAATATTGCCAACTCGAGTCCGACACACAATCACAAAGCTCTGTTTGTTTTTTAACATGATTCATTCGAAAGTTATTGACCCTCAAAAGTTGGATGAATGGCAACGTGATATTATTTTTACTCTTTGCCAACTAGAGATGTACTTTCCACCTTCCTTTTTGATGTCATGGTTCATTAGTATCTCATATTGTAGGAGAAATAAAGGCTTGTGGTCCCGTATTTCTACGTTACATGTATCCATTTGAGAGATATATGGGTTTCTTAAAAGGGTATGTAAGGAACCGATATCGGCCGGAAGGAAGTATTGTTGAAGGATATGTTTCGGAGGAGGTTGTTAGTTTTTGTACAAGTTATATCGATGGCATCCCAGATATCGGCGTTCCTGAATCTCGACACGAGGGTAGACTTGAAGGGAAAGGGACGATTGGGCGCAACGATGTCACACCGAACAACCATGATTTGGAGCAAGAAAAGAAAAAAGACATTAAAACCACCGTCGAGCAGTCTAAAGGCGAGAAGGAAAAAGATGATATCAGAAAACAGTTACATGCTATGAAAGAGGATATAGATGGGAGATCAGAGGCTGTGAGGAAGGCTATTATCGTTGGATGGCCCATGAGGATTGTGCTATGCCGCAATTTGTTTATATTAAAAAGGAGATTTTTCGGGATGCTGATGATTTTACTCTACCAATCAACCCAAGAGACATCATTGAACTTCTGATAGGCGAGCAACTAGGGACCAACATTCTCACTCTTTTCTTAAGGTATTGAATTAATTGTTACATGTACGGTTTAAGTAATCAAACACCCTTTTATTTCTGGATGATTGGTTCTGTTTGCATTAGTATCATTGCTTCGCTCTGGTTCTGAATCGGTTGGGTTGTCAGGTTGTTATCGGGTTGAATCGGGTTGCGTAAAGATATAAGACTTGAAAGGCTGTTAATAGCAGCTGATACAGGTTTCAGTTTAGCCTCCAAATTGACCCTCTTTAGATATGAATTGGTCGAATGTTGGTTTCAGATTATGTACTGAGCAGTAGCATTAGAAAAACAAAACAAAACATCAACATATTGCCATTAAATTGCAATAGAATGTAGTAGGCTTAGAAACAAAATATTGCCATTAAAGAATTTACCTTTAAGTGTGATGTGGTATCAAAGATTCAAAGATGATGTATTGAAAAATGAGTATGAAAAGTTTGATCAGTGAGTGATAAGTTTGAGTCAAATACGTAGCGTCAATTGAGGGTTTCAATAAAAGTAGATGTATTTTTTTTTTTTGGTTAACTGTATACATCTCATATGTGCTACATGGGATAATAGTGAATCAGTGATTATACATCAGGTAGGGTGTTAAGAGTTATTGGACTTAAATGAAAATAAAAACAAGGAAGGCTTATACATTTGTCGGGTTATCGGGTTGAACCTGAACCCTATAAAGTATGAAAAATAGAACCCTAACCCGACCCTATAAGGTTATCGGTTTGTCGGGTTGACCCGATAGACCCGATAAGCCGAGTTGAACCCGAATGAACCCGACCTTATAAGGCTTTATCGGGTTCGGATCGGGTTGGGTCGACCCATTTGACACCCCTACCTGCTGTGGTTCCGTCTTTTTATTTTCCAGTTTATTTGTCAAACTCTCAATGCACCTAAGGATTCTTTTTATTTTCTAGTTCTGGATCTGGTTCTGTTTGCACTAGTTTCATTTTTGTTAATGTGTTTTATCAGGTCACTATATCTTCTCAAGGCAACCTCACCAAATCAAATTAACAAGACTGGTTTCTTGAACCCAGAAGTGATCACGGCAGATACGCACATGGACACAGACATTGGTGTTGCTATTTACTTAACAGAAGCATTAAATTGTGCGAGTTCAGGTTATGGTTTTTTTGTGGCACCGTATCTACAGAGGTAAGATGGTACCATCTTCATCTTTATATCGTTTTAAAGTTACTTGCTTTATACAATAACAAATTGTTTGCACATGTACAGTGGTCATTATGCTCTTCTCATTATTTGCCCAAAGCATGGAAAGGGATTCATTTTGGATTCTTATAAGTGGAAAAAAAAGAGAACCGAGAAAGACTATTATCTCGTTAAACATCTGGAACGGTAATAATATTCTTAAGTTGATTTTGAATTCACTTATGTTTTGTAATATTTAATACAAATTGTTGCTTATTTTGTCTTTTTCTTAGTGTTGTTGGTCCTTTGAGTTGGGAGTTTCCTGTTGTAAATAAGCAAGAGGACGCTTGGGAGTGTGGATTTTATGTCATGAAATGGGTGCTTGACTTTGTGCTGAAATATCAACATGATGACTTTCCAAATACAGTAAGTACTTGTTAAATATCATTACTAGTATTAACAATACCATTTCGACAAAAGAGCATATCATTTTAAAATCTCATCACAGTTTCCATGTTAGTTACATAGTTAAGTTGTTAGATGAGCATATCTACCTTACAAAAGTTCATTCTATCTAGGGGTGTCAGTAGAGGCGGGTTTGATATTAGGGTCTGCAAATTTGATATTCTGCTGCAAAGGAATGTTTGGGTTAAGTGCCTGCTGCTGTGCTCAGTTCCTGTCAGTGTGTTTGGCTGTGCTTTTTTCTACTTTTTGCTGTCTTCATTCGTGGTCTTAGTTATGTTGTTTGATTATTAGTTCAACTTGCAAGGTAGTGATTGAAACATAGTCAACTGCAAGTCTGCAATAAACACATGTCTGCAATAAACACAATTCTGTTTAGATAGCACAAGCATTTACATAGTCACAAAAGTCACAATAACCTGGTTCTTAGATTGTACTCTCATAGCCTAGTCTTGTGCCTTTTCGATATACCTAAGATTTGAAATCTACATATCAAAGCTTGCATTATTAACTCAGATGTGCAAAGATGCTTTATGAGAATTATATATATTAGGCTGTTTATATCTCTTAATGCCTTTCATAAGAGCATTAATTTGGCCATTGTTGACTGAATTTTGCACAATGTTTAACATAATAGGCCCAATTTTTGGTTGAGATTTTTCAAAACAGATCTCAAAATATGTGTGGAACAATAGAGAAAGTAGATTTTTGGTAAATTCAAATAGAGGGTCTGTTAGTGCATGAACACAAGTCTGCAATAAACACAAGTCTGCAATAACTACTACACCACTGATGCAAACATAAGTTACTGTTACTTGGCATAAGACGATATCGGCATAATAACTGGTTCATTGATCATGGCTTTATTTTTATTTGTTTATTACTGTTACTACATATAGCCCTTATCATTGATCATGGCTTTCTTTTTATTTGTTTATTATTGTACATATAGCTCCCTTGGGGTGAAGAGAGGTCGTTAAGTATGAGTAGATAGATGCTGTTGTCAATGCATGGTTTTCATTGTGGCGCGATGGATGAGGTATGTTACTACCCAATCTAAATTGTTTTTGTAAATAAAAATTGATACGCTTCTTGATGCCATGATTAAGTTTGTTTGTAACCATAATGATGTGATATTGATTACAGTAATTGTTAAGGGATTGTAAGTTAGATTCTATTTGTTGTTGTGTTGACAGCGGGTAACAATGACAGCAACTACGACATCCCCGTAAGGAAATGGTTCCAAAGGTCATCAAGCGTTACTCTTTTGCCATCCTTGATTGCTTTTCCTATTTTGAGATAGGAGCGAACTCTTTAGTCACAATAATATTCTACTTGTATATTTGCAACGGAGGAGCTTGGACTTTTGGATAGTAGTTAGTAGGACTTGTGAACTCTTATTTTGAGGGTGTTGTATTATGTTGCAATTGCCGTTTTTCGGTTGAAGTTGTTTTGTAACTTAAATGTTGATCTTTATCTAAGTTATTTGTACTAGAATATTATTGTGTATGGTAATGAATTGCAATTCTGGAAAAACCTGCATTTTTGTATATGATTAAATTCTGGAAAAATCAATTTTGATGTACTATTTTTTTTAAAATCATAGCCATTAACTAGATCGGTTTAAAACCGATCTAACTACATCTGGGCAAGCCACATGACCAACATTATATAAATCGTTTATTAGTTAGCAACTGATCTTTATGTAAGTTTAAAAAGATCGGTTCTGAACCGATCTATATAGGTATCTGCTCATAAAGATCACCTTTAGATAGATCGGTTGATTACCGATCTATATGTGGCATTCCAACTGATCTAACTAGCTTCTTTTGTAGTAGTGTGACTATTTTGTCCTTCCATGTTAATATAGATGAAAGGGGTAAAATGGACTCAAAATACAAGCAATAGACAGAATTCAAAAGTTTAATGTATACAATAAGAAAAAAGTGGTTACCCAACAAGCCAAAAGTAGCAAGTTAGTTACATTTCCGTGCCCTTTGCCCTTTATTTTATGTAAACAACAACATAGGAAATCAAGCAAAGGACTGCACACCTTAATGCAAAATCCATGGTCATGACTTGAATCATTCATATGTTACACACATTCAAGTGGAAAAGAGCTAGAGCAACAGCCAGGCACAAACATGGATCTAATAATTAAATAGTTTTAGCTAATCAACCAATGGTTTTCAAAACATCATTATACTGCAGCCTTGTAGGAAATTAAATTGTGGAACAATTTGAAGTTTAACTTGAGGAAATTGAGAAAGGGAAGGGACAAGGAGGCTCGTTCACTTCAACATCGCCTTCAAGCATATGGATAACAATCCTCATTGTTGGCCTCAAAGATGGATTTTCTTGTATACACCAAAGAGCAACCATCGCAAATGTTTTTAGTTTTTTTACATCTTCTAATGCCTCCGAATTATTTTCAACCAAAACGTCCAATCTCTTTCTTGACAACAATCCCATGCACAATCAGTCAAGATGATGCAGGACGCGCGGAAGCGTATTTAGATAAACCCTAATCCAAGGGTGATAACCAAGGCGCACCTTGCAGGAATAAACCCAAATAAAGAGATAAACTCTAAAACACAATTTATTAATGATTTCCAGGAATACTAAACAATAAACCCAAGCCCTATATTTATAGGGAAGCCAAACTTGGGGAGAAAGTAATTAAATTACATCTAGAATCGTCTTAAACTAAAATAAGGAAACTGACTCACGACATGGGTTACGACGTAATTGGAAAGTCCAGTTACGGCGTAACCGACCTAAAACTAAAATAAAAAAACTGGACACGACCTAGTTACAGCGTAACTTCGACACAGTAACATTACATAATACGAAACTAAGTTGTGGCGTAATTTGGCTTTAAACTTACGGTGTAACCATGGGGTTGGCACTATGCCGTAGGTAAAACGATATTCGTGTTTTGATCACGAATCTCGTCCCTATCATTTCCCCTCACTTAAAAAGAACTCGCCCTCGAGTTCTCACTATCAAGGGCTTCATCTACCTCGAACATCTTCTCACGACGAACCTTATCTTGGGTAGACTTGCGCTTCACATTAACTCGAGTGCTCCCCCAACGATCACCCCATAACCTCAAATGTTGGATTACATGCCTCTTATCAACGATCACAAAATCTCTAATTGCAACAAAAATAATTTCTTTGTTCCACATTGAAAACTTTATTGGTTTCTTTAATTCAAATTTCTTGATCAACCCAAAATCAAGATTACAACCCATTGTACCTTTAATAACTTTGGACTCGGTAGCTTCATCTTCAAGATTCTTCAAAACCCTAGATTCTTTTGCCTTCTCCTGTTCTTCAGTCGATACCTCTATATTAGTAGTATCAACTTCAACATCACATTGATTATCAACTTCAACAATGATATCGGATTTCAACAACTTTTCTTCAACTTTAACCTCGGTCTTTGGTAATTTTTCTTCTTTTTAACATTGATCATTGGTACATGTAATTTGTCTTCGGAAGGAATCATCGCAATTCTCTATCCTTCCCATACGAAAAAGTAGAGATTTTGCTTCAAATCATGAAAACCTTTAACTTCTTGTCGCCATGATTTCCCCAACCGAATATGACAATCCTCCATATCATCCAAATAACAAAACACTTCACATTTATAAGATTTACCTATAGATATTGGAACCCAACAAAGTTGTGTTTTTCTAATCGGACAAAACCAAATTGGTAAATTTAAATAACTAACCAATTTTCTTGAAACCAAATTCTTAATACCATAGTTGTCAATAATTAAAGAAAATACCTTATTATTGATCAAAACCTTTGAATGAAACAATTTGATTGTTGGTAGTCGAATCTCATCTTCATCTTTTCCTCCCATTCATCCACCCTCCTATTTTTGAATGAGGATTGGTTGCTCCTACGGTTGTCAATAGATCCGCCTATGGTTAGACGAATTCTTGAACCTCCATAATTGCAACCATCTCGATTCTGGTGGATTGATGCCCCACCTACGATCACGGAACGTAGTTCTTCAAGCATAATGTAACAACTGTCAAGTGTTTTCATGGATTTGGTAAAACCATGATCCATGTACTCTCCAGACCATACCCCACCAACAGTATGTGTTTTTGGATCTGCTACACCGTTCACCATCTAGGATACTAACAAGCTCTAGATGTTTAATTGACGTAGAACCATCTACACCAATTACCACCAGGATACAACGTGTCTCTGATGCCAACTGACGCAGGACGTGCGGAAGCGTATTTAAGATAAACCCTAATCCAAGGGTGAAAACCAAGGCGCACCTTGCGGGAATAAAACCCAAATAAAGAGATAAACTCTAAAACACACTTTATTAATGATTTCCAGGAATACTAAACAGTAAACCCAAGCCCTATATTTATAGGGAAGCCAAACTTGGGGAGAAAGTAATTAAATTACATCTAGAACCGTCTTAAACTAAAATAAGGAAACTGACTCACGACATGGGTTACGGCGTAATTGGAAAGTCCAGTTATGGCGTAACCAACCTAAAACTGAAATAAAGAAACTGGACACGACCTATGTAACACCCCCAAAATTTAACAGTCGCAGAAGCATACAGAACTTCGAGGGTGCTACTTGCGGATTGGAAATCACAACACAAGGTAAACAAAGAACGGAATACATACTCCGTTTTAAATAAATCAACATTTAGAGTTTACAAAAGATAATTCATTGTTTAGAAAAATAGACCCATCAGTTTCAGTGGCCCCACATAAAAACAAGTCTTAATTATTTTTCAATTCTTCTGAAAAAGGGCTATGACCCTTGCCTTGCCGAAACCTTGCCTTAACAATCAAATTACAAACCTGAGAAAAAAACATGCTAAATGTCAGCAAAAAGCTGGTGAGTTCATAGGTTTAAATTAAAAGCAATAAATAATGATTTTGGATCAATAGTTTTGTGTACGATCAATACAACGCATATAATGTCATACAAAATAGTCTATCGCGCTAGCTCTAAGTTCATGCAACCGAAGCTCGACAGTTTAGTGCGCTAATCTATAGCACATAAATAATAGTCAAGGGGCCCTTAGCGAGTGTTTAACCCAATACACTCGTAGTCCGACTTGCTATACACCCGCATTGACCTGTCTGGCCAACCGAACGGGGGAGTCACCCCAATAGATCTATCTTAAGAAATCGCGCTTCCCAAAGGGAACTAACGGCTCATGAAAATGGGCATGATAGTGGGTTCTAGGGCTTAGGCTAACTACGCAATAGTTTTGAGAAAATTTAATAGTATTGTGGTCCATAAAATAATTTGCATGTTTCTCACCCCATATTTGTAAAATAAGTATAAGTAAAAGTAAAATGGGGCTATAAACTCACCTTTAATGGTCTGAACAGTGAATGCTGTGAAATTTAGGAATTGTACGACACCAACACGCATCCTAGATTAATAAGTCATGCTTTAGTTTAAGTGCTAAATGGAGTCTTCACCGAATTTAATTCAAATGTTTTTAAAGTGTTTATGTTGTTGTCGCTTGTGTGGCACCAAGTGAGGTTATGCATAGATTCCTAAATAATTGTGGGTATTGGCTCTACGAAGAACTTAAGTGTATGGAAATGAGGAATGGGAATCTTATAGGGTTTTGATTGACAGGAATTGGAAAACGATGATATGAATGTTTTGAAAGCACGAAAAGATATTATCGAGATATGAAATATATTAAGGATGTGTAGTTTAGTAAAACAATATAATTAGTTGTATAAATTTTGAAATAAAATTAAGTGTAAGTGACGTTTAGTATTTATCTAGTTATTAAAGACTAGTTACGACCCCTGTTTGTAAATTGATTTCACGATTATATGCTTAGGAAAACATTTGATCTTGTCATAATAGTTCAAGTAAAGTCTTGTTAAAATTTCGTTTTCTAGTTCTTGTTAACGACATGAGTATTTGTTGATTTAATTTCAAAACATTGTGTATAAGTGACAAATTGTGCTTTTACTTATATGTGGTTCATTTTATACTGAATAGAAATCAATTGGTCATTAGCTTAACGAGTTTTATATCTTGGCGACGTGTGTGTGTATATAAGTTCATATCTTTTATGTCGATTTTATGCCCTATAAATATATATAAGCGTGTGACGATATTAAGTGACAATTACAAATTTGGGGTCCAATTATTTGATAGGCGGATTTTAGATTGTGTCAACACAAGTTTTACACATTAGCTTTCGATATACGGTTTTTCTTATGTGCTCGACTATTTTAACTCGCGGCATATATATACACATCAAAATTTTTAAATGGTCAATACTTGTTGGGTTGCGGCCCAACTGATTCAAAGGAGGAGGGGGTCTCATTGTTGGGCTGGACTGAGACTTTCTCCACCAAAAGCCGCATTGGGCCTGGTGGGCTCAGGTTAGACACGATTTAAACATCCTTCCTGGACTGGACTTTAGGGTGCTATTTTGGGTTGGGCTTCTAAGTGGGTTGGATTTATTTGTCCTGGCAATATACAAACGCACACACACAAAAGTCCATGTGGACTTTGTGTTTCTACTGGTGGTTTCGAACCCATACTTCAGCATCTCATAGGCTTGATATCTCAAGATTCGATTCACTTTGAGGTCGAGTACTACTCGACTCTCCGTCATGAGAGTCTCAATGTCATGTGAGGTCTTGGGTTTGGCATAACCATCCTTGTATCGACAGGAAATGATTTAATACTAGTGTGAGACTTGACTTTAGGATAAGGGAAATACTTAACACGCTATTGTGTTCTAGTCGATTTTTAGGCAACCAAAGGTGGGCTATTGATGTTGGTGTGAAGGTTCGCGTTGGATACCCATGGTGGGTGCAAGTTGAACGGGTAAAGTCGCACCCCATATTTGGTTCGACCTTGAGTTTTACTAAGGTGATTCCTAGGTTCGAATCAAATATACATTGACCCCTTTTCACCAACAAACCTTGAACTCTAACTTATGTCACAACGAGGGAGAGTTGAGAGGCAACTCCTTTGCCCCTTTGAGGTCAAACCCATGGCTAGCTGACCCACCATGGTGGCTGCCTGGGGTAGGTTTGATTTGGCAAGAGCTTCGTCCCAAACCTCCCCTGTTGGGGTGGTTTTCCTCAGCCAAAGATCACCACCACACACCCTGTTTGGGTGGTTTCTATTCGAACCAGTGGTGACCAAATTCTCCTTTTAGCCGAGACAATCCTTACTAGACCTAAAAAGGTTAGTCATTCAAAAGCATTCTAGCATACAATTCCCTCAATAGCCATTCATTCGGCTTAATTCGATATATCAACCGAAGGACTCCTTTGAGTCTTTCGACCTAAGAATATGGATTCAACATCCACAGCGACCTATGATAACCTAACCAAATGACGATTTCAAGCTTCCTTATGATTCTATGCCACAAAGACAACAACAACAACAATCAAAACTCTTGATAACAACATAAATCAGACAACTTAAACCATTTACTATTCGATCTAAAATCAACAAAAATCGATTTAAAATGACAAGAATGAATCTGAAAAGAATCGAATACAAAGTGTTTATACCCTTGCGATGAATCCAATGAGAGGCTTAGAATAATTCGAACAAGATCCCAATCCGAAACCCCAGCTATCCCAAATCGAGCCACAACCACAATCACTTCAAGTCACTTGCTTTCCTTCGAACACCTTTGTTTTTCTTGGAATTTTTGAGTGTAAGTGGTGGTGTGAGATCGATTGTGCATGGGACAATGGTTTAAAAAGAGAATACCTGAGAGTAATTCCATCTTCACTTTCGGATTTAGGAGAGGGAAAACTTCCATTCTAGTGTAATTTCCTCATCTTATGTGGTTTTCTGTGGTTGACTTTGGGGGAATCGATACTATGAAGGCGATAGTTACTTCCTAGGTCAAAGAGAAGGATATGTGGACAAATGAGATGGAGATGGATCGCTGGCTTTTCTAGGGTGATGGAGCGACGGACAAGAAGGGAAGGAAGAAGACAAGTATTTTGGGTTTTGTGTGAGTGGAGTAATATTATAAGATTTATACGGGTTTGATTTAATTAAGGGATGGGTAAATTATACCCCGCGTCCCGCTGAGCTGAGTTGAATTCGGGTTTTCCTGGAATCGATATGAATATGGAAGAATGGATTTTTAGGGACGTTGTTATAAAACTTAAACGAATTTGGAGTTTATGAACTCAAAATAAATTCTGAGTTTTAAAATTTGTTACTGATGTGATATCGGTTTGCGTGTGGTTTCATTTTGAGTAAAAGTGAGATAACCTCCCGTTTTTACTTCATTATAGTTTGTAAATGTGAGAGTGAGAAAAATTCACTGTTCTTGGTGAGATTTAATAATTTTGGTGGGTTACTGTGTGACACAGTGTGCGGGTTTGTTTTCCCGTGATAGTTATGCACTCATGTAAATGCCTAGTTTAGTGATCTAGTCATAATAAATTGACATTTATTATTTAAATACTAGTGGGAAAATTACCATTTGTCACATCCTCCCCGTCTTAGGAACGAAAACCGTCCTCGGTTTTCACTTAGGGTTACCCGATGGATTTGAGAAAAGATGCGGGTATCTACGCTTGATCTCGTCCTCCCGTTCCCACGTGTATTCGGGGCCTCTTCGGGAGTTCCAACGAACTTTAACGATAGGGATACGGCTTTGCTTTAGCCGTTTGATTTCTCGATCCATTATTTCAACAGGTTCCTCAACGAAATTCAACCTTTCGTCAACCTGAATTTCTTCCAGGGGAATGGCAAGCGTCTCGTCGGAAAGACATTTCTTTAGATTGCTCAAGTGAAACACGTTGTGTACGGACTTGAGTTCTGGTGGTAACTCAAGTCGATAAGCTACCGGTCCTATTCTCGTGAGAATTTTGAAGGGTCCTATATATCGAGGGTTTAGCTTTCCACGCTTTCCAAAACGGATCACGCCTTTCCATAGCGATACTTTCAACATAACACGATCTCCAACTTGGAACTCAAGTGGTTTTCGTCTTTTGTCAGCATAGCTTTTCTGACGGTCTCGAGCCGCCTGCATCCGGCTCTTGATTTGTACAATCTTTTTCGTAGTCTCTTGTACTAACTCGGGACCACTGAGCTGACTTTCTCCGACTTCAGCCCAGCATATTGGGGATCTACACTTTCTACCATACAGTTCCTCATAGGGTGCAGCTTTCATGCTGGTGATAACTATTATTCTAAGAAAATTCGGCCAACGGCAGATGTCTATCCCAGCCATTCCCAAAGTCTATCACACATGCTCTCAGCATATATTCTAAAGTTTGGATGGTTCTTTCACTTTGACCATCCGTCTGAGGATGATATGCGGTGCTCATATCAAGATCAGTACCTAAGGCATCTTGTAGTGATCTCCAAAAATTTGACGTAAAACGACTATCTCTGTCAGTGATGATGGAAAGTAGGACTCCAAGTCAAGCAACTATTTCCTTCACATATAGTCGCGCAAGCTTGTCCATGCTGTCGTTTTCCTTGATTGGTAGGAAGTGGGCGGATTTGGTAAGACGATCAACGATTACCCAAATGGTGTCATAACCGCTTGACGTCCTCGGCAGTTTGGTGATGAAGTCCATCATTATATGCTCCCACTTCCACTCGTGGATTTCAGGTTGTACGAGTAAACCTGGCGGTCTCTGGTGTTCAACTTTGACCTTTGAACATGTTAGACATTTACTGACATAAGTTGCAATGTCAGCTTTCATATTGGGCCACCAATATAGCTTTTTCTGATCAAGATACATCTTGTCGGCTCCTGGATGGATGGAATATTTTGATTTATGGGATTCGTGCATGATGAGGTCTCGTATACCTCTATAGAGTGGAACCCAGCTTCTGTCCTTGTAACATAATGTTCCATCTGCTTTCTTCACGAACCCATTTTCGCTTTCAGGCATTCCATAAATTTTCTCGTTAGGTCTGTTTTCTTCTTTAAGAGCCTCGGCCTGAGCTTCACGAATTCTCGATGGGAGTGGTGAGACAATTGTCATACCCAATTGTGACAAATAGTAATTTTCACGTTGTTAATTAATAATGAATGGTTATTTATTATTTTTAAGCTGAGCATTTCTATGCGCGTTTGCATGTTTCTGAGTATTTTTGGGAGCTGTCCCGCATACTGTAGCTTACAGTCACAGCAGAAAAAGTTTATTTTTGTCAGTAAGCATAAATTATTCCATTCCTGGTAGTTACTAACAAGTTTTGTAATTTACTGAGAGCTTTCTCGTAATTTCTGAAAAAGCAACCTCAGACGCGCACCGACAACACAGTATATATGGTAGCAGTCAAATAAATGCATTTTTGAGCTAATAATGATATTTTATTATTTTTCTGACGGAAACGTCAATAAAAACTTTATTTTGCAAATACGTGTCCAAAAACGTCAAACCGGGACTTTACGGTAACTATTTAAGCTTAAACCAACACACGATACACCCACGAGGATCAAAAATACACCAAATACTCCCTCCTAACTCACGAGTACAGCAACATATGGTGACAAAAATTAATATATACTAATATAATGTTAGTGGGATTTGATAAGATTTGTTTTGTATTTATACTACATTTGGCTACTATCATTTTTACACATACATTTCATCTAAAAACATTACCAAGATCATAATTTCCTTCTTCCTTCCCAAAACTCACGGCTACAACCAAGAAATCCAAGATCCATAAACAATCGGGGTGTACATTCAAGAGTTTCGGGTTAATTAGAACGTGTTTTGGGTAAAATTGGTGCAATTTGGGTGTGTTCTTGAGCTATCCTCAAGTCGACATCTTTAAAGCATTGTAAGAATCTTTGAAAACTTGTTCAATTTTGTTCATATCATGTGGTTTTAATGATTAAAAGTGTTAAAAAGTGTTAAATGTATATGATTTGTTAATATGAACAAGTTAGGGTTCGATGTATATATATATACATGCTCGATTTTTTTTTTAGTGTTTCATACAAAATATGATATTTCTTGCTTGTGTGGTAAATCTTGTTGCTTGTGATACTAATTTGGTGATACGAAAGTGATTAATGCTAAATACGCATAATTAAGTCGAAATATACAATTTAAATTGTATAAGTATAAATCGGCTAATGTGAAAAATATATAATTATTGGGGTTTTGAAAAACATAAAATTTTGGCTCTAGTGGTGAAATGGTGAAGGTTTTGCTATATTAGCTTATTATGGATAGCTTATTGTAATAAGCAATAACTTATTGATTTTTACTACAAAAATTGGACTAAACACTAAAATGGTGCACTTGGGCCAAGCCCATCATGTATTCGGCCATAAGGGGCTGTTTTGAAACAATGGGCTTAATTGAAGTGCTTATTGGCTTATTTAATATATAACGTAACTAATAAGGGCTAACTAGTTATCGGACTAAAAATGTGATTTTGGGCTAAAGGTGGCCTATTCGGCCCAATAAACCACTCGGGAGATAAAAATAAATTTTTGAACATTTTTAGACTCGCCATGATTATTTTTGTAAAGTAGAACGAATTATATCGATAAAAACCGTTTTGGACTCGTTTTGACAATTTAAGCCCAACAAGCCAACTAAAAGGAATTTTGGCCCATAAATTAGGAATATTGACTTTTGAAGGAATTTTGAATAAACGTTGACTTTTGTGTCGAAAACTATAATAGTGAAGTAATTATAACGATAAGTATAGTTATATCGATACATATACACTTTAGACTATTTTTGAGATTATAGTGATAAAAAAAGATTATTTGAGGAAATTTGCAACACTTGAGAAAAATGGGAAAGCTTGAATAAACGAATGGGCCATGTCCGATTTTTAAAAAATTTCAACACTTAGAATATTTTTGACAAAAACCGACTAAAAGACAAAACGAACTATTTTTATTTTTTAAAAATATTCTTATGAGAATTATAAACATATTTTTAGCACTAATGCACTCGCACCTAATAAATTCTCAACGATTAAATGCTTCTAATTTTCTTTATAATTACTATTATATTATAAATGAATATAACAATTTATAATATAATAATACCCACTAGCAACATTATTAAATTAATTATTCAATGATCATTTATTTAATTCTAAGTCTTAATTAATTAAATATGTAATTATCAAATATATATGTAATGATATATATATATATATATATATATATATATATATATATATATATATATATATATATATATATATATATATATATATAGTGTTGTATTCTATATAGTACCAATCTAATATACAGTACTTTACAGTACTCTTAAAATGAATCTAGGCCATTGGATGAGTTTGATCAATGGTTAGTATTAAAAGTGCAAAAATTGTAATTAAACAAAAGATGAAGGTTTCTTTTTGAATTAAACAAAAGGCTGAGAGGGTATAATAGGTATTTTACATTTATATATATTGATGACATATAGTCCGCACTCGGGTTACGAACCCGACCAATGGACGCTACTACTACTCAAGCCCATCACGAATGGGCTATCACGATAACGGTTTGGGCTCACGAAGGCCCAAACCCAAAGTTATTTATGGTCTTGATATAGGATATCTCTTATTTATGAGATATGTATCAAACAACCGACCCATGCGGAATACGCTGAGGAGTGAGGAACACGAAACCAACTAGGGTTTCGTGTGTATATAAAGAGTCTCTCGACTCTCATTAAAGGTACGATCAATAACCCTAACTCTTCAACTAAACCCTAAAACCGATTACTTACTCTCACGCCGGAGGATAATCGTGGGAGACAATCCCACGATAAGCCTAACGGTGTCTTTTTGTTTTCTTAGTGCGCAGGTCTCAAGCATTAAGATCTTATTGGTACGGAAACAAGGAACGCCCAACTTTTGTATCAACAAGTGGCGCCATCCGTGGGACGTTACACTAAGAGCTCTACGAAGAACTAGAAGGACGAAGCATGGAAACCCAAATCAGCGGACTCCGCAGACAAAGAAAACGCATGACGACCTACTGGGGAAGAAGCAGCAAACTGATTCAGCCGCTAAGCAGCCCTCTGGAACAACCAGTGCGCCCAAAAGCCTAGGATCATACTCAGATCTGGCTTTTACTCCAGTAGAACCGATCACAAGGACTACCCATGCTACTACAACAACCACTAGCACGGTAGATCTACTGCGCACTCCTTTCACCATGCCAGAATTAAACTTCACTGAGCCACCAAATGCGCCCACCCGAAACAAGGGTCCTGATTTGGAAACAGACATCCTCGCGCTAGAAGGAGTCGCGCCTGAACTAGCGCCAAGTGATTTCGTGTCCCAAAACTACGAAACCTTGGCTGCGCTGATGCGAGAGGAAGCGAAAAAGAGGTCAAGTCAGAGCCTGCAAGCCAGGCTCAACTTTGATCCTGAGCGTGAAGCATCCCCACCGCGTTACCGAAAGGAAAGGCGCGAGAAGGATGGCCGCCGACACCCTGTGTTTACTAGGATCATGAAGATGATGGACGGCGCACCAATGTCCACGCTAGACTTGGCAGTCGCAGGATCCACGATAGACTTGGGCGACGATGCTCCCCAAGTGAAAGCCCTTCAAGCTCGGATTCCGAGGATAGTCGGCGCAAGCGCCGCAAAAGGGTAAGCTCATCCTCAAGTGACTCCTCGGACAACGAGGACAAAGAAACAGGACACTGGAAGTCCAGGGGAAGATCCCGCGACTGGGAAGACGAAGATATGTCTCGTCCCTGGCGCCGCCAAAAGGTTGACGCATTCACTCGGCGCATCAGTGATTTTTCAGAAGATAAAAAAAGGCGCATGCCCGCTAATGTTAAGACTTATGATGGGACAGGTGATCCTGATGACCACCTAAAAATTTTTGAATCAGCAGCAACCATCGAAAATTGGCCACAACCTGTGTGGTGCCACATGTTTAACTCTACTTTAGTGGGGAATGCGCGAAACTGGTTCAGTAAGCTTCCACGTAGAAGCATCAATGGGTTTGAAGAGTTGCGGAAGGCGTTTCGTTTGAACTTTACTCAGAGGAAGAAGTGAGCCAAGAACCCTGTTGAGCTCGCTAGGGCAAAACAGCGCTAAGGGGAATCCACAAGCGCTTTCATGGAGCGTTTTAAAGATGAATGCATACATGTCAAGGCATGCCCCGAAATACTAAAGATCTCAGGGTTTATGAATGGAATCACTAACCCAGAACTTATCAAAAAGTTAAATGATAGGGTTCTCCAAACCTTTGACGAACTCATGAAGCGCACGAGGTCCTTCATCCAAGGAGAAGCCACCGGTGCGGATAGCAAGAAAGGCTCATCAAACTATATATCACAAGAAGAGTCAAGGAGACAATCCAATGACCAAAGTAGCAATCGTAACAAAAGCTATTGCAGTCAAGGGAGCGGATGGGGAAACGATAAGTATACCCCACTAACGAAGACTCCAAAGGAGATATTTGCGACGGTAGGCGCGAACTTTCCGAGACCACCACCGATGCTCACCCTAGAAGATCAGCGCGTAGGGAACGGATACTGCGAGTATCATGCACAGAAGGGCAACACAACCAATGAGTGTGTCCAATTATGCTAATTAATTGATAAGCTAGTAAAAGAGGGCAGATTGGACCATCTAATTAAGAACATTAAGGATGGGAAAGATAAACAGAAAACTGGGGGCAAGAAAGAAGCGCCTAAGGACAAGGCTGACACAATCTACATGATACAATCATGACAGCGAAAGATTAGACAAAAGGTCAGCCATAAATTTTCCCATGGAAGCGAAATCTCTTTCCCCACCTTGGCTGCGGACAACGCAGTGGTAGAACCACTCACCATTGAGATAAATGCGGGGGTCACGATAACCACCGCATGTATGTTGATGGAGGGGCATCAGCGGATATAATGTATGAGCATTGTTTCAAGAGATTGCGCCCTGAGATACAAAGACAGTTAAGCCCAGCCACGACTGCGTTGACTGGCTTCACAGGAGAAAAGATATGGCCCATGGGGCAACTGCGACTACTAGTCACTGTTGGTAATAAGGAACACTCCACGACAGCCTGGATGAATTTTATGGTGATCAGATCTCCTTCACCATACAATGGCATCATCGGAAGACCAGGAATTTCGGCAATACGCGCAGTACCGTCCACAGCACATGGGATGCTCAAATTCCCAGTAGAGGGCGGCATTGTTACCATCTACAATAACGCTGCACCACCAAGAGAGTGTAACACGATTACATGTGAGACGGCGCACGTCCCAGAACAGAGCGCAGCTAAAATACCAAATCTGAAGGTCGCAATTCATCCTGACTACCCGGAGCAAGAAGTATCGATCGGAGGATCCTTGTCTGACAAGGGAAGAGCAGTCGTGTGCGCGCTCTTGCAAAGGAATCTAGATATCTTAGTATGGGAACCAAAACACATGAATGGTGTGCCACGCTCAATTACAGAACACAAGTTGAAAATCCGACAAGGATATTCCCCAGTACGGCAGAAAAAGCGTGGCCAGGCTCCAGAGCGCGCAAAAGCCATTCTGGAAGAAGTACACAAACTTGTAGACGCAGGCATCATGCGAGAAGTCTACTACCATGACTGGCTCTCCAATCCAGTAATGGTCAAGAAAAGCGATGGTAGTTGGCGGATGTGTGTGGATTTCACTGACCTCAACAAAGCATGTCCACAGGACTGCTACCCACTACCAGAGATAGACTGGAAGGTAGAATCTCTGTGCGGATATCCCTTTAAATGTTTCTTAGATGCATACAAAGGGTACCACCAAATCCAAATGGCCAAGGAAGACGAGGAAAAAACAACCTTCCACACAAGCCAAGGTGTTTTTTGTTATACAAAGATGCCTTTTGGCCTGAAGAATGCGGGCGCCACCTACCAGCGATTGGTAGATAATGCATTTGAAAAGCAAGTGGGCCGCAACCTAGAGGTCTATGTGGACGACCTTGTCATAAAAATCCATACTAAAGACGAAGTGGTGCGCGACATTGAAGAAACATTTAAAACACTGCGAAAGATCAACATGAAGTTGAATCCTAAGAAATGCACTTTTGGCGCTACAGAAGGCATGTTCCTGGGATACTTGATAGAACCAGATGGCATTAAGCCATGCCCAGAAAAAACAGAGGCTGTCATCCAACTTCCTTCACCACGCACGTTGAAAGAAGTTCAGTCTCTGAATGGAAAGCTAGCCGGTTTGAACAGATTCCTGTCCAAATCAGCGGATAAGTCACTTCCTCTATTTAAAACACTCAAGAAGTGTACAAAAAAGGGAGACTTTCGTTGGACTACGGAAGCGGATGAAGCTTTCACACAGCTTAAACAACATATAGCAGCACTTCCTAAGCTAGTCGCACCCCGACCAGGGGAGGAGTTAATCGTCTACTTATCTGCGACTCATGGAGCGGTCAGCGCAGTGCTACTGACGGATAGGAACTCCGTACAAACACCGGTATATTTTGTAAGCAAAGCACTCAAGAAGACAGAGATTAACTACAGCCCAATGGAGAAGTTGGTCTTGGCGTTAGTATTTGCCGCCAAAAGACTGCGTAGATACTTCCAAGCGCACCCAATAGCGGTAATCACAGACCAACCTATCAAGCAAGTTATCTCTAAACCTGACGCATCGGGGCGATTACAAAAATGGAGTGTGCTGCTAGGCGAGTATAACATCTCTTATAGACCACGCACTGCGGTTAAAGGGCAAATACTAGCAGACTTCATCATCGAAAAACCAGACACCGATGCCGCACCTCCACTGAGCAAGGTAGAACTACAAGAACCATGGGTCCTGTTCACGGATGGATCTTCATGCGTGGATGGTTCGGGCGCTGGCCTTATCCTTACTAATCCAGAAGGAATGGAATTCACTTATGCACTGCGCTTTGAATTCACAGCCACGAACAACGAGGCAGAATATGAAGCCCTAATCGCCGGGTTACGCATTGTAACTCAAATGGGTGTACGCAACCTAGAAGCAAATGTGGACTCCCGATTAGTAGCCAACCATGTGTTAGGCAAATATGTGGCTAAAGAGGATAACATGGTTCAATACCTCGACAAGACCAAATCACTAATCCAAGGTTTTGACAGGTTTACCATTAAACAAGTTCTTAGAGGTGAAAACAAGAAAGCGGATGCGCTAAGCAAGATCGCATCTACAAGCTTTGCGCACTTGTCAAAACAAGTGCTGGTGGAGATTCTAAAAAATAAATCCATCTCGGAGATGGAAATATCCACGGTAATAAAGGAGGAGAATCCTACATGGATGACCCCTATTGTGGAGTTTATAAACAAAGGTATATTGCCCCAGGAGCAGAAGGATGCTCGACGGATACGGCGCACAGCGTAGAGGTTCGAACTTCGAGATGGTATCCTATATCGGCGCTCATTCCTACAACCATGGCTTCGGTGCGTGATGTAGTATTTTTGTTTCCGAAGGAAACGCAACAGATGCGTTTTCTCCGGGTCGTGTCCCAACGAAGGTCGAATTCGAGTTTTTGTTTCGATGTCGAATAAGTGTTGTGAATTTGTGTGAAAAGAGAGATGATTGGTGATATTATACTGCGAACAATGAAATATTAAATGAAAACAACTAATTATGCTAAGGGTACAAGTAAACTAAGCATAATAGTCTAAAAACGAAAATTGAAATTAAAAACGTACGCGACGAATTTTAAAAACGTAATTAAAAAGTGAATTTCTAAAATTTAAATCCTAAAAATATAAAATGATTTTTCCTAAACTCTAAATTTAAAAAGAAAATTTTTGGAAAAAG
Organism: Artemisia tridentata subsp. tridentata; assembly: GCA_021014915.2. Lineage (NCBI taxonomy): Eukaryota > Viridiplantae > Streptophyta > Magnoliopsida > Asterales > Asteraceae > Artemisia > Artemisia tridentata. Next base: position 367,924,209 of record CP139505.1, read on the forward strand.
AAAAATATTTTTTTGACTTTTTATGAATTTTTTATGAATTAAAAACTAATTAAACTGATTTAAATGATTTAAAAATATTAAAACAAATTGGAAAAATCTGAAAATTTTTGAGTAAATCTAAAATTTAATAAGAAATCTAGGAAAAATAAGTTCAGGATTTGAAACAGCTTAAATAAGCTAAACAACCTAATAAGCACTTTGGAAATAAGCTAGAAATAAGCAAAAGCTATCCTAAAAATTATCTAACGATTAGGAACAGAAAAGTACACTAAATTAAACTGGAATCAACCAAAAATGACTACTTAAGCACTCAAGAATAAGCAGATTAAGCAGAATACAGAAGTAATGAAAAGAAATTCCAAAGACCAAACAGGCAGATTGTAGCTTAATTATAAGCCAAGCAGAAGCTAATTATGGAAAATCAGAAGCAGAAACTCAAAGCTCATATGAAATACTACTTAACTTCTATTAATGCCCAAATTTAGACTTCAAATGCTACTCTAATTGAAGCTTAAAACAGGTGAGGTTGGAACAACAATGAAATGAGCAAACTAGCAGTCCTATTAGGGCTTAATTGCAGACCTGAGTTAAACTCTTAATAAGCTCCAAATTCAAATTCCAGATTATGCACATAAAACTTGCTATACTAACTACCTATAATCCACAAATGAGGTCCTATGCTTAATTCAATAAGCCACACTTCCTGATAGATCAGCAGCTAAAAAACAAGGGTCTGCACTAAATTGTCTAATCAGCAGATTTGGAATTTTGGCGAAAAACTAGTGCAAAACTTGACCAATGCAATCCAAACCTTGGGAACTCACTTAAATACCTATAGGACACCAGGAAATGCAAAAATGTATACCAAATAGGTTCAGCTTATTGCTGAGCTTATTGGAGCAGCCTAGCTTCAATCTTTTGCAACTATTGATTCAAAAACCTTATATGCACTATAATATCCTTATCATCTAATCATAACAGCAGCAGAAACCTCAACAAATCTCAATCAAAACTCAAATAAGTGCAAATGAACAGTACTTTAAATGAGCTATAAAAACAGTCCCTACATATAACCACTTTAACCAACAGCTAATTCTAAATCTACTTATATCAAACTGAAATGAGCTAATTATCAACTATTCTATTATTATCTATGCTACTTAATAACTAATAAGCAAATATCATCAAGCAAAAAGCACTGAAACTGGTTGATCAAGTAATATGCAGAAATTAGAACTAAAAATGAAGTGAACTTACAAAATCACCCCTCAGCAAGAACAGAGAGGTTTTCCTATGAAGCCTATCTTTATATAGGCCAAACTCTTCCAGAATTAGCTTGATCTATCAAAATAACCCCAGATTCATGATCTTTGAATGACAGTTGACTTTTGATTTTTTGGAGATAAAAACAGATTTGAACTTATCAAAAGCTTAAAATAAGCTACTGAGCTTATATAAGCTTGTAAACTAATGAAATTAGCTTATTGAAGCTAGGATTACAATTTTTATTTATTTATTTATTTATTTCAATTTATTTTTTTTTTTGATTTTTTGAATATTTTTGGAATTTTTAGAAAAATGAACAAAAGATGAGTTTAAAAGTTGCAATAAGCTAAAATGATTAATTATAAGCTACTGAAATATAGAGAAGCTAAAAATGAGATTAACAATTGAAAGGAAACAAAATCAAAATGAGATTAAAATAAAACTTTCATTAATCAAACTTCAAATTACAACTGAAAGATTAAAATTACAACTGAAATGAAATGATTACACTACGAAAGCATTAAAATGACAAGAATAAAATTGGCAACAATTTTCTAAAAGCGTGAAAAATTGGACAAACACTAATGAAGGAGGAGGTTCTCTATTTATAGGCTCGAAATGAAGCTTCCAGGCTTGTACACGTTGGCAATCCGCACCTCTTGAGCTCTTATCAACCCTCAGATCAATCTTGGATGCTACTCAATCAACCTCAGTCATTAGATCAAATATTGTGAGGTGCCTCGACCAATAGAAAGCTGCCACGTATCCATTTGTGCGTCTGATGAACTCAAATAAGTATATTTTATTACTATCATTTATCCTATTAATTTGACTTGTTTTATTATATTATCTGTGAGAATTGATACTTAATCGTTTACTTTTGTAATTCTCAGGTAAAAACAAGCATTTGATGAAACTTGGCGATTTTTGACTAATAAAGGAGCAAAACGTGCATAAAGTGAAAGTCTACTGACATGGACAAGATCAAGTCAATTCTGCTCCAGATGCACCGCATCTCACTCTCGACATGCGCCACATCTCTATCAAGATATCACCAGATACGATCCAAGATACAAGAGGACATGCGCCGCATCTAATAAAGGGTTACGCCGCATCTTCTGGCGGTGTACGAATATTCCTGAATATTATAATCTTGGACCCCACGCGAAGTTAAGTACATACGCCGCATCTACTTAGTAGATGCGCCGCATCTTCCCTCAGACAGAAACTATAAATACCCCGTAGACCAGACGAATTCAAGAGTTCCAAAAACCCTAACACCGAAGACCGAACAGAAGGAACAAAGGACGAATTCAGTCAAGGAGGCAGCACAAGACACACCCAAATCAAAGATACAAGAGCTGTAAGAAGGTGCTGCATGTATTTAATTCATTAAGTAGTTTTGTTTTATTGTGTTAGCAAACTTTAATTCATCAGGATTGGTGGCTTGTGTAATGTGACAACGGAAAGATTGCACTCCCTTTAATACTTGCTTTCCCATCAATTAAAGTTTATATGTTGATGTCTTTGGTTACTACTTATTAGTGCATTGATAACCTCTGTGTTTATTAGTGGCTTGCGGGCATTTGACTGCGGGACATAATGTGGCTCCCACGGTTGTTTCTAAATTGATCACTTAGGAATAACTTTTAGACATAAGTAATCATTAAGGGTTTACTCGCCGATAAGAATAGGACCAACGAGAAAGGATTAACTACATACACTTCATATAAAGCTATCAATAAAACAAGTGACAAACTACTTAATCATAAGGACAGCCCTCTTATTGTCTCAAGTATCTATCTGTGTACGTGTATGCTACTTGCTGATTCGTGCCTATTGGTTTATTTTATTATTTAAATTGCAACAAATCGTGCCAGTCTCTCAGGCTTAAACCCCCTTGCGTTAGGATATTAAAATATTGATTAGAATAACTAGATAATACGTTCCACTCTTAGTGATCGACACTCTACTTACCATTATCTTCATACTGACCGGGTACACTGCTCGTTAAGTGTGTGTGTTATTGATAAGTCGGCTAAATATAAATTTAAAACTTGAGTAGGCATTAAAACTGCTAAACCGCAACGACACATCACGCGCATCAAGTTTTTGGCGCCGCTGCCGGGGAGTGAATTGTTATTATCTGTTAATTTGATTAGTATTTTAATTAGGTTTTTCTTTTTATTAGATTAATTGCATCATTGTACTATTTTGCATATTTGTTGTATTGTGTGTTAATTGTTTTCTTTTATTTTTGTGTGTTTATTTTTGTTTGTGTGTTTAATTTTTGTTTTTATTTTTCGTATTTTTCTGTTCTGCTATCGTTGTACTGTGCTAAATCAAACGATACGGCGCATCTGATCTCTCAGATACGGCGTATTGCGTTTAATTTTTTTTAATACAACGCGTTTAATTAATTCGATACGACGCATCTTTTCCCCAAGATACGGCGTATCTGTTTTTAATAAGAAAATTTTTTCTAAACGTTAACGCCATACGACGCATCTGCTTTCGCAGATACGGCGTATCTATTATTTTAATTAAAAACAGTTTGCGAATTATTAAACAGATACGGCGTATCGATCTCTGTCGATACGGCGCATCTTACTGAATCAAAAATCTTTTATTTTTAAACGTAACGAAAATACGGCGCATTAACTTTCGTTAATACGACGCATTTAATTTTAATTAGATAAGTTGATTTTTGATTAATTAATTCGATACGGCGCATTCTTAAATTCTAAAGCGGCGTATCTATTTTCTGAATAAAGTCTGATTTAATTTTAACGTATTAAGATACGGCGTATCCAACTTTTTGGATACGGCGTATCGTCTGCAGATATCAGTAACTTTAATTTTTCGTATTCCGTTTTCGTTATTAATTATCTGATATACTACTTTCTCGAGCATACCCTACTGATATTTTTGTGTTGATTTCAGGAAGTGCATGACCAGGAGTTCTACGAAGAACTTGATTCAACCTTTCGAAGATCCTGAACGAGCCCTGCATTCGCTTAAAAGGCTTTTCAACACAAGAAGCTTTGATCTTTCAAGTTCACTCGAGCTTGATTACTTTTCTGAAGAAAAAGAGGAAGTTGAAACTGAAACTATGGGCGAAAACACTACTATGGAGGAATACATGAACAATACCCGTGCTGATTACACTTCAGGAGTTGCTAGACCTAAGTTTGATGACAAGTCGAAATTTGAGTTGAAGGGTCAATTTCTCAAAGAGCTCAGAGAGAATGCTTTCAGTGGGACGGAACAAGAGGATGCTAATGAGCATGTTGAAAAGGTCCTGGAGATTGCAGATTTGTTTACTACAGAAAGTGTCAATACCGATCAACTCATGCTAAGAATCTTCCCAATCTCACTAAAAGGTGCTGCTAACAAGTGGCTAAGGAATGAACCTGCTAGTTCAATCACTACGTGGGAAGGTTTGAAGAGCAAATTCCTGAAGAGGTATTGTCCACCTGCTAAGACTGCTAAGAAGATGGAGGCTATCAATAGTTTCAAGCAAGAGCCTGATGAAACCCTTTATCAAGCTTGGGAACGATTTAAAGATTTATTGATAAAATGTCCTCAACACTATCTAACCCCTATGCAGGAGATAATATTGTTTTACCAGGGACTGGACGTGCCAACTAGACAGATCTTGGATGCTAAGGGAGCTGTACCTCAGATGAGTGCAACTAATGCTAGGAAAGCGATCCAAGAAGCTGCTGATCATTCTCAGAAATGGCACGATGGGACCTCTACTAGATCTAAGAGCAGCACTAATTTTGACAGGATTGCTGCTATTCAAGCTCAATTGGATAAAATTAGTAGAGAAATGAAGAAGCGTGATGAAAGAGCGTATGCTGCCCAAGTTGGATGTGAAAAGTGTGAAGGACCTCACTACACTAAGGATTGTCCGAATAAGAATGAAAGTGAGACGTTTGAAGAAGCTTATTACACCCAATTTGGACAACCATTCCGACCTTCAGCAAGATTTAGGGAAGCTAGTCCGGGATTCTATCAAAAGAACAACTTCAATCCCGCTTATCAAGAGAGGAGGCAGACTTTAGATGATACTTTAAAGCAAATTATGGCCGATGCTGCTAAAAGACATGAAGAGAATACTGCTATGATCAAAGAAATTCGAGCTTCAACAGACACTACTACAAGAAATCAAGGAGCTTCGATCAAAGCATTGGAACAACAAATTGGTCAAATGAGCAAAGTTCTTCAAGAAAGGGGATATGGAAGTTTACCGAGCTCAACTGAAACAAATCCAAGAGATCATGTCAAGGCAATAAGCACCACTGAAGAAGTCACTCCTAATATACCTAGAAGGTCGATGAATGGTAATGATGGTGCAAGACCCGAGTTTTTCTTTAACTCTTCAATCAGCTTAAGGAGACTACTAAAAGAGAAGACAAATATTGAAGAGGAGATCAAGGCAACAATGAAAGAAGAGAGCCCTGCAACCGATTCAAATGCCTTGCCTCATAAAGAAAGAGACCCAGGAAGTTTTACTCTACCTTGTTCTATTAATAATATATCTTTCAATAATGTGTTGGCTGACTTAGGAGCTAGTGTTAGTGTTATACCTCTTAAGACATTCGCTACCCTAGGACTAGGAAAATTAGCACCAACTAAATTACTTATTGAATTGGCTGATAAAACAGTAAAACGACCTGAAGGGATTGCTAATAATGTGCTAGTTAAGATTGAGCAGTTTATTTTTCCCGTAGACTTTATTATACTAGACATGCCCGAGGATGTTAAGATTCCTTTAATCCTCGGAAGACCTTTCTTGTCTACTGCCCATGCTAAGATTGATGTGTTTAAGAGAAAAATTTCATTAAGGGTAGGGAATAATAAACTAGTCTATAAGTGCCAAGATCCGGTTAAAAGCATAATTAGAGGTGTTTATGTGCTAGGATTAAGAGAGCGTATGGACCTCGATCTTGAAGCTAGACTTATGGGAGAAACATTGATTCAAAACAACCCAACTAATCCTAATCATGAAGACTTTGAGGAATTCATTGACCTTAATGTACCTACCGAACTTAGACGCGATATTGTTAGTGATTCTGATGATGAGTGGTATGATTGTGTAGTAATTAATAAACGTAGGAGAATAGTTGAGAAAACGAATTTGAACAATGATGTGTTTATTGAACTACCACCCCACCTTGCTTATTTGTGCCTATATGATAATAAGAATTTCCCGTCTATCATTTTGTCATCTCTGCCCGAAAGGGACAGGACTTTGTTTATACAGATATTAAAGAAGAACGGCGTGGAAATTAAGGACGAGCAAGGAGTGTTCAATATTACTAAATTGGGGATGAAGGAGCGTGATGTTTCCGACTCCTTCAATGATCGATACTAAAGTGCTGAACGTGAGTCTAACTTGAAGACTCTGGAATAAAGACAAGTGCTTACCGGGAGACAACCCGGATTTATCTTTTATTATTCTGTTTTCTGTGTCGAGTCAGTCCAGGCCGCACGAAGATACGGCGCATCTCAATTCTGAGATGCGACGCATCCTCTGCAATGGTCATATCTTATTTTATTTTTCTGCATTTTTATTTTCGACTTTAAAACTATTTATCAGTTTATTTTAATGCGGCGCATCTTTATTCTGATCCGTATTATTCCAGGCTCGATACGGCGTATCTTCTTCAATAAGATACGGCGCATCGACTGACCTGATGATTTTCAGTTTTAATTTTTAAGTTTTATTTTTCCTAACTACTAATGTATTATGCAAGTTTGAACCTTTCTTATCTTAGGTGTGTTTTAAAGTGTTGGTGGTATTATAGTTTCCTGGATTTCCTGTGGATACATCAAGTATGAAGCTTTAACGTTCTAATCCACAAGAAAGATGATTTTTGCTCTTATACTAATGGAGGATCATACCGAGCAAATCTCAGGGGAGTTTTTCTGTTCTAATTCTTTTATTTTCCAGTTTTTAACCTTTTATACAAAACAACGAGGACGTTGTTTAACTTAAGTGGGGGGATTGGAGAATTAGAACACTTAACAATTACTTGTCCTAAACTTTTTCAAAAATTATGCTTAAAATGTGCTTAATATATCAAACTTAAAAATTTTTTTTAGCATGTTTTTGTTTAAGATCTAAGTTACATAACTGCACACATGACATTATTTTCAAAAATTGTGATTTCTCAAAATTCACAAATCTATGAGTGTGCCGGTGACTTGTAAACTTTAGAACTTGGCTTGTATACTATTCGAGACCACCATAATGAGTATTATTTATATAATTGGAATGACTTGTCTAAATTGGTAAAATTCTAGGATTACACCCAAATAGCCTTTATATGTTATGTGTTATTAGCTAACTACACTGGTTAGTTAACCCCCGTATAAACCCTTTTGTTACTCTCATTTTTAGAGTAAGATACCCCTAGAAAAACACTCAGAGCCATTCCTTTCGTTTCTTACACCTATGTTTAAAAATGTTTCGTTACACCCTTACACCTTAGCCTACCCTGTAGATTAGAATCCATGGTTGGTTAATTGCTATAGGCAAAGTGTGTTTCCTTACATTACCTGTGTTCGCGTGCGTAATTCATTATCTATGGTTAGGTCGGGAAATTGCACAATGCAAATTGGAGTGAAAGTAAATATTGTATATCTTTGAGTTTATTTTTCGTGTGTTTACTACTTTCACTATTACCATTATTTCTGAAGTATGAAAAGTATGAAAAAAAAATTATCCGGAAAGAAAGTTATAGTGATGTGGTGAAATTTTACACATCTATGTTTATGGTTAAAAAAAAAAAAAAAAAAAAAAAAAAAAAAAAAAAAAAAAAAAAAAAGTTGGATGTTTATTTTAACCAACTTATGTAAAGTTTTGTATTAAGTGGTCGATATCACCACTATTTGTTGTACTATATCTATGGATTGAATGGGAATTGGCAGTTATGGGAACGCCAATTAAGGTTTATTCTTTGATTAAGATTTTGTTGAGTATAATTCGTGTCTACCTAAAGCGTGTGTTTCAAGTGTTAAAGCGTGAGTTATTCGATGATATGAGTCTTATTCATGGGATGGTTGGGATAGTGATTAACCACACTTAGGATTTTAATTTATTTGTTTTGTTTTGTTTATTTTTATTTTTACACCAATTTATATCCCAAATGTTATCCATACCCTATATTATTCGTTATCCAACCGAACCTTTGATTTATTGAGATTAGGGATTTGAGCAATCTTAAGTATCGTAGTCGTGGATTCGGCTATGTATTTATGATTTTGTCGCCCTTTTTGATATATTATTATTGGTGAAGTTTGGACCTATCTTTAGCCTATTCGAGTTAAGGATTTGAGCAATTGCAAGTATCGTGTTCGTGGATTCGATCATGTATTTGTGATTTTGTCGCCTTTTCTGGAATTTGAGATCGATAGTGAAAGAGAATAATTAACCCTTAAGCCTAAAAACCCTTTTTACCGCTTTAGACTTGTTATTCCTTAGCTTTAGTGGTGGAGATGTGTATACTTGCCAAGCTTATGATAGAATATTCGTCGCGACTGGACAGTTAAACGATTAGATTTGATTTTATCGACTTATTTTATTTTACTTCTAATTCGTTAAGTGTTTAGTTGTGTGATTATGAAATAAACGAATACATGCTTAAATATAAAAATAAATCCTAACATCTTTTAGGATACATTTTCATAAATGAAATTCTAAGGTGTACTTGGGGACAAGTAAAGTTCAAGTGGGGGGATATTTGATGAACTCAAATAAGTACATTTTATTACTATCATTTATCCTATTAATTTGACTTGTTTTACTATATTATGTATGAGGATTGATACTTAATTGTTTACTTTTGTAATTCTCAGGTAAAAACAAGCATTTGGTGAAACTTAGCTACTTTGGACTAATAAAGGAGCAAAACGTGCATAAAGTGAAAGTCTACTGACATGGACAAGATCAAGTCAATTCTGCTCCAGATGCGCCGCATCTCACTCTCGACATGCGCCGCATCTCTATCAAGATATCACCAGATACGATCCAAGATACAAGAGGACATGCGCCGCATCTAATAAAGGGTTACGCCGCATCTTCTGGCGGTGTATGAATATTCTTGAATATTATAATCTTGGACCCCACGCGAAGTTAAGTACATACGCCGCATCTACTTAGTAGATGCGCCGCATCTTCCCTCAGACAGAAACTATAAATACCCCGTAGACCAGACGAATTCAAGAGTTCCAAAAACCCTAACACCGAAGACCGAACAGAAGGAACAAAGGACGAATTCAGTCAAGGAGGCAGCACAAGACACACCCAAATCAAAGATACAAGAGCTGTAAGAAGGTGCTGCATGTATTTAATTCATTAAGTAGTTTTGTTTTATTGTGTTAGCAAACTTTAATTCATCAGGATTGGTGGCTTGTGTAATGTGACAACGGAAAGATTGCACTCCCTTTAATACTTGCTTTCCCATCAATTAAAGTTTATATGTTGATGTCTTTGGTTACTACTTATTAGTGCATTGATAACCTCTGTGTTTATTAGTGGCTTGCGGGCATTTGACTGCGGGACATAATGTGGCTCCCACAGTTGTTTCTAAATTGATCACTTAGGAATAACTTTTAGACATAAGTAATCATTAAGGGTTTACTCGCCGATAAGAATAGGACCAACGAGAAAGGATTAACTACATACACTTCATATAAAGCTATCAATAAAACAAGTGACAAACTACTTAATCATAAGGACAGCCCTCTTATTGTCTCGAGTATCTATCTGTGTACGTGTGTGCTACTTGCTGATTCGTGCCTATTGGTTTATTTTATTATTTAAATTGCAACAAATCGTGCCAGTCTCTCAGGCTGAAACCCCCTTGCGTTAGGATATTAAAATATTGATTAGAATAACTAGATAATACGTTCCACTCTTAGTGATCGACACTCTACTTACCATTATCTTCATACTGACCGGGTACACTGCTCGTTAAGTGTGTGTGTTATTGATAAGTCGGCTAAATATAAATTTAAAACTTGAGTAGGCATTAAAACTGCTAAACCGCAACGACACATCACGCGCATCAAGTTTTTGGCGCCGCTGCCGGGGAGTGAATTGTTATTATCTGTTAATTTGATTAGTATTTTAATTAGGTTTTTCTTTTTATTAGATTAATTGCATCATTGTACTATTTTGCATATTTGTTGTATTGTGTGTTAATTGTTTTCTTTTATTTTTGTGTGTTTATTTTTGTTTGTGTGTTTAATTTTTGTTTTTATTTTTCGTATTTTTCTGTTCTGCAATCGTTGTACTGTGCTAAATCAAACGATACGGCGCATCTGATCTCTCAGATACGGCGTATTGCGTTTAATTTTTTTTAAAATACAACGCGTTTAATTAATTCGATACGACGCATCTTTTCCCCAAGATACGGCGTATCTGTTTTTAATAAGAAAATTTTTCTAAGCGATAAAGTAATACGACGCATCTGCTTTTGCAGATACGGCGTATCTGTTTTTAATAAGAAAATTTTTTCTAAACATTAACACCATACGACGCATCTGCTTTCGCAGATACGGCGTATCTATTATTTTAATTAAAAACAGTTTGCGAATTATTAAACAGATACGGCGTATCGATCTCTGTCGATACGGCGCATCTTACTGAATCAAAAATCTTTTATTTTTAAACGTAACGAAAATACGGCGCATTAACTTTCGTTAATACGACGCATTTAATTTTAATTAGATAAGTTGATTTTTGATTGATTAATTCGATACGGCGCATTCTTAAATTCTAAAGCGGCGTATCTATTTTCTGAATAAAGTCTGGTTAAATTTTAACGTATTAAGATACGGCGTATCCAACTTTTTGGATACGGCGTATCGTCTGCAGATATCAGTAACTTTAATTTTTCGTATTCCGTTTTCGTTATTATTTATCTGATATACTACTTTCTCGAGCATACCCTACTGATATTTTTTGCATTGATTTCAGGAAGTGCATGACCAGGAGTTCTACGAAGAACTTGATTCAACCTTTCGAAGATCCTGAACGAGCCCTGCATTCGCTTAAAAGGCTTTTCAACACAAGAAGCTTTGATCTTTCAAGTTCACTCGAGCTTGATTACTTTTCTGAAGAAAAAGAGGAAGTTGAAACTGAAACTATGGGTGAAAACACTACTATGGAGGAATACATGAACAATACCTGTGCTGATTACACTTCAGGAGTTGCTAGACCTAAGTTTGATGACAAGTCGAAATTTGAGTTGAAGGGTCAATTTCTCAAAGAGCTCAGAGAGAATGCTTTCAGTGGGACGGAACAAGAGGATGCTAATGAGCATGTTGAAAAGGTCCTGGAGATTGCAGATTTGTTTACTACAGAAAGTGTCAATACCGATCAACTCATGCTAAGAATCTTCCCAATCTCACTAAAAGGAGCTGCTAACAAGTGGCTAAGGAATGAACCTGCTAGTTCAATCACTACGTGGGAAGGTTTGAAGAGCAAATTCCTGAAGAGATATTGTCCACCTGCTAAGACTGCTAAGAAGATGGAGGCTATCAATAGTTTCAAGCAAGAGCCTGATGAAACCCTTTATCAAGCTTGGGAACGATTTAAAGATTTATTGATAAAATGTCCTCAACACTATCTAACCCCTATGCAGGAGATAATATTGTTTTACCAGGGACTGGACGTGCCAACTAGACAGATCTTGGATGCTAAGGGAGCTGTACCTCAGATGAGTGCAACTAATGCTAGGAAAGCGATCCAAGAAGCTGCTGATCATTCTCAGAAATGGCACGATGGGACCTCTACTAGATCTAAGAGCAGCACTAATTTTGACGGGATTGCTGCTATTCAAGCTCAATTGGATAAAATTAGTAGAGAAATGAAGAAGCGTGATGAAAGAGCGTATGCTGCCCAAGTTGGATGTGAAAAGTGTGAAGGACCTCACTACACTAAGGATTGTCCGAATAAGAATGAAAGTGAGACGTTTGAAGAAGCTTATTACACCCAATTTGGACAACCATTCCGACCTTCAGCAAGATTTAGGGAAGCTAGTCCGGGATTCTATCAAAAGAACAACTTCAATCCCGCTTATCAAGAGAGGAGGCAGACTTTAGATGATACTTTAAAGCAAATTATGGCCGATGCTGCTAAAAGACATGAAGAGAATACTGCTATGATCAAAGAAATTCGAGCTTCAACAGACACTACTACAAGAAATCAAGGAGCTTCGATCAAAGCATTGGAACAACAAATTGGTCAAATGAGCAAAGTTCTTCAAGAAAGGGGATATGGAAGTTTACCGAGCTCAACTGAAACAAATCCAAGAGATCATGTCAAGGCAATAAGCACCACTGAAGAAGTCACTCCTAATATACCTAGAAGGTCGATGAATGGTAATGATGGTGCAAGACCCGAGTTTTTCTTTAACTCTTCAATCAGCTTAAGGAGACTACTAAAAGAGAAGACAAATATTGAAGAGGAGATCAAGGCAACAATGAAAGAAGAGAGCCCTGCAACCGATTCAAATGCCTTGCCTCATAAAGAAAGAGACCCAGGAAGTTTTACTCTACCTTGTTCTATTAATAATATATCTTTCAATAATGTGTTGGCTGACTTAGGAGCTAGTGTTAGTGTTATACCTCTTAAGACATTCGCTACCCTAGGACTAGGAAAATTAGCACCAACTAAATTACTTATTGAATTGGCTGATAAAACAGTTAAAACGACCTGAAGGGATTGCTAATAATGTGCTAGTTAAGATTGAGCAGTTTATTTTTCCCGTAGACTTTATTATACTAGACATGCCCGAGGATGTTAAGATTCCTTTAATCCTCGGAAGACCTTTCTTGTCTACTGCCCATGCTAAGATTGATGTGTTTAAGAGAAAAATTTCATTAAGGGTAGGGAATAATAAACTAGTCTATAAGTGCCAAGATCCGGTTAAAAGCATAATTAGAGGTGTTTATGTGCTAGGATTAAGAGAGCGTATGGACCTCGATCTTGAAGCTAGACTTATGGGAGAAACATTGATTCAAAACAACCCAACTAATCCTAATCATGAAGACTTTGAGGAATTCATTGACCTTAATGTACCTACCGAACTTAGACGCGATATTGTTAGTGATTCTGATGATGAGTGGTATGATTGTGTAGTAATTAATAAACGTAGGAGAATAGTTGAGAAAACGAATTTGAACAATGATGTGTTTATTGAACTACCACCCCACCTTGCTTATTTGTGCCTATATGATAATAAGAATTTCCCGTCTATTGTTTTGTCATCTCTGCCCGAAAGGGACAGGACTTTGTTTATACAGATATTAAAGAAGAACGGCGTGGAAATTAAGGACGAGCAAGGAGTGTTCAATATTACTAAATTGGGGATGAAGGAGCGTGATGTTTCCGACTCCTTCAATGATCGATACTAAAGTGCTGAACGTGAGTCTAACTTGAAGACTCTGGAATAAAGACAAGTGCTTACCGGGAGACAACCCGGATTTATCTTTTATTATTCTGTTTTCTGTGTCGAGTCAGTCCAGGCCGCACGAAGATACGGCGCATCTCAATTCTGAGATGCGACGCATCCTCTGCAATGGTCATATCTTATTTTATTTTTCTGCATTTTTATTTTCGACTTTAAAACTATTTATCAGTTTATTTTAATGCGGCGCATCCCTGGTTAAGGATGCGGCGCATCTTTATTCTGATCCGTATTATTCCAGGCTCGATACGGCGTATCTTCTTCAATAAGATACGGCGCATCGACTGACCTGATGATTTTCAGTTTTAATTTTTAAGTTTTATTTTTCCTAACTACTAATGTATTATGCAAGTTTGAACCTTTCTTATCTTAGGTGTGTTTTAAAGTGTTGGTGGTATTATAGTTTCCTGGATTTCCTGTGGATACATCAAGTATGAAGCTTTAACGTTCTAATCCACAAGAAAGATGATTTTTGCTCTTATACTAATGGAGGATCATACCGAGCAAATCTCAGGGGAGTTTTTCTGTTTTAATTCTTTTATTTTCCAGTTTTTAACCTTTTATACAAACAACGAGGACGTTTTTTAACTTAAGTGGGGGGATTGGAGAATTAGAACACTTAACAATTACTTGTCCTAAACTTTTTCAAAAATTAAGCTTAAAATGTGCTTAATATATCAAACTTAAAAATTTTTTTTAGCATGTTTTTGTTTAAGATCTAAGTTACATAACTGCACACATGACATTATTTTCAAAAATTGTGATTTCTCAAAATTCACAAATCTATGAGTGTGCCGGTGACTTGTAAACTTTAGAACTTGGCTTGTATACTATTCGAGACCACCATAATGAGTATTATTTATATAATTGGAATGACTTGTCTAAATTGGTAAAATTCTAGGATTACACCCAAATAGCCTTTATATGTTATGTGTTATTAGCTAACTACACTGGTTAGTTAACCCCCGTATAAACCCTTTTGTTACTCTCATTTTTAGAGTAAGATACCCCTAGAAAAACACTCAGAGCCATTCCTTTCGTTTCTTACACCTATGTTTAAAAATGTTTCGTTACACCCTTACACCTTAGCCTACCCTGTAGATTAGAATCCGTGGTTGGTTAATTGCTATAGGCAAAGTGTGTTTCCTTACATTACCTGTGTTCGCGTGCGTAATTCATTATCTATGGTTAGGTCGGGAAATTGCACAATGCAAATTGGAGTGAAAGTAAATATTGTATATCTTTGAGTTTATTTTTCGTGTGTTTACTACTTTCACTATTACCGTTATTTCTGAAAGTATGAAAAGTATGAAAAAAAAATTATCCGGAAAGAAAGTTGTAGTGATGTGGTGAAATTTTACACATCTATGTTTATGGTTAAAAAAAAAAAAAAAAAAAAAAAAAAAAAAAAAAAAAAGTTGGATGTTTATTTTAACCAACTTATGTAAAGTTTTGTATTAAGTGGTCGATATCACCACTATTTGTTGTATTATATCTATGGATTGAATGGGAATTGGCAGTTATGGGAACGCCAATTAAGGTTTATTCTTTGATTAAGATTTTGTTGAGTATAATTCGTGTCTACCTAAAGCGTGTGTTTCAAGTGTTAAAGCGTGAGTTATTCAATGATATGAGTCTTATTCATGGGATGGTTGGGATAGTGATTAACCACACTTAGGATTTTAATTTATTTGTTTTGTTTTGTTTATTTTTATTTTTACACCAATTTATATCCCAAATGTTATCCATACCCTATATTATTCGTTATCCAACCGAACCTTTGATTTATTGAGATTAGGGATTTGAGCAATCTTAAGTATCGTAGTCGTGGATTCGGCTATGTATTTATGATTTTGTCGCCCTTTTTGATATATTATTATTGGTGAAGTTTGGACCTATCTTTAGCCTATTCGAGTTAAGGATTTGAGCAATTGCAAGTATCGTGTTCGTGGATTCGATCATGTATTTGTGATTTTGTCGCCTTTTCTGGAATTTGAGATCGATAGTGAAAGAGAATAATTAACCCTTAAGCCTAAAAACTCTTTTTACCGCTTTAGACTTGTTATTCCTTAGCTTTAGTGGTGGAGATGTGTATACTTGCCAAGCTTATGATAGAATATTCGTCGCGACTGGACAGTTAAACGATTAGATTTGATTTTATCGACTTATTTTATTTTACTTCTAATTCGTTAAGTGTTTAGTTGTGTGATTATGAAATAAACGAATACATGCTTAAATATAAAAATAAATCCTAACATCTTTTAGGATACATTTTCATAAATGAAATTCTAAGGTTTACTTGGGGACAAGTAAAGTTCAAGTGGGGGGATATTTGATGAACTCAAATAAGTACATTTTATTACTATCATTTATCCTATTAATTTGACTTGTTTTACTATATTATGTATGAGGATTGATACTTAATTGTTTACTTTTGTAATTCTCAGGTAAAAACAAGCATTTGGTGAAACTTAGCTATTTTGGACTAATAAAGGAGCAAAACGTGCATAAAGTGAAAGTCTACTGACATGGACAAGATCAAGTCAATTCTGCTCCAGATGCGCCGCATCTCACTCTCGACATGCGCCGCATCTCTATCAAGATATCACCAGATACGATCCAAGATACAAGAGGACATGCGCCGCATCTAATAAAGGGTTACGCCGCATCTTCTGGCGGTGTACGAATATTCCTGAATATTATAATCTTGGACCCCACGCGAAGTTAAGTACATACGCCGCATCTACTTAGTAGATGCGCCGCATCTTCCCTCAGACAGAAACTATAAATACCCCGTAGACCAGACGAATTCAAGAGTTCCAAAAACCCTAACACCGAAGACCGAACAGAAGGAACAAAGGACGAATTCAGTCAAGGAGGCAGCACAAGACACACCCAAATCAAAGATACAAGAGCTGTAAGAAGGTGCTGCATGTATTTAATTCATTAAGTAGTTTTGTTTTATTGTGTTAGCAAACTTTAATTCATCAGGATTGGTGGCTTGTGTAATGTGACAACGGAAAGATTGCACTCCCTTTAATACTTGCTTTCCCATCAATTAAAGTTTATATGTTGATGTCTTTGGTTACTACTTATTAGTGCATTGATAACCTCTGTGTTTATTAGTGGCTTGCGGGCATTTGACTGCGGGACATAATGTGGCTCCCACGGTTGTTTCTAAATTGATCACTTAGGAATAACTTTTAGACATAAGTAATCATTAAGGGTTTACTCGCCGATAAGAATAGGACCAACGAGAAAGGATTAACTACATACACTTCATATAAAGCTATCAATAAAACAAGTGACAAACTACTTAATCATAAGGACAGCCCTCTTATTGTCTCGAGTATCTATCTGTGTACGTGTGTGCTACTTGCTGATTCGTGCCTATTGGTTTATTTTATTATTTAAATTGCAACAAATCGTGCCAGTCTCTCAGGCTGAAACCCCCTTGCGTTAGGATATTAAAATATTGATTAGAATAACTAGATAATACGTTCCACTCTTAGTGATCGACACTCTACTTACCATTATCTTCATACTGACCGGGTACACTGCTCGTTAAGTGTGTGTGTTATTGATAAGTCGGCTAAATATAAATTTAAAACTTGAGTAGGCATTAAAACTGCTAAACCGCAACGACACATCACGCGCATCAGCGTCCTCTGTGCTTCTCTGACACTCTGGCGTCCAATGATTAGACAATCCTACCCTTAATTGGGTAAATTGTACGGGTAATTTTTTAGGGTTCATGCTACAGTAAGTTTTCTGGGTAAGAAGGGGGAAAACGTTTGGCGGGTTGCTTGTTTATTTATTTTTATTTGTTTGACCGAAGCTTTATTATAAGCTTTGACCGGGTTTTGGGTAAGGTTGGGTTGTGGGTTTTGCTTGGATTGGGCTGAGTTTATTGTTTGGTGGGCTGGGTTAGATATTGGTATGGGTTGGATTAAGTGTGAGTTGGGTGGGTTTATAATTCCAGGTAGAAGGGTATAGTTTAAGGATTTTAGGGGATTTAAGTTTAGGGACCATAATTGTAATTTCTGGATTTTTAAGGACCATTGCTGCCATTTTTCAAAAGATGATCTAAGGGCTGAATTTAACAAACTTTGATACTTGGAGCTGACTTTGACTTTTTGCTTCCCGGCATCGGCTATAAATATCTTTTCCGTATCTCGTGCTCGTTTTCCCGTTTTTGCTTGTTTTTGTCCCTTTTTCTCGATATCCGTGCCTGCATATGTAAAAACACAAAAACATAATATATTTGGCATAATTGGTTAGTTTTTGGTCTATTTGGGTCCGGTTTTGGTCAAGAAAAGGTATGTGTTTAAGCACATACCAAAATTCCCCCAGACTAAGCTATTGCAATGTCCTCATGCAATGTTATAAAAACACGTTTTTGAAACCAAAAATTTCCAATCTCTTTTTACTAACTTTGAGAAGTAGCAAAATTTTCAAAAGAGATTAAGAAATTTTAAGTTCTAAAAACTCCTCAATTTTCCTTTTTATTCTATTTTTGTATTTTTCTCATTATTCATGTGACGGCTTTGTTGACAATCATTATCTCACGATAACTTTTAGGGTCTTCGAGTAGGAAACACGACTAATAAAGAAGTGACGATACGGATAAAATTCGTCATCCCTGATTTTTCACGAGTCCCCAAACTAAGCTTAAAAACGAAATCATTGTTATTTACAAGTTAGATTGCCGACACTACTCATAAAAGCTAATTGTGTATTACTTCTTGTTCCCAAATTTCTATTTTCCACTATTTATTTTATTTTTGGTGAGAAATGAATTTCTTCAAATTCTCGTTTCGATAAGTTTTAGTCCGATAAAGATACCTAGTTTAGACGCTAAGTAGTTTCCAAACCTTCCCTCGAAAACTGTTGCATACAAAAATGAGGTCCACATCAAGGTCTCTGATTTAACACGATTTTGAGGATATCCCTTTTATATACGACCGAAACAACTCATCTACGAGTCCAGAGACAGAAGCTTTTATTAGGATATCCCCGGAGTCGAAGTTTGGCATTATAACACTTTATCTACATATTCAAGCACATTAACGTATTTAATCCTTGGCCCTTTATAACAATCACAACATCAGTTGCGAGCCGGCAAGATGTGATAGTCTATTATGACCTTGGAATTTTTCCTCTGCCTTTATTAGAAGTCTACAACATCGGCTGCGAACCGGCAAGATGTAGAAAACTTTTTATGGTTTTGGATTATTATTATACATTATCATATTAATTAATTATTTGTGTTGCCAAACCCCAAATCCTACGGCTTTTATAACAATCCCAACATCGGTTGCGAGCCGGCAAGATGGAATAGTCTATTACACCGTAACACTGACAGTACCTTGATGTGTACCCGACTTTCATAAGCAAGAATTCTCTAAGGAAGAAATAAAAACTAATTATCGCCAAAACCAAAATACCTTTAATTATTCCTAGATTACTATTATTTGGGTGAAACAAGCTTATGGGAACAAAAAGCCACAAGTAACTTCGATGAGCTTTAAAGAGAACCATCTACTCCACGTTTAGCAATCTAACTTATAAACAACTCTATCATTTCTCGTTCTTCGCAAATTTAAAATCTTAAATAATAAGATCCGCGAATGCTTCGCCTTATAATCAAGCCATGCATATACAAAGTCGATACGGGAACTTGCAAACTCTTAAAAAGAATTCGCATTTTATATCTCATTGTGTAAAAGACTAGCACAAGCTTATAGATTATAAATGGTTAAGGGGACAATCTAGGGCTCAACACCGCCCGGTCAAGTCAGAATTTTATTCCTACTCTCTCCAGCGGAAAGTCAACAAAAATGTCAAAATTTATTATATTTTTGCACAAAAATTTTTAAAATTTTCTCATTTTTTTGGATTTTTCAATTTTGGAGGAAAAACGGGGTTGCATGAGTAAACTACAAAAAATGCAAGGCAAAAATCAAATCGAAAGATTACCCCCCCCCCCCCAAGACTAAAACGAGACATTGTCCTCAATGTCTTAAAGGTAAGGGTTCTCCTACATAAATCTAAGGCCGTTTATTAATTATGCCAAAAGATAGATGTAAAATGATAAGATTTAGGATATCGGATGAGCAACGAATGATGAATACTCGAGTGGAGAGAAGCAAACCACGAGCACGAGAGTCTTTAATCATCGGGCAATCCTGGACACATCACAGAAAACCATGAAACACAAGATATGGAAGAGGTAGCCCTCCTCACGTCACTTATTAGAGAAAATAGAAAGAAGATAGATGGATAAGCATGGGGTGCCTCCCACGAAGCGCTTGTTTTTGGTAACCGAGTCACATGAGCTTGACTCGACCCCGAATTTAATTGTCCTTGGGGGAGCATGTGGAAAAAGAAATCTCCATCGGACTTTCGTTCAAAAGGTTTGGATAAACATTGAAACACATGAAAGTTCCACTCCGATGAGATATCCGCGGTATTTTTAGAAAGAAGAACCAGAAATGGTAATACCGGGGTCAAAGATGGTATCCTCACTCCCGAAGGAGTGAAGAAGCGGAGAAGTCACAGCATATGTGATGAAGGGGAAGAAGGTCATGATAACAATCATGATTAAGTCATCTTCTTCAAAAAGAGATTTGTCGTTTAAGTTCGGTTGTTCAAGAAATGAGTCGGGAGGGAGGGTTGGGATTAAATCACCGATAAGCAAATTCTCATGATTGAGAATGCCTCCCCCCAGACTAGTGTCTTCCTCAAGATCAAAGTAGAAATGATCGTATTCCGGAGGAAATAGAAAGAAAGAAAGTTCATCGGAGAACTTGTCGAGATAAAGATCATTCATATCAAAATGAAATGATTCATATTCGGGAGGAGAGATATGAGCATGAGAAGTGGTACTGCCACTACTCGTTGTAGTCTCCGATTCATCTTCATCATCGTCGTCAAGAACACTCTTAGTATTTGCAGCACAACACTCAAACCATTTGCTCGATCCAGGAGTAATTTTCATGGCCTTGAGCTCAGCACGTTTTTCTGACATACTCTTGACCGTGAATCTTGAAAGGTTTGGATCAATTCTTTTAGGAGCAATTACGGGATCGGACTTTTGATCAACCGTAGCGACATTGCATTTGTCGGTTTGAGGTTTCGAGTTCGGATTAATGTTGAACGTAACTTTTTCCTTATCGACCCGCAAAGTAATTTCTTCACCATAGACATCGATCAAAGCACGCCCGGTCCTCAAGAATGATCTTCCGAGAATGAGAGGAACACGGGGATCAGTGTCCAAATTAACAACCACGAAATCTGCTGGAAAGTGGAACTTCCCCACCTTGACGAAGAATCCTCGGCTATACCTTCGGGACGGGTTACAGAACGATCCGCAAGCTCGAGGGTCATACATGTGGGGGTAAGTTCGAGCAAAGAAAGTTTCTTCCAGACGGATAACGGCATTAGGTTGATGCTCGCACCAAGATCGGCCAAGGCGTGGCATTCAACCATTCCCGGAAATTCACATGGGATGAGAAATTTTCCGGGATCTCCAAGCTTTTCCGGAAGCTTTTTGAGAATTTCCGCTGAGCAGTTTTCGTTCACTAGAGTTTTTGCTAGTTTCGATAATTTTTCCTTATTGCTCAACAAATTTTGAGGGTAGAAGTGAATTTTGGCATCAGAAGTAAAGCGTCCGCGAAGCTTATATCAAAATGTAATTCTTGGAATATTTGAAAGAATTTTTCCATTTGACTCGAAGCTTTATCGCGGAGCTTTTGATCATTCATTCTTGAAGGGTAAGGAAGTGTGGTCTTAACGGGAGCTTTTTCGGGCTCAAGCACAACTTCTGGTTCAGATGGGTGGACAACCGGAGGTTGGACGTCTTCGGTTCTTCCGTTATTAGTAGGAAGTTCCGTGTCCTTTGTCGCCTCGGTTTCACGGTCGACTACCTTGGGAGGAAGAGAAGAATTGGTAGTCGGAGCCGTGGGTCCATCATATGAAACACCACTCCTTGTAGTGATCGCCTTAGCATCGCCCCTCGGGTTGGCGATCGTGTTGCTTGGAAGAGTTCCAGATCCCGAGGGTCGATCATTTAAAGCCTTCTTGAGTTCAGATATTTGACTACTCAACAACCGATTCATTTCTTCTTGAGATTTTTGGTTTTGAAGAATCAGTTGTTTCAATAACTCATCCGAGGCTGATGGAGTTTGCACAAATCCTTGATTTTGATTATTGTTAAGATTTGGCCCTCGGTTGTTATTTTGATTAAAACCCTGGTTGTTGTTTTGAAAATTTCCTTGATTAAGATTTCCTTGGTTTTGAAAATTGCCTTGGTTCGGGTTTTGAAAGTTTCCTTGATTTCGGGCTCGGTTAAAATTTCCCTGGTTTTGATAACCTTGATTACCCCGATTTTGATTCTGGTTATTTTGAACATTACGGTTTTGCACTTGCTGATTTTGATTTTGGGTAAAACTGGGTGGTCCGAGAAAGTTGTTAGAACGGTAGCTGAGCAAATTACGGTCTCCTTGGGGTTGGTAACCGTTACCTCCCTGATTGTAGGATCCCGTAGCAGCGTAAACATTCTCTTGAGTGTAGCCACCGGCGGCTGGGCACTCGAAATACTGATGTGGACCACCACATGTCTCACAACTATGATTAACAACATTCACTTGATTGTTGTTGTTTTGATTCATAGTTTGATGAATTCTCAAGATAGCCGTTGACATATCATTCATTTGTTTAGAAAGAGTGGCTATCTCGGAAGTAGAAGAATCAGTGCTTGATCTTGTTGACTCATTCCTCTCGGCAGAGGAATCCCAAAAATTATGGTGGGTGGTCATGTTTTCAATAAGATCATAGCACTCTTCGGGTCGACGTTTCATAAACGTACCACCGGCAGCAGCATTAATCGTATCACGGTGTCGTAATGTCAA
This sequence comes from Artemisia tridentata subsp. tridentata, assembly GCA_021014915.2. Classification (NCBI taxonomy): domain Eukaryota; kingdom Viridiplantae; phylum Streptophyta; class Magnoliopsida; order Asterales; family Asteraceae; genus Artemisia; species Artemisia tridentata. Next base: position 367,946,875 of record CP139505.1, read on the forward strand.
ACCGTTATAGAAGGTATCTATAATAGTGACCAATAACATATTGTGGTTCGGACACCGATCAATCGACAACTTGTAGCGTTCCCATGCCTCAAATAAGGATTCATCGGGAAGCTGACAGAAATTGCTAATCTCATTCCTTAATTTCGTCACCATCGACGGTGGGAAATATTTTGCCAAGAACTTTGTAACCATTTCATCGAAACTACGAATGGAGTTCTTGGGAAGACGATCAAACCAAGCGGTGGCATGATGCGTCAAGGAATAAGGAAAGAGATATAGATGGAGGGCGTCATCGGAGACCCCATTTTGTTTCATACTTTGGGTGACGGTGATAAATTTATCAAGATGTTTGTTGGCATCGTCACCCGGTAAGCCATGAAATTGGCACGAGTTTTGGACTTGTTGAATCATATGATGCTTAAGTCCAAAATCGGCGGCTTGGATATTGACGGGGGCAATCGGGCCACCACGTCCGTGCATTGTGGGTTGGCACAGCTCCTCCATCGTTCGGAGATCGGGAGCTGGCATGTGATTATCACCACCCATCGGCGGGTGTTGATCGTCGTCCATTTCCTCGGTTGGAAATGTAACTCGGTGATTGTGACGGATAATTCTCTCGGGATTTGAGAGCGGTGAAAGAAGAGGGTGAGAAGTAGAAGATCGGGTGTGCATACACAAAATCAAACACAAAATCAAAAAAGAAAACCAAATTTGAAAATAAAATATTTTTGGATTTTTATTAAGGAAAAATTAGAATTATTATCTTTTTGGTGATCGTTGATCAACCGTACTCGTTTCTTTCAAAACTACGCGCAGCGTGGCGGAGAAGCAAAGGTCCACTCGAAGGTGATTAAAAACCCGCCTCTTTCGGTCTGCAATTTAATGTCAAGACCATCCTTAAACCCCGTGTATAGGTTGTAGCAAAGAAATAATCCGAGTAACGTTTAATTTCACGATCTCTTTTGTTGTTTATTTCGAAATGGTTTACAACACTTTTCAGAAAAAGTGAGGTTATATTATTATTATTTTTGAAAACACTTTAGGAAAAGTGTTTTATTTATGGGATAATTACTAAAATAGCCCGATTGCCCAAGTGCTAAGCTTATCTGTCCCCCTCACAGAAAATTCCCCCTTAGCCCAGGGCAACTGATCCGACGGACCACAGGACGCCACGTCACCGACCAAAATACCTCAACAACTGTTGCTACGATGTACAAGGGATGTATTGTATTTTGGGCGACTTTTGAATTTTGGGCAACAAATACATGAACAAAAGGATATTTTAGTCATTTTACGTGCATTAAAATTAGGCAATTTTTTTTAAATATATTAGCCTGTAATTCGATAATTCGATTACAATTCATTACAGAAAACACATCAATACACAAACAGCTTCTTTTCCATAGACAAAGCATCACACAAGTAACAAATCATAATTCCTTAACACCCTGTAATTCGATATGCCGATTCAGTTGTACCGTTGTAAAATCGTTGTTCGATCTACAGTGAAGTTGCTTACAGAAATCAAAGATATTTTGTCGAAGGATAAAAAGCGGGAAAGGTTGTTTAGAAACACAGTCTTTGGTCCGTGGTTGGATATTCGGTTTTGCGATAATGACTGCCCTTTGATGCATTTTGTTTTACAACATCAGGTAAAAGTTTCTAACATATCGTCCGATTCCCCACCATTGCAGTTCAAAATTAGGGATGATTTGTTAGAGTTCGGGCGTAAGGAATTTTGTTTAATAACAGGGTTTCGATTTGGGAAAGTTTGTAAAAATGAAAATAAAGAAAATGCATTTCGTGACCGCGTATTTCCAGAAAAAAAGACAGATGGTATTTAAAACTGTATATGGCAGTGATTGTTTGAAACTACTTAAAGATCCAAATAGGTTCTTAGCTCTTTCGGATGAGGATGCTATTAGGTTGTGTCTTTTGATAGTTGCTATGTTGGTGTTTATGGGTATTGAAGAAAGGAATTGTATCCCTAATCATATACTGTCTTTGGTGGAGGACTTTGATGCTTGGAACGTTTTTCCCTGGGGTGAATACATGTGGCATAAATTTTATCAAAGGACCGTGAATGTTGTTGAGAGACACAGACCAGTTCATTTGGAGAAGTTGGAAAAAAACCCATATTATAATGCGACATACAATCTATACGGTTTTGCTTTGGCTTTCAAGGTATGCCATACTTTCTACTCTGTACTAAAGTTCAATACTATTGTTATATATATGTATCCGGTGTACAAAATGTTTGTATCTGTTTTCTATCCATTACTAGGTTTTTTGTATTAGATATATATTGAATATATAGTTTTGAACACGGTAATAACCTGCAGTTTGAACATTTTTCTTTTCCACATTATATACATTTTAAACAACCACATATTTCAGATATGGATTTTGGAGACATTTCCTAAAAGCGGCAACTGGTGGGCGAAAGACACGAACGTCATTCCACGAGGTCTTGCTTGGTCTAAATGTCAAAAGTTGCGAAGATCAGACCCTATAACACTATTTGGACCGGTAAGCACCGCACTATCTTTGAAGGCTAATTTGTTGGACCCTTATTTAAATTTGTTCACATACAAAGTTATTTACTATTTGTTTTTTTAGGAGTCAATTCCTATTAAGGCACTTTATGCAACCAAACGCGAATTGAGACAACCGTGGTGTATTGCCAGCATCCCCTTTATAAAGGGTTTGTCTGATTCAGACCTGTCAAGTGCAGAGGAAGACCAACAACCTGATAGCGCAGAGGATGATCACCAACCTGCTAGCGCAGAGGATGACCGCCAACCTGATAGCGCAGACGATGACAACCAACTTCGTAGATCAGAGGATCACCAACAAGCTGGTAGCGTAGACGATCAACATGAAGCACCAAGTTTAGAAACTTTAGATAAAAATAATGTTGAAAACGCAAAAGGTGTCCAATCAGGCGAAGGCCAAGATGAAAAGAATTTTGGAACAAATCCTATTTTGGGTAAGATATTTGATTTGAAAACTGATATTTCATTGATAGAGAAGCACGTAGCGTCTGTCCCTAAACAAGACATTCGCGAGCTGCTTCAGAAGGTGAAAACAAAATTTTCAGAGTTAGAGACAGTTATTAACGAAAACACCGATGATCCAGATTTTCCAGTCAAGTCTGATGTCAACCCTGATATTTACATGGTTTGTATTCACCTTATATGTTTTATTCTCCTAACATTATACGAAGATCAATTCCTCGTTAAGTATTACACTTATCTCATTTTGTCAACTACAGACCCCGTCATCACGTTGTGAAGATGATGTTGATAATGGTGTTATGCGCCGAGATGTTGATGATGATCATGCTGATGATGATGTCGATCATGCGCATCCAATGGAAGTTGACAATCCTGTTTGTTTAAAGGTTTACTTTTACTTTGTGTTTTTTTGGCATACGTTTATAAGTATCTCATTTCCCCGTTAATGTTTACCCTTTAATCGTACATTTAATTCATTAAATGTTGTATTATTTTGTCAACTACAGGCCACGCCATTAGCTTGTGAGGCTGATACTGGTGTTACGACCAGTGTTGCAGCCCATCACATGGAAATTGACATGGATGTTGGGCAGCAAGGCTACAACAAATCTCAGGTGGGTGGGATGGACGTTCTTGTAAAAGCATGTGAATTAGGGGTTACTCTTGACTTCCCTACTCTTGATCATCATCAACCTGCGAATCAAGTTGTGGCATCCCATGAGAAGGACATTAATCAAACAACATCCTTCATCTACGGTGATGTATGTTATCTTGAAAAAAATACTTTTGCAAAATACAACCTTCCTTGTTTGCCTATTTATTTATACACCTTTATTGTACCAGTATCATTATGTGGTGTATGATGATGTCATGAGTTATATAAACGACGGAGCGGATGCCACTAGTGTTTCGTTAGAAGAAGTACCGTTTGATAATGAAAATGGTAAGGGTGTTGAGAATGCAAATGCTATTTGCGTGCATAAAGAACAAACAACCCCATTGCAGACATGTGTTGAGGTACTTGGTTTACTTTAAATTTAAAAAGGTTAATAATTGTTCCTTTCTATGTCTTGTGGTCGGTGTTAATTACAACCTATGCTATGCAGGAAGACCAAACAACACCATTTCAACAAACACTCACCAACCATGGGTTTGCAAATGTGGTCGGTCCCAATGACAAACCTTGCTTGCACTCTGTTTTTTCTGAACGTAAAAAGAAGAAAATCCAAAAGAAAAAAATGGGCATAAAGTTGCTCTAGTGGCTAAAGCCTTTAAATCAAAGCACGATAAGTTTTTTGAATCTCTGAATTCAGAGAATGTCCAATCCGCACGACTGACAAGAGCAGCTACTTGCAGAAAGAAGTTGATTGAGCCTATAGTCATTTTAGATGTAAAGCACCGTAAAACATTGATACTGAAATCACTATCTGGTTGGCCTATGCTAATATATGGTATGTGTCTTTTCAGGACGTATCTGGAAACCCAAGAACTCGGTCAATTACTGAGTTCTATTCGGCCAACCCAGATCCTTTTGTTGAGGTAGTCTGATTTGTTATTCTTAAATTAACAATATTATGACTCGTTTATTGTTAATCATTTATTTTTTTATTTTAGGATCTGACTCGACATCCCAAATTGAAAAAGGACAAGGTGTCTCTGCCTGATTCGATTTGTGTTTATTTAAAGCAAAAAAAACAAAAAAGCTATAAGTTTCCATGGGGCGGTCGTAACATTGTTTCTGATATGAAATTTTGGCTAGCGTTGGCATGTCTTGAAGATTGTAAAGGCGGTTGGCTGTATGACTATGTAAGGAACCATCATCACTATCTGGTCAAATACATTTGTATATACTTTTGATTGAGTAACCACTATAAGTTTTATAATTTTTGTTTTGTGTACACAGCACTTGGATATATGGTTTGACCTTATGTGGTCACTTGGACCAAGCAATGCTGATTGGACCTTGGCAGGTTCTCTGTTCGCCCGACATATCTTGGCTGGTCAGATGTACAGTCATTATTCAGATGGAACAAGCTACCCTGTGGCTTGGCGAGATGTTGAAAAGGTTAGTTTGCCACAATCCTTTTTAAATATAATTTTAAGTGTATGCATATTAATATGTACATTCTTTGTCTATATTAGGTTTATTTCCCCGTGAATGAACCTGATAAACACTGGTGTCTCGCTGAGCTTCACCTACGTAGTGGTGTTGTTTCATTTTATGACACTCTTGGGTTGGTACATGGCAATGGTCCGCGGTGGTGGAGAACTTTGAAAAGAATTTTGCCAAAACAACTTACCATGTATCTGGTTCAGCAGGGTATATTGGCGAGCAAGGGCATATCAGCCGAGGAATATAAAATAACATACCAGTGTCCGGCAGTCCCGAAACAAGCAGACGTATATGGCGATTGCGGTGTATGGGTATGTATTATTTTATACAGATTGTGCCGCAACCAACCACTGGAAGTAGATGACCCGCTTCAAACAGCGGTAGCATACCGTGAGCGGATGCTTCAATACTTCTGGAAGCACAAGGAGTTAATAAACAATATTTAATGGTATTTGAAAGGTAGTAGAGTTGATTTATAAATCTGTAACCCAAAATACAATTTACTATTATCTAGTAATCGTTGTTGTTTGTAACCGGTCAATAACATGTAACCCAACAATTTGAATTAGGTAGGAGCAGCAGCAGCAGCTTCAATTTCACGAGCAGTAGGATTCTCCCGTGCATTTCATGCTACATACAAGCACCTACTGCATCAGTGCATTTCACCAACTGCATTAATATCTGACATGAAATATATTTATCCCTTTAAACAATCCCAAAAACAGGGGTGAATTAAAACAGCAATTCAACAGTTAATAAAACAATTAGATAATAACCACGAATTTGAGTAACACACTTTTTTAGATAAAGACTACACATTACATTAACTTCAACGAAACAGGTTTTTGTAACAAACATCAAGATAAAGACTAAACATAGCATACAATTCGCCAAGACAAGTGTTAGGAATTCAGGAAATAAGATATTTCTTGTTGCCGCCGAAAGTGTAAAGCTGGTTCCTGCCGATAGTTGTGGTTCCTGCTGAAGCTCATTGCTGCTGATAGTTATATCTTGTTTCTGCCGACAGTAGTTAATACTGCAGGTATTATTGTTAGTTATCCCGTATGTTTAGAAAGTTTGTTATATTTATTTATAGAAGAGATTGATGTATATCTCTTCACACGTTTTCTTGTATGACGGGTAAGGTTAAGGAGTTCTTGTTAGTATAAAAGAAACACCCGTCTATGAGTTATGTACAAAGAACCTATAACATTAATCAATATCAATTATTCTTTAGTTTATAATCGATCCATAGAGGATCAAAACCTTCTTAGTTCTTTTCTTCTTTACATTCTTGTGTTTAGGTTCCGCATAGACACAAGTCTTACACCCAAGAGATCCTTCATAAACTGTTTGTGTTCACATAAACAGTTCTACCAAGCTCACAGGGCAAGCTAGGAGCACACGATCCTACAAGTGGTATCAGAGCCTGGTGGGGATCTCTGATAAAGAAGAAATCATTTCTAAACCTTATCTTTTGTACCAAAAGAATCAGTACTTAATGTTGAACCTAAGACCTTGATAGATCTTTGAGCGCTCGTGGATCGTTAGTAATGTTTATGTAATCACAAACTCACTAATAGAAAATCTCTAATACTTGTATTCTAAAGCGGAAATCAAATACAAGTAAGAACACTAATAACTAAGAACACTTTGATCCTCTATGGATCTTTTATTAATACTAAAACTTGTTTTTCAAACTCGTACCTATTACATAATAACGTGTTCCTTTTATAGACAAGGAACCCTAACTAGGTTTCACTAGAAACCCTAAACCGTTTCACAAGAAACGTATATTCTAAAAACTAAACAAGATATGCATTATCACTTTCTAAATAAACTCATGCATATCCTAACTAATATCAAAATACGCGGAAACTATCCATCAGCAGAAACACATTCCGCAGAATCTCTACTTCCGCAGAAACATTCTTCAGCAGAATCACAAAGCTTCAGCAGTAACCATCAGCAGAATTCTTCCTTAGCAGAATTCCCAACAATCCTCCCCTAATCTTGAATTTGACATGGTTAAGTTCAAGATTCTTGATAGATCTTTAACACTTCAGAATAAGAGGATTGACTTCGAACAACATCAGCAAAGAATCAAAATGACCACATCTCTATGAATGGTAGAACTTGAAACTTCAGGTCTTTGCAGCAACAAATGACAATTTGTACATCAAAACATATTAGTTTCATACTATTCTCATCACATCCAGGTGTGTTAACTCCTGTGAGAGGTGAATCATTGAAAATAATGGATTTGATGTCTCTTTACCAATAGCCATCACTACTGGAGTAGCCAAATGTTTAAGTTCGAAAACTATGGTACACTGATAACCATCTGATTTATTAGCAAATCAGCAACTATAAACGGATTTGAGATGTCTTTACCTGTAGCCGTTTGCTCAGGACTAGCCAATCCTTTGGTTTCAACTGAACCTTGGTGAATTGAATACCAAATATGGATACCAAATGTCTTTACCACAAACCATACTTTTGTGGACTAGCCAATTCTTTGGATCCCAAAAAGGTTACATCCATGGTGAATTGAGAACCATTTCAACTCTCAAAACTTAATCATGGGTGAGTTGAAGTACCCTATAGCTTTGAACAAGCTATTACAGCTATCAACAGATTTGATGTGTCTTTACCAAAGCTGTACCCTTTGGACTAGCCAACTCTTTGATGGACACAAGTCACATCTGGTGAGTTGATAACCATCAACAGAGTGATATACAACAAACCTGCAGAAAAGTTAGTACACAAATATACAAGATTTTTTTTTTTTTTTTTTTTTTTTTTTTTAACTAAGAAATAAATGAAATAAAGAAAATAATATAAAGAAAATAACTGTAAACTACAAGAATAATACAATATACCAGAATCAATGAGAAGCTTTATGTTGTAGAAGCTTAGCCTTGATTAACCCAACCAATTGTTCAGCATGTGTCCTGTCATTAGCAACTGGATTTGGAGGAACTTCCAATTTCCTTTGAAGCATACGATTCATCAGTTTCATGGACAATGGATATTGTTGATCAAAAAACATACACACTCTTATCCCAGACTCAGTCTCCACCACATGTACATTGGGAATGGGGTAAAATCTCCAAGCATCAACTTTCCACCTATGGGAATTCTTCCAAATTGAATATCCTTTCCCATGTGAAGTTTGAGAGTCAAAGAGAACTTGAAGATCTCCCAATAGATATAAGCCAGCACCTTGTGGGGTATGTGTAGCATAATACTCAGTGACCAATCTGTGAAGAGTCTACAGATCTTGCCTATCCACCAAATGAAGAATTTCTTGCAAGAAAGTGAAATTCTTATAGGATTGATCTTGCCTATAGATAGTGTTAAGTTGTCCATCTGTTATAGTCCATCTAATCAACACATTGTATGAACCTTCAGGAAAAGTTTCAGAAGAACCCTCTTGAATAAATGTATCATTAGTAGCATCTAGGTTCACTTGCTCAGAAGAACTACCCTTGTATGCTCTGAGGACCTGCTTAGCCAATCTTACTGATCTTCTACTTGCAATATGTTTTCCTATATGTGCCATCCTCTTCTTCCTCCTACCAGGTATGTAAATCCCCACAGAAACATCTTCAGCAGCAATAAAAGAAGTATCTTCAGTAGGAATAGAAGAACTTGGAACAAAACCCCCTGCTACATGTAACCTCTCAACCTTTTCCCTGGCTTGTCTACCCTTAGCAGCTGCCTGTTAAGCTTGTTTAAGCTTTTCTGCATTATAGTTTGACAATGGTGAATCTTCATGGTCGGCAGATATTGCAGCAAAAGGTTTAGCAGAATTGGGTGGAGCTTCAGGAGAAACAGGAATCCCAGATGATTGTCTCTCAGAAGCTTCATCAGCAGAAATGGTAGGAGCAACAATAGGCTCAGCAGATTGTGTGACTGCAGGAGTATCTTCAGCAATAATAGTAGAAGTACTCAGATGTACTTTTTCTTCAGCAATAACAGTAGATGAAGTACCTATCTCCACTTGCTTTAGTCTTTTGGTACTTGGAGCTTCCATACTATCAGCAGTCCTCTTAAGTTGAGTAGTAGAAGAGTGAATAGACTTCATAATCTGAGCATAAATTCTATTCAAGTCAGAATCAGACAAAGCCCAAACTTGCTTCTTTGTCAAACCAGAGCTATATACAGAAGTATACTGATTATAGACCACATTTCTCTTATATTGCCTCTTTTGTGCCTCAGTCTGGGGTCTATCTCTCTTAGCTTTTGCTTTCTGAGCAGCAATAGCCTTCCTCTTTTCAGCTGCAGCTTGCTTTCTTTGATTACCAAGAGCCATCATATGTGCAGCAAAGTTGTCACTATCAAAATTAGCTCCCAGTATGCTTTGAGCCAAAGTAGGATTTGAAGCTGCTTGCAGAGTGTAAGAATCCCATTGCTCATCAGTAAAATGAACTGATTCGATAGAGGTGGTGAATACTTAAGCTAAGAGTTTAAAGATTATTTAGCTGAGAATGAAATTGTCCAGAATCTCACATCTCCATATACTCCACAACAAAATGGTGTATCTGAGAGAAGAAATCGTACATTATTAGAAATAGTATGATCAATGTTTAATCTTACAACTCTTCCATTATTTTTTTGGGATTATGCCTTAGAATCTGTTGTTCGCATTATAAATATGGTTCCCACCAAAAAGGTTGATAAGATAGCATATGAAATATGGAATGGTAAAGCTCCTAGCTTGTCTTATTTAAAGGTCTGGGGTTGCGAGGCGTACATAAGACGTGACTCAGCAGATAAACTCCAACAGAGATCTGTAAAGTGTATCTTTGTAGGATACCCAAAGGAAACGATGGGTTACTACTTTTACTACCCACCTGGAAACAAAGTAATTGTTGCTAGATATGGAGACTTTCTTGAAAAGGAACTTATATCTCAAGAATTCAGTGGGAGAGTTTATGATCTGGAAGATGATCATGTAGATACATTACCTTCAGAAAACACTAGCATACTTCCTGTGGAACCTGATAGTCTGGGTTCTCCACCTGAAGTTGAAATTGTTCCCATTCGTAGATCTGTAAGAACTACGCATGCTCCTGAACGTCTATGTCTTAACGTAGAAGTTGAGGAAACTATATTACTGCCTTCTTGATGAACCTACTAATTATAGAGTTGCCATTAATAGTCTTGAAAAGGATAAATGGGTAGTAGCAATGAATGGGGAAATGCAATCCATGAGAGATAACGAATTCTGGATTGAAGTAGACCTTCCTCCCAATGCTAAAGTCGTTGGAAGTAGGTGGCTCTTCAAGAAGAAAACCAACATGGATGGAAATGCACACACCTATAAGGCTCGTCTGGTAGCTAAAGGCTTTATTCAAACCTATAGGGTTGACTACAAGGAGACCTTTTCTCCTGTAGCAAACATTAGAGCCATTAGGATTCTCATAGCTATAGCAGCGTACCATGACTATGAGATTTGGCAAATGGATGTCAAAACTTCCTTCTTAAATGGTCGCCTAGATGAAGACATCTATATGGCATCGCCTGAGGAGTTTGTGAATCCAAAATTTCCAAACCGTGTATGCAAACTTCAAAGATCCATTTATGGATCGAAGCAAACATCACCGTAATGGAATAAAAGATTTGATGCCGAAATCAAAAAGTTTGGATTTACTCAGAATCTTGATGAGCCATGTGTATATCACAAAACTAGTGGGACTAATGTAATTTTCCTTATCTTATATGTTGATGACATATTAATTATGGGAAAAGACATTCCAAGTTTGCAAAATGTTAAGGCATATCGTGGAAAGTGTTTTTCTATGAAGGATTTAGGGGAAGCTGCATACTTTCTGGGAATCAAGATCTATAGAGATAGATCAAGGCGGTTAATTGGATTAAGTCAAAGTGCTTACATTGACAAAATATTGAAGAGATTCAATATGCAAAATTCCAAGAAATGATATTTGCCAGTGGAAGTAAAACATGGCTTAAGCAGTGAGATGTGTGCTTCAACACCTGCAGAGGTGGCATGCATGAGTAAAGTTCCTTATGCTTCGGCAGTAGGATCTATCATGTATGCAGTTAGATGCACAAGGCCAGATATGGCGTTCGCTCAAAATATCACCAGTCAATTTCAACAGAATCCAGGTGATAAACACTGGATTGCTGTTAAACTTACTCTTAAGTATTTACGAAATACAAGAGATATGTTTCTAGTGTATGGTGGAAATCCAGATACATAACTTGGTGTTACAGGTTTCTGTGATGCGTCCTGGCAATGTGACAAAGATGATGCGAAGTCTCAGACGGGTTATGTCTTTGTTATCAATAGAGGAGCAGTTGACTGGAAGAGCAAAAAGTAGAGTACAATTGCGATGTCTACGACAGAAGCTGAATACATAGCTGCTTCAGACGGTGCTATGGAGGCTGTTTGGATTAGGAAATTCATTTCAGGGCTTGGTGTTATGCCTTCAATTGAATCGCCAATTAATATGTATTGCGGCAATTCTGCTGCAATCATATTTGCCAATAAACCTGGAGTCATGAAGGGCACCAGACATTTTATACGGATGTATCGCAATGTTCGAAAACAAGTCAGCATAGGAGAGATTAATCTCTTGAAAGTTCACACAGATGACAACTTAGCTGATCCATTCACTAAGGCTTTAGCTAAAGAAAAGCTTACTGAACTTGCTAATAGCATTGGACTTCGTTTAGCTAGTAGTTTCATGCATGACTGTGATTAGTATTTGGATAAAGGATATTGTAAAGAATTATTATCTTTAATGAAATAAAATATTTGTTATGTTTATTTTTCATTCTTTAATATTGTTGTCCTATATTTGCATGTTTAATAATTCCATGAATAAATTAGTTATTCTAAATTGTCCGTTGTCAATTAATGATATGAGAATATCATTAAATTAAGACAAATCTGAGTTTTGGTATAATAAACTTGAAAGTATATTGATGCGTTGACATACCAAATTGACATGATATTCAATGAATTGAACATAGGACTTATCCCAACTACATGATTGTACTTTATGGATCTAGTCATTAAGTAAATCATGAATAGTTATCCTCAGAATTGAGATACCAGATAACTGTCATGAATGTAGTGCATTTTTGTGGAACAATTTAACTCTACACGTAACTGGTAGTCATAAGGATTATTTTCAGAAGTGTTACAAAATTCATGGGTTATGCTTGTTGATGCGCGCGTGTGTCATTGCGGTTTAGCAGTATTAATGCCTACTCAAGTTTTAAATTTATATTTAGCCGACTTATCAATAACACACACACTTAACGAGCAGTGTACCCGGTCAGTATGAATATAATGGTAAGTAGAGTGTCGATCACTAAGAGTGGAACGTATTATCTAGTTATTCTAATCAGTATTTTAATATCCTAAGTTAGCTATACAACCTAATCTAACGCAAGGGGGGTTCAGCCTGAGAGACTGGCGCGGTTTGGTTATGATTAAATAGTAAACTAAACTAATGAGCACGAATCAGCGATTAGCACACACGTACACAGATAGATACTCGAGACAATAAGAAGACCTGTCCTGATAATTAAGTAGCTTGTCACTTGTTTTATTGCTAGTTTTATATGAAGTGTATATAATTAAACCTTTCTCGTTGGCTCTAATCTTATCGGCGAGTAAACCCTTAATGATTACTTATATCTATCCTACTTTTCTAGAGTATTGGGCATTTGTGATGCCTGATGAGTGTCTAAATACTCATCATTTTATTCCCATTTAAACTGCAAAAACAGCCAAAAACACTTTGAAAAGTCACATAATGCTACAAATATCCATAAAATGTGTTTTTATATGATTCAGGTACAAAAGGATTGAAAACAGGTGAAAAACAAGCAACGTTTAAAAAATTGGTAGTTTCAGTCCCTGAAGTTTCATAAGTTGGCAGAAATAGTCCCTGGTATTCAAAAGTGGAAAACTTACATTTATGGTCCTTGGATTTTCAGAACAAGACAACAATGGTCCCTGGGAATAATTTCTATATTTGGCAGCAATAGTCCTTGGATTTTCAGATTATTACAACTTTAGTCCTTAAAATTAAAATCCAAATCCAAAGTTAATCCTAAACTAACCCAGCTGCTTAATTAATCTAAACCCAGCCCCTAAACTAAACCCAAGCCCAACACAAACCATTCCCAGCCCACACCAATAACCCAACCCGATTTTTTTTAGTTAACCCAAAGGTTTGACTTCGGTCAAACCTTCTTCCTCAAAACCATTACCGCCAAACCAAAACCACCATAGCCACCTCACCTCTTATCCCTGCAATACCACCACACCTCACCCTTTCTCTTATCCCACTCCACCTAACAAACCAAAAGCAATTAATGCTTCTTCCCCAATTTTCAAGATTATCAGAGATAGTGGATTTTTCCACTATCTCCTTTTTGGCGCCAAAATGCCATTTGTATGGCTAGGATGAAATCAGTGGATTCAATGGTCACGAATTCAAGTGGGAAATGCTCAGAAACAAGTGAGGAGTCCAAAAGATCACTATATAAAGAGAAAGAAGCAAGGAAGAAATATATGATAGATACATAGTTTTATGGTCATTTTACTTAAACGTTTTTACTGCTTAACTTTATTACATTGTCATTTACAGCTTTCAAGTGTTTTATTACTCATTCACAAGTGTAATAAACCTTATTTACAGTACCAATTTCAATCTATCTTTACATTTCCAATTTATGCTTAAACGTACCCTTAATTTTCAAGTCATTTACTTATTGTTGATTGTAGTTGTTTAGTGGACTCTTTTTAGCTCACATAAGCTCCTGACAAAGCTTATTTAGCTTTTAGAACCCTTAAAACAAGTTATAGTCATTAAAACAAAAACACCAAAAAGAAATCAAGAAAATAGAAAAGAAAATAAAAAATCCAGTTTATATAAAGAAGAAGCTTGGAGCAGAGTAAATTTTGGATTGCTCTTGGTTTAGTGGCTTAGTGGTAAGCCTATAGGAGTTGTTTCTTGGTCCTTGTTCTTGGTTTTCAGTTGGATAGTCTCTTGTAAGCTTTTTACTCAACTTTTGCATTTTACTGTATAAGTAGTTTATTGCCTGAATCCTTGAGTTTTTATTTTCTGTGTTATAGTTAAGTAGAATTATTGATTAAAACAGTTTACTTGTTCTTTTGAATTTGTAGTTGCTTAAAATTTCCATTTTACAGTTAATATAGTATATTGGTACTTTATGAGTTTCATGCTAGTATTGTTGATGTTTTATGCTTATTTGGTCTTATGATATGATAATATAAGGTTTAGAATCAGTAATAAGGTCTAAATCCACTAGTTGCTTTGAAAATCAAGTATAAGTGATTATAAAGGGTTGTTTGGTTTTGCTGTGTTAACTGTGGTGAAGATTGTTTTTGGTGTTGTTCTTGTTTGATGTATGTCACAATAGGATCTATTAACTCAGTTAAACAATAAAATCCAGTACTTACTTGTTAGAAAGTCAAAATAGCCTTTAATCTCACTTTATTTGTTATCTGTTAGCATTTAGAGTTCCATTTTCATTAATTTAGCTCAATAGTTGTTAATCTAGCTTAATTTCATCTCTTTTTAGCTTAATACAACATTTTCAGTTAATAGAATCAATCCTAAGTTCATATTAGTCAACTATTTAGTTTTAAGTAAAAAGTCAAATATATCCCCTGTGCACAGGATTGTAAGCTTTTTCATAAGCTTATATCTTGTTCATTAGTTGACCTTAGCTTGTGTGAATTGTTGCTTTGTGAAGCCCTTCTGGCTAGCTTGATTTGCATGCTTTCACTTTTCCCTTTATTAGCTTATTTAACTGCTTATTATGCTCTCATGTTTTCTCAAAAACCACTCACTGCACTGAGTCATCAGTGCAGTTGAGCCTTTTTCATAAGCCTCTCAAAAGCTCTCTGGTACTCTTAAGCTTGTGTATTTTGGCTTCTTGAGAAGCTAACCTATCCAGCTCAAAGGTTCAGAGCTTATCTTTGGCTTTGCAGCTTATTTAATAAGCCTGCTTGTGGTTTTTAAGTTGTCCCATTTTTCAGTATACACTGATAGTTCAGTGTATTTAAGCCTTTTTCATAAGCCCTTCATAAGCTCATTTGTGGACCCCACAGTGTAAGCTTTGGCTTTTTGGAAAGTCCACCAGCTCAGCTTGCTACTTTAGTCATTTATTTGTGCTTATCAGCTTATTCCATAAGCTTATTTTGCCCTTAAAGTTGACTGCAGGCCTGAGTGGTTGACTGTGGTGATTAGTAAGTACTTATTTGCTTATTCCAAGCTTATCAGTGCTTATTTCTTGTTCCTCTAGTTTTATTCCAGTACCTTTTACTTATTTTCATCTTATTTCACCTTTGGTTCCAACTGTGAAGCTTATTTCAAGCTTGTTTGAGCTTGACACATCAATTTAAGCTCAAAAGCTCATCTGTTAAGCTCTTAAGCTTGCATTCAGCTTATTTTCAAGTTCCAAAGTTTTTGTCTTTATTAAAGTTTGTTATTATTAGTAGTTAAATAGATTTGTAAAAGAAAAACCAAGAAAATCAAAACATAAAAAATTAGTGATAGCTTCTATTTAAGCCATTTGGCTTATTTTTAAGCTTTTTCCTTAAGCACTTATCATTTTTGTAATTTTTATAGGTTCCTGTCACCTTATAGTATTTTTGGAAAAAGTTTCATATTTATTAGAGTTCATTTAGTATTTATTATAATTTAAATTAGTTTTAAATAATTATTAAATAGTAATTAATTAATAATAATTAAATAAATAGTCAAATAAATATTTTTATTTTTCCTAAAATTTTCTTTTATCATTTGGATTCTAAAAATATAATTTTCACATCCGTGGGATTTATATTGGTCAGAATTCACGTTTTATTTTGTACGTTTACGTAATTTTTATTTAAACGTACGTTTTTAAGTTTTAAACGTTTCTAAGTAATTTACTTTCACGTAATCATTCTTATAGCTTGTTTAAGTTATTTTGTTTTAAAAATTCCTTAGTTTAATCACTCACACCCTTTTTCCTATTCAATTTCACCCGATCACAAATTCGTTCTATTACAGAATTCACATCTCGCTGGGACATAACGACCCGGGGATACACTATACTCCTTTGGTAAATTGTATTGTGTCCTTAAGCTGTTTGAATCTTGTTGACCATTTACTTGGTCAATATTAGTTGACTGTTTGAGGCCAATCAATGCCCACGTCTCGTATATGCTAGAATAGATAGGCGAGGAAGGGGCATGGCGACCCAAGCAAGACTCAGCTAGACACAGAGGTTATCAATGCACTAATAAAAGTCACCAAAGACATCAACATATAAACTTTAATTAATGGTAAAGCAATATTAAGGGGAGTGCATGATCTTCCGTAGTCACATGACACAAGCTCATCAATCCTGATGAATTAAAGTGTACTAATACAATAAAACAAAACTACTTAATGAATTGAATACATGCAGGACCTTCTTACAGCTCTTGTATCTTTGTTTAGGTGTGTCTTGTGCTGCTTGGTCGTCTAAATTCGGCTCTAGGGTTATTTCTTCACACACTGTCCGCGAGCTAAGAGTCTAAAACTCGTCTGGCCTTGGGGTATTTATAGTTTCTGTCTGAGGGATCGATGCGGCGCATCTAGTTGATAGATGCGGCGCATTGACTTAACTTCGCGTGGGGTCCAAGATTAATATATTCAGGAATATTCGTTGATGTGCGTGGTTTTGCAACCTTACAACAGGTTTTACCTCTCGAGGGATCTCAAGAGGCTTACAACCCCACCAGGCAGTGTACCTGACCGATGTAGTATAGTGTAGTGGTAAGTACGGGGGATTGATCGTTCTCCACAGGGAATAGTGTTCGTTAGGTATGAAAGGCTACTCTAATTAGGTCTAAGGGTTGAGGAAGATTCTTTTTATGTTTTTATAATTTTATGAAAGCAAGTAAAATCTCGGGTTTGAAGGAGTGGGCGGAATTAGTTGCTAGTCAACTAACCCAAAATTACTACAAATGCAATAAAATAAAATAACACAAATGAAATGTGGTGAGAAACTTATGTGTAGAGAAATGTGTTTACTTAGATTTCCTTACTCCCTAACTATCTTTTACCGGTTAATTAGTGTGTATTAGTTGCGTGGATGACGGGTGTATTCCTTAATACCATTCGTGGGGTGGCGTACTTACTTCCCCAACTCTACAAGCTCCTACTTCACTCCTATGTCGAGCCGGCTAGGAAGCTCCTAACATGGGATCACTAGAATTCGCTTGTGCATTAAATACAACCATAAAAACCTTTAGTACGCATTTGGTTCATGTTTCTTAAGACGTTCAAGCAAGTTACCGAATAGGAAGTTAGCCAGTTTTCTTAAGCCTAACATAGATAAACAATCATCCAATACAACTAACAACACACTAACAACCAATAATCAATAGCTAGGTTTCATTAGATCTAAGCAAACACAAGATAAAATTAGCCTAACATGTTAAACAAAAGACAAGCATAAGATAGAATCAAACAACACATAGACATATTGAATGATTAATTGATAACTTATCTTTCAATGAAACATGGAAGATCTCAAGGCAAAAAGCCCTGAAAAAGTAGCTAAAATCGTCTTAGGGTTTTATCCCAAAATTCCACACACTAAGCTCTCTCTAATGACAAAAGATTAGAAAACTATATATAGATTTTTGGATCTGACGGCGTCACCTTATGCATTGTGACGCCGTCACCTCGCCGCTTTTAGGGTTCCCGGGTGATCTTCTTGACGCCGTCCCTCTTTAGCTCTTCAAAAATCCATTCTGGCCTATCAAGGCTTGACGCCGTCGGATCATGAACGTGACGCCGTCCCCTTATGATTTAAGCCGTGACGCCCTTGATTTAGTTAAAGCGTGACGCCGTCAGAATTCACATGCTAACTCACTGGCCCGTCATGAGTAAATTTCACATCCCACTTTTCTTGCCAAGGCATGACGCCGTCAAGAGATGATTCTGACGCCGTCAAAGGTAAATTTCAGCCGATTTTGAGACTTTGTCGTATTCTTCACTTTAATGCTCCAAAAACGTCCAAAATGCCTCCTTTTCCAGATTTCTCCTCAAAAGTACCTAAAATGACAAAAGGAACGATTTAGGGCAATATTTGATCAAATAAATACGATTTCGGGCTTAAATGACCCCTTAAAAGCGGTACACTTTTCGCCTCATCAAATACCCTTACACTTGAGATTTGCTTGTCCTCAAGCAAATGCGCTTTTATTCTAATCAAAATACAAGTTAGGGGTCATTTAATGCTAACATAAAAGTAATTACAACAAATAATCGTTCCACTTCAATCATAATAAGCACGGAGATTATATACTAGCACCTCACAAATAGTGTTTAGATACTCACATCTCTCAAGTGTCATCAAAATAAATCTCATAAATGAAAACGGAAAATATCTCTCACTACCTGTCATAGCAAATAGATTACCATAGGCTTGGGAAAGGATCGAAAACCTCCTCCACTAGGCGTAAGCACCTAAGATAAACTATCAAAGAGGGCTTTTAAATGGGTTATAACGTTAGGTGTAGGAAAAGGAAAACACGGTTTTGTTGGATAAAGGATATTTTACTGGTGGCTAGTTAAAGATCTTGATCAATTACATGTACTATACAATGTTGCTAAGCTAAGACTAGACTCGATCTTAAGCTAAAAACGAAATAACAAAATAACAAAAATATAAAACAAACATAAAATGAAACGGGATGGTAGTCCGTATGTTTTTTCTATTTTTCATTTTCTCATTTTTTTGTTTTTTTTTTTTTTTTTTTTTTTTTTTTTTTTTTTTGCATACACTTTTGCCCTACCATCCAAAATAATACATCATAGGGGCGTTGCATCCCCCTTACACTTGAACTTTTACATAACTTTACAAATAACTATTCTAATGACTCGAATTAAGATAATTGAAAAACTTGGAGTACTTTTAAAACATTTAGCACATATGGGGGTAATAAATGATGTTCTTCCCCATTACTCCATTACACTAGTACTTTACCCATGAGTCCCAATCGTCCCAAAACAATATGTACAAGGATATGACTCGACTTAGCAACCATGTAATCAACTAGATAATTAACTTGGGTTTAAACAAATGTTGTAACAATAATGCACTAAAAATGAGTGCATACAAGGTAGGCTAAGGCGATTTGGGTGTACATTTAAGTGGGGTGTAACAAATTCTTCCTTTAAGTAAAATGCTTAAAGGTCGAAACGAAAAGATAGGCTCTGAGGGGTGTACTAGGGGTATCGTGTACTAAAAATGAGTACAACGCAAAGGGTGTGGGGGAATTACTTGACCAATGTAGCCAAAGTAATTATAACAAAAACACAGGTTTAAAACAATGGGTTAATCCTAATGCCTCTTATCATGTAGTAAATCTAACTACACGAATGTAGTCTCACTTGTGGCCTCGGAATGGTCCTAACGCAAGTTCTAGAATCTAAGTGCTACCGGTACACACATCATAGCATAAATGCTTTTCCTACCAATTCTAGGGGCGAACCTCACATATTTGGGGGTGGAAAATTTTTTAGTGGTACGGTTTTTGTGCTAGTCATATAACTCCTATCCGTGAGACGCTTATTAGAACTAAAGTTTCACTCCTAAATGTTGTAAAAAATTTTAAATTTGACACTAAAATTACCTTAACAGGTATTTATCTCAGTTTTATTACACATCTACTATCAAACAAACAAAAATCAAGCGTAATAGCATTCTCTAAAATCGTACTTTTACCCTCCCCTGAAACTTAAGATGAACATTGTCCCCAATGTTCAAATAACAAATGTAAAAGCATAAAGTAAAAGAATGAAATCAAATACTCCCCTGATTCGCTCGGTGGATAATGAAGTAACACGGTTAAATCTTCTTCCAAAGTAATGTTGAAGCTCCATGACTAATGCATCGCCATAAGCTTGATTCAAAACATTTCCTTGTCCGAAATAACCTGTTAAACCTGAGAAAACAAACACGAAAACCTGCATAACATCGGCGGCATAAATCTATATATAAGGATATAATGCTTGTGGAATGATAATTTTGCAGATTCCTGGAGATTATAAGTTGGAGATTTAATAAAAACTTTTTAAAAACAAAAACTTTCAAAAATTTCTGAAAATTAAATCTGACGCCGTCAGGTTATAAACCCTGACGCCGTCAGAAATGACCTGACAAAAATTCTCATTTTAAGTTTCCGGAAAATTTCTAGAAAAACCTTTACCTTACTTCCTGGAAATCCTGCAAAACATCATTATGACTCGATACAAGCATTTGACTCAAACAAATACGAATACGTATGTTAATTTATTATTATTACGATTCATGTTCATATGTGTTCTAATAAACCGATTTGGATTTCCCTTACACTTATCTTTTGCAAAATACCTTTATATGTAGTTAAGACGAAGTTAAAAACAAAATAAAGCATTTTCACAAATTACTTTTGAACATGAATCAATACTAATAAAAATTAAACACACATACGGAAGCAAATAAAAACAAGCAAACAAATAAATAAACACACAAAGCAAATAAAGCTTGGGTTGCCTCCCAAGAAGCGCTTGTTTTTGTTCGAGTCACGAGCCTGACTCTACCCTTATTTAACGAAAATAGGGGAGGTTTTCCCTACACTTAGGATTAAGTGCGGGTGGAAGTAGCGATACACACCCTTAGGGTGGAAATATGCCACGTGAGGTGAAGGGGGTGAGTGAATGGCTTCCTTCATCCTAAAACTACCCGGATAATATTGGTTTATGGGTGGGTCGGTTCCTCTTTTGTCTCCTAGATGTAAATCTAAGGATGAAAAGTTGTGTAAAGGTTGAGGTTCCGGCTCATCAACACTAGAAAATTCCTTAGAACTAAAAGTAAGGTCATCACTAAAAGTGTTCAAACCTATATCCTCTAGTTGTGCTTGGTCAAAGGGTTCTACCTCCATCGGGATTCCTAAAGTCTCTTCTACTTCTTCCGGGTAAGTCACGGGCGGTGTGGGTGCCTCAAATGATGGTTGAGTATTTTGTGGGCTTATGGTGTTTACCTCATCATTCCACGTGTCAAGATCACCTATATCCTCATCAATTGTTTTCTTAGGTAGTGATGATAACAAACCTAGCGCTTCATCCAACTTATGGTTTATTGCTTCGGCTCTATCCACAATTCCTTGGCAAACTAGGTCGCTTTTCCTATTGGCCTCACTAAGATGAGATCCTAAACATGGAGGTTGTTCATAAGAATCTATCCTAGGTGAAGGCTCATATGATTCATAGGTGTCTCTAAACGAGGTATTTTGAACTCCTTGGTGTTCTAGCCACTCAACCATATCTTGCAATCTTAGAAGTCTAAGTGAAAAGTCCATTTGAAGCAAATTACAAACAAAATCACAAAGAAAAGATAGACTACGAGAAAGCTACAAAATAAAAAGAAAAAATCTCACTTGATAGGAATCTTGTGAGTAGACCTAATAAAAATAAAATTTCAACCTAAGCAATAACTACTCCCCGGGCTGCGGCGCCAAAAACTTGATGTGCGTGGTTTTGTAACCTTACAACAGGTTTTACCTCTCGAGGGATCTCAAGAGGCTTACAACCCCACCAGGCAGTGTACCTGACCGATGTAGTATAGTGTAGTGGTAAGTACGGGGGATTGATCGTTCTCCACAGGGAATAGTGTTCGTTAGGTATGAAAGGCTACTCTAATTAGGTCTAAGGGTTGAGGAAGATTCTTTTTATGTTTTTATAATTTTATGAAAGCAAGTAAAATCTCGGGTTTGAAGGAGTGGGCGGAATTAGTTGCTAGTCAACTAACCCAAAATTACTACAAATGCAATAAAATAAAATAACACAAATGAAATGTGGTGAGAAACTTATGTGTAGAGAAATGTGTTTACTTAGATTTCCTTACTCCCTAACTATCTTTTACCGGTTAATTAGTGTGTATTAGTTGCGTGGATGACGGGTGTATTCCTTAATACCATTCGTGGGGTGGCGTACTTACTTCCCCAACTCTACAAGCTCCTACTTCACTCCTATGTCGAGCCGGCTAGGAAGCTCCTAACATGGGATCACTAGAATTCGCTTGTGCATTAAATACAACCATAAAAACCTTTAGTACGCATTTGGTTCATGTTTCTTAAGACGTTCAAGCAAGTTACCGAATAGGAAGTTAGCCAGTTTTCTTAAGCCTAACATAGATAAACAATCATCCAATACAACTAACAACACACTAACAACCAATAATCAATAGCTAGGTTTCATTAGATCTAAGCAAACACAAGATAAAATTAGCCTAACATGTTAAACAAAAGACAAGCATAAGATAGAATCAAACAACACATAGACATATTGAATGATTAATTGATAACTTATCTTTCAATGAAACATGGAAGATCTCAAGGCAAAAAGCCCTGAAAAAGTAGCTAAAATCGTCTTAGGGTTTTATCCCAAAATTCCACACACTAAGCTCTCTCTAATGACAAAAGATTAGAAAACTATATATAGATTTTTGGATCTGACGGCGTCACCTTATGCATTGTGACGCCGTCACCTCGCCGCTTTTAGGGTTCCCGGGTGACCTTCTTGACGCCGTCCCTCTTTAGCTCTTCAAAAATCCATTCTGGCCTATCAAGGCTTGACGCCGTCGGATCATGAACGTGACGCCGTCCCCTTATGATTTAAGCCGTGACGCCCTTGATTTAGTTAAAGCGTGACGCCGTCAGAATTCACATGCTAACTCACTGGCCCGTCATGAGTAAATTTCACATCCCACTTTTCTTGCCAAGGCATGACGCCGTCAAGAGATGATTCTGACGCCGTCAAAGGTAAATTTCAGCCGATTTTGAGACTTTGTCGTATTCTTCACTTTAATGCTCCAAAAACGTCCAAAATGCCTCCTTTTCCAGATTTCTCCTCAAAAGTACCTAAAATGACAAAAGGAACGATTTAGGGCAATATTTGATCAAATAAATACGATTTCGGGCTTAAATGACCCCTTAAAAGCGGTACACTTTTCGCCTCATCATTCGTACACCGCCTTAAGATGCGGCGTATCTCAATTTCTGTATGCGGCGCATGTACTTTAGCTATCCTGGATTGTAACTTGTGAAATATTGATAGTGATACGCCGTATGTTAGAAGTATATTGCGGCGTATCTGGAGTAGAACGAGCTTGATCTTCTACATTTCAGTAGACTCTTGACATCTTGCTTGTTTTGCTCCATAATTAGTCCAAAATCGCCAAGTTTCACATAATACTTGTTTTTACCTGAGAATTACAAAAGTAAACATTAACGTATCAATTCTCATATATAATATAATAAAACAAGTCAAATAAATAGGACAAATGATGATAATAAAATGTACTTATTTGAGTTCATAACTTGTAGTCAATGTACAATTTGTTCTTTCAAATTTATTTTGGAGTTTAGTACAGCTGGGTGTTGGAAAATTTAGTGCCCTTGAGGGTACTGATTCACACCTGGTAATGGGTTAGGAGGTACGGAGTGTACACCCATCAGGTCCCTGAACACCCTGACTCTAATAATGGTTTGGAGTAACTCATCAGAAGGTTTAGTCCTTTACAAAGTTACTACTACTAGTATTGAAGTTAGTACTGTCGGCAGTGTTAATTCTGCTAATCTCTGCTAATCTCTGCTATTATGGAAACTATTATGGTATGATTAATGGGCCGTTAATCACTTATAATTCCATGAGCTAGGGTTTGAGTAATCTCTATTATAAATAGAGATCATAACATAACTGCATGGATATACAACATACAAACCCTAAACACTTGAAAGCGAACAGGTTCTTGATTTGTGCCTAAAACAAGAACACCACTTGGTCTTATCCCATAGAGATATTCATGTAACCCAGGCATAGGGTCGAATAGTTTCTATTAGAAAGTGATAACACGATTTCAAGTGATATCAGTACTCATTGGTTATCTATACCCTGTTCTGGGAACACACGCAACAGAAGAAACCAACAATCAATATAAACTATTTAGTGATAATCAATAGTTGCTGCTATGAAGCATATGGCTGCTAACTTTTCTAAACTGGAAAATTTTGAAGGTTACAATTTCTGAAGATGGTAAAAGAAAATGCACTTCTTGTTGTCAAGCATGAGTGTGGTGTATGTTCTGAGCACTCCTATTTCTGATGATGGGGATGATGCTACTGTGGAAGACATAAGGAGAAGGAACAAGTGGGTGAATGGCGACTATATTTGCAGAGGTTTAATCCTCAATGGTATGTCTGATCCTTTGTTTGATATTTCTCAAAATGTTGAATCTGCTGAAGAACTATAGGAATCCTTAGAAGCTAAATATATGGCTGAGGATGCATCAAGTAAGAAGTTCCTTGTAAGTAATTTTAACAATTACAAAATGGTCGATTCTAGACCTGTCATGGAACAATACAATGAACTTCTTAGTATACTTGGTAGATTCACACAACACAAAATGAACATGGATGAGACTATTTCAGTCTCTTGTGTCATTGATAAACTCCCTCCTTCTTGGAAAGATTTCAAGCATTCTTTGAAACATAAGAAGGAGGAATTAACTCTTGTTGAGTTGGGCAGTCATTTGCGTATTGAGGAATCTCTCAGGGCGCAAGACATTGACAAGCCAAAGAGTAGCAATGCTACTGGTCCATCAGTTGTCAATATGGTGAAGCATAACAACTCCACTTGGTACAATGACAACAAGCGCAAACGTAAACATCATGATAACACCAAAACTGATCTTAACAAGAAGCCAAGAGCTACTTGTTAGAAGTGTGGGAAACCTGGACACTTCAGAAAGGATTGCAAGGGTGTTAAAGTTGGCAACAAAGCCAATGAATCAAGCATAAGTAGATCAGGGAATGGTAATACCAATTCTCTAAAAGGTTAGAATATATTTAATAAGTCTTTTCAGATTTATTATTTTACATATATATCTGAGGCATACTTTATACAGGATGATGATGTTTCGTGGTGGGTTGAATCTGGAGCAACAATCCATGTGTGTAAAGTTAGAAGCTGGTTCAAGACCTACGAGTCACTGAATGATGGTTCTATTCTTCATATAGGAAATGAGTCAACAACCCTGGTGCATGGAAAAGGATGTGTGGATTTAAGATTTAATTCTGGAAATATTGTTTCTTTGTTTAATGTTTTACATGTTCCTAATATTAGAAAGAATTTGGTTTCTAGTAGTGTTTTGAATAATTGTGGTTATAAACAAGTTATTGAATCTGATAAGTTTGTTTTGTCTAAACATGGTGTGTTTATTGGTTTTGGCTATTTGTGTAATCAAATGTTCAGGCTTAATATTGTTAATGATATTGTTAATTTAGCCTTTATGTCAACCTCTAAACTAAATGATTCAACCCTATGGCATGCTAGACTTAGCCATGTACACTTTAAGAGAATGCGATATATGTCTAAGGATGGGTTAATCCCAGCCTTTGATATGGACACTGAAAAGTGTAAAACTTGCATGATGACCAAAATAACTAAGAAACCATTTCAAAGTGTAAAACGTAAAACTGAAGTTTTGGAGTTGATTCATAGTGACCTATGTGATTTACATGCTACTCCCTCATTGGGAATAAGAAGTACTTTTTGACATTTATTGATGATGCTTCTAGGTTTTGTTATGTTTATCTTTTACATACTAAGGATGAAGCATTAGATAAATTCAAGGTATTTAAAAATGAAGTTGAATTGCAACAAGGGTCCCTAATCAAAAGTTTAAGGACTGATAGGGGAGGTGAGTACATGGATACTATGTATTTTCAATCTGTTGGAATAATCCATGAAACGATTGCTCCTTATACTCCTCAGCAAAATGGTATCTCTGAAAGGAAAAACAGGGTACTAAAGGAGATGGTTAAATCCATGTTGTCCTATTCAGGACTGATGTAACACCCCAACCCGACAAGGGTAGAAGTATCACATTTATGGTTTCATATCAGATCAAAACACAGCATACATTCAATAGTAATACAAGGATTCTCAAAGGTTACAAATGAAATACTGAATACACAAGGCTACAAAGGAAACAAAAGCTAAATACTAAATCTACAAATGCAAATCCTTCTAATAACTTGTACTTCAGAATGACTCTCAAGGTCTTCTAAGTCCAAAAGTCTCTTCACTCATACCCAGCTTCCAACTAAAACCTGCCGCGGGAAAAGAAACGCGGCTGAGCTTAAAAAGCCCAGTGAACAGATATATACAAACGAAAACGAAAACAAATGAAACGAACATGTATGGTTTAGTGCATGGAATGTATATAAGTTATAGGCAAAGAATATAAGTAAGGAAGAAATGAAAAGAAAAGGGAATAAGAGGGTCAGTAATCCTCCACGAGCCCGAACAAATCAAATATAGTAACCATGTCTTCATAATCATATAGAGGGGAGACCTCTTATATAACCAGATACTATGAGGGGTGTCCTCATTCTTCCAATTGGAGTAGCTAACTCCCGAACTTGTGAAAGACGTGGATTGCACCCAACATCAGTCACCGAACAATATATAATATCAAATCACGTTAATTCCACTAATACGAACACGAACCTAGGATGCATCCATACGCCCCCCCCCCCACCCCGAACAATAATATAGGCCAATAATAAATATAATGTGCACGTTACGAACAATATGGGGACGGTGTGGAACATCACTCAACCACACTAAAGTTATGCCATTGGTGCATCAATGACACAGCCACATTACCTTCATGGCTAGGAAACGAACTTGGCTCGGGTATCAAACTGGAAGGTCAAAGTCAAAGGTCTAAATCACAGCAAAGGTCCAAATAGTCTAAGTCACCGAATCATGGTCAAAGTCCAAATATCAAAGGTTCATGGCAAAGGGTTCATCATCGAAGGTTCATAATCAAATGGTTCATTTAAAGTAATCTTTATCAATTGATTTTATAAAATGACCTTTAATAACGGTTTTCACAAAAGTAGTCTTGAAAAGTAGTTTTCACAAAAGCTTAGTCAAATTCTAAATAAAGGTGGTATCGCATATTTCATAAACATCATCTTTAAAAATAATTTTTCCTCAAAACGTTTCAATAATATAATTGAAAAGGTTTTCACATCTAATTACCAAAATCAAATGAACCCTCGAAGTATCAAGTGATTCGAATACTAATATCACAAGGTAACGAACGAATATCAAAGGAATCATTATAGAAGCTCAAAGCAAAAGGGTCATATCGAACATCAAAGTCCACAATGAATCAAACAAACGAACCAAAGTGTAGGGGAACATAGCAATGGCTTGGGAAATCCTAACGAGTCAAAATCAGAAGTCAAGAGAACGAAGGCACCTTACTGAGAAGGGCAGAATATCTGTACCTTATTACGAATGCAAAACAAAACGAGAATAGAAAGCACTGAACGGATCAAGACCTCTCCTTCTTCACACCTAAGGAGTAGAAGAGAATTACTATTGATTCTTAATTACTCATTTTAACTTGCCTTTTCATTTTAAGTAACTTTCTATTTTTAGTAACTTTCCAGATTTAGTAACTTTCCATAATTAACAGATTTCTATATTTAGCAAGATTATAATATCACAAATTAGGTTAAGTCATTAATTAAGCCTTATTATGGAATTTAGGTATATTTTAACAAGTTACAAAAGTTCAGGGTTAAATATGACAAGTTTCCATAAATTAGGGTTTTAAATGAAACTATTACAAATTACTAGTTTAAACACATAATGGATTCAGATTCACACTTTAGTCCTTTAAGTTTCAATATTTACAATTTACACCCTTTAGTTATCAAAATTACAAAATAAACCTTATAGTTACATAATTTACAATTTAACCCATATTATATCCTTAATTACACCACTAACCCTTATATTTAGTAACTTACAGAATATGCCCTCAAACTTTATGTATGGTACGAATTAATCCCCAAGTTTCACATAATTACACATTTGGTCCCTTTAGTTTATAAAACTTATAATTTAAGTCATAATTCCATAATACTTACACATTAAACCCATAATTACCCAAAATTACATATTATCTTCCTAATAATATTATTTACACAAAATAATCATAATTTTCTTGAATTTACACTTTTAGTCCCTCTAATTAATTAATTTCCAATTTGAACCATATATTAACAATTAAATCATTATCTTGCAAATTTTACACATAAGGACCTCATCTTATAATTTTTATACATTTGTACTGACCTAATTAACATTATAAAAATATCCCACAAGTTTCAAAGTTGGCAAAACACACCCCTCTACTTTAAAACCCTAATCGGTTTACTTAAAAATCACCAAAACTAAACCCTAATTTATCCCAATCATTACATAATCATAACATGCATTTATTAATCAGGTCTCATCATATAAAACCTAACCCTAATTCGTTACTAAGGTTTTTCATATTTTTCTTATATTTTCGTTAAATCCGATTACAAAACAATTCAAGAACGCTTAATTTAGGCTTCCAAAAATCACATAGCTATTTTTTCCAGACCTTTATGATCATCATGGAACACGTAAAAATTATGAACCAACCTCAGAAAAATTGTATGGTTATATTTGAAATTTAAGTGTGTTTTAGCTCTTAAAAATTCATTCGATCTATAAAGCTTGCATGATTTGTTCCAACCAATTTTTATGAGTCATATATGATTTAAGTAACATCAGAAAAATACCAAATCGATTTTAGAACGTGTGGAATTAGGCGTATGAATTTGTACCTCTCGGATGGATAAAACCGAACAAGAAAAAGAACCACGATCGAATGAAGCTTCCTACGATCCAACTCTTATTTTTCCTAGCTTGGTTAAACTCAGATGAACTCCAGAAAAATACTTGTTCTTGTCCAGAAAGTCGAATGGAGGAGGGTCGATTTTTAGAGTGTCGATGTTAGGGTTTTTAGGGTTTCCGGAAATTTATAAAATAAAACAAATATGATTTAATTGTATAATATGTGTAGAACCGACTTAGGAGGGGGTAGGGAACTCAGAATATTCGGCCCATAATAGGATAGAATCAAAGAGATTTGATTCGGTATTTGTTTCCTATTTTTATTTGTATTTATCTCCTTTATAATGATTTTTAAATATCAAATAAATACTAAAATTAATATTTTCAGTGTTATATAAATTTTAGGACATGCAAAAATATTAAAATGTTGTCTTAAAATTATTTTATGTCATGTGTAGCTCATTACCAGAGATTTTGAATTAATTTGGTACTTTATATATGATTTAATTCATTTTTAAGATTTCAGGGGTATTTTGGTCATTTTATGTGCTTTCTAAATTTCAGGTATTACAACTGAGTCAAGGGTTCAGGGTTGAAGTTATGTTAACATCTTGCTATTTATTTCATATGGTTCCCAATAAAAGGAACAAGATTACCCCTTATGAACTCTGGACTAACAGAAAACCCAACCTGAACTTTCTCAGGGTTTGGGGTTGTAGGGCTGTTGTAAGACTCCCTTATCCAATGCAGGAAACTTTGGGTGAAAGAGGCATTGAATGCATCTTTGTTGGATATGCTGAGCATTCCAAGGCATATAGGTTCTATGTTATTAAACCTAATGAGTCTGTTTCAATTAACTCAATAATTGAATCAAGGGATGCAATCTTTGATGAGAATAGGTTCTCATCAGTCCCTAGACCAAGTCAAAGGATTCCATATGAAACTAATGATATTGGTGTTTTAGAGGTCTCTGGTGAGGTCCCTGATGAGGTTGTGGTACAACAACCTGAATCCGAGCTTAGAAAGAGCAAAAGGATCAGGAATCTAAAGTCATTTAGACCTGAGTTTCAATTATATTTAATTGAAGGGACAAGGGATGAGGTCTCTGACCAATACTCCTATTTCTTTGTTTTTTGAGGATGATCCCAAAACATTTGATGAAGCAATGAAGTCCCAGGATGTTGCTTTCTAGAAAGAAGCAATAAATGATGAGATGGATTCCATCATGGGCAACAACACTTGGGTGTTGGCTGATCTACCACATGGTTGCAAACCTCTAGGTTGCAAATGGATTTTCAAAAGGAAAATGAAGGTAGATGGAACTATTGAAAAGTTCAAGGCTAGACTAGTCATTCAGGGCTTTAAACAAAAGTCAGGGATAGACTACTTTGATACTTATGCCCCTGTGGCATGTATCAGTACCATAAGATTGCTTATTTCTTTAGCATCAATTCATAATCTGATTATACATCAGATGGATGTGAAGACAACTCTCTTGAATGGTGACTTAGATGAGGAGGTTTATATGAACCAACCTCATGGCTTCATTGTAACACCCCAACCCGACAAGGGCAAAGGTGTCACATATACGGATTCTTATCAGAACAAACACAGACATTTGACATAAATAATACAATGAAAATCCAAGGTTTACAACTGAAATCAGAACTACAAGCTTTACATCACAAAATTTCTATGTTTAATATAAGGTTCTTCTAGTCATCTTCCAAAAGCTAATGAAGTCTTCTAAAGTCAACACTTTTCACCCAACTCCCAGCTTCCAACTAAACCTGCCACGGGAAAAGAAACGTGGCTGAGCTACACGAGCTCAGTGAACAGATATAATGGTAACAAACAATAATAATGAAATAGGGAAAGATGGAAGGAAATTGTACATGATGTAATAATAGATGAGAAGAAATATGAGTGTTATACATAGATATCAGAAAGTATGGATAGTATCATGAGTAATGGTGAAGTAATCAAAAGATCCCATCAAGCCCAAACATACCAAGCCCCGTACAGAGATAAGTCCAGTATCATGTCATAGGGTGTCAGTAATTAAAGGTAAAGGTCATAAGTCTATAAGGTGCATGGAAAACAGTAATCCTCTACGAGCCCAGAAACATGAACATGAAATCATAATCATACCGCCATGCAGAGAGATGTTCCTCTCACTAATCCCAGAAATCAGAAATATGGAGTGATCAGCTCCCAGAGTTGTGAAAGACGTGTATCGCACACACCATCAGTCACCATGCATATCATAACATATCATAACATGAACATAATACAGAAACAAATCTAGGATGCATCCATACGCCCCTGGTGGCCATAACTCCCAACACACCAAATAAAATACAGAAAAGGGAAGAGACAGGTCATCACTCTCCTGCCCTAGAGTCATGCCATCGGTGCATCGACTGACATGGACATGAAACCCTCATGCCTAGTGAGTGGCTCGTAGTATCAAACTGTGGGTCAAGGTCAAGTATCATGTATCCAGTATTTAATTTAGTTTCATAAGTCAATTTCCATTTCAGAATATCAGAGTTCTTAATCAGAGGTTCATATCAGAGGTTCATACCATAAAGGTTCCATGTCAGAAAGGTCATATATCAGAAATGTTTAATATCAGAAAGGTTCATAACAGAAAGGTCATGTATCAGAAAGGTTTAATATCAGAAAGGTTCATAACAGAAGGGTCATGTCAAAGGTTCATAATATCATGAAAGAAACCAGAAAGGTTCACAGAATCAAAGAACATGGCAGTGAATCAGAAATCAGAAATGAGACGAAGGCACCTTATTAAAGAAGGGCAGAATATCTGTACCTTATTAGGAATGCAAAAACAGAAATAGAAGCACGAACAGATCAGGATCTCTCCTTCTT
Source organism: Artemisia tridentata subsp. tridentata (assembly GCA_021014915.2). NCBI lineage: Eukaryota > Viridiplantae > Streptophyta > Magnoliopsida > Asterales > Asteraceae > Artemisia > Artemisia tridentata. The sequence continues at coordinate 367,978,686 of CP139505.1, forward strand.
CACACCTAGAGGAATAGAAGACGGAATTACAGAAGATTCTAGTCAGATTACCATTTTGGTTTTCCTTTACTTTTTAATAACTTTCTATTTTAGGCAGGTTTCCTCATTTGGCAAGTTTCCATACTTTAGGGTTTCACATGTAATTCTTCCAAAGTTAAAGGTCAAATATGTAATTATCACATTCATTCTTTTTAATCCTTCATTTATTCAGAATGTACGTCTTCAATACTTCAAGTTTTCCAAATTACATTTTATACCCCTTAGTTTACAAAATTTCCATTTAAACCCCTTAATTCATAATTTTACACTTTAAATCCTTATCTTATCCATAATTACCAAACAAGCCTCATATTTTATCAAAATACAGAATATAACTTCATAATTACTTATTGTATGAATCCAGCCCCTCAAGTTTCAGAAATTACACATTTAGTCCCTTAAGTTTACAAAACTTATAATTTAAATCATAATTCCATATTAATTCCATATTAAGCCCATAAATACTCAAATTTACCCAAAAACCTTTTTATATTAGTATTAACTCAAAACAACTTCAGAATTTCAAATTTACACTTTTGGTCCCTCACTTTTAATTAATTCCAAATCAAAACCCTAATTTCCCATTAATTCATTATATTGCAATATTTACACTTAGGACCCCAAAGTTATATTTTTCCCACATTGTAACATACCTAAATAACATTTTAAAAATAACCCACGAGTTTCAAAAGTTACAAAACACCCCCTTGTGATTTAATTTCAAATCGGATTACCACTTTTAATGATCAAATTCAAACCCTAACAAACCCAATCATAAAAAAATCATTGAATAATCTTTGAACACATTTAATTGACCAGATCCAAGCCCCAAAATGCTAACCCTAATGCCCGATCCATTTTATTTGATTTATTCTTCACTTTTCACAAAATCCGGTTTATCCAATAATTCACTACGTTAATTTTAAGCTTCTAAAAATCAAAAACATATTTTTCCCAGATCATATTGATCATAAGGAACCCACGAAAAATAGAGAACATGCCCAGAAAAATCGTTTAACATATATTGCATATTTACGTACGTTTTAGACATTAAAATTACAACGAATTGATTTAGGCTATTATAATTCGATCTATCATTTTTCCCAGGTCATATGATTCATATAAGGTCCAAATAAAATACTTATATCATCCAGAAAATTCGTTTCATATATATTCGAATTTATGTGTATTTTAAGCATTAAAATTCATAACGATCAAGAAACATTGCATGATTCGATTTGTATATTTTATATGACTTATATAACATCTAAAGATCACTGGAAAATTGTCATATTAATTTTAAAACGTGTGATTAAGTCGTATGGATTATTACATTGTTTTTGATCAAGTCGACAAGAATTAAAGAATAAGAACGAACCAAGGAGAAAACGCAGCAACCCTTATTTTTCCTAGCCTCCTTGCACCTCCAAGAACACCAGAAAAATCCTTGATCACCTCCAAAAATTCGTATGGGTTGAGGGAGAATATTTGTGTGTGTTTTGTTAATTCGGCATTAGGGTTTTCTTAGGATAAATGTGGTGATTGATTCTTAAAAAGTGAAACCGGTCATAGGGGAGGGTTAATGGGTCAAGAATTTCGGAATTTTAGTCAAGGATATTGATGGCTTTGATTACCTAATTTTAATGCCTTTAAATTTCCTTTAATAACCTTTTATTAAATCATAACTTTTGAATTTAAATTCTATTTGGCGCCCAAGGGCATTTTGGTAATTTTGTGGCTTGTATAAATGTTAAATGGTGTTGTTAAAATTATTTGGGATCATAACTTGTTCATTGCTAGAAGTTTGGAATTTATTTTGTGCTTTACATATGTTTTATTTAGGTTTTAAATTCCCAGGGCAATTTGGTCATTTTACATGTTATAGAATTTCAGGTATTACAACTTCTTCCCCACTAACAGAAAATTTCATCCTTGAAATTTGCAGAAAGCAGAAAGGTAAGAGAGCAGAAAAACAAAATAGAGACATAACAGACCAAGACGAGAATTGAGGTGAAACGAAACAGAAACACGACTGACGGTGAACAGACATAGGAAAGATTTGTTTCTTATGACTCGAATTTGTAGATTCCAAAATTGTTTCAGATCCTCAGAACAGACATAACATACTGAATCCAGATCATAAGAATAACGTACCAAACGTAGTAGATGTAAATCAGATTCTCTTGGAAGAGACAGAGAAATACATAGGATTTTGACGGATATGCCGTTCACAGAAATTGATTAGACAAATCAGATTAGAACGTACAGGAAATAGATTATTGATAACATCAATTTGCATAAAGTTCTACAATGGAACCTAAGATAGTTATCAGAAGTACAGAGGTCAGCAAAACGCGTGACGAGAATCCAGACGTATCAATTTGCATAACGGTGAAAGCAGATTACGCGTATAGGTAGGATGAACTTAAAGTCTCACTAACGCAGATGATCTCAAACAGTTATCAGAATTTCTAAAGCTCTAAGGCACTTCTCGAGATATCCTATGCCCACAACAAGTGCACGTTATATGATGTAAGTATTATCACGTTGGCCAGACGTCATAATACTGGCATCATATAAATATGCCCTCATGATGGTCATACTTTATCTCAAGTCATGAACAGAACAACTTATCTTAATCCACCTAGCCTTCCTACGGTCTCGGAGGTCATCAAAATCAAATACCCTAACTAAGAGGAGAACGAATCACTCGAAAAAGAATTTTAACGGAAGTCCCAAAATGTCTATCAGAATTTGGTACATCAGATCATCCATCATTCGTCAAATTTCAGATAACAAAACCATCATCCGACATACGCAGAATGAACACAGAGCGGAATTACTGATAAGGAACCTAAATCATTCAAAGGATTTATCATCAGGTAACAGAAATTTAGATAGGTCAAGCAGAAGTGAATTACAAAACTTCTCATGGGAACAGAGATGGTTAAGAAGGAATCAAAGGATTCATAGGTAATTATCAGAAGCAAGAAAGAAATAACAGAATGTATCAAGTGTATCATCATCATGTGGATTCTCAGATTGCCCAAAGAGGCATCAGAATGATTAACAGAAGGTTCAGAGGTCGGAGTTGAGATCGGAAGGCAAGGATCAAATAATGTCAGATAATTACTACGCAATTTCTAATGCTTCAGATTTATTTAGGTTTCACTTCTTAGGTGGTGCAAGGCATAAGCTCTAAATTTCCAAATGTGATTTTAACCAAAAGCAAGACACGAATCAGAGCGGTGCGGAAGCAAGATACTTAAGCAAAAGACTTATAGTCTACCCATTCCTCACTGGTCAGAATTTAAGTTCCTATAGGGAAGTCCTAAAGCAAAATCTCAAAGGTTATCCTACGAGCGCCTACAGTGGAAACTTAGTGGTCCAGACTTCACAGGTCAAGGGTAAATGTATTACGAGTCGCAGCCTGTGGTCTCTGATACCATAATTGTAACACCCCAACCCGACAAGGGCAAAGGTGTCACATATACGGATTCTTATCAGAACAAACACAGACATTTGACATAAATAATACAATGAAAATCCAAGGTTTACAACTGAAATCAGAACTACAAGCTTTACATTACAAAATTTCTATGTCTAATATAAGGTTCTTCTAGTCATCTTCCAAAAGCTAATGAAGTCTTCTAAAGTCAACACTTTTCACCCAACTCCCAGCTTCCAACTAAACCTGCCGCGGGAAAAGAAACGCGGCTGAGCTACACGAGCTCAGTGAACAGATATAACGGTAACAAACAATAATAATGAAATAGGGAAGATGGAAGGAAATCGTACATGATGTAATAATAGATGAGAAGAAATATGAGTGTTATACATAGATATCAGAAAGTATGGATAGTATCATGAGTAATGGTGAAGTAATCAAAAGATCCCATCAAGCCCAAACATACCAAGCCCTGTACAGAGATAAGTCCAGTATCATGTCATAGGGTGTCAGTAATGAAAGGTAAAGGTCATAAGTCTATAAGGTGCATGGAAAACAGTAATCCTCTATGAGCCCAGAAACATGAACATGAAATCATAATCATACCGCCATGCAGAGAGATGTTCCTCTCACTAATCCCAGAAATCAGAAATATGGAGTGATCAGCTCCCAGAGTTGTGAAAGACGTGTATCGCACACACCATCAGTCACCATGCATATCATAACATATCATAACATGAACATAATACAGAAACAAATCTAGGATGCATCCATACGCCCCTGGTGGCCATAACTCCCAACACACCAAATAAAATACAGAAAAGGGACGGGACAGGTCATCACTCTCCTGCCCTAGAGTCATGCCATCGGTGCATCGACTGACATGGACATGAAACCCTCATGCCTAGTGAGTGGCTCGTAGTATCAAACTGTGGGTCAAGGTCAAGTATCATGTATCCAGTATTTAATTTAGTTTCATAAGTCAATTTTCATTTCAGAATATCAGAGTTCTTAATCAGAGGTTCATATCAGAGGTTCATACCATAAAGGTTCCATGTCAGAAAGGTCATATATCAGAAATGTTTAATATCAGAAAGGTTCATAACAGAAAGGTCATGTATCAGAAAGGTTTAATATCAGAAAGGTTCATAACAGAAGGGTCATGTCAAAGGTTCATAATATCATGAAAGAAACCAGAAAGGTTCACAGAATCAAAGAACATGGCAGTGAATCAGAAATCAGAAATGAGACGAAGGCACCTTATTAAAGAAGGGCAGAATATCTGTACCTTATTAGGAATGCAAAAACAGAAATAGAAGCACGAACAGATCAGGATCCCTCCTTCTTCACACCTAAAGGAATAGAAGACGGAATTATAGAAGATTCTAGTCAGATTACCATTTTGGTTTTCCTTTACTTTTTAATAACTTTCTATTTTAGGCAGGTTTCCTCATTTGGCAAGTTTCCATACTTTAGGGTTTCACATGTAATTCTTCCAAAGTTAAAGGTCAAATATGTAATTATCACATTCATTCTTTTTAATCCTTCATTTATTCAGAATGTACGTCTTCAATACTTCAATTTTTCCAAATTACATTTTATACCCCTTAGTTTACAAAATTTCCATTTAAACCCCTTAATTCATAATTTTACACTTTAAATCCTTATCTTATCCATAATTACCAAACAAGCCTCATATTTTATCAAAATACAGAATATAACTTCATAATTACTTATTGTACGAATCCAGCCCCTCAAGTTTCAGAAATTACACATTTAGTCCCTTAAGTTTACAAAACTTATAATTTAAATCATAATTCCATATTAATTCCATATTAAGCCCATAAATACTCAAATTTACCCAACAACCTTTTTATATCAGTATTAACTCAAAACAACTTCAGAATTTCAAATTTACACTTTTGGTCCCTCACTTTTAATTAATTCCAAATCAAAACCCTAATTTCCCATTAATTCATTATATTGCAATATTTACACTTAGGACCCCAAAGTTATATTTTTCCCACATTGTAACATACCTAAATAACATTTTAAAAATAACCCACGAGTTTCAAAAGTTACAAAACACCCCCTTGTGATTTAATTTCAAATCGGATTACCACTTTTAATGATCAAATTCAAACCCTAACAAACCCAATCATAAAACAATCATTGAATAATCTTTGACCACATTTAATTGACCAGATCCAAGCCCCAAAATGCTAACCCTAATGCCCGATCCATTTTATTTGATTTATTCTTCACTTTTCACAAAATCCGGTTTATCCAATAATTCACTACGTTAATTTTAAGCTTCTAAAAATCAAAACCATATTTTTCCCAGATAATATTGCTCATAAGGAACCCACGAAAAATAGAGAACATGCCCAGAAAAATCGTTTAACATATATTGCATATTTACGTACGTTTTAGACATTAAAATTACAACGAATTGATTTAGGCTATTATAATTCGATCTATCATTTTTCCCAGGTCATATACTTCATATAAGGTCCAAATAAAATACTTATATCATCCAGAAAATTGGTTTCATATATATTCGAATTTATGTGTATTTTAAGCATTAAAATTCATAACAATCAAGAAACATTGCATGATTCGATTTGTATATTTTATATGACTTATATAACATCTAAAGATCACTGGAAAATTGTCATATTAATTTTAAAACGTGTGATTAAGTCGTATGGATTATTACCTTGTTTTTGATCAAGTCGACAAGAATTAAAGAATAAGAACGAACCAAGGAGAAAACGCAGCAACCCTTATTTTTCCTAGCCTCCTTGCACCTCCAAGAACACCAGAAAAATCCTTGATCACCTCCAAAAATTCGTATGGGTTGAGGGAGAATATTTGTGTGTGTTTTGTTAATTCGGCATTAGGGTTTTCTTAGGATAAATGTGGTGATTGATTCTTAAAAAGTGAAACCGGTCATAGGGGAGGGTTAATGGGTCAAGAATTTAATAATTTTAGTTAAAGATATTGATGGCTTTGATTACCTAATTTTAATGCCTTTAAATTTCCTTTAATAACCTTTTATTAAATCATAACTTTTGAATTTAAATTCTATTTGGCGCCCAAGGGCATTTTGGTAATTTTGTGGCTTGTATAAATGTTAAATGGTGTTGTTAAAATTATTTGGGATCATAACTTGTTCATTGCTAGAAGTTTGGAATTTATTTTGTGCTTTACATATGTTTTATTTAGGTTTTAAATTCCCAGGGGCAATTTGGTCATTTTACATGTTATAGAATTTTAGGTATTACATTCATCATGTCTGGCAATGAAAACAAGGTGTGTAAACTGATTAAGTCTCTGTATGTACTAAAACAGGCACCTAAGCAACGGCATCAAAAATTTGATGAAGTGGTTTTGTCAAATGGTTATCTTCTTAATCAAGCTGACAAATGTGTATATAGCAAATTTGATGAATCTGGTAAAGGAGTAATCATTTGCTTATATGTTGATGACATGCTGATCTTTGGCACTGACCAAAATTAGGTTGACCTGAAAAAGGAATTTTTGTCATCAAGGTTCTCCATGAAGGACATAGGGGAGGCTGATGTTATCCTTGGTATAAGGATTAAACATGAAAGTAACAAAATTTCTATCTCTCAGTCTCATTACATTGAGAAGGTGTTGTGGAAATTTAATTACTTTGATTGTTCTCCAGTGAGTACTCCTATGGATACAAGTGAGAATCTGTTGCCTAATACTGGTAAGGCTGTATCTCAACTTGAGTATTTTAGGGTGATTGGCTGCCTGATGTATGTCATGACTTGTACAAGACCTGATATTGCTTTTGTAGTGGGTAAACTGAGCAAGTATACTAGTAACCCTAGTGCTCATCACTGGCAAGCAATTTAGAGGGTACTGAAGTATTTGAAGAAAACTATGGATTATAGTCTCTCATATACTGGTTATCCTTCAGTATTAGAAGGATTCACTGATGCAAGTTGGATCAGTAACACTGAAGATAATTCGTCTACCAGTGGCTGGGTATTCCTACTTGGTGGAGGTGCAATTTCTTAGGCATCCAAGAAGCAAACTTGCATCACCAGTTCAACAATGAAATCTGAATTTGTGGCTTTAGCAGCTGCTGGTAAAGAATCTGAATGGTTGAGAAACTTTCTTCTTGAGATTCCATTGCCCCCTGAACCTATAGCACCTATTTCTATCCGTTGTGATAGTGCTGCTACATTGGCTAAGGCTTATAGCCAGATGTACAATGGGAAGTCTAGACACTTAGGTGTCAGGCATAGCATGATTCGTGAGCTTATCATGAATGGGGTGGTATCTACAGAGTTTGTTAGATTTCAACAAAACTTAGCTGATCACTTGACGAAGGGATTGGCTAGAGACTTGGTTTTAAAGTCTGATAAAGGGATGGGTTTAAAGTCCAATTTAGTCACTGAATGCTAAGACACCCAACTCCCTCCTGAGGAAACTTGGGAGCTGAGTTCAATGCAGAAAGCTAAACATTTAGTGGACTGGAGCACATGTTTTACAACCATCCCAAGGTTGTGCTCGGAACCTGCTGAAAAGGAGGATGAAGTCTTTACTTCTCAATGGTTAATTTCTTTGAAAAAGTGCTAAGCAGGAGCATGAATAAAGAGGAACCACCTATGTGAATGTTGAAGTTTTGCCGCTTCAGGGAGCTATGGACTTTTAGATTTTACAACATTTATGAATTGTATATGGACACATGGCTTATTTAGTGTCAGGAGCATTTAAGTGTTTGAAAACTTGTGTGTATTTTATCTTCAGGTATTCATATGGTTTGAAGGGTTCAATTCTTAGAACACCCTGATTCTCGAATATTTGAACGTGTAATGTACTAAGATAGGAATTCAATCTTCAAGATATTTTCATTTATGCACATGTTTTGTTTTATGTTTAATTTTCATGCAAAGGAAGTGAACTAAATTTGGGGAGGATTGTTGGAAAATTTAGTGCACTTGAGGGTACTGATTCACACCTGGTAATGGGTCAGGAGGTATGGAGTGTACACCCATCAGGTCCCTGAACACCCTGACTCTAATAGTGGTTTGGAGTAACTCATCAGAAGGTTTAGTCCTTTACAGAGTTACTACTGCTAGTACTGAAGTTAGTACTATTGGCAGTGTTAATGCTGCTAGTATTAAAGTTAGTACTGCTGGGCAAAGTTAGTACTGTTGGGCATAAGTTAGTAATGATGCGCATAAATTAGTACTGCTGGTATAACCACTAATCTCTGCTATTATGGAAACTATTATGATATGATTAATGAGCCGTTAATCACTCATAATTCCATGGGCTAGGGTTTGAGTAATCTCTATTATAAATAGAGATCATAACATAACTGCATGGATATACAACATACAAACCCTAAACACTTGAAAGCGAACAGGTTCCTGATTTGCGCCTAAAACAAGAACACCACTTGGTCTTATCCCATAGAGATAATCGTGTAACCCAGGCATAGGGTCGAATAGTTTCTATTGGAAAGTGATAACACGATTTCAAGTGATATCTAGTGTTGAATCGTTTTATAGCTCGAGGACACATAATATTGATACGCAGTGGAATAAACAATAAGAACATCAATATTTTCAACAAGGTTTTTCCACAATCACCTCCAATTCTATTCGATCACAATAAAACGTGTTATCTACCTATAACAGGGATCAAAGACACCTCTGATCTTGGAGGTAACAAACTAGTTCTAGGCGTTTACAATGAACCACGCCCTAGAACACACACACACACCTTTTAGACGTCTACATCTTGTCTAGACTTAATAAAACCTATGTACCCTTGATCTCTTTATATAATAGATGATCTAGGGTTTACAAAAGATATATACTAAAAATAAAAGATCTCGTAGTAATCTTTTCTTTCTTTGAACTTTCATCTTTTGTCACTTTAAGCCCTTTTGTTTCATTCTTCTATTTACTTTGTCTCATCAAATCAAGAATCCCAACAATATTCCCCTATTTGATGATGACAAAACAAACAAAGTCGTGTACGAACTTCCCTAGACGAAGTAGAGAAGTTGAGATGTAAACATCTCCTTGAATGAAACAAATCTTCCCCTTAAGTCTTGATTTCCTTTGTAACATGCTATACCACCAAGAATCTACAAGTTGCAAATCATCAAATCTTCTTCCCCTTTTTGTCATGATCAATAGGGGACTAAAGTATGCAACTTTGATCTTCATAACCACGAGCTAGTACCATACATCCAACTTAGTCTTCCAATGTCTTGAATCGCCCTCCATTAATGAACACCAAAACGCTTTCTTTTATAAATGAATCCAAGACAAAAAAATCCCAAATCTTCAGTAAAAATACCAACGAGCAATCATAAAAACCTTCACCTCGATGTAGCATATAAATGGTTAATCATTTGAACACTTAAGCTTTCCCTGAAACCCATATGTTAACCATTTGAAAGAACTTGTCGAATAACTAACCAACAATAATAACGAACACCATGTTGTACCATCCATGAATGAGCATCCTAATTCCGCATTAGGTTTGAAAGATGACAACAATAATATACGATATCAAGCTGTAGTAAACAATGTAAACAGTTCTTTGAATAACAAGTAGAAACCATGTAAAAGTATCCATAGTAATCTTCCCCTGAACATGATAACTACCTTTACCAATCATCAATCATCATCAAAGTTCAAACAATAAGTGTAACAAGAACGAATATTTTAAACTTTGAAATCAAACCAAACTCTTGTGTGTGTGAACTTCCCCTGTGTGTATGATCACCATATAAATCCATACATAGCCGAGAACCAAAATATAAATAATCTGATATCAAACCCATCTCGACTTCCCCTTACTCCTCGTAACACATGCATATATATCTAACCAAAAACTACTAGCAGCAGAATACTTTCAAAAGTCGAGCAGTAGTATAACAACGAACAGCAGTAGAAACTAATAATACGAGCAGCAGGAATTGTAACCAGCAGTAGAAAGAATATGTCGAGCAGTAGAATGATAAGCGTAGCAGCAGTATAAAAATCCATTACCTCACGTGAATGAAACAAACACTTTGAATTGATTCCATGCCATTGTCCCCACAGCCGAATAAATCCTTGATCACTCACCGACCAATTTAATTGTACGATGCAATTTGTTGAATCAGTCAATTATATACTCCCTCCGTCTCAATTTAATTGTCCATATTTCCTTTTATGAATGTCTCAAATTAATTGTCCACTTTCCTTATTTAGTAAAAACTAGAGAATCTAAAGGAGGAATATTCAATTTTAGTGGTTGAAAATTAAAGTAGCCCCACTTTTATTAAACTTTGTATTTTCTCTCTCCTGACAAATAAATTGAGACGGAGGGAGTATCACTTATCGACCATTAAAAACAATTAAAATAATCCTCACTAAGCGAATAATGTATACACATCACCGACCCACGTTGTCTTGTCCCATGATAATAAGTACGAGGTTTAATTTATCTCATAACTGCACCAATCCTATTAATCAATAATACCGATTGATTGATTATACCAGCCCCACAACTGACTAATCAATATATATAGCAATAGATAATCGAATATGTGTAGGGCTCCACCATTCTTCAATACCGTCAATCATGACACCAACCTCAAAACTCAAACAATTAATTATCTATAATATTCGATGTTGTATATGTGGTATATTGGGGTAATTGTTATCCTGATAGCAATTAGAAGTCACGAATATGAACGCTTTCAGATCGATTAAATTAGAGTGTATACCAATTAACGACCGGATAAAATCTAATTGATTCAAGTTTGTGAATGATTGTATGTTTGCAGCAAAACGTGATCAAAATATGGTTGATCAGCCTTGTCTTTTCTCTATTCGAAATAGAGAATATAACTGTAAAACAACTAGCAGCAGCATCTGGTAACTAGCAGCAGGAACCAGAACTAGCAGCAGGAACACATTACTAGCAGCAGGACCCCAGCCAGGGGCTGCCGCCCCTTGGACCCTGCTTCTCTCAGGGGCGTTGCCCCCGAACCCCCACCAAGGGGGCTACGCCCCCTTGGAACCCCCGTTAATATCCAAATAAGTGTCGACCCTTATTTGCATATTAAACTCAATCTATTTTACACTAAAATACCAACAAACCTCCCCCATTTTAGTGTAATCATAAATTAACTAACTAGTCCAGCAAACAATCAAACTAATGCATAAATGAAATGTCGAGACGATTGAATTTCATCTTAGTATATTACACATTCCAAATATTCGAATATCAAGGTTTCCCGAAAGATTGAACCTTGTAATATCACTATTGAATACATGAAGATAATATACACATTAGTTTTACATACACAATTCTTACATGACACATTCTTTTACTAGCCTATGTCCCTATCCTTTCTTGAGTATATCAAAGCCAAGTCCCAACTTCTTGAAGCAGCTAAACTTCGTACTCATATAGGTAGTTCCTTTAATCTTGCACCTGCAAATGCAATTTTTCAAAAGAACTATTAAGAAGAACACTTCAACCTTCCTTAACTTGCAGAACCGAACACATACCTTTGGGATAATTTATGTTGTGTTCCAAACTCTAGATGTTAAGCTTTCCACATTCAAAATTCAGCACCTAACGTCATATTAGGTGGGAATTGGGTATCTTAACATGAGAGCTTTGATATGGACTTTAACCCTAATCCCACAGCTGATCCTTTCACGAGAGCTCTACATAACCCTTTGGTTAAATGATAAGCTAAATTCCGATGAGTTGCAATCCACTCAACAGATATGACACCATGCATAATGAGCTCACGAAACATGCTGTGTCTCACACCTAAGTGCCTTGACTTGCCATTATACACTTGACTATAAGCCTTTGCCAAAGTAGCTTGACTATCACACCTGATAGAAATGGAAGAAATCGGCTTTGGCCACAACGGAATTTCATAAAGCAAATTCCTTAACCATTCAGCCTCATTACCAGCTGCCGCCAAAGCAATAAACTCAGACTCCATAGTTGAGTTTATTATGCAAGTCAGTTTCTTCGATCCCCAACTGATGGCACCTCCCCCAAGAAGGAACACCCAACAAGATGTAGAAGAATGATCTTCCTTATTGGTTATCCAACTTGCATCGCAATAACCTTCAATTACTGAAGGAAACCCAATGTAAGTCAATTTATAATCAACTGTTCCTTTCAAATACTGGAACACTCGACTTAAAGCTCGCCAATGAAATGTACTAGGATTGCTAGTAAATCTACTAAGCTTTCCAACTGCATATGCAATATCCGGCCTAGTACTTATCATAGCATACATTAATGATCCAATCCTTTTCGAGTATTCAAGTTGAGACACCGCTTTACCTTTATTGGGTAATAGCTTTAGTTGTGGATCCATGGGAGTACCTATCGGAGAACAATTCTTGAAATTGAATTTATCTAAAACCTTTTCAATATAATGTGACTGTGATATTGAAATACCCTTGTTCTCACGAATGATCTTTATACCTAAGATCACCTCCGCCTCCCTCATGTCTTTCATAGCAAATTTAGATGACAAGAATTCCTTTGTCTCATCAACTTGATCTTGGTTTGTACCAAAGATCAACATGTCATCTACATACAAGCATATCATGACTCCATTTCTGGAATCATCAAATTTACTATAAACACATTTGTCAGCTTGATTTAAAACAAACCCATTCGACAACACAGTCTCATCAAACTTTTGATGCCATTGTTTAGGAGCTTGTTTTAACCCATAAAGAGATTTAACCAATTTACACACCTTGTTTTCATGTCCAGGCATCACAAACCCTTCGGGTTGTTTCATGTAAATCTCTTCATTTAATTCACCATTCAAAAATGCAGTTTTCACATCCATTTGGTGAATTACAAGATTGTGTATAGCAGCTAATGCCAATAACAATCTAATAGTAGATATCCTAGCAACCAGAGCATAAGTATCAAAATAATCAATACCCTCTTTTTGTCTAAAGCCTTGGATTACCAACCTGGCTTTATATTTATCAATAGTACCATCTACTTTCATCTTTCTCTTGAAGATCCATTTACATCCTAATGGTTTACACCCAGGAGGTAAATCAGCTAATTTCCAAAATTTATTTTGCAAGATAGAATCCATCTCATCTTGGACTGCTTCTTTCCAAAAAGCAACGTCCCTTGAAGCCATTGCTTCACTATATGTCATAGGATCCTTATCAATATTAAAACAATATTGATATTCAAAATTAATTTCATTCCTTGATCCTTCAACTAAGAAAAGTTGAAAATCATCATCAAAAGTTTTGGTTTTCCTTACTCTTGTACCCTTTCTTGGTTCAGTGCTAGTTGATGGAATATCCTCGGTATTAACCGGTGCCATCGAACTATGATTCATGTCCCTTGGTCTAGGTATAGATGTGAATCTTTCTTTATCAAAGATTGCATCTCGTAAATCTATCACCGAGTTCACAGAAACATACTCATTAGGTTCTAATACATAGAATCTATAAGCATGTGAGTTTTCAGCATACCCAATAAATATGCAATCTATACCTCTTTCACCTAAAGTTTTCCTTTTAGGTTCCGTGAGCCTAACCACAGCCCTACATCCCCAAACCTTGAGAAAACTCAAGTTGGGTGCTCTTTTATGCCAAAGTTCATATGGGGTTTTCTTGTTGCTTTTACCGGGAATACGGTTTAGCAAGTAACAAGCCGTTAACATGGCTTCACCCCAGAATCCTTCACTTAACCCAGAATAAGACAACATTGAATTTACCATTTCTTTCAATGTCCTATTCTTTCTTTCAGCTACACCATTTTGTTGTGGTGTATATGGAGCAGTTGTTTGATGTATTATTTCGTTAGATTGAAAATATACCGGATCATAATACTCCCCTCCACGATCAGTACGTAAGATTTTTACCAAATCTTTTTGATGGAGCTCTACCTCTTATTTATAAATACGTAATTTATCAAGAGCTTCATCCTTTGAATGCAATAAATAAATATAGCAATAACGTGATGCATCATCAATAAAAGTTATGACATATTTCTTGTTTCCTAGAGATGGAGTAGCATGCAAATCACATAGATCACTATGAATAAGGTCTAACAGTTTGGATTCACGATTTGCTGTTTTAAATGGTTTTCTAGTGATCTTAGTAAGCATACAAGGTTTACACTTATTATGGTCTAACTCAATAGATGGAATCATACTAATTTTAGACATTTCTTTCATTCTCTTATAATGAACATGTCCTAATATAGCATGCCATAATTCCATGTTACTAATTTTAACACTAGAAATAAGATCAACCATACAAATCGAATTATCAGTAGAAGGCATATCTAAATTCAACATAATCATACCATTACATAAATAACCAAATCCAACAAAAGAACCATGTTTCGACAAGATATACTTATCGGATTCTAACACTTGTTTGTACCCACAATTATTTAATAATACACCGGACAACAAGTTTTTCCGAATACCAGGCACATACAATACATTACATAAAGAAATTGTTTTTCCAGAAGTAAACGTTAAATCTACTAGTCCAATTCCAAGTATTGGTTCTGTTGCGACATTTCCCATAGTTAAAACACGTCCATCATTAATTGTTGCAAGTTCCTTGAACCATCTTCGGTCCTTGCATACATGACATGTCGCACCAGAATCATACCACCAAGCAATATCATCATCCTGTACATAGAATGATTCACAAATTAATGGCACATAATTCCCAACCGAATTATTATTATTTGTTAATATCATACCTGCTTGTTTCGGATCTCCTTTAGATCCACCACTAGTACCAGCCTCGTTTTTGCCTTTTCCCATACGACAATCACGCTTGAAATGTCCAGGTTTCCCACATTTCCAACAGCCACCATCGTTGGACTGTTTTGCTTTCTTTACACTTCCCTTTTTGTGTTCGTTACCTTGAAACTTTCGTTTCTTATTCTTATTATTCGAACCCTTTTTGAAACTAGAGTTAGTTTCTTCAACAATATTGACACTTGACCCGCCAATATCTTTGTCCTTTTCATTCACCCATGTTTTCTCCATCCTTCAACACCCTTCCTCAATACTTATGGTACTTCCCAACTCAACCAAATTGTATTCTTCCTTCTTATGTTTCAAATTAGTTTTGAAATCCTTCCAAGAAGGCGGAAGTTTGTCAATAATAGATGTCGTCGCAATGGATTCATCCATTTTTAAACCATGTTGGGTAAAGCGACCAAGTATACTAAGACACTCATTGTACTGTTCCATAACAGAACGTCCATCTATCATTTTGTAATTCATGAAATCACTAACCAGGAATTTCTTACTGGATGAATCTTCTGCCATGTACTTGGCCTGAAGCATGTCCCATAATTCTTTTGCAGATTCAATGTTTTGATAAATATCAAAAAGAGTATCACACATACCGTTTAAGATTGTCCCATGGCAAATGAAGTCATCGTTATAGAACTTGTTTTGTTTTCTGGTTTGATCAATGGTTTTGTCCTCCACTTCCTCCGGTGCTGGTGTTGTTAAAACGTACACAACTTTCATGGTTGTTAACAAGAACAACATCTTTTTCTGCCATCTTCGAAAATCCTGCCCTTCGAATTTGGCTAACTTCACAAACTTTGATGTCATATCACGTACAGATTCGCCTGCCATCTTGTGAATTTAATCGATCTTTGTTGTATATGTGGTATATTGGGGTAATTGGTATCCTGATAGCAATTAGAAGTCACGAATATGAACGCTTTCAGATCGATTAAATTGGAGTGTATTCCAATTAACGACCGGATAAAATCTAATTGATTCAAGTTTGTGAATGATTGTATGTTTGTAGCAAAACGTGATCAAAATATGGTTGATCAGCCTTGTGTTTTCTCTATTCGAAATAGAGAATATATAAGACAGTTTATGGGTCGGTTATTAGGGCCTAATAACTGCAAAACAGTTATATTAACTATAAAACAACTAGCAGCAGCATCTGGTAACTAGCAGCAGGAACCAGAACTAGCAGCAGGAACACATTACTAGCAGCAGGAACGATCCACTACCAGCTCGACCCCAGCCAGGGGCGCTACCCCTTGGACCCTGCCAGGGGCTGCCGCCTCTTGGACCCTGCTTCTTTCAGGGGCGTTGCCCCCGAACCCCCACCAAGGGGGCTACGCCCCCTTGGAACCCCCGTTAATATCGAAATAAGTGTCGACCCTTATTTGCATATTAAACTCAATCTATTTTACACTAATATACCAACATTCGACCAATCGCAAAATCTCAACAAACGCACTACTGACTTCACTTTCCAATCCGCAAAAGACGACAAATTTATTAAAAACATGTCGCAACCTTAAATTAATAAAGATCGATACCTTTAAAATTTGATTCTTGAAAAACTTGATCGTACTCTCTTCACAGCTGCTTGCATCGACAAATAAAAACCTTGTATAATCCCAGATATCACGAGCCCCTTGCTCTGATACCACCTGTTGAATCATTTTATAGCTCGAGGTTGTTTAGACCTCATATTATCTAGGACACATAATATTGATACGCAGCGGAATAAACAATAAGAACTTCAATATTTTCAACAAGGTTTTTCCACAATCACCTCCAATTCTATTCGATCACAATAGAACGTGTTATCTACCTATAACAGGGATCAAAGACACCTCTGATCTTGGAGGTAACAAACTAGTTCTAGGCGTTTACAATGAACCACGCCCTAGAACACACACACACACCTTTTAGACGTCTACATCTTGTCTAGACTTAATAAAACCTATGTACCCTTGATCTCTTTATATAATAGATGATCTAGGGTTTACAAAAGATATATACTAAAAATAAAAGATTTCGTAGTAATCTTTTCTTTCTTTGAACTTTCATCTTTTGTCACTTTAAGCCCTTTTGTTTCATTCTTCTATTTACTTTGTCTCATCAAATCAAGAATCCCAACATCCGGTACTCATTGATTATCTATACCCTGTTCTGGGAACACAAGCAACAGAAGAAACCAACACTGGGCCCCTCGTAGGGTTGATAAGATGTTTGCATGGCCACGCCCAAGATCTCCCCTGAATATGTTCAGAAGATTTTGTTGGGTCGAATATTTGAGTTGATAAGACAAAACACATGAAAGATAAAGGACTTATGAAGACAAAGGAAGAATTCTTCAAATGATGAAGAATGAAACTACAAGGGCTTAAAACGTATTATGTTAGAAGTCTTTGTAACCCTATTCTCTATTATATAAAGAGATTAAGGGCGTTTAGTTTAAGAGTGTGTCAAAGATGTAAACACCAGGATATGTGTGTGTGGGTAAACCAGGCGTGTGTTCTATAAACGCCTAGGTTTGTGATTGGTTTAAGCCTAAAGGATTATTGATCTTTGTTAGATTAGGTAACCATACTACACTTGATCACTTAGTATTGGGGTTGTTAGTTTGTATGTAGTTGTTAGAGATGATGACGAAGAAACCTTGAAACAATAATATAACACCCCCATTTTCGGAACGCAGCGGAATACAACATGGGGTGCTATTTATTAGTCACATAGTACAAGTATAGTAAACGAAATCAAAATAGAGACGTTTATAATAAATTTTCACATTCGATAATATCAGAGTCTAACAAAACAAGGTCCCAAAAGTTTTACATGACACAAGTGTTCAAAAACAACCTAAGTTTAATCATAACATAAGTTTTTAAATTTTTTATCGAATGTAATTATTAAAACATAGTCCATTCTTGTTGATATCCATATCCTTGCGCCGCCCATCCAAGCATTAAACACCTACGGACCTGAGATAAAACATGCTAAAAGTCAACAATAATGTTGAGTGAATTCATAGAGTTTAATAAATAATATGTTGAATACAAGCATTATTCATAAATTGACATGTAACGAATACAAGTCGGGAAAATAAGATTATAGCATCGAGCTCATGAAACCGAACCTTGACTTAAATTTAATAATGCCCCTCAAAGGTAAATTTGCCAATTTACGACGAATTTCTCAATATTATGCTACCCGTTGAATATGAGCGCTACTCATCCGGACAGGCTTGTCAAGCCAAATATGCATATTCATAATACTAGCGTTTCCCACGGAATTGACGGTTCATGAAATTAGGGACTTGAATGGCAAAAGTTACTCAATAACTATAATCATGTAATCAGGTCAAGCATACCAAAAACTACTTGTATTCAGTTTGTAAAACTAGCATGTATCTCCCCCAATGGGTTTATAAACAGTTTAAGAGTTAAAGTGGGGCTATGAACTCACCGATAGCAAAGTGAACGATCAAAGTGAAGTAGCGAAGAATAAACCGCAAGAATCCTACGAGCAACCTAGATATATATACGCGTGTCTTAGTTTCAAAAAATAAAGATGCAATTATGTCTATACACTATATAGGTTATAATCTCAACTATACTTGGTACATAAAGATTTAATTTGGCATTTTAAAATGACTACAAGTGTGAAATATATATTTCTTACAAAATTTCAAGTATTAATTCTATTTTTTTCCTCAAGTCCAAAATAAGTCTTAAAGGTTCAATTTAAGTCTAAGGGTTCAATTTTAGTCAAAGGGTTTAATTTTTAGTCAAAAAGTTCAGATTAAGTCTAAAGGTTCAAAATATATTAGGTGGTTCAAAAATAAAACTTAAGGGTCCAATTACATAAGTTATTAATCTTTTCATACTTTTCATTTATAAAGCTGATGGAATTTTTATAAACTTGTTCACTTTCAAAAATTCATTACTCGCAAACCGTAAGTCGAAAAATTATGTTCTTTATATCCCTAGTTTTCTTTAAGTCCCTAGTTTACTGTAAAAATAAGTTTACTCAAAAATTTGCAGGTATAACCACTTTTTATAAATTTTCTTTACAGATCTGTCCTAAAGACAAATGTGACTGAGTTTTACGTCTTACCAAATCGGCCGTCATTTGAAATATACAGGTCCTATGAAGGTGAGGCCAATTGGAGGTGATAGCTCTATTTCTCTAGTACAGGCTACGTACTTAGTTTTCAAAAATTTATGGTATAAACTTGATTTTTGCCCCAAATGCCAACAGCATACAGAATCTGACCTTTTCTACCATAAAATTCATAGTTTAATCATCGGGTGTCGTCACGGGATTCGCCACCCGGGGAAATGACCAAAAGACATAGATCTACAACTACATATTTTTATTTTAAGTCTAAAGTCTACTGATCAGTACAGTTAATTCCATTTTTGCCCCTGAACAGAAAACTATTTTGCATGACAAGTCCTTTTAGTGTTTTCCAGTAATCTAGCCTATGTACCAAGTATAACCAAGCATAATGAACTTATATATCATATAAAATACATCAAGAAACATATAATCACAGAAGTAAAAATGAAAGTGTGAGTATGGTTCCTTACAAAGATTGATGAACAAGATAGGATCAAGAAATAAGGTCACTAAACCTAGATTACCCAACAATACTTGCACCTTTTCTTTTACCCGAATCAACCCCATCTTTGACCACCAAAATACTTTGAAAAATCTGTTAGAGTTAATGGAAAAATATTAATCGTGTATGTCTAGATTCGGACACGGGACCGAGGGATTGCACACTTTACGTATGAATGACTAACGTAAATAATTAATATATAATTATTATGTATTTTAATTATTTGGACACGAAATGATAACTAACGGACGTTAAGTAATTAACGGAATTGACTAACGACCGTTAGGGAATAAAGGGAGGACCGTAAGTGAAATTAGGAGCTAAAAGAAAGATCTAGAACCCCATATTTGGGCTTGGCCGATCGGTGGCATGGGTTTCCTAACCCATGTCGATTTCTTTTCCTCCAAGATAGGGTTTGCCTATAAATACAAACTCAAGGGTCTTTAGTTTTTTACCTAGTGCATTGTTACTATAACCCTAAGAGTTTTCTTCCTTCCTTCCTTGCAAAAACCGATCGGCACTATACCCTTAGTAGGATCGATTTTTGTGTTTCAAGTAAACAAAGTTGTTTGGTTTTCTTGTGTTCAATTGCTAGCACCATTCGTTAGTTGATTATAGTACGTGTGTACAAGAGCTCGGTAATAACTTACTTTAGTTATTCATCTTGGATTGTGAAACAAAAAGGTAAGGGGTTTCACGGTAATCCTATTTATTGATCAAGTGAAGTGAAGAGAAGATCGATCATTGTTCTTGCTAGGATCTTGAGGTATGTAACTATTTATTATTCGGTAATTCTTTATACGTGTTAAATATTAGATCTTGCTTCTGCTATACGTGCTTTGATGTGTTTATTTATTTAGATGATAGTCATGCTATTTAAATTCCAACAGTGGCATCACGAGCCAATTTAACATGTAATTGTAATTACCTAAACGCATAATAAAAATCAAATCTTGATTTGGATTTACATGTTAAGTCGATTTTTTTCTAGGGTTTTTAAACATACAATAAAAATCGAATCATAATTTAGGGGGGGAGGGTTTCGACCCTCTTTTAATAAAAAGTTAGTTTTGTAACCCTAAATTAGGACATGTTGTGTTTATGTGTTTATTTGAATGATAAGGGTTACGTTCCTGGATAATTCATGATTCTTCATGCAAGGAATTCATAGATTAGGGTTTGTTTTTTGTGCTACATGTTTTAGATAAATCTAAAATTAGGGAAGACCTAATTAATATAATTAATAAATCAGTTATGTGCAACGTGGTATATAATTATTAAGGCTTACGCGACCAACTTGTTGGTGTCTGTGGTCCATTGGGTACAATGCGCTCGAAAACAATGGGAGTCTTTATAATTATATACATAAAATTCACATAGAGATTATTAATATGATTTATCAAAAGGTTTGCATGTGGCTATATGATTTAATGGTTAAGATTATATATGCGTTATTATGTGTTTACTTAAATTTTTTTTTGTTAAATTACTTGTCTTTTTTGTTTAAATTGTTATTGAATTGTAAGCAAAAAGAGGGTAATTTTTATATAAAAAATAAATGGACCTAATAACTATGAAACCTTGATGTAGTAAATTATTTATTGCCAAGTCTTATGTGCCGACAGTGGTTCGCTTCGCACGGTAATTTGCTCCCAGGCGAGACTAGCAATTTAATAATTTACAACATAATTTTTAAACTTTAAAAATCTTAAACTTTTAATTGATTGATGCTACTGTACAAAATTGGTCGAAAGGCGGACCTAATTTTTGACAAACTATAAGGTTGGTTTAAGGTTGGTTTCGCATTAAATTGTGGCCTTAAAGAGACTCCATTCTGTCTCTCCGCCCGCTTGTGCGTCAAAATTAGACTTACCAAGTACAACCATTATATGTACGAAGCATTTTAAGGCAAGGTTGTAAGTTTCTCAACGCCATCAATTAAAACTTTGTTGATTTAAGCTACTAATGAGTAAATGTTTTTGTATAAAACATATGATACAAGATGAATGCATGACATCTTTGTACATATTTTGATAACACACATCAAAATAAATACCCTTAAATTTAAGTTATATGCCGTCCAATGAAACGGAAACACCTGAGATTACATTCTTTCATTACTAGCAGCCAAAGCTGATGTGATGAGCAAAAGGATGGTAATCAAAGGGTAAATTACATACTTTCATTACTAGCAGCCAAAGCTGATATGATAAAACTATGGTAATTTGCAGTTTCTTAAGTTGGTTAACTTAATTGAGTACTTTCATTACTAGCAGCCAAAGCTGATGTAATGAAACTATGTCAAGGCATAAAGATGGGGATAAAACATGCTTACATTTGCAACTGAGGTTGGCAAAATATGTAAATCCCATACTTCTAGGAATTGCAATTTAAGATTGGCAATTGAGTTCGACTCGTACCTTATTGAGTACTTTCATTGCTAGCAGCCAAAGCTGATGTGATGAAACTATGTCAATTTGGATCCTAGTTTTCAGTGAAAATTAAATGGTTAAATGTTATTTACCATGGGTGTTTAATTTTCTTGAAAAGTTTAATTATCGAAAGTACTAACTTTTGAACTTTTTCTGTAGAAATGGCCCAACCCGACAACACTAACATGAACAACATGAGTTCTGCTTTCAAGCAAATGATTGAAAGAGAAAAGTTGACTGGGACAAAGAATTTCAATGATTGGTACCGTTCTTTGAGAATTGTTCTGCGAATGGCCAAACGAATTGATTATCTTAGTAAGCCTCTTCCTACTGCTCCTGCTGGTACTGCATCTAATGCAGACCATGAAGAGTATAACATTGAGTATGAGAAGCACAAAGTGTAAGCAGGATGCTAGTAAACCAGTGAGTGCCCACGTATTGGAAATGAAAGGTTATTTGGACCAATTGGAGGCACTCGGCTGTGGTTACGTGCAAGATGTATGTGTTGGCCTCATCAATCGATCCCTTAACGAGGAGTTGTTTGGTGATTTTGTGCGCAACTTCAATATGCATTGCACGGGGAAGACAATAAGTGATTTACATGCAATGCTTATTGACTTTGAGAAAGGATTGTCAAAGAAGGCACCTACACCTGCGGTATTAGCAATACAAGGTGGTAGGGTTACTAAGCCCAACAAACCGCAACACGCGAACAAGAAGGGGAAAGGTAAAGCTGATAAGGGTAAACAGGTTATGTCCTATCAGCCAGAGCCTAAGAAGCAGAATCCTCCTAAGAAGAAGGATAAAACCAAGAAGGATTTGGCTGCTTGTCACCACTGCAATACTCCTGAACATTGGAAGAGGAATTATCCATTGCTGTTAGAGGAGTTGCGTAAAAATAAAAATAAAAAGGCTGGGAATTTCACGAGCACTTCAGGTATTTTTATGATTGAATTATTTTCTTTTCCTCGTAAGCATAATGCATGGGTATATGATATGGGATGTGGTACTCATATTTGTAACACATCACAGGGGCTTAGAGGAGCAAAGAAGCTGGCCTATGGAGAAAGCTACTTGTACATGGGCAATGGCATACGTGCAGTAGTTGAAGCCATAGGGACATTCGATTTAGTTTTACCTTCGGGATTAATACTAGTTTTGAATAATTGTCATTATGCACCTTCTATCATTAGGGGTGTCATTTCAGTTTCTTTATTGTTGGATATTAGTTTTGATCACACATTTACTAATAATGGAATTTCGGTTTCTTTAAATAATGTTTTTTACTTTAATGCAATTCCGATAAATGGTGTGTTTGAAATTGACATGGAGAATCATGTGTCCAATAGAAATAATTCTGTATATAGCATTAGCAATAAGAGAATCAAGTCAGACTTGGATTCATCTTATCTTTGGCAATGTCGTCTTGCACATATTGGCAAGAAACGCATGGAAAAGCTGCAACATGATGGGCTTTTGCAAAATATCAATGATGATTCATTTGATAAATGCGAATCTTGCATATCAGGGAAGATGACAAGGAAACCTTTTTCACATCAAATGGAAAGGGCTACAGATCTACTTGGATTAATACATACTGATGTGTGCGGTTCACTTAGACATGTGTCAAAATGCGGTGCTAGCTACTTCTTAACCTTTACGGATGATTACAGTCATTATGGTTATGTTTATTTACTTAAACATAAACATGAAGTCTTTGAGACATTCACGGTTTTTAAGAGTGAAGTAGAATTACAACTCGGTAAGAAGATTAAGGCTCTTCGATCCGATAAAGGTGGTGAATATTTAAGCCAAGAGTTTAAAGATTATCTAGCTGAGTGTGGAATTGTCCAGCAACTCACATCTCCTTATACTCCACAGCAAAATGGTGTATCTAAAAGGAGAAATCGTACATTGCTAGATATGGTACGATCTATGTTTAATCTGACAACTCTTTCCTTATCCTTTTGGGACTATGCCCTTGAAACTGCTATTCACGTATTAAATATGATTCCAACTAAGAAGGTTGATAAGACTCCATATGAATTATGGACTGGAAAAGCTCCCAACTTGTCTTACTTAAAGGTCTGGGGTTGTGAGGCGTTTGTTAAACGTGACTCACCAGATAAACTCCAACAAAGAACTGTTAAGTGTATCTTCGTAGGATACCCTTAGGAAACAAAGGGTTACTACTTTTACTTTCCACCAGAGAATAAAGTCATTGTGGCTAGGTATGGAGATTTCCTTGAGGAGAATCTCATATCTCAAGAATTCAGTGGGAAAGTTTATGATCTTGAAAATGATCAAGAGGATACATCACCTTCTGAAAACACTAGCACACTTCCTGTGGAACCTGAAAGTCTAGGTCCTCCACCTAAAGTTGAAGTGGTACCCATTCGCAGATCTGCAAGAACTGTGAAAGCTCCTGAGCGTCTATGTCTTAACGTAGAGTGCGAGGAAACTATACAAGGGGATCTTGATGAACCTACTAGTTGTAGGGCTGCCATTAATAGTCCTGAAAAGGATAAATGACAGGTAGCTATGAATGGGGAAATGCAATCCATGAGAGTCAATGAAGTCTGAATTGAAGTAGGCCTTCCTCCCAATGCTAAGGTAGTTGGGAGTAAGTGGCTCTTCAAGAAGAAAATAGACATGGATGGCAATGTACACACCTATAAAGCTCGTTTGGTGGCTAAAGGCTTTACCCAAACATATGGTGTTGACTACGAGGAGACCTTTTCTCCTGTAGCTGACATTAGAGCTATTAGGATTCTCATAGCCATAGCTGCACACTATGATTATGAGATTTGGCAGATGGATGTAAAAATCACCTTTTTGAATGGTCGCCTAGATGAAGACATCTATATGGCACAGCCTGAGGGGTTTGTGAATCCAGAATTTCCTGACCGTGTATGCAAACTTCAAAGATCCATTTATGGATTGAAGCAAGCATCACGACAATGGAATAAGAGATTTGATGAGGAAATCAAAAGGTTTGGATTTACTCAAAATCTTGATGAGCCATGTGTATACCACAAAGCTAGTGGGAGTGATGTTATTTTCCTAGTTCTATATGTTGATGACATATTGATCATGGGTAAAAATATTCCAAGCTTGAATGAGGTGAAAGCCTATCTTGGGAAATGTTTTTCCATGAAGGATCTGGGAGAAGCAACATACATTCTAGGAATCAAGATCTATAGAGATAGATCAAGGCGGTTAATTGGTTTAAGCCAAAGTGCTTACATTGACAAGATATTGAAGAGATTCAGCATGCAAAATTCCAAAAGGGGATTTTTGCCAATGCAAGTAGAACATGGCTTGAGTAGCAAAGCTTGTGCTTCAACACCTGAAGAAGTGGCACGCATGAAGAGAATCCCTTATGCTTCGGCTGTGGGATCGATTATGTACGCGGTGCGATGTACAAGGCCCGATGTGGCGTTTGCTCAGAACATTACTTTTGATCCCAGTTGAGCTTCACGATCTTATTAATTACTTTATATATAAACCTAAAGCAATTGGTATAGAAACTGATCTTGAGTTGTATATCAAATATTATGCGGAAACTAATACTTGATCTTAAGAAGAATTAAACACAAATGAATTATCAAACAACACTTCAATATATTAATACGATTGCTCGATAGCAATAGGGTTACAAGAAACCTTGAAGTGTAAAACAATAATGATACGTATCTAAAACCTAACCCTAGACCCTCCTTTTATAGACTAAGGAGCCCTAGTGGGTTACAAAACTTTCTATACACGAAAAATATCTTTACGTATCTTTTCTATACATATCCTTAACATACTATACATATCCAATAAGCAGCAGTATAATCTTCCTAGCAGCAGAGTCTTCGTGGCTAGCAGCAGAGTTATACTAAGCTTATTATCCCAATCCAGCAGAGTTACCAAACAACAGAGTTATAGACTAACAGCAGAGTTACTTAGTATCAGCAGAGTAACACTTAGCATATTTCACGAACAGCAGCATCTTTAGACCCAACAATCCTCCCCTAAACTTGATAATTTTCTCCAAAAATCATTAAGTTTCCTTTAAATACAACTACTTACCAGGAGGATGCTTTCAAACACTTACTGTTTTGAAGTCTTCTCTTGCAAAATCTTTTTATACTTCTCAATTAGCACACCTGCTTGATAATCTGATACAAATGGTCTTTGCAACATTAACTTTCCTTGTTGTAACATATCAGTAAGAATATCAACATTGTTGTAGAAAGGATAATCTTTCTCTATCAACATGTAAGTACCAAATCCATTATCTCCAATCAGTTTATGTACTCCACATGACTGATATAAGTACCACTTAACAACCTTCTTTGACTTCTCAACTTTTCCCATTCAGTATACCTTGCATCAGGCTCAAACATGTTACTCAGCCAAAGATAATGTACTCTTTCAGGCACTGACTCTGGTTTCTTGTCACCATATCTTTCATTGTAAAGTTCCCAGAGTTTTACAATATCATCTCTATCCATGTACTCCAGCATCTGAGAGAATCTAACATACTTTTCACATTTCAAATTAGATCTCATAACTTCTCATTTTGTATCACAGACATCAAACACATCAGAAGAATAAGAAATAATTGGATACTTTGTTGATAATGGGACTGCATTGATTATTTCAGGTTCTGGCTGTGGTTTATGAACTGTGAAGTCCATAATAGCTTTCATAGCATCAGCTTCTTCTTGTTTGTTCTTATAACAATCTTCAGTTGCAACTCTTCTTTTCTTTCTAGCACTCATCTTACTTCTTTTACCAGTTCTCTTATAACCAATGACTTCCTTAATTTCTTCCCTCTCAACCTCCATAGTTTGCTTGTCATCTTGCTTCTCCAAATCACATCCAGATGCTTTCAAAGAAACATTCGACTCTGGAGTCTCTACTTTCTTCACATTATCAGATTCCATAACCTCTAGCTCTTTCTTCTTTCCAGTATTGAAACCTTTTCTTGGGTTCAGCATAGTATAGGTTTCATAAAATTCTTTTGTAATTATGGCATCTGACTTTCCTTTGAAATCCTTCATCTGATAATTTCTTGCATTCTTCAAATAATACTTCATATCATTAACTAATTCTTTATTTGTAGATAACTTTCTTTTGTACCTATACTTCTGTCCTTCTTTAATTCTCAGAATCAGCTCTTCCCAATTAGCTACTCTATTCTTTTTGAGTATAAACTCCACAAGCTCTTCTGTCTTTTCATTTTCATCCAACTGCTCATCTTTCATTATCAAGGAAGCTTGACCTCTTACAATCATATCAGAATCTAAGAAATATTGTAACTGTCCATTGAACTCCTCTTGAGTAACAGCATTAGATCTAGTTCTTTCCATAAAATCAAATATATTCCTTTCCTCATCAGCTGCCACACTCCTTGCATATTCCTCATCATGAGCAATCTGAGCTTTTTCATCAGCTAATTCCTTTTCTAGAAGTTGCCTTGTAACCTCTGCATCTAAAGCTATCTGCTTCTTAGTTTTTGGTTTCAACTTTTGCATCCTTTCAAGTTCTTGAGCAGCTTCTTTATCAGAAGTAGATTGTAAAGTAGGAGCAGCAGCAGGTTGTTGTTGTTGTGAGTGTGATTGTTGTGATGGTGTGGGTGTTTTGGTTCCAATATTCAAAAGTACTTGTGCTAAGGTCATCTTTTCATCATCTGATTCAGCAGATTCCTTTTCACCTGCACTCTTCTCTGTATGAGCAGCAGAATCATTTTTCCCATCAGCAGTGTTTTCTGCTCCAGCAGCAGAGTCAATCTGTGCACTCTGATCACCAACATCAGCAACATTTTCACTTGTTTCTTTTACAACCTCCCCTGAACCTATTATATCCTCCTGATTATTCCTCCCCTGTTTGGAAGCATCCTCCTCCAAACATGGTTTAGAACTCTTCCTGTTCTTGGACTTCAGAATGTGAGGAAATCTTGCTCTTTTCCATCGAACACTTTCCAAATGCTTCACTCTTAACTTCAATCTGTGAATGATTGCATCTTGAGAGTGTTGAGTATTCTTCATAACCTGTAACTCTTCAGTAAGAGCAAGAACCTCTGTTGACAATTTGGTACATTTATCCATCAATTCATTAAGTTGTTTCAGAATAGTCTCACCACTTCGGTCTGTATTACCTGACCCGAGAGGTGGATCATTGACATTGACATTTTGTACAAGTGGAGTAGCCATCAATTCAATATTTGGATATTCAAGACTAGTCTCAACACTTCGACCTGTGTTACCTGGTCCGAGAGGTGTATCATGGGCATTGACAACATGTACAGTATCATCCATCAATTCATGAGTAGTTCCATGACTGTCCTCATCACTTCGGGATGTATTAACTTCCCTGAGAGGTGAATCTTGAGACAAAAACTCAGTCTCAACCCTAGGTTGAACATCTGAGCCCCCCATATTAGCCAGTTGGCTGGGGTTACCATCTTGTGCATCAAGTTCAAGAGAACCTTCAGCAGTAGATGTTGCCAAGGTTGGGGTCTTACTTATGTTGACACTGGCCTGCTCAGTTACTAAACCAGAGACAGTAGTGTCAGCCCCTTCCTTCATGCCATCTCCATCACCTATGGCAGCCTCATCTGCAACCATGCCAGCACTAGTCTGAGGTAACTTAGTGCCCTGTTCTTGTGAAAACCTAGGTGAATGGGTATTTTGGGGTTCATTAGAGGATGATTCATTCAAACTTGAAGATGAGGATATGTGATGGGAAGCTGTGGGAGTTCCAGCTTCTTCATCCTCATTAACAGCAGCCACAATTTCCAAAATGTATTGAGATAGGGGAGTGTTAGTACAAGAAAAACCTTTCCCATTTTTCTTCAGAAAAGCAAACATTTTGATTGCCATTTTGCTACTTGGCTCAATATTTGTATGTTCCAAAGGTTCTTTTAGTTGATGGTTTATAATGAGTTGTAAAAACCTTGGATACAAATAAAACTGCTTTTTGACATACTTCTTCATACCTTCAAAAATCATGGATGAAAAATCAAACGGTTGTCCTTTGGCCAAACAAACCAAGGCCGTAGCTTGAAGAGCACTAAATTCATTCCATCCACCTACTTTAGGAAACAAACAATGTTGAAGAGTATGCAAAAGAAACTTCCAATGTGGGCAAAGAAGACCTTTATAAAATGTTCCACTAGCCTCAGGCCTCTCATACCCAATTTTCTCTAGCTCAGTCAAAATAACATCTGTGGTAAGATTAGGGGGTGTTGGAACACCGGATAGACGAAGACTTCTCTTAATAGATGTTTCACTAACAACAATACTCTCTCCATCCACAATACCAATCAACCTTTCCTCCCCTTCTAGAGTTACAAGCTTAACAGTTGACCAAAACAGGTGCATATGAGATTTAAATATGGGAGGATCAACTGTTAAAGCATACCTTAAACGTGATGTACTGAGAAAATCCATGACTTCATGAAAACCTTCAGCGGCCGGAACCTTGCTAAGAAAAGTGATTTGATTATGCTCATCAGGAAACTTTCTTCGAGCCATTTTGATTTTGGGGGTTTTGGATTTAATGAGATGAATTAGTGTTTTTGGGTGAGAATTGGTTGTAACTTTGAGCAGTTAAAATGTAGTGAGATCGAATTGAGTTTTGAAACCGTTTTGATCTAATTAGGGTTTAAGACGCGCCAAAAATTTCAATTTGACCCCTTTACTTTCAAACTCAGCAGCAGAGTTATGAAAAGTTTGACTAAAAGTTAACTTTCCCAAAATCTCCAAAGTTAATCCCTTAATCAGATTAAATACGATACCAACTCCTCATTTAAGTCTCATAAAAACCATACGTCTATAAATCCCTTGACATCTTAGAAAATCCCCAATTTCACAAACCCTAATACAAAAACCAAATAACCATGAGTGCATCAAAAACACCGATCATTGAAATTTCCTCTGATTCCTCTTCCGATACTTCACTAGGATGGGAAAATTATTTTCCCCCAATTTCATCTTCTGCACAACGCAAAGGCAAAGCTATTGTTGAAGAAGAAGTGTCTGACCCGCTTCCATCTACTCCATCTTCCTTTGAAGACTCCAGCTGTGATGAAGAAACAGCATCATGGCCAAAATCATTGACTTATTATCAAGGTACTTGGGAAATAGATCCTCCTCATCATCCCTTGACTGTCGAGCTCACAAGACAAATGGAGAAAGCTGTTGCCGCCTTTGGAAAGAGTGTCGATCCGCCTCATCCAAGGTCACGTACGGTGGAGCAGGAACTCCCTGTTCCAAAGAAGAATCCTGAGAAGAAACAAGTTCCATCCTCAAGTCAACAGCAAATTCCATCTCCAAGACCAGTAATACTGGCACTTCCCTACAAGAAGGTGTCTGAACACATGGGTAGCAGAGGACCCTGCAGCAAAGTCATGCCGGATATTGTTGGAAAAGGAAAAGGAAAGCTTGAGTAGTTATGTGTGGTAGGTTTGTATAGTAAGGTAGTTGGTTGGGTGTTTGTTTTGTGGTTTTTGAATCCTGACTGTTGATGTAACTCTTGCTTATGTAGTGAATATTTCTAGTAATGACTAAACATCTAATATCTTTGTGTTTATGAACATCCACTCTTATGCTTTTGATCCTGAATTGTTAACCTCCCCTGAAATTCAGAATCATCGTATTCTCATCAAGCAAACTTTTGTGACTTAACCTGCAAAAGATTAGTAGAAAGCCACAAAAACACAAGCAAGAATATCCCATAATGCATATAACCACATAAGACAGCATAGCAGCAGAGTAGCATAGCAGCAGACAATTCAAGAAATAACAAACTTTGACTTAACAACAGCACAAATCCTTACACAATTTTACAAAAACATACAGAGATAAGATGTTTAAAAATTAAAGATTTATCATGCCAATACTAGCAACTAAAAATTGAAATCTACTTATATCAAAACTTTTTGTAAGTAGATCAGCAACATTATTGTCAGTATGTATTTTAACCACTTGAATTAACTTTTTCTCATAAAAATCTCTAATAAAATGATGTCTTATCTCTATGTGTTTTGTTTTAGAATGAAAAACAGGATTCTTGATTATACACATTGTGCTGTTATTATCAATATAAATTTTGGTGTTCATGAAATTGTACCCATAATCCAAGAGTTGGTTCTGAATCCAGAGTACTTGTCCACAGCAACTGGAAGCAGCTACATACTCTGCCTCAGTTGTTGAGTTAGCCACCACAGTCTGTTTCTTGCATTGCCATGAGATTAGCCTATGACCAAGGTATTGACAGCCTCCAGTGGTTGACTTTCTATCCAAACTAGCTCCAGCATAGTCACTGTCTGAGTATGCTATCAAGTCAAAGGGTGAATTATTAGGATACCAAAGGCCCAATTTAGGTTGACCCTTTAGGTACCTGAAAATTCTTTTGACCACTTCCTAGTGTGAAACTTTTGGGGAAACTTGAAATCTGGCAAAAGCACACACATAAAACATGATATCTGGCCTTGAAGCAGTTAGATACATCAATGAACCAATCATTGATCTATAAAGATGTACATCAACCTCTTCCCCATCTTCATCCTTGAGCAAAGGTTTGTTTTTATCCATTGGTGTCTTAGCTGCCTTCACATCATTGAAACCAAATTTCTTTAACATATCAGCCACATATTTGTCTTGGCTAATAAAAATCCCATCTGATTTCTGCTTGACTTGAAGCCCCAAAAAGAAAGTGAGTTCCCCTATAGAACTCATCTCAAACCTGTTGTGCATAAGCTTTTCAAATCCTTCACATAGCACCTTATTTGTAGACCCAAAAATGATATCATCTACATAAACCTGAACAAGTAGGATATCCTTTTTGTCTTTCTTAATGAACAATGTTTTGTCAATGGTTCCTCTGCAAAAACCATTGTTCAACAAATACTTGGATAAGGTGTCATACCAAGCTCTAGGAGCTTGATGTAGTCCATACAGTGCTTTCTTCACCTTGTAAACCCTATCAGGATACTTAGGATCTTCAAATCCAGGTGGTTGCATCACATATACCTCTTCAGGAATCTTTCCATACAAGAAAGCACTTTTCACATCCATTTGATACACAGGAAAATTCTTGTATGAGGCATATGCCAAGAATAGCCTGATAGCCTCAATTCTTGCAACTGGGGAAAATACCTCATTATAATCTATTCCTTCTTCCTGAGTGTATCCCTGAGCCAGCAATCTAGCCTTGTTTCTAATAACAATGCCTCTTTCATCTCTTTTGCATCTGAACACCCATTTAGTACCAATTTCTCTTTTTCCATTAGGCAAATCCACCAATGTCCAGACTTCTTGAAGCTTGAACTGCAGCAACTCCTCTTGCATAGCTTCAACCCAACTTTCATCTTTCATAGCCTTGTGAATGGTTTTGGGTTCTTCTTGAGATAAGAAACAGGCAAACATACAAT
Organism: Artemisia tridentata subsp. tridentata; assembly: GCA_021014915.2. Taxonomy (NCBI): domain Eukaryota; kingdom Viridiplantae; phylum Streptophyta; class Magnoliopsida; order Asterales; family Asteraceae; genus Artemisia; species Artemisia tridentata. The sequence goes on from CP139505.1 coordinate 368,011,497, forward strand.
TTTGTAAATCCTTGTGGCTATTCCTCTTTTTAAGAGTTTGAGCAAACAATCCCTGATCAAGCAAATCACTCAAACTTTTTGATTTACTTCTGGTCTGTACAGCAGAGTGAACATCACCAATAATTTGCTCCTTTGGATGATTTTTGTGGATTCTGGTTGTTGGAGTGGGACTAACAGGTATATCAGTCTCCAAATTGGATAAATCAGCTTCAGCACCAAAAACATCAACAATTTCATCATCAGTGTCCACATATACTTCTTCTAATTCAGGCATCTCATTAGAAGAATCATCATAAGAATCACCATCTTTATCAGCAGTAGAGTCCTTGGGCACAACAACAGAGTTACCAAGCTTAACAACAGAGTATTTTGGCCTAACAGCAGAGTGTTTTGGCCTGGCAGCAGAGTTGAGAGAACTGCTGCTATGTTTATTCCCTTGTATTCCATCAATTTGTGACTCTTCATTTCTTTCCTTATCATCATTCTTATCATCATGAGAAGGCTCATCATCACCTTCTGCATTAACCTTTGGTACTTCCTTATGAACAGCATCATCATCTGAACTCTTTCCCTCTTTATCTGTTGGAGTGAAGAACTGATCAAACTTCCACTTTTCAATCAAAACAAACTCCTTTGCAGATCCATCCTTCTTTGCTTGTGTACCTGCATTGGGGTTAGTTTGTGTACCTGCAGACATGTTAGTAGTACCTGCAATGACTGGTTGATAATTCATACTTTTGGTTAGAGAATCAATATCAAACATCCATTCAGGTCCTTTTCCATCAAAATTAGGTATGGTTTCTCTAATTGTAACATGTAAATTTTCCACCACATGCCCAGTCCTTTGATTGAAGACCCTAAAAGCCTTACTTTCAGTGGAGTATCCAACAAAGAAACCTATGTCTGCTTTCTCACTAAACTTGCCTAAGTGGTCAATGGTGCTCAAGATAGTAACAGGACACCCAAATGGTCTAAAGAAATCTATCAGAGGTTTCCTACCATGTAGTAACTCATAAGGGGTCTTGTTATGAGGCTTAACTATCTTACTTCTATTTTGCACATAGCAAGCAGTGTTGACTGCTTCAGCCCAAAAGATAGTGGGTAACTTAGACTCTGACAACATTGTCCTAGCAGCCTCAATTAATGTTCTATTTCTCCTCTCAGCAACACCATTTTGCTGAGGAGTTCTAGCCACACTAAATTGTCTAGTTATACCCTTTTCCTCACAGAACTGATTCATCACTTGATTCTTAAATTCAGTTCCATTGTCACATCTGATGATCTTAACCTTGTGATTAAATAGGTTTTCTATCCTTGTAATAAAAGCCTTAAGAATGCCAGGTGTCTCATCCTTAGTAGCTAAGAAGAATACCCAAGTAAATCTACTAAAATCATCAGTGACCACTAAGCCATACTTCAGGATTCTCAAAAACCTTTGAAGGTAATCCTCTGACCAAGTTCCCTTTCACCAACTTGTTGATAGCCTTGTAGTTCAAATGTCCAAGCCTTCTGTGCCATAGTTTGGATTCATCAATAGTGGCTTTGGCAAACAGACAAGTTAAATCTCTTTTGGGAATAATGTTCTTTATGTCCACACTGTATATGTTGTCATTTCTAGGGACTTTAAGAAGTACTAATTTATCATCAGGTATCTTATAGTCGGGAGATAAGACAAGACATTCAGTGTCTGTAAAAAGAACAAAATTCTTTCTGTCACACATTTGTGAGACACTAAAAAGATTGAACTTGAGACCATTCACCAAATACACCTTCTCAAAATCCAATTTTCCAGTTCTGATGATGCCTTTTCCAACGATTTTACCTCCTTTAGGATCATTCCCAAAGGCAACATATCCACCATCCAAAGCTTCAAAGTTTTCCAAGTTGCTTTGGTCTCCAGTCATATGTGAAGAGCATCCACTATCAAAAATGCATTTATTCTTTAGCTCCTTTTGTAGATTGCCCTGCACAAAAAGTAAGAGAATTAGTTTCTCTTTGGGACCCAAGCCATTACTGACTTGGATCTGCCTTGTGCATCAAAGTAGTCAAATTTCTTCAACTGCATTGGTGCACTGCTGTGTCTGAGAACATGATCCAAAACTTTAACTTTAGGTTTCCAGACCCAGCAAGCTGAGGCCTTAACAACATAAAAATGGTTGCCCACAACAGTATCAGTAACAACTTTTGGCAAAACAGCAGAGTCTGCCTTAGCAGCAGAGTCTGCCTTAGCAGCAGAATCAACTATGTCCTTCTTTATGGGCCCTTTTGGTGCAATAGGTGAGATAACTCTAGAAGCACCATCTCTCATCAAAACTTCCTTGGGAACCATGCTTCTTTTGGGGTGAGGGTGAGTCTTTCTAGCAAAGTTTCTATGGTTTACCCTTGTATTTTGGTTCCAGACTGGTTTTTGATAGTAGTAGCACTCATCTTGCAGATGTTCAAAACTACCACAACTATAACATGCCTTTTTAAGTAATTGAAAATCAGTACCTAATCTTTGTGAAACTAGGTTGTTCCAATTTCTCTGGTTTCCTCTAGGCAAGTTATTGGTTCTTTTAGGATATACTCTAGGTGTGTTTTCATACTCAGCCATTTTCTTAGAGATACCTTTACCTAGCTTAGGCTTAACAAACTCAACCTTTTGAGCCTTAGGTACTTTTGATTCAACAACAGCAGGAATTTCTTCCTTTTTGTTCTAAGGGGTTGAATCAGATTCCACTACTTCATCATCACTGTCAGACTCCCAATCTTCAATAAGAGGTGCATCAGACCACTTTTTCTCAACCTTAGGTGACTCTATTTTAGGTTCACTAGTTTCACCTACAGGTTTAGCCTCAGACTCAGGTATGAAAGACAGTGTCCTTGTAGGAGGGGCATTGGCACTAAGTTTCTTAGGTGGAGCAACAACATTGTATCCTAGACCACTGCCTGAGTCTGCAAAGTGTCTTCCTATTGGTTTACTAAAAATGTCAGTGGCAAATTGTTGTTTTTCCACCCTAACAACATGTTTTTCAGTCTCACTTATAGCTGAGTTTCTAGCCTGTTCAGCCTCTTCTACTTTCCCCATAAGAACCTTAATCTCACAATCTTTCTTAATAAGCTCAATTTCTAAACTAGTGATCTTATCAAGATACTCAATTTCAGTCTTTTTATAAAATTCAAGCTTCTCTTCTACATTCTTTAAACCATATTCATAACTAAGATTGTCTAACTTAAGTTTTTCATTTTCCATTTTAAGGTTTTCATTGCTAGACTTAAGTATTTCTATTGTATCAGAACATGATTTAAAAGAACAAAATGATTCATTGGATACCTCAGAGTCTGATCCAGAGGAAGAGTAGGCCATAAGAGCAAAATGTTGTACTTAAGGTTCTTCTTCAGCTACCAATGCATAGTTAGGACCATCTTCAGCATGATCACTCCAGTCATACTCTCCTAACCCATCACATGACACCATAGCAGTAGTAGGATTTGGCTCTTCATCAGTAGACTTCTTGACATTCTCATTGTTTCTTTTTGGTGCTCTGCACTCTCTTGCAAAGTGTCCCTTCTTATGACAGTTAAAACATTCAGCCTTTGATTTGTCAAATCCCACATTCTTGTTTCTTCTGAACTTCATTTCTTTACCAGTTCTTTTAAGAAACCTTCTTGCCCTCATAGTTAGCATTGCAAACTGCCATTGCATATCAATCTCTTCAACATCATCAGGATCAAGTTCATCCAGATCTTGAGGCATAACTGAAGTACTTGTAGTAAGTTCAGCCAAATAAGCACAAATAGCAGCATCACTGATGGTGTTGGTATTTGTAGAGTCAGCAGCAGAGACATGTGAACCAGCAGCAGGAATGAAAGTACCAGCAGCAAAGTGCTGTTCTTGATGACTACCAGAATTCTTGTTGCTTGAGGAAACAAAAGCAAGATTGTTTGTGGGAGAAGATGAACTTGACAATCCCTTGACTTCAGATTCATATACTTTCAAGTTGTTATACAGATCATCCAATGTCATCTTCTCAAAATCTTCCTTGTGCCTCCAAATCACTGTGTGAGTGTTCCATTCAGAAGATAAACTTCTCAGAAATTTTAGATTGATATCTTCTTGAGATACATCAATCTTTAATAGAGCCATCTGACTGGTCAGCTTATGAAGTCTATGATAAGTTCCCTCAATATTCTCATAACTCAAAGCAGTAAAAGTTTCAAACTGGTGCTTCAGTAGGTTCTTTCTTGATTTCTTGGTAGCTTCATTCCCACCAAATCGAAGTTCAATAGCTTCCCATAAATCTATGCAGACTCAATATGATTAAAACTTAGTTGATAATCATTAGGTATTCCCATCATGAGAATACTGTGAGCCTTGACCTCCAATCTTCTCTGTGCTTTCTCCTCACTTGTCTTGAGTGTCAAGACTGATCCAGTAGCAGTCTTGGCTGGTTGACTGTCGCCATGTTGAACAACTTCCCAAAGTGAGTAATCAACCATTCTCATGTATTGTTGAATTCTCATCTTCCAGATCTCGTATTCTCCAGTCTTGAGCATGGGGACTCTTGATGCAGTAACCATGTGTGTTGAATCGAATTCCATTGCTTACTTTGATTATTAACAGATCTTGTATTCAGTAATTCTTCTTGGTACCAGTTTCTAGATCACAAGCTCTGATACCACTTGTTGATCCCAGTTGAGCTTCACGATCTTATTAATTACTTTAGATATAAACCTAAAGCAATCGGTATAGAAACTGATCTTGAGTTGTATACCAAATATTCTACGGAAACTAATACTTGATCTTAAGAAGAATTAAATACAAACGAATTATCAAACAACACTTCAATATATTAATATGATTGCTCGATAACAATAGGGTTACAAGAAACCTTGAAGTGTAAAACATTAATGATACGTATCTAAAACCTAACCCTAGACCCTCCTTTTATAGACTAAGGAATCCTAGTAGGTTACAAAACTTTCTATACACGAAAAATATCTTTACGTTTCTTTTCTATACATATCCTTAACATACTATACATATCCAATAAGCAGCAGTATAATCTTCCTAGCATCAGAGTCTTCGTGGCTAGCAGCAGAGTTATACTAAGCTTATTATCCCAATCCAGCAGAGTTACCAAACAGCAGAGTTATAGACTAACAACATAGTTACTTAGTATCAGCAGAGTAACACTTAGCATAACTCACGAACAGCAGCATCTTTAGACCCAACAATTACCAGTCGTTATCAGCAGAACCCAGGTGAACTCCACTGGACTGCTGTGAAACATATTCTCAAGTATTTAAGATCTACGAGAGAAATGTTTTTAGTGTACGAGGGAAATCCAGAAGCAGAGCTGTGTGTTATAGGCTACTACGATGCATCCTGGAAATGTGATAAAGATGATACGAACTCTCAGACGGGTTATGTCTTTGTGGTCAATGGAGGTGTTGTGGATTGGAAGAGCAAGAAGCAGAGTACTATAGCGATGTCTGCAACAGAAAGTGAGTATATTTCTGCCTCAGAAGCTGCAATGGAAGCAGTCTGGATTAGGAAATTTGTTTCAGGGCTTGGAGTTATGCCCTCAATCGAAAGACCCATAAAAATGTATTGTGACAACTCAGCCGCAATTACATTTGCTAATGAGCCTGGAATCATGAAGGGCACAAGACATTTCCCGATCCGGTATCACTATGTTAGAGAACAAGTGGAGATAGGCGAGATCGAGTTACTCAAAGTTCACACAGATGACAACTTAGCAGATCCATTAACGAAGGCTCTACCCGGTGGAAAGCTTAAACAACTTTCTGAAGGCATAGGAATTCGTTTAGCTGATAGTTTCATGCATATCTGTGATTAGTATTTGGATAATGGGATGTTGTAAAACAGTTATTATTTTAATGAAATAAAATAAATTGTTATGTTTGTTTATCATTTTCTTAATAATATATCCTATATTTGCATGTTTATATCCATGAATATATTTATATATTCTAAACTGTCCGTTGTCGGTTAATGATATGGGAATATCATTAAACTAAGACAAATCTGAGTATTGGTGGAATATACTTGAAAGTATATTGATGCGTTGTTATACCAATTTCACATGATATTCAATGATTTGAATATAGGACTTATCCCGAGTTCATGAGTTTACTTTATGGATCTTGTCATTAAGTAAATCATGTGTATATAGTTATCCTCAGACTTGAGATGCCAGATAACTGTCATGCATGTAGTGCATTTCTGTAATTCAATTTAACACTATACGTAACTGGTAGCTATACGGATTGTTTTCGGAAGCGTTGCGAAGTGCATGTGTTATGCTCGTAGTCAAGATAGAATTTGTTCCTTCAAATTTATTTGGAGTTTAATACTGCTGGGCCCCTCATAGGATTAGTAAGATGTTTGTGTGGCCACACCCAAGATCTCCCCTGAATAGTTCAGAAGATTTGGTAATCTTATTTAATCATAAACAAAGAGAAACAAAATTATTAATAAAGAATGACTTAGATCCATATCTTTATTAATGTGGTATTAGAAACAAAAGGATAAGTATGATGAGTAATCATCGAATGGTTTTTCCAGGAGACCACCACCCGAGTTGTACTAGGGGCATTGGCGTGTTGCTAGACGCTAACCAATGTCATTACACTTTTAATAGATTTCCAAGTGGGAGCTGTTAGAGTTAATGGAAAAATATTAATCGTTTATGTCTAGATTCGAACAAGGGACCGAGGGACTGCACACTTTACGTATGAATGACTAACGTAAATAATTAATATATAATTATTATGTATTTTAATTATTTGGACACGAAATGATAACTAACAGACGTTAAGTAATTAACGGAATTGAATAACGACCGTTAGGGAATAAAGGGAGGACCTTAAGTGAAATTAGGAGCTAAAAGAAAGATCTAGAACCCCATATTTGGGCTTGGCCGATCGGTGGCATGGGTTTCCTAACCCATGTTGATTTCTTTTCCTCCAAGATAGGGTTTGCCTATAAATACAAACTCAAGGGTCTTTAGTTTTTTACCTAGTGCATTGTTACTATAACCCTAACAGTTTTCTTCCTTCCTTCCTTGCAAAAACCGATCGGCACTATACCCTTAGTAGGATCGATTTTTGTGTTTCAAGTAAACAAATTTGTTTGGTTTTCTTGTGTTCAATTGCTAGCACCATTCGTTAGTTGATTATAGTACATGTGTACAAGAGCTCGGTAATAACTTACTTTAGTTATTCATCTTGGATTGTGAAACAAAAAGGTACGGGGTTTCACGGTAATCCTATTTATTGATCAAGTGAAGTGAAGAGAAGATCGATCCTTGTTCTTGCTAGGATCATGAGGTATGTAACTATTTATTATTCGGTAATTCTTTATGCGTGTTAAATATTAGATCTTGCTTCCGCTATACGTGCTTTGATGTGTTTATTTATTTAGATGATAGTCATGCTATTTAAATTCCAACAAAATCATGAAACTCATAGCCTCTTGACCCCTTGAAAACCTTAGAATAATCACCAATAAAACCCTTTGAAAATAACCCTTGATATCTTTAACTTTACCCAAAGAATGATCAATATTAATCAAGAACAAGACTAGAGCTTCAAGATCTTCAATCTATGATCAAGATATTAGTAATTTTTTTGATGAAATATGTGTTTTAGGGCTGTGTTGGGTTGTTCAATAGGGAGAGGGAGCAAATAAAATGAATCTATGTGATACAAACAATGTGAAGTGAAGTTAACTAGTGGTATCATGCCCTAGTTTTGATTAAATGGAATACATGTGTCTCTTGTGTATATTATTACACACCACCTCAATGCATGAGGTGGTTAGTGAATATTTTATTTGGTAAGTATTGGTTTATAAGGTATAGTTTGGTCCCGGTAATTACTAATGTTAAGCCCTTAAGTCTCAAAACTTAAAACTAGGGAACGTAAAAATATAAAACTTATAAAAATGTTAAATCTTATTAATATAACTTATATTAATAGTTTAAATGAGTGTTGGGTTCATTGGAGGGTTTGAATGTAGTTAAAACTTGAAATCGGAGATTTAAAATGCGTAAAACGTAAAAGGTGCAAGGTTTACCTAAAATTGAAAAATGTAAACTATGACGTTTAAAATAGGATTGCAAGGAACCAAAAGTGCATGAAAAGAGTATACTGGATATAGTTTAGTGTTGGTTTAATTAATTGTACGTGTCATGACGTACGTGGATAACTTCCGACGAAGTTAATTATTAAAAATAGAATAGTTAGGTAATTAAAATAAAAAAAATAATGACATGAAATTACGAAATGTCACAGCACGTACCCCTTAAGAGAGCGATGTCCCGGAGCTCAATTCGTCTAAATCGCCGTATGGTTTAATTGTCAAGAGAGGACGATATAGACAAGTCATCGTCGAGGTTTCCAAAGAAAGTTGAATGATCAAAAGCCCAAGCATCAAATATGTTTAATGAACATGAGTGGATGGATTGAAGAATTTTAATAAGCCATCAATTCTTGGAAGCGGATAATAGTACATTACTATTAGCTTATCAAGCTCGCGGTGGTCGATACAAAATCGGTAAAATCCACATAACAAATCACGAGTCGAGAGGAGTTCATAGCCCAAAGAATGATTCGTACGCATGCTATGGTGGATACACATAAGCCCACTCATTTATAATTTGTCACTTGCATAAAGAGGCGTCCCAATCCATGTAAGTAAGGAATTATAAACTTATGGTTCGGCGGTTTATAATTTTATTATTCAAATGAAGAGGCATCACAATCCATTTCAATAAGATGATTATAAATCATCCTATTTATATATTACCGACACTAAACACAATAAAAACAACACCAAATTCTGTTCTTCAAAATCATAAGAAGTAACGAGAAAAAGAATGAGACGTTAGTCAATCATGTTTCAAAGGTAAGTGTCAAAAGACGGCACGATCCGAGGTAACAAATTTAAAGTCATACTCCCATCAACTGGAAGAGTTCAAAATGATGGATTACGAAGCAATATATATGCTACTTTATTTAATTCCTTTCGATGATATTGAAATTCGGTGTAGTTTGTCAATTTCACTAGTTATCTTATCATTCGAGTCCAAGTTTGAATAGGCTTCTTATGCTTTCAAAATCGTCCGTGGCAGAGTAATTCGTAAGAATGTAACAAAATGGTTTATAGTATGGTGACAAATTGGGTATAAGGTAATTGACAGAACGATTTGCAAGGTGATAACAAGATAGTATATTCGGAACTAGTCCAAAACAGTTTATGTAGTAGCAGTATATCAGTGATTTAGTTTATAAGATGGTGGTGAAGTATCTTGTAAAAGAATGACGAAATTTTTGATTGGATAGTGACAAATAGTGTATAAAATTTTAGCGAAATGGTTTATAAAGTGATAGTAAAATAGTTTCACAAGGTAATGGCAAAACTGTTTGTAAGGTGTTTACAAAATAGTTTATATGTGATTAACAAAACAGTTTATAAGTTGATAGTAAGTCTGGTTATTAATTTATAAGGTATTAGTAAGGAAATTCTGAAGAGCATAGTAAATCCGTTTGAAATATAGTGAAAGGATAGTTTATAAAATTGTTTACAAAATGATAGTGAAATAGCAAGTGCAACGGATAGAAGTTGTCGCAACATGTTGATGCAAAATAGTAGTTAATTATGGGTTGAATAAATCCCACCGCTTGGAGTAAAAATGTTATAAGATGATAGGTTAAAGTCGCGTTCAATTTAATTAATTTGTTTCTAGGTGATGGGTTACGAGGTGATGTAGTGTTCCAAAAGTTTAGGACAAATATTCAAATTCATTTTCGGAGGTGGATAGTGAGATAATCAAGGGGAATCGATAGACTGAGATGGGTTTTATGTTAAACAATGCTGTGTAAGGTCATGAAAAGTTTTTAAATTATCATTCATGATGTTTTGAAAATAAATGGGACCGTTGTGCCACCCAGAATTCCTGAGAAAGTTTAAGGGGATCATAAAAATAAATAAGTATGTATAACAGTTTAGTAATTTTGGTGAAATAGGTACATAACTGGGAGGAGTAGGGTTTGACATGATAACCTAGAGACTGAGTATATAAAGAATAAGAATCGGTAAAACATTTATAAAGATAAGTAGTCGAGAGTAAACAAAGTGTATATGAATAATCTTTATATACATAGTATCAATAGTGGTGTTTCAGAAAGTAAGCGGAAATGCTCATTGATGCGTGCGATGTGTCGTTGCGGTTTAGCAGTATTAATGCCTACTCAAGTTTTAAATTTATATTTAGCCGACTTATCAATAACACACACACTTAACGAGCAGTGTTCCCGGTCTGTATGAATATAATGGTAAGTAGAGTGTCGATCACTAAGAGTGGAACGTATTATCTAGTTATTCTAATCAGTATTTTAATATATTAAGTTAGCTATACAACCTAATCTAACGCAAGGGGGTTCAGCCTGAGAGACTGGCACGATTTGGTTGCAATTAAATAATAAACTAAACCAATAGGCACGAATCAGCGAATAGCACACACGTACACAGATAAATACTTGAGACAATTAGAAGACTGTCCTGATAGATAAGTAGTTTGTCACTTGTTTTATTGCTAGTTTTATATGAAGTGTATAGTTCGATGCAACGCACCGAGATTAAGTCCTTTCTCGTTGGTTCTAATCTTATCGGCGAGTAAACCCTTAATGATTACTTATGACTATCCTATTTATCTTTCTTCCTACTTTTCTACAGACGATAGAATGCATAGGCGATCTAATAAATAGGCGAGGGCAGAGGCATGGCGACCCGATCAACGCTCAGCTAGACACAGAGGTTATCAATGCACTAATAAAAGTCACCAAAGACATCAACATATAAACTTTAATTAATGAGAAAGCAGTTTTAAGGGAGTGCAATCTTTTCGTTGTCACATTACACAAGCCACCAATCTTGATGAATTAAAGTTTACTAACACAATAAAGCAAAACTACTTAATGAATTAAACACATGCAGCACCTTCTTACAGCTCTTGTATCTTCGTTTGGGTGTGTCTTGTGCTGCCTATTCGTCTGAATTCGTCCTAGGGTTTCTGTACTTCGGTCTTCTGTCGAACTTCGAAACTCTTAATTCGTCTGGTCTTTGGGGTATTTATAGTTTCTGTCTGAGGGTAGGATGCGGCGCATCTAGTAAGTAGATGCGGCGCATTGACTTAACTTCGCGTGGGGTCCAAGATTAATATATTCAGGAATATTCGTACACCGCCAGAAGATGCGGCATAACTCCATAAATAGATGCGGCGCATGTCCTCTTGTATCTTGGATCGTATCTGGTGAAATATTGATAGTGATGCGCCGTATGTAATAAGTGAGATGCGGCGCATCTGGAGCAGATTTGTCTTGATCTTGTACATTTCGGTAGACTCTTAACTTCTTGCATGTTTTGCTCCATAATTAGTCCAAAATCGCCAAGTTTCACCAAATGCTTGTTTTTTACCTGAGAATTATAAAAGTAAACGATTAAGTATCAATCCTCATACATAATATAATAAAACAAGTCAAATTAATAGGATAAATGATGGTAATAAAATGTACTTATTTGAGTTCATCACTCATAAAACATGAGTTCACCGGGAGTAAGACAACCAATAGAAATTGATAAACTACAACATGTTTTGATGTTATATGAAATGATATTACATATGGTTATGAAAGAGTTTAGAGACCATTGTAATCACATATAATGTCTGAGAAATAAGAGAGACCATTGTAATCACATACAATGCCTGATAAATAAGAGAGACCATTGTAATCGCATACAACGTCTGAGAAATAAGAGAGACCATGGTAATCTTATACAATGTCTGATAAATAAGAGAGACCATTGTAGTCGCATACAATGTCTGAGAAATAAGAGAGACCATTGTAATCACGTACAATGTCTGATAAATAAGAGAGATCATTGTAATCACATACAATGTCTAGAAGATTTTAGTATTCACATAGAGAAACTTCATAAAAAAAATATAGCGATGCTTTATGAACAAGCAAGATAGTCGAACAATATCTTAAGTAACTATAGTAATATTCACTATACATATACGTATAGCAAGGGTGCACTTGAAGATTTGAATAAATTTCCAGATGGAAATTTATAATGCTCATGAATAGCATAAAATACAACAAGGAGGCTTAGTGCACAAAAGGTTACATATATAAGAAGTGATACTTTCGCGGATTATCGGACAAGTTAAGAAATAATTATAGTGCTCCTATAATTATCCTTAGTATAATATAATAAAGATATATACTCAATGGAGTAATAGGAAATTTAGGAAGTAGGCGCACATGAATATCGGACAAGCTGATGGAACTCATGACTTTTGAAAAATGAATGGTTATAGTCTAGGTTTTTAAATGAAAACGACCTAGTTCACTATAACATGTGCTCTGACACCAATCTATAACACCCCCATTTTCGGAACGCAGTGGAATACAACATGGGGTGCTATTTATTAGTCACATAGTACAAGTATAGTAAACGAACTCAAAATAGAGATGTTTATAATAAATTTTCATATTCGATAATATCAGAGTCTAACAAAACAAGGTCCCAAAAGTTTTACACGACACAAGTGTTCAAAAACAACCTAAGTTTAATCATAACATAAGTTTTTAAATTTTTATCGAATGTAATTTTTAAAACATAGTCCATTCTTGTTGATATCCATATCCTTGCGCCGCCCATCCAAGCATTAAACACCTACGGACCTGAGATAAAACATGCTAAAAGTCAACAATAATGTTGAGTGAATTCATAGAGTTTAATAAATAATATGTTGAATACAAGCATTATTCATAAATTGACATGTAACGAATACAAGTCGGGAAAATAAGATTATAGCATCGAGCTCATGAAACCAAACCTTGACTTAAATTTAATAATGCCCCTCAAAGGTAAATTTGCCAATTTACCACAAATTTCTCAATATTATGCTACCCGTTGAATATGAGCGCTACTCATCCGGACAGGCTTGTCAAGCCAAATATGCATATTCATAATACTAGCATTTCCCACGGATTTGACGGTTCATGAAATTAGGGACATGAATGGAAAAAGTTACTCAATAACTATAATCATGTAATCAGGTCAAGCATACCAAAAACTACTTGTATTCAGTTTGTAAAACTAGCATGTATCTCCCCCAATGGGTTTATAAACAGTTTAAGAGTTAAAGTGGGGCTATGAACTCACCGATAGCAAAGTGAACGATCAAAGTGAAGTAGCGAAGAATAAACCGCAAGAATCCTACGAGCAACCTAGATATATATACGCGTGTCTTAGTTTCAAAAAATAATGATGCAATTATGTCTATACACTATATAGGTTATAATCTCAACTATACTTGGTACATAAAGATTTAATTTGGCATTTTAAAATGACTACAAGTGTGAAATATATATTTCTTACAAAATTTCAAGTATTAAGTCTATTTTTGTCCTCAAGTCCAAAATAAGTCTTAAAGGTTCAATTTAAGTCTAAGGGTTCAATTTTAGTCAAAGGGTTCAATTTTTAGTCAAAAAGTTCAGATTAAGTCTAAAGGTTCAAAATATATTAGGTGGTTCAAAATAAAACTTAAGGGTCCAATTACATAAGTTATTAATCTTTTCATACTTTTCATTTATAAAGCTGATGGAATTTTTATAAACTTGTTCACTTTCAAAAATTCATTACTCGCAAACCGTAAGTCGAAAAATTATGTTCTTTATATTCCTAGTTTCCTTTAAGTCCCTAGTTTACTTTAAAAATAAGCTTACTCAAAAATCTGCAGGTATAACAACTTTTAATAAATTTTCTTTACAGATCTGTCCTAAAGACAAATGTGACTGAGTTTTACGTCTTACCAAATCGGTCGTCATTCGAAATCTACAGCTCATATGAAAGTGAGGCCAATTGGAGGTGATAGCTCTATTTGTCTAGTACAGGCTACATATTTAGTTTTCAAAAAGTTCTGAAATAAAACATGATTTTTGCCCCAAATGCCAACATCATACAGAATCTGACCATTTTTACCATAAAATTCATAGTTTAATCATCGCGTATCGTCACGGGATTCGCCACCCGGGGAAATGACCACAAGACATAGATCTACAATTAAATATTTTTATTTTAGGTCTAAAGTCCACTGATCATTACAGTTAATTCCATTTTTGCCCCTGAACAGAAAACTATTTTGCATGACATGTCCTTTTAGGGTTTTCTAGTAATCTAGCCTATGTACCAAGTATAACCAAGCATAATAAACTTGTATATCATATAAAGTACATCAAGAAACATATAATCACAGAAGTAAAAATGAAAGTGTGAGTATGGTACCTTACAAAGATTGATGAACAAGATATGATCAAGAAATAAGGACAATAAACCAAGATTACCCAACAATACTTGCACCTTTTCTTTTACCCAAATCAACCCCATCTTTGACCGCCAAAATACTTTGAAAAATCAAGAAAATCACAGCCTCTTGACCCCTTGAAAACCTTAGAATAATCACCAATAAAACCCTTTGAAAATAACCCTTGATATCTTCAACTTTACCCAAAGAATGATCATTATAAACCAAGAGCAAGACTAGAGCTTCAAGATCTTCAATCTATGATCAAGATATTAGTAAATTTTTTGATGAAATATGTGTTTTAGGGCTGTGTTGGGTCATTCAATAGGGAGAGGGAGCAAATAAAATGAATCTAGGTGATACAAACAATGTGAAGTGAAGTTAACTAGTGGTATCATGCACTAGTTTTGATTAAATGGAATACATGTGTCTCTTGTGTATATTATTACACGCCACCTCAATGCATGAGGTGGTTAGTGTATATTTTATTTGGTAAGTATTGGTTTATAAGGTATAGTTTGGTCCTGGTAATTACTAATGTTAAGCCCTTAAGTCTCAAAACTTAAAACTAGGGAACGTAAAAATATAAAACTTTTAAAAATGTTAAATCTTATTAATATAACTTATATTAATAGTTTAAATGAGTGGTGGGTTCATTGGAGGGTTTGAACGTAGTTAAAACCTGAAATCGGAGATTTAAAATGCGTAAAACGTAAAAGGAGCAATGTTTACCTAAAATTGAAAAATGTAAATTATGACTTTTAAAATAGGATTGCAAGGAACCAAAAGTGCATAAAAAGTGTAGACTGGACATAGTTTAGTGTTGGTTGAATTAATTGTACGTGTCATGACGTGCGCGGATAACTTCCGACGAAGTTAATTATTAAAAATAGAATAGTTAGGTAATTAAAATAGAAAAATTAATGACATGAAATTACGAAATGTCACAAATAACATTGTTCTTATTTATTCCGCTGCATGATTGTTATTCCTTGTTATTGTTAATCCCTAGTGCTCTAAACGATCTATGCAGTTTTTCTAAACTTCACAGATTTGGTAATTTTGCTCAATCATAAACAATGAGAAACAGAATAGTTGAATAAAGAGTGACTTAGATCCATATCTTTATTTAACAAGGTATTAGTGACAAAAGGATAATAATAATGATGAATCATTAAAAGGTTTTTCTATGAGACCTTACTCGAGTTGTACTAGAGGCATCGAAGTGTTGCTAGACGCTAACCGATGTGATCACACTATTAAAATATGTCCAAGTGGGAGCTGTTAGTTTTCTAGACATAAATTAGCAAATGTGTGTTAGGATCGAACTCGAGATCACGGGATTGTACACTTTATGTATGAGAATTAAAGTTTAATAATTTAATATAAAATGTTATATTGAATTATTCATTACACAAAACGTCTAACGACCATTAGTATTTAACGATAAATGACTAACGACCGTTAACTAATAAAAAGAAAGAATTAATAGTGATTAATTGGCAAGTCAAGAAGTTTCCGGAAACACCCCTAAGGGTTTAGGTCGATCGGATTTGGGTTGGGGAAACCCAATCCTCTTCCAACTTGGACTCCAAGTTTCTCACACTATATAAACAAGGTTAGGGGTTCAATGTTTGGATCTCTTGTGCACACATACATAACCCTAAACTTGTTTTTCTTTTCTCTTGTCTTTTGGCCGATCGACAAACACCCTCTCCATAGGGTCGATCGACTTTTTGCCTGAAACAAATCATTTGGATTAGTTTTGTGTTCTAAAACTAGCATTACTTTAATTTGTTATAGTACATGTGTACAAGAACGTGATTCAATCACATTATTGATTGAATCCTGGATTGAATTACAAAACGGTAAGGTGTAATTCATTAATCCATTTATAACCCCTAATTAGGGTTCTTGGTGATTTATTGAAGATTTGATTCTTGTTTGGCTAGAATCAAAAGGTTCGTATACATTTTAATTTGGTGACATCTTATGTGATCCTCTATACGCTTCCGCATGATTACTTGATTTATATTGTTTATATATATGATTAGTCATGTTATATAATCACAACAGATATAAGTGGGAAGTATCTTTCCAACTTTGATCTTTTCTCTCACAAAATGACAATCAATTTCTATTTGTTTAGTCCTTGCATGTTGAACTGGATTAGAAGCTAATGCTTTGGTAGATGCATTGTCACAAAAGATTCTAATTGGACTTGTAGGCTTGATGTGTAGATCTTGAAGAAGAGAATTGAGCCAGGTGATCTCACATGAGCAATTTGTACTCAGCCTCTGTTGAGGATCTTGAGACAGCATTCTGTTTCTTTGAATGCCAAGATATTAAACTATTGCCCAATAAAATTCCAAAACCTGTAACAGACCTGATTTAAGCAGGGCAATTAGCCCAGTCACTATCACAATAGGCCTAAAGAATGAGAGTATTTAACTGTGGAAAGAACAATCCTTGTTCAGGACTGAGCTTGATGTATCTAATCACCCTGTGTAAAGCTTCTAGGTGAGATATGTGTGGTGACTGAGAAAATTGGCTTAAATGGTGAGTTGCAAAGGCAATATCTTGCCTGCTAATGGTGAGATAGATCAGTTTGCCTACCAAGGTTCTATACAGAGTTGGGTCAGGAAAAGGGTCACCTGCATCATAGGTAAGCTTGACTGTGGGTTTAAGTGGTGTTTTGGCATATTTGGCAGTCATCAATCCTGCATGCTCAATAAGATCCAGAGTAGATTCTTTTGGGTCGTCACTATAACTTTGAAATTCCTCAGGAAGTTAATTCGAAGGTAGTAGTGTAAGGGTCCAAGATCTTTTATACTGAACTCTTCGTGTAACTTTGTTTTGATTTATGTGATGAATGATAATGTGTTGCCTGCAAGGAGGATATCATCCACATAGATGAGAAGAACCAGTGAGATTTTGGGTGTGAAGTAGGTGAACATAGAAATATATGCGTGACTTTGCTTGTATCCCATGGTGGTAGGAAGGTAGTAAGGTTAATGAACCACTACCTATTGGCTTGTTTGAGTCCATAAAGGGAATTCTTCAGTTTGAAAATAGTGTTAGGAGGTACTTGTTTGTTGTAGCCACTTGGTAGAGTCATGTAAATATCCTCATGTAAGTCACCATGCAAGAAAGCATTGCTAACATCTAATTGGTGAATATGCCAGTTAGAAATAAAAGGAAAGGCAAGGATGGTTCTCACAATTACCATTTTAGTCACCGGAGCAAAAGTCTTAGTGTAATCTACCCCTTCCTTTTGGTTTTACCCTTTGCCACCAATCTAGCTTTGTATTTGTCCACTTTGCCATTTTCCTGATACTTGATCATGAAAACCCATTTGTGGCTAATTGGTTGCTTTATGGGTGGGAGAATGGTGGTCTCCCATGTTTTATTTTTCTCCAGAGCAAATACTTCCTTTTTCATTGCCTCTACCCATTTTGGTGATTTTGATGCTTGAGCGTATGAACTAGGTTCTGTTTCAGGATGAAGTGAATTAATGAGGTAGTGTGGAAGGGTTCGTGATGCTGTTCTAGTTGATGAAATCTGAGGCATGATGTTTGGAGTAGAAAGAATGAGCAGAGGAGGGTGGTTTCTAGAGATGATAAGCCTTGAGTTTGGATGGAGTGGTCTTGGTTCTGGTAGAAGTTCTGAGAGGTGGTTGTGCAGAGGTAGATTGAGGTTCTGATGTGGCTGATGTGGTGGGTAGTGTTAGTATAGAAGTTGGAGGTTCTGGTGTAGTTGATGTGGTGGGTAATGGTCTTGTTGTGGTGTTGTGTAAAGGTTATGTGAGAATTGGAGATGATGATGTAATGCTAACAGGTTCTGATGTTGGTGTGGTTTGAGGAGAGGTGTTGATTGGTTCTGAGGTTGATAAAGTTGGTGAAATGATGATGGATGATGGAACAGGTTATGGAAAGAAGATGGGAGATGAAGTGGGATTTGAGGTGTCTATATTTGGTTGTGAATGGTGAAATGGGAAAATGTATTCATGGAATGTAACATGTATGCTAACAAACACCTTTTTGGTTTCTTATGAGAGTAATAGATAGCCCTTTTGATTCAGAGGATAGCCTAGAAGGATTGATGGTATGGCTCTTGGTGCCAACTTATTTGGTGTGTGTGTGTTGAAGCATAGGCTAAACAGCCTATGGTTTTGAGGTTGGAGAGGTATGGAGGTGTTGGGAAAAGATTTTCGAATGGGCTTTTGTTGTTGAGAATGGTTGAGGGTAGTCTATTGATAAGATAGGGAGGTTCTAGAAGACTGTAGCCCCATAGATTTATAGGGAAGTGTGCTTGAAAATGAATTAACCTAGCTACCTCTAATAAGTTTTTGTGTTTCCTATCTGTCATGCCATTTTGTTGTTGTGTATTGGGGCATAATGTTTGGTGTATGATACCTTTGTTTTGAAAAAAAAATTAGTCATTGAATTATTTACAAATTATGTCCCATTGTCACTTCGAAATATTTTGATTGTGGTTTTGAATTGAGTTTGAACGTAGTGATGAAAAAATTTTATGTTTAAAGTGACATGTTGTTTTATGGGGATCAAATAAGTCCAAGTGGTTCTGGAATGGTCATCAACCAAAGTGAGAAAGTATTTATAGTTGTTGAGTGTTTAGTGTTTATATGACCCCCATGTGTCAGCATGAATCAACTCAGAATTGTTCTATGCATGAGATGTACTAGAAGGAAAAGGAAGTACAGTTTGTTTAGCTAAAGGGCATACATTGTAATGGAAGTTTGGTACATCAGAAGAAAGGAAAGGTAAAGACTTTATTTTCTTTTGTACATGGACTGAAGGATGTCCTAGTCTATGATGCAAATCCTTTGAAATAGTATTTATAATTGATGTAGGTGTTAAAGAAGAGGGTAAAGTGTCAGAGGTGATGATTTACAGGCCAACAGATTGAATCCCATGGGCTATGCCATCAGATTGAATTCCACAGGCTATCTTCTGGTTCTTTCCATAGAAAATGCAAGTAGTATGAGTAAATAGGACAGAAAGTGTGGTGGTTTTGGTGACTTAGCTTATGGATAAAAGGTTGTATGCAAAGGATGGTATGTAGAAAGCATTGTGTAGTATCAAATGTGGTCTAATCCTCACAGAACCAGTGATGGTCACCATGATTTGATGACCATTTGGGAGTGAAACTATGATACGTGTAGTGCATTGTTTGATATTAAACATTAGTGTAAGTGTGATGCAGATGTGGTTATTGGCTCCATTGTCACACACCCAAGCATCCTTAAAGTGTGAAACAC
Organism: Artemisia tridentata subsp. tridentata; assembly: GCA_021014915.2. Classification (NCBI taxonomy): domain Eukaryota; kingdom Viridiplantae; phylum Streptophyta; class Magnoliopsida; order Asterales; family Asteraceae; genus Artemisia; species Artemisia tridentata. Next base: position 368,031,162 of record CP139505.1, read on the forward strand.
ATAAGCAATGAACAAGTATCTACCTGCTGCAAAGATTTTGGGATCACAACTTCCTTGAGAGTTCTGCAGCATCATCATTACTTGGTTCAACTGGTTCTGCAAGTTTTCCATCTTGGCAAACATTGCTGCATCTTCACAGTTTTCTTTTCCAATAGTTGAGGCTCCATCTGATCTAACAGCTATATTGACTACTCTTGACCTTTATTCTTGCGTTGTGTCTGTAACCTTGTTGAGTGGCTTCAGTTTTCCATGAAGTGGATGTCCCACAGGATACCCAAAAATTTGGTAACATTCACTCTTATAGTTCCCCTCTTTTTGGCAATTTCAGCAATAAATCCCTTGTCTTAAAGGTGTTCTTCTAGCATTAGTGTCAGCCCGGTGGTTCCAGTGTTGCTAGTAGTCCTTTTTTTCCTATGGTATGGTTGTGAAGAGTGACTTAGTTTGTGTATGTAGAGAGTATAATAGGGGTCAAGTACTTAGGAATAGTGGTCTCTCTTTGTTTTTCTTTCTGACTTAACATGCCATAAGCCTTAGTGCCATTAGGTAATGGATGCATCAGTAAAATTTGACTTCTCAAATTAGCAAAACTCTTATCTAATCCCTTCAGGAATTGAATTAGCTTCTTTTTACTCTCCCTAGCCCCATTTAGCCTACCATTCTCACAAGTACAGTTACAGGTGCATAGGGACGGGGCTTTTAAGGCATCCATTTCATCCTAATATCCTTTCAACCTCTAGTAAAAGACCACAACTGAACAATTAGACTGTTGCAATTATGCTATCTCATTACTTAATTGGTAAATCCTATGGCTATCAAGTTGGGAATAATGATCTTTCAGTTCTAACCATAAAGAAGATACTGAATTAACAAAGATTAAATTGTTACTTATTTGGTCAGAGACTGTGTTACGGATCCAAGAAATAATCATGTCGTTATAGTACTCCCACATTGCCCTTAGAGGTGATTTTGAATCAGGTTCTGGATATGCCTTAGTTATGATCTTGAGTTTATTCTTTGCGTTGATAGCAATGGTCATGGAGTGCCGCCATGAGCTATAATTTTCCGATCCAAGAAGCTTCTTTGAGATCATGATTAACCTGGATGATAGTTCTGATGTAAAAATAAGGAATGATTCACGGAATTTGTGTCTTCAGGTTGAAAACTTGATTCTCCGATGGTGTTTGGTGGTGGCTGTGTTTGAGTAGGTGATGGTTGTAGTGGTCGCACCATTGTAACTGTTGTTTGTTTGATTGATTGTTGTGGTTATTTTTTATTGATCGAAAAAAGTTTGTTACAACAGTTTTTGATTGATCGGAAAAATCTGTTATGATGGTTTCTGATGGTTTGTTAGGGTGGTTGTTGAGTTTGTTATGATGGTTGTGTCATCGGTGCTCTATGGCTCTGATACCATATGATGAAACAGTGAAGATAGGGAAAATGGGATTTTATTATTATGAAATGAACTGTTCCAAATGAAAAGAGATTACATCTATTTATACTAAAGCTACTACTACTAAATAGATGACTAAACTTTGACCAAACTATACATTTAAGTAAACTTTTTAAAGTATCTTTGATGCTTCAAGTAGTGTGAAGATATAGCATTATGGCTTCTAACTCGGCTCACTACATTGATCCTTTTTGTAGTAGCATTGTTCATGACCTGTATTCCTTTAGGATAACTTGGATCAAGCAAAACCCTCTCTGGCACTCACACTTTGGTCAAGTACCCTGATTAAGACTGCATACGTTGTTAAGCCGACTACCTACAGTGCCACGAAAGCTAAGGCTTATGTTTTCAGGTTATGACCAAACAGTTCCCCAACTTGAATTATCAGTGGAGTCTTTTCGATGATAATATTGGGTAAAAACACCATCAAAAACTAGTGTAACTCAGTGATAATAATCACCAAACAGAAGCTCTTGGTTTGGGGTAAGATCATATCTTTTACCATTTCTCCTCAATATATACAAATATCCTGCTGCACTAAATATCCTGCTCACCAAAATTCGATTCGATTGACGGCGTCACAAGTTGCTGAACGATGGCGTCACGACGGCGATATAGCTACAAGTGAAACCTTAATGACGGCGGGTTGACGGTGTCACAACCATCAGGTGACGCCGTCACCTTTGTAAATCTATATATACTTTCGCATGTTTTCCTTTAGAATTGTAACATATTTGGGTATTATCTTGGAGCCACTTTGGTGAATGAATTTAGCAGCGTTTGTAAGGGTTTTTCAACCCCCAAACCCTATGTTTAATTGACGACAAGTTAACCATCTTTTAATCATTCAATATGTATATATGTTGTTTGATTATATGTGTTTCTTTTCTTCTTTTTAAAATGATCGGCTAGATCTATTAGTGTTTGCTTAGATTGAATGAAACATAGTTATTAATTATTAATTTTCGTCTCTTGTTTAATTGGTTGCCTTGCATTAGGAGTAGGAAAACTGACTTACGTCTTACATGTATTAGCTTGTACATCCTACTAAATGCAACACTAGAGTGTACCAGATATTTTTCTCGTTGTATTTATTGCATGAATTGCGGCTTGTCGATAATAGGAGTTTTAATGACCCTTAAGACTCTTAAAGGAGACCTATACGTTCATAGAGTTAAGGACTTCGGCACCTCCCTACGACCAATATTAAGGAATACAACATGCTAATTAAAACAAGGACGTGACAATTTGACAAATCAATAAGAGATACTAGGGAGTAAAGATAATCTAAGTGAACACATTTACCCATCATAAGAGTTACCAACAATTTATTTTTCTGCATATTTGGTTTAATTTTAGTTTACTTAATTTTAATTAATTAGTAGTTAAAATGGCCACTCTTCAAACCCCGAGATATTTAATTTCCTTTATAAAATAATATAAAAAGAAACACCCCTCACCTTTAGACCTATCTCGTCATACACTTCGGCCTTCACAACACTATTCCCCTAGATAACGATCAATCCCCCGTGTCTTGCCTATACTACACTACAACGGTTAGGTACAATGCCTAGGAGGATTATAAAACTTCTTGAGGTTTACAATAATCCACATCAATTTACTTGATTTAATGATCCTTGGTTGAAGGCCTAACACCATAGTATTCATCCTTGAATCAAATCACCATAAACAAGAATCAAATCACCTTTGACTCTAGGGTTTTTATTAGGTTTCATGCAAGTGTTTTACTAGATATTTACAAGCATTTAGGTATTTGGAATACTTGGTTTTAAAGATTTGGGTTGCTTTGGAGATTCGGGTTTTGTTTGATTTGGGTTTAGTGTTATTGATTTAAGGGTTGTGATCTTGTGTTCTTGTTCTTGATTCAAACTTTCACCATCCCTTTTAAAGAACACCACTTTCATTTACTTTCTTGTTTGCTACTATACTCTATTCATTTTTATGCATATCATACATTTATGGGATTGACTATACCTTGGTTAGGGTTAGAAACATATTAGAAACATGTCTTGATGATTAAAATCTGAATTGATTTGTAACAGTAGCAAAAATGACTTATTTTTATAAAAAATTATTAAGGATCTGGGCAAATCTAAAAATACGGGCTTCTAGGTCAGTTTCTTAGCTCCGTTTTTCCGGGTGGCTTAACCCGTGACTCCACCGGATGAATTAATTAAAAATATTTTGGTAAAACATGTCGATTCTCGAGTAACAAATTTAAAACGTGTAAAAGTCATTTTTTTGTATTATTCTAACTGTTCGTGATAAAATAAGAAAGTTAGTAGACATGTTAACTTAAATGCGACTGCTTGAATGGGGTCAAACCGAGTTATAAAACTCAAGATATCGCCATTTTGGTGAGACTACAATAATATGAAAATAACCAGCTTGGGTACTCAGGGTTATTTTGGTAATTTTACCTAGGTAACTAAACATTTTGGACAGTGGGACCCACAAAACTAACTTGTACACTCAAAGCGATTTCTGTGAGTGTCAAGTCTAGGTCATAACTACTTAAGAGTTTGGAGAACCCAGCTTTTCTATTCGGGTAATCAAACTTAAAAACCTAATAACTAAAAACTAGGGCTTGTAGCTTTTTGTTAACTTGTCAATTTTAGTCTCCTTTCTTTTACAAACTTTGAAAACCCTAAGTACCATGGTATAATAAGTGAATAAGCATTTTAAAACTTGTTTGCATTCATACGTTACTATTTACTCGACCTAAGATGCGACTATCATTCTAGGTTGCTTCTAGGAACTTTGTGCGGTTTTTCCATACTTCATATCTTGTACTTTGTATCATTCACTTATGGTGTGTTCACGGCTCCTCTTTACTACTTAGCTGTTTTACAAACTCCTTGGGGGTAATACATGCAACTTACTTTTTACTATGGACACAAGCATGTTTAAAAATGTAAGCTTACCTGAAAGTATTATTTCCTAAGTACCCTTTCTGTCGGAGAAGTCCCTATTTTCATAAACCATTAATTACAAAGTGTAAGCGCGAATGCTAGTGAATAGGCATATTGGGATTGACGAATCCCATTTGTGTTGCTTGGATAAAACAACTGAACACAGTGTATTTGAGATTCTAGGTAACGGCATGCTTATCTACATAGGGCATTTGTTACTATTATATCATTATTGATACTCACAGGCAACGCTTTAGGTGTCACAAGCTTAGAGCAATAATTACTATCTTAACGGTCATTGTATTCACTGCACTTATCAACATAAATCTGAAATCTTGTTGTCCATTACTTTAAGTATAAACATGTGAATTTCACTCAACAATTTTTTTGACTTTTCAAGCATGTTTATCTCAGGTCCATAAGGCGTTAGCAGGGTTGATGCATTAGAGTCTCATGGCATTTTGAAGACTTTATTGCACCATTACTTTCCTTTCGATAACTCTTTCAAAACATTATGTACTCTTGTATTTTGGAACCTACTTTATTATTAATGTTGTAAACACTGATTTTTAGCGAATGAATTATTTTCAAAACGTCTCATTTAGAGTCATTTTCTATGATTTATGACTATGTGCTATGAAGTAACACCTCAAGTTGACTTCCGCTGCTATCCTGAAAATGGGGGGGGGTTTTACACTTAGCATCTAGAGTAACAATAAAACATATTTTTGAAGTCGGGATTAACATAATAATTAACACAACATATTTTTAGTGTTTCTAAATACTAAAAATGCGTTTAACTATTTTTCTTAAACTTTTGACTTACTTAACTTTATAAACCTCACTACAAGTCTATAAGGGTGATAAAACTTTGTAAAACTCATATGCATTTAGTACATGTTGCATCGTTTCTGAAACGACTTATTATTCTAGGTCAGGTTTAGGATTTCCTGTCATTATTAAAGGTAATACCATTCCCAATACTTTGATTCCTTGAGGTGCATTTCATAGCCTCATTTTACATGTTTATACTTGTTTTGAAATGCTTAGAGTGAGAATACATTGCTTACTTTTACTTATGAACACAAGTACATAAAACATTTACAGAATGCCTAAGTTATTATGTCTCTATTTCTCATGAATCGTTAATTAATTGTATGCATGAATGCTGTAAATAGATTTATTGGGTTGACACCCCCGTCTTGTTAAGTAGCCATTTGGAGAGCTTTGGGTGTTTGGCAAGACACCTAAAAGGGCATACTTACATATGTGCAGTTATGCATACAAAACATGTAGGCTCCAGGGTCATGAGCTTAGTACATTGTAATACTTTTTCTATGACATTGTATTCATTATAATGGTCATACATGGAAATCTTGTTGTCCGCACTTAAAATTACATTTACATAAACCTATGAACTCACCAACGTTATTGTTGATATTTGTAGCAAGTATTTGTCAGGTCAGTAGAAGTTGTTGCATGCGGTGCATTGGAGCATCATCCATAGAGTCACATCCTGCAGTTAGACATGGCAAAAGCACCCAAAACCGACGGGGAAAAACCGAAACCTGAACCGGTTGGGTCGGGTTCGGGGGCGGGTTGGCGGGTTTGGGTATTGATAAAAATTTTTAGCCGGGTACGGGTTTGGTGATGGGTTCTGGTAATACCCGCCCGATTACTTGTACCCGTACCCGTACCCGTACCCGTATCCGTATCCGTTTACCCGAATCTATACCCGCTTTATTAATATTATAATTAACTAGAATATATATACATTATATATAATTTCTTCCATTATATTTTTTTATATAAGTATCTCTATTGCATAACACATTTTATTTTGTACATGTATTATTCAAAACCGTTAAATCGTTTGATAAGATAATCATTTTCTTTAACTTTTAAAAAATTTGAATATATTAGGGTGTTTTCTTTTGTTTTGTCGGTAGATTTTAGTGTGACTTAATCTTAATACCGCTATTTTGTCCAAATAATATTCAATTAGGGATAACCGATACCCGCGGGAAAACCCGAAAAACCGATGGATAATATTAATTAGGTATCTGGAGGGTAATGGGGCGGGTACGGGTTTGGATATTATAAACGGGTTCGGGTACGGGTACACTAAAATCCGCCCCAAACTCGACCCATTCCCATCCCTACCTGCAGTCACATCATAATGGAGATTTTCTAGCATTGTCTTAACATTTCATTTGAACTTTGAATTATTTTCATTTGAGACATATACTTTTGAAACTTGTTAGTGTCAAAACTTATTTACCTAATCGAATGTATCTTTTTAAAACAGATCATATAGAGGTCGTTCTTTATATTCTTGTCTTTGTGCAATGAACGCGATGCCCCGGTTACCTTTTTGCTGACACATTTTAGGGGTGTGACAAAATTGATGATGATTTATTTAGTTATTTACCTCAAGAAGAATATAAGAGTACATGAAGTAATGAATGAATTCCTTTGGATAAGTCTGTAGGACACTAGAACAATCTTTATCACACCTTAATATGTGTATTCGAATGGTACTCAAGAGAAAGAGAGAAAGAAGATGTGTGTTGTGTATATAATCCGGATGTAAGTATATTAGATTAGAGAGAAGAATACAAAACACACACACTCCCACCTCTACACCTCTAAAGCACACTTACAAATGAGGTGCGAGAGTGGTATATATAGATACAAAGGTGACGTCCTAGTGGGCTTTCTATGGGCCGAACTTACATGGACTTTGTATTGGACTATGGTAAATTAACTAGTAACTTATTAGATTTAGTCCATGAAGCCCTTGACTCATTGTCTATTCTATATAAAATACATGACACATTACAAAGTTGTTAAATACGAAATGACCATCACTTTATCAATGTTAACAATCTCCCCCTAAGGGATGGTCATTCAAATGATGCTCCCAGTGATTAGGTCATTAGTCTTCGTCGTCTTGAACTTTGTGTGTCGTTGTAGAATAGTCTTGGTTCATTTGTTCCTTCATGCTTTTTGATCTTCAAAGTATCTTCTTTTGGTTTTTATTGTATTGGTCAACATCTTCATGGATCTATAGCGTCGTATCCTCCATCATACTCATACTTCTTGAAATTCATACTTATGTCTTCCTGGTTTGATACATGAGCTTGTTCTTGACATCTTGATTAGCTTCTTGACTTTGTCGTAACACTTTGTCTTTAACTTGATCTTTTTGTCTTAAACTTTTCACTTTGAGCTTTGTTGAGGATGATCTTCATAAGTATGATCATGAGGAGTTATAGATGTTGAGACATATGATGATGGTTGATGGACTTTCCTCAGTACCTGCATAAAACAGTTAGTAATAAATCGTCCAGCACTTACAGGTTCGGACTTCGAGATTATTAACAGCATGATGTGAAAACTTTCTCTGATCCTTACCAAGGCCATTCTGAACGGGATGCCCCCTAGAGAGCTGACTCAGATACACCGAAGTGTATCAACGGTTCAGGTGAGCCGCTGAAGTATACCGGAGTATCACTTCACGACTGTAGACCATTTGAAGCACGTAACCATAATGATATAAGGCAAGATCCATAGATCTCATTAAGATCAGGTGTACAAGAGTCTTAATGGAAGTGTTCCTAAGAGATCTTTTTATGAATCTCATGTCTCTAGACTCGATAATGTACGTTTTGGTTTTAGTAGTCGGAGGCATGGAGCAGAGTGCCACCTTTTCAATATCAACACATCTCAGAGTGAGAGGCCGATAGATTATGCAGTGTTCTCCGTGAGAAATGAAACAAATATCTTTTAAGAGATATCTGAGTGGCTAGGAGGGGTGGTGCAGCGCGTCACTAGGTCCATGACGTCTTGTCTTCAATATCAGTATCAACTTTGTGATAACCGATAGTAGATGTATTTGTTAATACAAATATCGTCCTAAAAACGTTATTTATATTTTATGATCTTTACTTAGCTTTGTTAGTGACAAATACAAGGTATATCTTTTAGCAAATCATAAATACAAGCTAAAGTCTTTTTAGAACACATTTACATTTTACAAGATCACTAGAATTTTCATTTTATACATTTACATGTTTATTTCCTAAAATGGAAACTTTATTAGTTAAATATTAGGATGACATCATGGCATGCATCATGTACACAATCTTGGTAAGATTTTGTGATATTTTGTTTAGATCTTCAAGCCAAAGAGTTGACATTTGAAGATATGGAAAGATATGGCAAGATTTGGAAAGATTTGAAGATCTCTTAGCTGGCCTGACACGGCGGATCCAAATGCATACACGGACGGATCCAAGTTTTGGGATCCGCCGGATCCGCCGCCTGTTGCTCAGCTTTGCCTATAAATAGCAAGCTGATCAGTTGGCCATTTCATCACTCATATAGCTTAAATACATAGTCATTCATTTACTAACCCATATCATTCATTCATTTGATCTTTCCTTTTGTAGCAAAGGGATCAAACATATAAGGATCAACGTTCTGTCGTTATCCGTCTAGTTTAGTCACTGTATGATCTTGTACTAGTTTGCATATCATTTTTTGTATCATTTACATCAGTAGGGTGAGGTTAGTGTTTTAGTCCTTAAAACACAAAGAGTGTTGGGAGTGGTTGTACCCTTGTGAAAGAACCAAACGGGAGTGGTTGTACCCTTGTAAAGAACTCGGTGTTTAGCTTAGTACTGGAAAAAGAAGTAAGCGACGTGTAAAGGTTTTCTCCACCTAGAAGGGAGTTTGTTTCTTAGTGAAAGATAACTCTCGAGTTAGAGGCTCGAGGAGTGGAGTAGGGTAAGGAAGAGAGTCCTTGTAGCCGAACCACTATAAACATCCGTGTTGTGTGGTTTGATCATTCCTCTCTTTACTTTTCATATATATATTGTGTGATTATTTATTTGTGTATGTTTTGTTTGAAATCACATTAAGTAACAAAGAGAATTAATTTTAAACGGTAAAACTATTCAACCCCCTTCTAGTTTTCCACAATTGATATCAGAGCCAGGTTACTCAAGATTTTCAAAATATATTGTATTTTAAAAACTTGAAACGATCAATGGATTTTGAAATCTTTAAAGAAGGGCAATCTATGCAAAGACCACCACTATTTGAACCAAATTGTTTCATATATTGGAAAAATCGCTTTGAGACATATGTGAAGTCAAAGGACATAGATCTGTGGTATATTATTGTAGAGGGTGACTATAAACCCATTAGTAATGATATTTCAGGTGGTCGGGATATAGGTACTTCTTTTATTCGTCACAGTGATGAGCAAAAGAAGTTGATTACCAAAAATAATGAAGCCAAAATGATGCTTTAAAATTCTTTACCTAAGAAAGAATATTAAAGAGTTTTTATGTGTAAAACGGCTAAGGATATTTGGCAATCACTAATTATCACACATCAAGGGAACTCACAAGTCAAAGATAACAAAATTAATCTTCTTGTTCAACAATATGAACAATTAGTTATCTCTGAAGATGTAACCTCTCGTAATTTTCCCTATGAATAGTGAATGCTAATAAATGATTAACGAATCATTACTTTATTTAATAACCATTTCTACTGGTAACAATTTTTTTTTTTGGGTTATTCATGCTATACTATTTTAATCACAACGTTACTTGTGATTACCATTTACCTAGAAACGATGCTTACACACGAACCTTGATAGTCTAAAATCGCGAAATTATCTAAAACCATTAACGTTTAATACTTAACGTCTATACATTTCGTCAATTAACCGAACGCGATCAAATACATTTCCGAGCTCACGAAAATTTTCACAAATACTCAGTAACTATATTGGACCTCGACTCTATACCCAATAAATACCAAATGGGCTGCTAGACTCATTGGGCCTCAGCCCAATAATATTACAAACCCAACACACCAATCGGACCCTTAGTATTATTATTATTTTCGTTCATTGGGCCAATCCACCAATCGAGCCCAAAATACAAACCAAAGCCCACGAATTCAACCCAACATATATAATCCCAACTATTAAACTCGACGAGGATCGAACACTTTGGCTATATTACGCGCAATCTAGCTTAACAACGACATAATATTTTTACACGACTCAATTCTCATCCCAGCCAAGAATCGAGTGAAACAAACATCACATCCAAACTCGATCATTTACTTACTTAAAAATCTCTAAAGCTCGACACACTTGACATATTGTGAACACAACCCAAATTTCATGATTTGGCTAAGTTTGTGTCTCGTATACTTCATAACTCAACCCAAAAATATGTTTTGGCTAGCAAATGAATTCGACCAAGTACCTAATGACTATACGAACTATCAAACGACCCTACTTCTATTTTCGGTCACGTCTAAAGTGAGTTAAACCCTTGGAGTATACTAGCGAACCACAAAACCAACACTTAAACTTCATTTTGTCTCTTCTCCTTGGTGTTTACCGACTGCCAAGAGCATCACAAGCAACCATCATTTGGTTCATTTATACACTCCAAAGTGACTAAACAATGACTCTCCCTGCTACTCTCTTACACCCTCATCATGCATCATCATTTCATTCATTTTAACACTCAACGAATTGCTATTAAATTACCCTCAAACCGATCGGCAGTCTAACACACAAACAAATCCAACTCCAAAATATCTCTAAGTCTTTTCAGTTCATAAACACGCCTAGCTTTAATTATTTTTCATGATGTTCGAATCGAAGTAAGAAGCATCCAAATCTTGTTCCTAAATCTTTGAAGTGCAAAGAAGCGAGCTACACAATTCCCTTGGTCTAGCTCAGTCTAGACATCGTTATATGCCCCACCTTTTGAGGTGAAGTGAGCACACTCGAACTTTTCTTATAGTATATATTTTTATGATCTCATTTCCTATCGCAAATCCATTTTAATTTAGGAAAATATTTTGTTATTTTAATATACGACACATATATTTTACTCGACATCCTATATCATTGTCATGCTAACTATTGAGAACCACAACCAATCGAACCCTATAAAATCGTACAAACCATAAACATCACACGTTTCTAAGTCACATTGGACTCTTTCGAATTCTATAAAACACTTAGAATAATTTTGAGTTTCAAAACTGTTTTCAACATGAGCTAAGTTGCGTTAACTTTAGCCTTGTATTTACCAAACACGACACACAACCCATACATTTTATAACTCGACTTGAAAGTCGAGCTACCAAACTAACGAACCATGTATTTCATTCGACCTAGAAAACTCAACTCGAACCTTGTTAAACCCCAAAGCAATCGACCAAAAATCAGTCTTTCACTAATACTAAATATTAACGATTGGGCTCAAAGCCCACTAAGCTAGTTATAAGCTTTTCGTATAAGCTGGTTATATAATCCCTTTTGATATATTTTTACAACCCTAAAATGAGCCCGTAACCAGGCCCAACTCCCCTCTAAACCCATTGGATCGAAAACCCATAATGGGCTATATATTTAGCTCGTTAAAAGCCCATAAGCTCGAAAAATAAGCTGTTGACAAATTAAGCAGTTCATATAAGTTACATAAGCTGTTTTAAACTTATTTATGAAATAAAAATAGTAAACTTTGATTTTTATAAAATTCGGACTTGTTTTGCAAAAGTCTACTAACCGAAGGACTAAAACTGCCAAATTCGGAAACTTAAAGTAAAAACTGTCATTTTGATAATCTTGTGATGAAAACTGTAAATTTAGGAACTTTTGAGTATGAAATGTAAATATTAAAAGTTTTAGATTTAAAATATAAATAAAACTTAACCGAGGACTAACGGTGCAAAGATTATGCCGTTAGGGTATAAAATGTAACTTTGTAAAAACCAAAAGGGGTTATTTCTGATTTTATACTTGTAATAATATTTTACGAACCCAAAACCCGAAACAAATATGTTTAGTCCCACAAGTTGACATTTAACGTCACATTTTTATAATAATTCTATACGTAGTTATATAACTTATAAGATTTTATATACATAATCACTTAATATTTAACGCGTAGCATAACTTATCATAAATCAACCTTAATTTATAAACAACGATCTCTTTAGCCAAACTTATATACTTCAACGAAGGAGTACATATCCAAGAGTTATATATATGTATATATATATATATATATATATATATATATATATATATATATATATATGTATATATATATATATATATATATATATATATATATATATATATATATATATATATATATATATAACTTTATATTTTTATATATAACTTTGATCATTTAAACACGCATATTCTTAATGTTACACATTAATTATCAATCGATAAATCCTTAAACGTTATGATTCGAGATAAGCCAAACTTAGATTATCAAACCACTAAAACTTGCCATATACTATATAGGTCGTGTGTTGAAGCCGTTTCCTTTCATCGTTTGAGTTACGATACTACCACCACCACTGTACTACTAAGGTGAGTTCATAGCCCACATTTAAACTTTTAAATCCTTTTTGTGGGGAGATACATGCTACAAACATGAACACAAACTTTTCGTATGCTATGACTGATGTTATTATTGCTTAAGTAGCTATTGCCAAAAGTCCCTCTATCATGAACCTTAATCACTTGCGAGTGAACGTAAATAGTTGTGAATAGAACTATTTAGGACTGACAATCCCCATTTGGGTCTGCTAGGATGAGCCACCCAGGCGCACTTTATTTGAACAAACTTATGGGTTATTGGCAAATACCCATCCCGAGGGCCTATAAACTTTACATCATCTTGATGCCTGTTAAGCGTTGCGTGTCATGAGCTTAATGCAATAACAACTTGATTTTAACTCGTTTAATTGTAATTCGATGCAATTAACACTTATACTTTGTGTTCAACTATTAAACTTAAACCTATGAATATCACTCAACTTTTGTTGACTTTTAGCATGTTATCTCAGGTAACTAAAGGCTGGAACTCAAGGCACGGAGTGGGCATTAAACCCGGCACGGGTTCTAAATAAATGTTTTATCATTCAAATTTAAATAAACATGTTGACTATGAAACATCTTTGTATTTCAAATGCTTGTATTTTGAATGATAAACTTAAAACGTCTTTTAAAGTCGTTTTCTATGGTTATGACTGCGATCCACTACAGATTGGCATCAGAGCTCATGGTTATAGAGAACCAGATGTATTTTAAACATTGGACTATAACTACATTTTTAAAACGGACCATTTTAAAGAAAAACCACCTTATGCCCTCCGTGCCTACACACTTCCAACATTTTTAGGATGTTGCTTACTATACGAGTTCTTAACAAAGTTTAACATATTTATGATTATGTTAATAGCTTACATTTACTATTCGGGATTATTACAGTACTATGTCTTCGAAACCCCATCCTATCGCTGTATCATCTGATTCAGAGAATGAGGATCCTATGCCTTTCACCTCAGACTTTGCTACGGCAGCTATACCGATGTCACCTGCTACTGACCGGTACATGGAAAGCCAGCAATTTCCACCGGCATCCGACCTGGAGATTTCACCTCAAGCATCACCAATTCCATCACCTGGCCCGATTCTCCAGCATGGACGAGTGCGAAAACTCCAGCCATATGAGCCAGAACCCTTTGGCCAGATTTACCGACGCCCCGGAGAAGGTCATGTTCGCAAACACACTCCTCGGAAACGGGTACATGCACCACCAGCACTGATCATACCACCACCAACCCCACTCATACCAACTTCGACTCCAGTAATATCACCACCCCCCAGCTCCTGAGCATTCCAGGACACCACCACTTACACCACTATCTCCAGTTCCACCACCTACTATCTTCTATCACCAGACCACGACTGTTCCATTACCATCCTCTATTCCACCACTTGCTTCTCCACCCTCAGCTACTCTTAGTGAGCCTCTGCTACCTTGCAAGAGGACATACCGCTTGATTCCATCTTTATCGGACCCCTATGCCCAAGTCAGAGATGAGGCTACAGTTCGTACCGGGACCCATAAGAGGGTCGATGCTCGCCGATGGTCTTTCTTGCTACCGATCATCCGTCACTGGAGATCCCAGGAGGGAGCACCGAGAGCTATGGAACTATGAGAGAGTTCGGCTACAACTACTTCAAGGATTCTTCCGGTTACCGGAGAACCCCTCCATCATACCCTACCCCTACTGGCAGCCAGATTAGTCCAACATGAGGATCGTCTTGACGACATTGTAGAGATTCTTGATAACTTACCACTCGAACAGGTTGAGACACTTGGGGAAGAAGTGGAGAACCTTGTGATTCGTCAGTTGGCGATGGAGACAGTCTTCGATTAAGTAGGTACTAATTTAGAGGAAGCCATTGAGACTATTTCTATACTAGGAGAGGCCACTACTTCGATGCAGACAGTGATCGAGACACTAGATTCTGAACTTGACCGAGTTAGCTCTCAGGTTCTGATTCTTAGACTTATGGTTGAGGATTCCCAGGCTAGGGAAAGAGCTCGAGACCAGACAGTGGAGACCTTGATGGCAGTGATTGCAGATCTTCAGCGCCGTCTAGATGGTGTACCAGGAGGACCATAGATCAGAGATGTGTAAGTATAACTAAGAGATATCTTAGTCTACCAATGTTGTATTAATAAAGAATCTTGTATCGTTATGTTTTGTAAAACAAATCGAACAAGTTATTAATCTTATGTTGTGTGGATGTATTATATTGATGTTGATTTATGTATTCCATGGTTGTTTCTTACACTCATATGCATTATGATTCGCCATATATATTGTCTCATGAAATGTTGGTTCATACAGTGCAATTCAATCATTTATGTTCTCATGAGTGTTGTGATTTGATTCAGACATGTCGTGAATGTATTTATGATATGATACTTGCTGTGCCTACAAATATAAACCAGAATTATTATCCTCATAAACCCTAATTATTGTGGTTAATATTATATTATTATAACCCATATTCAATTACCTTCCAATTTATTCTAACCTAACGTGATCATTATGAGATTTCTAAAAATATGCTTTTGCAATATTGATAGAACTATGGCACGTACAAGGAAAGCAACCTCAGCCGCAAATCATGAAACTTCAACGGCTACGCCTGCTATGACTCCAGAAGCTATCCGAAAAGCAATCGCTGACGGTGTAAATGCAGTCTTGGCAGAACAGGCGGCAGCAAATGCTCGCAACAGTGGCACTAGTCTACCGACAGGAGAAAGTGCAACAACTGCAAACCGCAAGTGTACCTACAAGGATTTCATGAGTTGTCAACCAACTTCCTACAAAGGTACTGAAGGAGTAACTGAACTTGCTCACTGGTTCGAACGATCTGAAATTGTTTTTCAGAGAAGCGGTTGTACCGAGGAAAACAAAGTCATTTTCGCTACTGGAACTCTCATGCAAGATGCTTTGTCATGGTGGAATGCTACAGTCAAAGCCATGGGAATGACAGCAGCCTACCAGCTCACTTGGACTGAGTTTAAGACCAAGATGCGGAAGAAATATTGTCCCCGTTCTGAACTAAGAAAATTGGAAGATGAATTCCATCTACTGGTAGTGAAAGGAATTGATCTAAAAACATACAACAAGAGATTCAAAGAGCTTAAAATACTATGTCCTACTGTTGTACCAAATTTCGAAAAAGAACTGGAGAAGTATATCGAAGGACTTCCCCGTAGTATTGAGGGAAATGTCACTTCATCGAACCCGCCAACTCTAGAGGCAGCCATTGAACTTGCTCAAAAACTACTGGACCGAGAATTCAAGTACAACAATGAGCTCAAGAGGAAGCTCGATGACAAAAGAACCACTCACCACCACAGTAACAACAACCACCGCAACAACAACCTCAATAACAACTATCACAGAAACAATAACCCGTACCATCAAAATCGAAACAATCGTCACCATCAACAAAACCAAAGACAAGAAACCGCCAAGGCCTATGCTGCTATGAAGGCAAGGGATACCAAGGTCAGAAACTCCAGTGTAACAGATGCAAAATACACCACAGTGGACCTTGCTCAATCAAATGTTTGAAATGTCAGAAAGTGGGTCATCAGACAAAGGATTGCAGGAATCCCGCTACTGGTAGCAACCTACAGCCTGTAACTCCAACTTGCTACTCCTGCGGAGAAGTAGGTCACTTCAAGAACCGCTGTCCGAAAAGAAACGGTCAGCAAAACAACGCTCGAGGGAGAGCATATGTGCTATAAGAAGAAGATGCCCCACTAAACCCTGACGTTGTCATGGGTACGTTCTTACTCAATCAACATAGTGCTAGGGTATTATTTGATTTTGGAGCAGATAGTAGTTTTGTGTCAACTACGTTTGCTCCTTTGCTTAACATTAACCCTTCCAAACTAAACACCCCTTTCGAAATTGAAATGGCGGAAGGAAACAAAATTGACACCGACACCGTAATTCGTGGTTGTACCTGATGAAGCGAAAAGTGTACCGCTTTTAGGGGGTCATTTAAGCCCTAAATCGTATTTATTTGATCAAATATTGCCCTAAATCGTTCCTTTTGTCATTTTAGGTACTTTGGAGAAGAAATCTGGAAAAGGAAGCATTTTGGACGTTTTTGGAGCATAAAGTGAAGAAAACGACAAAGTCTCAAAATTATGCTGAAAAGTACCTTTGACGGTGTCACGGCTTAGCAAAAAAAGGTGGATATGAAAATTACTCATGATAAGCCAGAGAATTTTACAACGGATTTCTGACGGTATCACCCTTTGAAGTGATCAAGGCCATCACGGTTTAACTTAAAGAGGGACGGCGTCAAGCCCATTTCTGACGGCGTCAAGCCTTGATAAGCCAGAGCGGATTTTGGAGCACTAAAGAGGGACGACGTCAAGAAGGCCATCCGGGAACCCTAGACACGGCGAGGTAACGGCGTCAGGATCTACAACGTGACGCCGTCAGCCCTTAAACTCTATATATAGTTTTGCAATTTTTTGTCATTAGTGTGCAACTTTGTGAGGAGAAACCCTAAAGACGAATTTCTGCCATTTTTTAAGGGTTTTCATACCCTTGGATCTCCCATGTTTAATTGAAGATAAGTTATCATTTGATCAATCAATATGTCTATGTGTTGTTTGATTATATATTGTTCTTGTCTTTTAATTAACATGCTAGGCTAGATTTATCTTGTGTTTGCTTAGATGTAATGAAACCTAGCTATTGATTATTGGTTATTAGTGTGTTATTAGTTGTATTGGATGATTGTTCATCGATGTTAGGCTTAAGAAAACTGGCTAACTTCCTATACGGTAACATACTTGAACGTCTTAAGAAACATGAACCAATGCGTAATAAGGTTTTTATGGTTGTATTTAATGCATGAGCGAATTCTAGTGATCCCATGTTAGGAGCTTCCTAGCCGGCTCGACATAGGAGTGAAGTAGGACCTTGTAGAGTTGGGGAAGTACGTACGCCACCCCACGATTGGTATTAAGGAATACACCCGTCATCCACGCAATTAATACACACTAATCAACCGGTAAAAGATAGTTAGGGAGTAAGGAAATCTAAGTAAACACATTTCTCTTCACATAAGTTTCACAACTCTTTTCATTTTCAGTTATTTTATTTTATTTGCATTTGTAGTAATTTGGGTTAGTTGAATAGCAACTAATTCCGCCCACTCCTTCAAACCCGAGATTTTACTTGCTTTCATAAAAAATTATAAAAATACAAAAAGAATCTTCTTTCATAAAAAATTAGTCTTGGAGCTTCATTATCCACCGAGCTTCTACATCTTGTTATTTGAACATTGGGGACAATGTTCATCTTAAGTGTAAGGGGGGTAAAATACGATACTTTAGAGAATGCTATTATGCTTGATTTTTGTTTGTTTAATGGTAGATGTGTAATAAAACTGAGAGAAATACCTGTTAGGGCAATTTTAGTGCCAAATTTAAAATTTTTTACAACATACAGGAGTGAAACTTTGATCTTAATGAGCGTCTCACGGATAGGAGTTATATGACTAGCACAAAAACCGTACCACTAAAAAAATTTTCACCCCCAAATATGTGAGGTTCGCCCCTAGAATTGGTAGGAAAAACATTTATGCTATGATGTGTGTACCGGTAGCACTTAGATTCTAGAACTTGCGTTAGGACCATTCCGAGGCCACAAGTGAGACTACATTCATGTAGTTAGATTTACTACATGATAAGAGGCATTAGGATTAACCCATTGTTTTACACCTGTGTTTTTTGTTATAATTACATTGGCTACATTGGTCAAGTAATTCTCCCACACCCTTTGCATTGTACTCATTTTTAGTACACGATACCCCTAGTACACCCCTCAGAGCCTATCTTTTCGTTTCGACCTTTAAGCATTTTACTTAAAGGAAGAATTTGTTTACACCCCACTTAAATGTACACCCAAATCGCCTTAGCCTACCTTGTATGCACTCATTTTTAGTGCATTATTGCGACAACATTTGTTTAAACCCCAAGTTAATTATCTAATTGATTACATGGTTGCTAAGTTGAGTCATATCCTTGTACATATTGTTTTGGGACGATTGGGACTCATGGGTAAAGTACTAGTGTGATGGAGTAATGGGGAAGAACATCATTTATTACCCCCATATGTGCTAAATATTTTAAAAGTACTCCAAGTGTTTCGATTATCTTAATTCGAGTCATTAGAATAGTTAATTGTAAAGTTATGTAAAAGTTCAAGTGTAAGGGGAATGCAACGCCCCTATGATGTATTATTTTGGATGGTAGGGCAAGAGTGTATGGAAAAAAAATCGAAAAAAATAAGAAAAATACAAAAAAATGAGAAAAAGAAAAATAGAAAAAACATACGGACTACCATCCTATTTTATTTTATGTTTATTTTATGTTTTTGTTATTTTCTTTCATTAGCTTAAGTCGAGTCTAGTCTTGGCTTAGCAACGCCATATTGTACATGTAATTGATCAAGATATTTAACTCGCCACCAGTAAAATATCCCTTATCCAACAAAACCATGTTTATCATATCCCTACACCTAACGTTATAACCCATTTAAAAGCCCTCTTTGATAGTTTATCTTAGGTGCTTACGCCTAGTGGAGGAGGTTTTCGATCCTTTCCCAAGCCTATGGTAATCTATTTGCTATGACAGGTAGTGAGAGATATTATCCGTTTTCATTTATGAGATTTATTTTGATGACACCTGAGAGATGTGAGTATCTAAACACTACTTGTGAGGTGCTAGTTTGTAATCTCCATGCTTATTATGATTAAAGTGGAACGAATGTTTGATGTAATTACTTTTATATTAGCATTAAATGACCCCTAACTTGTATTTTGATTAGAATAAAAGCGCATTTGCTTGAGGACAAGCAAATCTCAAGTGTAAGGGTATTTGATGAAGCGAAAAGTGTACCGCTTTTAGGGGGTCATTTAAGCCCTAAATCGTATTTATTTGATCAAATATTGCCCTAAATCGTTCCTTTTGTCATTTTAGGTACTTTAGAGAAGAAATCTGGAAAAGGAAGCATTTTGGACGTTTTTGGAGCATAAAAGTGAAGAAAACGACAAAGTCTCAAAATTATGCTGAAAAGTACCTTTGACGGCGTCAGGGATTGCCTTTGACGGCGTCACGGCTTGGCAAAAAAGGTGGATATGAAAATTACTCATGATAAGCCAGAGAATTTTACAACGGATTTCTGACGGCGTCACCCTTTGAAATGATCAAGGCCATCACGGTTTAACTTAAAGAGGGACGGCATCAAGCCCATTTCTGACGGCATCAAGCCTTGATAAGCCAGAGCGGATTTTGGAGCACTAAAGAGGGACAGCGTCAAGAAGGCCATCCGGGAACCCTAGACACGGCGAGGTGACGGCGTCAGGATCTACAACGTGACGCCGTCAGCCCTTAAACTCTATATATAGTTTTGCAATTTTTTGTCATTGGTGTGCAACTTTGTGAGGAGAAACCCTAAAGACGAATTTCTGCCATTTTTTAAGGGTTTTCATACCCTTGGATCTCCCATGTTTAATTGAAGATAAGTTATCATTTGATCAATCAATATGTCTATGTGTTGTTTGATTATATATTGTTCTTGTCTTTTAATTAACATGCTAGGCTAGATTTATCTTGTGTTTGCTTAGATCTAATGAAACCTAGCTATTGATTATTGGTTATTAGTGTGTTATTAGTTGTATTGGATGATTGTTCATCGATGTTAGGCTTAAGAAAACTGGCTAACTTCCTATACGGTAACATGCTTGAACGTCTTAAGAAACATGAACCAATGCGTACTAAGGTTTTTATGGTTGTATTTAATGCATGAGCGAATTCTAGTGATCCCATGTTAGGAGCTTCCTAGCCGGCTCGACATAGGAGTGATGTAGGAGCTTGTAGAGTTGGGGAAGTACTTACGCCACCCCACGATTGGTATTAAGGAATACACCCGTCATCCACGCAATTAATACACACTAATCAACCAGTAAAAGATAGTTAGGGAGTAAGGAAATCTAAGTAAACACATTTCTCTCCACATAAGTTTCACAACTCTTTTCATTTTCAGTTATTTTATTTTATTTGCATTTGTAGTAATTTGGGTTAGTTGACTAGCAACTAATTCCGCCCACTCCTTCAAACCCGAGATTTTACTTGCTTTCATAAAAAATTATAAAAATACAAAAAGAATCTTCTTTCACCCTTAGACCTAATTAAAGTAGTTTTTCAATCCTAACGACACTATTCCCTGTGGAGAAAGATCAATCCCCCGTACTTACGACTACACTATACTACATCGGTCAGGTACACTGCCTGGTGGGGTTGTAAGCCTCTTGAGATCCCTCGAGAGGTAAAACCTGTTGTAAGGTTACAAAACCACGCATCAGTACCATAATCCTACAAGACAACCCTTTTCCCATCGACCTCATGCCTATTCAGCTCGGTAGTTTTGACGTAGTCATTGGTATGGATAGGTTATCCAAACACCGCGCTAGAATACTCTGTGACGAGAAAGCCGTGCATATTCCACGTAATGGTGAAACTCTTATTGTCCATGGTGACAAAAATAAAATGCGATACGTTATCATCTCATATATCAGATTGGTGAAATACATGAATGAAGGATGCCAAGCATTCATGGTTCATGTAACGGAAAATAAATCGAAAGATAAATGAGTTGAAGATGTTCTGATCGTTAAAGAGTTCCCAGAAGTATTCCCCGAAGATTTACCCGGTCTTCCACCTCCCCATCAAGTAGAATTCCAGATTGAACTAGTGCCTAGAGCGGCACCTGTGGCGAAAGCACCTTATAGGTTAGCGCCGTCTGAAATGAAGGAATTGTAAGAACAATTGAAAGAGTTGTCTGATAAAGGCTTTATCCGACCCAGCTCATCACCTTGGGGAGCTCCGGTCCTATTCGTTAAGAAGAAGGACGGATCTTTCCGAATGTGTATTGATTACTGGGAATTGAACAAACTCACTGTAAAGAATCGTTACCCACTACCTAGGATCGATGACTTGTTTGATCAATTACAAGGATCGAGTGTATACTCGAAGATCGACCTAAGGTCAGGGTACCATCAATTAAGAGTTCGAGAGGAGGATATTCCCAAGACAGCTTTTAGGACACGTTACGGACATTACGAATTCCAAGTAATGCCATTTGGTCTAACTAATGCACCTGCAGTGTTCATGGACCTAATGAACCGAGTGTACAAACCATACCTGGATAAATTCGTAATAGTATTCATAGACGATATCCTAATCTACTCCCGCAACGAGCAGGAACATGCCGAACATCTAAAGATTATTTTAGAGTTACTCAAAAAGGAACAATTGTATGCCAAGTTCTCCAAATGCGACTTTTGGATTCGAACTGTACAATTCCTTGGGCATGTTATCAACAGTCAAGGCATTCATGTAGATCCTGCAAAGATTGAGGCCGTCAAAGGTTGGACATCTCCTACAAACCCTACAGAGATACGCCAATTTTTGGGTCTAGCCGGTTACTACAGAAGATTTATTGAAGGTTTTTCAAAAATCTCAAAGCCTTTGACCGAATTAACTCAGAAGAACAAGAAGTATATCTGGGGAAAAGAGGAGGAATCAGCTTTTCAGCTATTAAAGAAAAAGCTCTGTGAAGCACCAATATTAGCGCTACCTGAAGGAAGTGAAGACTTCGTAGTGTATTGTGATGCCTCATATCATGGTTTGGGAGTTGTACTAATGCAACGAAACAAAGTGATAGCTTATGCCTCGCGACAACTCAAACCGCATGAAGCAAACTACACGACTCATGATTTGGAGTTAGGAGCAGTAGTATTCGCCCTTAAGTTATGGAGACATTACCTGTATGGCACCAAGTGCACAGTATTCACCGACCACAAAAGTCTTCAGCACATCTTAGATCAGAAAGAACTGAACATGAGACAACGTCGCTGGTTAGAGTTACTTAGCGATTATGATTGTGAAATCCATTATCACCCAGGAAAAGCCAACGTTGTGGCAGATGCATTAAGTCGGAAGGAACGACTGAAACCTCTTAGAGTCAGATCGTTAGGAATAACCATTCGTTCGCCCCTGCCCTCACAAATACTCATAAATCAATCCAAAGCTCTTAAGGAAGAGAACCGACCTGGTGAAAAGATCCACGGCATGCCAGAAAATAAGAATGGCTTTGTGCAAAGAGCTGACGGGATGCTCTGTTTCAAAGAAAGAAGTTGGATTCCTCTATACGGAGGTGTACGTGATCTCATTATGAATGAATCTCATAAATCCAAGTACTCCATTCATCCAGGTTCCGACAAAATGTATCAAGATCTCAAGAAACTTTACTGGTGGCCAAACATGAAGGCCGACATAGACGAGTATGTCAGAAAATGTTAGACTTGTTCAAGAGTAAAAGCGGAATATCAAAAGCCGTCAGAATTACTCATACAACCCGAAATTCCTGTATGGAAATGGGAACGTATTACAATGGACTTTATCACTAAGCTTCCTAAGACATCAACTGGACTTGACACCATCTAGGTCATCGTTGATCGTCTCACCAAATCCGCTTACTTCTTAGCAATCAAAGAAACTGACGAGATGGACACACTCGCAATGTTATATCTAAAAGAAATAGTTTCACGGCATGGAGTGCCGACCTCAATCATCTCAGATCGTGGCAGTCGTTTCACATCTCATTTTTGGAAGACTTTGCAAAAAGCCTTGGGAACCAAACTGGATATGAGCACTGCATATCATCCACAAACCAATGGACAAAGCGAGAGGACAATCCAAACCTTAGAAGACATGCTCCGAGCATGTGTTATTGATTTCGGAAAAGGTTGGGACAGACACTTACCTCCAGCTGAGTTCTCCTATAACAACAGTTACCACGCCAGCATTAAGGCAGCACCATTCGAAGCACTCTACAGTCGAAAGTGCAGATCGCCTGTTTGTTGGACCGAAGTCAGAGATATACAACTCACCAGACCCGATCTCATTCATGAGACAACAGAAAAGATAGTCAAGATTAAGCAACGACTGCAAGCTACAAGAGATAGACAGAAGAGTTATGCCGACGTGAGGAGAAAACCTATGGAATTCCAGATTGGAGACAAGGTCATGTTAAAAGTATCTCCCTGGAAGGGAATGGTACGTTACGGAAAACGTGGAAAGCTTAACCCTAGATACATTGGTCCATTCAAAATCCTAGAAAGGATAGGACCAGTGGCTTACAAACTCGAACTACCAGAGGAACTTAGTCGAGTTCAGGACACCTTTCACGTATCAAATCTTAAGAAATGTTTGCCAGATGAACCTCTTGTAATTCCTTTGAAAGAGATTCGGCTCGACGACAAACTTGTCTTTACAGAAGAACCCGTGGAAATCATGGACAGAGAGATCAAACAACTAAAACAGAACCGCATTCCCATTGTCAAAGTCCAATGGAACTCTAAACGAGGACCGAAATATACTTGGGAACGCGAAGACCAGATCCGAGCCAAATACCCACACCTATTTTCGTAGACACTCCTATCACCTATCTTAGACTAGAATTCCGAGACGGAATTCAGTGTAAGTGGTAGGTACTGTAACCTCTCATAATTTTCCCTATGAATAGTGAATGCTAATAAATGATTAACGAATCATTACGTTATTTAATAACCATTTCTACTGGTAACAAATTTTTTTTTTTTTTGGTTATTCATGCTATACTATTTTAATCACAACGTTACTTGTGATTACCATTTACCTAGAAACGATGCTTACACACGAACCTTGATAGTCTAAAATCTCAAAATTATCTAAAACCATTAACGTTTAATACTTAACGTCTATACGTTTCGTCAATTAACCGAACGTGATCAAATACATTCCCGAGCTCACGAAAATTTTCACAAATACTCAGTAACTATATTGGACCTCGACTCTATACCCGATAAATACCAAATGGGCTGCTAGACTCATTGGGCCTCAGCCCAATAATATTACAAACCCAACACACCAATCGGAAAGTATTATTATTATTTTCGTTCATTGGGCCAGTCCACCAATCGAGCCCAAAATACAAACCAAAGCCCACGAATTCAACCCAACATATATAATCCCAACTATTAAACTCGACGAGGATCGAACACTTTGGCTATATTACGCGCAATCTAGCTTAACAACGACATAATATTTTTACACGACCCAATTCTCATCCCAGCCAAGAATCGAGTGAAACAAACATCACATCCTAACTCGGTCATTTACTTACTTAAAAATCTCCAAAGCTCGACACACTTGACATATTGTGAACACAACCCAAATTTCATGCTTTGGCTAAGTTTGTGTCTCGTATACTTCATAACTCAACCCAAAAATATGTTTTGGCTAGCAAATGAATTCGCCCAAGTACCTAACGACTATACGAACTATCAAACGACCCTACTTCTATTTTTGGTCACGTCTAAAGTGAGTTAAACCCTTGGAGTATACTAGCGAACCACAAAACCAACACTTAAACTTCATTTTGTCTCTTCTCCTTGGTGTTTACCGACTGCCAAGAGCATCACAAGAAACCATCATTTGGTTCATTTATACACTCCAAAGTGACTAAACAATGACTCTCCCTGCTACTCTCTTACACCCTCAACATGCATCATCATTTCATTCATTTTAACACTCAACGAATTGCCCTTAAATTATCCTCAAACCGATCGGCATTCTAACACACAAACAAATCCAACTCAAAAATATCTCTAAGTCTTTTCAGTTCATAAACACGCCTAGCTTTAATTATTTTTCATGATGTTCGAATCGAAATAAGAAGCATCCAAATCTTGTTCCTAAATCTTTGAAGTGCAAAGAAGCGAGCTACACAATTCCCTTGGTCTAGCTCAGTCTCGACATCGTGATACGCCCCACCTTTTTAGGTGAAGTGAGCACACTCGAACTTTTCTTATAGTATATATTTTTATGATCTCATTTCCTATAGCAAATCCATTTTACTTTAGGCAAATATTTCGTTATTTTAATGTACGACACATATATTTTACTCGACATCCTATATCTTTTTCATGATAACTATCGAGAACCACAAACAATCGAACCCTATAAAATCGTACAAACCATAAACATCACACGTTTCTAAGTCACATTGGACTCTTTCGAATTCTATAAAACACTTAGAATAATTTTGAGTTTCAAAACTGTTTTCAACATGAGCTAAGTTGCGTTAACTTTAGCCTTGTATTTACCAAACTCGACACACAACCCATACATTTTGTAACTCAACTTGATAGTCGAGCCACCAAACTAATGAATCATACATTTCATTCGACATAGAAAACTCAACTCGAACGTTATTAAACCCCAAAGCAATCGACCAAAAATCAGTCTTTCACTAATACTAAATATTAACGATTGGGCTCAAAGCCCACTAAGCTAGTTATAAGCTTTTCGTATAAGCTGGTTATATAATCCCTTTTGATATATTTTTACAACCCTAAAATGAGCCCGTAACCAGGCCCAACTCCCCTCTAAACCCATTGGATCGAAAACCCATAATGGGCTATATATTTTGCTCGTTAAAAGCCCATAAGCTCGAAAAATATGCTGTTGACAAATTAAGCAGTTCATATAAGTTACATAAGCTGTTTTAAACTTATTTATGAAATAAAAATAGTAAACTTTGATTTTTATAAAATTCGGACTTGTTTTGCAAAAGTCTACTAACCGAAGGACTAAAACTGTCAAATTTGGAAACTTAAAGTAAAAACTGTCATTTTGATAATCTTGTGATGAAAACTGTAAATTTAGGAACTTTTGAGTATAAAATGTAAATATTAAAATTTTTAGATTTAAAATATAAATAAAACTTAACCGAGGACTAACGGTGCAAAGATTATGCCGTTAGGCTATAAAATGTAACTTTGTAAAAACCGAAAGGTTATTTCTGATTTTATACTTGTAATAATATTTTACGAACCCAAAACCCGAAACAAATATTTTTAGTCCCACAAGTCGACATTTAACGTCACATTTTTATAATAATTATATACGTAGTTATATAACTTATAAGATTTTATATACATAATCACTTAATATTTAACGCGTAGCATAACTTATCATAAATCAACCTTGATTTATAAACAACGATCTCTTTAGCCAAACTTATATACTTCAACGAACGAGTACATATCCAAGAGTTATATATATGTGTGTGTATATGTATATATATATATATATATATAACTTTATATTTTTATATATAACTTTGATCATTTAAACACGCATATTCTTAACGTTACACAGTAATTATCAATCGATAAATCCTTAAACGTTATGATTCGCGATAAACCAAACTTAGACTATCAAACCACTAAAACTTGCTATATACTATATAGGTCGTGTGTTGAAGCCGTTTCCTTTCATCGTTTGAGTTACGATACTACCACCACCACTGTACTACTAAGGTGAGTTCATAGCCCACATTTAAACTTTTAAATCCTTTTTGTGGGGAGATACATGCTACAAACATGAACACAAACTTTTCGTATGCTATGACTGATGTTATTATTGCTTAAGTAGCTATTGCCAAAAGTCCCTCTATCATGAACCTTAATCACTTGTGAGTGAACGTAAATAGTTGTGAATAGATCTATTTGGGACTGACAATCCCCGTTTGGGTCTGCTAGGATGAGCCACCCAGGCGCACTTTATTTGAACAAACTTATGGGTTATTGGAAAATACCCATCCCGAGGGCCTATAAACTTTACATCATCTTGATGCCTGTTAAGCGTTGCGTGTCATGAGCTTAATGCAATAACAACTTGATTTTAACTTGTTTAATTGTAATTCGATGCAATTAACACTTATACTTTGTGTTCAACTATTAAACTTAAACCTATGAATATCACTCAACTTTTGTTGACTTTTAGCATGTTATCTCAGGTAACTAAAGGCTGTAACTCAAGGCACGGAGTGGGCACTAAACCCGGCACGGGTTCTAAATAAATGTTTTATCATTCAAACTTAAATAAACATGTTGACTATAAAACATCTTTGTATCTCAAATACTTGTATTTTGAATGATAAACTTAAAACGTCTTTTAAAGTCGTTTTCTATGGTTATGACTGCGATCCACTATGTAACACCCAATTAAGTCTTCCGCTGTTGATATCCGAAATTGGGGGGGGGTGTTACAGAAGATGAGACCATTGATAGTGCGTTTGCTAGGTTTAATACTATTATTACATCTCTTAAAGCACTTGATGAATCTTTTTCTAGTAAGAATTTTGTCAGGAAATTTCTAAGAGCACTCCACCCAAAGTGGAGAGCAAAGGTGACAGCTATTGAAGAATCTAAGGATCTTTCAAGTATGACACTGGACGAGCTCATAGGAAACCTCAAAGTTCACGAAATGGTGATGGAAAAGACTCATAAATAGTTAAAGGCAAGAAAGAGAAAATAAAATTCATTTCCTTGAAAGCTAGAGTTGAGTCAAGTGATGAAGAATCTTGTTCTAGTAGCGAAGACGAAGAATATGCCATGGCGGTAAGATATTTTAAGAAATTCTTCAGGAGACGAGGAAAGTTCGTTAGACCACCTCGTGAAGAAAAGAAATCCTTCCGAAAAGACCGTGATGATAGGAAAGGAAACGTAGAAAGGAAGTGTTATAGGTGTGGTGATTCTAGTCACTTGATAGGTGAATGTCCAAAGCCTCCAAAGAACAAGTCTCAAAGAGCCTTCGTCAGTGGAGCTTGAAGTGATAGTGAAGGAGATAATGATGAGCCTAAGAACGACGAAGTTGCTCTCATGGCTCATGACACAGAAGAGGTACATTCTAACTCATCATACTCTTCTATAGATGATGAAACCTTAGAAGTAGAATATAACAAACTGTGTGATATAACCTTAAAAATCATAAACAAAAACAAGTTCTTAAAAACCAAAATGACACTTTTAGAAAACGAAGTTTATTGGCTTAAAGAAAAGGAGATACGAATGGAAAAAGGTAAAAATGCTAAAGAAACGTGTGTGTCGTGCCAGGAACTTAAATTAGAACTAGAAACATTAAAAACCACACAGGAAGATCTCATCAAACAAAATTCCAAGTTTAAAAAGTTTGATAAAAACATAAGTTGTGCAGATGAGATAATGAAGATACAAAAACTACCTCATGATAAAACCGGACTAGGTTTTATGAAACTAGGAACTTTAAGTGACTTTAAGAAACAAACTGTGACAAAATAAAAGTTTGACGCTCATCGGGTCATTTCTGCAAAAGTTATTCAGAAATTTATATGTTTGGGTTAAACGTCGTTTAAACACCCTGCGCATAACGAAAACCAACTGCGACAATTTTCCTCGCATCCGAATAATGTTTAGTACACTCACAATCAATTAGGGAATTTTTGATAATTAAATCAAAATGTTACCAAATAGACCCTGTGTCTTGCAGAACTAAACTTGCGTTTTAAGCCCTTTCACTTATCCGCAACCTTAGCCTTCACCTGCACCATATATTCTAAGGCATTTAGAAACTTTTATATTATTGGAAAAGTCAACATATTATCCCTCCTCCTTTGACCAAAAATCATTCATTGATTTTTATAAATCATTCCTTGAATTTTTAGGCTTACGGTTTTATGTCTAAAATACATTTAACACCAACCGACACTAGACTGAGCCCAGTCTAGACATTTTAGGCCATTTTAATTCATTATCATCATATTAGAAAAGTTACATTTTACTTTTCTCAGTTTTACGCAACTTTCGTACGTTTTACGTATTACGCGTTTT
This sequence comes from Artemisia tridentata subsp. tridentata, assembly GCA_021014915.2. NCBI lineage: Eukaryota > Viridiplantae > Streptophyta > Magnoliopsida > Asterales > Asteraceae > Artemisia > Artemisia tridentata. Next base: position 368,060,770 of record CP139505.1, read on the forward strand.
AGACCCGTGTTTCCAGTTTTAACAGGGTTTAAGCAACCCGATTGAACTTACCACCCATTTTATATTTTATTATGGAGTATATTGACAAGTTTAATCATTCTTTCAAGTTTCGTATTTTTACGATACCCGGTTTTGCGTTTCGTGACTTAACAACTTACGGTTAATGATTTACGGAACCAAAACTAACTCCATAAGTATGATAATATCAAGAACTAACCAAGTCACCTCCCTAGCCATTTTAAACCGCCTATAGGGGGGGGAGTCACCCCTTGTGTGGCTTGATCTCATGCTTAAAGCCTTAGGATCCTTCCATGTGTTAAAGCTTTCTTTGAAAGTTTTGACTAAGACCTTTATGTAACCTCCTCAAAACACTATAAAAAGCCCTCTCCTCTCCTTGTTCCAGCCCACATACTCAGCACACAACACCTTTCATATTGCTAATTTACTTCAAGTGTTATCAAAGAATGCAAGTGCAATATCAACTCAAAAACTCTTGTTAAGTTTTTGTTGATCCAAAGTTCAAGTTCTTCTTTCCTTTTGGTAATCTTCCCTCAACACAAGAAGATTTCTAGTAGAAGTCTTCAAGTGTTCTTCCAAGTCATCACAAGTTGTTGTCAAGAGGTCAAGGAAGATGCAAGCAAGAGTTTCTAGTTCTTGTTCAATCAAAGTCCTATCCTTGTTCTTAGTTTCCTTTCACTAGAAAGCCAAAAGTTGTAAGAAACTCTAACACATTTTCTTGCTCAATATCATTTTCATGCTTATCATACTTCATTCATGATATATATGGTCTTGGTATTATGTTCATGATGTATACAAACCCTTAAAACAAGTTATGGAAACTATATATTAACATATGTTAAGTAAACAAGAAAATTAGTGACTTATATTGTAAAAATTCGACCAAAATGGTATAAACATGATATTTGAAAATTACATACTGTTATAGAGGACTTAAAAAGGAACATATAGCAATTTGAATCATCGAAAACGAGTATACGAGTCAAAAGTTATGGCCAAAAGAAGTTAGCGAAACCAAAACGCCGAAACTGCCCAAACCCTACTGTCCCCGAAATGAGGTAAACTTTAGAGGCACTTCTGTTCCGTTTCATCAAAAAGTTAAAACATGAAACTTGTCCGGAATGACGTTTTCTTCAAACAAGCTTTAGACCACGAGTCATGGAAATGCATAACGAATGAGATAATTTTGCAAATTCTTAACAGCCCACTATATTACTCAAATGATCATGTAATAAGTCACAACCAAGTAGAACCATGAGGTCTAATGACCTTAGACCGAGACCACAGCCATGGCTAAGGCCAAGGCTGAGTCTCAAGACCATGGTAACCATGACCAAAGCCCCGGCAAGGCCACGGCTAAGACCTTAAGGCTTTATAAGCCGAAAACATGAACTAAAGTGTTAGAAATAACATGACAAACCAATTTGGATCTACTCCATCAAAATACCATAAGGTTTTGCAAATAATATCATATCCATACAAGACTTAATGAACTTATAAAGATGACCATCTTCATTCAAAATAAACTTTCCTAAGTTTATACAATTTTCGGACATGTAACGTTTAAAGACCAAAAACATATATTTTCTATCGAATAACACTAGGGAACTTCAGGTGAGCGGATTCATTTGGGTAAACGGATCGACGAGTTGCTGGATTTACGAGTTAAAGTGTCCTAGCTCCTCGAACGTTTACTACATGACCTCTGAATTATGATGGCCCGAACGGTAGTACAAGATATACAAACTAAACGTGTTTCATAAACCATATTCATACAACGACCTACACGACACCCTAAGTAATTACATCATGAACAATATGCAAGACATATATAGGCTTGTCTTTGTATTCTTAGACATTATTCCAACCTAAGTCGCAACGTTCTATTGTAGGTTGCACTTAAAGGTTTCTCGACTTATCCATCGAATTCGTTAAAGCACTAGAACACCATCAAACTCACGGTGAGTTCATAGCCCCACTTCTCTTACTTAATTGGTTTACAAACCCTTAGGGGGGATACATGCTATTATTAAACTGAACACATTGCTTTGAAACTGTATGCTATACCTGAATCTGTTATTTGCACTAAGTACCGCTATTGTCAAACTTAAGTCCCTATTATCATGAGCCATTAATCATGAGTGAAGTGAACGCGAATAATGTGGATAGGCCTATCGGTATTAACAAATCCTGTTTGTTAACCAAGTTCGGTAAACAAACGCACTCTATTTGAAGAACCATAGGTTTAATGAAAAATTACCTATTAGGGCACTATTACTATAATTTCAATTTCTATTGACAAACTGTTAACGTTTTCGGTGGCATGAGCTTAGTGCAATAATAATTGCTTTGTTTTATAAACTATGAATGTGAGACTAATTACCTCACGTTACGAATACTGTGTTCAACTGATTACCTAAACTCTATTAATATCACTCAACCTTTGTGTTGACAATTTTAAGCATGTATCTCAGGTGCATAATGATCAAGGATGGCACTGAGGGGCACGGACTCAATCAAGGAGGCTATAACTTATTTTATCATTCAAAAACAACATCAAATGACTTTATATTGATGTATTTTGTAATCATGGAACCTTTTGGGACCTATTTTGTAAACTCTGATATATCATTTGAATGATAAATCCTTTTTAAAATGACTCAGTTAGAGATCATTTTCTATTATTATGACTGTTGTGCCGTCGAGTAACACCCAGTTTGAATTCCGCTGCGTATCACGAAATTGGGGGTGTTACAGATTGGTACCAGAGCCATGGTTGTAGAGAAACGGGTCTGAATGAGACCTAAACTATAACCACTTTTACAAGCAAAAACAATGTTATAGCCTTCCGCTCTCCGTGCCTTCCATCCTTCAGACGATCATGGACTTATTAAGCATTTTATACTACGCAAACAGATTAACATATTGATATATGTACCCTTAGCACATTTGAGCATATCCCGTAAGCTTTAGATTTATTCTAACATCATAATCCTTATTGTAGACATCATGTGCCTACCCACTTCTCCTAGTTATATTCTTGCTCCACCTAATCACTTCCCCGTTCTACCACCCTCACCCGAGCCCGGGTTTGACTTCATAAATGCTTTCATTTCTGATAACGAAGAGGAACCTTACGAAGAAGAAGAAGAGGTATATTACGATGATTTAACCGATGAAGAAGAGGAGGAACCACTACCGGCTAATGTTTTATCACCTTCCCCCGAATATTTTGTATATGATTGGGTTGAGCCACGCCCTGAAGAGGATGGTGGATATGATATTGCATATGACATAGCACCATTATCACCACCTCTCAACTCAGAAACCTCTCCCGATTCTGACTAAAAATCATAGTAGACCTATATAGTAGTAGTTATCTTTTGTACCACTAAACTGAGTAGATTCAGTTAGTAAACTCTGTAAAATCCAAGTAATAGCTAGCAGTTGTAAAACGTTGTAATTTCTAAACTGAAAGTATCAGTTAGAAAATTTTGAAGAAGCTTGTAATAGGTTTCGATTTTGTAAATCAATCAACGTTATATGAATAAAACCCTTGCTTTGTATTATCATGTGTTGTACCCCTAATCTCCTAGACCACCATATTATACACTACTACTCTCACTAGCTAGCCTATAAGCACAACACCATTACCAAAAACCCTCTATCCATGTCTTCATTTCCAACTAAATCTCAGAAAACCAAAATGAAGAACCCAAACCTTCTTAACCTTCTAACAATCATCATCTTCACAACCCTTAATCCCACAAGCTCGTTAACAGATCTTGATACACTTTTAAAGCTCAAATCATCTTTAGTTACACCACAAACATCCTCATCAGCTTTACAAGATTGAGTACCAAGAAACTCACATTGCTCATTTTCAGGTGTCACTTGTGACCAAAAACTTTCGTGTAACTAGCTTAACCATTTCCAACATACCTTTATGTGGAACTATACCGCCTTAAATAGGCATATTAAACAAGTTGGTAAATCTTACACTTGTGTCGAACCAACTCAGTGGTGAACTACTTATGCAGATAAGTAACTTGACATCTATCAGGTTTATAAACCTTTCTACTAATACAAATTCCTAAATCAACCATTCAGTATCAACCTCATGACCAATGAACTCGAAAGTTTCAATCAGTACGGTATGGTTATCTCAACACAAATAAGAGAATTATTTGTAGCGAGAAGATTGTTCACATTCCTTGTGACAATAAAACTTTGGTCATTCATGGTGATCCAAGTGAAACCGATTAAATATCATCTCGTGTATCAAAACCTTGAAATATATTGAGAGAGGTCAAACAACTCAAACAAAGCCGAATTCCATTTGTCAAAGTTCGTTGGAACTCACGACGTGGTCCAGAATACACATGGGAACGAGAGGACCAGATACGTCAGAAAAACCCACGTCTTCTTATCAACGATTCTTCTACTCCTAACACAAATTGATCTTCGGGACGGAGCTCTCTTAAGGGGTGGAGACTGTAACAATTCGCATTTCAGGATAATTTCTATTCCCGAAAATTTTACTATTCATGTTCACTATTCACTGCACTATTCATTTCCGAAGATTTTATTTTATATTCTTGTGAGATAAATTATTTCCATGACAAAATAAAAGTTTGACGCTCATCGGGTCATTTCCGCAAAAGTTATTCAGAAATTTATACGTTTGGGTTAAACGTCGTTTAAACACCCTGCGCATAACGAAAACCAACTGCGACAATTTTTCTCGCATCAGAATAATGTTTAGTACACTCACAATCAATTAGGGAATTTTTGATAATTAAATCAAAATGTTACCAAATAGACCCTGTGTCTTGCAGAACTAAACTTGCGTTTTAAGCACTTTCACTTATCCGCAACCTTAGCTTCACCTGCACCATATTTTCTAAGGCATTTAGAAGCTTTTATATTATTGGAAAATTCAACATATTTTTCCTCCTCCTTTGACCAAAAATCATTCATTGATTTTTATAAATCATTCCTTGAATTTTTAGGCTTACGGTTTTATGTCTAAAAGACATTTAACACCAACCGACACTAGACTGAGCCCAGTCTAGACATTTTAGGCCATTTTAATTGTTGGGTTTATGGATTTGATGATACAAAACATAAAGAATGAAACAAGAAAGAATGAAACATGAAGGACTTACTTGCAAAAGAAGATTTATATTTTAGTCCTTCGTAGTATTTTGTAAACCCTAATTTCTATTATATAAAGAGATTAGAGGTACAGGTTTTAATGTATCTCTTCCTCAATGTAGTTAGGTAAAGTGTGTGTGTGTTCTAGGCGTTTGATCATAGAAAACGCCTAGGGAGTTTAGCTTTCAAGAATCGTTTGATTCCCTGTTATTGTAGATAACACGTATTAATATATTGAAAGCTTTGTTGGGAAAAACTTTGTGTCAATAACTGTGATTTGTTTTAATTCCGCTGTGCATATTTATTCATAGTTATTGTTGAACCCTAAGGCTCAAAATGATCCAAGAAACTATCTTTGGCACACGTTTTATTTGATGATGGCGTGCATAAGTTCTATCAGGTGGTATCAGAGATTGGGGAGCTCGTTACCTAGGGATTCACAAAGTTCATTGTCGAATAAGAGCAGATCAGAAGCAATTTTTATGGAGGTACGGACTGTTTGTTTAATTGGTATATACGGATTTAATTTTTTTTTGGGCATCGATGAGAAATTAATTCGTCTTTTAAATTGGTATATTTAATGTGTTTGTCGCAAGTGGAAAGTTGTTTGATTTACCTCGTACTAAAATGAAATCAATTGGTCGGTGATGTTTAATTAATGAGGATTGAATAGCATATCAGTAATTTTATCATGATGGCGGTGATAATATTAATTGGTCGGTAAATTCAATTGTCGCTTACTGATTGCTATGTGGGGATGGTTTGTTGAATTAATGTTAACCTCGTACGGATCAGTATTTTTACTGGTTGGACATTAATTGAAGATTAGATGGTGGGTCTGATCGAACAGTGCTACATGGGATGATATTTTAATCTAGTTGATTGATTGATGTGTCGCTTACTGTTTGGGATCAGTATTTTGGATTGATTCGTATGGAGTTATGGACTTTTGTATTCTCATTGTACTGAAGCATTAAATTGGTCAAAAAGTGAAGCAGATAATTTTATCATTCTACTGCTGCAGTACTACTTGGTATTTTTATTCTGCTGCTACGCTTATTATTCTGCTGCTGCATATATTTTTCCTGTTGCTATGATTTTACTCTGCTGCTACGTTTGATACATTCTGCTGCTAGTTATAATTTATTCTGCTGCTAGCTTCGAGTTTCTGCTGCTGCACTTATTGATTGATACCGCTGCTAGCTGCATGATTTACAAGCAGTAAGGGGAAGTATAGTGTTGATTGGAGATATTGGTTTACACACACACAGGGGAAGTTCACACACACGAAGAGGATTTGTTTTTTATTTTTGTTCTTAAAGGTTTTAATGGCTCGAATTAATTGTCTTATTGGCGAAGAGGAGTATTTGTTGCTTCTTTGATGATGCGGTTGAATTTATCAAGGTTGTGTCTTAGCATATCTTAAATGGCTGACAACATTTAAAGATACTTGTTTGTTCGTTCAGGTGACTAAGAATTGACAAAACACTTGAAGGAGTTACGTTATTGTGCTCAGTGATTATTGTCAAGAGATTGCGGTCTCCCTATACGTTAAGTATATGTTCGAAGTCGTATTTAGTACAAGGCATAGGACACAAGGTTGGTTTCTTCTACTTCAATATCAAATTGGTAATGATTATTTTTCTTCAACAATACATAAAGCCTACAAATTTGAAGAATCATTTTATGTACATGCATCATTCGAGGGGAAGTTTCTACTGTTTATTCATTCTCTATTTGTTGATAACAAAAAGGGGAAGATATATTGTGATGGCATGGCATGGCTTAAGGGGAAGACAAGATTGTTTCATTCATGGTGAGATTTAATTATCTCAACTTCTGCTACTTCGTCTAGGGAAGTTCGTACAAGAATGAGTTTGTTTTTTCATCATCAAATAGGGGAAGATTGTTGGGTTTATGGATTTGATGATACAAAACATAAAGAATGAAACAAGAAAGAATGAAACATGAAGGACTTACTTGCAAAAGAAGATTTATATTTTAGTCCTTCGTAGTATTTTGTAAACCCTAATTTCTATTATATAAAGAGAATAGAGGTACAGGTTTTAATATATCTCTTCCTCAATGTAGTCAGTTAAAGTGTGTGTGTGTGTGTTCTAGGCATTTGATCATAGAAAATGCCTAGGAAGTTTAGCTTTCAAGAATCGTTTGATTCCCTGTTATTGTAGATAACACGTATTAATATATTGAAATCTTTGTTGGGAAAAACTTTGTGTCAATAACTGTGATTTGTTTTAATTCCGCTGTGCATATTTATTCATAGTTATTGTTGAACCCTAAGGCTCAAAACGATCCAAGAAACTATCTTTGGCACGCGTTTTATTTGATGATGGCGTGCATAAGTTCTATCATTAATTCATTATCGTCATATTAGAAAAGTTACATTATACTTTTCTCAGTTTTACACAACTTTCGTATGTTTTACGTATTACGCGTTTTAGACCCGTGTTTCCAGTTTTAACAGGGTTTAAGCAACCCGATTGAACTTACCACCCATTTTATATTTTATTATGGAGTATATTGACAAGTTTAATCATTCTTTCAAGTTTCGTATTTTTACGATACCCGGTTTTACGTTTCGTGACTTAACAACTTACGGTAAGCGATTTACGGAATCAAAACTAACTCCATAAGTAGGATAATAACAAGAACTAACCAAGTCACCTCCCTAGCCATTTCAAACCGTCTATAGGGGGGGGGTCACCCCTTGTGTGGCTTGATCTCATGCTTAAAGCCTTAGGATCCTTCCATGTGTTAAAGCTTTCTTTGAAAGTTTTGACTAAGTCCTTTATGTAACCTCCTCAAACCACTATAAAAATCCCTCTCCTCTCCTTGTTCCAGCCCACATATTCAGCACACAAACACCTTTCATATTGCTAATTTACTTCAAGTGTTATCAAAGAATGCAAGTGCAATATCAACTCAAAAACTCTTGTTAAGTTTTTGTTGATCCAAAGTTCAAGTTCTTCTTTCCTTTTGGTAATCTTCCCTCAACACAAGAAGAGTTCTAGTAGAAGTCTTCAAGTGTTCTTCCAAGTCATCACAAGTTGTTGTCAAGAGGTCAAGGAAGATGCAAGCAAGAGTTTCTAGTTCTTGTTCAATCAAAGTCCTATCCTTGTTCTTAGTTTCCTTTCACTAGAAAGCCAAAAGTTGTAAGAAACTCTAACACATTTTCTTGCTCAATATCATTTTCATGCTTATCATACTTCATTCATGATATATATGGTCTTGGTATTATGTTCATGATGTATACAAACCCTTAAAACAAGTTATGGAAACTATATATTAACATATGTTAAGTAAACAAGAAAATTAGTGACTAATATTGTAAAAATTCGACCAAAATGTTATAAACATGATATTTGAAAATTACATACTGCTATAGAGGACTTAAGAAGGAACACATAGCAATTTGAATCATCGAAAACGAGTGTACGAGTCAAAAGTTATGGCCAAAAGAAGTTAGCGAAACCAAAACGCCGAAACTGCCCAAACCCTACTGTCCCCGAACTGAGGTAAAATTTAGAGGCACTTCTGTTCCCTTTCATCAAAAAGTTAAAGCATGAAACTTGTCCGGAATGATGTTTTCTTCAAACAAGCTTTAGACCACGAGTCATGAAAATGCATAACGAATAAGATAATTTTGCAAATTCTTAACAGCCCACTATATTACTCAAATGATCATGTAATAAGTCACAACCAAGTAGAACCATGAGGTCTAATGACCTTAGACCAAGACCACAGCCATGGCTAAGGCCAAGGCTGAGTCTCAAGACCATGGTAACCATGAACAAAGCCCCGGCAAGGCCACGGCTAAGACCTTAAGGCTTTATAAGCCGAAAACATGAACTAAAGTGTTAGAAATAACATGACAAACCAATTTGGATCTACTCCATCAAAATACCATAAGGTTTTGAAAATAATATCATATCCATACAAGACTTAATGAACTTATAAAGATGACCATCTTCATTCAAAATAAACTTTCCTAAGTTTATACAATTTTCGGACATGTAACGTTTAAAGACCAAAAACATATATTTTCTATCGAATACTACAACACTAGGGAACTTCAGGTGAGGGGATTTATTTGGGTAAATGGATCGACGAGTTACTGGATTTACGAGTTAAAGTGTCCTAGCTCCTCGAATGTTTACTACATGACCTCTGAATTATGATGGCCCGAACAGTAGTACAAGATATACAAACTAAACGTGTTTTATAAACCATATTCATACAACGACCTATACGACACCCTAAGTAATTACATCATGAACAATATGCAAGACATATATATGATTGTCTTTGTATTCTTAGACATTATTCCAACCTAAGTCGCAACGTTCTATTGTAGGTTGCACTTAAAGGTTTCTCGACTTATCCATCGAATTCATTAAAGCACTAGAACACCATCAAACTCACGGTGAGTTCATAGCCCCACTTCTATTACTTAATTGTTTTACAAACCCTTGGAGGGGATACATGCTACTATTAAACTGAACACATTGCTTTGAAACTGTATGCTATACCTGAATCTGTTATTTGCACTAAGTACCGCTATTTTCAAACTTAAGTCCCTATTATCATGAGCCATTAATCACGAGTGAAGTGAACGCGAATAATGTGGATAGGCCTATCGGTATTGAAAAATCCCGTTTGTTAACCAAGTCCGGTAAACAAACGCACTCTATTTGAAGAACCATAGGTTTAATGACAAATTACCTATTAGGGCACTATTACTATTATATCAATTTCTATTGACAAACTGTTAACGTTTTCGGTGGTATGAGCTTAGTGCAATAATAATTGTTTTGTTTTATAAACTATGAATGTGAGACTAATTACCTCACGTTACGAATACTGTGTTCAACTGATTACCTAAACTCTATGAATATTACTCAACCTTTGTGTTGACAATTTTAAGCATGTATCTCAGGTGCATAATGATCAAGGATGGCACGGAGGGGCACAGACTCAATCAAGGAGGCTATAACTTATTTTATCATTAAAAAACAACATCAAATGACTTTATATTGATGTATTTTGTAATCATGGAACCTTTTGGGACCTATTTTGTAAACTCTGATATATCATTTGAATGATAAATCCTTTTTAAAACGACTCATTTAGAGATCGTTTTCTATTATTATGATTGTTGTGTCGTCGAGTAACACCCAGTTTGAATTCCGCTGCGTATCACGAAATTGGGGGTGTTAAACCTTAAACTAGTTTTCCCAAACACCCCTTTCCAAAAAGTAATGATAACCCACAACATATTTACCAAAGTAATTGGAACCAAAACATGTCTAGAAACTTTAATGGTCCTAATTACATGCCATGGAACAATTGTCAACCATTTCCTTACATGAACCATGATAATGTCATGTTTAACCCAAATGGACCCATGAGATATTGGGGACCAAATGCATGAGTTTTTCTTGAACTTAGGTGTGCTTAAAAGTTGAATTAGAACTTGATGAGTGGATCAAAGATAGTGGGTGCTCAAGACACATGACGGGAAACAAAAGCCTTTTCTCAACCTACCAAGTGTATGACGGAGGTAATGTCACATTCGGTAGCAAACTTAAAAGTAAAATCATCGGAAAAGGTACGATCTCTCATGACTCTCTCTCTATTGATGATGTTGCTCATGTAGATAATTTAGGTTTTAACTTGCTTAGTATAAGTCAATTGTGCCGCAAAAAGTATAACGTCCTTTTCAGTGAAAATGAAAGTAAAATACTTAAGGATGGCATAACTGTAGGAAAAGGTGTTTTGAAGATTAACGTTTACGTTCTGAAACTCGACAAAACACCTAAAGACAAGCTTTGTCTCACTTCTTTGGACGATAACTCAACTCTATGGCATCAACGCTTAGGTCACGCCAAATGAGGTTAATTCATTCCTTATCATCTAAGGAACTCGTTAGGAACCTGCCCAAGTTAAAATATGACCAACACTTTTGTGATGCTTGCAAAATAGGAAAACAAGTTCATAATAGCCATAAGGCTAAAAACATGGTGTCTACATCTAGGTGTCTAGAATTATTACATATGGATTTGTTTGGTCCATCCGCTATACAAAGTTACGGGGGAAACTTCTATATTTTGGTAGTAGTAGATGGTTACTCTAGGTATACTTGGACTAAGTTTCTAAAAACTAAAAACGAAGCATTTGATAAATTTGAAATCTTAAGTAAGAAAATTCAAAATCAAATAGGAAGTAACATAGTATCAATTAGAACTGACCATGGTCGTGAATTCGACAACGAAATCCAATTCGGAGCTTTTTGTGATGCCAATGGCATAACTCATAATTTCTCGGCTCCTCGAACCCCTCAATCTAACGGTGTGGTAGAACGCAAAAATAGGACAATTCAAGAAATGAGTAGAACCATGTTAAATGAACAAAACAAACCTCAAAAGTTTTTGTGTCACGCTGTAGATACATCTACATATATTCTAAATCGAGTTCTAATTAGACCATTCTTGACAAAGACTCTATATGAGTTAAACACAAAGGATTATCTCACCAAGTTCGACCCAAAGTCGTATGAAGGTGTATTTCTAGGATACTCACAAACTAGTAAAGCATATATAGTTTTGAACAAAGAAACCTCAAGAGTCGAGGAATCATTGAACGTAACATTCGATGAAAGTCCACCTCCCTCTAAGACATCACCTTTGGTAGATGATGACTGTTAGGAAATTATGCTTTAGCAGTTAAGACTGTTGAAGATAGCAGTTAAGACTATTGAAGATAGAAGTTAAGACTGCTGAAGAGTTTTGAAGACATAAGCAGTTAGGACTGCTGAGTGAAGAAGTTAGTACGGTTTATGATTATGATTTATGTAATAGATAATTATGGAAAAGATATTGTGTATATCTTATACGTTTTAGTTGATAGTTATCTTGTAAAGGAATCCTTAGTCTATAAAAGGATTGCCTAGGTTAAGGTTTAGATACACGAAAAGAGATAGAAGTAGACGTAATATAGAGATTCAAGGTTGTAAACCCTAGTGATAGGAGATCACTCGTATTATTATTCTAATAATATTGAATCGTTGAAGTTGAAGTTTATCATTCTGTGTTCATTCATTGTTTCATTCAAATCATACAAAACACATAAAGTCTTCTAATTGCTAGCTAGTAAATTCCACGTGCTAGACTACGTATAATTCTTAGTATCACATCTAACACAAGGAGTGTGTGTAGATCCGTTCAATGACTTAGTTGAAAGTCAAATGGTTGAGAATATAGAAAATGTTGAAAATGATAAAGAAGATGAACCAGTAAAAAGTGAGTTAGTCAACATCAAAGAAACAAAAAGTCATCCATTAGAAAACGTCATAGGAAAACTTAATGAAAGAACATTAAGATCTAAAGCTCAAAATGAAAGTAATTTCTTTTGTTTTGTTTCAACAATTGAGCCTAAAAATATAAATGAGGCTATAAAAGATGAATCATGGGTTATTGCTATGCAAGAGGAATTAAATCAATTTGTTAGAAATGACGTTTGAACACTAATTCCACAACCTAAAAATCAAACCATAATCGGTACAAAATGGGTGTTTAGAAATAAAATGGATGAAAATGACATAGTATCTAGAAACAAAGCTAGGCTAGTAGCACAAGGCTACAATCAACAAGAAGGTATAGATTACGATGAAACATTTGCACCCGTAGCTAGACTTGAGTCTATTAGGATACTACTTGCATATGCATGTGCACATGATTTTAAATTATTTCAAATAGATGTTAAAAGTGCATTTTTAAACGGATTTATAAATGAAGAAGTATATGTTGCACAACCTCCCGGCTTTGCCGATTTGGAAAAACCAAATCATGTTTACAAACATAAAAAAGCTTTATACGGACTTAAGCAAGCACCAAAAGCTTGGTATGATCGACTTAAGACCTTCCTAGTTGACCATAAGTATACCATGGGCCTAGTAGACAATACTCTCTTCACCAAGAAAAAGGGATCACATATTATCATCGTCCAGATATATGTGGATGACATTATATTCGGCTCAACTTGTCAAGAGTTATGCGATGATTTCTCAAAAATCATGCATGACGAGTTTGAAATGAGTATGATGGGGGAACTAAACTTTTTCTTAGGTCTCCAAATAAAACAATTAGAAGATGGGATATTCTTCAACCAATCAAAGTATATCAAAGATATGCTTAAGAAGTTTGGTCTTGAAGACTCAAAACCTATGAAAACACCCATGTCCTCAGAAACCAAACTCACAAAGGATGAAGAAAACGAATCCGTAGATAGCACTAAATATAGAGGAATGATTGGTAGTTTGCTCTATCTACATTAAAGGCACTACACATTTAGGATTATGGTATCCCAAAGGGACAGGTGTAGAAACCATAGTGTATGCCGACTCAGACCATGCCGGTGACTATGTTGATAGGAAAAGTACTAGTGGTATTTGTACTTTTGTAGGACATTGTCTCACCTCATGGTTTGCTAAGAAACAAACAGCCCTCGCCATATCAACAACTGAAGCCGAGTACGTGTCAGCAGGAAAAGCTTGCCAACAAGCACTGTGGATGAAACAAGCTCTCGTCGACTATGGATCTTAGTAAAAACCCAGTCCAACATGCTAGAACCAAACACATAGAAATACGTCACCACTTCCTTCGTGACAATGTTCAGAAGGGAAACATCTCAATTGAGAAAGTTTCCTCAGAGGACAACATTGCCGATATCCTCACAAAACCTCTCAAGAGAGAACCTTTCAACTATCTTAGACTTGGTTTAGGATTAATGGAACCTAGTGAATAGATTAAACGTTAGCTCAAACCTTAGATTAACCAAACACGGCAAAAACCCAACCTGAGTTCTGATCCTGCGGATCCAAATGACAACAAGGGCAGAACCCTTGTTTGGGATCCGCCGGATCCGTCATCTGCTGAGGCAGTTTTTATATATATTAAACAAATACCCTGTACTATTCATCACTCTCTCCAAAACATATCACCCACTGGAATATGACCGATAATTCACCAAACTCACAAATTAGGCCATCTTTCTCAACCAAATTGAACTCTAAACATCACTGTAAGTATCCTTATCATGTTTACATTCCTGATCTGCGTCGAGGATTTCTATTTCATGCACAAAACCAAAACTTGGGGTTATGCATAATTCTTGAAAAATCTTGATGCATGTTTACTAAATTGCATAACAAATCATGTTTTTCATAGTTAGGAATTGCATCTTGTAGTACATTGTCATTATTCATCAAAGACCCCATGAGAAACTTTTAAAAAAATCTTCTCATGACTAGGGAAAACGGTTTTTGAACATTGTTCACACAAATACAAAAACGTTATGTTTTAAGCATCACTTGCATAATGTCTCTTGAATGCTAAAGGAAATACATAATTAATATGTATTTTCGGGTACATTCAATAGTAGCTACATTGAAGTAGGAGCGTTTGGGTTATCTCTCATTTTATCATAAAACTTGCATAAACATAATCTTCATGCATCAAAAGGAGTCGAGATAACCGCACCTCCACATTGTCCCCATGTAGGCACACACTAGACCTTTATACATATCTTCGATAATTTTAACTAAACTATATATATTTTTCGTGTCTAGGATAACTATGCCTCCCGCAACCAACTACGATCACAAAAAGACCATCCATTATCTTCCCAAACACCACAAAACCAAGGGTCTTACCGAAGCCCAAGTCAATATATTCAAAGCCTTAGAAAACTGATACGTCCATGAGGGTAGGGTTGTAGACTCCTCATTCTATGAAGATACCAATCTTCGCGAGCAATTAGCCGCAATTCACTTCGATGGCCTCTTAGACATTGATGAACCTATCATTCCTAGGTTCATTCTTGAATTTTATGCAACCATAGGTCTTAGTTCCAACGACGATGGTCTCATGAACATTCACTTTAGGATCAATGGAACCCAATTCAACATTCCTTTTGATCAATTTGGAGATGTCTTAGGAGTTCCAAATTATGGAACATGTGTCTACTCCGATAAGTGGTCATTAACAATATTAGAGTCTAACCTTGAGAGAACGGCACCATATGCCACACCTTTGACCTCCAAAGAAACCACTAGGGAACATCTCTTTAATCCTAGAAACAATCCAACTAGGACACACCGAGGTAAACAAGTAGCTAGAGATCCATTTGCTATGGAGCTAAACGAACTTAGGCCCGAGTTTAGGAAGTTAGAAGATGTTTTGAGAGCTAATGTCATTAGCACGGTAGGGAATCGTGATCATATCAATGCATGTCTTTGTTACATGATGTATTGTGTGTCCACCCGTCAACCTTTCAACCTTGCATACTATATCGCCAAGTGAATGGCCGATTTTCCGATACAAGGTACAACGGCAATGCCCTACGGGATGCTCTTGACTCGTCTCTATAGAGCCTTTGCACCCATTCCTAGAAATGCCTTAGGATTTGTTCCTGATTATGATGAGATTCCACACACCTTTGTTCCCTTAAGCGATTTTAGGGTAGCGGTTGACAAAGGCAAACGTCCTCGTCCTCAAACATCATCATCATCATCATCATCATCATCATCAATGAGTGACGATGACGGCTTACCAAATTCTAGGATTCCTCCACCAGAATACTTGCGTCAACTTCCACCGATTGCGAATGAATCCGAGGAGCATCGTCAAACAAAGGGAATGGTGAAGAATCTAGGGCGTTGGATCATGAAACTTCCCAAGGGTATGAAGAAATTGAGCAAGAAGTTCAAGTGAGAGGAGTGTTTGGGTCTAGATGTTATTAGAAAATGATGTGTTAAACATGTATGGTTCTTAACTTATTATCTTAGTACTTGATGTGTATGTAAACTAACTCAGATTTGCAGGTCGATAACACTTAGTGTTATCAATTTTCCGAGAATAAGCCCCCGTTTGGCTTAACTTCCTATATGGTAGAATATTATGATCGGATTTATTTATGTGAAAACGTGTGTTATAATATATGTATTTAGCATATTTGTAGTACATATTAGCTATTACATACGTTATAGGAGAAATTTCGGGTTTTGGTCGAAAAACGCAAAATTTGCAATGCTCTCTGTTTGTTTTAGAAGTTTCGGATGACGGATCTGGCGGATCCTAGAATTTGGATCCGCCTAGTGTATCACTTGGATCCGCCAGTCCAGAACCCACGGATCCGACGGCTCCCAAACTTTGGCTCCACCTTTGTTGTCGATTGGATCAGTGGGTACCAACAGTAACTTTTTCAAAAAATTCCCGACTCATCCCGACACTTAGATTTTGGTTTGTAGCTTCTTTAGATTATACTCACTGATCATTAAACTCTCTAGAATGATTTAGGAACCCTTAGAACCCTAAGAACTCAATTTCCCACCAAAATTTGAATTTTCAAAATTTTCATGTGAGTTACCTTTCTAATACAAGTAAGGAACCCTTTTGAGGGATCCGTCAAATCCGTGAGAATATCAAATCAATAGATTTTCCACTATCTCCTTGCATTTACTGCAAATCCCCCTCATATCACTCAACTCCATTTCAATGGATTGACCTTAGGATGTGACAAGCTTAAATTTTTGTTCCAAATCATTAGGAACCAACATTCTCCATCGGATTTACATCCAATCCAAACACACAGACCAACAAACCTTCTGCCTATAAATTAGTACCTTAGGATCATCACTAAACTCACTCACTCACCATTTCTTCTACTTTCTCTCCTGTACATCTTAGCTACATTACTTCACCATGACTAAATCAAACAACTCTTCCACCTCTAGACCTCCAAAACGAACTGCCCGCATTAGTGTTAAACCATGTTGCTTCATAAACTTAGCAAACTCATCATCAGAAAAATCATCTCCTCTAAATATCTCATCACCTATTGCAAATGAGAATTTTCTCTCACTCTCCACTCCAACACCACCAAATGTAGTCATTCATACTCCACCACCAACAATTACTCTAATAGCTATCACTCAACCACCCACTCCATCACAACCTGTTAAATCACCATCACCCCCAAAATCACCCAAACTACAACCAATAGAGCTATTTAGGACTCCACCTTCATCACCACACCCATACCTTGATGACTTGGAAGACTTTCCACCAAGGTCAACCAATCCTCCACCCATGCCCTTTGAAGGTCAACAACCCATGCTTTTTCATCCAGTTTTCCCGGATATCCATGGTCCTTTATACCATGATGCACCACCACCACAACCGCAACCACAACAACTCTCACCAAGATCCACTCTGCATTCCATTGATGAAGAATTTTGGATTAATCAACCCAACACCCAAGCCGAGATCAACGAGGAACTAAACCGCCTCTATGCATTCTCAAACATGGTTGACTCCCATCTCCACGAGGCAATGGACTTACAATCCACCTTGTTAGCCTCCATTACGGGTCCAACAAACAATCCACCACCACCTACATCCAATAATCCACCACCACCATCAACAAACAACCAACCACCACCACCACCACAAAACCATGAGACTACTCTACCTCCCGGTTTTTCAAGCCATGATTGCTCGCATTGCGAGAGAACCGCTCATTTGGCCCAAAGGAACAACATTTTGGTCAATGAGCTCCAAAATGAAATGAGGTTCATATTGAACCACATTCTAGAGCGTCTTAATGCAATCTCTCATCCTCCTCAATAGGAGCTTTGTTAGTTTCCTCTTAAAGGAACTTTTAGGGTGTTGTTTTAGAATTTTTCTCATTAGTATTTATTTTCCTTGTTTGAATGTAACATCATTTTTTCCAAGTAATGAATGTTATGTTTTTATGCTTGTGGGTGATCAACATTAAGCATATTATCTCATTTTAGAATACTAACATCATGTTATGGTTGTCTTAACTTCACATATTGCTTGGATCAAATGTACATTAGGTACTAAATTTTGATCAGACACTTCATTTTGACTTTTTAAAGTCAAATGTGCTAAAACTTATTGTTTGGTTGACAATTACATATGCATTTTACTTCCATGAAGTAACTAACTTTTCTTTTGTAGCATCTCCTATCCTTCAAATGTATAAGTTAGTACTCTAACAATGGGGAGTATACATCGAGGGGGAGCATCTCATAGTCTAACGATTTGTTTTGTAGGGTCATACATCATCATACACCATATCCTTGTTACTCCATTTAGGGGGAGTATAAATCAAGGGGGAGCTTTAAAGTTCTCAAAATCGCATTCCGCTACGCATATCTTCTTTTTGTTTCGACAAAAAGGGGGAGAAAGGATTAAGTTTGCATTACTGTGAAACATCACAGTACATACATTTATACTTGAAATTGTTTTCAAAACTTACATAAAACAAAATTAATCTATATTTTTAAAAAGACTTATACTATATCTATTCCTTTGCTTAAAAATACACCTTATGTTTTGTCATCAACAAAAAAGGGGAGATTGTTAATACAAATATCATCCCAAAAATGTTATTTATATTTTATGATCTTTACTTAGTTTTGTTAGTGACAAATACAAGGTATATCTTTTAGCAAATCATAAATACAAGCTAAAGTCTTTTTAGAACACATTTACATTTCGCAAGATCACTAGAATTTGCATTTTATACATTTACATGTTTATTTCCTAAAATGGAAACTTTATTAGTTAAATATTAGGATGACATCATGGCATGCATCATGTACACAATCTTGGTAAGATTTTGTGATATTTTGTTTAGATCTTCAAGCCAAAGAGTTGACATTTGAAGATATGGAAAGATATGACAAGATTTGGAAAGATTTGAAGATCTCTTAGCTGGCCTGACACGGCGGATCCAAATGCATACATGGACGGATCCAAGTTTTGGGATCCGCCGGATCTGCCGCCTGTTGCTCAGCTTTGCCTATAAATAGCAAGCTAATCATTTGGCCATTTCATCACTCATATAGCTTAAATACATACTCATTCATTTACTAACCCATATCATTCATTCATTTGATCTTTCCTTTTGTAGCAAAGGGATCAAACATACAAGGATCAACGTTCTGTCGTTATCCGTCTAGTTTAGTCACTGTATGATCTTGTACAAGTTTGTATATCATTGTTTGTATCATTTACATCAGTAGGGTGAGGTTAGTGTTTTAGGCATTAAAACACAAAGAGTGTTGGGAGTGGTTGTACCCTTGTGAAAGAACCAAACGGGAGTGGTTGTACCCTTGTAAAGAACTCGGTGTTTGGCTTAGTACCGGAAAAAGAAGTAAGCGATGTGTAAAGGTTTTCTCCACCTAGAAGGGATTTTGTTTCTTAGTGAAAGATAACTCTCGAGTTAGAGGCTCGAGGAGTGGAGTAGGGCAAGGAAGAGAGTCCTTGTAGCCGAACCACTATAAACATCCGTGTTGTGTGGTTTGATCATTCCTCTCTTTACTTTTCATATATATATTGTGTGATTATTTATTTGTGTATGTTTTTTTTAAAATCACATTAAGTAACAAAGCGAATTAAGTCTGGTAAAACTATTCAACCCCCCTTCTAGTTTTCCACAGTATTGACCCGGTTTCTGCCCTAAGTTTTCATGGAGGGCTATTTCTTTTCACCCTTTCATTAAACTTTTCTTTTTCATTCTTCAACCATGTTGGGAATTATCACAAGGTACGAAGAAGACTTAGTGAAGAACAGACTTAAGTCTGGTAGCTATGATATTAAGTCTGGTTGTTAGTTAAGTCTGGTTGTAATATTAAGTCTTGTTGACTTAATAGTTAAGTCGGGTCAGTAAAGTTAGGAAAGTTTGTTAGTATTAAGTTAGGAAAAGATATGTATGAGTTAGGTATCTTTATAGAAGATACATAATATCTTTTCACACGATTTTGTAATTAGTGTTTCCTTCAAGTATGAAAGGAACCCTAAGGATCATTATTATGTACGTACGAATTGTGTGAGTTAGTGAAATATACAAAGTTAGTTATAAACTCTGTGTTCTTCATTGTTCTTGTTAATTTTCCGCGTTAGCATTAACAATTGTGTAAGAGTTTCTCACTTAGATTGATTTGGATTTATTCAAGTCATCTACTAAGTAATCAAAGGCTACTTAGAGATCCATACAAAATGTGGACCTACAAGTGGTATTAGAGCCTTTAGAGAGACTCTGAATTCGAAGAATACAACACCACAAACAAATTCTCAATCAATTCACCCTACACAATGTCTGGCCTTGAGTAGCCTATCAACATTGAAACTTTTTCAAACCATAACAGTGAGGATGAGAGATCAAACCATGAAGAAGAAAACCCTGAAACCAGCACCTCTAAATCACAACCAACCATCCCTACAACCACCACCATATCCAACATTAAGCTTCCAATACTGAAGAGAGAAGAATATGATATATTGGCCATGGAGATGGAACATTACTTGGAGTACATTGACAGTGAAGTTTGGAAGGTTATTCAGAAGGGAAATTCAAAGAAAAGGGTTTCAGTTGGTACAGATGGGCAAATTAGAATATTACCACCATTGACTGCTGAGGAGATACGGGCTATGGAAAAGGAGAAGAAGGCCAGAACCTTGTTGCTTATGGCTATTCCAAAGGAGCATCTACAAAGTTTTCATGGTATGATAGATGCCAAGGAGATTTGGGAGGCCATTAAGAAACGTTTTGGAGGGAATGCAAACTCTAAAAAGATGCAGAAGGCTGTTCTTAAACAGCAATTTGAAACTTTCAGTGTGTCAAAGGCTAAAGGATTGGAAAAGGGTTATGACAGATTTTAACATCTTCTGTCACAGCTAGAGGCACATGGTGCTGCTGTATCTGATGAGGATGCCAATCACAAGTTTCTTAGGTCTCTACCTCAAGAATGGGCAAATGTGTCAATGACTGTGAGGATGAAGGATGAAGTTGACTCAATGACCCCAGATAACCTGTACAACAATCTTAGGATTTTTTAAAGGGACATCAATGAAACCACTCAGGCAACTTCTAGTTCTTTAAATGTTGCTTTTATGTCTCAAAGCAAAGGCAGCACTCACAAGACTAAGGCTGGCAGTGTTAAGTCTGGTGTCTATGAAGCTTCTACAAAGGAAAGAACTGCTCCTACAGGCTTTGCAGATGAGGTGATTCACTCATTCTTCGCCAATCAACAACAAGATAAGGGCTTTATCAGTGAAGATTTGGTGCAGATAAATGATGCTGAGGTAGAAGAGATGGACATCAAATGGCACATTGCCATGATTGCTCTGAGGGTAAAAAGGTTTCAAAAGCAGTATGGGAGATCTATTAAGTTCAATAACAAGTCTCCAGTTGGGTACACTAGAAGGACATTTGAATGCTACAATTGTCATAAGCATGGAAACTTTGCTAGAGACTGTACGGAGAAGTCTGCTGATGGGTATAGAAAGAAAGATGAACAGGATGACAAGCTGGAAAGGAACCAGATGAGTATGGTGACATTGGAAGCTGGAGCTATTAACTGGAATGAGCACACAAAGGAGAATGAAGAGTCCAGTCATGCACTCATGGCCATTGGTTCTAGTAATGAGGTACCATTATGTTCCAAATTATGTATTGATTCCTATAATCATGTTAAGGCTTTGTGTGATGAGCAGTTGACACTGATAGGTGACCAAGAAGCACAAATTTTAGCTTATAAAAATGCTCTAAAAAATTAGAAGCACAAAAAGGCACCCTTCAGAGACAACATGCTGACTTAAATGAAAAACTATTCTTTCAGGCTAATAAAATATATGAACAAGATGAAAAAATTAAAAGATATAGACAACTTGGCCTAAGAATACAAAAAGAGAGGGATGATTTGAGAAAATGTGTTGATCAGTGGAATAACTCTAATAACAATCTGTTTAAATGTTGGGATTCTCAAGTGAGGTCAAATAAGAAACATGGCTTAGGGTATGAGGAGGATGAGAAAAAGGCTATATTTAAGCATAGAGAGGATGACTATGAAGGTAAACCTTTATATAATCGGTTTGTTAAGGCTGATGATTTCAAGGGAGTTCCACATCCATTGAGTGGAGACTATACTCCTCTTGAAAAAGAGGAGTTAGATGACTCTCTATTTGTGTATGGAAAAAGAGGTCCTCAAATGCCTGAGTCAACCACCTTAGATGACAAAACCAGTGAGTATTCTACTTGTCAAACTAATGACACTGAAGGATCCATTGGTGATGTCTCTGACAACTCTAAGTCTGAGTCAAAAAGTGAAGTAAAAGAGAGTCCTGAACCTAAGATTGTTAAGGAAAGTGAACCTATTGTGACTGAACCAAAACCCCAAACAGTTAAACCTAGTTGTGTCAACCACATAAAATCTCCTAGGGAATTTGTTGCAATGAATGAGTCACCCAAAAATGATAGAGTTCACAGAGAAGTTAGGAGTAGTTACACTTACACTCCTAAGAGATGTTTTGTTTGTGGAAGTCTAAGTCACTTGATTAGAGATTGTGACTTTCATGAGAAGAGAATGAAAAGAGAGGCTGAGCTTAAAAGAATGAATGTGAATACTGGTAATATCAATAGTAAACAAGTGTGGAATAAGGTTAACAGAATCAATCATGCCAACCAATTTGTCCCCAGACCAGCCCAACATGTTAACTCTACCCAACCAAACTTTAATGTTAATTCTGGTAGACCAAATATTAAATCATGTTTAAGGAACTTTAATTCGGGTAGGCAAAATTTCAATTATGTGAGGCCTAAAGTCAATTCTGGTTATGCTAATCAAATGAGACCCAGACAGCCTTTCCACAAACCACAGGTGAATACATATAATCAAAGAAACCATTTTCATAAATCTTATTCACAGGTGAGGAGACCAATTGCTAAGAATACAGCACAACCTTCAAATTCTAATGCTGTAAAGGGTAATGGGGGTTCTGCTGTTAAGACCTCAGCATGTTGGTCTTGGGATCCATTCAAGAATGAATACACCTATAAATCCCAAAGCAACAGTGGATCAGTTTCATATAAGTCCTTTAAATATGTTGATCCACAAGGCGGACCCAAGCCTACTCAGGCCTGGGTTGTTAAGAGAAATTGATTTCTCTTCTTATGTTTTGTATAGTCTGTATACTTTCAATCCTTGGAATTGTTTTTAAGTCTCGTAGTTTTTTTTTTAGTTCTTCTTATTTTTAGTAGTTTAATGGTTTTCAACTTTTCTAGTACGATTGTTTCTTTGTGTTTTGTGCTTAACCTTGTTTTGCAGTCGTCAACTCTTTATTGTTGCTAATAATTAATATATGGCAAAATGAAACAAAAGGACCATGGAGTTTTTATTCATAATCAACAAGTTACATTCAAGGATGCAACCTACAACGCAAAATAAGATAAAATCCTAAACATAAACAAGTCAAATGCCAACACCTACATCTTCCTTTTTCCCTTGTCCTTCAAGTCAGGCATGGTTTTCTTGGTCCCTTTCTCCCCAAGTAGATCTCTCACTTTTGGGCTTAAGAGTCCTAGAACCTGCTTGTTTGGTTTTGGATGAGGCAACACAAAGCTATTCTTAGAAGACACATTTTTTGAAGTCTCTGCTGCTTCATCCTCTGGTTCTTTTGCAGTAAGATCATAAGAAGCTAGCCAACGTTTAAGCATTGTCTTCTTTGATATCTTAGTCCTTAGGCGTGAGGTGTAGCCTGGTGGAAAATAGCCTGCCCATCCTCCATCAGATGACTCAGAAGACGAGTCGGATGAAATCTCCAAGATGTTTGATGGGGTAGGATCCGTTGTGTTGAAAAAGTTTTCTCTTTGATATATGATGATTTTGTGTTGACTATAAGGGGCCTTTTATAGAGAATATCAAGGTTTAAGGCCCTTAAATGCTCGGTTGGTGTATGAATTAACTCCTTGCAGGCATTGAGTTAATTATGGTACTTTTGGAAAGTTAACCAAAGTTTTAATTTTTTTTTAAGTTAAGTATCGTTGTTAGTTTTAGTTATTAAAAAATAAAAAAAAAAATATATATACATATATATATATATATATATGCAATTAAGGGGAGGTAATGTACATTTAAGGGGAGGTTAAATGTACAGTTTATTAAAGACGGGTAGCTTTAATTTTTAAATCTGGTAGTTTTTATAATTGCATTTTCTTGCAATTTTGCTTGCTTTGTCTCTTTTTCTGGCTGTTGGAACTAACATTTGCAGAAAAACTTGGATTGGTGATGATGTGAAGTCTGGCGATTGCTAAATCAATGTGTAAGTCAATTTCCTTGGTTAAGTCTTGTAAGTGGATGATTAAGTCGGGTTGACCAACTTTAAGTCTGGTAGTGTATCTGGTAATTAAAATATTACCGTTAGGTCTGGTCAGTCAAAATAACGTGTTTTTATATAAAAATATTACCGTTAAGAATTTTCGAGAATAAGAGGTATATAAGGATAAAATTGACAAATCTTTTTCACTTTTATCTTTATTTACTTCTAAATTTGAACATCGTTATTTTCGGCTAACTACTCTTCTTTTATATTTCATATACGCCAAACCCTAACAAATTCTCAACCAGACTCAAATCATTTGCTTATCGATGGCTTCTCTAAAGTTTGTTGACAAGCACAATCAGGTTGGCTTCTTGAAGAAACCAACTCAAAGGAGGATCTTCAAGAACTTTATCAGTTGGTGAACATTAAATATGGAGATCATCCACCTGAAGATGAATTTGAAAGAGTCTTTTGGGGTAATTTGAAGGTGATGTTTGAGCCACTAACTGAGTCAGATATAGTGTGGAAACTTCCTGAAGAGCAAAATATTGTCAGCTGGAGATACTTTCATACCTGCAAGGTACATTGTGTTTCATTAAAGAATGCTGATATTTATATGCTTGCAGAAGTGGAATATCTTTTATCATCAAGTGTTTGCAAGGAAATGATGAGCAAAAAGTTGTATGCTGGTAAGAAGGATGAAGGATATGAGATGTTATTGGATTTGATAAAGAGGCAGTCTTTGAAGGATGTAGCTTAAGGGTGTTTGAAAGAATTTTCAAGTTGTCAAGTGAGACTATTGGAACTTCTCACTTAGTGGAGGTGCATAGCACTAACACAACAAAAGGTTATCAGTCCACCTTGTCTGAACCACACAAGGACTGACTAATCCTGTGCAAACGGCTACAGGTAAAGATAGCTCAAATTCGTTTATGGCTGACAATTTGCCAAAAATTGTATGGTATTCAACTCACCATATCTGAGATTGTGAAGAGTTGACTAGCCCACAAGATTATGGCTTGTGGTAAAGGTTGTGGAAAACCATAAATGGTAATCAATTCACCATGATGAGGTGCATTCCATCAAAGAATTGGCTAGTCCAAAAGGGTACAGCTTTTGGTAAAGACATCACAAATCTGTTGATAGTTGATGATTTACTAAAAATCATATGGTTATCGATGTACCATGGTCTTACACACCAAAACATTTGGCTACTCCAGTAGTGATGGCTATTGGTAAAGAGACATCAAATCCATTAATTTTCAATGATTCACCTCTCACAGGAGTTTACACACCTGGAAGTGATGAGAATAGATATGAAACTGAACATGAATTGATGTACAAAATGTCATGGTTGCTGGAAAGATCAAGTGGATGGCATATCAGATGGTGAAAAGATAAAGTTGCTGCATCAAAAACCAAATTTGCAGATTTAAAGTGATTTGAAGATCAAGATAATTCCAAGTGTTCAAAGTTTAATCCTCAAAAGCTTACACAGAAGGAACTTGAAGTTCATGGAACATGAAGATCAAGTTAGGGGAGGATTGTTGGGAATTATCACAAGGTACGAAGAAGACTTAGTGAAGAACAGACTTAAGTCTGGTAGCTATGATATTAAGTCTGGTTGTTAGTTAAGTCTGTTTTTGTATAAGTTAAGTCTGGTTGTAATATTAAGTCTTGTTGACTTAATAGTTAAGTCGGGTCAGTAAAGTTAGGAAAGTTTGTTAGTATTAAGTTAGGAAAAGATATGTATGAGTTAGGTATCTTTATAGAAGATACGTAATATCTTTTCACACGGTTTTGTAATTAGGGTTTCCTTCAAGTATAAAAGGAACCCTAAGGATCATTATTATGTACGTACGAATTGTGTGAGTTAGTGAAATATA
Organism: Artemisia tridentata subsp. tridentata; assembly: GCA_021014915.2. Classification (NCBI taxonomy): domain Eukaryota; kingdom Viridiplantae; phylum Streptophyta; class Magnoliopsida; order Asterales; family Asteraceae; genus Artemisia; species Artemisia tridentata. The sequence goes on from CP139505.1 coordinate 368,087,039, forward strand.
CAAAGTTAGTTATAAACTCTGTGTTCTTCATTGTTCTTGTTAATTTTCCGCGTTAGCATAAACAATTGTGTAAGAGTTTCTCACTTAGATTGATTTGGATTTATTCAAGTCATCTACTAAGTAATCAAAGGCTACTTAGAGATCCATACAAAACGTGGACCTACAAACCCCTTCTTTCCCTTTCTCATTTACTCCTTTTTTCAATCTTTCCTAAGGACTTCTAATTCTAATCTATTGGAATTGTCCTTGGGTAAATCCCTCCGGCTCTGGCGGATCATAGGACATAAACCTAATCATAATCACCTTATTACTCCATGATTATCCTAGATTTATAGATCACTTACCATAAAACCTTTTGCGAAAATCTCTCAAAGTGTTTATGAATAAAACACATTTTGGTAACACTTCAAGAGTTTTGCATTTTCTGAATTACTCCCCCTACACATGTGCATATGCATTTTTTAGATAAGTTTGCACATGGTGGGTAGAGTTCGCACATTTTGAATTGATCGATTTTTCAATGAACATGACCATTGCGAGACACTTTTACATCACTAGTTAGACTAGCTTGAAATTATTACCCATCCCGGTCATATTCAAAGAGAATCTCTCGAATTTGTACATTTTACTCAGACAAGTCCTTTACAAGACACGTTTACATCACTGGATAGACCAACTTGAAATTATTACCCGTCCCGGACAAGTCTTTTCGATTTCTGACATTTAATTTTTCATCAATTCGAGGGTTCAGATCTGTGTCAAGCTCTTTTGAGATTCAATCCACGATTTTTAACATACTTGATCTCATTTTAATCACGCCTTCTCCCCCTAAAAAATAGCATGTCATGATATTTTTGATATCAACTGATTAAAAGAAAGCTTTTTGGAGAGATTGATGGATCTGTTTTAGCATGATATGGAACATTTTTGTTTTTCATTTTATACTCCCCCTTAAATAAAGCATATTTTATTGGGTTTGGAGGGAGTTGTCTTGAGCACAGAATTTTGAGAAAGATTTTGAAAAATCTTTGTTGGGAAATATATTTTGAGTTGATATTGACAAAATAAGAAAGATGAAGGAGACTTATGAAGACAAAGATGAGGGACCTAATATGTATTATTTAAAGTCTTTGTAACCCTAATCCTCTGTTATATAAAGAGGATAGGGGCATTCATTATTATACACAGGATTCAAGATGTATCTCCATTAAAGGGGTGTGTGTGTAAACCTAGGCGTAGGTCTTGTGTTAGACGCATAGGATTCGTATTTGTATAAGCCTCAAGGATCTTTGATCCCTGTTAGAGTGTAACCGTGCTATACTTGATCACATAGCATTAGGGCTGATTGTGTTAGTAGTTGTTAGGAGATGATGACAAAGAAACCTTGTAGCAATAATAATGATACTTTTGTTTATTCTGATGCGCATCGTGTTATTCATTATCATTGTTAATCCCACTTGCTCTAAACGATACACGAAGTTGTTTTGTTATAACTTCACAATTGGTATCAGAGCCTAGTGGCTCGGGATCGTGGGATTTAAAAAGGTTTGGTTTGTCGAAGATCGAAGAAAACAAAAAAATTCGTAACTGGTTCGTATCTTCAAAACTCACTCCAAAGCTGTTTTTGAACGACGATAACTCCTTCGTTAACCGTTCGATCGGGATAAAATTTTTACTGGAGATTCTTCATACATCAAGGAATTCTTTCACCCGAGAGATCTTTGATCTGAGTTCTAGATCGTCAGGTATAAATTTTTGAAAACTACTGCAGAGGTGTTTATTATTTTCGAATTTTAGGGTTTTTGGCATCTGGAAATTCATGAATTCGTTCTTATTCATGTTTATTAAACATGAAAGTCAGTAAAGGAGATTATTGTGGTCACATCATGCCTTAATTTATTGATTTTAAGTTGCTTTCAATGATATTAGCGTTTGGGAAAACCCTAATTCTATTATGGAAGTTCTGTTACAGCATCAACTTAGATCATTGGTTTTATTCTAATCATTGTTCCTTATTGCTAACCTTGAGTGTTTATGATGCTGATGATCTATTCGTATTGCAATAGTATGCAAGGGTTATTTTTTTCTTCGCTGCAATCAGTTTGCTGCTGTTTCACACGGCTGAAGTAGGATTTGTTCGAGCATGATTTGGCTATTTAGTGGTGTTACTGGACAAGTTTCATTGGTTTATATTGCTTTCCATGGTTGTTTGTACTGCTGATGCTCAACACGATTAGTACTGTTGGTTTTCTTTTAGTACTGCTACGCTACATATGCCGAATCAAGATTAGTACTGTTGGCGAAGTTCGTTTGCACTGCTATCGAGAGTTTGTACTGCTCGACATATTCCATGGTTAGTACTGCTGGTTGAGGATCAATGTTGACTTTGTACTGCCAAGCTTGTGAATGTTTGTACTGCTTTGTTTCATTTGTATTGTTCTTCATATTTGTCCTGCTATCAGTTTAGTTGTCAAAGAAAGTCGATGTGCGAAACTTTGGATATGGAGCTGAATTGGTTATTTTATTTTGGTCGGTTGAAGCTATAGGACGTGAAGAGGTAAAGTCCTCATCATGCTTGGATGGTGCCTAACCTCGTACTGCATGCTAATCATTTTAGTTTGGACGGTTCTCATGCATGTTACTTGTTGAAGATTTTTGAGGTTTATTCATTCGAACTTTGCATGGTATTATGGTAATATCTTCATTGGACGGTGATCTGTTCTATTTTAAAACATTCACATCATTTGTGATGGGACGATGCATGATAGTCGATTGCGTGCTTATGCACATGGGACGGTGAATGCATGCTACTGATTTAAAATTATCAAATTTCTAATCTGATTGGTTGGTGCATATCCCATGTGGTGATGGAAGATATCATACGAAGTGCAGATATTATTTGAAATACTTTTGGATGATACTGGCTGGTATACAAGCATGCTGAGTGAGTAGGTATGTTACTACATGATAATTGTTCAATAATAGGACGGTTCGATTTATATTCTTCATATTGGTTATCATGGGACGACCGGTGGGAGAGTAGACATTAAAGGTGCATTAAAATCTTTCATGGGTCGGTTCTTATTTTTCTATTTGTAGTGCTCATGACATGGTGCTACTTAAGTGCTACTGGTGAAATATATTTGTTGATACTTATGATTTTTATGAGCATACGATTACAAAAGTGAGGGGAAGTATGTATATTGTTGATTATCGATTTGGAACAGGTGGTTCCAACATACACACACGGGGAAGACACACACACCAGAAGAGATTTTGATTTGGTTTTTGGTTTTTGGTTTCGGTTCTTAAATGATTTATGGCTCGAATTTATTTATTCTCATTGGCAACGAAGATTATTTATTGCTTATTTGACGATGAAGTGAAATTTTTCAAGGTTGTATTTTATCATACCTTTTGATAGGAGGTAATTTTTTCGTTCGTTCAAGTGACTACAAATGGACAAACACTTGAAGGAGTTATGTTATTGTTCTCAGTGATTATTGTCAAGAGATTGTGATCTCCCTATACGTTAAGTATACGTTCGAAGTCAATTTTAGTACAAGACATAAGATACATGGTTGGTTTATTCTACTTCAGCATCGAATTGGTAGTGGTTAGCTTTCTTCATCGTTATATACAATCTACAGATTTGGAGATTCAAATGGTTAACATCAGGGTTTCAGGGGAAGCTTATTGTTTAAATGATTAACCATTTATATGCTACATCGAGGTGAAGGTTTTTATAGCTGCTCGTTGGTATTTTTACTGAAGATTTGGGATTATTCTGTCTTGAGTTCATTTATAATAGAAAGCATTTTGGTGTTCGTCATTATCAACTAGGGGAGGATTGTTGGGAATTATATTTTGAGTTGATATTGACAAAATATGAAAGATGAAGGAGACTTATGAAGACAAAGATGAAGGACCTAATATGTATTATTTAAAGTCTTTGTAACCATAATCCTCTATTATATAAAGAGGATAGGGGCGTTCATTATTATACACAGGAGTCAAGATGTAACTCCATTAAAGGTGTGTGTTTGTGTAAACCTAGGCGTAGGTCTTGTGTTAGACGACGAGGGTTCGTATTTGTATAAGCCTCAAGGATCTTTGATCCCAGTTAGAGTGTAACCGTGTTATACTTGATCACATAGCATTGGGGCTGATTGTGTTAGTAGTTGTTAGGAGATGATGACGAAGAAACCTTGTAGCAATAATAATGATACTTTTGTTTATTCCGCTGCGCATCGTGTTATTCATTATCATTGTTAATCCCATTTGCTCTAAATGATCCATGAAGTTGTTCAACCATAACTCCACAAATTTGTTAATCCCACTTGGTTTATAATCCTCTCAAGTGTTATCAGAGCTAGGTTGATACTATTAATTTAGAAGAGAAAGTAATGGACATGGAGACTACCCAAACAAACATGGCTGCTAAATTGCCAATGCTCAAGAAGAATGAATTTGATATGTGGAGGCTGCGTATAGAACAATATTTCCAAGTGCAGGACTATGCACTCTGGGAAATTATTAAAGAAGGAAACTCTTTCAAGCCTTCAACTTCTACAACAACAGTTGATGGCAAGGTAGAGACAGTTGTGTAGACCTCTCCAGTAACTGCAGAAGAGAGGCTTCAAAAGAAAAATGACCTCAAGGCCAGAAGTTTGCTGATGATGACCATTCCAAATGATCAACTCTTGAACTTCAGCAAGTTCAAGGATGCTAAGACTTTGTTTGAGGCGATTATTGCTAGGTATGGTGGGAATGAAGCCACCAAGAAGACCCAAAAGACTCTCCTAAAGCAGAATTTTGAAAACTTCACTGCAACCAGTAATGAGTCCTTAGATCACATGTTCAACAGACTATAGAAGATTGTCAGCCAACTGGATGTTCTTGGTGGTATCATACCTCAGGAAGATCTGAACTCCAAGTTCTTGAGAAGTTTACCTGCAGAGTGGGCTATGCATGTGGTGGTCTGGAAGAACAAGCAAGACATTGATACTATGAGCCTGACGGACTTATACAACAACTTCAATATTGTTGAGCAGGATGTGAAGAAGGCTGGAGGAACTAGTTCAAGCACTGGGAACATGGCCTTTGTGTCATCTCCTAGTAATTTAAGTCCTGAAGAAGTGAAGGTTGTTGTGGGAGTTAGTACTGCTAACCCCAATGTTAGTACTGTTAGTTCATCAAGCAGTACTACTGGTATTCTGGATGAGAAAACCTATTGTGCCTTCCTGACAAGCCAGAATGATGGGTCAATGCTGACTCATGAAGATCTCCAGGAGATTAATAATGATGATTTAGAGGAGATGGATCTCAAGTGGCAGATCTCCCTTCTTAGCATAAGGGCTAGGAAATTATGCCAAAGAACTAGAAAGAAGATCACCATCAGCAACAATGACACTGCTGGTTTTGACAAATCAAGGGTAGAATGCTACAACTGCCACAAGTTGGGGCACTTTTCAAGGGAATGCAGGAGACCTAAGCAACAGGATAGCAGAAGGAAAGGTTATGGGAACAAGCCGAAGGTTGTGGAAGAAGCTGAGTCAACTTCAAAATCCATGGTAGCTATTGATGGCTTAGGATTTGATTGGAGTTTTATGGCAGAAGATGAAGAAGCACCTACTGAGATGGCACTTATGGCCTTCTCTGACTCTGAGGTACAATCTACTAAATGTTGTTCCAAGTCATGCACTGCTCTTAAAGAATTAGAAACCTTAAGGAAACACTATGATGAACAAAGGATTGAACTAAACAAAACTAATTATAATTTGTCAAATCATAATAGAGATTTAGCAGTCCTAGATGAACAAATAGTGCATTATAAGAACAATGAGACTACTTTTGCTGATGATATAACAGTTCTTAAAAGGGATTTGTCATTTAAGAATGCTGAAATTAGTCTATTGAAAGCTGAGTTGGATACAATTAAAAAGGCTAATGAAAATATTCAATTAAGTGTAGAAACCTTAGAATATGCCTCTAAGGGTGTAAACAAAATAATTGAATGTCAGTTAATCAACAAAGCTAAGTTTGGGTTGGGGTATAAGACATGTCCACCTCCTCACAAAGGAATTCCTGCACCCCCAGGAATAGACCTAAAGCATACAGGTTTGCCTAAATTTCTACAACCAAAGTTAGAATATGGTTTTAAGACAAAAAAGAATGTAGTTGTTGATAAGCCTATAGAAGTCAGTGAACCTTTTGAGAGTGCAAGTGACACTTCACTCACTGAGGACAAGGTATCCACTGATAGGAATTCAGATGCTCCAACAATTGAGGACTGGACATCGGATGATGAGGAAGATCAGGTTGTGGTTAAACCTGATGCAGTTAAAGTAGAAGGAACCATTGTTCCTAAGGTGGTTGATAATGAAACTGTTAGGCCTAAATCAAATGTTAAACCAATTAGGAAAACAATTAGGTATTGTGAGATGTATAGATCCACAGACAAGCCAAGAGGTAACCAGAGGAACTGGAATAACCTCAAGTCTCACCAACTAGGTGATGACTTTGTCCTGTATAAGAAGGCTTGTTACACTTGTGGTAGTTTTGACCACCTTGAGGCTTTTTGTGATAACCATCAGGGTAGAAAGATGGTTACTGGGAACAACAGGGTATCTGGGAACTTAAACCATAGAGTGAACTTAAACAGACCTCAATCTCACTCTAATACTGCTAGAATGACTCCCAGAGAAAGTTTAATGAAGTCTGGCCCAAAATCAATTCATACTGCTAGACCAGCAGTTAGCACTGCCAGAAACTTTAAGACTGTTTACCCTAGACCAGCAGTTAAAGGTGCAAAAAAAACTTTCAAATATGCACCAACAACTGCTATAAGGCCTTTTCAAATGAAAGCAGTGGTACAAAAACAAATTTGGAAACCAAAGACTACAACAGCAAAGCCAGCAGTTAATACTGCTAGCCAAGCAATTAGTACTGGTAACTTTAAAAACACTGCTAGGGATCAAAGGGCTAATGCTGTTAAGGCTTTAGCATGTTGGATTTCGAGACCATTCCAGTCCAATAGTGCATCAACTATTTTGAAAAGATTTAACTATATTGATGCACGAGGCAAACCCAAGTCAGTAATGACTTGGGTACCCCAAGGAAACTAATTTCCTTATTTCATGTGCAGGGACATTCACAAGAAGATGATGAAGATCAAGGTTATGCAGACAGTGGGTGTTCCAGGCACATGACAGGCAACATGTCCTATATTTCAGACTTTCAACCATTGGATGGAGGATATGTTACCTTTGGGGGAGGAATAGGAGGCAGAATTACTGGTAAAGGTACATTTAAAATCGGTAAATTAGATTTTGAAGATGTGTACTTTGTACAAGAGCTTAAGTATAACCTGTTTAGTGTCTCACAAATGTGTGACAAAAAGAACAAGGTTCTTTTTACTGACATTGAATGTCTTGTGCTTTCTCCAGACTTTAAGTTACCTGATGAAAGTCAGGTATTACTCAAAGTTCCAAGAAAGGGCAACATGTACAGTGTTGATATGAAGAAGATTGTTCCTAAAGAGGCCCTTACTTGTCTTGTTGTAAAGGCCACATTGGATGAGTCTATGTTATGGTATAGAAGACTTTGTCACATTAATTTTAAAACCATTAATAAAATTGTTAAGGATGGTTTGGTAAGAGGCTTGCTTCAGAAAAGATTTGAAAATGACCAAACTTGTGTTGCCTGTTTAAAGGCAAACAACACAAGGCTTCTTGTAAGCCCAAGATTTTTAACTCTATTGATCAACCTTTTTTTATGCTACATATGGATTTATTTGGCCCAACATCTTTGAGTAGTATTATGCATAAAAGGTAATGTCTTGTAGTTACTGATGACTATAGTAGGTTCACATGGGTTTTCTTTTTAGGTTCTAAGGATGAGACAACTAGCATTCTTAAAACATTCATTACTGAGATAGAAAACCTAGTGGATAAGAAAGTAAAAGTCATTAGGTGTGACAATGCGACAGTGTTCAAAAATAGAGTTATGGATGAGTTTTGCAAAGAAAAGGGTATTAGAAGACAGTTTAGTGTTGCTAGAACTCCTCAGCAGAATGGAGTTGCTGAGAGAAGAAATAAGACACTGATAGAAGCTGCTAGAACCATGTTAGCTGAATCTAAGTTGCCTATCACTTTTTGGGCTGACGCAGTTAATACTGCTTGCTATGTGCAGAACAGGGTTTTGGTAGTTAAACCTCACAACAAGACACCATATGAGCTTTTTAGAGGTAGAACTCCTGCATTAGGATTTCTAAGACCTTTTGGGTGTCATGTAACTATTCTAAATACCTTAAACCATCTAGGCAAATTTGATGGTAAAGCAGATGAAGGATTCTTGGTTGGGTACTCTCTAAATAGCAAAACCTTTAGAGTATACAACACAAGAACTAGGAAAGTTGAGGAAAACCTGCATGTCAAATTTCTAGAAAATAAATCTAATGTTGCAGGTGAAGGTCCAAAATGGTTGTTTGACCTTGAGACTCTAACCCAATCAATGAATTATGTGCCAGTTGTTGCAGGAACCTTTTCTAATGATTTTGCAGGTTCAGAAGCTGATGATACAACAAATGAAGCAGGCTTGGGTAAGGAGAAAGATCAAGATCATGTACTGATGCCAATATAGACAAGTGTGGATTCAACTTCAATGAATGGTGAACCTTCTACTGATGAAGCTAAGGAAGGGATTGAAGGTGAAAACAATGTAGATGGAGCTGAGGAACAAGAGAATCCAAATAACAGTACTAATGGTGATTGTACTGTTGAGCCACAAGTTGGTACTGCTGGGCAAAATGTTCATACTGCTGGCCTATCAGATACCAATACTGCTGATTTCTCAGAAGATGAGGTAGATTTCAACAATCTACCACCTACATATGCAGTTCTCACTACACCACACACAAGGATTCTTTCATGGGCTTCACTGTTTACAATATGGATGTTAAGAGTGCCTTCTTGTATGGTACTATTGAAGAGGAGGTGTATGTCTCACAACCTCCAGGTTTTGTTGATCCAGAACATCCTGATAAGGTGTACAAGGTTGTAAAGGCTCTTTATGGACTACATCAAGCTCCAAGGGCATGGTATGAGACTTTGGCTTCCTATTTGCTAGAAAATGGATTCCAAAGAGGCAAGATTGATCAGACATTATTCATCAAGAAGCACAAGAAGGATATCTTGCTAGTATAGGTATATGTGGATGATATCATTTTTGGATCCACAAGGAAGAAAATGTGTGTTGACTTTGAGAAACTTATGCATTATAAGTTTTAGATGAGTTCCGTGGGGAAACTTACTTTCTTTTTGGGTCTGCAAGTAAAGCAATCTAACGAAGGCATATTTATCAGCCAAGATAAGTATGTGGCTGAGATACTAAGGAAGTTTCAGTTTGCTGATTCTAAAGTGGCTAGCACACCAATTGATCCTGAGAAACCTCTATTTAAGATGCATATGGAGAGAATGTAGATGTACACACATACAGATCAATGATAGGGTCCTTAATGTATCTTACATCATCAAGACTAGATATCATGTTTTTTGTTTGTGCTTGTGCAAGGTTCTAAGTGACTCTCAAGGTTTCTCATTTAACTGCAGTCAAAAGGATCTTCAGATATCTTAGGGGTCAAGCTAGGTTGGTCTGTGGTATCCTAGGGAATCACCTTTTGAATTGGTGGCATATTCAGATAGTGATTATGCTGGTGCAAGCCTGGACAGGAAAGCCACAACTGGTGGATGTCAATTCCTTGGATGTAGACTTCTATCATGGAAGTGTAAGAAGCAGATAGTTGTGGCGACTTCTACAACTGAAGCTGAGTATGTCGCTGCTGCAAGTTGCTGTGGTCAAGTACTTTGGATTCAAAATCAGCTGCTTGACTATGGGTATAATTTCATGAACACTGTGATATATATTGACAATAGCAGTACAATTTGCATAATTAAAAATCCAGTGCAACATTCTAAAACAAAACACATAGAAATTAGGCATCATTTTATTAGAGACTGCAATGAGAAAAAGTTAATACAAGTGGTTAAAATTGATTCTGATCAAAACTTTGTAGATCTTCTCACAAAAGCCTTTGATGTAGGAAGGTTTCAATACTTGGTAGCAAGTATTGGGATGCTTAACCCTTAAAGTTTTCAAACTGTGTATTTTTGTACATAACTTAGATTTGTACTGCTAGGTTTATCAATTAGTACTGGTATTGTATAGTTTGTACTGTTAGTACAAATCTGGTCTATTTTTGTTAGAATTGTTAGTCATGTGTTTATACTATTATGAGGCAAGTGCTTTGCACTTTGTCTTCTTGGTTTTGGACTAACAATTGCAGGTGATAGAGTTGATAATGACAAAACTAAGTATGAAAGATCTGGACTTCCCCTTAATCATGAACTTCCCCTGAAGTTGGAAACTTTTGTCTTGGTCTTGGAATTTGAGCACAAAGGGAATTACTAGTGCATTGTGTGAGCAGCAGATGGTGGTTCAAGTTGCTGACATAATAAGTTGATGATGGACGGAGTTTGGAAATTCATTAACAAAGGTTTATACCTAAGTTATTTGATTCTTTAAAGTTTCTTTCTTGAGACCTTATTATGATGGTTTGTATTGAATTGATGGCTTAGTTAGTCAGACAGTAATTGAATTAACTCACTTTCTATCATTTTATACTTTTATTAGTATAATGAGTTAGTCTAAGGACATCTGGTAGAAAGAACAGCGAGCAAACGTGAATCTAACACTTGTGTTAGAGGCAACAACTGCCACGAGCTGGAAACCCTGTCAAGAAAGCTCTTTGAATGAGTTTATCTGATCACAGGCAGTTATTTATAACTGAAAACATTGGTTCTCACACAACCAGCGGTTGCATTAAACCGAAATCTTGATTAAGTGTTTGTCTTTACACTTAATCCCTTTAAAAAGGTTGTTAGCAGTATGGTTTTTCATTAAAATCAAGTTCATACTGCCGAGTCAAATTTTTTCCCAAAAAGTTTGTACTGCTAGGCTTAAAGTTAGTACTGGTAGGCTTAATTTGTACTGCTGGATAGTCATTAGTACTGGTGCGAAATAACAGCTTTTTGAAAATAGCCGTTGTAAGTTTGTTGAGATTTTTACTGATCAATTCCTTGTTTTAAGGGTTTTCTTTTTGGATATTTTTACTTCTATATTATTATATTAACCTTATCTTCAATTAAAAGTTATCTTTTGATTAAATTCGGTCCAATTAAAACCCTAACAAGCCACTCATAATATCTCAATTCACCTTCTTCTTCTACTTTCTACCCTAATCTTCAACTATTCCCACCAGTCAAATCACTTTTTACTGAAAACAAATGGCTACTTTATCTTTTGCTAACAAAAACAATGTGGTCGCCTACTTGGAAAAAGCAGAGGATGACACAACTTTTCATCAGATAGTAGATTTTGTAAATAACTCTTACATAATGTATTCTTTACTTCTAAATTCCACTATCTATATCACTCACATCAAACAGTTTTGGCAGACAACCACTGTCAAAACATTTGAAAATGGTGACAGAGTGATTAATGCTAAAGTGGATGGTAAATCTATCATTAGTACTGAATCATCACTCAGGAGGCATCTCTACTTGAATGATGAGAATGGTATTAATGTTATGCCAAACACTGAGATTTTTGAAAACTTAACCAGGATGGGGTATAACACTGACTCATAATCTCTAACTTTTCAAAAGAGTCATTTTGCCCCTCAATGGAGATTCTTAATACATACCATCCTTCACTGTCTTTGTCCCAAGAAAACCTCATGGGAACAGTTCAGTAGCAATATTGCAACTGCACTCATTTGCTTGGGCAAAGACTCCAATTTTTGCACAACATTGTCTAAGAAGAACTTTTGTGTTGTCTACACCAAGTTGGTTCTAAAGGTGAAGAAATTGGAGACAACAGTCAAGAAACTCAAAGGAAAAAGATCAGCAAAGATGGTGGTTTCAACAAGTTCTTCTTCTTCTAGTTCATCCAAGGGTCCAAGCACAGATGATGGTGAGGAATCTTCCAAACAGGGGAGGAAGATTGCTCAGATGGATCCAGATCCTAATATCTCTTTGGTTTAAGAGGAGTATGAAACTCAGGGGAGGCAAGGACAACAGATGGATCAAAGTACTACTATCTTTGAACAAGGTACTGGTAGTGAATGGGTATGTACTGCTAGTGTTGAAGATCTTCTTACTGCTACTACAGTATACTCAAGAAGACCAAGGTTATCAAGAGCAGATAAGGGCAAAGCAATCATGACAGAGCAAGAACCATCTTCTAAACAGTTGTCCAAGAAGGAACAGGTTCAGTTAGCACTTGATGAAGAGTTAGCCCAGAAGTTTCATGAAGAAGAGTTAGAAAGAGTTGCTGAAGAAGAAAGGTTAGCTAAAGAAGAAAGAGTGGCAGCATTTATGATTGAAAGAAAGTTTCAAACTGAAGAAGAAGAGAGAGCTGCTCAGATTCTTGCTGATAAGGAGTTAGCTGAAAATTTTCAAGAAGAAGAAAGAGAAAAGTATACTCCAGAAGAACAGGATTCAGCACTTAATGACCTGTTGGAGGAAATCAGAAGGAAGCAGAGTAAAAAGAAAGCATATCTCAAGAAACCTCCTTCAAGAAGTGAGAAACTGAAGTACATGAAAACTTATTTGAAGAATCAAGACAATTGGCAAGAAAAACACTTCAAATATAGGTCTTATGAAGAAATTGAAGATATCTACATTAAGACACATAAAAGACTTCAGGAGTCTCTGAAAGGTGATACATTTGAAATAAGAGGAGAAAAGAGAACAGCAGAACAATTGGAGTCAGGGGATTCCAAGAGACTGAGAATAGAAGAAGAAAAGGGTGGTGAACCAGTTGAGGAAGAATCAGCTGAGGAAGAGGAAGAAGTACTTACTGATGAACAGATACAAGGAATGATGGTAGTAGTCCCAGAAGCTTTAAATGTTGATCCCCTTCAAGCTAAGCATCCTATTATAGACTGGGAGGTATATTCAGATGGAAGGATCAAGGGGTGGAAGATCATCAGGGTAGGAGGAAAGTCAGAAGTTCATAAGTTCTTTGAAGATCTGATAAAAGCCTTTGACAGAGAAGATTTGGAAAAATTGTAGAACTTAGTTCAAAAAAGGTTTAGATCTGTTGATCCTACAGATGAAAAGGATAAAGAGTTATGGGTTGAGCTGAGAAGGTTATACGATCCAGATGCAAATGATTCACTATGGAGATTTCAAGCTCATGATTTGTCTACTACTTGGAGATTATTTGACAATTGCGGTGTTCATCAGGTTTCTACTAAAGCAAGAGTAGAAGTTTACATGCTTGTAGAGAAGGAATATCCACTTAGAGCAGGAACGTTGATTATTATGCTAGCAGCCAAACTCAAGGTAGAAGAAGAATCAGAAATGGCAAGGGAGCTAGTAAGAAAAATCTATCAGCGGGCAAAAGAAACAAGATCCAGAAGGTAGTTGATAGAACTTATGCACGCCATCAATAAGCTCTTAGGACCTTTTAGCTCAAGACTGATTAGGTCTTATATTATCTAGGAACAATAACATTGATACGCAGCGGAATAAACAAAGATAAGAACATCAATGTTATGAACAAGGTTTTTCATTCATACGATTCACACAATCGCTACAATTCTAGATGATCAACTCTAGAACGGTTACAATCTAACACGGATCTATGATCCTTGTAGTGATAAAAAACTAAACCAAACTAACCTTACTAACCTAGGCATCCATGGTAGGAACTTGACGCCTACACACACACACATAATTTAATCGACTACATCTTGTATTTGTGCACACATAATAATAGGTCCCATGTCCTCTTTATATACTAGAGGATTAGGGTTTACAAAGGAAAACATTTCTAATACAATAAGGAAACTAAATATTCTTTTAAGCATATCTTCTAGAATCTTCCAAATCCTCCATCTTTTTGTAGTTTTGTAACACCCCGAAAATCGTAATGAAGCAGCGGAACTCTAATTGGGGTATTACATCTCAGATCATAAACACAATTATAGAAAACGACTCGAAAGAGACGTTTTGAGAAAATTTAGTTATCATTCATCAAATAAAATCAGAGTTTGCAACAACGGTTCCATAACATTTAATAGTACATAATGAAAATGTTTAAGTTAAAATGAATGATAACATTATTTTGGACGTTGTCCAAAAAGGGGCCCTAATCCACTCCGTGCCATTTATGCTTCATAGATACCTAAGATAAAACATGCTAAAAGGGTCAACACAAAGGTTGAGTGAATCCATAGTGTTTTATTTGTAATAGTTTGAACACAAGTCAGATAGTAGTAAAATCAATGATATCGTAGTGTAATATATATTGCCCTAAGCCTCATGACACGCAAACCTTAACATCGGGTGATATCATAAATGATATAAATAGCCCACATCATAAAATGATGTAGGTGATAGTGCCCTCGTCGTAGGAGTTTACCAAACTCTTAGTTAATTCGAATAAAGTGCATTCGGTTACCATCCCAGGCTAACTTCAAATGGGGCGTCAACTGCCAATAGATCTATTCACTAAATTCGCGTTCACTCGAAAGTGATTAATGGTTCATGATATGAGGGACTTTTGGCAAAGGTGCAAACTTACGCAATATTAACTTAGCAATATCAATCGGGATAACATACAGAAAATACTTGCGTTCAAATTTATAGCATGTATCTCCCCACGGGATTTGAAAACATAGTAAAAAGTGGGACTATGAACTCACCTTAGTGTAGTAGTAGTCTAAAATACAATAGAGTCAAATGTTAGGGGGTAGTTCCGGCGCGTGACCTAGATTAGTATGGCATAATTTAGTTTGCAGTTCTGATTTAAGACTCGATGAACGTAAATAAGTTTAAAAGTTTTCAAAACATTTTTGTTATTGTTGCTGGTGTGGCAGTATCTAAGTTTAAAATAGTTTTCTAAATCATTTGAAAATGTTGGCTCTTGGAAGTGCTTAAGTGTATAACAAGACGAATAATCTCTAGTTTGACAATAACTGAAAGGCCAGGCATGAGACAATTAAAAATTATAAGTCGTTGTCGGTATGTGGGAAAATGTTATATTCATGTGAGTATATCTATTACAAGGTGCGCGCAAGTGTGTGCACGAGAAATAAAGAAAGTGGTGTGTGTGGTTATATATATGATTATATATACTTAGCATTTATAAAAGGAACGTTTTGATGAGAGATAATTTTGTGCTAACGAAAGTTAAAACAATCATTAAAATGCTTCAAATTTATAGCATGTATCTCCCCATGGGATTTGAAAACATAGTAAAAAGTGGGACTATGAACTCACCTTAGTGTAGTAGTAGTCTAAAATACAATAGAGTCAAATGTTAGGGGGTAGTTCCGGCGCGTGACCTAGATTAGTATGGCATAATTTAGTTTGCAGTTCTGATTTAAGACTCGATGAACGTAAATAAGTTTAAAAGTTTTCAAAACATTTTTGTTATTGTTGCTGGTGTGGCAGTATCTAAGTTTAAAACAGTTTTCTAAATCATTTGAAAATGTTGGCTCTTGGAAGTGCTTAAGTGTATAACAAGACGAATAATCTCTAGTTTGACAATAACTGAAAGGCCAGGCATGAGACAATTAAAAATTATAATTCGTTGTCGGTATGTGGGAAAATGTTATATTCATGTGAGTATATCTATTACAAGGTGCGCGCAAGTGTGTGCACGAGAAATAAAGAAAGTGGTGTGTGTGGTTATATATATGATTATATATACTTAGCATTTATAAAAGGAACGTTTTGATGAGAGATAATTTTGTGCTAACGAAAGTTAAAACAATCATTAAAATGCTTCAAATTTATATGCATTCGAATTAAAGAAACGAGTTTAAATTCATAAGTCCCACTTTCTCTTTATTTTCATAGTCGTTAAATATATAGAAATTTTCTAGTCGTTTATGTAGAGAAAATCGAGTTGGTCCTTTATATGAAAAATATATCACGCCGGGTTTTCTTAAAGACGTTGTATAGTTTAGATATAAAAATATATTTAGCGAGATCCCTTGTAGCGTAACGAATTGATATTAAATCGTATTGTTTTTAAATCGTGAAAATTGTGAAATAGTCGAGAGTTTCTAATTGAACGTTCATGACACGACTTGTATGTATAATCGAGTATACGACACAACCTTGTGTTGTGGAGTGGGTGGTAGCCCAAATTTGGTGTTAAACGGTCCAATCTAGATGGACTAATAATAAGACTCAACAATTTTCTTTTCATTTTAACACTTGGGCTTGGTCTTATAAAAAGGAAGCCAATTTTGTCTACTGGGCTTTGGCCCACTCACGTTTTAAACACTGCCCCAGCTAATCTATTTTAAAAGAAATGAAGGGCACCATTTTTAGTGAGACAGGAAGGCTTAGTTACAAGCATTTGTGACTGTGTTATAGCCTGTTTGTGTAGAACTCATTTAGGATGACTCGAATGGCCTTATCAACAACTCGAGTTGAGTACTACTCAACTCAACTTCCAAAACCATCATAACGCAACACTAGTAAATCATTTGAATCCTAGCAAGACTCGAGACTAACGGACTTATGAGCATTTACTAAATGTTTTCAAAACTTAGACCTTTCTTAGACATTAACACAAACACATCGCGAGCAACATGACCAAACATTTTTGACGAGTGTGACTCTTAACCAAGTCCACACCATTCCGAGTTCAAATATAACACAAATGTAAGAAAATATCGAACACTTAGCAAAATCCGAACATAACCAGTATTTAGTATCTAGACCAAATTTCCTTACTCTTTCTAACTGCTTAAATCATTCGACCAAGAATTCACAATAACCGAATATACTTCCAACATTCGAGCCCATAGAGTTTTCAACTTTGGTTTTTCAGGTTTAATCTTACCACACCATAACATTAACATAATCACAGGTTCGAATGATACTTATGAAGACTAAAGAACAATGACAACAAAAGAGAGCAAATCATGTATTCCATTAATTTTTAACAAATGATGGTTTAACTAACAACTAAGAACCAATTCATAGTCGAATGAAACAAACCAAAAGGAGATTCAGAATCCTTTCAACAAGTAGATCGATTAACAAGAGGTTAGAAGAAACTCGAAGAAACCCAAATCCGATCCAAGCAAGCAATCCACGTCCCACTCTTGACCCAGTAACGATTTGCACTTAGAATATCAACCTTTGAATTTTGTTTTTGATGGTGATTCGAGAGAATGGGTTTGCTGTGGATCGAATGGGATTTATAACCTTTAACAAGGAATGGTTTGACTCCTTCTTTCTTATTCCCAGACGCTCCTATGGCCATAAAAGGAAGCCATTTCATCACATCTTGGCTTGGTTTGTTGACTTTAGGGCTCGACAGAGATGACAGACGCTCCCTTTGGACTTATAGAAAGAGATAAAAACCTTATGGCTTGGTTTTATTCATCTCGTCACTTGATTTGTATGCTTTCGATCTGAGGATGAAGGCAAGAGAGATGACGATTTTTTATGGAAGCAGAGGGATCAGAAGAAACAGGTGGGAGTTATGGAGGAGGGAGCGTGGAAACGTGTATATGAGATAAGGAATAGGATTAGTATAAGTTTTGTTGTATTTATTTGAAGAGTGTGTATATAAATTCAAAGGTGAAGGTTAAATAAAAAGCGAGATGAGGAAATGCTTTTGATTTCGTACGCTCGAGGGAATTTAACGAACCTCGTGTTTTAATGACTCCCGGTATTAAATTATTAGACCTATGCCATACTATCACGGTGTCAGAACGCGTGCGGTTCCAGTAAAAATGGAACGTGAGTTTTGCCACATTGTTCGTTTGGCAATATCATTTGTTGTTTCTCAGTTTAAACAAAGCAAAATTTTAAATGCGAAGATGAATAAAATGACTTGAATAAAACTTCATAATTGATTACTTCGAGTTTACAGGAAATTAATAACTTGAAAAATTACGGGTTATTACAGTACCTACCCCTAATTCTGAATTCCGTCCCAGAATTCTTAGTCCGTGGTAGTGGTCGGTGTTGTCTCGGCGAAAAGGTGTGGATATTTGGCACGAATTCGGTCTTCACGTTCCCATGTGTACTCTGGCCCTCTATTAGAGTTCCATCGAACCTTGACGATGGGAATGCGGCTTAGTTTTAATTGCTTCACATCCCGGTGCATGATTTCTACTGGCTCTTCTATAAAGTTAAGCTTCTCGTCGAGCCGATGTTCTTTGAATGAAATGATAAGGGTTTCATCTGATAAGCACTTCTTCAGGTTTGATACGTGAAAGGTATTGTGTACACTACTGAGCTCCTCAGGGAGTTCAAGTTTGTACGCCACTGGATCAACCCTTTCTAAGATCTTGAATAGTCCGATGTATCTAGGATTTAACTTTCCACGCTTCCCAAATCTAATCATTCCTTTCCAAGGGGATACCTTCAATATGACTCTATCCCCAACTTGAAACTCCATGGGTTTTCGTCTCACATCGGCATAGCTCTTTTGTCAGTCACGGGCAGCTTGCAAGCGTTGCCTGATTTATATAATTTTCTCAGTTGTTTCGTGGATAAGTTCGGGTCCTGAGAGCTGAACATCTCCAACCTCTGCCCAATAAACCGGTTATCGGCACTTCCGACCATAAAGTGCTTCAAATGGCGCTGACTTGATGCTAGCGTGGTAACTGTTGTTGTAAGATAACTCTGCTAATGGTAAGTGCTTATCCCAACCTTTCCCGAAATTGATCACACATGCTCGTAGCATATCCTCCAAGGTTTGGATAGTCCTCTCACTCTGGCCATCATTCTGTGGGTGGTATGCGGTGCGCATATCTAACCGGGTACCAAAAGCTTTCTGCAATGACTGCCAAAAGTTTGACATGAAATGGCTACCTCGATCCGAGATGATGGAAATTGGCACTCCATGCCGTAAGACTATTTCCTTCAAATATAATCGTGCAAGGATACTCATATCGTCAGTTTCTTTGATTGCCAAGAAGTGTGCGGATTTAGTGAGACGATCAACAATGACCCAAATGGTGTTAAATCCTCCCGATGTCTTGGGTAGCTTTGTGATGAAGTCCATTGTAATCCTCTCCCATTTCCACATTGTAAGCTTGGGTTGTATCAAAAAACCGGATGGCTTTTGACACTCAGCTTTTACCCTTGAACATGTCAAACATTTCCCGACATACTCAGCGATGTCGGCTTTCATGTTTGGCCACCAGTAAAGTTTCTTGAGATCCTGATACATCTTATCAGAAGCCTGGTGAATAGAATATTTAGATTTGTGAGATTCGTGCATGATGAGATCACATATTCCTCTATAGAGTGGAATCCAACTTCGGTCCTTGAAAAACAATCTCTCGTTTGATTTCTTCACGAAGCCATTCTCACTTTCCGGCATACCATCGATCTTCTCTTTTGGTCTGTTCTCTTTCTTAAGAGCTTCGGTCTGAGCCTCAAGGATCTTCGATGGAAGTGGTGATCTAATTTTCATTCCCAAAGATCTAACTCTAAGGGGTTTAATTTGTTCCTTTCGACTTAAGGCGTCTGCCAAGACATTTGCCTTTCCAGGATGATAGTGAATTTCACAATCATAGTCACTGAGTAACTCCAACCATCGCCGTTGTCTCATGTTCAATTCCTTCTGATCTAGAATGTGTTGGAGACTTTTGTGATCTGTAAACACCGTGCACTTGGTGCCATACAAGTAGTGTCTCCACATCTTGAGAGCAAATACTACTGCTCCCAATTCAAGATCATGGGTAGTGTAGTTCTTCTAATGAGTTTTGAGCTGTCGGGAAGCATACGCGATAATTTTACTCCTTTGCATTAACACAGCGCCTAAGCCCTGGTACGATGCATCGCAGTATACCACGAAGTCTTCAGTTCCTTCGGGTAGTGCTAAGATCGGAGCTTCGCAAAGCTTCTGTTTCAAAAGTTGGAATGATGTCTCTTGCTCTTCTCCCCAGTCAAACTTCTTCTTTTTTTGCGTCAATTAAGTCAAAGGTTTGGCGATCTTATAGAAACCCTCGATGAATCTTTGGTAGTACCCAACAAGACCTAAAAATTGACGTATCTCCGTGGGGTTTGTAGGAGATACCCAATTCTTAACAGCTTTAATTTTTGCGGGGTCCACGTGAATACCTTTGCTATCGATCACATGCCCAAGAAATTGCACTTTCTCATTCCAAAAATCACACTTGGAAAATTTGGCATACAATTTCTCCTCTTTTAGCAGTTCCAGGATAGTTCTCAAGTGTTTTGCGTGTTCTTCTTTGTTACGGGAGTAGATGAGGATATCATCGATGAACACAATTACGAACTTGTCAAGATAAGGCTTATACACTCGGTTCATTAAGTCCATAAACACAGCTAGTGCGTTAGTTAGACCGAATGGCATTACTTGGAATTCGTAGTGGCCATATCGTGTCCTGAAAGCTGTCTTAGGAATGTCTTCTTCCCTAACTCTTAGTTGATGATAACCTGACCTTAGATCAATTTTTGAGTAGACACTCGATCCTTGCAGTTGGTCGAACAGGTCGTCGATTCTAGGTAATGGATATCGATTTTTCACTGTAAGTTTGTTCATCTCGCGGTAATCAATACACATCCGAAAAGACCCGTCTTTCTTCTTAACAAACAACACCGGAGCTCCCCAAGGCGAAGAACTCGGACGAATGAATCCTTTATCTGACAATTCTTGTAATTGCTCAGATAACTCTTTCATTTCGGATGGTGCCAACCTGTATGGTGCTCGCGCCACGGGTGCTGCTCAGCACTAATTCAATCTGGAATTCCACTTGGCGGACTGGTGGAAGGCCAGGCAATTCCTCGGGAAATACTTCAGGAAAGTTCTTAACTACAGGCACATCTTCAAGTTGCTTCTCCTCCGACTTCTTTTCTGTCACTTGTGCCAAAAAGGCGTGACATCCTCTATCGATATACTTCACAGTTTTGACGTATGATATGATGCTAAGCCGAGTCTTACTTCGTTCACCACGTATGATTAGGGTTTCACCTTGAAAAGGGATGCAAACGACTTTCTCGTCACAGATGATTCTAGCATGGTTCTTGGATAGCCAATCCATGCCGATGACCACGTCGAAGCTACCAAGCTTAATAGGCATGAGGACTATGTCGAAAGGTTGGTCGAGTAAGAGTAAGGTGCAACTTCGGATTATGGTGTTAGTGCCTACAAGTTTGTCGTCGGCTAGTTCGATTTCGTAAGTAGTGTCTAGTTTGGTTGGGGTGATGTCAAGTAGAGACGCAAATGAAGTAGACACAAAACTTTTGTCCGCTCCCGAATCAAATAAAACTTTAGCAAGATGGTTGTTAAGTGGAAACGTACCCGTGACTACGTCCGGGTCTTGCTGATCATTCCCTTCTCCCATCACATAAACTCACCCACGAGCATTGTTGTTCTAGTTGGCAGTCTGGTTTGGGCACTGGTTCTTGTAGTGCCCCTTTTTACCACATCCATGGCACACCACGACCACTGGTTGCAAGTTGGCACCTGTGGCCTTACAGTCTTGAGTCTTGTGGCCGGTTTTCTGGCATTTCCCACATTTAGCAAAGCAGGGCCCATTGTGATGCATCCTACATCGGTTACACATAGAAGCGAGTCCAGTATAGCCCCTAGTTCCAGCGGGTGTGGCAATGTAAGCCTTTGCGGCTTCCTACCGGCGGTTTTGCTGGTTGTGATGGTGGTTTCGGTTTTGTTGATAGTTTTGATTGTTGTTGCGGTTGTAGTTGTGGTTTTTGTTGTTGTGATGAGAGTTGTTGTTGTGATTGCCCCTGTGATCATCAAATTTTCGTTTTTTATCGTTGCTTCCTTGAGTCTGACTGCGTTTGATATCCCTCTCCAATAACCTCTGAGCAATTTCGATAGCCTCTTCTAGTGTCTGAGGTTTGGATGCAGTGACATTTCCTTCTATGCTCTTAGGCAACCCTTCAACATACCTCTCTAGCGTTCTCTCAAGGTCTGGCACTTTGGTTGGGCATAGCAGAGCAAGTTCTTGGAACCTTCGATCATAAGTCCTAATATCATTTCCTTTCACCACTAGGCGATCAAACTCATCCTCCAGCTTCCTGATTTCAGTACGTGGGCAATATTTTTTTCAACATCCTTCATTTGAAGTCAGCCCAAGTGATTTGGTAGGCTTCCTCTATGCCCATATTCTGAGCGGTAGAGTTCCACCAAGATAAAGCATCTTCCAGTAGAGTTCCCATAGCAAACGAGACCTTGCAGTCATCAGTCCATCCGCTTCTCGTGAACACAGTCTCAGAATGCTCAAACCATCGAGCAAGTTCAGTCACTCCTTCAGTACCCTTAAAGTAGGTTGGCTTGCAAGCCATGAAGTCTTTGTAAGTGCACTTGCGAGCCACAAATGTCTTGCCTTCTCCAGTTGGCCTGTTGATGCTACTGGAACATGCCATAGCCGCCGCTTGCTCTTCCAGTGCTGCAGCAACCTATCGGCGATCAACTTTCGGATAGCAGCTGGGGTCATGGTGGTTGCGGGGGTTGTTTTCGTTGTTGTTTTTCTTCGAGGAGCCATATTTCTATAAATATCACAATTGCACACTTTAGAAATCATGATCAACATAACCAAGTGAGATATCGTAACCAACTTCATAATAGTCGAACACATACATCATCATAAACAAAACCATATCAATCATAAATAATCATCACGACATGTATGAATACAGTCACAACACCCATGGAATTTATAGTGAATCCTAATATGGAGATGTATAAGAGAGAATCACAGCACACAAACGAAAGAAAGCAACCATAATAAAATAGATTAGTACCGGTACATAGTAATCATAACCAACAATAAAGTTTTAATAATTTGCTACATTGTTTACCAAGAACAACACAATACAAGATTATTAATGCCACGCAGGGCAAGCTAAGATGTCACTACTACAATAGCACATGGATAGTCTATGAAGTACCAGGTGCATCCCCTGGTCCGCACTGTAGTCCTCTGACTATCTCGGTCAGCTCCTCCATCCTCTGATCCCTGATCCTCTCTCTAGCCTGCATCTCTCCAATCGTACCCCTGAGGGTGTGGATGGTACTGTTGGCTGCTGCTAACCTCTCAGTCTGGTGCTCGAGCATTTACTGCATCATCACTACAGTATCCCTCAGCTGCTGTGACTCGTAACTCTTTGCATCCAGTCGATGTCCAAGCTCAGTAATGATCTCCCTATCCTCCTCTAACTGTGTACCCAACAAATTGAATACCTCCTCCATAGCTAAACTGCCCACTATGAGGTTCTGAACCTCCTCCTGGATATTCTCGACCCGCTCGAGAGATATGTCATCAATCAAACTCAGAAGCTCATCGATACGATCCTCATGTCGGACAAGCCTGGCGGCTAGTAGTGGGATGGTATGGTGAATGGGCTCCCCTGTAACCGGAAGGACAGCTGACGAACTCTCTCCTAGCTCTGAAGCTCTAGGGGCTCCCTCCTCCAGTCTCCAGCGGCGAATACAATCCAACAGGAATGACCACCTACGAGCATCAACTCTCCTATGAAGTCTAGGATAGGCTGTAGCCTCAGTAGCAGCCTGAACATATGGGTCAGATGGTGAAGGACTCAAGTGATGTGCTCTCTCAGGAGAGGGCAAGGGAACACTCTGACTCGCTTGCGCCGGCGGACCGGTGCAGGCGGGGGTGGTGGTGGAATGGATGCAGCTGAATCAGAAGAGTCTGAGTCGGATGACTCATCATCAGCCTCTGACCCAGAGGAGTAGTGAGGGGTCGGTATGACTGGAAGTGGTGGTGAAGGAACATCATCAGCAGATAGGAACTGCTGGGACTCCATGTACTGGTCATAGAGCAGCCACTGATCATAAGTCATGGGACCATAGGTAGGGGAAGATGAAGGTGGGTTGGTAGGTGAGACAACTGGTGTCGGGGCGACTTCTCCCTCATCAAAGGGTTCCGTCTCCCCTGAGGCCACCTCAGATGGGGAAAGGGCTGGAACAATGGGTGAAACAGGTAAGGTGTCATCGGTGTCAATGTCAGATAAGATAATAGTGGAAATAGAGGATGATGCTGGTAGGGCGTCATCACTGTCAGATAGAATAATGATAGGGAGCGACGTGGTACTGCAATATCCCAATAGTAAATATAAGTCATTTAATTCGAATAATGTTAAATATTTACTATATTTACTAGTCATGATGTCTAAAAATTATGCATCATCTGCTAAGCAAATCTCAATGCATGATGTTTGGTAAAATGTTGGCACGGAGGGCATAAGGTAGTAAAGTGTAAATAGTTCATTTTTGAAAATGTGGTTATAGTCCAGTGTTTTGAAAATCACTTGGTTCTCTATAACCATGGCTCTGATGCCAATCTGTAATACCCCGAAAATCGTAATGAAGCAGCGGAAGTCTAATTGGGGTATTACATCTCAGATCATAGTCACAATTATAGAAAACGACTCGAAAGAGACGTTTTGAGAAAATTTAGTTATCATTCATCAAATAAAATCAGAGTTTGCAACAACGGTTCCATAACATTTAATAGTACATAATGAAAATGTTTAAGTTAAAATGAATGATAACATTATTTTGGACGTCGTCCAAAAAGGGGCCCTAATCCACTCCGTGCCATTTATGCTTCTTAGATACCTGAGATAAAACATGCTAAAAGGGTCAACACAAAGGTTGAGTGAATCCATAGTGTTTTATTTGTAATAGTTTGAACACAAGTCAGATAGTAGTAAAATCAATGATATCGTAGTGTAATATATATTTCCCTAAGCCTCATGACACGCAAACCTTAACATCGGGTGATATCATAAATGATATAAATAGCCCACATCATAAAATGATGTAGGTGATAGTGCCCTCGTCGTAGGAGTTTGCCAAACTCTTAGTTAATTCGAATAAAGTGCATTCGGTTACCATCCCAGGCTAACTTCAAATGGGGCATCAACTGCCAATAGATCTATTCATTAAATTCGCGTTCACTCGCAAGTGATTAATGGTTCATGATATGAGGGACTTTTGGAAAAGGTGGTAACTTAGGCAATATTAACTTAGCAATATCAATCGGGATAGCATATAGAAAATACTTGTGTTCAAATTTATAGCATGTATCTCCCCACGGGATTTGAAAACATAGTAAAAAGTGGGACTATGAACTCACCTTAGTGTAGTAGTCTGAAATGCAATAGAGTCAAATGGTAGGTGGTAGTTCCGGGGCGTGACCTAGATTAGTATGGCATAATTTAGTTTGCAGTTCTGATTTAAGACTCGATGAACGTAAATAAGTTTAAAAGTTTTCAAAACGTTTTTGTTATTGTTGCTGGTGTGGCAGTATCTAAGTTTAAAACAGTTTTCTAAATCATTTGAAAATATTGGCTCTTGGAAGTGCTTAAGTGTATAACAAGGCGAATAATCTCTAGTTTGACAATAACTGAAAGGCCAGGCACGAGACAATTAAAAATTATAAGCTGTTGGCAGTATGTGGGAAAATGTTATAGTCATGTGAGTATATCTATTACAAGGTGCGCACAAGTGTGTGCACGAGAAATAAAGAAAGTGGTGTGTGTGGTTATATATATGATTATATATACTTAGCATTTATAAAAGGAACGTTTTGATGAGAGATAATTTTGTGCTAACGAAAGTTAAAACAATCATTAAAATGCTTCAAATTTATATGCATTCGAATTAAAGAAACGAGTTTAAATTCATAAGTCGCATTTTCACTTTATTTTCATAGTCGTTAAATATATAGAAATTTTCTAGTCGTTTATGTAGAGAAAATCGAGTTGATCCTTTATATGAAAAATATATCACGCCGGGTTTTCTTAAAGACGTTGTATAGTTTAGATATAAAAATATATTTAGCGAGATCCCTTGTAGTGTAACGAATTGATATTAAATCGTATTGTTTTTAAATCGTGAAAAATGTGAAATAGTCAAGAGTTTCTAATTGAACGTTCGTGACACGACTTGTACATATAATCGAGTATACGACACAACCTTGTGTTGTGGAGTGGGCGGTGGCCCAAATTTGGAGTTAACGGTCCACTCTAGAAGGACTAATAATAAGACTCAACAATTTTCTTTTCATTTTAACACTTGGGCTTGGTCTTATAAAAAGGAAGCCAATTTTGTCTACTGGGCTTCGGCCCACTCACGTTTTAAATAATGCCCCAGCTAATCTATTTTAAAAGAAACGAAGGACACCATTTTTAGTGAGAAAGGAAGGCTTAGTTACAAGCATTTGTGACTGTGTTATAGCCTGTTTGTGTAGAACTCATTTAGGATGACTCGAATGGCCTTATCAACAACTCGAGTTGAGTACTACTCAACAAAACTTCCAAAACCATCATAACGCAACACTAGTGAATCATTTGAATCCTACCAAGACTCAAGACTAACGGACTTATGAGCATTTACCAAATGTTTTCAAAACTTAGACCTTTCTTAGACATTAACACAAACACATCGCGAGCAACATGACCAAACATTTTTGACGAGTGTGACTCTTAACAAAGTCCACACCATTCCGAGTTCAAATATAACACAAATGTAAGCAAATATCGAACACTTAGCAAAATCCGAACATAACCAGTATTTAGTATCTAGACCAAATTTCCTTACTCTTTCTAACTGCTTAAATCATTCGACCAAGAATTCACAATAACCGAATATACTTCCAACATTCGAGCCCATAGAGTTTTCAACTTTGGTTTTTGAGGTTTAATCTTACCACATCATAACATTAACACAACCACAGGTTCGAATGATACTTATGAAGACGAAAGAACAACGACAACAAAAGAGAGCAAATCATGTATTCCATTAATTTTTAATAAATGAAGGTTTAACTAACGAATTCGGTCTTCACGTTCCCATGTGTACTCTGGCCCTCTATTAGAGTTCCATCGAACCTTGACGATGGAAAGGCGGCTTGGTTTTAATTGCTTCACATCCCGGTGCATGATTTCTACTGGCTCTTCTATAAAGTTGAGCTTCTCATCGAGCCGTTGTTCATTGAATGGAATGATAAGGGTTTCATCTGATAAGCACTTCTTCAGGTTTGATACGTGAAAGGTATTGTGTACTCTACTGAGCTCCTTAGGGAGTTCAAGTTTGTACGCCACTGGACCAACCCTTTCTAAGATCTTGAATGGTCTGATGTATCTAGAATTTAACTTTCCACGCTTCCCAAATCTAATCATTCCTTTCCAAGGGGATACCTTCAACATGACTCTATCCTCAACTTGAAACTCCATGGGTTTTCGTCTCACATCGGCATAGCTCTTTTATCAGTCACGGACAGCTTGCAAGCATTGCCTAATTTGTACAATTTTCTTGGTTGTTTCGTGGATAAGCTCGGTTCCTGAGAGCTGAACATCTCCAACCTCTGCCCAACAAACCGGTGATCGGCACTTCTGACAATAAAGTGCTTCAAATGGCGCTACCTTGATGCTAGCGTGGTAACTGTTGTTGTAAGATAACTCTGCTAATGGCAAGTGCTTATCCCAACCATTCCTGAAATCGATCACACATGCTCGTAGCATGTCCTCCAAGGTTTGGATAGTTCTCTCACTCTGGCCGTCAGTCCGCAGGTGGTATGCGGTGCTCATATCTAACCGGGTACCCAAAGCTTTCTGCAATGACTGCCAGAAGTTTGACGTGAAACGGCTATCTTGATCCGAGATGATGGAAATCGGCACTCCATGCCGTGAGACTATTTCCTTCAAATATGATCATGCAAGGATACTCATTTTGTCAGTTTCTTCGATTGCCAAAAAGTGCGTGGATTTAGTGAGACGATCAACAATGACCCAAATGGTGTCAAATCCACCCGATGTCTTGGGTAGCTTTGTGATGAAGTCCATTGTAATTCTCTCCCATTTCCACATTGGAAGCTCGGGTTGTATCAACAAACCAGATGGCTTTTGACACTCAGCTTTTACCCTTGAACTGTCAAACATTTCCCGACATACTCAGCGATGTCGGCTTTCATGTTTGGCCACCAGTAAAGTTTCTTGAGATCCTGATACATCTTATCAGAACCCGGGTGAATAGAATATTTAGATTTGTGAGATTCGTGCATGATGAGATCACGTATTCCTCCATAGAGAGGAATCCAACTTTGGTCCTTGAAAAACAATCTCTCGTCTGATTCTTCACGAAGCCATTCTCACTTTCCGGCATACCATCGATCTTCTCTTTTGGTCTGTTCTCTTTCTTAAGACCTTCGGTCTGAGCCTCAAGGATCTTCGATGGAAGTGGTGATCTAATTGTCATTCCCAAAGATCTAACTCTAAGGGGTTTAATTCGTTCCTATCGACTTAAGGCGTCTGCCACGACATTTTCCTTTCCATGATGATAGCGAATTTCACAATGATAGTCACTGAGTAACTCCAACCATCGGCGTTGTCTCATGTTCAATTCCTTCTGATCTAGAATGTGTTGGAGACTTTTGTGATCTGTAAACACCGTGCACTTGGTGCCATACAAGTAGTGTCTCCACATCTTGAGAGCATGTAGGTCCACGTTTTGTATGGATCTCTAAGTAGCCTTTGATTACTTAGTAGATGACTTGAATAAATCCAAATCAATCTAAGTGAGAAACTCTTACAAAATTGTTAATGCTAACGCGGAAAATTAACAAGAACAATGAAGAACACAGAGTTTATAACTAACTTTGTATATTTCACTAACTCACACAATTCGTACGTACATAATAATGATCCTTAGGGTTCCTTTTATACTTGAAGGAAACCCTAATTACAAAACCGTGTGAAAAGATATTACGTATCTTCTATAAAGATACCTAACTCATACATATCTTTTCCTAACTTAATACTAACAAACTTTCCTAACTTTACTGACCCGACTTAACTATTAAGTCAACAAGACTTAATATTACAACCAGACTTAACTTATACAAAACCAGACTTAACTAACAACCAGACTTAATATCATAGCTACCAGACTTAAGTCTGTTCTTCACTAAGTCTTCTTCGTACCTTGTGATAATTCCCAACAATCCTCCCCTAACTTGATCTTCATGTTCCATGAACTTCAAGTTCCTTCTGATTTTTGATGCAGCAACTTGATCTTTTCACCATCTGATATGCCATCCACTTGATCTTTCCAGCAACCATGACATTTTGTACATCAATTCCTGTTAAGTTTCATATCTATTCTCATCACTTCCAGGTGTGTAAACTCCTGTGAGAGGTGAATCATTGAAAATTAATGGATTTGATGTCTCTTTACCAATAGCCATCACTACTGGAGTAGCCAAATGTTTTGGTGTGTAAGACCATGGTACATTGATAACCATATGATTTTTAGTAAATCATCAACTATCAACAGATTTGTGATGTCTTTACCAAAAGTTGTACCCTTTTGGACTAGCCAATTCTTTGATGGAATGCACCTCATCATGGTGAATTGATTACCATTTATGGTTTTCCACAGCCTTTACCACAAGCCATAATCTTGTGGGCTAGTCAACTCTTCACAATCTCATATATGGTGAGTTGAATACCATACAATTTTTGGCAAATTGTCAGCCATAAACGGATTTGAGCTATCTTTACCTGTAGCCGTTTGCTCAGGATTAGTCAGTCCTTGTGTAGGTCAGACAAGGTGGACTGATAACCTTTTGTTGTGTTAGTGCTATGCACCTTCACTAAGTGAGAAGTTCCAATAGTCTCACTTGACAACTTGAAAATTCTTTCAAACACCCTTAAGCTACATCCTTCAAAGACTGCCTCTTTATCAAATCCAATAACATCTCATATCCTTCATCCTTCTTACCAGCATACAACTTTTTGCTCATCATTTCCTTGCAAACACTTGATGATAAAGGATATTCCACTTCTGCAAGCATATAAATATCAGCATTCTTTAATGAAACACAATGTACCTTGCAGGTATGAAAGTATCTCCAGCTGACAATATTTTGCTCTTCAGGAAGTTTCCACACTATATCTGACTCAGTTAGTGGCTCAAACATCACCTTCAAATTACCCCAAAAGACTCTTTCAAATTCATCTTCAGGTGGATGATCTCCATATTTAATGTTCACCAACTGATAAAGTTCTTAAAGATCCTCCTTTGAGTTAGTTTCTTCAAGAAGCCAACCTGATTGTGCTTGTCAACAAACTTTAGAGAAGCCATCGATAAATAAATGATTTGAGTCTGGTTGAGAATTTGTTAGGGTTTGGCGTATATGAAATATAAAAGAAGAGTAGTTAGCCGAAAATAACGATGTTCAAATTTAGAAGTAAATAAAGATAAAAGTGAAAAAGATTTGTCAATTTTATCCTTATATATCTCTTATTCTCAAAAATTCTTAACGGTAATATTTTTATATAAAAACACGTTATTTTGACTGACCAGACCTAACGGTAATATTTTAATTACCAGATACACTACCATACTTAAAGTTGGTCAACCCGACTTAATCATCCACTTACCAGACTTAACCAAGGAAGTTGACTTACACATTGAT
Source organism: Artemisia tridentata subsp. tridentata (assembly GCA_021014915.2). NCBI lineage: Eukaryota > Viridiplantae > Streptophyta > Magnoliopsida > Asterales > Asteraceae > Artemisia > Artemisia tridentata. The sequence continues at coordinate 368,117,583 of CP139505.1, forward strand.
TTAGCAATCGCCAGACTTCACATCATCACCAATCCAAGTTTTTCTGCAAATGTTAGTTCCAACAGCCAGAAAAAGAGACAAAGCAAGCAAAATTGCAAGAAAATGCAATTATAAAAACTACCAGATTTCAAAATTAAAGCTACCCGTCTTTAATAAACTGTACATTTAACCTCCCCTTAAATGTACATTACCTCCCCTTAATTGCATTTTTTTTTTTTTTTTTTTTTTTTTTTTTTTAACTAAAACTAACAACGATACTTAACTTAAAAAAAATTAAAACTTTGGTCAACTTTCCAAAAGTACCATAATTAACTCAATGCCTGCAAGGAGTTAATTCATACACCAACCGAGCATTTAAGGGCCTTAAACCTTGATATTCTCTATAAAAGGCCCCTTATAGTCAACACAAAATCATCTTATATCAAAGAGAAAACTTTTTCAACACAATGGATCCTACCCCATCAAACATCTTGGAGATTTCATCCAATTCGTCTTCTGATTCATCTGATGGAGGATGGGCAGGCTATTTTCCACCAGGCTACACCTCACGCCTAAGGAACAAGATATCAAAGAAGACAATGCTTAAACGTTGGCTAGCTTCTTATGATCTTACTGCAAAAGAACCAGAGGATGAAGCAGCAGAGACTTCAAAAAATGTGTCTTCTAAGAATAGCATTGTGTTGCCTCATCCAAAACCAAACAAGCAGGTTCTAGGACTCTTAAGCCCAAAAGTGAGAGATCTACTTGGGGAGAAAGGGACCAAGAAAACCATGCCTGACTTGAAGGACAAGGGAAAAAGGAAGATGTAGGTGTTGGCGTTTGGCTTGTTTATGTTTAGGCTTTTATCTTATTTTGCGTTGTAGGCTGCATCCTTGAATGTAACTTGTTGATTATGAATAAAAACTCCATGGTCCTTTTGTTTCATTTTCCCATATATTAATTATTAGCAACAATAAAGAGTTGACAACTGCAAAACAAAGTTAAGCACAAAACATAAAGAAACAATCGTACTAGAAAAGTTGAAAACCATTAAACTACTAAAAATAAGAAGAACTAAAAAAAAACTACAAGACTTAAAAACAATTCCAAGGACTGAAAGTATACAGACTATACAAAACATAAGAAGAGAAATCAATTTCTCTTAACAACCCAGGCCTGAGTAGGCTTGGGTCCGCCTTGTGGATCAACATATTTAAAGGTCTTATATGAAACTGATCCACTGTTGCTTTGGGATCTATAGATGTATTCATTCTTGAATGGATCCCAAGACCAACATGCTGAGGTCTTAACAGCAGAACCCCCATTACCCTTTACAGCATTAGAATTTGAAGGTTGTGCTATATTCTTAGCAATTGGTCTCCTCACAGGTGAATAAGATTTATGAAAATGGTTTCTTTGATTATATGTATTCACCTGTGGTTTATGGAAAGGCTGTCTGGGTCTCATTTGATTAGCATAACCAGAATTGACTTTAGGCCTCACAGAATTGAAATTTTGCCTACCCGAATTAAAGTTCCTTAAACCAGATTTAATATTTGGTCTACCAGAATTAACATTAAAGTTTGGTCGGGTAGAGTTAACATGTTGGGCTGGTCTGGGGACAAATTGGTTGGCATGATTGATTCTGTTAACCTTATTCCACACTGGTTTACTATTGATATTACCAGTATTCACATTCATTCTTTTAAGCTCAGCCTCTCTTCTCATTCTCTTCTCATGAAAGTCACAATCTCTAATCAAGTAACTTAGACTTCCACAAACAAAACATCTCTTAGGAGTGTAAGTGTAACTACTCCTAACTTCTCTGTGAACTCTATCATTTTTGGGTGACTCATTCATTGCAACAGATTCCCTAGGAGATTTTATGTGGTTGACACAACTAGGTTTAACTGTTTGGGGTTTTGGTTCAGTCACAATAGGTTCACTTTCCTTAACAATCTTAGGTTCAGGACTCTCTTTTACTTCACTTTTTGGCTCAGACTTAGAGTTGTCAGAGACATCACCAATGGATCCTTCAGTGTCATTAGTTTGACAAGTAGAATACTCACTAGTTTTGTCATCTGAGGTGGTTGACTCAGGCATTTGAGGACCACTTTTTCCATACATAAATAGAGAGTCATCTAACTCCTCTTTTTCAAGAGGAGTATAGTCTCCACTCAATGGATGTGGAACTCCCTTGAAATCATCAGCCTTAACAAACCGATTATATAAAGGTTTACCTTCATAGTCATCCTCTCTATGCTTAAATATAGCCTTTTTCTCATCCTCCTCATACCCTAAGCCATGTTTCTTATTTGACCTCACTTGAGAATCCCAACATTTAAACAGATTGTTATTAGAGTTATTACACTGATCAACACGTTTTCTCAAATCATCCCTCTCTTTTTGTATTCTTAGGCCAAGTTGTCTATATCTTTTAATTTTTTCATCTTGTTCATATATTTTATTAGCCTGAAAGAATAGTTTTTCATTTAAGTCAGCATGTTGTCTCTGAAGGGTGCCTTTTTGTACTTATAATGTTTTTAGAGCATTTTTATAAGCTAAAATTTGTGCTTCTTGGTCACCTATCAGTGTCAACTGCTCATCACACAAAGCCTTAACATGATTATAGGAATCAGTACATAATTTGGAACATAATGGTACCTCATTACTAGAACCAATGGCCATGAGTGCATGACTGGACTCTTCATTCTCCTTTGTGTGCTCATTCCAGTTAATAGCTCCAGCTTCCAATGTCACCATACTCATCTGGTTCATTTCCAGCTTGTCATCTTGTTCATCTTTCTTTCTATACCCATCAGCAGACTTCTCCGTGCAGTCTATAGCAAAGTGTCCATGCTTATGACAATTGTAGCATTCAACTGTCCTTCTAGTGTACCCAACTAGAGACTTGTTATTGAACTTAATAGACCTCCCATACTGCTGTTGAAACCTTTATACCCTTAGAGCAATCATGGCAATGTGCCATTTGATGTCCATCTCTTCTACCTCAGCATCATTTATCTGCTCCAAATCTTCACTGATAAAGCCCTCATCTTCTTGTTGATTGGCGAAGAATGAGTGAATCACCTCATCTGCAAAGCCTGCAGGAGCAGTTCTTTCCCTTGTAGAAGCTTCATAGACACCAGACTTAACACTGCCAGACTTAATCTTGTGAGTGCTGCCTTTGCTTTGAGACACAAAAGCAACATTTGAAGAACTAGAAGTTGCCTGAGTGGTTTCATTGATGTCCCTTTCAAAAATCCTAAGATTGTTGTACAGGTCATCTGGGGTCATTGAGTCAACTTCATCCTTCATCCTCATAGTCATTGACACATTTGCCCATTCTTGAGGTAGAGACCTAAGAAACTTGTGATTGGCATCCTCATCAGATACAGCAGCACCATGTGCCTCTAGCTGTGACAGAAGATGTTGAAATCTGTCATAACCCATTTCCAATCCTTCAGCCTTTGACACACTGTATGTTTCAAATTGCTGTTTAAGAACAGCCTTCTGCATCTTTTTAGAGTTTGCATTCCCTCCAAAACGTTTCTTAATGGCCTCCCAAATCTCCTTGGCATCTATCATACCATGAAACCTGTTGGGAATTAAACTTAAGCAGTTAGTACGGTTGAAGTATACAAGAACAGTTAGGACTTCTGATGGAAGAACAGTTAGGACTGTTGATGAAGAACAGTTAGGACTGCTTAAGAGATCAAGGTGAAACCGTGTGAAAATAAATATAGAAAAGATATGGTATATATCTTATTTGTATAGAATGATACGGTTAGATGTTTTACTTGTATAGGACTCTTTACATTATAAAAAGAGATCCTTAGATTAGGGTTTAGATATATCGAATACATCTAATACCGAATACCTAATATCCTTCATATGAATTATCAAGTGTTCTTCACGTTCATATTGTAATCGTTTGATATATTGAAGTGATAGTTTGGTTGATATTGTTTGTTCTTATTGTCTTACTTAATCAATCACCAAACACAAACTCATATTCTTCTAAGTACTTGGTACTAAATTCCGCGTGCTATCAAGTATATATTCAAAGTATCCCCAACACAACGTGTGTGTTTAGATCCGGTCAAGTGGTATCAGAGACAGGTTTCTGATACTTTGAGTTTAGAAGAACCAGAAGTATTTACTCACTAGCAATCAAGAAGATGGACATGGAGACACCTCAAACCTCAATCCTTGCTAAACTCCCCATGCTGAAACAGAATGAATACGATTTATGGCGGCTCAGAATAGAGCAATATTTCATGGTGCAAGACTATGCATTATGGGATATTATTATCAATGGTGATTCTTTCAAACCAATTGCTGTTGAAGAAACACGTGCTGATGGTTCCAAGATCACAAAGCTTAATACTGAGCCAGTTACAAACGAGGAGAGAATCAAAAAGAAGAATGATCAGAAGGCTAGGAATTTGTTACTAATGGCAATTCCTAATGATCAAGTGCTGAACTTTAGCCATTACGAGTCGGCTAAAACTCTTTTTGAAGCAGTGGTGGAAAGATTTGGTGGCAATGAAGCTACCAAGAAGGCACAGAAAACCCTACTCAAGCAAAGTTATGAGAACTTCACTGCATCAAGCATTGAAACTTTGGATCATATCTTTAATACGCTTCAAAAGATCATCAGTCAACTTACTGTGTTGAAGATTGTGATACCTCAAGAAGACCTCAACATGAAGTTTCTAAATAGTTTACCTGCAGAATGGAACACTTATGTTGTGGTTTGGAGCAATAAACCAGAGCTGGAGAAAATGACAATGAATAAGCTTTACAATAATCTCAAGATTGTTGAGCAAAAGGTCAAGAAGAGTGGTAGCACCAGTTCCAGTTCAGGGAATATGGCTTTTGTATATTCTTTAAACAGTTCTAATCATGAAGATGAAGAAGCAGTTGGTACTGCTATACCAACAGTTAACACTGCTAGTGTAAAAACTAGTACTGCTGGGTTGACTGAAGAGACCATATATGCATTTGTATCAGAACAGTCTGGTAAGTCAAAGATCTTTAATGAAGATCTTCTTCAAATTGCTAAAGATGATTTGGAAGCTATGGATTTAAAGTGGCAGTTGGCTTTGATAAGCATCAGGGCTAAGAAGTATTATCAAAGGACTGGGAATAAGATTACATTCAATGGAAGAGATGTTGCTGGGTATGATAAGTCTAAGGTGGAATGCTTTAATTGTCACAAGATGGGGCACTTTGCCAGGGAATGTAGAGGTCCAAGACAACAAAGCAACCAGGGTCAAGGGTTTAAGAATCAGCAAGGGTCAAGGAGAACTGTTAATGTTGAAGAGCCTTCTTCCAAGGCTATGGTAGCTGTAGATGGAGCTGGATTTGATTGGAGCTTCATGGAGGAAGAAGAGGAACCAGCTAACTTGGGTTTGATGGCTTTCTCAGACACTGAGGTATATATACCTGAAAAATGTTCAAACTCTTGTCGTGCTTTAAAAGATTATGAAAATATTAAGAAACAGTATGATGATCTTAGAGTTGAATTTAATCAAATAAGTTTTAGTCTGTCAAATCATAAAAGAGGATTAGCTGTTTTGGAAGAACAAATTGTGTTTTATAAACAGAATGAGTCAAACTTTTCTGATGAGATAGGTATTTTAAAGAGGGAATTGCAAATAAAAGATAATAAAATGAGTGGACTTGTATATGAACTAGAGAAGCTTAAAAAGGAGAAAGAAAACATCCAGTTAAGTGTAGACACTCTTGAATATACTTCAAACGGAGTTAAGAAGATTGTAGAGAGTCAAATACTTAACAAAGCTAAATCTGGTTTAGGTTATAAGTCAGTTGCACCCCCCTTTAGAGGAATGTTTGCTCCACCAGGAATTAATTTAGCTCATACAGGTTTAGAAGAGTTTAAGGATATGGATTTTCCTGGATATGGTGTTAAGGTTAGTGAGAATCCTGTTAAATTTGTTAAGGCAGAAGATTCTTTTGTGAGTGCTAGTGATAAATCTCTTTCTGAGGAAAAGATGTCCTCTGATAGGAACTCAGATGCACCAACTATTGAGGAGTGGACATCTGATGATGAGAATGTAGAGGTTAAGGACAAATCTAATGTTGTTAAGGTAGAAGTTAAACATGCTCCTAAAGTGGTTAAAACTGAAAACATAAAACCAGTTAGGAAAAATGTTAGATATGCTGAGATGTATAGGACTAAGAACAGATCATCAATTTCTGAGAGTAGTCATACGAACTGCAATCACTTAAAATCTAAGAAAATGGATGATAAGTTTGCTATGATTAGAAAAGTATGTTTTGTTTGTGGAAGTTTTGATCATATGGCTGCTTATTGTGATTCTAACCCATGGAAAAAGAGGGTTACTGGGAATGCAAGGGTGAACAGGAATAACAATGCTAGGGTAACTCAAAATAGTCCAACTAGATTGACAAACCCTAATGCAAATCATAAGATGTCACCCAAAGCTGTTATGTTAAAGATTGGCATCAAAACAGTTTCAACTAATAGTCAAAATAAGTGGTTTAATAACAAGCAAACTGTTTCTAGTGCAAAACAATTTTCAAATCATGCACAAACAGTTAAAAGGCATTTTTATCAGAAAACAGCAATGACTAATCAGAAGTGGGTGCCTAAGATTAAACAAGCAGTTCCAAATGCTAGGTCAGCAGTTCCAACTGCTAGACTAGCAAATCCTACTGCTAGGCACTTAAATATTAAGGGAAACAGGGGCAATGCTGTCAAGGCCTCAGCACATTGGGATAAAATTTTTACCAAACCCAATGGTGCATCAAAGACCTCAAACAAGTTTTCTTATCTTGATGCACAAGGCAGATCCAAACCAGTGATGGTTTGGATCCCTAAAAGAAACTAACACTTTTATTTTGTGTGCAGGAACATCCCTCAAATGGCAAAGAAGATAGAGGATATTCAGACAGTGGATGTTCAAGGCACATGACAGGCAACATGTCATATCTTTCAGACTTTATTGCTCTGGATGGAGGACCAGTTGTCTTTGGTAGTGGTGTTGGAGGAAGAATTACTGGTAAAGGGGTAATTAAAACTGGTAACCTTGATTTTGAAAATGTGTATTATGTACTAGAACTTAAGTACAATCTTTTCAGTGTATCACAAATTTGTGATAAATAGAACAAAGTTTTATTTACTGATACTGATTGTCTTATACTTTCTCCTGATTTCAAGCTACCTGATGAAAGTCAAGTATTGCTTAAAATCCCTAGAAAGGATAATACATACAGTGTTGAGATGAATAAACTAGTTCCTAAGGTTGGACTTACTTGTCTTATTGCAAAAGCCACATTGGAAGAATCAATGTTGTGGCACAGGAGGCTTGGTCATGTTAATTTTAAAACCATTAACAATGTTGCTAAACATGGGTTGGTAATAGGTTTACCAAATAAAACTTTTCTCAATGACCAAACTTGTGTTTCTTGCCTTAAGGGTAAGCAACACAGAGCCTCATGTAAGCCAAAGACCCAGAACTCTATTTCTCAAGCTTTATATATGTTGCATATGGACTTATTTGGTCCTACTTCTGTGAATAGCTTGAACTTTAAGAGATACTGCCGTGTTGTCACTGATGATTATAGTAGGTTTTCTTGGGTATTCTTTATGAAAACTAAAGATGAGACAAGTGAAATACTTAAGACCTTTATTGTTGAAGTAGAAAACCTAGTTGATAAGAAGGTTAAAATAATCAGATGTGACAATGGGACTGAATTTAAGAATAGAGTGATGGATGACTTTTGCAAAGAAAAAGGTATTAAGAGGGAGTTTAGTGTAGCTAGAACCCCACAGCAAAATGGTCTAGCTGAGAGAAAGAATAGGACTCTTATAGAGGATGCTAGGACAATGTTAGCTGACTCTAAGCTACCAGTTTCATTTTTTCCTGAAGCAGTTAGCACTGCTTGTTATGTATTGAATAGGGTTTTAGTTTTACAACCTCAAAATAAGACTGCTTATGAGCTTCTTAGAGGTAGAACCCCTGCTTTAAGCTTCATGAGACCTTTTGGTTGTCATGTTACTATCCTTAATACCAAAGACCAACTAGGAAAGTTTGATGGGAAATCTGAGGAATGTTTCTTTGTTGGTTATTATCTACACAGTAAGGCTTTTAGGGTGTACGATACAAGCACCAAGCATGTAGAAGAAAATCTGCACATAGAATTTTTGGACAATAAACCAAATGTTGCAGGTGTAGGTCCAGATTAGATCTTTGATATTGACAGGCTTTCAGATTCCATGAATTATGTGCCTGTTACAGGTACAAATACTAACAATGATGCAGGTTCAGAGGAGGAAGATGATGATTGCATTTTCATACCTGACATGGAAGAAACTCCTGTGAATGAGTCTTCTACAAAGAAAGATGATATTCCTTCATCAAGTGGTGTAGACAAAGAGAAAGATGCTGCTAAAATAAGTGGTCAGACTGGTAAAGAAGCTCAAATTCCAACGAGCAGTTCCAATGGAGTTAGTACTGCTCAACCACAAGTTCCAACTACTGAGCAAAATATTGATGTTGCTGGACCAAGTCAACCTCATCTTGATTCACCAGTTGATACTGCTTCTCAAGCTGATGAGTTTGATTTCTTTGGAGATGGTCTCCAAAACATGCCTACCAGCTATGCAGCTCCTTCTACTCCCCATACTATTGTACATAGGAATCATCCACTTACCAATATCATAGGAGATGTATAATCTGGAGTCAAGACCAGAATGCAAATTCAAGACCCAGATCATCATGGATTTCTCAGTGTGGTTTATGAAGAGAAACATCATGAAGATGAGCATGAGTGTATGTTTGTATGTTTTCTATCTCAGGTTGAACCCAAGAATGTGTTCAAGGCTTTAGATTCATCAAGTTGGGTTGAAGCTATGCAAGAAGAGCTACTTCAATTCAAAATTCAAAATGTTTGGGTTCTGGTTGATCTACCAAAAGGAATGAGAGTGATTGGTACAAAGTGGGTATTCAGGAACAAGAAGGATGAGAGGGGCATTGTGATAAAGAACAAAGCAAGATTGGTTGCTCAAGGCTATACTCAGGAAGAGGGTATAGATTATGAGGAAGTTTTTGCTCCAGTTGCCAGGATTGAAGCAATAAGATTATTTCTTGCTTATGCTTCATTTATGGGATTTACGGTCTATCAAAAGGAATGAGAGTGATTGGTACAAAGTGGGTATTCAGGAACAAGAAGGATGAGAGGGGCATTGTGATTAAGAATAAAGCAAGATTGGTTGCTCAAGGCTATACTCAGGAAGAGGGTATAGATTATGAGGAAGTTTTTGCTCCAGTTGCCAGGATTGAAGCAATAAGATTATTTCTTGCTTATGCTTCATTTATGGGATTTATGGTCTATCAAATGGATGTGAAAAGTTCATTTCTGTATGGTACTATTGATGAAGAGGTTTATGTTTCACAACCTCCAGGTTTTATAGACCAAGAGCATCCTGACAAGGTTTATAAGGTGGTGAAAGCTCTATATGGATTGCATCAGGCTCCAAGAGCTTGGTATGAAACTCTTGCTAAATATCTTCTGAAGAATGGGTTTCATAGAGGGAAAATTGATCAAACTCTTTTTATTAAAAAGGACAAGGGTGATATTCTACTGGTACAAGTCTATGTAGATGACATCATTTTTGGTTCTACAAAGAAACAGATGTGTAAGGAGTTTGAAAAGCTGATGAAAGACCAATTTCAGATGAGTTCTATGGGAGAGTTTACCCTATTTCTAGGTCTTCAAGTATAGAAAAAGTTAGATGGTATATTTATTTCTCAGGATAAATATGTTGGTGAAATTTTAAGGAAATTTCAATTCACATATGCCAAGGTTGCTAGCACACCAATTGACAAGGAGACATATTTGTTATTAAAGGATCACAGTGGTGAAGATGTGGATGTGCACATGTATAGATCTATGATTGGGTCTCTGATGTACCTTACATCATCTAGGCCTGACATTATGTTTGCTGTTTGTGCCTGTGCAAGATTCCAAGTAAATCCTAAGGTGTCTCATCTCACAGTAGTAAAAAGAATCTTCAGATACCTTAAAGGTCAGCCTAACTTGGGGCTATGGTATCCTAAAGAGTCTGCATTTGATCTTGTTGAATTCTCTGATTCTGATTATGATGTTGCTAGCATGGTTAGAAAGTCTACAACAGGTGGTTGTCAGTTCTTAGGTCGAAGATTAATCTCTTGGCAGTGTAAGAAGCAGACTATGGTGGCCACATCTACTACTGAAGCAGAATATGTGGCAGCTGCAAGTTGTTGTGCTCAAGTTCTATGGATTCAAAACCAGATGCTTGATTATGGGTATAATTTCTTAAATACAATTATACATATAGACAATAACAGTACAATGTGTATCATTAAGAATCCAGTTCAACATTCAAAAACTAAACATATTGAAATTAGACATCATTTTATAAGAGACTGTGCTGAAAAGAAGTTAATACAAGTTGTTAAAATACACACTGGTGACAACTTTGCTGATCTCTTAACAAAAGGTTTTGATGTAAGCAGATTTCAGTACTTGGTAACAGGTATTGGAATGCTTAATCCTTCAAAATATTAATGTCTAAATGTTTTTGATTTTTGTACTGTTAGTTGTGTTATTTGTATAGTTGAGACTGCTTGAATATTTTTAGTACTGCTTGTGAATTTGTTAGTCAATTGTCATAACTATTAAAAGAGAATATTGTGTATTGTGTTTTCTTTGGTTTTGGACTAATATTTCAGGTTAAGAAAAGCTTTTTGCTTTGGATTGTGCTTTACAAAGTATGGTGATTTGGATTGTCAAGTGTGAATGCTTGTCACACAACAAATGGTCATTGATTCACCATGTCTAATCAACATAAGAATCAACTAGTCCAGATCAAACGGTTTCTGGTAAAGACTACTCAAATCCGTTTATGGTTGATAGTTTACCAAAAACTGGTTGGTTATCAACTCACCAAATCTAAGTGTGAAGAGTTGGCTAGTCCATAGCAAACGGCTATTGGTAAAGACAAGTCAAATCCGTTCATAGCTGATAGTTTGCTAAAAACTATAAGTGGACAAAAATGTTTTCGAATCCACATTAACATTAAAAATTGATTTTATCTCTGAAAACTTTTTGCTAACAGTTAGCACTACTGGATTTAACAGTCTAAACTGCTGGCTTCATCAGTTTGTACTGATTGTTCAAACTTGGTTCCTACTAAGTTTATGCTCTGTGATACACCTCTCTCAGAAGGTAATACATCTGGAAGTGTTGAGAGCAGTTTGAAACTACACAACTGAATTGATGGTAACTTGTACAAATGGTCATATTGGATGCTAAGCTTGGATAACATATGTTCTAGTTCATCTGATGGTGAGGATTCTTCCAAACAGGGGAGGATTAAAGTTTGTTCTAGTTGCTGTTAAAGATGATTGATGATTATGAAATTCAGGGGAGGAATTAAGAGTCAGAGATGAATTTTAAAGAAGTGCTTAAAGTCAAAGATGAATTTTAAAGAAGTGCTTAAAGTCTATTCATTACAGAGGTGGATTCATTACAATTGCCAAACCAACAAAACCAACCAACTCCTAACATCATTAACTACCAACAAAACCTACACAACACAAACACAACATAACTACTCAAGCATTCCTTTTCCTTTTCCAAGGATATCCGGCATGGTTTTGCTGCCGGCTCCTCTGCTACCCATGACGTCAGACACCTTCTTGCAAGGAAGTGCCAGTACTACTGTTCTTGGAGATGGAACTTGCTTCTTCTCAGGCTTCTTCTTTGGAACAGGGATCTTCATTGATGATGCAGCTTTTTCAAATTCTTTTGTTAATAAGACTGATAGTTTTTGAAGATCATCAGAGTCAGAAGAGGAGGATGAATCATCCACATAAGGTGGAAGTTCATCTGATGAAGGTTCATCGGACGAGGTTATTTCAGCCTTTTTCTTTGAAAGTTTGTTTCTTGAAGTTGAAGAATAGTTTGGTGGAAAATAGTTTTTCCAACCTGAACTTTCAGAATCTGAAGAAGAGTCGGATGAGATTTCTATAATGTTTGGTGGAGAAGAATTCATTGTGATTGAAAAGTTAAAGATTTGTGTTGAAGATTTTGTGTGGATATGTAAGTTTTTATAGAGTTAATGAAGGATTAATGACATTCAATGCGTGGTTGATATGAAGAATTAACTCTTGGGTTGGTATAAGGAATTAATTCCTTGATGGAATTAAATTAATTTGGGTAATTTTTGAAGAGTTGACCAAAAGAGTATGATATGTGAAGATAATTCCCAAAGTGTTTCGTGACAAGTGTTTGAAAGAATCCACCCCATCAACTTAATCAGATGTTTAATTCAAGAAACTTATTGATTTGCATAGAAATCATAAGTTTAGGGGAGGATTGTTGGGAATTAAACTTAAGCAGTTAGTACGGTTGAAGTATACAAGAACAGTTAGGACTGCTGATGGAAGAACAGTTAGGACTGCTGATGGAAGAACAGTTAGGACTGCTTAAGAGATCAAGGTGAAACCGTGTGAAGATAAATATAGAAAAGATATGGTATATATCTTATTTGTATAGAATGATACGGTTAGATATTTTACTTGTATAGGACTCTTTACATTATAAAAAGAGATCCTTAGATTAGGGTTTAGATATATCGAATACATCTAATACCGAATACCTAATATCCTTCATACGAATTATCAAGTGTTCTTCACGTTCATATTGTAATCGTTTGATATATTGAAGTGATAGTTTGGTTGATATTGTTTGTTCTTATTGTCTTACTTAATCAATCACCAAACACAACCTCATATTCTTCTAAGTACTTGGTAGTAAATTCCGCGTGCTATCAAGTATATATTCAAAGTATCCCCAACACAACGTGTGTGTTTAGATCCGGTCAAAAACTTTGTAGATGCTCCTTTGGAATAGCCATAAGCAGCAAGGTTCTGGCCTTCTTCTCCTTTTTCATAGCCCGTATCTCCTCAGCAGTCAATGGTGGTAATATTCTAATTTGCCCATCTGTACCAACTGAAACCCTTTTCTTTGAATTTCCCTTCTGAATAACCTTCCAAACTTCACTTTCAATGTACTCCAAGTAATGTTCCATCTCCATGGCCCATATATCATATTCATCTCTCTTCAGTATTGGAAGCTTAATGTTGGATATGGTGGTGGTTGTAGGGATGGTTGGTTGTGATTTAGAGGTGCTGCTTTCAGGGTTTTCTTCATCATGGTTTGATCTCTCATCCTCACTGTTATGGTTTGAAAAAGTTTCAGTGTTGATAGGCTGCTCAAGGCCAGACATTGTGTAGGGTAAATTGATTGAGAATTTGTTTGTGGTGTTGTATTCTTTGAATTAAGAGTCTCTCTAAAGGCTCTGATACCACTTGTAGGTCCACGTTTTGTATGGATCTCTAAGTAGCCTTTGATTACTTAGTAGATGACTTGAATAAATCCAAATCAATCTAAGTGAGAAACTCTTACATAATTGTTAATGCTAACGCGGAAAATTAACAAGAACAATGAAGAACACAGAGTTTATAACTAACTTTGTATATTTCACTAACTCACACAATTCGTACGTACATAATAATGATCCTTAGGGTTCCTTTTATACTTGAAGGAAACCCTAATTACAAAACCGTGTGAAAAGATATTACGTATCTTCTATAATAATGGTTGGTTGTGATTTAGAGGTGCTGGTTTCAGGGTTTTCTTCTTCATGGTTTGATCTCTCATCCTCACTGTTATGGTTTGAAAAAGTTTCAGTGTTGATAGGCTGCTCAAGGCCAGACATTGTGTAGGGTGAATTGATTGAGAATTTGTTTGTGGTGTTGTATTCTTCGAATTAAGAGTCTCTCTAAAGGCTCTGATACCACTTGTAGGTCCACCTTTTGTATGGATCTCTAAGTAGCCTTTGATTACTTAGTAGATGACTTGAATAAATCCAAATCAATCTAAGTGAGAAACTCTTACACAATTGTTAATGCTAACGTGGAAAATTAACAAGAACAATGAAGAACACAGAGTTTATAACTAACTTTGTATATTTCACTAACTCACACAATTCGTACGTACATAATAATGATCCTTAGGGTTCCTTTTATACTTGAAGGAAACCCTAATTACAAAACCGTGTGAAAAGATATTACGTATCTTCTATAAAGATACCTAACTCATACATATCTTTTCCTAACTTAATACTAACAAACTTTCCTAACTTTACTGACCCGACTTAACTATTAAGTCAACAAGACTTAATATTACAACCAGACTTAACTAACAACCAGACTTAATATCATAGCTACCAGACTTAAGTCTGTTCTTCACTAAGTCTTCTTCGTACCTTGTGATAATTCCCAACAGAGCAAATACTACAGCTCCCAATTCAAGATCATGGGTAGTGTAGTTCTTCTCATGAGTTTTGAGCTGTCGGGAAGCATATGCGATAACTTTACTCCTTTGCATTAACACAGCGCCTAAGCCCTGGTACGATGCATCGCAGTATACCACGAAGTCTTCACTTCCTTCGGGTAGTGCTAAGATCGGAGCTTCGTAAAGCTTCTGTTTCAAAAGTTGGAATGATGTCTCTTACTCTTCTCCCCAGTCAAACTTCTTCTTCTTTTACGTCAATTCCGTCAAAGGTTTGGCGATCTTAGAGAAACCCTCGATGAGTCTTCGGTAGTACCCAGCAAGACCTAAAAATTCTCGTATCTCCGTGGGGTTTGTAGGAGATACCCAATTCTTAACAGCTTCAATTTTTACGGGGTCCACGTGAATACCTTTGCTATCGATCACATGCCCAAAAAATTGCACTTTCTCAATCCAAAAATCACACTTGGAAAATTTGGCATACAATTTCTCCTCTTTAAGCAGTTCCAGGATAGTTCTCAAGTGTTTTGCGTGTTCTTCTTTGTTACGAGAGTATATGAGGATATCATCAATGAACACAATTACGAACTTGTCCAGATAAGGCTTACACACTCGGTTCATTAAGTCCATAAACACAGCTGGTGCGTTAGTTAGACCGAATGGCATTACTTGGAATTCCTAGTGGCCATATCGTGTCCTGAAAGCTATCTTAGGAATGTCTTCTTCCCTAACTCTTAGTTGATGATAACCTGACCTTAGATCAATTTTCGAGTAGACACACGATCCTTGCAGTTGGTCGAACAGGTCGTCGATTCTAGGTAATGGATATCGATTTTTCACTGTAAGTTTGTTCAACTCGCGGTAATCAATACACATCCGAAAAGACCCGTCTTTCTTCTTAAAAACAACATCAGAGCTCCCCAAGGCGAAGAACTCGGATGAATGAATCCTTTATCTGACAATTCATGTAATTGCTCAGATAACTCTTTCATTTCGGATGGTGCCAACCTATATGGTGCTCGCGCCACGGGTGCTGCTCCCGGCACTAATTCAATCTGGAATTCCACTTGGCGGACTGGTGGAAGGCCAGGCAATTCCTCGGGAAATACTTCAAGAAAGTTCTTAACTACAGGCACATCTTCAAGTTGCTTCTCCTCCGACTTCTTTTCTGTCACTTGTGCCAAAAAGGCGTGACATCCTCTATCGATATACTTCACAGTTTTGACGTACGATATGAAGCTAAGCCGAGTCTTACTTCGTTCACCACGTATGATTAGGGTTTCACCTTGAAAAGGGATGCAAACGACTTTCTCATCACAGATGATTCTAGCATGGTTCTTGGATAGCCAATCCATGCCGATGACCACGTCGAAGCTACGAAGCTTAATAGGCATGAGGTCTATGTCGAAAGGTTGGTCGAGTAAGGGTAAGGTGCAACTTCGGATTATGGTGTTAGTGCCTACAAGTTTGTCGTCGGCTAGTTCGATTTCGTAAGTAGTGTCTAGTTTGGTTGGGGTGATGTCAAGTAGAGACGCAAATGAAGTAGACACAAAACTTTTGTCGGCTCCCGAATCAAATAAAACTTTAGCAAGATGGTTGTCAAGTGGAAACGTACCCGTGACTACGTCTGGGTCTTGCTGATCATTCCCTTATCCCATTACATAAACTCGCCCACGAGCATTGTTGTTCTGGTTGGCAGTCTGGTTTGGGCACTGGTTCTTGTAGTGCCCCTTTTTACCAAATCCATGGCACACCACGGCCACTGGTTGCAAGTTGGCACCTGTGGCCTTACAGTATTGAGTCTTGTGACCGGTTTTCTGGCATTTCCCACATTTAGCAAAGCAGGGCCCATTGTGATGCATCCTACATCGGTTACACATAGAAGCGGGTCCAGCATAGCCCCCAGTTCCAGCGGGTGTGGCAATGTAAGACCTTGCGGCTTCCTGCCGGCGGTTTTGCTGGTTGTGATGGTGGTTTTGGTTTTGTTGATAGTTTTGATTGTTGTTGCGGTTGTAGTTATGGTTTTTGTTTTTGGGATGAGAGTTGTTGTTGTGATTGCCCCTGCAATCATCAAATTTTCGTTTGTTATCGTTGCTTCCTTGAGTCTGACTGCGTTTGATCTCCCTCTCCAATAACCTCTGAGCAATTTCGATAGCCTCTTCTAGTGTCTGAGGTTTGGATGCAGTGACATTTCCTTCTATGCTCTTAGGCAACCCTTCAACATACCTCTCTAGCGTTTTCTCAAGGTCTGGCACTTTGGTTGGGCATAGCAGAGCAAGTTCTTGGAACCTTCTTTCATAAGTCCTAATATCATTTCCTTTCACCACTAGGCGATCAAACTCATCCTCCAGCTTCCTGATTTCAGTACGTGGGCAATATTTTTTCAACATCCTTTGTTTGAAGTCAGCCCAAGTGATTTGGTAGGCTTCCTCTATGCCCATTGTTGGGATTCTAGATTTGATGAGACAAAATAAATAGAATAATGAAATAAAAGGGCTTAAAGTGACAAAAGATGAAAGTTCAAGATTACTACGAAGATTTTTATTTTTAGTATTTATCTTTTGTAAACCCTAATATCTCTCTATATAAAGAGATATAGGGGCGTAGGTTTTATTAACAAGTCTTCCACAATGTAGTCTAAAGGTGTGTGTGTGTGTATCCTAAGGCGTGAGATGTAAACGCCTAGGATTAGTTGTTTGTCGCCTCAAGGATCTCTTGATCCCTGTTACAATTTAGTGTAACCGTATTATTCTGATCAAATAATAGTTGAGGCGTGGAGTGTTAAAGAGAAACTTTGTGTCAATAACAATTGATTTGTTCTTATTCCGCTGTGCATTAATATTCATTGTTATTGTTGAACCCTAAAGCTCAAAACGATCCAAGAAACTATCTTTAGCATGTTCTTAGTTTCTACAGGTGGTATCAAAGCTTGGGGAGCTCGTTACCTAGGGATTCACAAGGTTTTTATTATCGAAAAAGAGCAGATTTAAAGCAGGTATTATGATCGCTTTTATTTTATTTTTTGGTATCGAACTGTTTAAAGATGTGTAGCGACATATTTGCTTGTGAAGAATTACCTCGTACTTCTATTAATTAATGGGACAGAGATTTAATTCACGCTTACTGTTATCTCGTACGATTTGATTGTTCTTTGTCGTCTTTCGCATGTGCGGATATGGATTATTAAATTGGTCGCTATTGTTAGTAGTTTAATTAATTGATCGGTGATCAATTAATTTTAGTATTCATCCCGTACTAAAAATTTAATTGGTTGAATTGATGGGTACTGTTGCACATGGGTTGTCATTCAACGACATGGGTCAGTAGGTCAGTAGGTGCTGTACGATTGAGGGGAAATTACTTATTATTCATTGGATTATTATTTGTGATTCGGTATCAAATTGCAAGCTGTTGTTTTTCAACTAGTATGACATGTTTTTCCTTACTAGTTAAAGCTTCATCCCTAATTCTTTCAGCTTCTTCAACTCTTTTATTAAGAACACTAATCTCAGCATCTTTCTTAATAATTTCAACTTCTAGACCATTGATCTTATCAACATACTCTACTTCATTTTTTTTTTTAGAAAGTCAAGTTTTGCTTCTACTGATTTTAGGCCATATTCATAACCTAAATTATCAAGTTTTAACCTTT
Organism: Artemisia tridentata subsp. tridentata; assembly: GCA_021014915.2. Classification (NCBI taxonomy): domain Eukaryota; kingdom Viridiplantae; phylum Streptophyta; class Magnoliopsida; order Asterales; family Asteraceae; genus Artemisia; species Artemisia tridentata. Next base: position 368,135,608 of record CP139505.1, read on the forward strand.
CTACTTCCATTCTTAAACATTCATTCCCAGATTTTAATTCTTCAACAGTATCTAGGCATGATTTAAAAGAACAAGATGACTCATTGGATACCTCAGAGTCAGAACCAGAGGATGAAGAAGCATAGGCCATTAGAGCAAAATTGTGTTCCTTTTTATATTCTTCAGCCATGAAAGCAGCATTTGGTCCATCCTCTGCTTGATCACTCCAGTCAAACTCTCCCAATCCATCACAAGACACCATAGCAGTATTGGGCTTTGCTTCTTCAATAGGAATCTGTCTTTTGTTTTCCTTGTTCTTCTTTGGTGCTCTACACTCCCTAGCAAAGTGACCCTTTCTCTGGCAATTGTAGCACTTCATCTTTGATTTATCAAACCCCACATTGGTTTGACCTTTGTACCTGAGTTCTCTACCAGTCTTTCTCAAAAACCTCCTAGCTCTCATAGTTAGCATTGCAAACTGCCATTTCAGATCAATCTCTTCAAGGTCATCTTCATCAATTTGATCCAAATCTTGATCAGTAACAGAAGTACTTGTGGGACCTCTGGTAAGATCAGCTAAAAAGGCACAAATAGCACCATCACTGATGTTGTCACTATTTGTACTAGCAGTAGGACCAGCAGCAGAAACCATATGACCAGCAGCAGAATGATCTTCTTGAGAACTACTAGATCCTTTGTTGTTTGAAGACACAAAGGCTAAGTTGTTTGCACCAGAAGATGAACTAGAAGCTCCCTTAACTTCAGATTCATATACTTTTAGATTGTTTTACAAATCATCCAAAGTCATTGATTCAAAGTCAGTCTTATTCCTCCAAACCACTGTATGAGTATTCCATTCAGATGGTAAGCTCCTCAGAAACTTGAGATTGATGTCTTCTTGAACCAGTGATACCTTCATAAGTTATAATTGACTTACCAACCTCTGAAGTCTATCATAGGTAGCATCAATGTTTTCTGAACTTAAAGCAGTAAACGTTTCAAATTGATGCTTGAGCAGATTCTTCCTAGACTTTTTGGTGGCCTCATTCCCACCAAATCTGAGTTCAATAGCAGCCATCAATTCCTTAGCAGTCTTTGTGTTACTGAAGCTCAGTTGGTACTCATTGGGTATCCCTAGCAAGAGGGTATTATGAGTCTTAATCTCCAGTCTCCGCTGAGCTTTCTCCTCATTAGTTTTAATGGGTACTATACAATTGTTTAGCTTACGTATTGTATTCACTTCAAGGTTCATTGTAACCCTGTTACTTTTGAGTAACCGTATATTAATATATTGAGGTGAAGGTTGAGAGAATTACTGTGTGTTATTTTTAATTCTTCTTAAGATTAATTACTAAATTCCGCATAGTAATTAATAAGATTGTTCAAGAACAGTCTCTATACCTATTATCTTAGATACACATCTAGGGTAATTAACAAGATCAATTAAGCTCAACTGGGATCAACAAGTGGTATCAGAGCTTGTGATCTAGAGACTGATACCGAGAAGAATTTTTGTTAATCAAGATCTGTTCAACATCTACTTCTGCAATGGAATCGGAATCTCATCATATGGTGACTGCATCCAAGGTACCAATGCTCAAGGTTGGTGAATACGAAATCTAGAAGATGAGGATTGAGCAATACATGAAGATGTTAGACTACTCCATGTGGGAAATTGTTGATGATGGAGATTATGCTGCTAGCTTCGATGGACAATACTGCTACTTAGACTTTATTCTGCTGCTACGCTTATTATATGATTCTGCTGCTAGTTAATTGATTCTACTACTCGATGATTTTTATTCTGCTGCTAGTTGGTGTAGATTCTACTGCTAGCGTTAAGTTTCTGCTGCTAGCTTTATAATACTGCTGCTCGTATTATGAGTTTCTACTGCTGGGTTTACACGATTAATACTGCTGCTAGCTGCATGATTTACGAGTAGTAAGGGGAAGTACATGGTTGATTGGTTATTGGTTTACACACACATAGGGGAAGTTCACACACACGAAGGAATTTGTTTATTTGTTCTTAAAAGTTTTAAAGGCTCGAATTAATTTTCTTATTGGCGAAGAGGAGTTTTTGTTGCATCTTTGATGATGCAGTGGAATTTATCAAGGTTGTGTCTTAGCATACCTTTTCAGCAGGAGGTAACTTGTTTGTTCGTTCAGGTGACTAAGAATTGACAAAACACTTGAAGGAGTTACATTGTAGTGCTCAGTGATTATTGTCAAGGGATTGCGGTCTCCCTATATTATTAAGTATACGTTCGAAGTCATATTTAGTACAAGGCATAAGACACAGGGTTGGTTTCTTCTACTTCAACATCAAATTCGTGATGATTATTTTTCTTCAACAGTATATAAAGCCTACAGATTTGAAGAATCATTTGATGTACATGCATCACTTGAGGGGAAGTTTCTACTGTTTATTCGTTCTTTATTTGTTGATAACAAAAAGGGGAAGATATATTGTTGATGGCATGGCATGGATTAAGGGGAAGACAAGGTTGTTTCATTCAGGGAGATGATCACATCTCAACTTCTCTACTTCGTCTAGGGAAGTTCGTACACGACTTTGTTTGTTTTGTCATCATCAAATAGGGGAAGATTGTTGGGATTCTAGATTTGATGAGACAAAATAAATAGAAGAATGAAATAAAAGGGCTTAAAGTGACAAAAGATGAAAGTTTAAGATTACTACGAAGATCTTTTATTTTTAGTATTTATCTTTTGTAAACCCTAATATCTCTCTATATAAAGAGATATAGGGGCATAGGTTTTATTAACAAGTCTTCCACAATGTAATCTAAAGGGGTGTGTGTGTGTATCCTAGGGCGTGAGATGTAAACGCCTAGGATTAGTTGTTTGTTGCCTCAAGGATCTCTTGATCCCTGTTACAAGTTAGTGTAACTGTATTATTCTGATCAAATAATAGTTGAGGCGTGGAGTGTTAAAGAGAAACTTTGTGTCAATAACAATTGATTTGTTCTTATTCCGCTGTGCATTAATATTCATTGTTATTGTTGAACCCTAAGGCTCAAAACGATCCAAGAAACTATCTTTAGCATGTTCTTAGTTTCTACACCCATATTCTGAGCGGTAGAGTTCCACCAAGATAAAGCATCTTCCAGTAGAGTCCCCAGAGCAAACGAGACCTTGCAATCATCAGAATATCCGCTTCTCGTGAACACAGTCTCAGAACGCTCAAACCATCGAGCAAGTTCAGTCACTCCTTTAGTACCCTTAAAGTAGGTTGGCTTGCAAGCCATGAAGTCTTTGTAAGTGCACTTGCGAGCCACAGATGTCTCGCCTTCTCCAGTTGGCCTGTTGATGCTACTGTTGCCATAGCCACCGCTTGCTCTTCCAGTGCTGCAGCAACACTATCAGCGATCAACATTCGGATAGCAGTTGGGGTCATGGTGGTTGCGGGGGTTGTTGTCGTTGTTGTTTTTCTTCGAGGATCCATATTTCTATAAATATCACAATTACACACTTTAGAAATCATGATCAACATAACCAAGTGAGATATCGTAACCAACTTCATAATAGTCGAACACATACGTCATCATAAGCAAAACCATATCCATCATAAATAATCATTACGACATGTCTAAATACAGTCACAACACCCATGGAATTTATAATGAATCCAAATATGGCGATGTATAAGAGAGAATCACAGCACACAAACGAAAGAAAGAAACCATAATAACATAGATTAGTACCGGTACATAGTAATCATAACCAACAATAAAGTTTTAATATTTTACTACGTTGTTTACCAAGAACAACACAATACAAGATTATTAATGCCACGCAGGGCAAGCTAAGATGTCACTACTACAATAGCACATGGATAGTCTATGAAGTACCAGGTGCATCCCCTGGTCCGCGCTGTAGTCCTCTGACTATCTCGGTCAGCTCCTCCATCCTCTGATCCCTGATCCTCTCTCTAGCCTGCATCTCTCCAATCGTACCCCTGAGGGTGTGGATGGTACTGTTGGCTGCTGCCAACCTCTCAGTCTGGTGCTCGAGCATCTGCTGCATCATCACTACAGTATCCCTCAGCTGCTGTGACTCGTAACTCTGTGCATCCAGTCGATGTCCAAACTCAGTAATGATCTCCCTATCCTCCTCCAACTGTGTACCCAACAAATCTGAACCTCCTCCTGGATATTCTCGACCCGCTCGAGAGATATGTCATCAATCAAACTCAGAAGCTCATCGATACGATCCTCATGCCGGACAAGCCTGGCGGCTAGTAGTGGGATGGTATGGTGAATGGGCTCCCCTGTAACCGGAAGGACAGCTGACGAACTCTCTCCTAGCTCTGAAGCTCTAGGGGCTCCCTCCTCAAGTCTCCAGCGGCGAATACAATCCAACAGGAATGACCACCTACGAGCATCAACTCTCCTATGAAGTCTAGGATAGGCTGTAGCCTCAGTAGCAGCCTGAACATATGGGTCAGATGGTGAAGGACTCAAGTGATGTGCTCTCTCAGGAGAGGGCAAGGGAACACTCTGAGCATAAATGGGTGAAGGAGCAGGAGATGGAATAGGGGATGATAGGGGAACAGTGGTGGTCTGGGTGTAGAACACAGTAGGTGGTGGTATGGGGGATGGTGAATCCTCTGGTGAGAGTGGTGATGTAAAGGTCGGGAGCATGTAAGGGTGGGGCTGTGGTACTGATGGTGATGGCTCAGGAGAAATGGGTGGTGGTGTAGGTATGAGAGCTGGTGGTGGTGGTACTAGGGCTGGTGGGGTTAGTACTCGTTTCTGAGCAGTGTAAATATAGGTGCGACCATTAGGGCAATACTTAAATCTCTTCCGAAAAGGGGCTGGCTCATATGGCTGAAGGACTCTGACTCACTTGCGCCGGCGGACCGGTGCAGGCGAGGGTGGTGGTGGAATAGATGCAGCTGAATCAGAAGAGTCTGAGTCGGATGACTCATCATCAGCCTCTGACCCACAGGAGTAGTGAGGGGATGGTATGACTGGAAGTGGTGGTGAAGGAACATCATCAGCAGATAGGAACTGCTGGGACTCCATGTACTGGTCATAGAGCAGCCACTGATCATAAGTCATGGGACCATAGGTAGGGGAAGATGAAGGTGGGTTGGTAGGTGAGACCACTGGTGTCGGGGCGACTTCTCCCTCATCAAAGGGTTCCGTCTCCCCTGAGGCCACCTCAGATGGGGAAAGGGCTGGAACAATGGGTGAAACAGGTAAGGTGTCATCGGTGTCAATGTCAGATAAGATAATAGTGGAAATAGAGGATGATGCTGGTAGGGCGTCATCACTGTCAGATAGAATAATGATAGGGGGCGACATGGTACTGCAATATCCCAATAGTAAATATAAGTCATTTAATTCGAATAATGTTAAATATTTACTATATTTACTAGTCATGATGTCTAAAAATTATGCATCATCTGCTAAGCAAATCTCAATGCATGATGTTTGGTAAAATGTTGGCACGGAAGGCATAAGGTAGTAAAGTGTAAATAGTTCATTTTTGAAAATGTGGTTATAGTCCAGTGTTTTGAAAATCACTTGGTTCTCTATAACCATGGCTCTGATACCAATCTGTAACACCCCGAAAATCGTAATGAAGCAGCGGAAGTCTAATTGGGGTATTACATCTCAGATCATAGTCACAATTATAGAAAACGACTCGAAGGAGACGTTTTGAGAAAATTTAGTTATCATTCATCAAATAAAATCAGAGTTTGCAACAACGGTTCCATAACATTTAATAGTACATAATGAAAATGTTTAAGTTAAAACGAATGATAACATTATTTTGGACGTCGTCCAAAAAGGGGCCCTAATCCACTCCGTGCCATTTATGCTTCATAGATACCTGAGATAAAACATGCTAAAAGGGTCAACACATAGGTTGAGTGAATCCATAGTGTTTTATTTGTAATAGTTTGAACACAAGTCAGATAGTAGTAAAATCAATGATATCGTAGTGTAATATATATTTCCCTAAGCCTCATGACACGCAAACCTTAACATCGGGTGATATCATAAATGATATAAATAGCCCACATCATAAAATGATGTAGGTGATAGTGCCCTCGTCGTAGGAGTTTGCCAAACTCTTAGTTAATTCGAATAAAGTGCATTCGGTTACCATCCCAGGCTAACTTCAAATGGGGCATCAACTGCCAATAGATCTATTCACTAAATTCGCGTTCACTCGCAAGTGATTAATGGTTCATGATATGAGGGACTTTTGGCAAAGGTGGTAACTTAGGCAATATTAACTTAGCAATATCAATCAGGAAAGCATACAGAAAATACTTGTGTTTAGATTTATAGCATGTATCTCCCCACGGGATTTGAAAACATAGTAAAAAGTGGGACTATGAACTCACCTTAGTGTAGTAGTAGTCTGAAATGCAATAGAGTCAAATGGTAGGTGGTAGTTCCAGCGCGTGACCTAGATTAGTATGGCATAATTTAGTTTGCAGTTCTGATTTAACACTCGATGAACGTAAATAAGTTTAAAAGTTTTCAAAACGTTTTTGTTATTGTTGCTGGTGTGGCAGTATCTAAGTTTAAAATAGTTTTCTAAATCATTTGAAAATGTTTGCTCTTGGAAGTGCTTAAGTGTATAACAAGACGAATAATCTCTAGTTTTGACAATAACTGAAAGGCCAGGCACGAGACAATTAAAAATTATAAGCCGTTGACGATATGTGGGAAAATGTTATAGTCATGTGAGTATATCTATTACAAGGTGCGCGCAAGTGTGTGCACGAGAAATAAAGAAAGTGGTGTGTGTGGTTATATATACGATTATATATACTTAGCATTTATAAAAGGAACGTTTTGATGAGAGATAATTTTGTTCTAACGAAAGTTAAAACAATCATTAAAATGCTTCAAATTTATATGCTTTCGAATTAAAGAAACGAGTTTAAATTCATAAGTCGCATTTTCACTTTATTTTCATAGTCGTTAAATATATAGAAATTTTCTAGTCGTTTATGCAGAGAAAATCGAGTTGATCCTTTATATGAAAAATATATCACGCCGGGTTTTCTTAAAGACGTTGTATAGTTTAGATATAAAAATATATTTAACGAGATCCCTTGTAGTGTAACGAATTGATATTAAATCGAATTGTTTTTAAATCGTGAAAAATGTGAAATAGTCAAGAGTTTCTAATTGAACGTTCGTGACACGACTTGTACGTATAATCGAGTATACGACACAACCTTGTGTTGTGGAGTGGGCGGTGGCCCAAATTTGGAGTTAAACGGTCCACTCTAGATGGACTAATAATAAGACTCAACAATTTTCTTTTCATTTTAACACTTGGGGTTGGTCTTATAAAAAGGAAGCCAATTTTGTCTACTGGGCTTCGGCCCACTCACGTTTTAAATAATGCCCCAGCTAATCTATTTTAAAAGAAACGAAGGACACCATTTTTAGTGAGAAAGGAAGGCTTAGTTACAAGCATTTGTGACTGTGTTATAGCCTGTCTGTGTAGAACTCATTTAGGATGACTCGAATGGCCTTATCAACAACTCGAGTTGAGTACTACTCAACAAAACTTCCAAAACCATCATAACGCAACACTAGTGAATCATTTGAATCCTACCAAGACTCAAGACTAACGGACTTATGAGCATTTACCAAATGTTTTCAAAACTTAGACCTTTCTTAGACATTAACACAAACACATCGCGAGCAACATGACCAAACATTTTTGACGAGTGTGACTCTTAACAAAGTCCACACCATTCCGAGTTCAAATATAACACAAATGTAAGCAAATATCGAACACTTAGGAAAATCCGAACATAACCAGTATTTAGTATCTAGACCAAATTTCCTTACTCTTTCTAACTGCCTAAATCATTCGACCAAGAATTCATAATAACCGATTATACTTCCAACATTCGAGCCCATAGAGTTTTCAACTTTGGTTTTTCAGGTTTAATCTTACCACACCATAACATTAACACAACCATAGGTTCGAATGATACTTATGAAGACTAAAGAACAACGACAACAAAAGAGAGCAAATCATGTATTCCATTAATTTTTAACAAATGAAGGTTTAACTAACAACTAAGAACCAATTCATATTCGAATGAAACAAATCAAAAGGAGATTCAGAATCCTTACAACAAGTAGATCGATTAACAAGAGGTTAGAAGAAACTCGAAGGAACCCAAATCCGATCCAAGCAAGCAATCCACGTCCCACTCTTGACCCAGTAACGATTTGCCCTTAGAATATCAACCTTTGAATTTTGTTTTTGATGGTGATTCGAGTGAGTGGGTTTGCTGTGGATCGAATGGGATTTATAACCTTTAACAAGGAATGGTTTAACTCCTTCTTTCTTGTTCCCAGACGCTCCTATGTCCATAAAAGGAAGCCATTTCATCACATCTTGGCTTGGTTTGTTGACTTTAGGGCTCGACAGAGATGACAGACGCTCCCTTTGGACTTATAGAAAGAGATAAAAACCTTATGGCTTGGTTTTATTCATCTCGTCACTTGATTTGTATGCTTTCGATCTGAGGATGAAGGCAAGAGAGATGACGATTTTTTATGGAAGCAGAGGGATCAGAAGAAACAAGTGGGAGTTATGGAGGAGAGAGAGTGGAAACGTGTATATGAGATAAGGAATAGGATTAGTATAAGTTTTGTTGTATTTATTTGAAGAGTGTGTATATAAATTAAAAGGTGAAGGTTAAATAAAAAGCGAGACGTGGGAATGCTTTTGATTTCGTACGCTCGAGGGAATTTAACGAACCTCGTGTTTTAATGACTCCCGGTATTAAATTATTAGACCTATGCCATACTATCACGGTGTCGGAACGCGTGCGGTTCCAGTAAAAATGGAACGTGAGTTTTGCCACATTGTTCGTTTGGCAATATCATTTGTTGTTTCTCAGTTTAAACAGAGCAAAATTTTAAATGCGAAGATGAATAAAATGACTTGAATAAAACTTCATAATTGATTACTTCGAGTTTACAGGAAATTAATAACTTGAAAAATTACGGGTTATTACAAGTTTCCCTTCTTGCCACTTTAAGTCCTTCATGTTTCATTCTTCTTGTTTTGTATCATCAAATCTATAAAACCCAACAATCTTCCCCTATTTGATGATGACATAAAAAAACACGTTCTTGTATGAACTTCCCTAGACGAAGTAGAGAAATTGAGAAAATTAAATCTCACCATGAATGAAACAATCTTCCAAGCTTCCCCTTAAGTCTTGATTTCCTTTGTACCATGCAACCACCACATCTCTTCCCCTTTTTGTTATAATCAAATAGGGAACGTATGCAAATATGATCTTTACCACTACAAACCAATACCACACATCCAATTCATCCTTCCAATGTCTCAAATTACCCTCCATGAAGTTTTCCGCACTAAAAATGAACTTGAAACAGTAGAAATCTAAACCATCAGTAGTAATACTAATCAACAGTAGTAAGAATCAAAAACGTCCCCTCGAGTGGTGCATGAACATCAAATGATTAAACACATCATAAGAATAAGCTTCCTCTGAAACCAATGTGTTAATCATCTTCATGATTCTTCAAATCTGTAGACTCCTTGTAATGATCACTAATGAAGAAAACTTGATATACCAAACTTGAAACCAAAGTAAAATATCCCAAACTCGTTACTTAAGCTTGCACTGTTGTTGATTGAAGAACAATATAGGGAAAATCTCTTGAATTTATCCACATCGACTTTCTTCGTGTGTCACTGAGCACTACAATGTAACTCCTTTAAGTGATAGTTAACTAGGTCTTCGTCCATTCACACATTGACCTATGAAAACTAGATAAACTAAGTCTCAATCAGAAACCATATATAACCAAGCAAGTCACCAATTGATAACAAGTAACATCAATGATGAAATAAGTAAACGCCTTCGTGAACCTCACTTTAATCTCAAATAAGTGATAATCAACCTTCTTCGTAATCAATTATCCCAATAAAATCAAAATACGAGCCTTTTTAAACTTTTAAGAACATTTAAAATCCAAACTCTTCTGTGTGTGTTTCTTCCACTGTGTGTGTACCAAATCTCCAATCAACCATATGTACTTCCCCTCACTTTTGTAATATCATGGTACCACTAACTGTTCACCTTTAGATGCCACTGTCCATGATATATATATCACACTCAATAAGTTTTAACCAACTGAATGCATAATCGACCAATATAGAACAAAGAAACCATATTGCATGCAATAAGAACCAACTGCCTTAAAAATAGAATATACCACCATCCCATGATGTAAGTTGGCTATCAAATACCATGCAAATTAATACTACACTGCACCGACCCATTATCTATCCTTATTGAAAGATCAGTTAATAAAGAATAGATATCTTTGACATGTATTCATTCTGTACACCGACCAAAAGAAACGAATAACCAAAAGACTTTTCATGCGTGTCGAACAATTAATTTTAGTACAAGCAGCACTACATACCCAAAGCAGCATTAAACGAGCAGCAGCATTAACATTCACAAAGCGAGCAGTAGTAATAAGTTACTAGCAGCACAAACGATCAACTATTTGAACTAGCAACACTAACGACCAAGGTTAGCAGCATTCAGTCTCAAACAAACAACATAAACTGATCACATAAAACTTTTAATCGAATAGCTTTTAATACCATGACACCAAGATTCTCGATCCATATAAAATAACCTGTAATCATCTTGGATCAACACACCTCAGTAAATTCACAATCCAAGCACGAACAGCAGCAGCTTAAAAAAAACTATCTTGTCGAGCAACATTAAGTATCAAAACCTTTTTAATAGTTACCAATAGCGTTCCAATTTGTTGCACCAAAAAACGACAAACTCCTCCATATAGGGTTCACCAATCTTTCCCAATAATTAATCATTAAAGGTATAATCCACCACACTATCGAATCTTCCACAAAAACGTTTTCATTCGATTATATATAGGAGTATAATCGTTAAATAAACAAACTACCCCCACACACCAATCAAGCACAAAACGACAACTCTTGGCTTTGACCCATAATCAATTAGTACGAGGTAACAAAATTCCATAGAAAGTATCATGCACTAATTGACAAAAAGGTGAGACCCTACATATAGTGAACAATAAACTAAATCTGATAACTAACCGACCCATGATGTAGTACGAGGTTAATTATGAATTGAGTGCCATTCAGTCAACGAAAAAAGGAATTAATGAGTAATTAATCTGCTCTTCAAATCAATAATCGATAAAGAAACATTAATATTTTGCCATGTTTTACCTTTGTCTCCAAGCTCGATAAAAACGATCAGAAAAACTTCTTCAAATATGCTTTTCTTCAACAATAAAAACCTTTGTTAGGATTCGACACACGGTTAAGGTGGTTAAACCTTTTGTACTTTGTGTGTATGATATATTGAGTTTATATAACTAAGAATGCGGAATCTACTTAATCACACTTAGAAGGTTATTTGTGTTATGGAAATGGAACAGTTGTGTTTGTTATATGACAATGAACAAATGAAAGATTATCACCAAACGATTCAATATTATTAAGATAATAATACGAGTGATCTTGAGATATCACTAGGGTTACAACCTTGAATCTTAAGTTTCTATTTCTTGTGATATTGTTTTTGTTCTATGTTCTTGAGAGATATATTTTTCACTATAAGTTTAACACACTTATATCTCTAGACTAAGATCTTTCTTTTATAACATAAGAAAGATCTTTACAATAATGTTAAGTCTTGTCAAACAACTTGCTAGCTTATCTTATGTGTGTCAGTACATAAGATACAACATGTATCTGTGTACACAACTTGTTAATGAGAATAAGATAAAGACTGAGCACATGGGGTAAGATATTATCTACCGTGTATTATTGACTTTTAGTCAACCAGACTTAATATCTTCATCAACCAGAATTAACTCTGATAGTCACCAGAATTAACACTTGACTTAACCACCAGACTTAACTTCAACGACCAGACTTTAACCAGCACATAACCAGCAGACTTAACTTTGGAACTCACCAGACTTAACTCTACTGCTACCAGATTTAATCACTTGAGAGATTTTCCCGATACTTAAACTTCAGAATATTTAATTCCCAACAATCATCCCCTAAACATGTGAATCCATTTCAACATGTTTCTGAATTAAATTATGGATTGTGAAGATCTTTCAAACACTTCTTAGTCAGACCCTTGGACTGAACTTTCTTATATTCTGAAAGATTAATATCTATCTCAGTAACTCATCTGCTTTCTGATCTTTAACTTCAAAAATATCATACACACATATTTAGACTTCAAACATTGACCTAAAAGATGGTGCAATATCCTTTGATGGAGGAATTATAAGAGGCAATGGTGCTGTGTATCTTGGATGATTGTTTCAACAAGTGAAATCATCTATCAGCATGCCTTTGCAAGTGATGAACAAACGTAGTGAACTGAAATTGAAACTGAAGGCTTTCTTCGTTTGACCTATATAGAACTTTCTCCTTTGGAATGCTTCATCCCTTCTGAATATATATAATACTCCAGAATCAGCTCTATTCTTGTCATTTTCAACTTCCTCATCATCTTGTATGCTCTTGTCTTTTCCTCCCTTTCACTGGATAATCTTCCAACTTTATTTCCTCCCCTGAGATGTTTCCTCCCCTGAGATGCAAATAACATTTCCTCCCCTGTTTGGAAGATCTCTCACAATGTATCTCTCCCCACTATCTGAGCTATCAGTTAGAACTTGTTATCAGACAATGTTGTACATGAAGCCATCAATTCTTTAAGAGTTTAATTTGCTGCCCTCATCACTTCTAGGTGTGTTAACTCCTATGAGAGGTGATTCATGGGGCAATAACTCATAATCCATCAGTTGATGGTTTTCTGACTCATTTTTATTTCAAAACAACCTTTAAGAAAAATGTTGACTTTGAGCAGTATGCATATGATTTTATTTTGAAAAATCATACTGCTTTCAACCGTTTTGAAGGGATTAAGTGTATAACAGACACTTAATCAAGATTTCGGTTTAAAGCAACCTCTGGTTGTGTGAGAACCAATGTTTTTCAGTTATAAATAACTGCCTGTGTAAAGATAAACCTATTCAAAAGGCTTTCTTGACAGGGTTTCCAGCTCATAGCAATTGTTGCCTCTAACACAAGTGTTAGATTCACTTTTACTAGCTGTTCTTTCTATCAGATGTCCTTAGAATTGCTCATTATACTTAAAAGTATAAAATGATAGAAAGTGAGTTGAATTAGTTACTGTCTGATCAACTAAGTCATCAATTCAATGTGAAATATGATAACCAGGTTTCAAGAAAGATGTTTTAAAGAATTAATAAACTTAGGTATAAACCTTTATTAAGAATTTCCAAACTCAGTCCATCATAAACCTGTTATGTAAGCAACTGATATAACATTCTGCTGCTTCCATTTCACTTGAAAACTTCTTTTGTGTTCAAAGGTTCATACCTGAAATTGTTAGTCTAAAACCAAAAGAACAATGTACAAAGTACTTGTCTTATATTAGAATAAATATATGACTAACTGTATGAAATAACACAATCTTAAAGTAATAGCTAGTACAAATTTACAAAAACAATATTATAGACAAAAATTTAACTACCAGACTTAATTGAGTAACCACCAGATTTAACTGAGTAATCGCCAGAATTAACCACACTGGTATATATAAAAACACATAGATTGAAAAATTTAAGTATTAAGCATTCCAATACTTGCTACCAAGTACTGAAACCTTCCAACATCAAAAGCTTTTGTTAGCAGATCTGCAAAATTATGTTCTGAAGCAATTTTCATTACTTGAATTAACTTTTTCTCATTGCAATCTCTAATAAAATGATGTCTAATTTCAATGTGTTTTGTTTTAGAATGTTGTACCGGATTTTTAATAATGCAAATTGTACTACTATTATCAATATGAATAACAGTGTTCATAAAATTGTACCCATAGTCAAGAAGTTGGTTTTGAAGCCACAAGACTTGAGCACAGCAACTTGCAGCAGCTACATATTCAGCTTCAGTTGTTGAAGTAGCCACAGTTGTTTGCTTCTTACACTGCCATGAGATAAGTCTACACCCAAGGAATTGACATCCTCCAGTTGTTGACTTTCTGTCCAAGCTAGCACCAGCATAATCACTATCCGAAAATGCTACCAAATCAAAAGGTGATTCCCTTGAATACCATAGACCCAACCTAGGTTGACCCTTGAGATATCTAAAAATCCTCTTGACTGCTGTTAAATGAGAAACCTTTGGAGTTACTTGAAATCTTGCACAAGCACAAACAGAGAACATGATATCAGGTCTTGATGATGTGAGATACATCAAAGATCCTATCATAGATCTGTATGTGTGTACATCCACATTTTCTCCATCTAAATCTTTTGGAAGTTGTTTCTCAGAATCCATTGGTGTGCTTGCCATTTTTGAATCAGCAAAGTTGAACTTTCTAAGTATTTCAGCAACATATTTATCTTGATTAATAAATATGCCTTCATATGACTGTTTAACTTGCAAACCCAAAAAGAATGTAAGTTCCCCCATGGAACTCATCTAAGACTTATCATGCATAAGTTTCTCAAACTCCAAACACATCTCCTTCCTTGTAGATCCAAAGATAATGTCATCCACATACACCTGCACTAACAGAAGATCCTTCTTGTGTTGTTTGATGAAAAGTGTCTGATCAATCTTTCCTCTTTGAAATCCATTCTCTTTTAAATAGGAAGCCAGTGTTTCATACCAAGCTCTAGGTGCCTGATGAAGGCCATAAAGAGCTTTTACAACTCTGTACACTTTGTCTGGATGGTCAGGATCAATAAACCCTGGAGGTTGTGAGACATACACCTCTTCTTCAATTGTGCCATATAGAAATGCACTCTTGACATCCATTTGGTAAACTGTGAAGCCTAAAAATGAAGCATAAGCTAAGAAAAGCCTAATTGCCTCAAGTCTTGCTACTGGAGCAAAAACTTCATCATAGTCTATACCTTCTTGTTGTGTGTACCCTTGGGCTACTAATCTAGCCTTATTCCTAATCACTATTCCCCTTTCATCCCTTTTATTTTTGAAAACCCATCTAGTGCCAATTACCTTTGCATCCTTAGGTAAATCAACTAGCACCTAAACTTTCTGAATCTTGAACTGAAGAAGCTCCTCTTGCATAGCTTCTACCCAGCTTGAATCATCTAAGGCTTTCAGAATGTTCTTTGGTTCAGCTTATGAGAGAAAACATACAAACAAGCTAGAGTTTGAAAACTCATGTTGTTTTGAAGCGTAAAGGGCATCAAGAAGCCCTTGTTGGTCTAAAGACATCAATTGTTGCCTTTTCTTCACCCCTGATTGTACATCCCCTATCACATTTTCTAGGGAGTGGACTTTGTGAATTCTGGTTTGTGGTGTAAGTGGAACATGATAGTTTGGTGGGAGATTGCTCAAATCCACCTCATTGTTTGTTAATTCTGCTTCCTTTGTTAAGTCAGCTTCTTCAGTTAAGTCTGTTTCAGCAGCATTATCAACAGCAGAACTATTTTCTTGTTCCTTTGTTCCATCTTCTTTGCTTTTATCTTCAACATCTTCTTGAGCTTTACCAGAAGAAGATTCATCATGAGTTGAAGTTGAAACCACACTTGTACTTGACCATATTGGCATCCAAACATGATCTTTGTTTGTCTCCTTTTCTAACCTTGCCTCATCTGTTGCTTGTGAAACTGAAAAATCATTAGTTTTTGCAACAACAGGCACATAATTCATTGATTTGGTTAGAGTTTCAAGATCAAATAGCCATTTTGGTCCTTGACCTTCTACATTGGATTTATCTTCCAAAAACTCCACATGTAGATTTTCCTCTACAATCATAGTTCTTGTGTTGTATACTCTAAATGCTTTGCTATTAAGAGAATATCCAACAAAGAATCCTTCATCTGCTTTACCATCAAATTTTCCTAAATGGTCTAAGGTATTGAGAATTGTCACATGACATCCAAAAGGTCTAAGAAATCCTATTGCAAGAGTTCTACCTCTAAAAAGTTCATATGATATCTTATTGTGAGGCTGTACAACTAAAACTCTATTTTGAACATAACAAGCAGTGTTGACTGCTTCAGCCCAAAAAGTTATAGGTAGCTTAGAATCAGCTAACATAGTTCTAGCAGCTTCTATTAGTGTTTTATTCTTCCTCTCAACAACACCATTCTGTTGTGGAGTTCTAGCAACACTAAATTCTCTCCTAATACCTTTTTGTTTGCAGAAATCATCCATAACTCTATTCTTAAACTCTGTCCCATTATCACATCTAATGACTTTCACTTTCTTGTCTACTTGGTTTTCTATCTGTGTAATGAATATCTTAAGGATGCTTGTAGTCTCATCCTTAGTAGATAGAACGAAAACCTATGTAAATCTGGTATAGTCATCAATTATAACAAGACAATATCTCTTATGCATTATACTACCTACTGAAACAGGTCCAAATAAGTCCATATGAAGCATAGACAATGATTGATTGATAGAGTTAAAAATCTTGGGCTTACAAGAGGCTTTGTGTTGTTTGCCTTTAAGACAAGCAATGCATGTTCGATCATTTTCAAATCTTTTGTGAGTTAAACCTCTTACCAAACCATTCTTAACAATCTGATTTATGGTTTTAAAATTAATATGACCAAGCCTCCAATGCCATTTCATTGATTCATCCAATGTGGCCTTTGCAACAAGACAAGTTAAATCCTTTTTAGGAACAATGTTCTTCATGTCAACACTGTACATATTTCCCTTTCTAGGAATTTTAAGAAGTACTTGACTTTCATCAGGCATCTTAAAATCAGGAGAAAGTACAAGACATTCAGTCTCACAGAAAAGAACTTTGTTCTTTTTGTCACACATTTGTGACACACTAAAAAGATTGTAATTTAGCTCTTGTACATAGTACACATCTTCAAAATCCAAATTTCCAATTTTAATGGTACCTTTACCGGAAATTTTGCCACCAACACCTCCTCCAAAGGTAACATAGCCTCCATCTATTGATTGAAAATTTGAGAGATAAGACTTGTTGCCTGTCATGTGCCTTGAACATCTACTATCTGAGTATCCTTGATCCTCTTGTTGATCAATTGAATGTTTCTGCACATAAAAGAGAAGTATTAGTTTCTTTTGGGGACCCAAGCCATTACTGACTTGGATCTGCCTCTTGCATCAATGTAATTTAATCTTTTTAGAACAGTTAATGCAACATTGGATTTAGTTGAATTCCAAAACCAACATGATGAGGCCTTAACAGCATTTTCCCTCTTTGCCCAAGCAGCAGACTTAACTACTTGCCTACCAGGATTAACTGTTTGCCCAGCAGAATTAACTGCTGGCTTAGCAGAATTAACTGCTGACTTTCTAGTTGTCCCCTTTTGTTTCCAAACTTGTTTTTGGACCACTGCTTTTGTTTGAATGGGCCTTTGAACAGACTTTGGTGCATGTTTGTAAGATGTTTTTGCACCTTTAGCTGTTGATTTTAGGTAAACAGTCATATATGGTCTAGCAGAATTAACTTTATTGAAGCCAGACTTAACAGAGACTGTAGTGGGTTTAGATCTGTTAACCTTAGAACTAGAGTGAAAATGAGATTTTGGTGTTTGCTTTTTGTAGTTCACTCTATTGTTCTTATACCCAAAAACCCAATGGTTGCAGAAAGCTGCAAGATGGTCAAAACTACCACATGTATAACAAGCTTTGTTTGAAAAAGCAAAGTCGTCACCTAATTGGTTAGACTTGAGGTTATTCCAATTTCTTTGGTTACCTCTGGGCTTGCTAGTCGATCTGTATTGTTCACAATATTTAACTGGTTGCCTAACATGCTTAATGTTTGATTTAGGCCTATCAGTATTCTTTTTGTCCACTTTAGGAACCTTAGTTCCTGCTTTCTTAACATTTTCAGGTTTAGACATAACCTGTTCTTCTTCATTACTATCAGTTGTACTATCCTCAACAACTATAGCATCTCCTTTCTTAACAAAGGACACCTTGTCCTGATAAAGGAAAGTTTTATCTAAACTTTCACTTACTTTTTCTATCTTAGGACCCTCAGTAGATTTAGAACCATATTCCATTATTGGTTCTTGAAACTCAGCAAAACCTGTGTGTGCTAGGTCAGCACCTGGAGGTGAAGGAACACCTCTATATGGTGGAGGAACAGATTTGTATCCTAAACCAGACTTAGCTTTATCGATTACTTGAGCTTCCCAAATCTTATTCATTCCTTCTGAGGCATGAGCTAAAGCATCTACAGTTATCTTAACATTTTCAGTTTTATTATTGGCTT
The DNA here is from genome assembly GCA_021014915.2 of Artemisia tridentata subsp. tridentata. NCBI lineage: Eukaryota > Viridiplantae > Streptophyta > Magnoliopsida > Asterales > Asteraceae > Artemisia > Artemisia tridentata. Next base: position 368,153,942 of record CP139505.1, read on the forward strand.
CAGCTAATTGTTTACTTTGACTAGTAAGTAATTCATCTCTAAATGCTATGCCTCTTTGTAGAGCATTTAAGTCATCAGTAAACCTAGATTCATTGCCTTGAAAGTGTGCAATTTGTCTTTCAAGTACACCTATAGCTCTTTTATGATTACTTAAATTAGCTAAGGCAATAATTAGTTCTTCTCGCCTATTATCAGCTTTTCTTTTAAGTTCTTCATTATCTTTAAGAGCAGAACATGATTCAGAACATTTGGTTATGGAATTTACCTCTGAATCAGAGAAGGCCATTAGAGCAGTCTCAGTGGTCACAAGAGCAGCATTTGTTGGTGCTTCCTCTTCATCAGCTATGAAGCTCCAGTCATAGTTAACCCCATCTATGGCTAGCATAGCCCTTGGTTCTTCAACTGTGACTTCCTTCATCTTCTCTTGCCTATACCATGTACTTCTATTATCCTGCTTCCTTCGGTTTCTACATTCTTTAGCAAAGTGTCCTAACCTGTGACAGTTGAAACACTCTACTTTCTTCTTATGAAACCCAGCAGTTTCATTACCATCAATGGTAATTTGCTTACCAGTTCTCTGCCAGAACTTCTTAGCCCTCATGCTAAGCAAAGCAACTTGCCATTTGATGTCCATCTCTTCCAAATCATTATCATCCAACTGATCAAGATCTTCATGAATTAGAGGAGAACCACTAGTTTGACTAGACATTAATACATAGAATGCCGGATCTCCAAGTCCTGCAACATTCTTTTGTGAACTAGTAGAAAGACCACCATAAATAGCAGTAGAAACACCTTCAACTTCATCTACCTCTTCTGACTTACTAATACTAGGAGATGACAAAAGTGCCACATTCCCAGAGCTAGTACTATAGATTCCAGACTTCTTTAGACTTTGTTCAACAATTTTGAAGTTATTGAACAAATCATTGAGTTTCATGGTTTCAATATCTGGCTTGTTCATCCAGACAACCACATGAGTATGGAACTCATCAAGTAGACTTCTCAAAAACTTCATGTTGAGATCTTCCTTTGCTATCTCAACACTCAATACACTTAGCTGACTGACAAGCTTGTGTAATCTAGAAAACAGCTTGTTCATTAGAGTGCAAAACCTGGTGTAGTAAGATTCAATGGGTTCCGCTGGAGTGGATGTGAACTTCTCCCATTCAGTTAGAAGCTTGTTTTCAACATCTTGTTGCCCAATTTCTGTGCCATGACAAAGTCTTCTAACTCATTCCCACATATCATAAGCAGTTTCACAACTGTCGACAGCAGCAAAAAATTTTCATGGTAAACCAAGTTGGATTAAGTGCATTGCCATGTCATCTGCTGCAATTTGCTTCCAATCCTCTTCTGTGTATTCATCTTCTCATTGTTCACGAAGGGATGGTGGGACAGGAGGTGTTGCATTTGGTGCTCCAGGATCTTGAGCTTGACAAGGCTTGAATGGTCCATTCTGGATGGATTTGAGCAGGAGTTTACCATCAGGTTTAGTTTTGATGTAGCGAAGCATACGGCTTGTCCATGGAAGATATCCACCTCTTTCAAGCATAGGAGGACGGTTTTCTGCACCAGTTGCATGAATGTCTTGCTGAGTTGCCATTGATGATGTTTGGTATGATAAAGTTGAACTTGGATCGTTGCAACGAAATAGGAGTTGTGATTGGTAGGTTAGTTCAGTTGTTATAGTGAATTTTTGGTGTTAAACTTATGATCGTTTGGAGTTTAGTCTTTTGAAATCAAGCAGCTTGCAATTTAGACAGAAGTTGCACATTAGATAAAAGTAGCAATTTAGACAAAAAAAAATACCTATTCCGACAATACTACAATTTAGACAAAATCAAATGATCACAATTTCAACAAAGTTACGAAAATTACAATTTTGACAAAATCACAATTTCGATGTAAATCTCAATTTAGACAAAATTATACAATTTTGAAAAAATCTAAATTTAGATAGAAATGTGCAATTTAGATAAAAATCTATCTAATTTGTACAAATTATAAGATGTTATCATTGTCAAAGTATTCCACACACTTGTACAAGCACGGGAATACCGAGTTCACGTTTGATATTGTTGAAATCAAGTACAAGTTGAATTTAGATAATATTTGAAATTGTGACAGCTTCTAATTGCGACAAATCTGGATGAATTGCGACAAGTCCTTTAATTCCGACAACAAATTGAGGCAAATCTAGTAATTGCGACAAACTTTGTGAATTGCGACAGCTTCTTAATTCGATAAGCCTGAATTGCGACAAAATCTGATTTACGACAAGATTGAATTGTGACAAGTAATTGCGACAGAATCCGTTGATTTGCGACAGAACCTGTAATTTCGATAAAACCCTAGCAATTGCGATAGTCCAGAATTTCGATAAGCAACCCAATTCTGACAGAATTGCGACAGATTTTGAATTTCGACAAAACCTTGAATTTCGACAGAATTGAATTCCGATAAACCCACAATTTCGATAAGCCACAATTTCGAAAACCCCTTATACAAGGAATTTTGATAAACCACAATTTAGATAAACCCTCAACTTTTCTAAATTCGTCCACAATTTAGATAAACCCTTAGTTATCTAAATTCGTCACAATTTAGATAAACCCTTGGTTGTCTAAATTCCTCACAATTTCGACAAAAAGCACTGTTCACACGAAGATCCAAAATCGACCAACAAACAATCCTCTAAGCAATTTCACTCGATCAAATAACTTCAAAAACCCGTAAGTAACTATAGAGTAACAACCTTTATCGCCTATTTTAACTTTTATCAATATTTCGATACAAAGAAGGAACTTTTAACGCCACAAAACTAGTTTTGAAGCTATAGATATCGATGATATCGACCAAAACTCACTAACAAACGTAAAAACAATGAAAGATAACAACTTTTTAACCTAAGCAAAACGTAAAAATCAAAGTTTTTCCCACAAGGTTCACGTTTTATTGGAAAAACGCAACTTTATGCTTACTTTGATCAAAAAACGAAAATAAAGAAACTCCTAAATCGATGTTTGGCTATTTGATACCACTTGTAGGACACTAGAACAATCTTTATCACACCTTAATATGTATATTTGAATGGTACTCAAGAGCAAGAGGGAAAGAAGATGTGTGTTGTGTATATAAACCAAATGTAAGTATATTAGATTATAGCCATTTACACCTCTAAAGCACACTTACAAATGAGGTGGGAGAGTGTTATATATAGATACAAAGGTGACGCCCTAGTGGGCTTTCTATGGGGCGAACTTACATGGACTTTGTATTGGACTATGATAACTTAACTAGTAACTTATTAGATTTAGTCCATGAAGCCCTTGACCCATCGTCTATTCTATACAACATACATGACACATTACAAAGTTGTTAAATACGATCCATCACTTTATCAATGCTAACAAAGTCAAAATCATGGGCTGAGTCAAAACCATGGGAAGAAAATAAGATTAATCATGAATGCAAGCCTCTTTATTTCAAAAGTGGGTACGTGTAATGGCTTACTTATAATTGGGAAAAGGACGGATATTGCAATTGAGGAGATTTATCGGGTATGAAAAGGGTAGGTAATAACATCTATTTTCAAGATTACGAGTGGTATGATTTGATAGAAGATTGTGAGTTGAAGAACATGGCCTTAAAAGAAATAGCAAGACTTGAATCTGAGACTGAATTTGAAGATGAAAAAAATTTGACATTTCTTGGATGGGTGCATACGATTTTTGACGATTACAGTAAAATTGATCAAAAATTAAAGTGGAAACAAGAAAAAGATTAGGAGGAACTTCAATATGGATACGAGTCAAGTAACGAGGCTTGGAGCGACTATTAACCTCAAGATGAAAATAAGCATGATGAATCATGCGACCGAGTCAACTCTAATTATAACTATTATAATAATTTTTACAAGAGCTTCAATGATCTAACAGGAAATACTCAAGATGAAGAATGGTTTGATGAAGATGAATTTAATGAGGAAGACATTAATTATGATAAATAAAGGTTGGACGATTACTTGATTTCAAGAGATGCACCATAATTTGATGATGAAGAAGAGGAAGCATTTAAAGAAAGAAGATGTAGGTTGCTGGGAATACCATATGAGAAACTGCCAAGGTTCAAGTTCGAGAAGTTTGAAGTTATAAGATACTCATTTGGACCATTGGAAGAGTATGTGGCTATTAAGATGCATGAGTATGACATTAGGATAAGGACCTAAGATAATGTGTCGCAAGTCTACCAAGATATTTTTTGCAAGAAAGATGAGGGGTGGTTTGTGATGAGAACAACGTAGGGGCTAAAGAAAGTATAACTTAAAGACTTTGCAATAAACAAAAGTGCTTCCTGGGAGACAACCCGGAATGTTATTTCCTTTGTTTTAGTCGAGTCTGTCTACCCAGAGACTCAATACGACATATCCAAATCAATGGATACGGCATATGGATGCCACCTGGAAAATTTTAAAACTTATTAAATTTTATTTTTCTGAAACTTTATTATCAGAATCTCAATACAGAGTATTTAGGAAACTGAATACGGCGTATTGGACTTCTAATACGTGTAAATTTGTGTCATAACAGGTTCCAATATGGCGTATTGAACTTCATTGATGCGCCGCATTGACCCCTAACCTATTTATCTATCGTGTCTTTATTTTTCTAACCAATGATTATCTCAACACATATTTGCTGTGATTTTCTTATATTTGAATTGGCTAAACGTAGTTGTGTGAATATTTTGGGGATCTTCTATGTGTTGTAGTCATGCTAGCATTAACCAATAAGTTTAAACCATACAACGTACCACGTACGACATTGTACCAACATGTTTAAACCATACGACATGACATACGACATACTACGGAAACTAGTTTTAAACCATTGTTAACAATTCCTCACTGGATGTTCCACCACTTGTAGCAATGGCACTGCTACTGTTATTGATAGAAACAAATGTACTAGCATCAAATGTTGCGAAAGAACAACTCCTCAATATTTGCAGTCGTACAACATGAATCTCACAGGTATCGAAAGGCAAATGGGTGGAGATGAACCTTGCGGGTCTGCGTACTTTTTGGACAAAAATTCATACACTGAAGGAAGCAACTTATTTCGCCAATATGTTGCAGAGGGCATGTCTTATATTCCAACATCGCTATAGTGGTTCCTATCAGACCATGACAAGACCAAGTAAGTTGGTGGTACATGGAAAGGACATACCTGATAAGTGTATAGTTTGACATAAATCATAGGCATCTGTTGATTTTCCTTGCTATATTGTTTGCTACACGATAAGTTGTCTCGAGAACATATTCTAGAACCAAATTGAGATAAAGCTCATCTTTGTCTGCCGTAGAGAAGAAGTAGTGGTTAAGTGAAATGACATTAGGATGAGCAAGAAGTCGCATTATTTGCAACTCTTGATTCTTTTATCGTTTATCCAGTAATACTTTATCACAACGGCTTCTCCAGTTTCTAAGCATTTGGCCTGCAAAAGTAAAATCTTGATGCATAACTTGTAAACCAATCTTGCCAATTTAGATATGTTGCTTGAATAATTACCTAAAACACAATTCCAAAGGAACCCTTGCAAACGACTCGCTCAGCCATATAGCTAATGGTCTGAAATATTTAGTCGAACAAGTCAAAAATGAAGAATAAGTATGAGGTATCTTAATACCTTCTTCAGGCATTTCAGAAGTATATTACATAAATCATTTACATTAAGTTACACCTAAAGTACTACCTAGAATTGAAACTAAAGACTAGCTTGGACCCCTTACTTATAAAACCATAATAGATAGTACTTATAAAGCAATTTACTATAACAACATTGGAATACTTTAAGCATAAATTTTATAAACACCAAGAATTAAGAATCTAGTAAACATTATGTGTTTCAAAGGTACATATTTTCATTCAGTTTTTATTAAATACAGAACACTGTAATTCATATAAGATAGATATAAGAACTAGAAGAATTGAGCAAAGAGCGTGGGTCAGAATACCAAAGCAAGCAACTGAAATATATAAAGGAACACGTCATACATTTCCATTCGTGCGACGTTAACGACACATGGTTGACCACTAGAAAACTGGAAGTTATTTGGGAATGCCATTGTCGAAGAAGACAGGTGCCTAACAGTGAATTCGACTTTCCCAATAACACCTAGCACATGAAATTGATAAAACTAAGTAAAAGGCGTTCAACAGAGTACAAACATGAGCTATTGCAGCCTTCATTTCAATATAAATCAGCAATATGGTGCACCAATTCCACGACATGTAAGAGATATGACATATGAATAATTTACACAACGCAAGCCAAAAGCAATGTCTATATACTTAAATGCCTACGCAACAAGGCACACTTTCAAGGGAATTTAAAAAGTATGGGATAAGACCTATAAAAATATAGCATCAATCCTACGATAAGTATAGAAACACAATATATATCAGCAATACTAAACTAGTTGTTCCCCTTGAGTTACATTTGATCATAACACAAAATGCTTCTAGAAGAAATACAATTAAACAAGTGGGAATACTAACGGTATAAATCAGCAATATGGGAATTCTAACCGTATAAAATACATTGTTTGATAAAATATGCAATATCACATGTGATATATTTAACAAATAAGCTCAATTGAAAATACATTAATCAAAGTTAGTTATCACATGTGATAATTTTCAAATCAACTTAAAACTGCTTATTGCTAATGATAAGTTAAACCTGCTTAATTCAGCTTATAGTAAAACCTTAATTCATTCAAATGCTAAATTATAACTTATTCAGAACTAAAAACTGCTTAATTATATATAGCTTATTCAGACTAACACATGATCTATCGTAAAAAAAGATTAGCTCATAATTCTAAAGCTTACTATTAACAGCTTGCGTTTCATCACTGTTTTCATAAGCAACGAGCTCTTCAATGTACTTAGCTGTAAGAGCAACATCGGACGAAACACAATTTTGCTCACTTATTTCAATCGAATCCATAACACCTGATTATTTGACAATATAATGAATCAATAACTTCAATTGATGATAACTAATAAGCTTATTGAGATCAATCACCTAAATTAACGGATCAGAAACCAGATCTGAAGAAAATACGTGATGAAGACCAACTTGATGTTAACATAATCATAAAGTAGATGATCGATTAATGAATTGACAAAAAAAATTAGGGTTACTTGATGATGCGTGATGAAGGAAATAAGGCTGTAATGGAGAGAAAAGAGGAAAGTTAAAAACACACCGTTTGTGTGTGTCTTTTGAAGAGCGGCTATAAAAAATAAGTTTATATATTGGACGCAAATACCCTTGTAGTGTAAATTGTTAATTTAATCTCATCCATTGGATAAAATGAAGATGGAGGGTAGGGATTGATCCCTTGGTATGTAAACAAAGTTTGGTCCTCAAATGATCTTAAATCATATTAAAAGAAAAAAAGTTGGACCATGTAATTGGAAAATATTTAGAAGTCTTTCAAGATTAAGGCGCCCACTTTGGCCCACATAATTACAAAAGGAATTTTGATTTTCTTACTAAAGTACTTCTGAGGAGACAAAATTTTTATTATTTTTAATTAAGGCCTAGGAAAGATATATTATTTGTAGACTTATCTATAACGAGGCGTTGGCAATCCGTGTGTTGCACCGATTGTATCTAAGTGTTCATAGCTTAATGGTTGGTACTAATTAGGTTTACACTATTTAAAATAATTACTTCACTTTAAAAGAGTACATGTGAAGAGGTTTTTTGCAAGCTGTTATATTTAAATGAGGCTTTTCACATGTAATCTTTTAATATGAATAAGTTACGTAAATTATTTTTTGCCTATTTATTTGGTACTTTTGTCATAGGGAGTTATAAAACCATTTGTACTTTGAGATATTTTACTTTCAATGGCAAATTTTCAGATGTTAGAGAATTTAATGAATGTTGGTGTTAGGAATATGAATATTCAGCTGAAGACTCGGTCACCCCGAGTACTTATTAGCACATCATAGCTCGTAGGATTATCAATAATATTATTAGTAGCTTAGTTATTATTATTAGTATTATGGAGTGGGTCGGGTCTTTACCCTCTGTCAGCTCACTCTACAGCCCGCTAGGGGCATAATATATTGTAAGTATAAATACCCCTTCCCACACATGGGAAGGGTTGGAACTCTCATTACATTCAAGCTAATACACATAGTTTTCTCTCACTAGAAGTTCCCATCTCTCTCTCTCTAGCTTCTTGTTCATTCGATCCTTAATCAAGCCTCAAACAAGTGTTTCTTGCATTGTGAATACCCTACAATTGGTATCAAGAGCCATGGTTAGGTCCATGAGAGTTGGTATTCACGGATTTGTGTAGTTTTTGAGGTTTTTTTGTTCGATTTGTTAAGTTACTAATATTTCATTTTGTGCTTTGTTTAGTGATTAAAAGTTGTTATACCTTGTACTGTCTAGCTTAGGAATAGTATAAGAGTAGTATTTAGTGCTTGGATTCACAGATTTAAGGTTTGTGTGGTGTTTTTGGGTGATTCGAGTGTTTTTCTTTCAAGTGTTCTTGGATGCGGTTTGTGTATTTTGGACATTCTTGAACGCGGTTTGTGTCACATCGGGTACGCGGTTTGTCCTATTACTAGTTTAGGCAAAAGGACAAACAGCATTGAAAGTGACGTGTTTGGAAGTTTGTGCCAACGCGGTTTGTCTCTAAGGTGCGTACGCGGTTTGTGTCAACGCGGTTTGTATCCCCAGCGTGAACTCGGTTTGTGTCTACGCGGTTTGTATAAGCAGCGTGAACTCGGTTTGTGTCAATGCGGTTTGTATCTCCAGCGCGAACTCGGTTTGTGTCTACGCGGTTTGTATAAGCAGCGTGAACTCGGTTTGTGTCAACGCGGTTTGTATCTCCAGCGTGAACTCGGTTTGTGTCTACGCGGTTTGTATCTTCAGCGTGAACTCGGTTTGTGTCTACGCGGTTTGTCTTTGAGGTGTGTATGCGGTTTGTATCAACGCGGTTTGTCTCTCCAGCGTGAACTTGGTTTGTGTCTACGCTGTTTGTCTCTGCAGTGTGAACACGGTTTGTGTCTACGCGGTTTGTCTAGGCGGTTTGTATCCTCAAGAGTGCTATTTGTCTAGGCGGTTTGTGTCTTGGTGATTTTAGAAATTCACGCGAAAGATTCGATTTCTCAGTTAAATCACAAGATCTGTAAAATCCCGTAGTTACTATGGCTACCACATCAAACACATCATCAGAAGATATTCAATCAGCAGGATCTGACACTCGTCCACCTATGCTAGATAGGACGGATTATGAGTCTTGGGCACAACGGATAAGACTTTACTTCTTGGGAAAAGATAATGGAGTTAACATTCTTAAGTCAATTGACGATGGACCATATCAGATGGGTACCATCAGAGATGTTGTTACAACTGGTGAAGATGGGACTGTAACTTGGGGCATAGACAGACCTAGAAACTACAATGATCTTAATGAAGAAGAAAAGAAGAGGTATGATGCCGACATTAGAGCCTCAAACATAGTCATTCAAGGTCTTCCAAAGGATGTATACAAGCTCATCAATTTCAACACTGAAGCCAAAGCTGTGTGGGACAACGTTAAAATGTTGTTGGCAGGGTCAGAACTTACAAAGGAAGATCGTGAGTCACAGCTGTATGATGAGTTCGAGCATTTCAAAAAGAACCCAGGAGAGAATGTCATAGACTACTATGTGAGATTTCATAAGTTGGTGAATGATATGAGGATGATCAGAATGACTATGCCCAATATCCAACTAAACTCAAAGTTTGTGAACAACATGACTCCTGAATGGGACAGATTTGTTACTGCTGTCAAACTCAACAAAGGTTTAAGGGATACCAACTATGAACAGCTCTATGCATACCTGCAACAACATGAGAAGCATGCTGTCTATGATCGGGTGCTGAGAGAAAAGTTAAGTCCTTCAACTACAAATGATCCACTGGCGTTCATGACAAATGTTCAACCGACAATCCAATCATCATCCAACCCAAGCTTTCATCAACTTCACTCACAAGTACCTGCTATGAGCTCTCAACTTGACTCAGGCTACTCTCAGACCAACAAAATGATTGACAACCTCACCAATCAAGTTTCATTACTGGTTCAACAGTTTCAAGCATCACTCCCTCAAACAAACAATCAGTTAAGGAATTCATCCAAGCCACGCAATCTAGCAATGGTGGAGGATGGGAAAATTGTGGTTCATAATGTGCAAGGGAGAGCTGGTAGAAACATGGGTCGAGGTTATGTGCAGAATAGAGCAGGGAATGCCAATCAGGGGCAAGGGAAACAGATCAAGTGTTATAATTGTGGGGGGCTTGGACACATTGCTAGAAACTGCAATCAACCTAAACGTCCTCAGAACTCAGATTACTTCAAAGACAAGATGCTGTTAATGCAAGCTCAAGAGAATGGAGCTGTATTGGATGAGGAAGAGTTAATGTTCTTGGCAGGAGATGGAGGAAATACTTTTGATGAAGATGTGGATGAGAAACCTGTTCAGGATCTAGCACTTAATGATCCTAACATCTTCAAGGCAGATGACTGTGATGCATATGACTCTGATGTGGATGATGAACCTACGGCTCAAACAATCTTCATGGCTAACTTGTCTTCCCTGGTCTCATCTCCCCGTCAAGCTGGTCCTTCTAATGCATCCATGATATCTGAGGTACTAAAAATCTATGACACATATAATATTGTCGAGGGACAAAAGATTCCCGAAGAAGTACATCAGGCAGATGTTTCTGACTCAAGTAATGTTGACATGGAAAATAGCAATATTATTTCATATGAACAGTATTTGAATCACAACAACTCGCCTGATGTACCAAATGGTGAATCTTTTGTCAATAATGATGTTTGTGTTATGAGTAATGCATGTGCCTTAGATAATGCGGGTAATATAGATAATGCATGCGAGTGCCATGAGAACAAACTGCCTGTCCCTGATGATAACTTGATCACTAGACTAAACATCTATAAAGAACAAGTGGCTATGTATGAACAGCGCGCTAAGTTTGAGCTTAATGATCGTGAGCAGAAATTAGAAGGTCAAATGAGTACACTTATTAAAGAGTCTAGAGTGAGAGAAGAAACATTAAAATTAGAGTTGAGTTCTTTGAAAAGTCAGCTAGAACAGTCAGTCAAACAAAAACAGGAAGCACAAAAGTGTGTAACTACACTTAAGCAAGAATTCAAACAAAAAGAAACAACTCTTTTAAATGATTTCTCTAGACTCAAGACGTTAAAAAATAAGCTTGAAGATAAGTTGTACACACAAAATCAAACCATACAAACTGCTCAAATGATTCATAAGCACAGAAAGTTGAGTGATAAGCATAGTAAAATCATGATAGGTGAACCTAAGTCAACCATCCTTAGGGACATGAAAGCACTTCAACCAGCCCTATATGATGGTAATGTGATGCTTATGCCTATTCATGACCAACCTGAGCATATCTACACAAATGAAGAGGATGAGATAAGTGATAGAACGAGGGAAAAAATGAATGAGAAAATGAGGGATCCCGAGTGCATAGTCAGACGAATAATAATCAAGCCCCATGATTATTATGAGGAAAATCGTTTGACTGTGTTTGCTCCTCAAAAGAAGTTAACACCTGAACAGATTTTCTGGAAACAAGATAATGAAAAACTTAAGGTAGAAAAACTTAAGGCCAACACCCCCCTTATTAGAAAAGTTCCGTCCATAACGGTGTATCCTCCCAATACACCTAGGAATTTAGTGCCTTTGTCTCTTCCCACTGAATGCAAAACTTTTATTAGCTTATATGTGCTTTGGCAACTGTTTGCTGATTTTGATAAAACATGTAAGAAGAGAATCACACCCTCCGGTATTACTGAGGGGGAAAGGTGTTTTGAACATGCAAAAAGGTGTTACTTAACTGAGGTCATGCCATTCTTTAAACTACTTAAAGAACACTTTGAAGGGCTGCAAACTGCTCTTAAAGCCGAAATAAAAGAAATGGAAGTAGTGTTTAAAGATATGGAAAATGAGGTGAATGAACATGCAATAGAACTTAAGAGTCGAGAGATTGAAAGAAAAAACATACTCATTACTAATGACAACTTGATTGCTAAATGTATTGCACAAGATGTATTTTACACTGTTACTAATTCTGCATTGTCTGCTTGTCAATTTAATGAGTATGCTATTGCGTTAAATGTCACCCAGAATCGTGTTGTTGAGCTTGAGGGGGAGAATTTAAAATTGCTTGAAAAAATTCAAAATGATGACCATGATAATATGGTTAAACGTTTTTCAAAATTGGAAGTTGAATATCTTAATTTGCAATTGAAATATCAACATTTAAATGAAAAACATAAAATATCAAATGACAAGACATCCTTGGATGCTCCTGAATTTGATACTTATTTTGAATTAAGCAAACGAGATGAGACAATTCAAGCTCACACGAACACGATTCGACTGCTGAGGGCCCAAATTGCCCAATTGAAATCCAACAAGTGTGAAGTATATGGCACCAATAAACCTTCGTCTTCAGATTCTCAGAATTTTCAATATCAAAACACCATAAATAAGTTACATTATGAAAATGAGTGTTATCGAGAAGAAAATTCAAAGGTTAAACAACATTTCAAAGAGTTATATGATTCTATTAAAGTTACAAGAAGCAATCACAATGATCAAATAACCTCTTTGACAAATGAAATTGAGAATCTGAAGGTTCGGGTGAAAGGTAAAATGCCATGCACCACTTGTAATTGTGATGCACCAAAGGCTACTGATAGTAAAAAGTATGATGTTGATGTTGGGCGTATTTCGTTTAAGCTTAGAAATAACAGCCTTGCCCATCAAACATATCTCGATCATCTTAGAGAGGGCCTTGACACACTTCGTGAGGTAGTTGAAGAGGATAGGACTGATAAGCCACTTGATAGGGCAGTTGTCTATGCTTGCAAACTCACGAAAAGGATTCAGGAAAACTTAGAATATGCCATAGGCTCAATTCCTAAGTTTAGCTGCCATAGAGATAGATTTGTTGCATCATCATCCAATGTTGAGAACAAGCATGTAGCCTGTGATCTACCACCTAAAACATCAGAACCCAACGCATCATTATCAGGAAGGCATGTGACAGAAAAACAAACTAATGTTACCTTCGATGCTTCTACAGGAGTAAAAAGTGACACCCAAGCTAGCGGGTCAAGGTCTAGAGGAAATGCAAGAAAGGATAGGACTGCGCCAGCTAAGAATGATCACTTGAAGAATGTAGAAGCCCAACCTAGGAACAATAAGTTTGCAATGAGTAGGATGAATCGTGTTGATTCTAGTATCAAAAGTACTGTAATTAATTCGAATTCTAATGCTATCTGTAAAACATGCGACAATTGTTTAATTTCTGCTAATCATGATGATTGTGTTGTGTCTTTCTTGATGTCTTCTGCATCATTCCATGTTAAGAATGGCAGGATAACTGAAGCATGCAAAAAGGTTTGGAAAGCAACAGGAAAAACATTTGCTAGCATAGGCTATCAATGGAGACCCACTGGAAGGAAATTCAATTTAGGAAAACAGTGCACGTTACCTAAAATGAATAAGCATAAAATTGTGAAAGTTAAGGAATGGAGACCCACTGGAAGGAAATTCAATTTAGGAAAACAGAGATCATTACCTAAAATGAATATGCATAAAATTGTGATGAATAAGGAATGGAGACCAACTGGTAGAATCCTGTCTTTAGAGTCACAATGCCTTCCATCTAGGTCTTGTCCTGCCACTAGTTCTATCTCCTCAGTAAAGACAGTAGCATCTGTGAAATCTGTGGTTCCTGAATATGTGTGTGCTGACCAAACGGACCCCAATTGCACTTGGGGATCCACATTTTTCAGTTATCCATTGTTGTCTGGTTTCAAATGCAGGTCGTACAAATTGTCCTGTGGTATTTGGACTCAGGCCGCTCAAAACATATGACTGGGGATCGCTCACGGCTCAAGAACTTCGTGAAAAAGTTTATCGGGACAGTTAGATTTGGGAACGACCACTTTGGTGCTATTATGGGTTATGGAGATTATGTGTTTGGTGACAGTGTAATCTCAAGGGTATACTATGTGGAAGGACTAGGGCACAATCTGTTTTCTGTGGGTCAATTTTGTGATTCAGATCTGGAAGTGGCTTTCAGAAAGCATACATGTTTCGTCAGAGAATTGGATGGTATAGATCTCCTCAAGGGCAGTCGGGGCACCAATCTATACACCATATCGATTGAAGAAATGTTGAAGTCCTCTCCCATATGCTTGCTTTCTAAAGCCTCTAAAACTAAATCATGGCTGTGGCATCGTCGTTTGAACCACTTAAACTTCGGTACCATAAATAATCTTTCCCGTAAAGATCTTGTTAGAGGAATGCCCAGACTGAAATATGAGAAAGATCATCTCTGCTCTGCATGTCAACTGGGTAAAAGCAAGAAACAAACCCACAAGCCTAAAACCATCAACACCAACTTGGAAGTTCTTCATACCCTCCACATGGACTTGTGCGGTCCAATGAGAATACAAACCATAAATGGAAAGAAGTACGTTCTGGTGATAGTAGATGATTATTCTCGGTTCACATGGGTAAAGTTTTTGAGAACCAAGGACGAAACTCCAGAGGTTATCATTAAACTGATAAAACAGCTGCAAGTAAGGCTCGATAAAACTGTCAGAATCATCCGCACTGATAATGGTACTGAGTTTGTTAACCAACAACTCCGTAATTTCTATGAAAGTATTGGCATCACACATCAGAAAAGTATCCCTCGCACTCCTCAACAGAACGGAGTGGTTGAACGAAGGAACCGTACTCTGGTAGAAGCTGCAAGAACTATGCTTATATTTTCAAAGACACCGATGTTTCTCTGGGCAGAGGCTATTGCAACAGCATGTTACACTCAAAACTGATCCCTAATTCATCCTGTTTATGAGAAGACTCCCTTCGAGTTAATTCATAACAAGAAACCAGATCTCTCTTTTCTCCGTGTGTTTGGTGCACTTTGCTATCCAACTAACGATAGTCAAGACTTGGGAAAGTTAAGAGCTAAAGCAGATGTAGGTATATGTGTTGGATACGCACCAGACAGTAAAGGGTATCGAATCTACAATAAGAGAACCCGTAAAATCATGGAAACCATTCATGTTACGTTCGATGAGCTGAGTGAGCAACCTGCTTCAGGACAAATTAGTTCTGGACCCGATCTTAACCTTTTGTCACCTGGACCCATTAGTTCAGGACTTGTACAGAATTCCACGCCTGCAGATTCTTATGTGCCACCTACATGCGAGGAGTTAAAGAAGTTATTTGATCCGATGTTTGATGAATACTTTGAGCCAATAAATGGAACCATCCCAAGTGAACCTGTTGTACTTCCTATGGCTGAGGTTCAAGCCCCACAAGGTTCAGAAGGCCCTACAGCTTCAGTATCAGTCAGTCACAATGCTCCAGCTGCCAGTCCATCGCCTTCGTCATCAAATGCTCAAACTTCTCCAGTAATACAAGAATCTTCAGATAATAATTCATTGGAAGTTAATCCTTTTGCTCCTGTTGATGAGGTTCCTTTTGAAAACATATTTGCTCCTGAACATTCATCAGACACATCCTCACTGGAAGGACACAGCACTGCTACGTCTGTTCATAACCCTCAACCTCACGACCATCTCAGGAAATGGACCAGTGATCATCCAATCGACAACATCATAGGCAATCCTTCACGTCCAGTATCCACCCGTAATCAACTAGCCACTGATGCACTATGGTGCTTCTTCAATTCCGTACTGTCCAAAGTCGAACCTAAAGATGCCAAAGAAGCAATGACTAAAGATTGCTGGTTCCAGACTATGCAGGATGAAATCCATGAATTTGATCGACTTGAAGTATGGGAATTAGTGCCTCCTCCAGAGCTTGCAATGATCATTGCTTTAAAGTGGATCTTCAAAGTGAAGCTTGATGAGTATGGTGATGTGTTAAAGAACAAGGCACGGCTAGTTGCTAAAGGGTTCAGACAAGAAGAGGGCATTGATTTTGAAGAATCGTTTGCTCCGGTTGCTAGAATTGAAGCTATAAGAATCTTCCTGGCAAATGCTGCTAGTCGAAATATGATAGTCTACCAGATGGATGTCAAAACGGCATTCTTGAATGGTGACTTAAAGGAAGAAGTTTATGTGAGTCAACCAGAAGGATTCGTGGATACTGAACATCCTACTCATGTTTACCGCTTGAAGAAGGCTCTTTATGGGTTAAAACAGACGCCAAGGGCATGGTACGATACATTGTCCAAGTTCCTCCTAGTGAATGGATTCTCCAAGGGTGTTGTTGATCCTACACTATTCACCAGGAAGTCAAGAAACCATCTACTACTAGTTCAGATCTATGTAGATGATATCATCTTTGCTTCAACAGATCCTAGTGAATGTGATAGTTTTTCAAAAGAGATGAATTCCAAGTTCCAAATGTCTATGATGGGACAAATGTCATTCTTCTTAGGATTACAAGTTTCTCAAAGTCCCGGAGGCATATTCATTAATCAATCCAAATACACCAACGAGATCTTGAAAAAGTTTGGATTTTATTCAAGTGAACCTGTTGACACTCCTATGGTTGATAGAACAAAGCTGGATGAAGATCCTTCAGGGATTCCAGTGGATATAACGAAATATCGAAGCATGATTGGATCTTTGATGTACATCACAGCTAGCAGACCAGATCTTCTGTTTGCTGTGTGTATGTGTGCTCTGTATCAATCTAGACCAACCAAGAAGCATGTTGAAGCAGTGAAAAGGATCTTTCGATATCTTCAAGGCATGGTTCATATGGGCCTCTGGTATCCTAAGGACACTGCAATGGAGTTAACGGCTTACGCGGATGCTGATCATGCGGGATGTCAAGACACTCGTCGAAGTACTTCAGGAGGAGCTCAATTTTTAGGGGAAAAGTTAGTTAGTTGGTCGTCTAAGAAGCAGATGAGTACTTCCATATCATCTACTGAAGCTGAGTACATTGCCATGTCAGCTTGTTGTGCACAAATCCTTTGGATGCGATCACAACTTTCGGACTATGGATTCTCATACAACAAAATTCCCCTATATTGCGACAACAAAAGCGCCATTGCTCTTTGTTGTAACAATGTTCAGCACTCCAGGTCAAAACACATCGACATCAGGCATCACTTCATCAGGGAACATGTGGAAAAAGGAATTGTGGAACTATACTTCGTGAGGACAGAGTTTCAGTTAGCTGACATCTTCACCAAGGCCCTCCCAAGAGAAAGGTTTCAGTTTATTCTCCCACGCCTTGGCATGAAAAGCATGACTCCTGAAACCCTCAAGTGTCTTCAGGAGGAAAAGGAGGAGTAAAGGATTGTCTTAATATATCCTTGTAAATAGTTGTATATATCTTAAATCAAAAAGAAAAATACAAAAATATAAAACCTATAAAAACCATAAAAATCAAAAAATCAGAAAATACCAAAAATAGTCCCTCCTAGGCATGTCTTCTGTTTATCGATAACATTTACGGATCTAGAAATGTCATTCAATAATGGCACGGATCCTTAAATGAAGCTCGAGCAGAAGTTATACTAATCAGTTAAAACATGTCTTAATGGCTTGCTATTACTTTAGATAGCAACCCGCGCTTCATATTGGGGAAAGCACGTCGCCAAAAAGACGGCTGTTCCTCCAACTGGGTGATGTTCACCTGGGCATGGATTACTTCATATCCATGTTTCCTGATTTGATGTACGTTTCAGTGCATCATTTCTTGTAAAAGAAGAGAAATCTTCTTAGTATAACAAATAGTTTTCATTCTATGATTCTTCTGAAAATTATTTGTGAGACACTTGGTGAATATGTGTTGTATGAAATTTGTTTATACTTGGATTATGCATAAAATTTGTCACTCAATCAACGACTACAAAACCTCATGACAGTTCTTGTTTGATGAGTTGTGGGGTTAAGCGTGATATTAGTTGATGCTCAACTAGAATACGGGTCATTGATTGAGGGGGAGAGTGAATTCAAATTTTATATCATCAAACGGATTTATTGGTTGAAACATACTTGTTAGAAAAGGTTTTGTAGTTAATGGGGTATTAGTTGAAGAGGATCTTGCAAAAACTTTATATCAAATGGCCAAATGTGTTAGTTGCTAGAAAGTTTAGGACATTATGTGCAATTTGCTTATAGTTTCCTAGCTTTATGTATCTAGAAGGTTCATTTGTGTTACTTTGGAATCCTCGTATAATCCCCAAAATGCTTTAAGACTCAAAACCTAAAAGAAGTTAGAAAACCAGTTGTGTTTGATGTTCTTGAATGTTCCTCTGGCACTTGTATGATCTAAATGAATGAGTTTCAAATGTTGTTTGTCTCTGCTGCTTAATGGTTGTTGATATTGTGCATATGTTCTCAGGATTCGCTTAGGTAGATTGCTATTATGTTAGAATCATGTTCCTAAGATCCTGAATTGAATATTGAAATCCGTGTGAATTGACATGTTCATGATTGCTATTTGCTCTTCATGCTAGATAGTGGTTTGACGTAGTTCCTGATTATGGTTTGATTATAAGATGAACTTGGTTTTATAATGTGGCAAGCTGCTGAAGGGTAGCTATTTAGGAATAGTGTATCTGCATGTATGTATATCTGTGTTGATATTCTTATGCAGATTCCATAGCCAAAATGAATGTACCAGTTCCCATTCTAACCATTTGATCAGACGATCAAACTCTATTGATTGGCTCGAAATTCACCTCAACAACAACTTCAGCAACAACAACAACAACAACACCTTCACCTCCACCACCATCATTTCAACAAAGAAGTACTTACTCAGATCTCGCCAAGTGGGGATCGACAATACTTGAGAAGATTTGTTGGTGGATGGATAATCGATGTTGACCACTGACTCACTCAGAAAAGTGGGTGATTACATCATTTGAGCAAAAAGGTCAATATCATTTGTGTCATAATAATCAATTTGTGCAAAATTAGCAGTGAATCTCCCTCTTAGATTAAGGGGGAGCATAGTATGTTTCATCATCAGAATACATTAAATTGGACACATTTTCTCCCACATTTTTCTAACTTATTTAAATCAATTGGGATCACAAATCTCAAATGGTTTGAAATTTTTGATCGGGGGAGAGAATGTGATTTAAATATGAAATCTGATAAAATGTGATGATTTGAACATATATGCAAGCTCTCCCGTATGTGTTAAACCATTTTATATATCAATGCACATATTGAGGGGGAGAAAAATGTTTTGGATGTGAAAGTAAGCTCTCCAGTAAGTGCTAATCTCTTTTGTATACCAATGCACTTATTGAGGGGGAGCAAATGTACTAAAAGGATTTGGCATAGCATGAGATCGTGACTCAGACTTCACCAAATAATTGACGAAACTCGAATTGTCATCAATCGAAAGGATACATCTTGGCCGGGTAATAATTTCAAGCTGGTCTAACCAGTGATGTAAGCGTGTCTCGAAAAAGACGTATCTGAGTAGAGTGTACCATTTCGAGAAACTTTCTGTGGACTTGACCAGGCCGGGTAATAATTTCAAGCTAGTCAACCTAGTGATGTAAGCGTGTCTCGAATCGGTCATGTTCACTGAAAGTGGATCAATTCAAAAAGTGCGAGCTCTACCTAACATGTGCAAATTTATAAAACAATCAACTAAGCACATGTTGAGGGGGAGCATTTGAAAAATATAAAACTCTCAAGTGTTTGCAAAAATGTGTTTCAGAATCATGAACACTTTGAGAGATTTTTTTCAAAGATTTGGTTTGGCAATCGTGGATGAATACCAAAGACCGACCATTTTAATTAATGTATGGAGTTATAAGGATGGTTAGGATAGGCTCAAGTTCCCACGATCCCGCCAGAGCCGGAGGGATCTACCCAGGGACAATCCACTAGTTAGTGTAGAAGTCCTTAGGTATGATTAAAAAGGAGAAATGTGTATAAGGGAAGAGTGCCGACTGAGATGGAGCTAACACTGGAAGAAACCCAACAAGGTGTTAGTTATGAAGTCTCGGTAAGCACTGAAGGGGTTGAAGAATGAAAAAGAATTGTAAAGATAAAGGGTGAAAAGAAAGAAGCCCTCCTTACAACTTAGGCAGAAACCGGGTCAATACATATGCTGTCAGAATCACTTAGTTGATTGTTGGCATTGAAGACAAAGTATCATGGACCCAGTGATACGCTGCACAACCCTCCTTAGCCACTCAAGGTCCCTCAAAGGACTCTTGTTTCAATTGTCACAGAGTTCAATACATTCCTATCGTCTCTCTCACTCCGAGTTAGATGATATTGAATAGGTGGCAGTCCTCTCCAGCCTCCGCTCACTAAATCAAAACGCACTATCGAGTCTAGAGCCACGAGATGCATAATAAGATCTCATAGGGACACGAATTATTTCTACACTGGTTGTTCAACATTAAGGACACCAGTTGTAAACTCATGAGTCCTACGCAGATCTTAGCAATCTGCCAGAACATTTATGAGAGAATTTACTAATGTAATTCTCAATGATTGAATGGAAATTCCTGCCAGGGTCAACATCAAGCAGCCCTGAAAGCAGGTCACTTCGGTAATTCCTCGTGGATTACGCTTAGTGGTCGCGGCGGTTTCAACCGGTCTACAGTCGTGGAGTGATCTCCAGCGACTCACCTAATCGTTGATTTACTACGGTAAAATCTTAAAAAGCTCTCTGTGGGTTTTCGATTAGGAACGGTCTTGGTAAGGATTAGAGAGAGTTTTCACAATATGCTGTTGACTATCTCGAAGTCCAAACTTGTAAGTACCGGTCGAATTATTGCTAACTGTCGTATGCAGGAACTTCTGGCGATTGTAGTAGTGGAATGCTGTAGCTGGTTGCTGTTGTAGCTGGTTGCAGAAAAGATGCCAATCCATCACCACATGCTCATACCACATCATCATCAAAGAAGTCATGATCAACCTAAAAGACCTTCAACACAGCTTCTGCTAACTCTGATACTGAAGATCATGACACCATATCGTGTGAGCATGTCGGCTCTAAGTATATCTCATCACATGGAGACCTACTACTGAAAGATGACTTGGAGACTCAAGTGGGATGATACTTTCAAAGATTACTCAAAGTTCATCCAAGACAAAAGAGGAGTCATCTTAAGATCACGGATGTTTGCACATTAATCTATGATTTTGAAGAATCAATGGTTACGAGCTATGATGTCAAGATCCAAAGAAGAAGTGCTGAAATTCAGAACATTACTTCTGGGGTGACCTCCCTTAGGGGGAGATTGTTAGGAATATGAATATTCAGCTGAAGACTCGGTCACCCCGAGTACTTATTAGCACATCATAGCTCGTAGGATTATCAATAATATTATTAGTAGCTTAGTTATTATTATTAGTATTGTGGAGTGGGTCGGGTCTTTACCCTTGTCAGCTCACTCTACAGCCCGCTAGGGGCATAATATATTGTAAGTATAAATACCCCTTCCCACACATGGGAAGGGTTGGAACTCTCATTACATTCAAGCTAATACACATAGTTTTCTCTCACTAGAAGTTCCCATCTCTCTCTCTCTAGCTTCTTGTTCATTCAATCCTTAATCAAGCCTCAAACAAGTGTTTCTTGCATTGTGAATACCCTACAGTTGGTGGTTCCTCTAAATTGCATGATTGTATGCGTTTATGGTTTGTGCAACAGGCAGGTGAAGATTATGCATTTTCCAAATTACTTTTTGCTTGTTGTCAACATTTGAGGCGGGTAATGGCGAAGAACCATACCATGATGGCGAACATGGAAGCATTAGGTGCTCGTGGTGTTGCTTTGGACTCGCTAGGTGCATTGAGAAAGACTCAAGAGAGGCATCGGGTATTACTTGAAAAGTTAAATAATTTGTTTTATCAAGCGAAAGCTGGTGTTTGTGAGGATGAAGCTAATGCTATTAAGATGAATGAGTTTAATTAGTTGTTTGGTTTTATATATTTTTGTTGGTATTGAAAATTTTTAATGTTTTGTTTGTTTTCGTGTTTATGATATTTAAAATAAATATAAGTATTCATTTTGCTATTGACTCCATTGTTTATTATTTGAACTAATATTGTTTTAGTTATGTTTTTTTTTTTTTTTTTCTTTTTATGATTAATATTTTTATCTTAAACGGAAAAAATTTAGATATAAATGTAAGGCTAAGTTATAAGTATTTTTATGAAGTTTAGGATGTTAATAGTAAGCATTGTTACTTGTGCGTTGCACGAATTGTATCTTGATGTTCATTGCGCAATGTTATAATAATTTGTTGACTTGTTAACGTGATGGTGAGTCTAAAATATATAACAACGTATAACTTGTATATTCAAAAGAAATGAGGTAATGAAGTTTTGATATTTATTTTAAGTTTTTTTTTTTATTATTATATATACATATATTTTTTTATGTAATGTATTTATTTAATAATTAAGATGTTTTGGTACAATGATATATATATATATATATATGTTTTTATATTTGGGCAATGGTTATCATAATTGGCAAACTTTGAGGGTTAGTTATGTTATATTGACAAATTTATGTGTAATTTATAAAAAATATTTGTATCATGAGTGGAAGGATTTTATGTTCATTGCCACACTTATTCTCAAAAACGTATTGCATATTTCTGCATGGGAAAACTAATCAACTATCTGAATTAATACTCCAATTAAGTTTTGCAATGATTAAACTGGTTTAGTTACACCCGAGATGCATTATATACACTGTATTAGTAATTATATATTTACTAATTCCTAATAAGTCTTCCAAATTAAAAGTCTTCCTCTAACAAATCAATCAACTCAATGGCTGAAGACACCCCTCTCATCAACGAACTTAAAGATGCTTCTGGATCAGACAAACTTCACAAATGCTTCAAGTTTCTTTTCATTCAAGAACACACTCAAGATGAAGCATTCCTTATGTGGCTCGGGGAAAAATGCGATGAGTTACAGAGGAAGATCGATAAACGTACACAGCGAATGGCTGAGGTTTGGTCACTGAATCATGATGAAGAGGAAGCAGGTGGTGATACGTATGAGTGTTTGCGTGAGAAGCAGGTCAGGGCGCGTAGGAGGCTGGAGGCGTTGAGGGCTGTATTGGTTGAAGTCCGTGATGGTCTGACTGAGAATCAGCATCATATGAGCATCATGGACTTTTATGATTAGGTCATGGTTGGGTAGGTTGTTTTGTTCACCTGTTGGATGTCTTTTGGGGTAGTCTTTTGATTGTTCTTTTGGTTGTATGTATTGATGATCACATGGTTTAGATGTTAACTGCTATGACTTTGAAGCTTGATGTAATGACTTTGATGACTAATTAATGTTTAATAATAATAAGTTTTATGTTTATGTATATACTTTAACTTATTTACTTTTTCCTTTTTTCCTTTTTTGCTTTTATACTTTATGAGAAAATGTTGGTTTTCTCTCACACACACATGAGTCAAACGCACAGACTTTTGAGATCTGGCGAAACTGAATTAGGGTTTCATCTCAAATTAGGTCTATCAATTATACAACCTATTAATCAAATTAAAGCATAGGTTCATTTGATTTAAGGCGTGTGGTGTTTGTGATTCAATTGTCATGTTTGCTGCAAGCTTTGACATGTTAGTGCAGATTTGTAGGTTAAGTAACTAATTTCAAATATCACCATGTTTTTTTATAGATATACGGCTGCCGCCTTTGCAATATTAAAGTCGGAAAGCATTGTTATGGTAGATTAAGGTTGGCTGTGTAATTGGTGGACTGTGAAACGATAAATGGATATATTATCCACAGGTTGTCTTTTTAGTTGTTTGTTTATATGATGAATTTGGATTTTCCTGTTTGATCTCGATTAGCTGATGATGTTATGTTAGATGTTTATGAAATATGAGGATTTTTGTTATTGATTTGTATATCTGTTTTCAAATTTGATTAAGTAAGTTTGATTGAATTTGGATATTCATTGTTTAGGATGAAATAAGAAGTTTGGGAGTATAAGTTCAAAATTAATAATCCTAAACACCTCTTACTGCGTTTAATCCCAAACATGATGAATTATCTGCTCAAAGGGTCATTTGGATATTCAATGCTTTTTTTTAATCTTAGGTACTTTGGCAATCTGAGTTGGTATCTTTTGCGTTGCAATTTTGTTTGTATGAATTCTTAAATGCATGTATTACTATTTATTTTTATCAATGTCATTACATAGTAAAGTTTTTGTCTTTGCATACTTGATGATGTGGCTTTTGTTGTTATATAAGAAGTACTCATTTATAGACTTTGATTTTGGCCCCCCTAAGAAAAGCGTTCAAGGTCCGCCACTGTTTGAATCAATGTATTTCAGCATGTTCTGTATGTTATGTCAGCTGTATATTTGTTTTTTAGGTATAATGTGTAAGTTTCTATTTAGCATGGTAAGTGTCTGTTGGATATTTGTATTCATGTTTACAATTTGAGGGCAAAGCTAAATATTCAATGCATGTCTTTATTAGATATCATTCGGGAACATTACATAGATGTGCTAAGATAGGTTGCTGAAAGTTTCCTTGAAAACAATGTTACGCGTGCAGTGCGCAAGTTCCGGGTCCTTGTCTTCGATCATTAGTATTTTAAGGCCATCAGGACTGGTAACTCTAGATAATGCCACATAAAGTTGTCCATGACTGAATACGGGAGTAGGCAAATAGAGGCCAACGTAATTAAGTGACTGGCCCTGACTTTTGTTAATGGTCATTGCATAACATGGTCTTAGAGGGAATTGCCTACGTTTGAGGACAAATGGCCACTTGGACTGTGTTGATGTGAGTATAATCCTGTGTATAACGACATTGTCCCCTATATTTGAACCTGTTAGCACCTTAGCATGAAGAGCAACCTTGTTCCATTACATAGTCCTTTGCTTGGATTGACATTCCGCAAGAGCATAACGGGCAGTTCCTTTTTTAAGTGAAGAGCATGTGGGGGCATACCGGGGAAATTTAAGGAATTTAGAAATTCAATCGGATAGAGGTCGTGCTGTTCTAGATTGTCTGTAGATCCCTTGCAAATCTCATCTGCGCTGTTGTATGTAACAGTTTTCCCTTCTAACTGTTTAAACATATACTCATTGATGGCATCAGCATCATCATTCTTAGGAGTTAGAATTGCCCTTTCTTTGAGGTAGACATCGTCGGTTTGTCTTGTTGTAAAATCAGGGTATGTCTCTGCAACAATTTTCTCGATAGGAGAATCCCATGATTTAATTAGAAAGGTTTCGGGAATGTCAATCCAAGTTGGCTCATCCTCCCCTTCTTTGCATTTTGCTGGCAACGTGCCATCCCCCATAGCCAAAACCCATCTATTGAAATCCTGTTTTCGAGTATCAATCTGCCCATTTTCACTATACTAATTGACACGCATGCTGCGTGTAAGGGTGAAGACCTTGCAATGCTTCCATAACTCAGACTGGTTTATGCAGGATTGAACAATGTCGGGCCTGCTCCCTTTTGGTATAACTGGCAGAACTTGTCGAAAGTCACCTCCCAGTAAGACCGTCACGCCTCCAAAGATTCGACTCCTACTGTCCGTGTCATGATATCCTAAAACATCCTTTAGCGTCTTGTCCAATGCCTCAAAAGCATATTTTTGAGTCATTGGAGCTTCATCCCAGATGATAAGTTTAACTTGCTGCATGAGTTCTGCCATATGTGTGTTTTGCTTTATGCCGCATGTACTGTTCTCCAATAATTCAAGTGGCATAACAAAACGGCTATGTGCGGTTCTCCCTCCTGGTAGCAACAATGAAGCAATTCCTACACAATTTGAGACTATTAGTTCAAGATGTATTTTTTTAAGTTTACAAAGTAGCTGATTGTTTTATTTGAGTATTCATTTTTACCTGAAGATGCGACAGAAAGCACTATCATACGTTCTGATCTTAACCTTGAAATGATAGTTTAGTATAAAAATGTCTTCCCGGTTCCTCCTAGTCCGTATAGAAAGTAAAAATTCCCTTTTTTATTATGGACAGATTCAATCACCTCTTCATAGATTAATCGTTGTTCGGGATTTAACAATGCATGAAGTTGTTGATGTTCAAGACTACTCTTCTTCATATCATAATCCAACGCTTCTCTGATGAGACGATTGTCCAAGTTGGTTAGTAACTTTGGGTTAGGCAGTGGTAGATCTTGAAACTCTGATAAAGATCTTCCATGCCTATTTAACAACTCTTGGATTTCTAGCAAACAATAGTTCTGGAGTTGTTCATCTGTCAACTCCAAGTTAGGATATTTAAAATTTTTCTTTTTCTTATGGAAGATATCCTCTGATAAGGATTCCCAGTTTTCTTCCCATAATTTTAAAGCCCTGCTGACATCGCAAAACAACAAAATTGTCACAAACATGTCACGTAGATGTGGTCCGAATGCCTATAAACTTGCTTCTGTTATAGCATGCTTCCATTCTGTGTCATCATTTAAAAGGCCATATGCAAAATAGGCTTCTTTGAATGTGGAACATAGTCTGGTGTTAACAGTCATGAGCTTTTGAAAAGATTCAGGCCCTCTCACAATGTTCAACAGCATTCTAAGATAATATCGTTCTCTAGAAGCCGGGTGAGAGTAAACAATCCTGCCAATGCATCTTTTACGTTTTCTTTGTTTCCACATTTTGTCTTTCTCATGCCACACATAATGTTGAGGTATCTCAGCATATGTGTATGCCCTCGCTGATGTATCACGCTTGTTTAATTCAAACCAGTCAGTGAACATAGTTATGTCGATACCTTCCCTTTGAATTAGGGCGGGTAAGCTTTCTGAGTCACGAAGTGTGATTGCGTTCTGATTTGGCAAGTGGTAATTCAGTCTCATGACTGATGGATATGAGTAATGGATGTCATAGGAAAACAAATGCCACACTACCTCACATGGAGCTAAGAAGCGACAATTCAAATAATTTTTTATTTCGTCCACCTCCAAAACTTGGACATTTCCCAAATCACCATCGGTTCTAACATTCTCTTCTATAACAATTGTAGCTCTATCGGGCCCTTTATTTAAGTACTTAAATAAGTACTTAATTGCCTTTGATCTGTTGCACCATTCCACATTAATGTGGGCGTGGTACTTCATGAGGAGATAACGATTGTGAGGAACCACATATCTGTTATCGTATTTAAACTTTCCTTTTATATGGTAAGCTTTATTATCCCTTCGACGATAAATCGCATAGCCATCATTATCAATGATTGTTTCTTCCACAAAAGGTTTAGGGAAATGTTTCGAGCACTTACCCTCAACTGTACATGGGGCGTGCTTAGCATCTTGACCGCAAGGTCCATGTAACATAAATTCAGTTACTATTTTATACCCTTCTGGATCACTTGATTTACATGGTATCTCTGCTGTAATCATGTCATCTATCTCGCCTGGGGTTTTGCATTTCAAGTCTTCTTCTAGCCATAGTAGGATATGAGCGTGTGGCAGGCCACGTTTTTGAAATTCTATGACATACACAACTGAAAGGAATTGGAAGAAAAGCATAAGTTTATGCATAAATTTGGTGTAGAACAGTAGACATATTGACATTTTGCACCAAGTTGTATTACCTGCCCGTGAGTGACCAAAAATATGGTGTTTTGTAAGATCGTCTAACATTTCAGTCAGTTTAATCTTGAATACACGGGTTGCCACTTCTGTATGATCATTACCTTTTTGTCCCGGGATGTGCTTTTACATATCAACAACCTCGGGCCATTTTGGATTGGCGGTGAAAGTGATGAATAGATCTGGATTTCCATAGGTTCGACATATTGCCATAGCATCTTGGTAGTTTTGCATCATATACCTTGGCTTGCCCGTAAAACTCCTTGGTATAACGATTCGTTTCCCGAGCCCTGCTGCACTTGTATCACCCCTTGTTACAGCGTCACACAGGTTATGATATAGATCCACACGTAACGTATCTTGATTTTGCCTAGTCCATTTAAGTCTTTGCTCCTCAACAGCCGTGTATGCATCCACCAGGTATTGTTGAAATTATCGCCCACCTCTAAGCAAGGTAGTACCTTGGTTATTTCGCTGCTGTATTATGTATGCGTAGTACTCTTTCATTGTGAGACAACCCTTTTTGGTCTTGCGAGCACCTGTGTTGTTGTGATACGGTATTTTTTCATGAAATCCTTCCTCTCCATACGGGAATAATAATGGATATTGGAGGGCCATGTATTCTGAATGCATCTCAGAAATACGTTTCAGACCTTCATCCTTGTTACTTACAACAATATCTCTCGTGGGAATGTCATCACCAAAGTCGTTAGTAATCAGAGCTGCTATTTCGGGCACAGTCGGGGCGTTGTATTGCCGTGATGCACTCTGACCACATAGCAGGCGTAGTTCAAACTTGGCTGAATTCTGGGAGTCACACCAATCCCTGGCCATTCGAAATGCTTTGGCAATTGAACTTGATTGATCAAACATTTGAATCAGGCTTGCTACTATCTTTTCATCCACCACTTCGCCACTCTCCTTATTTATAAAAGCTTCCATCCGTTTCTTTAATTCATTTCCAGTATCAAAAAAGTATAGTTGTGCATATTTGGGTTGAGAACCCTGTGTAGGGAGTAGAGAACCTATTCGATGATAGCGTTGGCCATTTATTCTAAATGTGTATGGTCCCCTGCCTATGTTAATTGAATTATCTATTTTGGCTCCAAAAGAAGTGTAGCAATATATGCCATTATAGACTCTAATATGCTCTTTGAATCTTAAAGATGCATGATTGTTATAGTCCATAAGCTTGTTAAGAGGCGAAGGTGCTTCATTAAATCTGGGGAGAAGCACCTTACCTTCTTAGCAGCATAGGGAGAATATTGGGTTGCTAGTGCTGGATCCTTTCATGCTTCTCTCTTCATACCACATAACCGCCTTGCAATTTCGACATTCAAACGATGGAGGGCCAATATTATGGTAAACCACAGGAAGACCTTTCCAAAAGAGGTAATTATTAGCGTGAAGAACAACATTTTATGCATCAAATACCAGGGGGCAAGATTTATAACATATGTAATTACCTGCAGATGCAAATGCAGCTCCTTGTGGGTTTCGTTTTGCTGCACGCAGATAGGCTGGTCCTGTAAGAAGAACCGTAATGGTAATAAACACTTGTATGAAATTAAAGGTCTTCCAAATATACAACATTTCTTAAGAGATATTCAGTTTTGCTATCATTTGGTTAATTACTCACCTGATGATTTTCTTTTTTTGTACATGAAGGTACTTTTGGAAGTAGAAGGCATTTGGCTCGGTGGCAGATCTGTTGAAGTGCCTATTGGGTGTGACACGTGGCCTAACAAATTATGTTGTAAATGCAACATTCACGAATCAGGTATGCATTTTTGCTATAATTTTTGTAATTGCATAGTTCAAGTAAAGGTTTGGTGTTGGTGTTTACCTGTAAATGGTCCAACAATTTCCGCCAGTTTTAAACCACAATAGCTTTGTACTCTGCCATCTTGGCTGACAATTGTTTTTGAATGAATGACCAAAGATTTGTGCAACATGCCTGACTGACAGGGATGGAACTTCAGCATTTTCCAGCCGTGATCCTGTAACACAGACAAATATGGCTTTAATCAGAGAAATAATTGCAACGTATGGAAACTTGTAAGATTCAATTGTACTTTTATTCATTTTTTATTTGGAGGATCTGCTTCACTTTTGTAACACAGAACCTTGCAAATTTGGCTAGATATAGACTGAAGATGTCTAACAAACCATCTTTTGGAATTCTGTTGCTGAACTGATGCAATAAGTGTGATAACCAATGAAAAGGCAGCCATTGGTAGAGCATAATAAATGTGGCCAGGTTTTTAATATTCTTAATATTTTTTTAATAATGATACCGAGTTTCTCAATAATTCCACAATAATGCATTTTATTTAACAATTCACTAAACGCATTCTGGTTCAGGTATATGTATCAATGATTGGTTTCAAATGCATAGCAACATCAACAATTTAGCGGAAACTTCAACAATGTAGCATTCGAAGTAAGTCAATTACTCTGCATTGTTGCACATGTTTATATAATATCAAGTAGGACGAAATGTATTTTAAAAATGCCCTTCTAAGAATTGCTTATAAGACATCTTGTATGGAAGAAACATTAATTCCCCATGTATAACTTAAATCAAGGTATAATAGGATGTAAAACCAAGATCTTTCAACCCCAATTCTCACATAATCTTGCCCACTACATTCAGCACCATAACTATCAAACTTAAAAATCCATAATTTATTTTTCAACATTTAGTTAATTTGGGATCTTTCAAAGGCAATTTTCAGCTAATCTTGCTCACTAAAGTCAGTACCATAACCATCTTCAATGTTTCCATGATCTGAGCTACTTCTATGAGACGAATACTGCAACTGTATAGCCACACTTGTTGTTGGTTGGTTTGTTAATGACCATATCAAACTCATGCTTTTCATTCTTTTGTGTTTGGATTTGAAATAACATTGTCTCAACCTTTTGGTACTTTCGGCAAGTTCTGTATCAGGGTTTTCTTCTACCCGCCTCTTTTCTTCTTCTAGCCTTGTAATGATTTCTTGGGTGTTCCCATCAACTTTTGCACCTCCATTCTCAGCCTATAATGCAAGATAACTTTGTGAGTAACATAAAAACAAAATGTTAACTTCAATTTAATTCTAACCTGGAGAGTGCTAATTAATAGTTGTATACTCTTCAGCTTACGATAGGGCCAACGCTGAATACCCAGTTCTCGACAGCGCCTTTTGAAAATAGTTAAACCAACATTGAACTCTTTTGCAGCTTTTGCTATTGGCATGTAGTAGTATTGTGCGATCATTTCTCTAGTGAATGCCATGACTTTGGAATATCAATAACAACTGGATGAGTTGGGAAAGATGGTATAATATGACTTTTAAATGCCTTGGTAATCCACTGAGATTCCATGTAGTTTAACAGGTTTTGTAACTTCTATTTATCTATAAACACTATTTATCACATATTAAAAAGGAATTTTGTAACTGAATTTATTCAGTTAAGTGATCCTTCATGTATGACAGTTCTCTAGGAGTTATATTTTTTGTTTATCCATCTGTCTAAGCAATATGAAAATTTAAGTAAGTGGATAAATTTCATTATAGTAATACACTTGAGAACTGATTTCTACACAACCTATTGATTTGGTGGTCTGCTTTGGATTTTTGTTCCTTGAATTAACAACATCTTGTCGTCCTGTATATATATACAATAACTATCCAATAAGTTGTTGCCTGGTTGATTGATATAAAATGATGCCAGTATTTCTGTTATTGTGGCAGATACATTTTCACATCAACGTGTCATGAGCAGCAAATACTAAACACATCAGAGCGGAAGTTTCATTCTACAATACATATGGAGGGCTGGGTACACAACATGGTAAGGTTTTAAATAGGTTCGTTGGTATTTGAAAGGGTTCGATAAGAGCATGAAACTATTAATTAAAAAACCACATTTACAAAATTATAGAGAATTGAATTTCATTCCTTAGAAATTTAGTTACAGTAGAGATTTAGTTACATACCCTATAAAAATAGTATACAGAACTCATATTTTGGGTTATTGATTCTGAAAAATAGGACAATCTTATACATTATACATAACATATTATTTAAACCATATGGAGACAATCTTTAATACAGAACATTTGCCCATTAAACTTAAGAAAAAAATACAGTAAAATCCCTTTTTGCATGCATTTGATAAGGTGCAGCAAGTGCCCCAACCACAGTAGATCCACTTCAATGTACCTGAAATCACTATTAACACAAAAGAAACACCCATTCCATGTTAGGTAGGTGGAATAAATCATCAAACAGAAACAAAAATAAAATATAATGCTATGAATCAGTTGATGGTGTTGTATCTTTCAAACAACAGTAACAAATAATCCCCAAAACAGTTTTAATCCAACATATTATTCATGTCCTAAGTGTTTATTTTAAAAAGGCTTCTTGGTATGCAGCCTGTTGAAACTCATTCTGAATCTGCCACCACAAACCTGACAATAAAATATAGAAAGGAACCCATGTTAATACGTGGACAAATGTAAAATAATTAGTGAACAAAGGATGTGCGCAACATGTGCTCACCGTTTTGTCTTCTTCTTGGCAGTTAGGGCGTTGGCTTCTCCTTGGACATCATCAGCAGGAATCAGCTCATTTTCAACATCCGAATCTTCAATCTCCAACCTACAAACAATGGAAACATGGTTGTCATGTTCACTTTAACGTTGGTTTGCATTTTTTTTTGTAGGTAAATATTATCTGCTTTGCTTACCTCTTTTTTTTCTTATCCTCCGCAGGCTTGGCCGGTGTAGCAACTAATGGGTCTTTGGTCTGTGGTTTGGATGATGACCCTGCATCGACAGTTCCATCATCAATGGTGCTTGAGCTTGTGCTTTCCAACGTCGGTTGAGGCGGGTCTACCGTCCAGCAGGTAAAACTCTCAAAGCTTCCATACTCATAATAGGTATGAGATTTGATTTCAAAAATGTGTGTTGTGCCAATGAGGTTGGCTATAGCAGATGGTAAGTTTTCGTGGTCTTCCAAACTCTGTAGGGTAAGGCGTGAGTAATGGAGGTTGGTAATGGACGGGGAATTTATAAATATACCTCATCCTCCTCTTCCAATATTGATGCAGCTGGGAACTTCACCAATTCGGTTGCGGGCTCATCAAAAAGCACTATCACAGTCTGTTCAATATCGTCTGAGATACCAAGCTCAAGGTGATACCTGGAGAGGGCATGTTGCAAACGGTATGTATCAATGTGAGTCATCTTATTTATTGAATACAAATGCAAACACTATTAGTGATAAACACAACATTACCTTATTACTGGGTATTCAATTGGCTTGTCACACGCATCACACCAGAACCGCCCATCCTTTCTAGTAGCACCTTTTTTGCATTTTTCACCTCCACATGATGGAAAATTCCATCCCTTCCAAGTCCACACATTTTCGATCCGGGCTTTACAAATGAAAGTTGTCGACTGTGTAGAAATAAGGTATATCAATATTATGCAGGGGAATGAGTCTAGAGACATGGCGGATGCAAAAGAATACATACATCATTTTTTCGATTGCGGGCCCATATGAGGAGATTCTCGATCGTCCCTTCCCTTGGTTCAGAGTTATCTACACGCGATGCTGCTCTTGAAGATTCCACTCTGCCAATAAACCGGTAAACGATTTTGTTAAATTTGTGGATTGTAGGAACTTTTCAATAATAAACATTAAATTCATACATCTTCATACCTGGTATCTGATTTCAACTCTTTGATTGCAGGGATCTCAACATCATCCAGTATCATGGTGGATGAACTACTGGATAAATATAGCTTATCTGGAAGGTAACATTAAAACTTAAATTAGCATGTGAAAGTTGCCTAAC
This sequence comes from Artemisia tridentata subsp. tridentata, assembly GCA_021014915.2. Lineage (NCBI taxonomy): Eukaryota > Viridiplantae > Streptophyta > Magnoliopsida > Asterales > Asteraceae > Artemisia > Artemisia tridentata. The sequence continues at coordinate 368,187,479 of CP139505.1, forward strand.
ATGAATAAGCTAAATAGTCCATGGCCACTCACTGTTATAGTGTTTTGCAGATGTGGAGGTCACCACAACAGGCAACAGGCCTACATATTTTGCTTTCTTCTCAATCAATATATCACCAAGGCCTCCCCATAGAGTCACCCGTATTGATTGGCCCCTTGATGCACAACACACAAAATTACAATAAACGGTAAGTTCCTTAATAGATATTGGCAAAGAAGTCATCAATTTTACAACATCAATTGTAAAACATAAATATAACAACCTATGATTGGCCAGGTAGAAATCAAGGTTTTTTGAGCCTGTTTTCGTGTAGTTCATCCTCCCAACATTCGTTACATAGCCTGCAACATCTAAAAGGTAACATATTTTATGACAGGTTAGCAACACTATTTAAGGACAAAAAATTAATTAACATACATAACCAAATAGAAAATTACCAATGAGATACTTGTTGTCTATAGGTACAATGTGATCAAAATCCACCAGTTGGAAAGGATACCTGACAAATCCTTCTCGCTTGACCACAGCTTTCCTTATCATCGTTGCTCCATCAAACTCAAGCATAAAGGTATCGTCCTTTCTAATACGAAAGTCTCCCTTGTTATGCATGACCACAAAATTTTTAACCGAGTACACACTCCCCTCTTTTAACCTCAAAAAATTGTGAGCCACCGTTCCCTTGGCAGTACAATGGATTACATTACCCTGCCAAAAAATCGTGTAAAAAATGGCTATAGATTCTTAATTATTTTTTCCTGTATTGGTATTACACAGGTTTTGGTGAAAGAAAGATGAATATACCTTAGCATCTGAGACCAAGAAATCAGTGCTCAAGTAACGCCCGCTAACAACGTTTACATCCCACATCCTACACAGCAACACCACAATCGTACCAGTGACCTCCAACTCGAGTTCGTCCAGGAACAATTCAGAGCTCACGCTTCCAACTTTTGCAGCCATGATGATATACTGAACGGGCCTTTTTAATTTTACTACTATTTGACTCACATACAATTTCTGGACAGCCAATGGGCTTCACGCCTCATTTATGCAGCCTACATTTAACATAGTTGTAATTGCAGCTTGATTTGTATTCTTTGAGGTTACAAAACTAGAGACCTTTTGCGTTCCATAACACCATATTTGATGTGCTTGCATTCAAGAATGTATTTGTTATACGTAATAATTGATATAGTTTACATGTAGCTTAAACTATGTTGTACCGTACATACCTCTGTGCACAAATACTCTTCCACATTAAATTAAGCTATTGAATCTTTATATAGTATAGATACTTAAAGATTCAGTACACTAATTTAATGTGCAAGTGTAAATGTGCAAAACAATCATGTACAGTACAAGGTGATCGCAGCACAATCGGCTTAATTGAATGCCCTCAATTATGGGTTTAGGAACACAAAGGGGTTCAACGAACTCAATGCATCCAGCAGGGTAATACGAACATAGGGTAATACGAAGTGTTCGTGCAATTATTCTGCACTTAATGTACGCAGCCATTAATATCAAGTTTTCTTCACATTCCTTTCCCTTAAGTTACACAAATAATTTAACTATAAATAACAACTTTCCTAGACATCAACATCCATATTGTGGTGGTTTTCTCGGTATGCTTACTACATCTAAACCACAACAACATCACGATCGACACTAAGTCCTAATCCCATCACCATACCTCACGAACACAACACAATATCCTAAACAACTCGAATCACAAAAAGAAAAAGAATCAAGATCTCAGAAATGTTCAAACTTATGCATGAATCTTTAAAGATTATAAGTGTTTGAACAAGAATCATCATAGATCTATTCGAAGCTAAGCCTCTTCATTAAATATCTGAACAAAAAGAGAAGAAAGATAACAATAATGTTATTTTCTTTCTTGGTTCGTTCATGACCAAAAACAAAACGAAAATCACAAAGAGATACCTACCCGAGACCTCTCCACATAGATCTTGAAGACCATCAACCTTCGTGCCTTTGACATAAGATGAATAAACAAGAATACTTATGTTCTTCAATTCATATCTAAAAGAAGATGGGTTAATGGTTTTCGTGGTTAGGATTAGGAGATGGGGAGTGTGTGTATTTTTTAGTATTAGGTCAAACGAAGTGATAATAAGGTATGCATGATACGCTATTTGTTTTTGGATTGGATTTGTTGGGCTGAGCATGGATCCGGTTATTGATTTAAACGGGCTAACAAACAATTTGTTGGACCGGATCATGTCATGTTAATTAGCAATGGGCTAATGCTATTTTCATACTGTAATAGTTTAAGTTTATTTCGGGTTATTGGGTTAAAGGCAATCCGTATTGTGAGTTAACATAGTAGATTTTTTTGTTATGAAGATGGTGTGATATGGATAAAATTTCGGTCTTATTTTTGGTTATGGAATTGGCTGTTATGGCTTAATTAAATGATATAGTTGGTTGTTGGTTGGATTATTTTTTTGCCATCATTTTTGGACTAAAGGGGTGATACTGAGCTTAATAATTTTTTTACGGGGAACTTATTTTATAATGTGTGATATTGATATATTATTGGAAAAGAACTACGTGAATTGATCAAGTCGATCTTAGGCTTAACACTTTACAATTATGTTAGATTCGAGGTCCAATCTACTCATTCTAAACTATTTGGCTTTACGTTGAACATTACGTAAATAACAACTTTATACAAAATGTGTTTGCACTAAATTGTAACTGAGATGAATTTGTAATCTTGATGAAAACACGGATTCCCGATTGACTTATTACGATTTACAAACAATTACATACCATTCACAAAGTTACGTTTACGTATATAGTTACTTAAGAATGACCATGGAAATTTATGAAAACACCACCATATAAAACTATTTGGCTAAGAATTGCAATGCACGTTTCAATTAGATGCACCATTAGATTTATACTTCAACGATCACATCCAAAAATCATATGTACATGAAAGAATTATCAATTTAGCAACAAATTTATAAATAGAGAAATTCAATAAAAATAACATCATATTTACACAATAAAACATTTACCTACGACCTATTGTCTAATAAAAATGCTACAACAAAATCTGCAAAAACCAATCTGTGCAGCGCACAGGTCCGCATGCCTCGTAAAAATTAATGAATCAGTAAGGATAACTTTATAAGTGATTTGACAAAAATAGGTTTTTGTTCTTCCTATTTTAAGAAAATAACTGAGCATAAAGGTATTTTTGCAAATCACTTGTAATGTTATTTATACTATTACATTAATTTGTAATAGGTCAATGGTACACATTTATTGAATATGATGAGGCTTAGTCAACCCGTGCGTTGCACCGATTGTATCTAAATGTTCATAGCTTAATGATTGGTACTAATTAGGTTTCCACTATTTAAAATAGTTTCTTCACATTAAAAGAGTACATGTGAAGAGATTTTTTCCAATATGAGGCATGACGAACATGTGCATTGCACAAATTGCATCTAATTGTTGATTGCGTAATGTTTGAGTAAATTGCTGAGTTGTTACCGTGATGCTGAAGCTAAAATATACAACAATGTATAACTTGGTCTGCCTCGGTAGCCCCTAATAGGTAAAATTGGGGCGTCAAGTTAAGCCGACAACACTGATTTGATTGTTATATAAAAACTAACATACTAAATCCTTATAATTTACAAATGAGAGAATAAGTATTTCTTAGTTTTAATTGTAGTATTTAAAACTAATAATCTCAATCCGAAGTAACCCAAGTAATTCTTGAGATACGTTTTTGGCTAATCTTTCATTTTCTTTTCATAAATAAGTTCATTCATTGGTAATTAAGGCGGTTATTAAAAGAAAACTATCCATGTATCTAAATGAGTTACTACATTGTCATTACTCATTAGATACTTAATAATTAAACCTTGTTTCATACTTGTAACTCATACAATCATTAAGTCATTATACCATTATACGTTAACATGCATGCATCATATATATGTCTATGTGTTGTCCAATATATATCGCATTGTTACCATTCAAACATGTAGGCCCAATGATAATAAGAAATCAAACATAATTTAAAAGTTACCTAAGTCTCAAATCAAACAATTTTGATTTAAAGCAAATTCTTGACTATTGGATCTCAAAGTTGAGTTGACATTAATCATTAATTTATGCACCTTCTCTTTTCTAGATTTAAATAATCATTGTAGCATTTTTATTATCAAATTTCATATCTCAAACTTTTACATGCAACTTAATATGTAACCCTTTTTTTTAATCAATAATGTATTTAATACATGCTTGCATCAAAGTGTATTTAAATCCTTTTATGCATCAAATTTTACATGATGAAATTTAATGAAATGTGATTGAATGCACAAAAATAAAATCGTGTGACACTTAAGTTAAATTAATAAACCTTGATTTGTTGTTAACTAAAACAAAATTTTCAAATTAAAAACTAAAAGTTTAAACATAAATGTGATTGAACATATCATTAAACATATATTACCGTAAATGATGGTTCCTAGCTACCTAATCGTGTGAATGTAAGTCAACCTTTTTCTGTCGCAAAAAATTCAAATTTCAAACCACTAAATTAAACATAAGCAAGAAAGTGATTTTTTTTTCAAACCACTTACTTGGTTATTTTTTTCCATTGTTTTTTGACAACTTTTTAATGTAAAATAAAGGGTGTAGCCAAATTTCCATTTTAATAACTATGAGCTATTGATGAAGTCCAAAAAGCTTTAGGTTACTGTATTGCTGCATGTCTCCTTGCAATTGCTATATATATCAACTACATGAGTTTTTCCGACATACATGATGCACAAATCATATGAGTGTGATAGAATTAAATTAAAGGTTACAATGAGGAGCCTCCTAGGCATGTAGATTTGATCAAGTCAATTAGATAATAAAACAACACTGAGATATTTGATAAAACTAAAATTAAACCTCTTCTTATACAACAATAGCATAAGCATTCCAACTTAGTTTTATAAACTTGATAAAAATGAGAAGAAGAAATAATAATAATGTTATGAAATGTTATGAGAATGTCTCCAACAGTGCATTTCGCTTACACTAAATTTTGTTGTTGTTGTTACTAATAATACTACTCTATATAAAAATTTAACAAATTAAATGACTACTAAACCGTGACGCATTTCATGACAAACGCTTAATCATATGGATGTGAACAACTGCAATGTTTTATTAATATTACTTGTAAATGACAACTATATGATAATTGAACAAATATTGATCAACAATATGCCTAAATCATCAAAGAACATCATGTTTTATTAATTCAAGATAACAAAAAAATAGAAGGCAGAAGGAAGGATCGAAGGTTGCTTTTTATCTGATCGGTATATTGTATTTGTAGTTCGAGTTCCTGCGCATCGACATTTGACGGTACGTTCACAATTGCCAACCACAAAGGATCCTTCTTCTTCCTATCCTTCTGATCAAGCAAAATTGGGTAACATGAACACACATATATATTTGGAATGCACGTATCTATGGATCAGAGAGCATCGGTTTTTGAACATTAATACATCGTCCATTCGATCATTGTTGACTGGTTGTGTATCAAAGATAGTGGGCATGAAAAACTTTTGCATGAAAAAAGACACATGCATAAGAAAATAGATAGTTTTGCATCGAAGAACATATTGCATCAAAAATTGTACGTTTTCAAACAAAGGATTCATTTTATTCATGAAGAACATATATTACAAAAGCATAGTCCTCATTCTCGTCTTATCATTATCATCGTCAACCTCACCATGGACTAATCTATCGAACATAGTTTATTGATGATCCTCTTTATCATCATCATCATCATAAACCCTTAAACCTTTCTGCTCCAAATCATTCGATTTAGCTATAGATCGATTCTATTGTTGTGATGAGAGTTGGGGAGTGACGTGAGGGTATTGCGGTTATGTCGTTTTTGTTGTTGGTTAAGCTGTTAACGTGAGGAGATGGTTGGGAAATATGTCGTACTTATTTTCAGCAATCAATTGAGAGGTGTGGAAAGTTTAAGAAATGCATGCGTTATTTATAGGCTCCTGAATATGAAGTGTTGCAACAACTAAATGCAATGCTTAAGATGAATATGAAGTGTTTGAGCAAGTAAATGCAATGTTTCTTTGTATACCTCCGATTAATGATCACAGTTGGTTTATATTACAAAGAACACTTCAAATTCACCTTCATTTCATTACATTCAATTGAGAGCTTTTGTGGAGCATTGGCATGTTTGTACGGTACATTTTGTTTTGCACATTCACTCTTCCACATTAAATTAAGCACTTGAATCTTTATATAGTATAGATACATTTATAAAAGTAAGTTACGTTCGCTCTTGTTTTTGTACTCAACCTCTCAAATCATTATAAATTATGATTGAATTTATTAGTCACTAGCGAGGGGGTAGTTTTCCACATTGAATGCATCTGCCGTGTATCTTAATTTGGTTTAATTTATTGAAAAAAAAAAAAAAATAAAAAAAAAAAAAATCATAATGTTGATTGAATGCATCTGCCGTGTATCAAAATTCTTCCACCAAGAGAATGTAGATTGACTTCAGAAGTCGTTACGTATACTTAAAACCAATCATCGTTACTATTTAATAATCATAATGTTGTTGTAAACTTATAACTGTCTATCAGCAATCTAGCAAAAGCAATTTTCTATGGCTCTATTTCTACTGCATCTTATCTTTCTAACTACTTTCCTACAAGGTCTAGCTGCACAACAAACCTGCGACGCGTGTGGGCTTAACAATGTTTGCAGCCTTAATTCTAACCAACGTCCGACCTGTGAATGCCCAAAGGGGTTTTCATTGTTTCATTCCAATGATCCAAATGGTGACTGCAAGCCTGATTTCTCTCCAAGCTGTGACGAAGTTTATAGCAAAGATCAATTCGATTTCAACGAGCTCAGTGATATTGATTGGCCAACCGGTGACTACGCGTCCATGGATCCAAGTAATGTAGAAGACTGCAAAACCTCATGCTTGAAAGATTGTTTCTGTGCAGTTGCAATTTATAGGTCCAATCAATGTTGGAAGAAGAAGCTTCCACTCTCCAGCGGAAAGAAGGATTTTTCGCTTAACGTGACGGCCTTCTTGAAGTATAGAAAAGGTGATCTTCCTCCTCGAGGTGCTCCTCGAGGTCCTCCTCGAGGAGGACCTCGAGGCCCTCCTCTTTTTTCAGGAGAGAAAAAGGATCGGAAGAGTTTCATAATAGCTGGATCGGCTCTCTTTGGTACATCAGTGTTTGTAAACATCGTACTGTCTGTTGTAATCTGTTTTTGTATCTTCCTAATCTACAAGAAAAAAATAAGAAAAGTTGATCTAGGTGGTACCTCCGTTGAAACCAATGTGATTCGTTTTAAATATAATGAGCTTGTTCAAGCTACTAACAGGTTCAAGGATGAACTCGGAAAAGGGGCTTTTGGAATAGTCTATAAAGGGGTAATAGGTACAAACACTGTAGCAGTGAAGAAATTGGACAGAATGTTTGAAGATAATGAGAGGGAATTTCAAACCGAGGTGAATGTGATTGCAAGGACTCATCACAAAAATTTGGTTCAACTCCTTGGCTTTTGTGACGATGGTGAGCAGCGGCTACTTGTTTACGAGTACATGAGTAATGGTACTCTTGCAAGCTTTCTTTTTGGAAACATGAGACCTAGCTGGAGTCATCGGTGCAATATAGCATTTGGAATCGCAAAGGGACTATCGTACCTCCATGAAGAGTGTAGTACACAGATAATCCACTGTGACATAAAGCCTCAGAACATACTTCTTGATGAGTACTACAATGCTCGGATTTCTGACTTTGGATTGGCAAAGCTTTTGTTAATGAATCAGAGTCGAACTAATACTGGAATACGAGGAACAAAAGGATATGTTGCACCTGAATGGTTTAGGAACACCCCGGTTACAGCAAAGGTTGATGTGTATAGTTTTGGTGTCTTGCTACTAGAAATAATTTCTTGCCGAAAGAGTGTTAAGGGGAATGAGAGTGGTGATGAAGATGGAGCAATCTTGACTGATTGGGCATGGGATTGTTATCAAGGAAAGAGATTGGACGTTTTGGTTGAAAATGATTCGGAGGCATTAGAAGATGTCAAAAAACTAAAAACATTCGTGATGGTTGGTCTTTGGTGTATACAAGAAAATCCATCTTTGAGGCCAACAATGAGGATGGTAATCCAGATGCTTGAAGGCGTTGTTGACGTGAACGAGCCTCCTTGTCCCTCCCCTTCCTCAATTTCCTTAAGTTAAACTTCAAATTGTTCCACCGTTTAATCTCCTACAAGGCTGCAGTTATAATTATGTTTTGAAAACCGTTGGTTGATTACCTAAAGTTCTTTAATAATTAGATATGTGTTTGTGGCTGTTGCTCTAGCTCTTTTCCACTTGAATGTATGTAATATATATGAATGATTCAAGTCATAACCATGGATTCTGTATTCAGGTGTGCAGTCCTTTGCTTAATTTCTTATGTTATTGTTTAATTTCCGATCTACTTTAGATTCTGCTTGTGTCAATATTTTGAGCTCTTTCTGAAAAGAAACATATAAGAAATTTTTCAATATTTTTTTAATAACTTTAACATAGGAAATGCATTTTTTTTAAATAACTTTAACATAGGAAATGCAAATTTTGTATTATTCTGAAAAAAAGAGATGATTTGTACATAAGACTTTTTACTTAATACAAGTAAATACATGTGTACGATTAATGCACGACCGTTTTATGAGATTTCGGTGGTCTTTGTCATAACTAATAAACGAGGCCCTTAAACTTGTAAAATTGTTCGATAGACATACTCCCTCCGTCTCAAAATTATTTTCAGAAGACAAAAATCACGTACTTTAATAAAAGTGAGACCACTTTAATTTTCAACAAGTCAAAGATAATATTCCTCCACTAAATTCTCTAGTTTTTACTTAAAAATGAAAGTTGACAATTATTTTGACACATCCCGAAAAGAAAATATGGACTATAATTTTGAGCCAGCGAGAGTAATTTTTAAATAACGGCACCAAAGACCTTTGCATCTGATCATAGAGTTAGTAACTAAGTATTGTTTGATATTGAATTGCATAGCATCAAGTCCCGATTATAGCACAACAATTATGGGCCTATGTGGAGATCACTCAAAGTTTAATTCCTAACAGCCTGTTTGGTTTGTAGATGGGTTTAGGATTAGGATTTGAATTTCGATTTAGATTAGAATTTGGATTTAATGTAAGAGAGAAAAAATATATACTTAATTTATATAATTTTATTTATTAAAAACTTTGTTTGAATATTAAAAAAGAAAAAAGGGGCCCACCAGTACATATTTGTGTGGACATAAAGGAATAAGAAAATAGTCCCTAACAAAAGTAGTCCTAGTTATCCGGTTTTCTGTATCCCCTTTATTGTGAGGTTCAACTCCATTTTTAAACCTCATGTTTTTAACCAAACAAATCATAAGTGTCACATCAAATTCTAACCCAATCAATGAAAAGTAGTCAACCAAACGCACCCTATATTCTACTTGAAAATAAACTAAAATTGTACAATAATAAATAAACAATTAAACCAATAAAGATGTACCTGAGCGTGAAACAATATTAAATAATTCAAGGCTAGATACTTTTGTACTGCATTCATCCTAGCTATATATTTTATCGTTTTCCTCTTTATGTCTTGTCTATTAAAGTATACTCCTTTCGTCTTAAAATAATTGTCCACAGACAAAAACTCGCAGTTTAAGAAAAACATCATTATTATAACTTTTTTTTCTTACTTTTTGCAGAATAACAGTTTTACCTTTAAATAATTTATTTGAAACTTTTTTAATATTTTTAATAATAACCTCAAGTGAGAGTAGTATGGTAAACTCGAACTAAATTCTTTATCCTTTTTTGGAAGTTGACAATTAATTTGAGACAACCCAAAATGAAAATGTGGGCAATAAATATGGGACGGATGGAGTACTTTATAGTAAAAACTAAAAGAGATACCAGGTTGAAACTAGACAATTACTTGCGCATAGCGAAGACGGTGTATAGTAGCATTAATGTATGTGTTCAGTTTTTTTATGGTATATGGGTGTGAAGTAAATGAGAGTGAAGAAAGTTAATACTTTAAGTATTTAAATATTTAATAGGATGATCGCCTTTTATAGGTATAGGTATTTTAATCTAGCAACATTACTTATTTTTAAAGTTTTTTAGTTTTTAAGCATGTATGTTTTTTTATAGGTAGTATAGATATTTTGATTGTTTTTTTTTTCTTCCCTAAAAACTAAAAGAGTTGTAAGTTTTGCAATATTAAAAGGAAATAAGTTGGGCCATGAAGTTAGAAAATATTTGGAAGCCTTTCAAGATTATTGCCCGCTCACATAAGGAATTTTGATTTTTATACTAAAATACTTTCAAGGTGACAAAAGTTTAAATTTCTTTTGACAAAAGTTTAAATTTCTTTTAATTAATACATCTCATAATGGAGGGTTGACTATTCGGTCGGTCGAGACCCAGGACGCGTCTCCCCCTCTTACAGCTCGTCCATCGAGCGTGTCCCCTTTGAGAAGAATGAGAAGATGGTCGCTTAGTTGACCGAGTCAATTGAAAAAAAAAAAGAAAAGAAAAAGAGCCCAGTAGCGCTTTTGTTACTGTTGGGGGTGTTTGGTAAAAAAAAAATTTTCAAAAGATTTAAATAATACTCTATACATTTCTCCTATAAATACCACAACACTTCTCATTTTTTTTAAACACATAATCTCTTCTTAAACTACTATATACAATACTTTTATCCAACTCAAACAAATGAATTCCGATCAATTTTTTTACCGACTCGAATGAGGAAGAAGAAGTTAATAGGATCAAGCGTGAGTGTTTAAAAGAAGCCTCTATGCTTATTCAAACTTCCAATTCTTCAATCCAAAAAACGCCATGTAACTCGGTAGATGAAGATCGTTACGTTGCTCATGATCGTCTAGTGGCCGCTTACTTTTTTGAAAACCCAATATATGATACTCTAAACAAATATCTGCAAATGTGTGAGAAAACTTTTGGTGATTCTCTCCAAGATTTCTGTAAGGGTATTATGGACTTATATAGTGCGGAGTTTTTTCGAAGATCTACTTATACTGATATTGAAAAACTTTATGATTTTCACGAGCTGAAAAATGGGTTTTCTGAGATGTTAAGAAGCATTAATTATACGGATTGGTAGTAATTATACGGATTGGTAGTAGGTTAATTGCCCAAATGCATTGCATGCTAAATATTGTAGGGGTGATCACGAGCCATATCTATTCATTTGATTGAAAGCGGTTGCATCACAAAACTTATGGATTTGACATGCTTTCTTTGGTGTTTTCGGGGCGAAAAACGACGCGAACATTTTACGCCAATCGCCTATTTTCAATGATCTCAAAGACGGGATAGCCCCAAAGGTTCTATTTGTGGCTAAAGACGTGACTTGTGAATGAGGATATTATCTTACTGGCGGGATATATCTGGAATGGTTTGTTCTTATTAAGTCAATATCACAGCTGGGCTCGACTAATGCAAAGCGAATAAGGTATAAGAACGTGTACGAAGCAGCAAGGAAAGATGTGGAACCAGTGTTTGATGTCCAAAAGAAAATGTGGGCTATAGCAAAAAATTCCGCATGGTTGATGTCTAATAAGCGAATAAGGAATATGATGTACACATGCATCATAATACATAATATTATTATGATAGACAAAGGGAGGGCAATCTCTCCGACTTTTATCCAAATGAGCAACATTATGACGATGATGTCCTACGAACTAATGAAGAAATGTCACAAGTTATTAGAGAGATACACAGCGAAACAACTCATCTGAGCCTTAAAGCCAATTTAGTGCAACACATTTGGCGTCGAACAAATGGACACTAATTTTATTGTAATGTTTCTTATTTTTATTTAAATTATTAATGTAATGTTTTCAATTATTAATGAAAATTTAATTTTATTGTTTAAAAAAATTGAAAATGAAAAGAAAAAGGATGACCACGATCATCATTACAGGTACGTAGTCATATAGAAGTTCTTAGAGAGAGAAAGTTGAGTTGGCGTTGAGGTGGAGGTGACCGGAGTCGCCGGCGATCACCATTATATCAAGCTTAAAGCTTACGAAATATATTATTATATAGTAGTCTAATATAGGGGTGAGCAATCCCGACCGACACCCGACTCCCGTCCCGATCCCAACACCCGACTCCCTTCCCGATACCGATCCGACGGTAATCGGGTCGGGAGTCGGTTTGCGTTTTCCTAGTAATCGGGATTCGGGACGGGTCGGGAGTCGGGACGGGTCGGGATTCGTCTCGAGAAAATGCAGCCAAAATCAAGATTCGGGACGATTCGGGACCATTATCGGGATTCGGGACGAGTCGGGACCATTATCGGTCGGGAGTCGGTTTGGGTTTTTCCCCGTTGTAGGTATCGGGACGGGTCGATAGTCGGGACGGGTCGGGATTCGTCCCGATGCTCACCCCTAGTCTAATACAAATCAATGAATCAGTATCGGTAACTTTGTAAACGATTTGACAAATATATATTTGTGTGCTTCCCATTTTATGAAAATAACTTATTAGAACACAAAGGTACGTTTGCAAATCACCTGTAAGGTTATTTATACTAGGATCTGGTTTCATTGAGAAGGATTTAAATTGCAAAGGTATTGAGAAGACTTCATTTCAGATGTCGATTCATATATTTTATTTGATTCACTAGTATACATCAATTAATAGTGAATCAAATCTATAAATCACAAATTTGTTTCACAAATCTTTGTAAAAATCAAGTTATGGTAACTATTCACTAAATTTGTACTATGATTCACAATTGTACTTATATCGTAAAATCGTGAAATTTTTAACATTGATTCAATTTCTTTTTACGCATTTTAGATTTTAATCATATTTGAGTCTTCTCAATGAAGGATTTAAATCTCTCTCAATGGATTCAAATTCATTTATATATTACGTAATTCGTAGTAGGTCAATGGTACACATTTATTGAATAATACATTTATAAAAGTAAGTTACGTTTTTTTAGCTTTTGGTCTAGCTTCTCTTACACAACCTCTCAAATCAATATAAATTACGGAGTATGATTGAATTTATTAGTCACTAGCGAGGGGATAGTTTTCCACATTGAATGCTTCGTGCCGTGTATCTTAATTTGGTTTTACTTGATTGGAACCACAAAAACAAAAGTATAGTTGAAATGGTCAAAATTCTATATAAGAAAAAGGACCACCACATAAGCATAGTCGCTGGGTAGGAAACATTGTCACCACAATAAATTAGATTGACTTCAAAAGTTGTTATGTTGACTTAAAACCAATCATCTTTATTATTTAACTAGAAGGGTACCCGTGCAATGTGCCAACGGGTACCTGGTGAATATTTTTGTGGCGATCAAATTTTTTCATTTTAAAACTTTCTTATTTAACATGTCCCAAATACTTCATAACGTAGTAGATATATGTTTTTCAAAAGTAGAACTTCCAAATTATTAATAGTGTAAATAGTTAGCACTTTTATTTTTCAAATTTTAGCATTAAATTGATGGTTATAACTTTTATTTTTCAAATGGGATGTTACAACTTTGGGTTGTTATAATACATTTAAGTTCCATTATGTTACAATTCTGATTTTTTAATAGCAAAATTAATACATTTAACTTTTTTATAGAATTGTTTTTTGTCTTAAAAATTTTAAGTCTTCTTTATTTATAATGTCCTAAACACTTTATAAAGGAGTATAGATAATCATAATGTTGTAGTAAACTTATACTAGTAATCTAGCAAAGAAATTTCCAATGGCTGTATTTATACTGCATCTCATCTTTCTAACTACTTTCCAACAAGGTCTAGCTGCACAACGGACTAATGGTTCGGTATCTGTCGGTGCATCACTCAATGCAACACGCTAACACCCGATGCCACAACATGGCTTTCGCCTTCTAGTGAATTTACTTTCGGCTTCCAACAAGTTCAAGGAAATGAGAATTTCTTGTTATCCATATGGTACGACAAGATACCTGACAAGACCATTGTCTGGTATCCGAGAAATGGCCCTATGGTGTCTCAAGGATCAAAAGTTGAGCTAACTAATGGTCTTGGGCTCGTCCTTAGTGATCCTCAAGGAAGACATGTGTGGAGTTCTGGATCGATTTGTGATCTAGCATATGGGGCTATGTGTTGGAATTTATAAACTAATTATCAAATAATAAACATATGAACATCATGAGTACGCAGCGGATAAGATCATATAGTGTAAACAATTAACCTAAAAGAAAACATACCTTGTTAGCCTCCTTTGCAATTAGGGTTTAAATAAAATCCCCAAAGTCGATCAAGAACCCTTATTAAGGTTTATGATAATCGATCAATAAGAACCACCAAAAACCAAAGTATGATTCCTCTATGTTCTCACACACACGTTATTATAGCAATTCAATTAGAATGCTAGTTCTTAGATCACGAAAACAAGCTAATCACTTTGATTATGCTCAAGATCAATTACACAATCACAATGGATTGTGTAATTCAATCAATCAAGGAATAAGAGGAAGAGAGAAGAGAAGAATAGCTTGTCTAGGTTTTCCAAGGATACCTAATAATGAACCTAAAGGGTTTATTATATAGGATTTGTAAACTTAGTGAACAAGGTATCCAAATCCCACCCTAATACCCCTATGGGGCCGGACACATTAAGGGAGGGGGGATTCTAGATCCTTCCCTTCCTATATTTACATCCAAGTCCCTTTACTTGTCGTCTAACGACCGTTAGTTAACACCGTTAAGTGGTTTTCGTGAATTAATAATTAATATAATACATTATATATAATAATTATATAAGTTGAAACTTTAAACGTAACATGTGCGATCCCATAGGCTCTAATACATTCCGTACATACGTGTTCAAAACATGTTCACAAACTAATAGCTCCCTCTTGGACATGTTTCAATAAACGTAATGACATTGGTTAGCGTCTAGCGACACTCATGTTAGGTCACTATTTAAGCATAACAAAAATAATACTAGCACGTAATAGATGAGAGAATGAGAGAAGAGAAAGATAGAATGGTCGTCTTTAATTCACACGATAGAATGAGAAGAGTTTCCTTAGCACAATGAATAAAACCAACAACAATAGGAGTAGATTACATGTCTATTTATAGGGAATGCATTAGGGCAACACTTTGCCTAATGCTTCTAGAAAACTAAAGCTAAGTCACGGCCCATAGGGCTTCTAATAGGGCTGTGACATCTGATCTAACATAAAGCCCTTATAAACTAAGCAACCTTGTACATAATACTGACCAAGACTTGGTTACATATGAAATGTGTTCCCAACAATCTCCCCCTAAGGATTGGTCATCAAGGTTGCTTGACGTCTTCTTTGCTTCTTAGGCTTCAACGTCTTTTGTATCTTTGTTCTTTGTTCTTGTTGTGAGTGATAAAGTAATGTCATGATCTGCCTTCCACCAACATTCTTTAATCCTGGTGATTTTACGTTTTTTCCACCATGCTCATCCTTCTTTTAACTTTGATTATTATACTTCAAGTAGTTCTCACTTCTTTAGCTTCAATCTTTGACTTTTAAATGTTTGCTTTGCCTTGGTCTTTGTGAGAACTTTCTTCGTGATATTAGCATGAGCATGATGGAAATAGTGGTGGTGGAACTCCTGGTCTCCATGAATACCTGCATGTAAACAGTCAGAAATAATTCATCCGGCACTTACAGGTTCGGACTTCGAGATTGTCAACAGCATAGTGTGAAGACTTTATCTAGTCCTTGCCAAGGCCGTTCCTGAACCGGATGCCCCCAAGAGAGCTAACTCAGATACACCGAAGTGTATCAATGATGAACTCAAATAAGTACATTTTATTATCATCATTTATCCTATTTATTTGACTTGTTTTAAACTTGAGAAGTGAGTGTTAGGGTGCGTTTAGTTGGACACAAAATTCTCCTGTTTTCTATCTCTAGTTTTGTAAAATTTGGAAGGGAAATGTATCTCCACAAAACACTTGAAAATGTAGAAAACGCGTTTAGTTAATGTTTGTATTTTCTATTTCGAAGAAGGGTTTTGGATTACAAAGGAAAACAACTAAAATTTGTTTTGTAGTTTTCCTTGTTTAGTTAGGAAATAGGATATTTTGTGTTTTGCAAAATATTTTGTTGGAAAACGTTGATTTGAGCGCGATCTCTGTTTTCCTTATTTTTCACAAAACATTTTGTAGGAAACAAGGGTATTTTCCCTCAACTAAACGCACCCTTATTGTTTGTAATAAAGATTAATGCAAAAATGAAAATGCAAATTTAGCTTGAGAAAGCCATGGTTGGGATTATTGCTTTGTAAATGAAGTGTTTTTTACGATGGGCAGAGGCAAATTAACTTGACTTGATCGTGGATGATAATGGCCATAAATGACGGTAAATATATGAGGATTTATGTGTGAGTTGTTTAAGTGCTAAATAAAATATAGGGATTATGTCGTAGAATAACAATTTATTTTTCCAAACGTATTAATTTGGTATGTAAACTTTAAAAAAGTTATAGAAAGGTAACAAACTTTTATAAGTGTTCCAATTTGGTATATGATAGTAACGTGTCACGTTATAAATGGTGCTGCGTGTCAGACTTTCAGGTATTACACGTCATCATCACGTACCAAATTGAAACACTTATGAAAGTTCGTTACATTTCTACAACTTTTTTAAAGTTCACGTACCAAAACCTAATCCTAAAAATATATTACGAGTAGTATGTTTTGGTTTGTTAAGACTTGTATGTTGTTGGTTTTTGCACCGAATAGGCATGAAAGTCAAAATACTTGTGTTTATGATTCGGTTTTATAACTAAGTTGTGTTTCAAGGATGGATATTAAGGTTGTTTTTGTTGTAAGAAATCTTGATTACTTAGAGAGAAAAACCAACAACATCTTTGTGTTTGTTAGGTGAAATAAACATTGCATCTGGTACATGTTATAAGAAAGTGAATGTGACTTGGATTTATGTGAAACTCATATATGATAAGTTAAGAGATTTGAGAGTACAGTTGTGATTTGTGGTGTAGGAATTTAAGTGGAGATTAGATAAATTTGTTACTGGTGAAGTGATGTTCTAAAACAAATTGAGTGTGGTTTTTATTCGAAGTTGTTTGTGGTTTTTAGAAGATTAATGGAAAAGGATGGGGGTGATGATTGGAGATGAAGATGTTTAAAGAAAAAAGAAAAAAAAATAATAATGGTGGTGGGTGGTGGTGGATGGTTGTAATGGTGGTGGGTGGTGGTAGATAGTTGTAATCATTGGTGGTGGTGATCGGAGGTGAAGAAGGAGAGTGGAAGAAGACAAGACACGAAAAGACCAAAATACCCTCATGTGCAAAGCACATGGACGAGTTAACCGACATTGACTAACGAGCGTTAGTCAAAAGGACCTGAGTGAATGCAAAAACTTTACAGTAGGGACCTTGGGCATATTTATTTTGTTTTTAGGACTCCCCGCGTATATTGGGTACAAATAAAAGGACGAATGGTGTATTTTACTCTTATAGTTATCAATAACAATTATAATGTGTTTGGCGGAAGTAGCATAAAGCAGAAACGATATATTTTTTCGTATAAAAATGTTTAGTAACGTTGTCGTAGCAGTAATCATAATGTGTAAAATAACTCTTAAATGTTCAACGCTTGTAAATGCTACTTCACGTAGCATTGGAAAAAGAGCATTTCAAAAAAGAAAAAGAAAAAGATAATGTAACTGGTTGCTTGCAAAATTAGAATTAAAAACCACAATGCTCAACACTCACCGCTTATAAATACTTTAAACGCTCTACGCCGAGCACACCCTAAACATTTTCTGAAACCGGACAACAAATGTATCAAAGTCATTAACAAATTGTATCTAATTTCTTTTGGAGTGATCAATGGTTCCAAGTCCACGGTAGTTAGTAATTTTACTTTAAAAATCAAACTCACACATCAACGTTTCCACATGTTTTTGACAAAATTTGAACCGATTAACTTTTGGTTGAAACCATAGGTGTCTCAAGATACCGACGGCCAAATATGACCCGTGTGTGTTTTCTTCAAGGTTATATTCCGCAAAGACGAATTAACTTACGAATGTTTAACATACAATCGTGTACAATCGCTCTCTCATGTACGTTTGGTGCATTCAAACTTGCACTCCAACGCAATTTAGAAGTCGTTGTCTCTTACAAGCTTATCATCCTCACATAATATTTAAATTAATCTCTTTCTAAAGATTTGGTTGTAACAAAAAAAGTAATATATGCTATTTGAACAAGTTACTTTCTCGTCCTCCGACTCAAAAGCATGTGTGATTGTTACTTTCTTTTTCATACAATTACATACAAGAAACTACTAAGCAACACATAATATTTATTGAACATGGCTTAGAAGTGATTTATGAAATAATCAAATATAAAAGTAGTTAAAATTCAAGTTCATTTTTATTAATCATTATATGATAGTTTAATTGCATTACAAGTTTTTTTTTTTTTTTTTTTTTTTTTTGTGAACATGGCTTATAAGTGATTTATGAAATAATCAAATATAAAAGTAGTTATAATTCAAGTTCATTTCATTAACCATTATATGTTACAGTTTAATTGCATTACATTATTAGTTTGTGACACTGATATTCACATCAATGACAACTAGTTTGAGACTTGTAAAGCCGCCATGGCCCAAGGGGCTGTGAACACCATCCATCTCTTATTTTAAGAGAAAAGTTTTGATACACATATACAGTAATACGCACGTGTCGTTGTGTAAAGTTAATATAAAAATATATATTCTTCGTAACTATATAAACGAGCATGGAAGCCCGCGCGTTGCAGCGGGTTATTCAGATAGTTGTTTTTTGTTGTACGATGTGTGTTTTACGTTTTGTAGGTTCACAATTATTTCGTTTGTACGATGTAGTTGATCATTAAATTCATATAATCATTACATGTTAGGTTCTTGAAAATTTAAAAAATATATATATTTATTTTTTGATTTGTTTTTTTCTATAATTTTTTTTCGAATTTTTTTTTTATAGGATTTTTTTTTCTTAAAGTTTTTTTGAAAATGTTTTTTTTGAAAATATTTTTTCAAAAACTTTATTTACCAAAATTTTATTTTTTCGAAATTACTTTTTCAAAAAAAAAAAATTAGAAAAAAGATTTTCGAAAAAAAAAATTGAAAAAGATTTTTTTTTTCTGCTATTACAAAAAAAATTTATTAGAAAAATTAATTTTTTTTTCGAAATTATTTTTTTTTTGGAAATTAATTTTTTTTCCCGAAATTAATTTTTTTAGAAAAAATTAATTTTTTCTTTTTTGGAAATTAATTTTTTTTTTGAAATTATAAAAAAATTAATTTCGGAATTTCTAAAAAAAATTAATTTTTCAAAAATTAATTTTTTTTTTCGAAATTATTTTTTTTTGCCAAAATTTTTTTTTTCGAAATTAATTTTTTTTTCCGAAATTAATTTTTTTTTGAAAATATTTTTTCAAAAACTTTTTTTTTTCAAAATTTTATTTTATCGAAATTATTTTTTCGCAAAAAAAAAAAAGTTACTGTAGCTACAGTACTGTTCATTTAACTATGCTGCACTGTAGTAGCGTTCCTGCCTTTTTAATATATTGATAATTTAGTGAAAGATCTTACTATTGAATGAAGTATATGGTTCGGTTCTATTTAAACATAAAAACCAAACCGATGAAATCGAACTGGCAAAATACATTTTTGTTTTGATTGTCTCTTGAAACTAAGACACATAAAAGGTTCTGTTATGGATAATTATTAGTGGATGTCCATATAACCCATAATAGGCCCATGGCCTATGTTAGCTATTAGGGTTTTTGCCCTAATGTTTGTCTATATATACTCTTTGTAAATCTCATAGTTAATGATCAATAAGAAGAATATTCATTCCCTCAATTCTTGTTCAGAACACGTTATCAGCACGCTCTAACTATGTTTTCTTAATTTCATGAGCAAGAAGGCTACAAGTAATTCGCTAAGAGGTCCACGCCAAACGGATTGGATTATTTTTTTTATCAAACCTCGGCAGGTATCGACGCAACTCTATATGATAGTTATGTGCCACGTGTATATTAACTCTATATGGTTGTATATCATTCTCGTGTGCTATTTATCATATATTAGTATCGTTGATATTTAATACACGTAAACAAGTAAAAGCCTTATTATCGTAGGATTTGATGTTTATAAGAAAAAAATATAATAATTAATGAAAAAAGGATTGCATGCTATATATATTCTATGACGTTGGGTGCTATACTTATGTACTTAGAATTTTGTTAACAATATAAATTGTTTAATTATAATTAGATCTGAGATTTTGTTATATATATTCGTAACAACTCATCACTTTGGACAAATCATTGTTTAATTTAGTTTTTACTAAGAGGAATTTTTGGTGTTATTAATTTTGTAACAACTCATCACTTTGGACAAATCATTGTTTAGGACTCAGTTACAAGTTTAATTAATTTGTCTATCCAGATTTTAGTACTATACTACTATGTATTATATAAGGGTTAAGTTCATATAAAGGTTAAAAGAACCATGTTGCTTATAACATATATTCACGATAAGCAAGTGATTAATATATAGCTCATAAATCGTGGCATGTTGCTTATTACAGTATATACTATGTTTGAAATCTGGATTTTACGTTTCAAATTATTTATTGTTGATTTATATATCATGCTAATGCATGAATAGAATTTAGTTCACTACACTGAAACAAATTTAATTACGAGTTAAAGTGGCTTAATTTATATTATTAATGGCTACATGTTTTCAAATATGAGATGTATTTATACTATATAAAAGGACTTGATTTAGTATATCTATATGCTTATTGTGTTTACATCGAACATTAAAATCTTATTGGTAATGAAAGATACGCGACACCATTTTAATCATCTGATCGCATGCACTACTTGATGCATGTATGCATCTTAAAGTTTTATTAGCACATGATCAGACTATGAAAGTGAATTGTTTCTTATGTGTGCACAATACTTGTCACTGTATTCTTATCTCCTTTTCATTGGTATTGCTATATATGATCACCAAGATAAAGAAAAAGATAATCATTTAATAGATGTAGCATGCATGGTCTGATGGTCACATGTTTTGTGTTATTTTTCATAGTGGCACTTGCCACCACTAAAAAGCATGTTAAATAATGTATTTAGAGTGTTAACGGTCTGTTCTGTGCAAATATAACGAATGCTGCATTCATAGAAATATTATTCGACTTTATGCGCCAATATTTCACATAAAGTCAAGTGCAGTTGAAGCAAGTAATCTTCCCAAAAATCTCGCTATGATTGTATGCACCTCAAGCTACATTAAAAAAAAAAAAAAAAAAAAAAAAAAAAAAAAAAAAAAAAAAAAAAGCGAGTTCGGTCTCACAATTTCAGTGTTAGATCTGAATTAAAAAGAAAATATATAACGGTGAAAGATCCGTTAAATATCTAAAAGAAAGATTTGCCCATCATAAGCAAGAGATTCTTGCAAATGCGAGCACATTTTTTTTGCAATATTAAGTAGTACATCTGAATGATGAAAAGAAAAAATGCGGTGAGATGGTTAATGCCTCGAATATACTCATATATCGAGAACGATGCTTTGATATAAAAGAAATGGGCATGTTTGAACAAACACGATAAACTTTGTTTATGATAATAAAAATGATATCCCCGATGGTCCTAAAGACCATACTGATGATGAAACTTATTTGGAAGCTGATGATTTTCTTACAGATGATTAATTGGTAGAGTCAAGCCATGAATAATTTTTCTTTCAGTGTTTTGTTAGGAATTTTCTTTAAGTGTTTGGTTTGAAATTTTCTTTAGGTGTTTTTCTTAGGCTTTCTTGATTATGTTTGGATTCCTATTATTTTTGGCTATGAATGTTTTATTAGGCTTTATTTTATTTATTTTATTTCTTTGGTGTCCATTATATTTTTTTTCGAATTGATAAATGCTTCAAGACTTCAATCTGTCTTTACTTGACACATACCAATTTTATAATAACACATAACCTATTTAAGGCTATCTAGTTTGTTATGTGATCTGAGTTATAAACATGTTTATAGCAATATAGTTGAATGACGTATACAGATTTTATTTTACATATTATTGTTTTGTGGCCAAGCATAGTAACGTGCATAATTTATTTATTAATTTTTGTTTCTGTAAATTCTTTAATGGACATTATGTTATGATATATGATGTATATGTGTTAAGAATATTGTGCAACTTGTATTGATTGGCAAACCGGTTCGACCATTCCGGTTTAGTGATGATGCGAAATATATAGAAGAATGATGTGTTTCTTCCAAGATAAATTTTTATTGTTCTCAGTGGAAGTTGGTTATTTACTTATCACCATAAAATACAAATAAGGACTTGCTTCCTTAAATTGTGGAAAAATATAAAGGGCATGTATGTAGGCCTATACATGTGCCATATGGATCATTTTGATTTATAAAATCGATGCATCGTCAAAATGATCATCAAAGACGCAACTTAAGATTAGCGTGATTAATGGCTCGGCTTATAAAATGCGAGCACAGTTTTCCAAATTAAATTATTAAAAATGGTGGTGAAAACTTCCAAGTATTGGGCGATTATTGGAATAAGTGTTGAACATAAAAGTAGCCCATGTTCATACGCGAATTGCTTTTGTTGAAACGTTTATAAAACGTCTTCAGTTGATTGCAAAGCCAATAATATTGTGAGAACAAAACTTTTAGTTTATGGGGCATGTTATGACATATGAATCGCATCTTGCCAACAATCTATAATGAATCCTCCCCGTTAGAATGGTTTTGGTCACAAACCAAATTTCCCATGTGAGATTTTGTAATTGTGTGATATATAGTAAATACACTACAACACACAAAATGGGATATTTAAATTGATAATTCATTCAGGGGGAGAGAATGAGCAGCGAGAAATATGGAATGAATTATGATATAGATGTTGATCCTCACATTAATGAATATGAACTTAAAGTTTAAGGGACAAATAACATTCCAGATATAGTAAATGCCAGACATATTTAGTGACCTAAAGAAAGTGACTAGATCATATTATGCATCTATTGCTCCAATTACAATGTGTGTCCCAACAGTAAAATCATTGATTGGTAGTAAGTCTATGGCACGTCTGCAGCGTGATAGACGAATCGATTCCAAATAAAAAGTCCTCGAATGAATAGATAAAATGGAGCAATAAATTAAGATGGTCGAATCAAGGTAATAAAGACCCCATAATAGTCTCTGAAAGAAAAACTAGACATGAAAGGATATTGAAAACCCCGGCTACATGAAAAAAAACTTTGAGATCTCAACAAATGATAGAATATAATGTCTAGTAAAGTGTGGAATCGAAAAGAACTGAAACGACGTCGATAATACTGTATATAATAATGCGCATGATAAATACAAGGTGAGGATTTTGGATATCTACAAGAAGTGTAGTTGTAAAATGAATGACCAAAGAATATAAAGACGCAAGTAACTAATGAACTATGAAAGTCTCTTATGATGAAACGTGATTATTGGGTGAAATCCATACACATGAATGTTATGAGAAAGGATATTTAATGTTATGTCTGGCAATATGAGAAATAAATTGTATGCGTCTAATATTATAAAACAAGAGCTCATTTTTGTTGAGATTCCTTAAGGAATATAGAATGCATGAAACACGTGTCATGATTTAAAATTCTCGAGAATAGTAGTTGATCAAATTGAACCACAGTAAATCAAATATTTAAATATTTTCAAGGTACAAAGGATATGGGTTTATATTTTACTAACCCGTCAAAACAAGTTTAGTTAGTTTTGCAGATGCAGGATATATGTTTAACTTACAATGATCGATCTCAACATGGATATATTGTTACAAGTGGCGAATATTTTTTCTGGCATTTGATAGAGCAAACAATCAAGGCGACTTCATCAAACCATACATAAATTCTGGAAAGGAGATAGCAACTATTGCATGAAGATAATGTAGCATACCTTGCTATATTCAAGTAACGTTACATCAAAGGCGACAAGACACTTCTCATTCCAGTGATGATTTCGTTGACCTATTTACAAGATATCAAGTGATGTAGTCATCAGAGGGAGATAATACGCGCTGCACTCTTTTTGTCCTTAGTCATGGTTTTGTCCCACTGGGTTTTCCTGGCAAGGTTTTTAGTGAGGCAGCATTCCCTAAGCGTATTAACAATATGGACATCCAAGAGGGAGTGTTATGGATAATTATTAGTGGATGTCCATATAACCCATAATAGGCCCATGGCCCATGTTAGCTATTAGGGTTTTTGCCCTAATGTTTGTCTATATATACTCTTTGTAAATCTCATAGTTAATGATCAATAAGAAGAATATTCATTCCCTCAATTCTTGTTCAGAACAGGTTCTCTTTTATAATGTTTTGTAGCCATTAGTTTTTTATTGTTATTATTGTGTTACTTAACTACATATAAACAATTATCTTCTATGAGTTTTTTTATGCCCGTTAGTTTCTTATTGTCATTATTTTGTGTTTCTTTATTATTGAAACTTAAAAACGTTATTTTATGACGCATTGGAAATTCGTCAATGAAATCACCTTGATAAATCAAGAAACCGAAAACCAAACTGAAAAGAAACAAAAACCTCAAAAGCCGAACCTAAATAAAACCGAAACAGAAAGGTTTCAAATGGCAAAAAACCAAACAGTTTTGGTTTAATTTCGGCTGTAGCAAAAAAGCGAGCCAAACCAAACCATTATTACACCTACATCACACATTTAACACTCACAAGCTTAACGAGAAGCATCACGTAAGGAATTGCAAGGAAACACTGATAGTAGCAGATACCATTCCCACACGGGTTAAAGACACACGTCACAACCATGCCACATCATCTTTCCCGTTGGTACTCCATTTACATTAACTCTATATCTAGACTTTTGCCGGGTCTAATTGCTACACCTATCTCAATTAGTACTATACTCCTATGTCACATAGTTATTATAAAAACTAAATACCAAAAGTCACATATTTCTACTTCTTTTAAATCATTTCCCTTGTTATTGTTAAAACATTATTTAAAAAGACATATTATTGTTAACACTTTATTTTAATGGCAAAATGAATATTTTTGAAGTCGATGCAACTCATTAAACACCATATTTTTTTAATCATATGCATCATTCTCTGTTAACAATATTTATTAAAAAATATATTATGGAATGAATATTTTGTTAGCCCATATTGCTATGTATTATTATATCGGGCTCAAGCCCGTTTCTAGACCATTCCTATTATGTGTATATATGTATCCTGTATCTCGTGATATAAATCAATCAAATAAACTCATTCTTATCATATCAATCACATTGATTGAAAATACACAATAACATCGTACATAAATATACATAGACAAAATCTTCTAGACTCGGGTTTGGGCCCTTTGACTAATACGGGCTAACAAGAGGTATACCAGGACTATATTTTTTATTTCTTCGCTGTTGTTGTATATTTTGCTTCGAACGTTGTTTTTCTCCATTGCATGTGACATGTGCAGCACCAAGAATAACATTTCCCCTTCTATGATTCAACATAAGTCATTATTGGTCAATCTAAAAATCGTTCGTCATGGTTATCGGAGAATGATGATTTGATAGAGAAATATGAGTTGTGGGGAAACATGAATTGTGGTTAATTCTCTTGTTTAATAGTATAAAACAAAATTAAGAGTACAATGGTCAAAACTAATTAAAATTAAGTAATAATTATCATTTATTTTATGTTTTATTAACACATAATTTAATTATCTGGACATATATGTAATTTTTATAAGTTACGAAGGATATATAAGTAATTATAATTTCAAGTTAGAGATATATGTAATTTTTAACTTTTGAAGGAATATATATACAATTCTCTCCAGGTATTTTGATTGTTTTTTTCCTTCCTAAAAATTAATAAGGCTGTAAATTTTGCCATATTGAAAAAATAAATAAATAAATAAATAAATAAAAATGGTGGCCCATGTAATTTGAAAATATTTTGAAGCCTTTGTGGCCCTCACTCTAGCCCACATAAGGAATTTTGATTTTTATAATAAGAAAGTACTTTCCAAGTGACAAAAGTTTTATGGCCCGTTTGGTTTGTAGATGAGTTTATGATTAAGATTTGAATTTGGATATAAAGTTAAAGATTAGGATTTGAATTTGGTGAGAGAAAATATTATATTTTAATATAAAATGATTATTTAAATAGTTAGTGGAAGAATTAAAAATAATATATGATTTAAAGGTTTTTTTTTTTTTTTTTTTTTTTTTTTTTTTTTTTTTTTATAAAAAAAAGAATGTGAGTAAATGCATTGTTGGTCCCACAATGATGGGACAATTTTTCCAAAAACCCACCATTGGGTCCAGGATTTGTAGATGCTACATATTAAGGGCCCGTTTGGTTAGCCTTTTTAAAGAAAATATAGCACTTTGACCATCAATACAAGTGTTTGGTGGAAAAATTCAAACCTTGAAAATTGGGTTGATGCCAAATATAAATGCTTACACGAATCAGACATATTTGATGGGTTTAGAGGTATAAATCCTATATTTGTGAGCCCATATTATTTAACAACCACAACCTTTCTCTTTTTTCTTTTTTATTGTTATTTTTTAATACGAAAATATAATTAAAAAATCTTATATCATATTTTAATAATATATATAATAGATTATTTTATTATATTTTTCTCTCTCCTCATTTAATTTAAACCCCAAATTCAAATCCTAATATTTAACTTTATATCTCAATCCTAATCCTAATCATAAACCCATCTACAAACCAAACGGGCCTAAGGCATGAGACCCAATTGTGGGCCCCACGGATTCAAACCAAACAACTACTTTCTACCATCACCCCTAAATCAAATTCCTAACCCCGTCAACCAAAAGGGCCCTTAGATATTTAGTTAGGCTTAAGAAATATATATTATTATTAGTCTAATAAAAATTAATAAATCACTATCTGTAACTTATCGGTAACTTTGTAAGTGATTTGGCAAAAATATATTTTTGTTCTACCCATTTTAAGAAAATAACTTATTAGAACACAAAGGTATTTTTGCAAATCACCTGTAAAGTTATTTATACTACTACATTATTCTTTGAACGTATACTACTACATTATTCGTAATAGGTCAATGGTACATTTATTGAATATGATACATTTATATAAATAATTAAGTTAAGTTTTTTATCTTTTTTAGCTTTGGCTCTAGTTTTTTTACTCAGTCTCTCAAATCAATTTATGGTTGAATTTATTAGTCACTAGCGAGGGATAGTTTTCCACATTGAATGCATCTGCGTGTATCTTAATTTGGTTTTTGTTGATACAGTTAATGAAATAAAGTTTATTTGGTATAATTTAAAAGAATAGGATTTGAATTTAAAACAAATATATTTAATGAAAATCGTTATTTAAATGTTGTCAGAATTATAAAGAAATATATGAATTTAAAGGTTTTTTTTTTTTTTTTTTTTTTTTTTTTTTTTTATAAAAAAATATGCGATGTGATGCATTGTTGGTACTATATACATTTATTTCCAAAACCCACCTATTGTCGGTATTTGTTTGGGTGCTACTATTAAGCCCGTTGGTTTTGCCTTTTTAGAAATTTAGCCTTTACTTCATACAAGTGTTTGGTGGAATAATTACCTTGAAATATTGGTTGATGACAAATATAAATGCTTACACGAATCAGACATATTTGATGGGTTTAGAGGTATAAATCCTATATTTGTGAGCCCATATTATTTAACAACCACAACCTTTCTCTTTTTTCTTTTTTATTGTTATTTTTTAATACGAAAATATAATTAAAAAAATCTTATATCATATTTTAATAATATATATAATAGATTATTTTATTATATTTTTCTCTCTCCTCATTTAATTTAAACCCCAAATTCAAATCCTAATATTTAACTTTATATCTCAATCCTAATCCTAATCATAAACCCATCTACAAACCAAACGGGCCCTAAGGCATGAGACCCAATTGTGGGCCCCACGGATTCAAACCAAACAACTACTTTCTACCATCACCCCTAAATCAAATTCCTAACCCCGTCAACCAAAAGGGCCCTTAGATATTTAGTTAAGGCTTAAGAAATATATATTATTATTAGTCTAATAAAAATTAATAAATCACTATCTGTGAGTTATCGGTAACTTTGTAAGTGATTTGGCAAAAATATATTTTTGTTCTACCCATTTTAAGAAAATAACTTATTAGAACACAAAGGTATTTTTGCAAATCACCTGTAAAGTTATTTATACTACTACATTATTCTTTGAACGTATACTACTACATTATTCGTAATAGGTCAATGGTACATTTATTGAATATGATACATTTATATAAATAATTAAGTTAAGTTTTTTAACTTTTTTAGCTTTGGCTCTAGTTTTTTTACTCAGTCTCTCAAATCAATTTATGGTTGAATTTATTAGTCACTAGCGAGGGGATAGTTTTCCACATTGAATGCATCTGTCGTGTATCTTAATTTGGTTTTTACTTGATTGGAACCACAAAAACAAAAGTATAGTTGAAATGGTCAAAATTCTATACAAGAAAAAGGACCGCCACAAAAACAAAAGTATGATTGAACAAAAGTCGTTATGTTGAAATGGTCAAAATTCTATACAAGAAAAAGGACTACTTCAAAAGTCGTTATGTTGACTTAAAATCTCCTATGGCTGCATTTATACTTCATCATGTCGTTATGTTGGCTTAAAATCTCCTATGGCTGCATTTATACTTCATCTCATCATTCTAACCACTTCCCTACAAGGTCTAGCTGCACAACGGACTAATGATGGTTTGGTACCTGTTGGTGCATCACTCGCTGCAACACCCGATGCTAAACCATGGCTTTCGCCTTCTGGTGAATTTGCTTTCGGGTTCCAACAAGTTCAAGGAAATGATAATTTCTTGTTAACCATATGGTATGACAAGATACCTGACAAGACCATCGTCTGGTATCCGAGAAATGTTTCTATGGTGTCTCAAGGATCAAAAGTTGAGCTAACTAATGGTCGTGGGCTCGTACTTAGTGATCCTCAAGGAAGACAGGTGTGGAGTTCTGGATCCATTTCTGATCTAGCATATGGGGCTATGAATGATACCGGTAACTTTATGCTCGTTGGAAGCGATTCTCGCAAGAAATGGGAAAGTTTTAATTTTCCAGCTGATACATTGTTGCCAACTCAGATTATGGCGAGAAAGGGATCGATCAATTCGAGAATGAGCGAAACAAACTTCACCGTTGGAAGATTTCAGTTACGCCTGCTTCAAGATGGGAATCTTGTGCTTAACCCTGTATTATTTTTTGATTCTGCTGATGACAGTTACTATTCAAGTGATACTAAAGACGACTCCAATTCCACTAATTCTGGTGACGAATTGATCCTTGATGCGACAGGATACATGTATATTTTAAAAAGAAATGGTGAAAGGTCTGATCTTACAGTAAGAGACACAATTCCTTCGGGAGATTATTACTTCCGAGCCACTTTAGATTCTGATGGCGTTTTTACTCAATACTACCACCCTAAGAATCCAAATGGCAATACTAGCTGGGAAGTTATATGGTTTGAGCCAAAAGACATTTGTGGGGAAGCTAATAGCAGAGCGTGTGGGCTTAACAGTGTTTGCAGCCTTAATGCTAACCGACCGACCTGTGTATGCCCACAGGGGTTTACATTGTTTGATTCCAATGATCCACATGGTGACTGCAAGCCTGATTTCTCTCCAAGCTGTGACAAAGTTTATAGCGAAGATCAATTTGATTTCATCGAGCTCAGTGATATTGATTGGCTATACTCTGACTACGCGTTCATAGATCGAAGTAATGAAGAAGACTGCAAAACTTCATGTTTGAAAGATTGTTTATGTGCTGTTGCAATCTATAGGGGGAATAAGTGTTGGAAGAAGAAGCTTCCACTCTCCAACGGAAAGTTTGATTATTCTGGCGTGAAAGCTTTCGTGAAGTTTCTGAAAGGTGATCTTCCTCTTGGTGGCCGTCCTCATTTTTCAGGAGAGAAGAACGATCGGCAAAGTTTAATAATAGCTGGATCGGCTCTCTTTGGTACATCAGTGTTTGTAAACATCGTACTATCTGTTGTAATCTGTTTTGGTATCTTCCTAATTTACAAGAGAAAAATAAGAAAACTTGATCTAGGTGGTAACTCTGTTGAAACCAATGTGATTCGTTTTAAATATGAAGAGCTTGTTCAAGCTACTAACGGGTTCAAGGATGAACTCGGAAAAGGGGCTTTTGGAATAGTCTATAAAGGGGTAATAGGTACAAACTCTGTAGCAGTGAAGAAACTGGACAGAATGGTTCAAGATGGTGAGAAGGAATTTCAAACCGAGGTGAATGCGATTGCAAGGACTCATCACAAAAATTTGGTTCAACTCCTTGGCTTTTGTGACGATGGTAAGCAGCGGCTACTGGTTTACGAGTACATGAGTAATGGTACTCTTGCAAGCTTTCTTTTTGGAAACATGAGACCTAGCTGGAGTCATCGGTGCAGTATAGCACTTGGAATTGCAAAGGGATTATCGTACCTCCATGAAGAGTGTAGTACACAGATAATCCACTGTGACATAAAGCCTCAGAACATACTTCTTGATGAGTACTACAATATTCGGATTTCTGACTTTGGATTGGCAAAGCTTTTGTTGATGAATCAGAGTCGAACTAATACTGGAATACGAGGAACAAAAGGATATATTGCACCTGAATGGTTTAGGAACACCCCGGTTACAGCAAAGGTTGATGTGTATAGTTTTGGTGTCTTGCTACTAGAAATAATTTCTTGCCGAAAGAGTGTTAAGGGGAATGAGAGTGGTGATGAATATGGAGCAATCTTGACTGATTGGGCATGGGATTGTTATCAAGAAAAGATGCTGGACGTTTTGGTTGAAAATGATTCGGAGGCATTAGAAGATGTCAAAAAACTAAAAACATTCGTGATGGTTGGTCTTTGGTGTATACAAGAAAATCCATCTTTGAGGCCAACAATGAGGATGGTAATCCAGATGCTTGAAGGCGTTGTTGACGTGAACGAGCCTCCTTGTCCCTCCCCTTTCTCAATTTCCTTAAGTTAAACTTCAAATTGTTCCACCGTTTAATCTCCTACAAGGCTGCAGTTATAATTATGTTTTGAAAACCGTTGGTTGATTACCTAAATCTTTAATAATTAGATATGTGTTTGTGGCTGTTGCTCTAGCTCTTTTCCACTTGAATGTATGTAAAATATGAATGATTCAAGTCATAACCATGGATTCTGTATTCAGGTGTGCAGTCCTTTGCTTAATTTCTTATGTTATTGTTTAATTTCCGATCTACTTTAGATTCTGCTTGTGTCAATATTTTGAGCTCTTTCTGAAAAGAAACATATAAGAAATTTTTCAATATTTTTTTAATAACTTTAACATAGGAAATGCAAACTTTTTTTTTTTTTTTTTTTTTTTAATAACAACTTTAACATAGGAAATGCAAATTTTGTACTATTCTGAAAAAAAGAGATGATTTGTACATAAGACTTTTTACTTAATACAAGTAAATACATGTGTACGATTAATGCACGACCATTTTATGAGATTTCGGTGGCCTTTGTCATAACTAATAAACGAGGCCCTTAAACTTGTAAAATTGTTCGATATATATACTCCCTCTGTCTCAAAATTATTTTCAAAAGACAAAAATCACATAGTTTAATAAAAGTGAGATCACTTTAATTTTAAACCAGTCAAAGAGAATATTCATCCACTACATTCTCTAGTTTTTACTTAAATATGAAAGTTAGACATTTATTTTGAGACATACCGAAAAGAAAATATGGACTATAATTTTGAGATAGATGGAATAATTTTTAAATAACGGCACCAAAGAACTTTGCATCTGATCAAAGAGTTAGTAACATAGTATTGCTTGATATTGAATTGCATAGCATCAAGTCCCAATTATAGCACAACAATTAGGGCCTGTTTGGTTTGTAGATGGGTTTAGGATTAGGATTTGGATTTAGATTTAGATTATGATTTGGATTTAATGTAAGAGATAGAAAATATATAATTTATATAATTTTATTTATTAAAAACTTTGTTTGAATATTAAAAAAGAAGAAAGTGGCCCACCCGTACATATTTGTGTGGACATAAAGGAATAAGAAAATAGTACCTAACAAAAGTAGGCCTAGTTATCCGGTTTTCTCTATCCCCTTCATTGTGAGGTTCAACTCCATTTTTAAACCTCATTTTTTAACCAAACAAATCATAAGTGTCACATCAAATTCTAACACAATGTAAAGTAGTCAACCAAACGCACCCTATATTCTACTTGAAAATAAACTAAAATTCTAATAAATAAACAATTGTACATGAGCATGAAACAATATTAAATAATTCAAGACCAGTTACTTTTGTACTGCATTCATCCCAACTATATATTTTATCGTTTTCCTCTTTATGTCTTGTCTATTAAAGTATACTCCCTTCGTCTTAAAATAATTGTCCACAGACAAAAGACTCGCAGTTTAAGAAAAACATCATTATTATAACTTTCTTTTTCTTACTTTTTGCAGAATGACAGTTTTACCTATAATTAATTTATTTGAAACTTTTTTAATGTTTGTAATAATAACCTCAAGTGAGGGTAGTATGGTAAACTCGAACTAAATTCTCTATCCATTTTTGGAAGTGGACAATTAATTTGGGACAACCCAAAATGAAAATGTGGGCAATAAATATGGGACGGATGTAGTACTTGATTGTAAAAACTAAAAGAGATACCAGGTTGAAACTAGACAATTACTTGCGCATAGCAAGACGGTGTATAGTAGCATTAATGTGTGTGTGCGGTTTTTTATGATATATGAGTGTGAAGTAAATGAGAGTGAAGAAAGTTAATACTTTAAGTATTTAAATATTTAATAGGATGATCGCCTTTTATAAGTATGGGTATTTTAATCTAGCAACATTACTTATTTTTAAAGTTTTTTAGTTTTTAAGCATATATGTTTTTTTATAGGTAGTATAGATATTTTGACTTTTTTTTTCTTCCCTAAAAACTAAAAAAGTTGTAAGTTTTGCAATATTAAAAGGAAATAAGTTGGGCCATGAAGTTAGAAAATATTTGGAATCCTTTCAAGATTATTGCCCCCACTCTCGCTCACATAAGGAATTTTGATTTTTATACTAAAATACTTTCAAGGTGACAAAAGTTTAAATTTCTTTTGACAAAAGTTTAAATTTGTTTTAGTTAATTCTCGTAATGGAGGGTTGACCATTCGGTCGGTCGAGACCCAGGACGCGTCTCCCCCTCTTACAGCTCGTCCTTCGAGCGTGTCCCCTTTGAGAAAAATGAGAAGATGGTCGCTTATTCGACCGAGTCAATTGAAAAAATAAAAAAAATAAAAAAAAGCCCAGTAGCGCTTTGGTTACTGTTGGGGGTGTTTGGTAAAAGATTTTTTTTTCCAAAAGACTTAAATAATACTCTATACATTTCTCCTATAAATACCACGACACTTCTCATTTTTTTTAAACACGTAATCTCTTCTTCAACTACTATATACACTACTCTTATCCAACTCAAACAAATGAATTCTGATCAATTTTTTTACCGACTCGAATGAGAAAGAAGAAGTTAATAGGATCGAAGCACACAATACAACATCGCAATGCACACGGTACAACTCTCCGATGCATAGGGAGGGTCCCCTTTGTATTTTTGTGACCGGTTGTTATTGATTCAAACTTCAACAAATTTACGTAGGTGTCCCGTACCTTCTAAAGTACCTATCTTGACATTGTCATAAAAGAAATGCGAATTGGAAACCTACTTTGAACTTTCTACATCAAATTCCAAAAAACCCAAAGGTTACCAAAATCGTGTACATTTTGTATCTTAACTTTCTCATAGATAATTTTCTTTGGTTGCATAAAGTTAGAGGTGGCAAAACGGGCGGGCACGGGCCACGGTTCAAATGGGCTACGGGCTAAATGGGCACGGGATAAACGGGCACGGGCAAAACGGGCGCATGTTATACGAATTGCTTTAGAAGAGACCCAAAAGGCCAAAACGACGAAAAAAATTCCTCAAACGTAACAACTCATTATATTTAAAAAATTAAATATAAACGTAACACCTCATTTATATTTAAAAAAAAGGCTAGCGGCGCAGCTTGTTGCCCGTTTGACTTCCACCTCTATGTAAATCTAAATTATTTAAGGACACAAATCATAAAAAGGAAAAGAGAAAATACTAAAACGTTATATCTATAAGTTTTTCTTTAAAAACAATTGTAATGTTCTCTAATTGAGAGAAAATATGCGTCCGTTTGTGTCCATCTAACTTTCAAATGGGCAAGCCCATTTCAAAAAATGGAGGGGGCTAAATGTGCCCAAATGTATTACAAATTTGCCCAAATTTGCCTATTTTTTTGAGTTTGGGCACAAATTGCAACCTCTACATAAAATCCTTGTTGGAAAATTTAGTGCCCCTCCTAAAGATGTGCCTAAATAATGTTCACAGTGAAAACAGGAAGAAAAGCTACATCTTTTCCTATATATCTTGGCTGTTTTGACCAAAGGATCAGTATGGTTTTTGTTTTTGTTCAATACTTCAATAGATTTTAGGCTTCTCTAGCATTGGCGCTTCAACCTTTAATTTACATGATCAGCGATGCTTTATATTTCCTCTTGTAATAGGTGGTCCAAGTAATTTGCATATAAATTACCAAAATTTACAATCATAAAAAATGATAGCTTTCTTATGTTTAGGAATACATAAATACGTACATATCAAGCTGCAAAACAAAGCACATTCGTACTTAAATTCCCATGTACTTAGAACTATCTAAAAAATTGTGTAATACATAGAGCACTTAATCAACACATAACACAAATTAGCCCCTCAATGATACGGTCTGTTTTGCGGAGTACAAAGCATAGTTTTTTAGTATTAACCATGGGTTATAGAAAAAGGGAATGGACGTGGAGGTTCGATCACGTCAACAACTTCTTCAAGCATTTGGATGACTTTTCTCATGGTTGGCCTCAGAGATGGATTTTCTTGGACACACCAAAGACCGACCATCAAAAATGTCGTTAGCTTCATGTAGTCATCTAAGGCCTCCATATCGTTCTCAACAAACTCATTCAGTCTGCCTTCTTGATAGCAGTCCCATGCCCAATCAGTTAAAATAGCCCTGTCTTCTTTACCACTCTCAAAATGCACACTCTTTCGGCATGATATAATCTCTAGTAGCAAGACACCAAAGCTATACACATCAACCTTTACCGTGACGGGGATGTTCCTAAACCATTCAGGAGCAACATATCCTTTCGTTCCTTTTATTCCAGTACTTGTTCAACTTTGGTTCATCATCATAATCTTTGCTAATCCAAAGTCAGAAATCTTCGCATTGTAGTACTCATCAAGAAGAATATTCTGAGGCTTTATGTCACAATGGATGACCTGTGTACGTACTGCACTCCTCATGGAGGTATGATAGTCCCTTAGCAATGCCTACAGCAATATTAGTTCTTTGTTTCCAACTAGGTCTTATGTCTCCAAATAGAAAGACTGCCAAAGCACCATTGCTCATGTACTCATAAACCAATAGCCGCTGCTCACTATCATCACAATAGCCAAGAAGCTGCACCAAATTTTTGTGATGAGTCCTTGCAATAGCATTGACCTCGGTTTTGAATCCCTTTTCCCCGTCTTTAAACACCCTATCCAGTTTCTTCACTGCAATAGCGTTTGATCCTAGTATCCCTTTATAGACTATTCCAAAAGACCCCATCCCCTGTTCATCCTTAAACCCATCAGTCTCTTCGAAGAGCTCTTGATATGTATAATGAGTCACATTGTTGTCGACGGTGTTACTACTTGAATAAACATTTCTGGGCATCTTTATGTAGATCAGAAAGAAACCAACACAAATCATGCCGATTAATATGATATTTACAAACATAGAGGTACTTAAGAAAACTGATCCTAATATTATCAAACTTATACGGTCTTTATTTTTTCTTGTGATTGGTGGAGGGACTCGAGTAGGGCTATCAACTTTCTGGAATTTAAGGAATACCTTTTTATTAACTGAATTATCTTTCCTTCCGTTGGAGAGTGGAATCTTCTTTTTCCAACATTCATTGCCCCCATAAACTACAACAGCACAGAGGCAATCTTCCACACATGAGTTTTTGCATTCCTGTTCACTAGCTGGTCTCATGTGCACATAGTCAGATGATAGCCAATCAACATCAGTCAGCTTGATGAAATCAAACAAGTCTTTCGCATTATTTGACAGACCATCATCACAGCTTGGAGTGAAATCATGCTTGCAGTCACCATTCAGATCACTGGGATTGAGCAACGAAAACCCCTTTTGGCACTCACATTTTGGTCTGCCTTCAAGAAGATCACAAATATTGTTAAACCCACAAGCTCCACTACCTTCAGTGTCACCAGTTTTACATATGTTTTCGGGCTCAAACCATAAAACTTCCCAGCTTGAATCTGCAGTGGGAACCTTAAGGTGATAATATAGAGTAAAAACTCCATCAACACCTAGTGTTGCTCTGTGATAAAAATCTCCAGTCTGAAGTGCTTCTCTCGGAGTAAGATCATATCTTTGACCATTTCTTCTTAATATATACATATAACCGCTCGCATCAAAAACCACTTGTTCACCAGAATCAGACGTGTTACTAGAATAATAAGATTTATAAGCATAATTGGAAGTTATATCTCGAGTATTTAGAACAAGATTTCCATCTTGAAGCAGACGTAACTGGAATCTTCCTCCAGTGAATTTTGTTTCACCCCTTTTCGAATTCAACACTCCACCTCTCTCCATAACCTGAGTAGGCAACAGGGTATCTCCTGGAAAATTAAAACTCTCCCATATCTTGCGTGAATTGTTACCAATGAGCACAAAGTTACCTGTGTCATTCATAAGACCATATGCAAGATTAGAGATGGACCCGGAGGTCCATACTTCTCTGCCTTGAGGATCACTCAGTACAAGTCCACGTCCATTAGTTAGCTCAACCTTTGATCCTCTAGACACCATTGGATTACTTCCTGGATACCAGATGATGGTCTTTTCAGGGATCTTGTCATACCATATAGATAACACAAAAAGATCTTTTCCCTGAATTTGTTGAAACCCGAAGGAAAAATCGCCAGAGGGTGAGAGCCATGGTATGACATTGTCTGTTGCTGTGATTGACGCACCAACTGGTACAGAACCATTTGTTTGTTGTGCTACAACTGAAAATGGTATGAAAAAGGTGAAAAGAATGAGATAAAGGATTGTGGCCATTGCAAATTGCTAGAATCACTAAATGTGACTACCCGAAAAACATATGCGATGTTAAAAAGATAAAGATCATTGCTTTCAAGTCAAATGAAAAGACGTTTAGTGTCAACAAATATTTTTTAGTTAGTATACTTTTCCCTGTAAATGATCTTGACCGCTACATGCAATGATAGCCCTGTGATTACCAAACACATTTTAGCTGTAGTTTTGCCGTGGTCAATTTTCTTAGTCTTATAACGAGTTCTGTCACTATATGCTGTTAAAAAAATATTATTTCTTCCCAATCAAGACAAACCCATGAAAGAGATGCATGGAACAATTCATATTTAGTGACCCATCTGTAACTTCCCACCTTCCTGAACCATCTAATTTTTAAAAGTGGGGTATCATTCTGGAATATTTTATGTTGCATTTTGAAAAGTTGAAGTGATAACTGCAGAAACACAAACATGCTGATATAAAAGTGTTTTACTTCTATAGCAGACTCTTCTTTATTTTCTTTTTCCATTAAGTTGGCTTAAATAATTGATGACTTAATGGGCGACCCTCAACTTCATCACTTTATAATTTTGGTGTTTTTTTTTTTTTTTTTTTAATTAAGCACAAAAACAAATGACTTTGTGAATTAAGCTTCTTTATTATTATTATTAGAGTAAACTGCAAAATACATCCCTGTGGTTTGCCCAATTTCGCACCATACATCCAAATCTTTTTTTTCTAACATATACATCCCTCCGTTAGTAAAACTCAAACACAATACATCTACGAGGACGAACGGTGCAAACATTGTGTCGTTAATGTAACACCCCAACCCGACAAGGGTAAAGATGTCACACTAATGGTTTCATATCAGATCAAAACAAAGCATACATTTACAGTAATACAAGGGTTACAAATGAAATACTGAATACACAAGGTTACAAAGGGAAATTTCAATAACTACTAAGTCTAAATATAATGTCTTCTAATCATTGCTAATCCACAATAGCTATCAAAGTCTTCTAAGTCTGAGGTTCTCTCCACTCATAACCCAGCTTCCATCTAAAAACCTGCCGCACACGAAAAGAAAACGTGCGGCTGAGCTTAAAAAGCCCAGTGAACAGATATATAATAAACGAAAACGAAAACAAATGGAATTGAACAGATGTAGCATAATGAATAAGATATAAGTAAAGGTTTAAAGAGTAAAGGTTTAGGACAGTAATCCACCACGAGCCCAAACAAACCAAATCATATCATATCGTATCTTCATAATCATATAGAGGGGAGACCTCTCAGATAATCAGATAATATGAGGGGTGTCCTCATTCTTCAAATGGAGTAGCTAGCTCCCAGATATATGTGAAAGGCGTGTATTGCACACAGCACCAGTCACCAGACAAGTCATATCATATCAGATTAAATCCACTAAACAGATCAGATCTAGGATTGCAATCCATACGCCCCCCAGAAACATATATAATCCATAGTCAAAGTAATGCGCATATCATAATCAGAATGGGGACGGTGTGAGAAATCACTCACCCACACATGAGTCATGCCAATGGTGCATCAAAGACATGGCCAGGTTACCTTCCTGGCTAGGTAAACAGAAATGGCTCGGGTATCAAACTAGGAGTCAAGTATCATACCAATTCAGAGTGTCACATCAAAATGGTCATATATCAGAAGCTGCATATCAATATCTCAGAAGTAATATCAAAGGTCCAACTCAGAGTTTATCAGATCAAAGTTCATATTAAATAATCAAGTCAGGGTTCCGAACAACAGTTCGTTTCAAAAGTTTCTATCAAAAGTCCTTTTTAAAGCAACCCTTTATTCATGATTTTCATAAAACGATCCTTTAATGTAGTTTTCACAAAAATAATCTTTCAAAACGGTTTTTCATAAAAATAGTCTTCCAAATATAGTATTCACAAAGTTAGTAATATTTTATATAAAAGTGGTTTCGCCTCATTGATAAACATCTTCTTAAAATGGTTTTTCTCAAAACATTTTCAAGGCATAATTATAAAAGGTTTTCATAGCATAGCTTCATATCAGAGGTCATATCAATGGAATCAACAGAGAAGGTTCAAGCGAAAGGGAATCATAGCAGTCAACTCAGAAAATTTACGGATCAAAATACGAAAGAGATCATGAGAAACCTTAAAAGAAAGGTCAGAATATCTGTACCTTAAACCGCAATTGAAAACATATCAGAAAATGCATGGATCGGAAGCAACTCCATCTTCAGCGAATCTACACGAATTATTGATCGTCTAATTATTAATAACTTGTTTTAAATCAGATTACTCGTTTTAGTCGGCTTTCCATTTTTAGTAACTTTTCATTTATAGCAGCTTTCCAAAAATAGTAACTTTCCCGAATTAGTAAGTTTCCACATTTAATAAGTTAGAGTATTAAAATGTCAAATAATGAACTTTGGGGTTTAAACTGTAAATTATATGGAAATTTAAAACTCCGTCGTTTCATAAATTATATTAACGTATTCTTAACATCTTTTAGACCACGACCACCAAAAATACAAATATAAAATTCAAACTTCCATACACACCCATGCATCTCTCATTAGTTTAGGACCAAAGTCTATGCACATTAGCCATGTATACACGACACAACATTTTCATCCAAAACTTAAATACGTACTTAAAACACATGTTCCCTTTTCATTTATTAAGTACTAAGCATGCATGCACAGTTATTAAAATCTGACTTACATAAACTCACATGTTAACATGCATGAATTTCAACCAAAAGTAAACTACACATAAAACTAGTTGCATGTCTCTCATTTGAGGTTTAAAACCAGATCAATAAAGCGTATATCATTTACCACATCGAATGTGTATATCAAAACGTATTCAAAAACTGTCTTAAAGAGCCGAGCCCAAACCAAAATCCCTTTTCGTTTAAACAATTCGATTATGCATTTTATCGTTCCATTCGAAAATAAAAGTCGTGGTTCCCTTTATGTCATGCGAAAATAAAACAGAAGTTGTGGTCTCTTATTAAGCCGAACAAACATTACCCAACATCCATGCATGCAAAACAAAACCAAAATACACGACTCGACATGCATGGCACAATAACGTGGCTTTTCCTTTAACAAAACAAAGCAATCATATTCATGCACACATGCTAAGGTTTTTACGTGACAAGTCTTATATATTATTCACATCTTGAACATAGAAAATTATATATATTGTGAATGGGTTTATTTCCTTAATAATGACAAAGAAAATGTTACAAACTCATGTCTCCCTAGCGAAACAACTAATTCCCGATAGTCCATATGGGTTGGTTTACTGTGACAAAACAACGAGTCGCGAACATATGATTATTACGCAAACCGATTCAGGCAAACAAGATGACAATTACAAGGTTTACCATTCGTTATTATATGTGGTTTTTCGTTATGATTTTATGTGAGTTTTATTATTCGAATGAAAACATGTTTAACCGATTCACAAAGATATAAAGAAAACAACATGAACTGATCGAAAAGAAAAGAAGGAGTAATCGAACATGGTGGAGTATCGTTACCTTCAAAGTGTGACCAGGAGAAAGAAAACAAGACAAGATCGAGTACTAGCCACTCAAAGCTGAAACAACAATCCACTATCCTTGAACCAAAATCCAAAACCCACGACCAAAATGTCCTTGTCGAATAGAAAATACTATGCGTTATTACCACCAAACGGACCTACGAGTACACCTCCTTGATCCCTTTAACTTGAGAGCAAAATAAATTCCCAGGAAAACTCTATATGTGTGTATTTTGTGTCGATGTGAATGAGAGAATGAGAGACCGGATATACTAGATGGAAAGAACGTGTATTTAAATTTGGAAGTAGAATAAAAATCATTTTATGAATTGGAAGAATAAGTGCCGTGACTTAAGGGATGGTTACACAAGGTGTAAATCTTTTTGGATATATACCATATCACTAGTTCTTATCTCTTGTTTAGGTAGGTCTCCAAATTAGTTAAGGCAAGTTTGATTGTGTAGTGTTTTTAAAGGTTTTGGGTAGCAAGTCACGATTTCATACAAGTTGTAGAACTAAGTGTGTGTCGTGTGAAATGTAGGTCTAAGTTAGGAATTTAGAATTTTTTTTTATTTATTTGTTTAACTTAGGTTGATGTAATTTAGTTTTAATAATTACATAATACAAAGTATAGGCTTTAAGTAAAAAAAATTCAAAATTATACGTAATTTTAGGTTTACGAATTTTAGGGCTTTACAATTCTTCCCCTCTAAAAAGAAAATTTTCGTCCTCGAAAATTGTAGTCGCAAGGTTAAACGAAGTCGTAGCAAGTCGCAAAAAGTCGTCACAAACATTCTCACGCCCGAGGAGGTTCTTCCAAAAAGATCTTCAGACTGAATAGTTCCTCATGACTCAAATCAACATAAAGTAAGTTCAAAATCCTCAGAAGGAGACAAATTAGGTTGATTTCGATCAAAAGGTCCATGCAATATAAAATGAACGATAGGCAAATCTTCTAGAAAGCTCATATGGAATACGAACAAGATTTCAAATCAACTCAACTGTTTCAACAGAAGAGAGCGCTACAAAGAGTTCAAGATTTATAACTGAGGTCCACGGAATGCAAAACGAGAGTCCAAACTCATACGGATATCTAATGAACGAAGGCAGAGTATACGCATAGGTAGAATGAACCTAAAGTCTCACTAATCACGGTAAATCAGACGAAGATCGAATTCTAAACTTCTTAGGTACTCCCCAAGATATCCTATGGCCACAATGAATGCATGTTATATGGTGTAAGTATTATCACGTTGATCAGGCGTCATAATACTAGCACCACATAATTATGCCTTCATGATGATCATACTTTATCTCAAGTCGTAAATCAAACCACCTATCTTAATCCACCTAGTACTTCTATAGTCATCAAAGGTCAACCAAAATCGAATGCCAAAGTCAAGAGGGAAAACAAAACTATTCACACGAGTATCAAAATCCCAGATAGCCAAATTGAAGTGAGGTACGCCGTCACAAGCATCATATCTTCCACAATTCGTCAAAATCCCGCAAAACAAAGCCATCACCGATCATACGAAAAATAAACATGAACTGAAATGCTTCTAGGGAACTCAAATCATTAGAGGGTCTTATTACTTCATCACGAAACTTAAGAGATTCAACGGAAATAAAATTTAATCGTCAAGAACTTCGGCCTTCATAAAATCTAATCTTCCAAACATGAAGGGTCTGTTTCAAAGTTCCGCTCATTCAACACCTCCAATCTCTTCAAGTCCGGTTAATCTGTCTTCGTCTGTCCATCAATCGGAAAGTGAAACCAAAATCGGGAACTTGTGTCTGGTTCATCGAGCCTCCTGCAGTTCTTCTTGGAATGTGATGGTGTGTTGTGGCTTTCTGGCACGATCTTTAAATCTCTTCATCATCCAGTCTGCTTCCGCTCTCAATTCATCTTAGTACAACCAAGATGAATAGGGAAGTGAGACTGTACGTCTTCATCAGCTCTAGGTTCGCCATCTTGACTAGATCTTCTGCACCGCCCACCCTTCTGCATTGAAAGGAATGTCTTCACTCTTCAGGATAGCCTCCGTTGTTGTTAACTCCAGGTCAGGCAAAGAACACCGTTGTCTCAACAATATCCATTTCCCAGAGTGCACAAATGATCGTCAATTTTCTAACAAGGTGCAAAAATGATTTTCATGATCTTCCTTGTCTCCGAATGTACCATTAAGTCATACAATGACCATTTGCCCAAGTACTTACGAGAAAACATCATTTATCAAATTCACGAAACAGTCAGAGCTTTAGCTAATACCATTAGCGTCACTAACCATCATAGTAGTCGTTTACGAATATGGGGGTCGATTCCAAGAATAGACTCAATTCATCAGAAGGAAACTTCGCGCTCTGAATTTAAACAACCACATAGTCGTT
This sequence comes from Artemisia tridentata subsp. tridentata, assembly GCA_021014915.2. Lineage (NCBI taxonomy): Eukaryota > Viridiplantae > Streptophyta > Magnoliopsida > Asterales > Asteraceae > Artemisia > Artemisia tridentata. The sequence goes on from CP139505.1 coordinate 368,230,945, forward strand.
TCAGGGTGGAGGAATATTGGCTCCTAACGGTATTACGGTTCAGCTTCCTGTAATCAATATATATCTCCATTCACCGTCCTTCTTTATCGCGAACGAAACTAAAACACGCCCAGGAAATACACTTAGGTAAACTCACTTCCTGGTCTTCGATTGTTGCTCTTCCTGGTTGCTCAAATCAATTTACATGATCCCGGACACATCTGAAAGACACCTTTGCTTGGTGACTAGACAATCTCTCTGTATCAAGTCAAATCCTACTTCACGCTCCGATGGAAAATTTTGGTGGTTCGACCAGGAATCATATTCAAGATTCAGGGTGCCAAATAACGTTCAAGATAAGGTTCATGTTCAGAAGACTCAAGGTGCCAAAGAGCTCTCAAGATGAGGTTCATTCATTGGTGTACGAAATGGGTTCTAGGAAAACTTCATAACCGCGAAATTAACACACGAGTCTCCAGAGTAATAGTGATAGCAGAGGGTCTAACAATCGGTAATCATGGTAGGAGTTCAAAATTGTTGCAAATGTTAAAGGTGAGATATAGGAGGGTAGTTGTCAATATTCGACTGATCACTCAACAAATTCCTTGTCAGAATAAAATCGAAGTTAACTATCCAAAGAAAGACGGTTCGCAAATCAAAGCTTTATCATTCAAAAGTGAGGGGGAAAACATTCTTATACTCGTGGTTACACACCACAAGGCTTCTTATAAGGACAGAGATGGGCGAAACGAAATTGAATAGTGTCGGAAGATTCATAGATACTTATCAAAAGCAAGAGACAATAAGAGAATACATCAAGTACGTCATCGCCATGGAGATTCTTAGAATGACCGACGAGGCATCAAAATGATTGACGAAGGGATCAGAGGTCAGAGTCAAAATCTGAAGATAAGGATCAAATAGTGTCAGGCAATTATTGTGCAATTCTCAATGCCTTCAAGATTTAATCAGGTTCAAATCTTAGATGGTGCAAAGCATAAGCTTTCACTTTCCAAGAGTGGTATCCACAGGATCTAACCAAAAGCAAAGCACGAATCAGAGTGATGCAGAAGCAAAGATACTTAAACAAATGCCTTATAGTCTACCCATTCCTCACTGGTCAAAACTTACGTTCCTATAAGGGAATCTTAAAGCAAATTTTCAAAGGTTGTCCTATGAGCGCCTACAGGGGAAACTTAGTGGTCCTAACTTACACAGGCCAAGGGTAAATGTATTACGAATCGCAGCCTGTCTCTCTGAAACCATAATTGTAACACCCCAACCCGACAAGGGTAAAGATGTCACACTAATGGTTTCATATCATATCAAAACAAAGCATACATTTACAGTAATACAAGGGTTACAAATGAAATACTGAATACACAAGGTTACAAAGGGAAATTTCAATAACTACTAAGTCTAAATATAATGTCTTCTAATCATTGCTAATCCACAATAGCTATCAAAGTCTTCTAAGTCTGAGGTTCTCTCCACTCATAACCCAGCTTCCATCTAAAAACCTGCCGCACACGAAAAGAAAACGTGCGGCTGAGCTTAAAAAGCCCAGTGAACAGATATATAATAAACGAAAACGAAAACAAATGGAATTGAACAGATGTAGCATAATGAATAAGATATAAGTAAAGGTTTAAAGAGTAAAGGTTTAGGACAGTAATCCACCACGAGCCCAAACAAACCAAATCATATCATATCGTATCTTCATAATCATATAGAGGGGAGACCTCTCAGATAATCAGATAATATGAGGGGTGTCCTCATTCTTCAAATGGAGTAGCTAGCTCCCAGATATATGTGAAAGGCGTGTATTGCACACAGCACCAGTCACCAGACAAGTCATATCATATCAGATTAAATCCACTAAACAGATCAGATCTAGGATTGCAATCCATACGCCCCCCAGAAACATATATAATCCATAGTCAAAGTAATGCGCATATCATAATCAGAATGGGGACGGTGTGAGAAATCACTCACCCACACATGAGTCATGCCAATGGTGCATCAAAGACATGGCCAGGTTACCTTCCTGGCTAGGTAAACAGAAATGGCTCGGGTATCAAACTAGGAGTCAAGTATCATACCAATTCAGAGTGTCACATCAAAATGGTCATATATCAGAAGCTGCATATCAATATCTCAGAAGTAATATCAAAGGTCCAACTCAGAGTTTATCAGATCAAAGTTCATATTAAATAATCAAGTCAGGGTTCCGAACAACAGTTCGTTTCAAAAGTTTCTATCAAAAGTCCTTTTTAAAGCAACCCTTTATTCATGATTTTCATAAAACGATCCTTTAATGTAGTTTTCACAAAAATAATCTTTCAAAACGGTTTTTTCATAAAAATAGTCTTCCAAATATAGTATTCACAAAGTTAGTAATATTTTATATAAAAGTGGTTTCGCCTCATTGATAAACATCTTCTTAAAATGGTTTTTCTCAAAACATTTTCAAGGCATAATTATAAAAGGTTTTCATAGCATAGCTTCATATCAGAGGTCATATCAATGGAATCAACAGAGAAGGTTCAAGCGAAAGGGAATCATAGCAGTCAACTCAGAAAATTTACGGATCAAAATACGAAAGAGATCATGAGAAACCTTAAAAGAAAGGTCAGAATATCTGTACCTTAAACCGCAATTGAAAACATATCAGAAAATGCATGGATCGGAAGCAACTCCATCTTCAGCGAATCTACACGAATTATTGATCGTCTAATTATTAATAACTTGTTTTAAATCAGATTACTCGTTTTAGTCGGCTTTCCATTTTTAGTAACTTTTCATTTATAGCAGCTTTCCAAAAATAGTAACTTTCCCGAATTAGTAAGTTTCCACATTTAATAAGTTAGAGTATTAAAATGTCAAATAATGAACTTTGGGGTTTAAACTGTAAATTATATGGAAATTTAAAACTCCGTCGTTTCATAAATTATATTAACGTATTCTTAACATCTTTTAGACCACGACCACCAAAAATACAAATATAAAATTCAAACTTCCATACACACCCATGCATCTCTCATTAGTTTAGGACCAAAGTCTATGCACATTAGCCATGTATACACGACACAACATTTTCATCCAAAACTTAAATACGTACTTAAAACACATGTTCCCTTTTCATTTATTAAGTACTAAGCATGCATGCACAGTTATTAAAATCTGACTTACATAAACTCACATGTTAACATGCATGAATTTCAACCAAAAGTAAACTACACATAAAACTAGTTGCATGTCTCTCATTTGAGGTTTAAAACCAGATCAATAAAGCGTATATCATTTACCACATCGAATGTGTATATCAAAACGTATTCAAAAACTGTCTTAAAGAGCCGAGCCCAAACCAAAATCCCTTTTCGTTTAAACAATTCGATTATGCATTTTATCGTTCCATTCGAAAATAAAAGTCGTGGTTCCCTTTATGTCATGCGAAAATAAAACAGAAGTTGTGGTCTCTTATTAAGCCGAACAAACATTACCCAACATCCATGCATGCAAAACAAAACCAAAATACACGACTCGACATGCATGGCACAATAACGTGGCTTTTCCTTTAACAAAACAAAGCAATCATATTCATGCACACATGCTAAGGTTTTTACGTGACAAGTCTTATATATTATTCACATCTTGAACATTGAAAATTATATATATTGTGAATGGGTTTATTTCCTTAATAATGACAAAGAAAATGTTACAAACTCATGTCTCCCTAGCGAAACAACTAATTCCCGATAGTCCATATGGGTTGGTTTACTGTGACAAAACAACGAGTCGCGAACATATGATTATTACGCAAACCGATTCAGGCAAACAAGATGACAATTACAAGGTTTACCATTCGTTATTATATGTGGTTTTTCGTTATGATTTTATGTGAGTTTTATTATTCGAATGAAAACATGTTTAACCGATTCACAAAGATATAAAGAAAACAACATGAACTGATCGAAAAGAAAAGAAGGAGTAATCGAACATGGTGGAGTATCGTTACCTTCAAAGTGTGACCAGGAGAAAGAAAACAAGACAAGATCGAGTACTAGCCACTCAAAGCTGAAACAACAATCCACTATCCTTGAACCAAAATCCAAAACCCACGACCAAAATGTCCTTGTCGAATAGAAAATACTATGCGTTATTACCACCAAACGGACCTACGAGTACACCTCCTTGATCCCTTTAACTTGAGAGCAAAATAAATTCCCAGGAAAACTCTATATGTGTGTATTTTGTGTCGATGTGAATGAGAGAATGAGAGACCGGATATACTAGATGGAAAGAACGTGTATTTAAATTTGGAAGTAGAATAAAAATCATTTTATGAATTGGAAGAATAAGTGCCGTGACTTAAGGGATGGTTAGACAAGGTGTAAATCTTTTTGGATATATACCATATCACTAGTTCTTATCTCTTGTTTAGGTAGGTCTCCAAATTAGTTAAGGCAAGTTTGATTGTGTAGTGTTTTTAAAGGTTTTGGGTAGCAAGTCACGATTTCATACAAGTTGTAGAACTAAGTGTGTGTCGTGTGAAATGTAGGTCTAAGTTAGGAATTTAGAATTTTTTTTTATTTATTTGTTTAACTTAGGTTGATGTAATTTAGTTTTAATAATTACATAATATATAGGCTTTAAGTAAAAAAAATTCAAAATTATACGTAATTTTAGGTTTACGAATTTTAGGGCTTTACAGTTAAGTTGGACACGTGGCAATTATCTTTTTTAGGGGAGGGTAATTTGGTCCTTTTAGACCCGCATCTACTTCAACATCTTCTTCTACAAATCCAGAAACTCAAATCCAGAAAACACAAACACAAATCCCTCCGTTACTCTTATTTTTGTCATTTTATTATTGTTAACCTCTTCTTATACAAATCCAGAAACACAAATCAACAAACACAAACACAAATCCAAATCCAGATCAAATCCACAAACACAAACACAAATCCAAACCACAAACACAAAAACACAAACATAAATCCAGAAACCCAAATCCACAATAATCAACAAGCTCATGCCGAGACCTCTTAGTCTCGGTTCAAGCAACATCAGAATCCAAAACAATTCTACCCCAACTGAAATCGAAACAACATCATAACAAGCTTGAGAATAAGCTCGAAAATAAGGTTGGGAATAAGCTCACAGTGAGCTCTTAACCACAGTACACAAATTGATGAAATAACACAACCAAATGATGATACCAACCTATTTGTCTACTCGTTTATAACTCTAAACTACATTTACAATTCGTTTTAAATATCAAAACCGGTTTATATTACGTTTTAACACACACCGATTCACACAAAGTGTGAATCGTTGTTTGTATACGATTTTTGAAATACCCATTTGTTTACTTACCAAAGAGGAAAGAAAATAAGAAGAAGAGAGGCGGAGGTGGCGCGCGGTGAACAGATCTAGCGAGACACGACTTCAATCGACACAAAAGCTACTAGAGATGGTGGGGAAGGTGGCGTTTATGGTGGCGGTGGTGGTGTAAGGTGATGGTTTAGACGCGCGTGAACCACGGATCGAAGACAAGGAAGGTGAAATAAGGGGTTTGTTGTTGTTTGGTGGTGGAAGGCGGCGGTGGGTTATTGTTTGGCCAACGGCGGCTGTAAAAGAGAGGGGAGGGAGAAGTATTCTAGGGTTTGCAGTAAAACAATGAAGAGAGACAGAAGAGGGTGAAGTAGATTTGTGTTTGTGTTTGTGGATTTGATCTGGATTTGTGGATTTGGTTTTGTGTTTGTGTTTTGTGGATTTGTGTTTCTGGATTTGTAGAAGAAGATGTTGAAGTAGATGTGGGTCTAAAAGGACCAAATTACCCTCCCCTAAAAAAGATAACTGTCACGTGTCCAACTTAACGACACAATGTTTGCACAGTTCGTCCTCGTGGATGTATTGTGTTTGACTTTTACTAACGGAGGGATGTATATGTTAGAAAAAAAAGATTTGGATGTATGGTGCGAAATTGGGCAAACCACAGGGATGTATTTTGCAGTTTACTCTTATTATTAAGCTTTATTATTATTATTATTATTATTATTTTTGGTAAAGGGTTTAAACTCTCGTAAATTTATTACTCAAAAAAAAAGTTAAGTACATAGGACACGGGTGAATCCCGCATCTAAGCCTGTTACATAGGCGAAAACAAATGCACCATTTGTGCTTCAAACCATAACTATCATATGAATGACAAACTAGTCTTATGAACAACTATAAAAACTCCTATCTAATTTAACCACGAAGATTAATATCAAAAGAATTAGCAAAAGCCATTTGTTCTTCAGTAAGGCCCAAATTATCGAAATCAGTATCATCATAGGGGTCTTCTTCGTAATTCTTTTTCCATTGTTCGTACAAACTAGACTTCCCAACTCTAGATCCACTAGTAGAGCCTTTATTAACCTTTGGAAGATTAGCTGTCATAAAGCTCGCAGTTTCACCACACACATCTTCCACATCGCTTTCACTTTCCTCATTAACCAAACCAACTACCTTCTTGGTACAGTGTTCAAACCAACACCATCTCTATTTTGCAAATCCTCCTTTTGACTCGTAGCATTATTTTTCCACATCCAATGAATTCAAAACACCAAACTGATTAATCTTATTAACCATAGTACCTGATGTAGATGCCACATTTGCCATGTTGGTCTCCTTGTCTTTACTTGGTTTAACTGGTTTCGATTTAGGACGATACACAAAATTAGACTTTGGTTTATTCAATATCACCCCATCAATCTTCCTAGACGTCGAAGCCTTCCTTTTAACCTCCACAAATCCCCCATTTTGATCCTCCACCGAGTGAGACTTCGGACCAACCTGAGCTCCACGAACAGCTTGCCTTGGCGTCTTTAACAAGAAGGCAACACCTACTTGTTGGAAATGTGGCAAAACTGGTCACATTAAAAGGGATTGCAAAGGTGTTAAGGTTGGTGCTAAAGCCAATGGTTCAGCCACTAGTGGTTCAGGGAGTGGTGGTTCTGCCAACTCACTGAAAGGTCAGAATATGTTTAATAAATCTCTTCAGGTTTATTATGTTACATATGTATCTGAATCTAACTATGTGCAGGATGATGATGTTGCATGGTGGGTTGACTCTGGAGCAACTGTTCATGTGTGCAAAGATAGACGCTGGTTCAAGACTTACGAGTCACTGAATGATGGTTCTATTCTTCACATAGGAAATGAGTCAACAGCCCTGGTGCATGGTCGTGGTTGTGTAGATCTTAGTTTTAGTTATGGAAAGATTGTAACTTTGTTTAATGTTATTCATGTTCCTGATATAAGGAAAAACTTGGTTTCAAGTACTGTTTTGAATAATTGTGGATATAAACAAGTTATTGAATATGATAAATTTATATTGTCTAAACATGGTGTGTTTATTGGTTTTGGCTATTTGTGTAATCAAATGTTCAGGCTTAATATTGTCACTGATATTGTTAATTCAGCCTTTATGTCAACCTCTAAAGTGAACGACTCTACCCTCTGGCATGCTAGACTTAGTCATGTACACTATAAAAGGATGCAAGATATGTCTAAGGATGGGTTAATCCCAGCATTTGACATGGACACTGAAAAGTGTAACACTTGCATGTTGACCAAAATAACTAAGAAACCTTTTCAGGGTGTAAAACGTGAGACTGAGCTCTTGGAGCTAATACACAGTGACCTGTGTGATTTGCTTGTCACTCCCTCTTTGGGGAATAAGAAGTACTTTGTGACATTTATTGATGATGCTTCTAGGTTTTGTTATGTCTATCTGTTACATACTAAGAATGAAGCATTAAATAAATTCAAAGTACTTAAAACTGAAGTTGAATTACAACTTGGGTCCCTGATCAAAAGATTAAGGACTGATAGGGGAGGTGAGTACATGGATACTCTGTATTTTCAGTCTGTTGGTATAATTCATGAAACGACTGCTCCCTATACTCCGCAGCAAAATGGTATCCCTGAAAGGAAAAACAGGGTGCTGAAGGAGATGGTTAATTCCATGTTATCCTATTCAGGGCTGAGTCAAGCGTTTTGGGGTGAAGCTATGTTAACAGCTTACCTGTGTAGTCAATTTCGGCGAAATACCACTGGTATTTCGGATTTCGGAGGTCCCATAAAATTTCGTTTAAAATTTCGTTTCAAATTTCGCTACCGAAATAATAGGCGAAATTGACCAAAAATATACCGAAATTGACCGAAAATATACCCAAAATTTCGGTAGAAAAGGCGGTATTACCGGTTGTTATGTTTTTTTGGGCCAAATCAGTCAATAGTATTGATTTTGTACCTTGAATCCGTTTCCGGCGACGAATTCTGACGGCGGCGGCGCTGCAACTTCCGGCAAAAACCCAAGGAGGAAGAGAGGAAAGGGAAGAAAGGCTGGATCTATTTTTTTTTTTTGGAAAAGATACGGCTGGTGTGTTTTAGGGTTTAAATAAGTTTAGAATTTTTAACATTTAACCCCTCTATCTTTCACTATTTTACATTTAGTCTCTAAACCTTAAAATAAGTTTGTGTATTTAAACATTTGGCCCTCTCTATCTTTAATAGTTTACATTTAAGTCTTAAACTTATATATAAAAAATATAAAATTAATAGCTTTATAAAAAAAATTACCGAAATACCACCGAAATTTCAAAAATTTCGTATCTTGGTCCTTGACCGAAACACCGAAATTTTGGTCCTTAACTACTTAGCAGCTTACTATTTATTAAATAGGGTTCCCAACAAAAGAAACAAGATTACCCCTTATGAACTCTGGACTAAAAAGAAACCCAGCCTGAACTATCTCAGGGTCTGGGGTTGTAGGGCAGTTGTAATACTCCCTGATCCAAAGCAGAAAACTTTGGGTGAAAGAGGCATTGAATGCATCTTTGTTGGATATGCTGAGCATTCCAAGGCATATGTTATTGAACCTAATGAGTCTGTTTCAATTAACTCAATAATTGAATCAAGGGATGCAATCTTTGATGAGAATAGGTTCTCATCAGTCCTTAGACCAAGTCAAAGGATTCCAAATGGAACTAATGACATTGGTGTTTCAGAGGTTTCTGATGAGGTTGTGGTACAGCAACCTGAACCTGACTTCAGAAAGAGCAAAAGGATCAAGACTCCAAAGTCATTTGGACATGAGTTTCAATTATATCTAATTAAAGGTACAAGGGATGAGGTCTCTGACCAACACTCCTATTGCTTTAATGTTGAGGATGATCCCAAAACATTTGATGAAGCAATGAAGTCCCAGGATGTTGCTTTCTGGAAAGAATCAATAAATGATGAGATGGATTCCATCATGGGCAAAAACACTTGGGTGTTGGCTGATCTACCACCTGGTTGCAAACCTCTAGGTTGCAAATGGATTTTCAAAAGGAAAATGAAGGTAGATGAAACTATTGAAAAGTTCAAAGCTAGACTAGTCAATCAGGGCTTTAAACAAAAGTCAGGGATAGACTACTTTGATACTTATGCCCCTATGGTACATATCAGTACCATAAGATTGCTGATTGCTTTGGCATCAATTCACAATATGATTATTCATCAGATGGATGTGAAGACAGCTTTCTTGAATGGTGAATTGGATAAGGAGGTTTATATGAACCAACCTCAGGGCTTCATCTTGCCTGCCAATGAAAACAAGGTGTGTAAACTGATTAAGTCTCTGTATGGACTGAAACAGGCACCTAAGCAATAGCATAAAAAAATTGATGAAGTGGTTTTGTCTAGTGGTTATTTACTCAACCAGTCTGACAAATGTGTATATAGCAAATTTGATGAATCTGGTAAAGGAGTCATCATTTGTCTATATGTTGATGACATGCTGATGAACTCAAATAAGTACATATTATTACTATCATTTATCCTATTAATTTGACTTGTTTTACTATATTATGTATGAGGATTGATACTTAATCGTTTACTTTTGTAATTCTCAGTTGAAAACAAGCATTTGGTGAAACTTGGCGATTTTGGACTAATTATGGGGCAAAACATGCAAGAAGTTAAGAGTCTAAGGAAATGTACAAGATCAAGACTATTCTGCTCCAGATGCGCCGCATCTCACTTATGACATGCGCCGCATCACTATCAATATTTCACCAGATACGATCCAAGATACAAGAGGACATGCGCCGCATCTATAAATGGAGTTACGCCGCATCTTCTGGCGGTGTACGAATATTCCTGAATATTATAATCTTGGACCCCACGCGAAGTTAAGTCAATGCGCCGCATCTACTTACTAGATGCGCCGCATCCTACCCTCAGACAGAAACTATAAATACCTCAAGACCAGACGAATTCCAAGAAGAGCCTTGGGTACGACATATATTATAACCGAAGACCGAAGGACAGAAACCAAGGACGAATTCAGTCGAATAGCAAGCACAAGACACACCCAAAACGAAGATACAAGAGCTGTAAGAAGGTGCTGCATGTGTTTAATTCATTAAGTAGTTTTGTTTTATTGTGTTAGTAAACTTTAATTCATCAAGATTGGTGGCTTGTGTAATGTGACAACGGAAAGATTGCACTCCCTTAAAACTGCTTTCTCATTAATTAAAGTTTATATGTTGATGTCATTGGTGACTTTTATTAGTGCATTGATAACCTCTGTGTCTAGCTGAGCGTTGATCGGGTCGCCATGCCTCTGCCCTCGCCTGTTTATTAGATCGCCTATGTATTCTATGGTCTGTAGAAAAGTAGGAGAAAGATAAACGGGATAGTCATAAGTAATCATTAAGGGTTTACTCGCCGATAAGATTAGAACCAACGAGAAAGGACTTAATCTCGGTGCATTGCATCGAACTATACACTTCATATAACACTAGCAATAAAACAAGTGACAAACTACTTATCATAAGGACAGCCCTCTTATTGTCTCGAGTATTTATCTGTGTACGTGTGTGCTACTCGCTGATTCGTGCCTATTGGTTTAGTTTATTATTTAATTGCAACCAAATCGTGCCAGTCTCTCAGGCTGAACCCCCTTGCGTTAGATTAGATTGTATAGCTAACTTAATATATTAAAATACTGATTAGAATAACTAGATAATACGTTCCACTCTTAGTGATCGACACTCTACTTACCATTATATTCATACTGACCGGGTACACTGCTCGTTAAGTGTGTGTGTTATTGATAAGTCGGCTAAATATAAATTTAAAACTTGAGTAGGCATTAAAACTGCTAAACCGCAACGACACATCGCACGCATCACATGCTGATCTTTGGCACTGATCAAAATCAGGTTGACCTGAGAAAGGAATTCTTGTCATCAAGTTTCTCCATGAAGGACATGGGGGAGGCTGATGTTATCCTTGGTATAAAAATCAAACTTGAGAGTAAGGGAATTTCTATCACTCAGTCTTATTATATTGAGAAGGTACTAAGGAAATTTAACCACTCTGATTGTACTCCTGTGACTCTGTGAGTACTCCTATGGATACAACTGAGAAGCTGATGCTTAATACTGGCAAAGCTGTATCTCAACTTGAGTATTCTAGGGTGATTGGCTGCCTGATGTATGCCATGACTTGTACAAGACCTGATATTACTTTTGAAGTGGGAAAACTGAGCAGGTATACTAGTAATCCTAGTGCCCAACACTAGCAAGCAATTCAGAGGGTACTGAAGTATTTGAAGAAAACTATGGATTATAATCTCTCATATACTGGTTATCCTTTAGTGTTGGAAGGATACACTGATGCAAGTTGGATCAGTAACACTGAAGACAATTCGTCTACTAGTGGTTGGGTATTCCTACTTGGTGGAGGTGCAATTTCTTGGGCATCCAAGAAGCAAACTTGCATCACCAGTTCAAAAATGGAATCTGAATTTGTGGCTTTAGCAGCTGCTGGTAAATAAGCTGAATGGTTGAGAAACTTGCTTCTTGAGATTCCATTGTGGCCTAAACCTATAGCACCTATTTCTATCCGTTGTGATAATACAGCTACATTGGCAAAGGCTTATAGCCAAATGTACAATGGGAAGTCTAGACACTTAGGTGTCAGGCATAGCATGATTCGTGAGCTTATCATGAATGGGGTGGTATCTATAGAGTTTGTTAGATCTCAACAAAACTTAGCTGATCACTTGACGAAGGGATTGGCTAGAGACTTAGTTATAAAGTCTGCTAAAGGGATGGGTTTAAGGTCCAGCTTAGTCACTGAATGCTAAGACACCCAACTCCCTCCTGAGGAAACTTGGGAGCTGAGTTCAATGTGGAAAGCTGAACATTCAGTGGACTGGAGCACATGTTTTACAATCATCCCAAGGTTGTGCTCAGAACCTGCTGGAAAGGAGGATGAAGTATTTACTTCTTAATGGTTAATTTCTTTGAAAAAATGCTTGGCAGGAGCATGAATAAAGAGGAACCACCTATGTGAATGTTGAAGTTTTGCCGCTTCAGGGAGCTTAGGACTTTTGGCTCTTACAACATTTATGAATTGGATATGGACACATCGCTTGTAAAGTGTCAGGAGCGTTTAAGTGTTTGAAAACTTGTGTGTATTTTATCTTCAGGTATTCAAATGGGTTGAAGGATTCAATTCTTAGAACACCCTGATTCTCAAATATTTGAACGTGTAATGTACTAATATGGAAATTCAATCCTCAGGATATTTTCGTTTATGCACTTGTTTTGTTTAATGTTTTATTTTCATGCAAAGGAAGTGAACTAAATTTGGGGAGGATTGTTGGAAAATTTAGTGCACTTGAGGGATTAGTTCACACCTAGTAATGAGTCAGGAGGTACGGAGTGTACACCCATCAAGTCCTTGACTGCCCTGACTCAAATAGTGGTTAGGAGTAACTCATCAGAAGGTTTAATCTTTCACTGAGTTACTACTGCTAGTACTATGTTAGTACTGCTAAAGCAGAGTTAATACTGCTAGTACTTTGTTAGTACTGCTGATACTACGTTAGTACTGCTGGTATAAGTATGTAACTACTTTGACCTATTCAAGTGGCAGTTAAAACTACACTTATGACCACATTTAATTAGTCATGTAACCATTATTTTTGCTATAATGGAGATAATTATGAGGTAATTAATGGGCCGGTTAATCCTCATAATTCTATTTGACTAGCTGTAAGTACTTTCCTATATATAGGAAATCAATTAAGCATGAAGCATACATACATAAAACATAAACACTTGGATGCGCAAGGGTTATTGATTTGTGCCTAATTCAATAACAAACATTTGGTCTTATCCCAAGTAGATATTCATGATACCCAGGCAATAGGGTCGAATAGTTTACTTTAGAAAGTGATAACACGATTCCAAGTGATATCCGGTAACCATTCATTGGTACGTAGTTAGGTCATTGATTATCTTCACCCTGTTCTGGGCTAACCACAACCAACATAAGAAACCGTAAAAAACTATATGTTGTATAGATACATAATTTAACTGTTAATCTGTTATACACATGTGACTATGATATAGTTTATAGTTTGTTTGTTTCCTGACCTAAAAGCGGAAAACTGTCACGAGGAACAAGAGAGCATGCATACACCTGGACGGTAAGCCCAGGCGGGAGGCAACCGCGCATATTTTTCCATGCCTGGTTGTTCATCATATGGCTTTTCCATGACTTTCAGAAGTCGTCTCACCTCTTCAAAGTCACCTTGTTCAGCCATATCTATGGCACTCTGGCATAGATAGTTCCTGAGAATGTACTTTGGATTCACAGAATTCATTGAAGCTTTCCTTTCCTCATCCGGAACACCGCTAGCAGATAGCTACATATAAACGGAAACCACCATCAATATGCACGAAAACCACGTGACGATTTCAACCAATGTACTTGTAAATGGGTCAATTTGGGTTGTGTTTGATCTCTAATGTGTTAAACGGGTAAAAAATCTACTAGATTGCATTTTTAATGCATACAACCCCCTAAATAACTTATTAAAATATTAAAATAAGATTAAATTATTACTATTATAATATATTCTTGTGAAGATATTTGACCCACTAATTAACCGTATAAAAAATACCCCTTTGACCCAAACCTGTTTTGACCTGTTACCCAACCCACCCAATAGGTACATTAACAAGCCACAAATCGATTTCAATACAAATCCAGGGGTCATGTTACCTCGGATCTATAACGTTTTACCCAGCTGGTCCAAGCCTCCTTACGCTCTCTGCCAATGTCCAGCAAAGCAGCCTTGAGCGGAACCAGCAACTTTTCATCTGGAACATCAGAATCAGACCTGATGTTGGAGAGTAGCCTGAAGAAGTTTGTATAATCAACTTTGTCGACAGCCATGTTGTTCAGCAGTTCACCAATCAGCTCTTTATTATACCTTGGCAGGCCGAGTTTTTTGGTCATTATACCCTGATACTCGTCCATAAACTTACTACCATATCTACAATGAATCAAGAACACAGATTACAGATCATTGCAATAGGAATGGTACATAGCAAGAATACTAATGACTCGGAGTCTATATATTTCCATACCTTTCTATTGCATAATTGAGCTCCTTCTTATCTATAAGTTGGGCAGTTGAAAGAGCTAATGCAAACTGGCCTATATTCCATGAACCAATATCGGGTTGCTCTGCAAAGCAATACCTTCTCCCTGGAATATCAGTGGTGTTTGGAGTGAAACTGGGATCAAAGGCATCAAGAAATCCAAAAGGACCATAATCAATAGTGAGCCCTAATATACTCATGTTGTCGGTATTTAGTACACCATGTGTAAAGCCAACACCCTGCCATCTTGCAATCAATAATGCAGTACGCTCAGCAACTTCCACCAACCAAGCTGATATAAATTGAAGACAATTTAGTGAAGCGACCAAGTTTAAACATACATAACTCGGAAAAAAGCATCTAAAGTTTCAAATGTTTCTATATATTCAATTATTCACCTGCATACTTGTTTGAAGTTAGATCAACAACATCACTGTTTCCTTCCCCAGTGGAGAAAGATAAACCATCACTTTTACTCATATTTTCTATATGAGGAAAGTGATGTTTGATGGTGTAATCGGCCAAAGTTCTAACAATGTCGAGATCCTCTTTTCCTCTTTTAGCATGTATTTGAAATGAGCCAAAACGCAAAAAAGACTGGGCAACACGGCACACAATAGCACCAGGTTCATCTTTTGGATTGCCACTGTATTAAGCACAAGCTAAGATTATCTCAGACTATTTAGCACAAACATAACATTTTACTATTTTGACCTTATAATTTGTAATGCTGTCACGGTTTTTTTCATATGCGAGAAACATATGAAGACTGGACAGCCATTTAAAATGGAAATAATTCCTTGACTTATAAAACTTACTCGTAGAACATGTCACGGCTCACTAACTTTCCAGTCATTACAAGACTAAGTGCACGAGTCGTTGGAATTCCCAGACTATGCATTGCTTCACTGCAAAGAAATTCCCGCATGCTGCTACGTAGAACTGCTAAACCATCAGCAAAGCGGCTATATGGAGTCCTCCCAGCACCCTTCAGCTGAAGCTCCCATCTTTGGGACTTGGAATTTATAATCTCACCAAGTGTGATGGCCCGACCATCACCCAACTGGTCAGCCCACACTCCAAACTGATGCCCCCCATAACATTGAGCATAAGATAACCTGAGTGATAAGTAACCACTGTCATCAGCATTATAGAACAAAAAACCACTTCAGGAATATAAATCAAAAGCAATGCCACTTACCCTCCTTTTAAAGGAGATGCTCCCGAAAACAGTAATGGAAAATCAGGTCTTTGAAATCTGCAACAACCAAACCAAAATTCAGGATTACGGCATCTTCTCAAACAGGGGTGGTGACATAAACCAAAGCCAGCCAACTAGAGAGAAGCAATCAAGCAGAAATACGCTAATGATTCTCTTTTTCATAATGTACATAATACATAGCTAACAAAACCAGCCTCCTAGTCGTCAATAATAAAAACATCATCGTTTGTTGGTCCTATTACGAGCCTTATCATAAACTCATGCAAGGCATTGGACCTCGAAATGAGGACCCAAAAACATAAACTGACCTCTCAAATATCAAACTTAAACTTGGCAATAGTACTATCTATATATGCAAACAACTCACTCTTTAGGATCTAAATCAAGAATTTCAGCAACAGACTCTGACCACGCAACTAGCTGAGGGTTTTCCACTTCAGCAGACGGGGATACTCTCGAATAACAAGCATGAAGTACCTGAAACAAAAGTCATCAGTGACACATCAGATTTTTTTTTTACACATGGTTTAGACATAACTTCAACCTTAGAAATGAGATCATACATAAGAAAAATCATTAATTGAACTAAGACTAGGCATTGTTTGTTTTTTACAAGAAGCACTTATTTTCACTTTTTGTCTACAAGCGGGAAGAGGAAATGAAAGAAGCGCTTTTGTTTTTTCCTCTTAAGTCTGCAAGCGGGAAGAGAGAATGAAAGAAGTGTGTTAGTTTATTTTTAGACATAAGAGGCAAAAATGACTTTTTTCCTCTTCAATTTTGTAGATTATTTTTTTGTCTGATTATCATTTCTTGTATCTTAAAGACTTCTGATCCACCTCTTCTCTCGCAAACATGGTTTTGCACATCAGACATAAAACATCTTAAGAAACAAACGCAACCTAACTTATGCATAAAGAAGACCAGCGATGTCTTTTGCAAATAATTGTCGAGCATACAGTATATATAAATCTAGTAACATTGGCATTCCCAACCAAAATCGACATTCTATCTATGAGCTTCTACCGCAATTTTTGCTTCGCCGTCTCACAGTTGCTAAACTTCAATAACCAATAGGGCGAACCACGGAAAAGACCACTACCACCATGTATCACATACATATTTCTTAGCAATTAAATACGAAAAATCCCTTATCGTTTATTCGTTCTACTCTTATTACTACGCTAACTATTACGCGCTACCGGAAGCACTTTTTCCCTCTTTTCACTTCTTTTGTTTGCGGGCGCGCAGAGGTTTTTTTTTTTTTTTTTTTTTTTTTTTTTTTTTGCAGACATAATTTCATTTCTTACCTCTTCAAAAATTAGACATAAACATTCACTTCTTCAACACAAACCCTATCTATTTCTCTTAAATTCTTTTCTTTCAAAAAACAAACAGCTTTCTTCCACTTGCAGATGAAGACTTTAGATGTACCTCTTCTTCTGCAGACATAGTTTGCAGATGAGACATAAAACATATGAAAAAACAAACGCAACCTAACTTATGCATAAAGAAAACCAGCGATGTCTTTTGCAAATAATTGTTGATCATACAGTATAAATCTAGTAAGACTGGCATTCCCAACCAAAAACGACATTCTATCTATGAGCTTCTACCGCAATTTTTGCTTCGTCGTCTCACAGTTGCTAAAGTTCAATTATAACCAATGGGGCGAACCACGGAAAAGACCACTGCCACCAATACCAGGTACCAGATACACATTTCTTAGCAATTCAATTCGAAAAAACCCTTATCGTTTATTCGTTCTACTCTTATTACTACGCTAACTATTACACGCTACCGTAATCACTAAAATAGTGAAATCACACTTTCTCTTACACAGTCCTTGATCATATTAAACTAATCCAACCAAACCTTAAAACACACTAATCACAACTAACAACATACAAAACAGATGAAAACCCCATTAAAATATCAATCAAATTATAAGATTTTAACCTCGCGTGAAACGACGTCGTTTAGTGGATCACCAGGAAGCTCTCGAACAAAAGAGTGGTCCCAATTTAAGTCTTCGAGCTTTAATTTAATGTTTGCAGTTTGGGGTTTCGATTCTGTTGACATTTTCTTGATCGGAGGTTGAAGTACGACAGACAAAAGGGGGAAGTGTTGGGAGTTGATGATGTTTTACGCACTTGTACTTGTTCTTTTCTAGAAAGTACATACATTTATTGTCATTTTTTTTTTTTCTCAAATTAATTTTCCTTTTAAAAGTAGATAGAAAATGTAGATCGCTTATTTGAGTTTATCATATAACTCTCACTTAATGTTATTATTACAAGTATTAAAGCAGTTATAAATTAACTAGTTCCGGGAAGTAACACGGGTTTTAATGGTAGGTGAGGGGTTGCCAATAACACCCATCACGCGCCACCAATCATAAACACTCCACCATGTCACGTGCGATGAAGAGAGAGAAAGGGAGATAGTGGTGAGGGTGCTCACCATTCACGAATGCAAGCCAAAAAAATAACGGATAGTATTTGTGTAGGCCCCCCACCAAATGGTCACCCTTTACTAAAAAAACAAACTTTTGTCATTTGATTACATATAAATACACTTAAACTACATCATTTTTATACACAATTTCTCATTCTATCTTTAAATTTACTCTCATTATCATCTTTTACAAAATGTCTCAACAAAACACTTCAAAAACTAAAACCCCAAAACGTTGAAATCAAAACGCCCAAACACCCAATTCAAATTTCCGTCTCGGTCTAACTCCACCGATAAACTTTCGAGCCTCATTGTTTATTTACGAAAACGAATAATACCAAAATCCACCATTCATCACTCCACAACGAAATATGTATAAACCACAATACCAAAACCCACAAACATACGACCCGTCGAATATTGGCGCTTCTTCACAACAAAATATTGGTGGTTCTTCATCGCCACTTCCACCTATATCCCCCATTCATCCATTTAATATTGAGCATTTCGGGATGTAAGAACCTCAATCTTCTCTGCATATGACTAATATCGTTTATGATGATTCTCCCGTCGAAAAATTCCAAGCCCTAAAGAAGAAGCCGTCAAAAGAGGACGGCTAAAAATGTCGATGATGGTACCCGGTGTATTCCATGGACCCCTGAAGAAGAAATTGCATTGTGCAAAGGCTGGGTTCATATATCCGAAGATAGCGACGTTGGTAATACGAGAAAGGAAAAAAAATTGTTTTAAAGGGAGGTTTTAGGTTACGTTGAGCAAGCAATGAATGTAACCGGTATTCGAACCTACGATGCGTTAAATGGTAAATGGAAAAATATGCGTCCTAAAGTGGTTCAATTTTGTGGAGGGTACGGAAATGTCCTTCGAAGGGGCGTCACAGAGTGGATCCGGAGACAGGGATTACACCTAAAGAGTAGTTGACAAGTATTATTCTAAATATGGAGTACCTTTTACACTTCTTCATGCGTGGAGAATTTTAAAAGATGCTCTCAAATGGCAGGAGGTGGAAATTCCCCGATTTGAAGAAGCAAAACAGGAAAAGTTCAAGAGATTAAGTCATCAGGGTCTAGTTCGTTCAACACAACGCAATTTGGAGAGGATAGTTTTAATCTCAATTTGGATGATGGAGATGATTAGAAAGAGGAGGTGCAGGAAGTTTGACCAATGGGCTGGGACAAAGCGAAGAAGAAAGAGACAACATCATACATTCCATCGGCATCGTCAGCAGCTAGCAGTGATGGAGCGTTGGCTAGGTTGATGGTCACCGAATATGCAAGTCAAACTGAGTCATTTTTGTCAATGAAGATATCAGAACGGCTGCCTTTCTGGAGATCAAAAGGATGGAGGTGGAAATGCAACAATAGAAGCTTGAAATAAAATGACACTTGTTGCTCATCCAAGGAAAAAAACAATGACAAAAAGACGAACTCTTCTATATGAGCCTTACTGATCACTTGAGTGAAATCCACCTCGAAAGTGTGTTGCAGATGAAGGAGGCGATCAATGCGAAGTAGAATTTACCATATTAGTTTACATTTTTAATTTCGTACATTTAAGTTTTTAATTATCAATGTAATGTTTTTAATTTATGAATAGAAGCTTAGATTATTTTTAGTTAAATTTGCTTTTAAAAAATGAGTTTGGTACTGATAAAGGTGATGACCATTAAAGCTGAAAAGTGATGATAGTGGTTTATTGAATGGCTATGTGGCGCTGACATGGATGTAAGGATATAGATGACCATTAAAACTAGTCTAAGAAAGAGAAAGTTGTAATGACGATGTTTTTCAAAAACAATGTATTTTTTGTCAGTGGACAATTATTTTAGAGTAGAGGGAGTACATGTACCTGATTGAGTCAAATAAACTAAGACCGGATGTGGTACAGGTACATCTTTGACCAACATCACAACCATCAACTTAACGTCACATCACCCATATACTTTGTAGTTAACATTTTCACCAACAATGTGCAATAATATCACCAACTTCACAATCTAACGTATCTCACTTAAACTTAATTATACGCTACAAAAACCAATTAAACAACTCACACACACAACCTACTTCCATAACTCGAACGATGCATAGACCAACATCTCAACATTGATATATGACACGTTGATTAGGTTTTGTGTTATAAATGTGACGCGATGTTAGGGGGCAAGGATGCATCTTAGATGCCCTTGTTACACCATGTCTAAGTATGTTTCGCGAAATTAGCCTAAACAAAAACTTATATTTTATGCTGAAAGCTGAAAGTTTTATTTGTATTCTATTAAACATAAAGCGATAATTGTTTTGCCTTGAAAACCAACAAAATAAGTAAAGTGCTTTTATTAAAGTACCATCAAATCAAAAGTTTTAAATGTTTACATTACAACACAATTTAAACATTACATTTATATTTTCTTCAACTTTCATTTCCTATCTTTTTAATATTGGTATTTTCTTATACTAATAAAACTAGTTTTAGATTCTCCACGCGGAGGGCTTTGACATTTGTCGTACTAAATAAGTTTGAACATAAGTCATACTACCTGAGTTTGTCATGGTTCGATCTATTAGTTTAATTTTCCTCTAAATAAAAACATTATAAACTAAAACAATAACAATAAATGTTGTTTTAAAAAACAAATACAAAATTTATGGGATATTTATTATATAGTATTTAAGATTAGATATTTTATAAAGTTTGAGGCTTATATGTAAATTCTATTAACCAATCATAACATAACATTATTTCAAATTAAACTCTTCAAGTTTAACTGACCACCCTCCTTTTTCTAAGTTTCTTTATTGTTAATTTACACAAATCCTTTATAGTTTACTTTTTACATCAAATTACACATTCGAATTTATTAATATTTAAAACTTAACCACTAAATTTACAAAAATAACCATTTTTTTACAATATTGGCACATGTAATTTTATATTTTTTTTTAACTGAACGAAAAGTTAAGCAATGTTGAAAAAAAAAATCAGTTTTGACTTTTTATAAACTTTGTACACTTTCTCTTACTTCGCCACTTTTCCCCGGCTTTTACGTCACCGTCAGGACCAAAACAAGAAAAAAAAGTCAAAAAAATTGCAATAACTTGATGTTCTCGCTAATCTGCGGGGATATTATGCTTTTATCACTAAACTTTTATAAAGTATACACGATATTAAATATAGTGAATCTAAAACAATTAAGTGGACCCGGTTAGAAAAAAGAGTCAATACATCGATAAAATACAATATATTATATTCAAAAATTGATTCAAAAAATGATAGTCAATATCTTTTCAAAATTAAGGGTCTGTTTGGTTCGTATGTGGGATCAGAATCGGATTTGAAATTGAATTTGATATTAAAGAAATGAGGAGAGAGAAAATTATTTATTTAACTTTAAAATACACTTATTTTATTAAGAAATTATGATAAACTATATCAATTAAATATAAAAACTATAAAAAAAGAATAAGAGTTGAAAAGTATGTGGTATATAAATTTTATGAAATAAAATAATCTACTTTCACAGTATAGTTCCACTGACATGTTGTCATAACACCCACGGAGTGAGTGTGGAATGGATCTTTGGCATGAAAGGATTACTTGACTCCTAAATATCTATACCAAACAATTAATTTAGGAAATTAATGATTCTAAACCTTCTAAAACTCGCATACCAAACAGGCCCTAAATAATTATTTAAACACTACATTTGATATGCAAAAAAATTATAAATTGTTAGTGCAAATATTACGATATTTAAACTAAACGGTTTCTTCGGTTTTAATAATGACAAACATGTAACTTGTAATACATAACGTAAAATGTGCAAGTTACTTGTAAACACAAATCATCAATGCATACTTACATCAACACCTCCCGACGTCTCAAGTATGCTTCAACGAAGTCGTAGATTTCCATCCCGACGTAAATCACTCAAGGTATGGACAAACAAATCTACTACTTGACAAATGATCAAAGGATTATATTTTTCTCTAAACTTCACATTTTTAATGTGACAAAACATTTCTTTCAAAAATATATTTTACAAATTATTTTTGAATTAAAAAGAAATATTTTATTTTGAAAAATAAGTTTAAAAAATCCCAACAGTCATTTTCCCCCCAAACAGCTCCAAACATTCCCAAATAAACCTTCCCCACTAAAAATAAACGAATGAGCGTCCATGGTACCACTAAAGTACTGACGGCTCCACTAAATTTAGTGGAGACGTGTGACAATTAGTGGAGTCGTACCTCTGTAACGGCTAGTTTTCCCCTTGCCTATAAATAGTGGACCATTTTACACTTCCAACTTGATTTTTCCAGTCAGTTTTCTCTGGTCTAATCCCTCCTCACTTAGAACACTTTCTTTGATCATTTAGAGAGTCTTAGTTTGTTTAAGAGTGATCCTTTCATCCCACCAAGAGATCCTCTTCATTCCTCTTCATGTGCAAGAGAAGAACACAAGGTATCCAAGTAGATACAAAATGTTGTCATTCCTCTTCAAGTGCAAGAGAAGAACACAAGGTATCCAAGTAGATACAAAGTGTTGTAGTTGTAGGTAGAAGCACTTGTAATATTTGTTACACTCTTGATTGTATCATAGCATACATCAAGATCATTTTTCTTTTGAGAGTTTGTGAGGGAAGATCATTGTGATCTTATAGAGATATTGAATATATCTAGTAGCCATTGGGCTAGTGTGTTGATCAAGTTGATCAAAGATAGATAGGGTAGATTGAGTCAAGTGGGAGTTGATCATGGTGATCTTGTCGAGATCTTGGAGATCTCTTAAAGCTTGTGGGCTTGTGTGATTGATCAAGAAGATCAAGGGTATATTGGGTAGATCGAGTCAAGTGGGAGTAGATCATTGTGATCTTGTTGAGATCTTGGAGATCTCTTGAAGCCATTGGGCTTGTGTATTGATCATGTGGATCAAGGGTAGATCGTGGTAGATTGGTGCTAGCTAAGATTAGCACTCGACATCTAGCTTAGTGTCGGAAATAGGATAAGCGACGTGTACGGTTTTCTCCGCCTGAAGGGAGCTTGTTGATTAGTGAAGTAACTCTCGAGTTGGGTACTCGGGGAGTGGAGTAGGACGAAGAGGAGCTTCGTGACCGAACCACTATAAATCACCGTGTCCGGTTTGCGCCTTCTTACTTATCTCTTTACTTTCATTTCATTATTTATCGCTTTATATTTATATTTGCATTGCTTTTATGTTTGTGTGGCTAGTTGCTTATGTTATGTTGATTAAGTATGTGTCATGGTTTGATTGTACTTGTGTTGTAGTTTACTATATTCATCTCTAGATGTTATATGACCATAGTTGACACTTTTCATATTACGTCACACTTGATCGGGTGTTTGATACAAAAAGTTTTTAAGTTTTTAAATGGAAACGTATTCACCCCCCCTCCCCTCTACAGTTTCCACAATTGGTATCAGAGCCACGTCGCTCAAATTTTTAAAACAAATGGTTTTCAAAATTGAGTACGATCCATGTATCAAATTACCTATGAAGGTGATAAAATATGAAAAGTATTTAGTTGCTTAATACTTACAAGTTTTGTTGTTAAGTATACTTTGTCATACTAGCTTGAAGGTTTTCTTAAACCACTAGAAGAATAGAGTTTTTAAGTGTCCAGTCATGTTTTCAGAACGAGTCATTAAGTCATGCAGTTCTGAATCTCAAAACAGATCACGGTACCACTAAATATGGGACGGTACCGTTAAATTTAACGGTACCGTGGGGTATTTAATAGTACCGTGCCTCTGTCTGTCAGTTTTCAGTAATGGGTCATTTTCAGAAATTCTCATAAAATCAACCATAAGTCCGTAGGAGTCGTGTCACCCATCATTTTAAACAAAGTTGAGTCTACTTTCATTTGAAAAATACTTTTATGAATTAGTGCTAAATGAAAGTAAGTTAAGGTCCTTGATTTTTAACTAAAGATCTTTTTGGTTATGCCGTTTGCATAAATTTTTGGTTAAACTGAAAAAGGGCGTTTCAACTTTTGAACCTTGACGTGTTCACAAAGTGATTTGGTAAAAATCTTTGTAATGGGGAGGAAACCAATTCATTGTCAAATAAAATCAAGCTAAGTATACATTGTTATACTTAATACACAAAATGACGATAAGTATTTTTGTGTGTTAACCTAAATGGCTATTTGGTTTTGTTTGTGTCTTAGTATTGTTAGTTAATATTTTTGTATGCTTATTGTTATCTTTAGTTAAGCTAATTTTATCTATAAGCATAAGTGTCTTTCATGCCTTGTTGCTATTTGTTTATTATAGTTTTTCGGTTTATGCATTTATAAGGCTCATGCTAAATTACTTGCATTATATTAAGTAAAGGATAATTACTAAAATGCCCCGGTTGCCCAAGTGCTAAGCCTATCCGACCCGATCTCACAAAATTCTCCCCTTAGACCAGGGCAACTGATCCGACGAACCACATGATGCCACGTCACCGACCAAATAGTGACAGTACTGTTTGTGTTTATAGGGATATTTTGGTAATTTTATATTTGCTCTACTCTACTCTTACTGATTAAACCAACTAATAATATAAATCTCACAGCCCTCTCCTCTCACAACTCACACCACCACAACCACCCAAAAACCCGTTGCCACCGCCATCCGACGCCACCTCCACCGGACTCCACGAACACTGAACATCCGTGTAATTTTCATTTCTGATTACAAGCGGGGCAAAACCCTAACATCACTTTTTTTTCCGACGATTGAACCTCACTCTCCGGCGGTCACCGTCCGCCGCTCGTCGGTATACTTTTCATTTCTGATTTTGTAAATTTTCATTTCATTTGTATGTAGTTACGGACAGGCGTTTTCATTTCATTTCATTTGTATGTAGTTACTTTTCATTTCTGACTTTATCTGAAGCCGAGCAATATTTTGTTGGATGGTGAGATGGAGGCAAGAGTTGCAGATTTTGGCGTGGCTAAGCTCATCCATTGTGATGAATCAATGTCGGTGATTGCGGGGTCCTATGGTTACATTGCCCCTGGTATGGCTCTTTTAGATTGATTAATATGCAATTTAGTCGAGATTAATGTGCAATTTTCTCGATATTTCTAATTTTTATTTGAATGAATTGTTAAAGGTGAAAAGTAGATAACTCGCTAACTAGAAAATGTACAGCAATAAGTTTAAACTAGAAAATGTACGGTAATAAGTTTGAGCCAAACTAGTCTTAAATCCCTTGGGTTAGCACAGGGAATGTGATTGTAGGTCCTATTAAGCTTGACTGTTTTAGTTTCGTTTGAGTTGTCACGTTTATATGCACTTGGACTATATTATCCTTTCACAAGACTGTGTAACATGAGTTGGTTTTGCCCAAGCTTGTCCTGGATCGAGCTAATCAAATTGTACAACTATCACAAGGTCTTAGAAATAGTTAAATTTGCATTAGAGGGCCAGTTGGCCGAGCGGATTAAGTAACAAGTATAAAGCAACACTGTTGATTCCTATGACTGGATTATACCGGAACGCTTTGTCTAAAGTTTTATCAGTACTTAATATGTCAAGTATACTTTACAGTGGATATTTTGTACTCTGGAATATTAATGTATTAAAGTTTTGTGTTTGACAGTTGAACACTTTGACCTTTTTGTTCACTAGTTCTTTGATTTTAATAATACATTTGAATTGTGCAGAATATGCTTACACCTTGCAAGTCGATGAGAAAAGTGACATATACAGTTACGGGGTGCTCTTAATGGAACTCATTAGTGGGAAACGATCAGTGGATTCTGAATTTTGGGGAAGGAAATAGCATCGTGGATTGGGTGAGGTCAAAAATGAAAAGAAAAGAAGGTACAAAAGATGTACTAGATGAAAACGCAGGTGGTTCATGTAGCTCAGTTAGGGAGGAAATGATATGTGTGTTGAAGATAGCAATGCTATGTACAAGTAATGCTGCTACTTGACAGTTGACTTCTTTCGCAGCCTTCCTCAAGATCTTGACAAAGGGTCAAACATGAGTTGGTAGGCTTATTGTTCCTGCTGGTAGGCTTGTTCTTGCTGGTAGGCTAAGTTCGTTCCTGCTGGTAGGCTAAGTTCGTTTTAGTTGTATTGATGTAGGAGAGTAACATTATATTGTCTCAAATGTTACTCATTAGTCATTGTAGAGTTTGCTGAAATGATGAGTAGTTTGGTTTGTTATGTGTCTTACAGTGTTAGTTTACTTAGTTATAATCTGTTATAAGCTCTTTGTATACAATATCCCACTACATGCTTATGATATGCATAACCTGAAAACTTGCTTTTTGACTTGAAGCAGAATTTCAGTGTTGTAATTTGTGTGGAAGAAGTAGGCTAATGTCGGATAACAGTAACCATTATCGCGTTGTTAAATTAGTGGTTAGACTTTTGGAACGTGTTATAGTTTGGTGAGATTAAGCCTAGCAGTAAGAAAAACTTACTATCTCGATATTCTGTGTTGGTCATTGTACAATTTATAAGTGATGTTGGAGTAATAACGCTTTTCTAAGTTTAATCATGACAGACTAGTTTGGTATGATAAATTGTATATTGACCAACGTGGAAAACTGAGACAAGTGTGTTTGTATTATTCTCTGTTAGCTCTAGAGAGTTATACAGACTTTATAAGGGATTTATGTGGGCATTTGTGCTGTATGAGGAGGGATTTAATGTAAATGGAACTAAAAAATGGATAAGCGGGTAATTCTCTGATTGTCCTTGGATAATCTATTATGATGGTCTGCAGGAGTGATATGGACAATGTGTTAAGCTGCGAGTTATGTTAATGAGCGCTGAGTGGGATTTAAATGGCTGTCCAACATGATATTACTTGTTTTAAAGACTATAAAGACTTAAAGAGTAGTATATAACGATATTCTCAGTTCTCCAGTCTATGTATATTCCCTTAAATGACCTTGGTGACAGATATTTAATCAGCAATCGCTAGATGTGAACGAAGTGATTATTGGGACGACACTTGTTTTTCATATAATCACTTAATTAGGGACTTCTTTAACTGATATATTTAGTTTATCTACATGACTACACTGCCAAATTTTTGTGTGTATTCTTGTTGCTTTCTACACTCAGTTATAGTTACTGGAATAAATGAGACGACAATCAGAAATGAGCTCATGATAACTTGGTTTCAGCTTTATTCCTGCCAACTCATGTTTCGAGATTGCCTTAATTCTGAAGTGGTTAGATTGTCATGTAACTTATATACTGATTCAACTCTATTAACTTGCAGGGTGTTTCAGTTGGCCCCTTTTGCTCTGTGGGTCCTTCAGTAGTGCTGGGAAATAATTGCAAACTACATCCTGGAAGTCACGTTTGTGGAAACACAGAATTGGGAGATAATGCATCTTGATGAGGTTTTATTCAGATCGTTTAACTACTTTCATTGCTAAAGATTGTTCATCTAGCCTTAATCATTGATTGTATTCTATTGTCAAACAGTGGGGCAATTGTTGGAGATAAACTTCCTGGGAAAACTATTATCGGATGCAATAATGTTATTGGTCATCATGCCGTTGTTGGCATCAAATGTCAAGACATGAAGTATAAGGTAGCTATAAGGATTTATCTTGTATAGAAAGCTATTGTAATCGACTAGGACTCCTTAGTCTATAAAAGGAGGATCTAGGGTTAGAGTTAGACACGTATTGTTTGTTAAGTCGAATCACTTCAAGGTTTTTGTAACCCTGTTACTTTTGAATAACCGTATTAATATATTGTAACCCTGTTACTTTTGGGCAACTGCCAAGCGTCTATTTTTTTGGGCATCTTGTGTATTTTTTTGGGCAACTTTTGTATTTTGGGCAACTAATTGTATTCTTTGGGCAACTTGTGTATTTTTTTGGACAACTTGTGTATTTTTTGGGCAACTTGTGTATTTTTTGGGCAACTTTTGTATTTTTGGGGCAACTAATTGTATTTTTTGGGCATCTAATTGTATTTTTTGGGCAACTTGTGTATTTTTTGGGGCAACTTGTATATTTTTTGGGCAACTTGTGTATTTTTTGGGCAACTTTTGTATTTTTTGGGCAACGTTTGTATTTTTGGGCAACTTTTGTATTGTTGAGCAATAAGTGTCATTCTCTCAACAAACACTTCAATATATTCTCAAAAACAGCAACTAGAGGAATCTATTAAGCTTAAGGAGTTAAAAGTTAATTCCTTTGTATTGTTTCTTAACTTTTAACTAGAGGAATATATTCTTCTGCTGTTCAGCTAATGCTTTTGATTCCTCTTTCTTAACTTTTAACTAGTAAAATAGGAGTTAGCGTAATGAGCCCAATAACTTGAATAGCTTAAAAACAGACAAAACCATTACAATTGTAGCCACTGAAATCTCTCCAAAAAGTAATTTTAAGAAAATTTAGAAAAAGTAAGCAACAGTAACACCAGATGCACTATGCCAGCATGTATGTAATTAGCGAGGTAAATCAGAACATTTGAAATTAGATAGTCAACATATTACTTTCACTGACAACAACTGGGAAAGAGCTGTGACTCTTTGCTCAGGATCAAGAGTCGAACCAAATTGACTGGCAGCCCATATTAAGGAAGCTGATTTCTCACCTAGGAGACGCCTTATGTCCTCATGTATGGCTGCCATCGGTGCTCCTTCCCTCCCGTTTACATGCCCAATCAGTAACAACAAGAACTCTCCACATTTCATCCTGATAAGAACATATTTATGTCATTATGTATGTCTTCTACTTGCATACTTTCATATGAATGTTGCAGACTCAAATAAGGGTTGGGTTGATAAGAGTTGGAAGCATACCTCAAATTTTCATCTGCTTGTTTGTCTGCTATAAGCAATGCAACTTTAACATTTTCATTATTTGGTTATTAAGGGAGGCTATCAAGATCTTTTCATCAACTCCTCGAGATTAAGTACACCACAAAACTGGAAAGATGTAATGCTTTTCTCAATCACTGCCACTGATGAGGTGCTAATTAACCTCAAAATATAACGTATTAGTATACTTGATTTTCAAGCTTTGTGGATTTCACTGTCACTAACAAATTGACTTTAAAATGATAAAAATACAGGAGAGTTACTGCAAAATCAGTTTTCTGTTTATGATTAACTATGATAATTAGCGAGAGATTGACAGCACAAAAGAAGGCTATCGGAGATGAAATTTGAAAACAAGTTAGCAACGATACACAAGGTTGGCAGGCGAGACATAAAAGCACATTATCCTAATGCTAGCTGGGGTTGGAAGAGTCTGCTTGTTATAAGGGATAAAATCAGAGCTTTTGTGGTTTGTAAGATCAGGAATGGGCAGTCTACATCTAAGTGATATGATAATTGGAGTGCTATAGGACCACTATGCCAATATGTCACACATAGACAACTCTATAATGCAAGATTACAGGTTGAAGTTAGTATAAACAAATGATGTTAATAACAACATTCCCATATTTTAAATTTTGGAATTTTCATGTTTATTCAAATAATGATAAAAGGTGCAAAATAGTCTAAAAACATATTAGGCCACTTAAATAGTACTAACTTTAGAAAGTGGAACTTAGACCAACCTGATCACAAACAGGGCATGTATCACTTCTTTCCATCCATTCAAGAATGCACGACAAGTGAAAGTGATGTTCGCATTTTGTGATTATCTTTGGGTTTTCTTCGTCATATTCTGCAAAAAAAATGAAAAAGCTCGCGTCACATAATTATAAAATCTCAAGAACAAAAACAGTAGTGAGGACTCCTCTAGAGGATTCAATCAAGCATTTTTCTTCACATCTCACGTTTTCTTCTCAGATTAATTTATGTTGCTAATTACATAAGATAATAACCAACTTCAGTATACTTATAATTTAGGTACTCAACTTTTCTCAACTTGAAAAAACCATCTAAGCTTAAAAAAATATGATTCAAGCTAACCAACGCACAAAAATATCAATTTAAGGTGATCTTACCCCATAACCAGTAAACTGGCGATGCGGAAGATGACTTATTAGAAACAGTTATTTGATTATCATCTGAGATTAATATTTGGGTTCCATTTATAGGTCTTCTACTTCTAGGCTTAATCTCACCAAACTATAACACTTTCCAAAAGTCTAACCACTAATTTAACAACGCGATAATGGTTACTGTTATCCGACATTAGCCTACTTCTTCCATACAAATTACAACACTGAAATTCTGCTTCAAGTCAAAAAGCAAGTTTTCAGGTTATGCATATCATAAGCATGTAGTGGGATATTGTATACAAAGAGCTTATAACAGATTATAACTAAGTAAACTAACACTGTAAGACACATAACAAACCAAACTACTCATCATTTCAGCAAACTCTACACTGACTAATGAGTAACATTTGAGACAATATAATGTTACTCTCCTACATCAATACAACTAAAACGAACTTAGCCTACCAGCAGGAACGAACTTAGCCTACCAGCAGGAACGAACTTAGCCTACCAGCAAGAACAAGCCTACCAGCAGGAACAATAAGCCTACCAACTCATGTTTGACCCTTTGTCAAGATCTTGAGGAAGGCTGCGAAAGAAGTCAACTGTCAAGTAGCAGCATTACTTGTACATAGCATTGCTATCTTCAACACACATATCATTTCCTCCCTAACTGAGCTACATGAACCACCTGCGTTTTCATCTAGTACATCTTTTGTACCTTCTTTTCTCTTCATTTTTGACCTCACCCAATCCACGATGCTATTTCCTTCCCCAAAATTCAGAATCCACTGATCGTTTCCCACTAATGAGTTCCATTAAGAGCACCCCGTAACTGTATATGTCACTTTTCTCATCGACTTGCAAGGTGTAAGCATATTCTGCATAATTCAAATGTATTATTAAAATCAAAGAACTAGTGAACAAAAAGGTCAAAGTGTTCAACTGTCAAACACAAAACTTTAATACATTAATATTCCAGAGTACAAAATATCCACTGTAAAGTATACTTGACATATTAAGTACTGATAAAACTTTAGACAAAGCGTTCCGGTATAATCCAGCCATAGGAATCAACAGTGTTGCTTTATACTTGTTACTTAATCCGCTCGGCCAACTGGCCCTCTAATGCAAATTTAACTATTTCTAAGATCTTGTGATAGTTGTACAATTTGATTAGCTCGATCCAGGACAAGCTTGGGCAAAACCAACTCATGTTACACAGTCTTGTGAAAGGATAATATAGTTCAAGTGCATATAAACGTGACAACTCAAACGAAACTAAAACAGTCAAGCTTAATAGGACCTACAATCACATTCCCTGTGCTAACCCAAGGGATTTAAGACTAGTTTGGCTCAAACTTATTACCGTACATTTTCTAGTTTAAACTTATTGCTGTACATTTTCTAGTTAGCGAGTTATCTACTTTTCACCTTTAACAATTCATTCAAATAAAAATTAGAAATATCGAGAAAATTGCACATTAATCTCGACTAAATTGCATATTAATCAATCTAAAAGAGCCATACCAGGGGCAATGTAACCATAGGACCCCGCAATCACCGACATTGATTCATCACAATGGATGAGCTTAGCCACGCCAAAATCTGCAACTCTTGCCTCCATCTCACCATCCAACAAAATATTGCTCGGCTTCAGATAAAGTCAGAAATGAAAAGTAACTACATACAAATGAAATGAAATGAAAACGCCTGTCTGTAACTACATACAAATGAAATGAAAATTTACAAAATCAGAAATGAAAAGTATACCGACGAGCGGCGGACGGTGACCGCCGGAGAGTGAGGTTCAATCGCCGGAAAAAAAAGTGATGTTAGGGTTTTGCCCCGCTTGTAATCAGAAATGAAAATTACACGGATGTTCAGTGTTCGTGGAGTCCGGTGGAGGTAGCGTCGGATGGCGGTGGCGACGGGTTTTTGGGTGGTTGTGGTGGTGTGAGTTGTGAGAGGAGAGGGCTGTGAGATTTATATTATTAGTTGGTTTAATCAGTAAGAGTAGAGTAGAGCAAGTATAAAATTACCAAAATATCCCTATAAACACAAACAGTACTGTCACTATTTGGTCGGTGACGTGGCATCATGTGGTTCGTCGGATCAGTTGCCCTGGTCTAAGGGGAGAATTTTGTGAGATCGGGTCGGATAGGCTTAGCACTTGGGCAACCGGGGCATTTTAGTAATTATCCCATTAAGTAATTAGTTTGCATTGCATATAGGCATAGACCATTTTTCTTGCATTTGTTGCAAGATTTTTAAAATGGTTTAGTAACCTTCTTAGGAATAGAAACTAAGTTGGTAGATCATGTGTGTCGAAAGATATTGTCTAACACAATTATTTTTCCAAAGGTTTAAGTGTAAAAAGTATATCACCCCAAAATACTTAACACTTTCTTATAATCCGTAACATGATCTCTAAAACATTACATCATTTTGTCTTGCTTGACCATGGGTTGTCTAAACAAGATAAAATATCATATTAATACATTAGTATTTAAGTAAAAGAAAATGTATTAAACTTGCATTGATCTAACACACATACAAAATATTTTAAACATTTAGTATTTTACGTATGTTGTATAAAAATAGTTAAGATAATTATTTTTATACTAATGAGGTGTCGAAAAACTAAGAATATTATACTTAATAATATAAATAGTTTTTCTCAAATAAAAATAAATGACAATATCAAAGTAGTAACTTAATATATCATTAACCTAACACATACAACTAGTATTAGAATAAATGGAACACATTCCTTAAAATTTTATTTTCTTTTTAAAAGGAGTGATTGTGAGGGTCAAGAAAGATTTCGAGTACATATCAATTCACTATTCAAATTATGATTGATATCATTATCGAATCTAACTGACAAGTTTTCGAGTGTGGACATGAAATTGGAGTCATTATTTGTATAGCTTCAAGATAACATCAAAATATGATAAAATATATTATCTTGAATCTACATACTCAATCACACACGATTGTTATGAAAATAATGACGTCCTCTCAAGACGAAAATAATATGCATCGGATTATAACTCACACTTGTGTTGAAGATGCCATATTGAGTCTTCTTGTCCAATGGTTGTGTTCCAAACATTAAAGTAATATGTTTAAAAGATGCCTAAAATACACAACTAAGTAGAATTGACAACTTGGATATTTCATCCAAAATATACAAGTAATTAAGATTGCAATGCAATTAGTAAATGTGTTATTTCCGAAAAACCAAACACGAGCAAACAAACAACATATGTAAACTTTGCTCATGAACGACTCAACACTCAAAGTCACATGTCTAGTAAAAGTGTCACACATAATATGTTATTAACTATTATGTAAGTCATCAATCTTTGAGAATATCACATGTATTTCTCTTATCAAAAGATTGACAAAGAATATTAGAGTTGAATAATAACCTAATACGACATGTGTCATTGCATAAACAAGTAAAATTGGTCATACACTAAAATACTTGTTTCACAAAGCATTCGTAAGAGTGATAAGTTTACTCTTGGAAAAGCATACTTGTTGAAATATTCAATATGTCTCATTTTAAATATAATACTCACAAGATCTATTGAGGTAAGTAACCTTTACTAGATTCTTCCTCAAGATATGCAAAGGAGCATTCTTGAAACACACACGATGTAGTAGATTCTACATTGTATCACATTAGAGTGTCTCTTGGTTCTAGGAAACCAAATCATGTTAAAATAACATGTAACAACTCAACAAACAAAGATGTTGTCCAAGAGATCATAAAATACACCATCTCCATCAAATAACCTCTAAATCTCAAACACGAAATTAAAACATTTCGCTTGCCTTTGTTAGGAGTTGTGTAAGACATATCATTCTCTTAACCGATTTTCAAAGTATGGTTAGTTGAGTCATATTAGGCCATGTATTAGCGAAATAAGCTAATATCATCTTTGCTATACTTCGATAGGCAAATATATGAATTTGAATTTTTCTAACATGAGAATGACTACTGGAGAACCTATCGCACTAGAAATTCAATTTGACCTAACGGTTGAATTGCTTCCAGGAGAGAAGTTGGGTTCGTGGTATAACCCATAAAAATGGTCGTGTTTAGCCTGAATTGAGCACCACTAGTGATAGTCTCATACTCATTCTCTAACTTGAAAAATTTTCATTCCTACATTTGACTAAAGATAGTTTACATCGGTGAACTTTATCTCCCATTAGGATTTCATTTTAAACAAGTAGTAATTAGGATCTGCCTTAGCAAACCTAGATTGCTTGCATCCCACATACGTGTTTCAAAATGATAACATGTTCTCGTAAGATATGATTAAATGTCTTCATGATCCTAAATGCTAAATGATTATCATGTTTTGCACGATGTTTGCATTTATTCCTTGTGTGCATTTTACATGATTTGCTTGTAAAGTTTGCACCCACACTATGTCCCTTTGACACGTTAGGAATTAGGTATGCCTATCACTATAAACCCTCAGAAGTCATAGAGTCATACACTAGTGTCAAAACCTATAAGTCAAAGTAGTCGCGAAGTTATCCTAATTCCCTAGTCATCACTTCGCATTCTTCCAAGTAATATACCCTTTTGTCATGGGAAGGTTAGATACAAACCTAGTAGAACTTGGAGTAGGGTTGACAACTTAAATATTTCATACGAAATATTCAAGTAAGTTTAACTTGTGATCACAATTGTTAAATGTCATATCCGAAACATCATATTCAAGCCTTTTAACAACATATGTTAAAACGCTCATCCAAAAGCTAAAAGCTAACATCAACCCTCTTGTGACAAAGGACTCACGAATTACTATATAAGTGATTAGTAGTTTCCTTTCATCCTCGTGTGATTATACACCTCTTAAGATCCCAAACCATGCTGGGAATCATCACCATAGGCCTAGCTTTACGTCTTTCAAAACCCCGTGAAACACTCGCGTGCGAAGCACATCAAAATCTGTAAATCAACCAAACCTCTCAACCGAGAATCCCCTAACCATCTTCGTCTAGGTCTAGGAATGATGGAACATATTCCATAAATCTTATGACTATTTAGATATTTCACTGGAAATATCAAGTCATTCCTTGTGTCTCATCTCATGACTTCTAAATATTTCACTGGAAATATTGTAGTCATCTCGTGTGTCTCGTCTCATGAC
This sequence comes from Artemisia tridentata subsp. tridentata, assembly GCA_021014915.2. Lineage (NCBI taxonomy): Eukaryota > Viridiplantae > Streptophyta > Magnoliopsida > Asterales > Asteraceae > Artemisia > Artemisia tridentata. The sequence goes on from CP139505.1 coordinate 368,266,253, forward strand.
TCTTTAAATATTTCACTAGAAATATTGAGTCATTCTTTAAATCCCTCTCATGACTATCTAAATATTTCACTGGAAATATTAAGTCATCTCTCACGTTCCTCGTATGATCACTTGAATATTTCACTGGAAATATTGAGATCATCTCTTCTATTTCGTGTCATGACTTTTAGATATTGCACTGGAAATGTCAAGTCATATCTTGTGTCTCGTCTAATGACTTTTTAAATATTTCACTAGAAATATTAAGTCATCATTCACATCGCTCTAATGACTACCTATGTATTTCCTAGGAAATATAAAAGTCATCTTTTGTCGTCCAGTACCGTTCAAAAAATTTATTAGGTATAAATTCTCTCATCGTGTCGAAAAGTCTCACTAAATCAGCGAGATTTATTCCTAAAATCCTCTTAAAATCCAATGACAACTTAAATATTTCATCAGAAATATTAAAGTATATTTAATTTGCGAAATGCAATTAAATGTCATTTCTCGTTCTCGATTAACGTTCATCAAATCCCGTTGGATTCATTCATAAAAGAATTTATTCGGTATAAATTCCTTTAATCTAAGGTCCAGAAAAATCACAACATATGTGAAATTTCTTTGTCAAAAATCTAATTCTGGGTCAATACTGACCTCAGTAGGTCACGGTACCCTTAAATAGGGGACGGTACCGCTAAATTTAACGGTACCGTCGGACTGTTGTCTGCTGAAACAGTTTATCTTGTTTTCAATTCTCACCAACACTACCAAAACCCACTCGATGTAGTCTTGAACCAGAACCGTCTCCTATCAGAATAGATTCTGTCTATCTTCTGATTCCTTAGTTTTTTCCCCTTTCACTTTCGCATGGTACTGAACACACCATATGTATGGTTACTTCCGTATCCGTTATCTTCCCAACTTACCTACACCTTTCAACCTTAGTTCTACACTACCAATGCTTCCATATCTCACTCACCTTTCACACACTTCAAGCGAAGAACCGATAGGATAAGTTGAGATAACCCCACTAGAACCTTATTACTAACCTCACAACCCTAAAGATTTTGTCTTCTTAACCCTTAGGATATCTCCACGTGATCATATGCCTCATCATATGAATGTTCTATGAATATTCACAATGATTGAGAAGAGCTACGTGACTTTAAAGGTGAAGTTTATCGTATGCTATCCACCACTTGTCATGACGTTACTAAGCTCATCGCTTCCATCAACATTTATTTTCTTCTTTATCTCTTACATCTTGTCCGGATGGTCATAGATTAAGGGGGAGCAAAAACACACTCATATAGTCTTTCACCAAACACTCTCAAGAACACACAAATGTGGTTCTTATTCCCTAGGAAACTTCCCTTTAGCTGCCCAGAACTAGGCCGCACAGGAAAATTCGTGACTTCCAGGTCATGGTACCGTTAAATAGGCCACGGTACTGTTAAATTTAACGGTACCGTGTGGTATTTAGTGGTACCGTGCCTATGTTTGACGAATTTTCACTGTTTCCTCTAGATCTCTGCATCCCTAACCTCAAACCTGCAAAATTTTGCAAACTCACATACACCCTAAGATTTCCTCACTACACCATAGGACACCACCACTAACTTTAGTTCGAATCCCACAACTCTTGCCTATATAAGGCCTCACCATTTCAAGCTTATCTTGCATATCATCTTCAAACCTTACATTAACATCATTCCTCATCACACTCAACCCTTATAACTAAACTTCACTCTTGACAGTGATAGTTAGTCTAAAAACCTTCAACCCATCGATCATTACCCTCAAACCTTACAACTACTCCTCACCTTGGATAAGTGATAGTTAGTTAAACAACCTTCAATCCTCACAATCACACAAAACCCTTCATGCAGCAAATTATCTCTAACACACAACTAGGATCAACCCTTATATCAATCCCACTCAAACCTTTTAGCTACACTTTACTCTTGACAGTGATAGTTAGTCTAAAGAACCTTCAACCCATCGATCATCACACTCGAACCTTACAACTATTCCTCACTTTGGATAAGTGATAGTTAGTTCACCAACCTTCAATCCTCACAATCACACAAAACCATTCATACACCAAATTATCTCTAACACACACCTAGGATAATCCAAACTAGAAATCTAGAACTTCATTACCTCAACCCCGTTAGAGATATCCACCCCCAATCCTGTTAAGATCACATGCACAATTTTTTTTTTGAAATATATCATGCATCTCATTGTCAGTGCAAACGATATATTAATCTAAACCATCCTAACACCAATCATCTTAGGTAGATGATTATGTTGTTCAAAAGGTTTGTTAGAACTTGCCTTCCCAATGACAACTTGGAAGAAGTCATTTTGTGTGTCAGTCAACGAACGAACCTCATTCTTGTTAGTGTGATTGATTGAACAATTACACCTTAGGTTGTCGGTCGGGTTATGACACTCAAGTGTCTTTGAATTACTATATGCATTCATTTTTTTGTATCGCTCAACTTTCTTGGGCTTTATTTTTGGTCTTTACCCTTTTGGCACACTTTTAGGTTGTGTCACTCACATAGTTTAACCCTTGCATGTCTTGCTATTTGTATTATATCCCTATAATTTTGCTCCTATACTATTATATATTATGTTGCACGAAGCTAACCCTTGATGTAGGAAAAGCCTTTGTATGAATTTGATCCATGGATCCGCTAGATACTAAGGTAAATAAACAAAGGGATTAAGTCACCATAGGGGAGCATTGAGCTAGGGGGAGCTCGGGAGTATTTAAATACATAGCATGGAGTCGTCTTCACAAGTGGTGATAGAAGACTTCACTGGGATGATGCAAGCTCGCCTTTCTGGGGAGAAAGGAAAGTAGTGCAATAAGGGGGAGTAGGGAGTGAATTCAAGGGAGAGCTCGAGGCAACAACCTTTTTGATTCGACAAAAGGGGGGAGAAGGGAGTGTAAACAGGTAACTTTTACATTTTACTATGTGTTTCGGTTTACATATTTGTCATCATCAAAAAGGGAGAGATTGTTAGTGCAAATATTACAATATTAAAACTAAACGGTTTCTTCGGTTTTAATAATGACAAACATGTAACTTGTAATACATAACGTAAAATGTGCAAGTTACTTGTAAACATAAATCATCAATGCATACTTACATCAACACCTCCCGGCGTCTCAAGTATGCTTCAACGAAGTCGTAGATTTCCATCCCGACGTAAATCACTCAAGGTATGGACAAACAAATCTACTACTTGACAAATGATCAAAGGATTATATTTTTCACTAAACTTCACATTTTTAATGTGACAAAACATTTCTTTCAAAAATATATTTTACAAATTATTTTTGAATTAAAAAGAAATGTTTTATTTTGAAAAATAAGTTTAAAAAATCCCAACAGTCATTTTTCCCCCCAAACAGCTCCAAACATCCCCAAATAAATCTTCCCCACTAAAAACAAACGAAGGAGCGTCCACGGTACCACTAAAGTACCGACGGCTCCACTAAATTTAGTGGAGCCGTGTGACAATTAGTGGAGCCGTACCTTTGTAACGGCTAGTTTTCCCCTTGCCTATAAATAGTGGACCATTTTACACTTCCAACTTGATTTTTCCAGTCAGTTTTCTCTGGTCTAATCCCTCCTTACTTAGAACACTTTCTTTGATCATTTAGAGAGTCTTAGTTTGTTTAAGAGTGATCCTTTCATCCCACCAAGAGATCCTCTTCATTCCTCTTCATGTGCAAGAGAAGAACATGTTGGGAATTATCAAGAGGAGACTTAATGGGAAAACAGATTTAAGTCTGGTGGCGTACACAATTAAGTCTGTTAGTGTATTTTGTATTATTAAGTCTGGTAGTACAATATTAAGTCTGGTAGAGTAAAATATTGTTAAGTCCGGTTGACTTATTAAGTTAAGTCTGGTTATGTATTTTAGAGATAAGTTAGAGATAAGTTAGGAAAGGATTTGAAGTTATCTTTAGAGAAGATACGTAAATCCTTATACAAGTTTTGTATCTAGGGTTTCCTTGGTGTATAAAAGGAACCCTAATTCATAGTTTAGAGACGACGACGAAGATTGTAATTCAGTAAAACAATTAGTAATAAAAGTTAGTTGTGTTCTTCATTGTTTGTGTTAAGATTCTGCATTAGCATAAACAAAGTGTTAGAGTCTCGCTTAGATTGATTTGATTTATTCAAGTCGTCTACTAAGTTGTTAAAGGCTACTTAGAGATCCATATTCGTGTGGACCAACAAGTGGTATCAGAGCCTGAAAAGAGACTCTGAGGTTGAAGAATCACAAACCCTAAATCACTAAAATCATCCTACAACATGACTGGAACCGAAATCCCTCCTGATCGAACCCCTCCCAAGAATGATGAATTCTCCATGCATGGCAGTGATGATGAAACATCCATTCATGATGAAGAGAAACCTGAAACCAGTAGCACCAAAACACCAATCATTCCCTCAACCACAACCATATCCAATATAAAACTTCCACTCCTGAAAAGAGATGAGTACGATATATGGGCGATGGAGATGGAACATTATTTGGAATATACTGATAGTGAAATCTGGAAGGTTATTCAGAAAGGCAATTCAAAGAAAAGGGTCTCGGCTGGAGCAGATGGATCGGTTAGAATTTTACCACCAGTATCTGCAGAGGAGATACGGGCTGTTGAAAAGGAGAAAAAGGCAAGAACTGTGCTGATGATGGCTCTTCCCAAAGAGCACTTGAGAACGTTTCATAACATGACCGATGCTAAAGAAATTTGGCAAGCAATCAAGAAGCGTTTTGGTGGGAATGCAAACTCAAAGAGAATGCAGAAGTCTGTTCTCAAACAACAATTTGAGACTTTCAGCATATCTAGTACAGAAGGACTCGAAAAGGGCTATGATAGGTTTCAACTCCTTCTGGCACAATTGGAATCTATTGGTGCTCCAGTATCAGAGGAAGATGCCAACCTTAAACTCCTCAGAGCACTCCCATCAGAATGGTCAAGTGTTTCTATGACTATGAGGGTAACGGATGAAGTAGACAGCATGACAACTGATGACCTGTACAATAACCTTAGGGTTTTTGAACAGGAAATCAAGGGATATTCTAAAGCATCTTCCAGTTCCTCAAATGTTGCCTTTGTCTCTTAAGGCAAAAGCAGCACTACTAGAGTTAAGTCTGGCAAGATTAATTCTGGTAGCTATGAGACTCCTACTAGCAGTACAAGGGAAAGAGCTGCTTCTGAAGGCGTCGCTGATGAGATTCTTCATTCTTTCTTTTCTTATCAACAAGAAGATGATGAGTTTATCAGTGAAGATTTGGAACAGATCAATGATGCTGAAGTAGAAGAGATGGATATTAAATGGCAAATTGCCATGATTGCTCTGCGGGTTAAGAGGTTCCAAAAGCAGCATGGAAGGCCTATTCGTTTTGATAATAAGTCTCAAGTGGGGTACACTAATAGGACTGTTGAGTGCTATAATTGTCATAAACATGGGCACTTTGCTAGAGACTGCAAGGAGAAGAAGTCTGCTGATGAAGACAGGAAGAGAAGTAATGATTACCCAAAGAATGACAGGTCAGAGAGGAACCAGATGAGCATGCTGACATTGGAAGCTGGAGATGTGAACTGGACTGAGCACTTATTAGAGGAGGACGTAAAGAATCATGCACTTATGGCCATTGGTACTAATAATGAGGTATCCTTATGTTCAAAAATATGCATTGATTCATATAATCATCTCAAATCTGTATGTGATGAACAATTGAGAGAAATAGGTGACCAGGAAGTAAAAATTCTAGCTTATACTAATGCAGTTAAAAAGTTAGAAGCACAAATTGTCACCTTACAAAAACAACATTCCTCTTTGAATGAAAAACTCACTTTTCAAGCAAATGAAATATATGAAAAATATGAGAAACTTAAAAAATATAGAAGAATAGGCATGAAAGCTGTCAAAGAAAGAGATGAATTGCAAAAGAAAATAGATATATGGCAACACTCTGCTAAGAATCAGGAAAAACTCCTAGCTTTTCAGATGAGTTCCACAACTAAATTTGGCTTAGGTTTTGGAATTAAGTCAAATAATGAAGTGCTAAGTTATGAAGAAGAAATGGATAGATCAGCTTTCACATGTACAAAAGAGGATTATGTTGGTAAACCTGTTTACAATAGGTTCATTAAGTCTGATGACTTTAAAGGAGTGCCACATCCACTAAGTGGAGATCACACTCCTTCACAAAAGGTAGACCTTGATGATTCTCTATTTGTATATGGTAAAAAGCGTCCTATATATCCTGAGACAGACAACTCTGATAACAGATAAAGTGAATACTCTGCTAGGATCCTGGACACACGATTAAGGTGGTTAAACCCTCTAACTTTGTGTGTATGATATGTTGTGTTAAAATGATTAAGTGCGCGAAATTCACTCAACCAAACTTAGAAGGTTGTGTATGTTATGGAAATGGAATTGTTATGTTTGTTAGTTAGCAATGAACACATAAAGATTATCACCAAACGATTCAATATTATTAAAGATAATAATACGAGTGATCTTGAAATATCACTAGGGTTACAACCTTGAATCTTATGTTTTTATCACTTGTGATATATTTGTGTTTGTTCTAACAGTTATGAATGTTCTAACATATGCATGGACACTTGACAACTCTAACGTACTACCACAAATATCACAACTAAGATCTCTTTTATAGTCAAAAGATCTTTACAAATTGTTTAAAGTCTTGGCCGACTTACTTGGTTAACTTATGCTTATTGAGTGTCAGTACATCAGATACAACATGTATCTATGTATACAACTTGTTAACTAAGCACATGGAGTAAGATATTATCTACCGTATATTGTTGACCAAAATACAATAAATATCTTTTCGATCTTATCCTTTCATCAGCAGAGTTGTTCACTATCAGCAGGAACAATCTATCGCTATCAGCAGAATCATCAGCAGAGTTGTTAAGCCTATCAGCAGAGTGAAATGTTCTATCAGCAGGAACAGCATTATCAGCAGAAACCGTTTTGCACTAGCAGCAAAATTACACTTAGAGTATTTCTTAGATTAGAACCCGATATTAAACATCTTGAATATTTAATTCCCAACAATCCTCCCCTAAACATGTGAATCCTTTCAAACATGTTTCTGAATTAAATCTTGGATTGAAGATCTTTCAAACACTTATGTTCTTCAAGATTGAATATCTTCTCAGTAATTCATCTACTTTGCTCTTCTTTGACTTTAGCAATATCAAAATATATTGAACATATCTTGGACTAAAAGATGGTGCAATTTCCTTGGATGGAGGAATTATAAGAGGCAATGATGCTGTGTATCTTGGATGCTTGTTTCAACAAGTGAAATCATCTAACCAGCATGTCTTTGAAGTGAAATTGAAACTTTTCTTCGTTTGATCTAGATAGAACTTTCTCCTTTGGAATGTTCTTGTCATTTTCAACCTCCTCATCTTGTATGCTCTTGTCTTCTCCTTCCTTTTATTGGATTATCTTCCTTTTCTGGGCCATTATTTCCTCCCCTGAGATTGTTACCTCCCCTGAAGCAAATAACTTTTGTTTCCTCCCTTGTTTGGAAGATCTCACTATGTACCTTTGACTGATCTATCAATGTGAACTTGTTGTCAGACAATATTGTACATGAAGCCATCAATTCCTTAAGAGTTTAAGTTGCTGTCCTCATCACTTCTAGGTGTGTTAACTCCTATGAGAGGTGAATCAGTGGACATTTTGATTCATGATCCATCAATGGATGGTTTTTGTGAATCCTTGAAAATCCTTTTAAGAAATCATTTAACTTAGTAGTATGTTCATGATTTTAGAATTGAAAAATCATACTACTTTCAACCATTTTGAAAGAAATCAAGTGTATAACAGACACTTAATCAGCATTTCGGTTTAAAGCAACCTCTGGTTGTGTGAGAACCAATGTTTTTTAGTTATAAATAACTGCCTGTGTGCAGATAAACTCATTAAAAGAGCTTTCCTGACAGGGTTTTCAGCTCATAGTAATTGTTGCCTCTAACACAAGTGTTAAATTCACTTTTACTAGCTGCTCTTTCTATCAGATGTCCTCAGACTTGCACATTATACTTAAAAGTATAAAATGATAGAAAGTGAGTTGTATCAGTTACTATCTGATCAACTAAGTCATCAATTCAATATGAAATATCATAAATAGATTTCAAGAAAGAAGTTTTAAGGAGCTTTAAAGTCCCAAACTCAGTCCATCATAAACCTATTATGGTCAGCAGCTAATATCTCAATTCTGCTGTTTCCATTTCACTTGAAAACATCCTTTGTGTTTACATATTCATACCTGAAATTGTTAGTCTAAAACCAAAAGAACAATGTACAAAGTACTTGTCTTGCATTAGTATAATCATAAGACCAACTATATGAATAACACAATTTAAATTTTGTACTAGCAGCACCTTGTGTGCTTTAGCAGTACCTTATGATACATTAGCAGTACCTTATGAATCAGTAGCAACAACAAAAATTTATTTACAAAAACACATCATATTGAAAATTTAAAGATTAAGCATTCCAATACTTGCTACCAAATACTGAAATCTTGAAACATCAAAAGCTTTTGTTAGCAGATCTGCAAAATTATGTTCTGAAGCAATTTTAAGAACTTGAATTAATCTTTTCTCATTGCAGTCTCTTATAAAGTGATGTCTAATTTCAATGTGTTTTGTTTTAGAATGTTGCACTGGATTTTTAATAATACAAATTGTACTACTATTATCAATATGAATAACAGTGTTTAAGAAATTGTACCCATAATCAAGGAGTTGGTTTTGAAGCCATAGAACTTGACTAGAGCAACTTGCAGCAGCTATGTATTCAGCTTCAGTTGTTGAATTTGCCACACTTGTTTGCTTCTTACACTGCCATGAGACAAGTCTACACCCAAGGAATTGACATCCTCCAGTTGTTGACTTTCTGTCCAAGCTAGCACCAGCATAATCACTATCCGAATATGCTACCAAGTCAAAAGGAGATTCCTTTGAATACCATAGACCCAACCTTGGTTGACCCTTGAGATATCTAAAAATTCTCTTGACTGCAGTTAAATGAGAAACCTTTGGAGTAACTTGAAATCTTGCACAAACACAAACAGGAAACATGATATCAGGTCTATATGATGTAAGGTACATCAAAGAGCCTATCATAGATCTGTAATTGTGTACATCTACATTTTCTCCATCTTCATCTTTCAGAAGGTGCTTCTCAGAGTCCATTGGTGTGCTTGCTATTTTTGAATCAGCAAATTAAAATTTTTTAAGTATCTCTGCAACATATTTGTCTTGACTAATAAATATGCCTTCAGATGATTGCTTAACTTGCAAACCCAAAAAGAATGTAAGTTCTCCCATAGAACTCATCCGAAACTTATCTTTCATAAGCTTCTCAAATTCTAAACACATTTCTTTCCTAGTAGATCCAAAGATAATGTCATCCACATACACCTGCACTAACAGAAGATCCTTCTTGTGCTGTTTGATGAAAAGTGTCTGATCAATCTTTCCTCTTTGAAATCCATTTTCTAATAAGTAGGAAGCTAGTGTTGCATACCAAGCTCTTGGTGCCTGATGAAGGCCATAGAGAGCTTTCACTACTCTGTACACTTTGTTTGGATGTAATGGGTCAATGAAGCCTGGAGGTTGTGAAACATACACCTCTTCTCCAATTTCACCATATAAAAATGCACTTTTGACATCCATTTGGTAGACTGTGAAGCCTAAAAATGAAGCATAAGCTAGAAACAGCCTAATTGCCTCAATCCTTGCTACTGGAGCATAAACTTCATCATAATCTATCCCTTCTTCTTGTGTGTACCCTTGCGCTACTAATCTAGCTTTGTTCTTGATCACAATTCCTCTTTCATCCCTTTTGTTCTTAAAAACCCATCTAGTGCCAATTACCTTCACACCTGTAGGTAAATCAACTAGCACCCAAACCTTTTGAATCTTGAACTGAAGAAGCTCTTCTTGCATAGCCTCTAACCAGCTTGAATCATCTAGGGAGATAAGAATATTCTTTGGTTCAGCTTGTGAGAGAAAACATACAAACAAACAAGAGTTTAAAAGCTCATGTTGTTTTGAAGCATAAAGGGCATCAAGAAGCCCTTGTTGGTCTGAAGACTTCAATTGTTGTCTTGTCTTCACACCTGACTGTATATCTCCAATCACATGTTCCAGGGAATGAACTTTGTGAATTCTTGATTGTGGTGTAGTAGGAACTTGATAATTTGATGGAAGATTGTTGTAATCCACCTCATTATCTGAGAATTCTGCTTCTTTTGTTTCTGAAGGGCCAGCAGCAGAGTCATTTGGCCGAACAGCAGAATCAGTAAGCTTATCAGCAGAGTCATCAGCAGAAACAGATACACTACCAGCAGAAACACTTTGTTGTTCCTGAGTTCCATATTCTTTACTTTCATCTTCAACACCTTCTTTAGCTTTACTAGAAGAAGATTCATCAGTTGTCGAAGTTGATTCCACAATTGTACTTGACCATATTGGCATTATCACATCATCTTGATCTTTCTCTAACTCTGCCTCATTTGTTGTATTTGAACCTGCAAAATCATTAGTTTCTGCAACAAAAGGCACATAATTCATTGAATTTGTTAGATACTCCAGATCAAATAGCCATTTTGGTCCTTGACCTTCTACATTGGATTTGTTTTCTAAAAACTCCACATGTAGATTTTCTTCTACTATTTCTTTTCTTGTGTTGTAAACTCTAAATGCTTTGCTATTAAGAGAATAACCAACAAAGAAACCTTCATCTGCCTTACCATCGAATTTTCCTAAATGGTCTAAGGTATTGAGAATTGTCACATGACATCCAAAAGGTCTAAGAAATCCTATTGCAGGAGTTCTACCATTAAAAAGTTCATATGATGTCTTATTGTGAGGCTGCACAACTAAAACTCTATTTTGAACATAACAAGCAGTGTTGACTGCCTCTGCCCAAAAATTTATTGGTAGCTTAGAATCAGCTAACATTGTTCTAGCAGCTTCAATTAGTGTTCTATTCTTTCTTTCAGCTACACCATTCTGTTGTGGTGTTCTAGCAACACTAAATTCTCTTCGAATACCTTTTTCTTTGCAGAAGTCATCCATAACTCTATTCTTAAACTCTGTCCCATTATCACATCTAATGACTTTTACTTTCTTGCTTACTTGATTTTCTATCTGTGTAATGAAGTCCTTAAGGATGCTTGATGTTTCATCCTTAGTGGCTAAAAAGAAAACCCATGTAAATCTACTATAGTCATCAGTAATAACTAGACAATATCTCTTATGCATTATGCTCATTACTGAAACAGGTCCAAATAAGTCCATATGTAGCATAAACAAAGACTGATTGATAGAGTTAAAAATCTTGGGCTTACAAGTGGCTTTGTGTTGTTTGCCTTTTAGACAAGCAATGCATGTTTGATCATTTTCAAATCTTTTGTGAGGTAAACCTCTTACCAAACCATTCTTAACAATTTTATTTATGGTTTTGAAGTTAATATGACCAAGCCTTCTATGCCATTTCATTGATTCTTCCAATGTGGCCTTTGCAACAAGACAAGTTAAATTCTTTTTAGGAATAATATTCTTCATGTCTACACTGTACATGTTGCCCTTTCTAGGAATTCTAAGAAGTACTTGACTTTCATCAGGCATCTTAAAATCAGGAGAAAGTACAAGACATTCAGTCTCACAGAAAAGAACATTATTCTTTTTGTCACACATTTGTGAGACACTAAAAAGATTATAATTTAGCTCTTTTACATAGTACACATCTTCAAAATCTAAATTTCCGGTTTTGATTGTACCTTTACCAGAAATTTTGCCACGAACACCCCCTCCAAAGGTAACATATCCTCCATTGAAAGCTTCAAAATCTGAGAGATAAGACATGTTGCCTGTCATGTGCCTAGAACATCCACTATCTGAGTATCCTTGATCCTCTTCCTGATCAATTGAATGTTCCTCCGAATCAGAAGAAGCCATTAGAGCAAATTCAGTGGCCATAAGAGCAGCATTTGGTGGTGCATCTTCTTCAGTAGCCATAGAGCTCCAATCATATCCAATTCCATCAATGGCCAGCATAGCCTTTGGCTCTTCCACCAGTACTTCCTTATTCCTCTCTTGTTTATACCAAGTGTTCCTATTATCCTGCTTCCTTGGGCTTCTACATTCTTTAGCAAAATGTCCTAACCTATGACAGTTAAAACATTCTACTTTCTTCTTATCGAACCCAGCAGTATCATTACCATTTATGGTAATTTGCTTTCCAGTTTTCTGCCAAAACTTCTTAGCCCTCATGCTAAGTAAAGCAACTTGCCACTTAATGTCCATCTCTTCCAAATCATCACCATCAACCTGCTCAAGGTCTTCATGATTTAAAGGAGAACCACTAGCTTGACTGGTTATAAAGGCATAAAATGTTGGATCTCCAAGTCCAGCAATATCCTTTTGTAAACTAGCAGAAGGACCACCATAAGTAACATTAGAAACACTTTCAACTTCATCTACCTCTTCTGTATGACTAACACTAGGAACTGACAAGAGTGCAGCATTCCCAGAACTAGTACCATAATTTCCACCTCTCTTTAGACTTTGTTCAACAATTTTAAAGTTATTGAACAAATCATTAAGCTTCATTGTTTCAATTTCTGGTTTGTTCATCCAGACAATAACATGAGTATAAAAATCACCAGGTAGACTTTTCAAGAACTTCATGTTGAGATCTTCCTTCTTAGTCTCAACACCCAACACAGCTAACTGACTTTCAAGCTTGTGTAGTCTTGATAATAGTTTGTCAAGAGACTCATTACTAAAAGCAGTAAAGTTTTCAAATTGGTGCTTTAGTAAAGTCTTCTGTGTCTTTTTGGTAGTTTCATTACCACCAAACTATGCACAAATCTCTTCAAAAAGAGTTTTTGCATCAAGATATTTGTTAAAAGATAACATTTACTCACCAGGAATGGTCATAAGCAACAAGTTTCGTGCTTTCTGATCATTTCTCTTTTGTATCTTTTCATCATTGGAGACTGGTCCAGTATTTCTTTTTCTTACTGTCTTCCCTTCAACAAGAACATCTGAATAGCCTAAAGTGAAGGAATCACCATACTGAATTATGTCCCAAAGAGCATAATCTTGAACCATGAAATATTGCTCAACTCTCATCCTCCATAACTCAAACTCATTGGGTTTGATCATGGGCAACTTTGCAGCAACATTTGTTTGAACATCTTGTACATCCATTTCTTGTTTCTTCTAAAAACAACAATATCAACCTTAGCTCTGATACCACTTGCTTGGATCCTGGACACACGATTAAGGTGGTTAAACCCTCTAACTTTGTGTGTATGATATGTTGTGTTAAAATGATTAAGTGCGTGGAATTCACTCAACCAAACTTAGAAGGTTGTGTATGTTATGGAAATGGAATTGTTATGTTTGTTAGTTAGCAATGAACACATAAAGATTATCACCAAACGATTCAATATTATTAAAGATAATAATACGAGTGATCTTGAGATATCACTAGGGTTACAACCTTGAATCTTATGTTTTTATCACTTGTGATATATTTGTGTTTGTTCTAACAGTTATGAATGTTCTAACATATGCATGGACACTTGACAACTCTAACGTACTACCACAAATATCACAACTAAGATCTCTTTTATAGTCAAAAGATCTTTACAAATTGCTTAAAGTCTTGGCCGACTTACTTGGTTAACTTATGCTTATTGAGTGTCAGTACATCAGATACAACATGTATCTATGTATACAACTTGTTAACTAAGCACATGGAGTAAGATATTATCTACCGTATATTGTTGACCAAAATACAATAAATATCTTTTCGATCTTATCCTTCTATCAACAGAGTTGTTCACTATCAGCAGGAACAATCTATCGCTATCAGCAGAATCATCAGCAGAGTTGTTAAGCCTATCAGCAGAGTGAAATGCTCTATCAGCAGGAACAACATTATCAGCAGAAACCGTTTTGCACTAGCAGCAGAATTACACTTAGAGTATTTCTTGGATTAGAACCCGATATTAAACATCTTGAATATTTAATTCCCAACATACTCCACTTGTCAAACCAATGACAGTGAAGGATCCACAAGAGATATCTCTGAGAAATCTGAATCAGGGTCAGAGTGTAAATCAAAAGAGTCCTCTAAAGCAAAATCTGTCAAAAAGAGTGAACCAGTGGTGACAAAATCAAAATCAAATACAGATAGACCTAGGTGTGTTAATCACATGAAAACTTCTAGGGAGTCTGTTAAGAATCAAGAGTCACCAAAACCTGATAGGATGCGACAAGAGTTTAGGAAAAATCACACCTTTGGTCCTAAGAGGTGTTTTGTGTGTGGTAGTTTAAGTCACCTGATTAAGGATTGTGACTTTCATGAGAAAAGGATGCAAAAAGAGGCTGAACTAAGAAAGAATAAGAGTGTTAATGACCACATGAATAATAAACCAGTTTGGAACAATGCTAACAAGATTAATCATGCAAATAAGTTTGTGACTAGACCTGTACAAGTTAATTCTGGTAATATTAGTTATGGTAGACCAAATTCTGGTAGACCAAAATTTAGTTCTGGTAGACCAAATTTTAGTTCTGGTAGACCAAACTTTAGTTATGGTAGACTAGATTTTAGTTCTGGTAGACCAAATGTGAGTTCTGTTGGTCAAAATGCTAATTATGTGAGGCCAAGTGTTAATTCTGGGTGGTTTAATCATTCTGGACCCAGACAATTAGTTAATAGATCACAGGTGAATTCTTATAATCAAAGAACTAATTTTTATAAACCAAAGTCACCTGTGAGGAGTCCTTTTGTTAATAATATAGCACAATCCTCAAACTCAAATGGGGAAAAGGTGATTGGAACAAGGTGGGTGATAAGAAACAAAGTGGATGAAAGTGGAGTACTAGTCAGGAACAAGGTAAGACTAGTAAATCAAAGGTACAGATAGGAGAAGAAATGGAGTTCCCCCTAGCTCAGTTTAAGGGGAGGTTGAACTTAAGGGGAGGTCAATATGTATAGTTTGTAAACTAGTACTTAGGATATTTTTTAATTCTGGTAGTTCTACATTTTAAGTCTTGTAGTTATTTTTAGTTCTGGTAGTGGTTTTTGAACATTTTTCTTGTATACTTGTTTCTTTGTATATTGTGTTTAACTTTGTTTTGCAGAAGTCAACTTTTGTTGTTGCTAGTGGACACAAGGAAATAATACGATCAAAGGAAACATCAAGTTTTTATTCATAACCATCAGTTACATTACAGGATGAGGATGCAGCATACAACATAAAATAAGATAAAAGCCTAAACATAAACAAGCCAACCGTCACCACCTACATCTTCCTTTTTCCCTTGTCCTTCAAATCAGGCATGGTTTTCTTGGTCCCTTTCTCCCCAAGTTGATCTCTCACTTTTGGGCTTAAGAGTCCTAGAACCTGCTTGTTTGGATTTGGATGAGGCAACACAATGTTTTTCTTAGAAGACACATCCTTTGAAGTCTTTGCTGCTTCATCTTCTGGTTCTTTTGCAGTAAGATCATAAGCAGCTAGCCAACGTTTGAGCATTGTCTTCTTTGATAGCTTGTTCCTTAGACGTGAGGTGTAACCAGGTGGAAAATAGCCTTCCCATCCTCCATCAGATGACTCAGAAGATGAGTCGGACGAAATCTCTATGATGTTTGTTGGGGAAGAATCCATTATGTTGAACAAGTTTTCTTTTTACTAATAAGATGGTTTGGTGTTGACTAAAAGAGGCTTTTTATAAAGCCAATGAAGGTTTAAGGCAATTTAATGGTTGGTTGGTATAAGAGTTAATTCCTGCAGGCATGAAATTAACTAAGGACTTAATTATGGTAACTTTGGGAAGTTGACCGTATCTTGTATAGTTTTGTAAATTTAATTATGGTAATTGGTTTTTAAGTTCAAAAAAAAAAAAAAAAAAAAAAAAAAAAAAAAAATTGGTTTTTATTTCGTTAACTAGGATTTTAATTTTTTTTTAATTGAGTAACTTTAAGTTTTCAATCTAGTAGTTAATGTTTGTTTTTCTTTGTAAAATTATGTGTTTCCATATTTGTTTCTTGGTGCTTTGGACTAAGCTTTTGCAGGAAAAATTTGGATTGGTGATGATGCGATGTTTTGTTCGTGCTTGCTCAGTGTGTAAGTCACATTCTTTAGTTAAGTCTCGTGAGTCACTTGTTTAAGTCTGGTTGACTGAATTTAGGTCTGGTAGTATAAATTTTTTTTACCGTTAGGTCTGGTCTGTCAAATCAGGATTTCTATTATCAAAATACGACCATTGCGTATTTTTCGAGGGAAATAGGTATATAAGGATAATCTTTCATTAATCTATTATTTTTATTTCTTATTTACTTCCAATTTTAAATCTCTTGATTTTCGGACCAAAATACTCTGTTTTTAACTACCAGCACTTAAACCCTAATTCGATTTACAACCAGCACTTAATCAATTTCTCATCTATGGCTTCACTTAAGTTTGTTGACAAGCATAACCAAGTCGGATTCTTGAAGAAACCAGATCAGAGTGATGGCTTTGAGGAGATTGTTGATTTCTTAAGAGGTTCAAATCTTCGGTACGCTTTAACTGCTAATCCCACTATTTATGCATCTCTTATTAGGCAATTTTGGAGGTCTGTGACCTATGAAACCCTTGCTGATAATACACCACAGTTTAGGGCAACTGTTGACTCACATGACTTCACCATTACTGAAGCTTCCATTCGGAGTAGTCTCCAATTGAGTGATGCTTCAGGGGAATATATTTTGGCTAATGATGATTTGTTTGCGGGTCTAAAAACTATAAGATATCCTACTGATGGTAGTTTTACTTTTTAGAAAAGCCATTTCACACCACAGTGGAGGTTTTTGATACACCACTTGCTCCATTGCCTAAGTCCTAAAAGTGGAGGATGGGATCAGTTTGGAAGCAACATTGCTTCTGCCTTGGTCTGTCTTGCACTTGGAAGGCTTTTTAATTTTTCAAAATTGATCTTTGATGGCATGGTTGCAAATTTTAAAAAGGAAAAATCTAGGTTCTTAATGTATCCAAGATTTATACAAATGATCTTTAATTTTGAAACAGAGGATAAATTGCCATATCTCAGTGTGGGCTTTACACCAAAAATTTTTGCAAACATGAAAAGAAATTTTAATGGAGCCCATTGGCCTTTATTGCCTGCTATGCTTGGTGGTGCTACTAACCCTGCAGGTACATCTGAGGCTGCACAAGAGCCAACTCATGAAGAGCATGCACAGGAACCAACTCAGTCATCCACACCACATCCAAGTCATTCACCATCTCCCATCAGAACACCTACACCTATACCATCTCCTACACCCTCACCACAGCCTACCCAAGTTCCAAGTCCTATACAGGAGGAGGAAACTGATCAGATGTCTGTGGAAGATCTTTTAACCCTGGTTCCAACCTTAGTCAAGAGAATAGATGCTTTGGAGAAGGCAAACAATGCTAAGAGTAGAGCTATTCTCACTTTGGTAAAGAAGGTCAAGAAATTGGAAAACATTTTGAAAGATAAGGGGGTTCAGTTCAGTGCTGAGGAAGGGGATGAAAATTCTTCCAAACAGGGGAGGAATTTTGGTGAAGAAGAAGATTTTAGAACACCTTCACAAGATAAGTCTGCTAGTATTTAGGATGTAAGTCCAGAAACAAGGGAAGCAGCAGAGACCTTAGCTCAATCTTTCAGCAAGATTAAACAACAAAGGAAGCAGCTAAAGAGAAAGTTAAGGATTGAAGAAAGTGAAGATGAAGGGGTTCATTCTGATAAGTCTGGTGATTATGCTGGTGATGATAAGTCTGTTGATAATGCTGGTGATGATGAGTCTGATGATAAGTCTGATGGTAAGTCTGTTGAAGAAAAGAGAAAAGGAAAGGAGATTTCTGTTGAATCTCCTAAAACAAAGAAGTCAAAGCTACAGCAAAGACAAGATCAAGCATCCCAAGCTTTGATTGACAGATTAAAAGCTCAAGAAAAGGAAGAATTGGAAAAAGAAAAAGAACAGGAAAGACAAGATGAATTGTATGCTAGGAGAGTAGCAGAGGAGCAATTGATTGAAGGAGATGATGAACTAAGAGCAAAACTTGAAGAACTTAAGTCAACTCCAGGGTTGACTATAGAAGAAAAAGCTAAACAACTAGCTGAATTCATCAATATCAGAAGAAGTAAAGAAACTTTGGGAGATTTTATGTCTGTGATGAGACAAACTCAGAAGAAAACCAAAGTTCAAAAGAAGATGACAAAGAGAGAACAGATGCATAGTATGAAGATGTATTTGAAGAACATGATGTATTCAAGTTGGGAGCATATGAAGAGCAAATCATATAAAGATCTTCTAGAAATGTATCAAAGAGCTTATCAAAGGGATCATGGTTATAAACCAGTGGATTATGAGGATTCCTTGAGACACAGTTTCAGGAAAGTGACAAAGACTGTGCAAGATGTTGAAGCTGAGAAAGTAAAAGAAAAGGTAATTGATGAGGAGAAAGAGAAAGCATCTGAGACTGAGAAAGCAGCAACTGAATCAAAAGAGGAAGTGAGATAGCCTATATTGACATTTAACAGAAGAAAGAGTATGGCTTGAAGAAGTAAGTCAAAGAAGAAAGTTCAAGAAGAGGAGTCAGAAGAAGAAGAAGCTTCATCTGAGGGGGTTACTATGGGAACTATTGAAAGCTCAAAGAAGCCAGCTAAGATTGTCAGGTATAAAATCATTAAGTCTGGTCAAAGGGCAACATATCAATTAATAAAAGAAGATAATTCTAATGTGATGTATATGAATTTCCCTGCAATTGTACATGATGTGAGTAGGGAAGATCTCATTGAGTTATATAAGTTGGTTAACATTAAACATGGAGATAATGTCCCTGAGGAAGAATATGAAAGAGTCTTTTGGGGAGACTTGAAAATAATGTTTGAACCACCTTCTAAGGAAGATGAGATCTGGAAGCTGCCTGAGCAACAAAGAATGATTAGATGGGCATATTATGATAGCTGCCAAGTACATTGTCTGTCTTTGGTTAATGCTAACATATATATGCTTGCAGAAGTTGAGTATCCCTTATCATCTGAAGTCTGCAAGAAAATGTTGGAAAGGAAATTATATGCAGACAAGAAAGATGAAGTTTATGAAAGGATTTTGGATTTGATCAAGATTCAGTCTTTGAAGGAGACATTGTTGGATTGAGAGTGTTTGAAAGAATTTTCATAAGTTGTAAGTAGGACTATTGGAATTTCCTACTAGGTGGAGGTGCATAGCACTAACACAACAAAAGGTCATCAGTCCACCTTGTCTAATACACACAAGGACTGGCTAATCCTGAGCAAACGGCTACAGGTAAAGATATTCCAAATCCGTTTATGGTTGGCAATTTACCAAAAATTGTATGGTATTCAACTCACCATATCTGTGTTTGTGAAGAGTTGACTAGCCCACAAGGTTATGGCTTGTGGTAAAGGCTGTGGAAAACCATAAATGGTTATCAATTCACCATGATGAGGTGTTTTCCATCAAAAGAATTGGCTAGTCCAAAAGGGTACAGCTTTTGGCAAAGACATAACAAATCTGTTGATAGTTGATGATTTACTAAAAATCATATGGTTATCAATGTACCATGGTCTTACACACCAAAACATTTGGCTACTCCAGTAGTGATGGCTATTGGTAAAGAGACATCAAATCCATTAATTTTCAATGATTCACCTCTCACAGGAGTTAACACACCTGGAAGTGATGAGAATAGTATGAAACTTAAACTGAGTTGATGTACAAGTAGTCATGGTTGCTGTGAAGATCAAGTGGATTATATAAGATGGATGCTGCAAAGATTAGATCAGATGGTGGACAAATTATCAAGGTTAAAGTTGCTGATACAAAGTGTTTTTGAAGCTCAAGATAATTCCAAGAGTTAAAGATTAAATCCTCAGAAGCTTACTCAGAAGAAACTTGAAGTTCATGGAGCATGAAGATCAAGTTAGGGGAGGATTGTTGGGAATTATCAAGAGGAGACTTAATGGGAAAACAGATTTAAGTCTGGTGGCGTACACAATTAAGTCTGTTAGTGTATTTTGTATTATTAAGTCTGGTAGTACAATATTAAGTCTGGTAGAGTAAAATATTGTTAAGTCCGGTTGACTTATTAAGTTAAGTCTGGTTATGTATTTTAGAGATAAGTTAGAGATAAGTTAGGAAAGGATTTGAAGTTATCTTTAGAGAAGATACGTAAATCCTTATACAAGTTTTGTATCTAGGGTTTCCTTGGTGTATAAAAGGAACCCTAATTCATAGTTTAGAGACGACGAAGAAGATTGTAATTCAGTAAAACAATTAGTAATAAAAGTTAGTTGTGTTCTTCATTGTTTGTAATAAGATTCCGCATTAGCATAAACAAAGTGTTAGAGTCTCGCTTAGATTGATTTGATTTATTCAAGTCGTCTACTAAGTTGTTAAAGGCTACTTAGAGATCCATATTCGTGTGGACCAACAGAACACAAGGTATCCAAGTAGATACAAAGTGTTGTCATTCCTCTTCAAGTGCAAGAGAAGAACACAAGGTATCCAAGTAGATACAAAGTGTTGTAGTTGTAGGTAGAAGCACTTGTAACATTTGTTACACTCTTGATTGTATCATAGCATACATCAAGATTATTTTTCTTTTGAAAGTTTGTGAGGGAAGATCATTGTGATCTTATAGAGATATTGAATATCTCTAGTAGCCATTGGGCTAGTGTGTTGATCAAGTTGATCAAAGATAAATAGGGTAGATTGAGTCAAGTGGGAGTTGATCATGGTGATCTTGTCAAGATCTTGGAGATCTCTTAAAGCTTGTGGGCTTGTGTGATTGATCAAGAAGATCAAGGGTATATTAGGTAGATCGAGTCAAGTGGGAGTAGATCATTGTGATCTTGTTGAGATCTTGGAGATCTCTTGAAGCCATTGGGCTTGTGTATTGATCATGTAGATCAAGGGTAGATCGGGTAGATCATGGTAGATTGGTGCTAGCTAAGATTAGCACTCGACATCTAGCTTAGTGTCGGAAATAGGATAAGCGACGTGTACGATTTTCTCCGCCTGAAGGGAGCTTTTTGATTAGTGAAATAACTCTCGAGTTGGGTGCTCGGGGAGTGGAGTAGGGCGAAGAGGAGCTTCGTGACCGAACCACTATAAATCACCGTGTCCGGTTTGCGCCTTCTTACTTATCTCTTTACTTTCATTTCATTCTTTATCACTTTATATTTATATTTGCATTGCTTTTATGTTTGTGTGGCTAGTTGTTTATGTTATGTTGATTAAGTATGTGTCATGGTTTGATTGTGCTTGTGTTGTAGTTTACTATATTCATCTCTAGATGTTATATGACCATAGTTGACATTTTTCATATTACATCACACTTGATCGGGTGTTTGATACAAAAAGTTTTTAAGTTTTTAAATGTAAACGTATTCACCCCCCCCCCCTCTACGGTTTCCACAATTGGTATCAGAGCCACGTCGCTCAAATATTTAAACAAATGGTTTTCAAAATTGATTACGATCCATGTATCAAATTACCTATGAAGGTGATAAAATATGAAAAGTATTTAGTTGCTTAATACTTACAAGTTTTGTTGTTAAGTATACTTTGTCATACTAGCTTGAAGGTTTTCTTAAACCACTAGAAGAATAGAGTTTTTAAGTGTCCAGTCATGTTTTCAGAACGAGTCATTAAGTCATGCAGTTCTGAATCTCAAAACAGATCACGGTACCACTAAATATGGGACGGTACCGTTATATTTAACGGTACCGTGGGTTATTTAATAGTACCGTGCCTCTGTCTGTCAGTTTTCAGTAATGGGTCATTTTCAGAAATTCTCATAAAATCAACCATAAGTCCGTAGGAGTCGTGTCACCCATCATTTTAAACAAAGTTGAGTCTACTTTCATTTGAAAAATACTTTTATGAATTAGTGCAAAATGAAAGTATGTTAAGGTCCTTGATTTTCAACTAAAGGTCTTTTTGGTTATGCTGTTTGCATAAATTTTTGGTTAATCTGAAAAAGGGCGTTTCAACTTTTGAACCTTGACGTATTCACAAAGTGATTTGGTAAAAATCTTTGTAATGGGGAGGAAACCAATTCACTGTCAAATAAAATCAAGCTAAGTATACATTGTTATACTTAATACACAAAATGACGATAAGTATTTTTGTGTGTTAACCTAAATGGCTATTTGTTTTTGTTTGTGTCTTAGTATTGTTAGTTAATATTTTTGTATGCTTATTGTTATCTTTAGTTAAGCTAATTTTATCTATAAGCATAAGTGTCTTTCATGCGTTGTTGCTATTTGTTTATTATAGTTTTCCGGTTTATGCATTTATAAGGCTCATGCTAAATTACTTGCACTATATTAAGTAATTAGTTTGCATTGCATATAGGCATAGACCATTTTTCTTGCATTTGTTGCAAGATTTTTAAAATAGTTTAGTAACCTTCTTAGGAATAGAAACTAAGTTGTTAGATCATGTGTGTCGAAAGATATTGTCTTACACAATTATTTTTCTAAAGGTTTAAGTGTAAAAAGTATATCACCCCAAAATACTTTACATTTTCATAAAATCCGTAACATGATCTCTAAAATATTACATCATTTTGTCTTGCTTGACCATGGGTTGTCTAAACAAGATAAAAGATCATATTAATACATTAGTATTTAAGTAAAAGAAAATGTATTAAACTTGCATTGATCTAACACACATACAAAATGTTTTAAACATTTAGTATTTTACGTATGTTGTATAAAAATAGTTAAGATAATTATTTTTATACTAATGAGGTGTCGAAAAACTATGAATATTATACTTAATAATATAAATAGTTTTTCTCAAATAAAAATAAATGACAATATTAAATTAGTAACTTAATATATCATTAACCTCACACATACAACTAGTATTAGAATAAATGGAACACATTCCTTAAATTTTTATTTTCTTTTTAAAAGGAGTGATTGTGAGGGTCAAGAAAGATTTCGAGTACATATCAATTCATTATTCAAATTATGATTGATATCATTATCGAATCTAACTGACAAGTTTTCGAGTGTGGACATGAAATTGGAGTCATTATTTATATAGCTTCAAGATAACATCAAAATATGATGAAATATATTATCTTGAATCTACATACTCAATAACACACGATTGTTATGAAAATAATGACGTCCTATCAAGACGAAAATAATATGCATCGGATTATAACTCACACTTGTGTTGAAGATGCCATATTGAGTCTTCTTGTCCAATGGTTGTGTTCCAAACATTAAACTAATATGTTTAAAAGATGCATAAAATACACAACTAAGTAGGATTGACAACTTGGATATTTCATCCGAAATATACAAGTAATTTACATTGCAATGCAATTAGTAAATGTGTTATTTCCGAAAAACCAAACACGAGCAAACAAACAACATATGTGAACTTTGCTCATGAACAACTCAACACACAAAGTCACATGTCTAGTAAAAGTGTCACACATAATATGTTATTAACTATTATGTAAGTCATCAATCTTTGAGAATATCACATGTATTTCTCTTATCAAAAGATTGACAAAGAATATTAGAGTTGAATAATAACCTAATACGACATGTGTCATTGCATAAACAAGTAAAATTGGTCATACACTAAAATACTTGTTTCACAAAGCATTCGTAAGAGTGATAAGTTTCCTCTTGGAAAAGCATACTTGTTGAAATATACAATATGTCTCATTTTAAATATAATACTCACAAGATCTATTGAGGTAAGTAACCTTTACTAGATTCTTCCTCAAGATATGCAAAGGAGCATTCTTGAAACACACACGATGTAGTAGATTCTACATTGTATCACATTAGAGTGTCTCTTGGTTCTAGGAAACCAAATCATGTTAAAATAACATGTAACAACTCAACAAACAAAGATGTTGTCCAAGAGATCATAAAATACACCATCTCCATCAAATAACCTCTAAATCTCAAACACGAAATTAAAACATTTCGCTTGCCTTTGTTAGGAGTTGTGTAAGACATGTCATTCTCTTAACCGATTTTCAAAGTATGGTTAGTTGAGTCATATTAGGCTATGTATTAGCGAAATAAGCTAATATTATCTTTGCTATACTTCGATAGGCAAATATAGGAATTTGAATTTTTCTAACATGAGAATGACTACTGGAGAACCTATCGCACTAGAAATTCAATTTGACCTAACAGTTGAATTGCTTCCAGGAGAGAAGTTGGGTTCGTGGTATAACCCGTAAAAATGGTCGTGTTTAGCCTGAATTGAGCACCACTAGTGATAGTCTCATACTCATTCTCTAACTTGAAAAATTTTCGTTCCTACATTTGACTAAATATAGTTTACATCGGTGAACTTTATCTCCCATTAGGATTTCATTTTAAACAAGTAGTAATTAGGATCTGCCTTAGCAAACCTAGATTGCTTGCATCCCACATACGTGTTTCAAAATGATAACATGTTCTCGTAAGATATGATTAAATGTCTTCATGATCCTAAATGCTAAATGATTATCATGTTTTGCATGATGTTTGCATTTATTCCTTGTGTGCATTTTACATGATTTGCTTGTAAAGTTTGCACCCACACTATGTCCCTTTGACACATTAGGAATTAGGTATGCCTGTCACTATAAACCCTCAGAAGTCATAGAGTCATACACTAGTGTCAAAACCTATAAGTCAAAGTAGTCGCGAAGTTATCCTAATTTCCTAGTCATCACTTCGCCTTCTTCCAAGTAATACACCCTTTTGTCATGGGAAGGTTAGATACAAACCTAGTAGAACTCGGAGTAGGGTTGACAACTTAAATATTTCGTCTGAAATATTCAAGTAAGTTTAACTTGCGATCGCAATTGTTAAATGTCATATCCGAAATATCATATTCAAGCCTTTTAACAACATATGTTAAAAAGCTCATCCAAAAGCTAAAAGCTAACATCAACCCTCTGGTGACAAAGGACTCACGAATTACTATATAAGTGATTAGTAGTTTCCTTTCATCCTCGTGTGATTATACACCTCTTAAGATCCCAAACCATGCTGCGAATCAACACCATAGGCCTAGCTTTACGTCTTTCAAAACCCCGTGAAACACTCGCGTGCGAAGCACATCGAAATCCGTAAATCAACCAAACCTCTCAACCGAGAATCCCCTAACCATCTTCGTCTAAGTCTAGGAATGATGGAACATATTCCATAAATCTTATGACTATTTAGATATTTCACTGGAAATATCAAGTCATTCCTTGTGTCTCATCTCATGACTTCTAAATATTTCACTGGAAATATTGTAGTCATCTCGTGTGTCTCGTCTCATGACTCTTTAAATATTTCACTGGAAATATTGAGTCATTCTTTAAATCCCTCTCATGACTATCTAAATATTTCACTGGAAATATTAAGTCATCTCTCACGTTCCAACTTGATTTTTCCAGTCAATTTTCTTTGGTCTAATCCCTCCTCACTTAGAACACTTTCTTTGATCATTTAGAGAGTCTTAGTTTGTTTAAGAGTGATCCTTTCATCCCACCAAGAGATCCTCTTCATTCCTCTTCATGTGCAAGAGAAGAACACAAGGTATCCAAGTAGATACAAAGTGTTGTCATTCCTCTTCAAGTGCAAGAGAAGAACACAAGGTATCCAAGTAGATACAAAGTGTTGTAGTTGTAGGTAGAAGCACTTGTAACATTTGTTACACTCTTGATTGTATCATAGCATACATCAAGATCATTTTTCTTTTGAGAGTTTGTGAGGGAAGATCATTGTGATCTTATAGAGATATTGAATATCTCTAGTAGCCATTGGGCTAGTGTGTTGATCAAGTTGATCAAAGATAGATAGGGTAGATTGAGTCAAGTGGGAGTTGATCATGGTGATCTTGTCGAGATCTTGGAGATCTCTTAAAGCTTGTGGGCTTGTGTGATTGATCAAGAAGATCAATGGTATATTGGGTAGATCGAGTCAAGTGGGAGTAGATCATTGTGATCTTGTTGAGATCTTGGAGATCTCTTGAAGCCATTGGGCTTGTGTATTGATCATGTGGATCAAGGGTAGATCGGGTAGATCGTGGTAGATTGGTGCTAGCTAAGATTAGCACTCGACATCTAGCTTAGTGTCGGAAATAGGATAAGCGACGTGTACGGTTTTCTCCGCCTGAAGGGAGCTTGTTGATTAGTGAAGTAACTCTCGAGTTGGGTACTCGGGGAGTGGAGTAGGGCGAAGAGGAGCTTCGTGACCGAACCACTATAAATCACCGTGTCTGGTTTGCGCCTTCTTACTTATCTCTTTACTTTCATTTCATTATTTATCGCTTTATATTTATATTTGCATTGCTTTTATGTTTGTGTGGCTAGTTGCTTATGTTATGTTGATTAAGTATGTGTCATGGTTTGATTGTGCTTGTGTTGTAGTTTACTATATTCATCTCTAGATGTTATATGACCATAGTTGACACTTTTCATATTACGTCACACTTGATCGGGTGTTTGATACAAATTTTTTTAAATTTTTTAAATGGAAACGTATTCACCCCCTATACGGTTTCCACATAAATGTAACCAATAAAAGTGTGTAATGATTTCATTTAGCTATTCAATTAAAGTGGACAAAAAATTGAATTACACACGTGATAATGTAATATATACACCTATATCTGCATCCAAACCATTAATATTGAATTGCCACTGAACCATCGACAAACAAACTGAAACCATTGATAATCTATTTGACTATTGACATATTATTTACTATACAGAAAACATGGGATGAGTTATTCAAGCCCCCTATAGGGGGGGTGTTGACTTTTCATGTGCTGCCGCCGCTTGTATTGTGTGCTTTAAAATTTGTACATGTTGACCAGAATAGGCGGAGCCCACATAATAGGGGGGGCTTGTATAGTATAACCCTTATTATTTACTATACAGAAAACATAAGAAAAATGCGTGCACACACGAGAATGATTTTTACCTTTAAACCACACCTATAGATACACAAAACAATAATTAAATATGCACACAAAAATTGACGCAACCAGATTTGGTCAAAAACTATATATTGTTATCACTATGCATAGGTAATCGTCAAGTTTGTATAAAGGTCCTTGAAGAATTTTGGAGCAAAAAATTATTATAAAAGTGAAATAAAAAACAGACAATAGAATCACGTGTGTATCAAGCTTTTTCATGTTCATCTATAATATTTTGAAGGATATTGAAATAATTTGACTAATTACAATCCCTTCATTTTTACAAAGTTTATTTCCAATAGCTTGAGATTATGAAAGCTTATCTTAATCTATTTTTAATCTTAAATCTTATCTTAAACTACTACTCCACATAAAGCATTTATAACATTTTTTTATATAGTAATTTTTAAAAAATTTAGTTTACACGCTTGTCATATATGACTTGATCTTAGAACATCCATTATGGTGATTTCAAGAAAAGGTTTAAAACACATGAAAAGGTTTGTAATTTGTTTTAACCTTAGTGAGTTGATGCATGTGGAATTAAGAGGTTTGAAATCTTAAACCTTTTCATAATTTAATGTATGTGTAATTGTTAAGCATTTTATAAACTTGAAAAGGTTTATACCTAGTGTAACAAGGTTTATAAAATCAAAAGCTTTATAAATTAATGATTTAATAAATATTTAAACCTTTTACACAAGAATGGTCTGTATCATGAACCGGTTCATATTCAAAAACACTATTTTATTCTATTAATTCATTTTGCTGACAAGTATCATTTCCTAACAGTTAAAAAAGGGTTAAAAGTCGCCTAATATGTTATCGAAATTTAATAAAATATTGAGTAAACTTCAAAATATGTGGTTTACCAAATTTCGCACCATACATTTAAACTTTTTTTTTGCTCTTTATACATCCCTTCGTTAGTAAAAGTTAACCTATATACATCCCTCCGTAAAATAAGGACAAACGGCGCAAACCATTTCTCCGTTATCTCCTAACGAGATAGAAAATGTTTGCACCGTTAGTCCTATGGGTTAAGTCTATTTGCACCGTTAGTCCTTTGTTACGTTTTCGTCCGCTTTTTTACGTTTTCTTCCGAATTTTTACGTTTTCGTCCGATTTTTTACGTTTTCGTCCATTTTTTTACGTTTTCGTCCGATTTTTTACATTTTCGTCTGTTTTTTTTACGTTTTCATCCATTTTTTTACGTTTTCGTCCGCTTTTTTACGTTTTCGTCTGATTTTTTACGTTTTCGTCCGATTTTTTACGTTTTCGTCTGTTTTTTTTACGTTTTCGTCCGATTTTTTACGTTTTCGTCTGTTTTTTTTACGTTTTCGTCTGTTTTTTTACGTTTTCGTCCGATTTTTTTCGTTTTCGTCTGATTTTTTTCGTTTTCGTCAATTTTTTTACGTTTTAGTCTGTTTTTTAACGTTTTCGTCTATTTTTTTACGTTTTCTTCCGATTTTTTTACATTTTTGTCTGTTTTTTTACTTTTTCATCCATTTTTTTACGTTTTCGTACGCTTTTTTTACGTTTTCGTCCATTTTTTTTCGTTTTTGTCCCTTTTTTTACGTTATCGTCCGATTTTTTTTGTTTTCGTCCTTTTTTTATGTTTTCGTCTATTTTTTTACGTTTTTGTCTGAAAACATAAAAAAACAGATGAAAACGTAAAAAATCGGATGAAAACGTAAAAAATCAGACGAAAACGTAAAAAAAAGACAAAAACTTAAAAAAACAGACGAAAATATAAAAAATCAGACGAAAACGTAAAAAAATGGATAGAAACGTAAAAAAACAGACGAAAACGTAAACAAACAGACGAAAAAGTAAAAAATCGGACGAAAACGTAAAAAAATCGGACAAAAAGTTAAAAAAACAGACGAAAACGTAAAAAAATGGATGAAAACAAAAAAATCGGACGAAAACGTAAAAAATCAGACGAAAACATAAATAAGCGGACGAAAACGTAAAAAAGCGGACGAAAACGTATAAAAATGGATGAAAACGTAAAAAAATAGACGAAAATATTAAAAATTGGACAAAAACGTAAAAAAACAGACGAAAACGTGAAATAAAGGACGAAAACGTAAAAATGGGACAAAAAGGAAAAAAATCAGACGAAAACGTAAAAAATCGGACGAAAACGTAAAAAAACAGACGAAAACGTAAAAAATCGGACGAAAACGTAAAAAATCGGACGAAAACGAAAAAAATCGGACGAAAACGTAAAAAAGCAGACGAAAACGTAAAAAAGCGGACAAAAACGTAACAAAGGACTAACGGTGCAAATAGACTTAACCCATAGGACTAACGGTGCAAACATTTTCTATCTCGTTAGGAGATAACGGAGAAATGGTTTGCGCCGTTTGTCCTTATTTTAACGGAGGGATGTATATAGGTTAACTTTTACTAACGGAGGGATGTATAAAGAGCAAAAAAAAAGTTTGGATGTATGATGCGAAATTTGATAAACCACATAAATATATTTTGGAGTTTACTCTAAAATATTTAAGTCATTTTCTTCATTATAACTATACTAATATTGTAATCATATTCAAATCATTAGTTTTTATGACTTCAAAAGAGGAAAGACATGAAGTGATGAAAGGTCTGCCTAAGTCAAACAAAGTTGCTACTACTAGTTATGGAGTCTATTCTAAGCTATTCCGTCCATGGTACTGGAACTGTCCCGAACTGGAATCGGAACCGAAAGAACCGAGAACCGAATGGAAAAAGTGGAACTAAGAACCATCCCAAGCTCTTCGATTCGGTTCCAGTACGGTACTCGGTTATGGTATGGGAATTTTCGGTAATTCTCACAAGTACCTAAGTGTTTAAATAATTTATTTTTTTCGTTGTCGATTATTCATAAAGGACATGCTAATAATGCTAAAAATGTCTCCAACAATACAAACCATTCCAAATTTCTAATAGTTCCAATTGTTCAAAATAACATAAACATAAACACAAAATGTCAAAAATTTAAAATATAAGTTTATAATTGTTCAAAAATATCAAGAACACACATTTGTGTTTCAGACCTCCAAAAACGCTTAATGTTGCATCACTTGTTTCTCTTTATAACTTCGTACCGCTTCTTCCATCTCTTTAACAACCTCATCATCATTCAAAATAAAATTACTTTCAGATGATGATAATCTTTGAATGGATTAAAATTTAGGGTTTTAATTCTATTATGTGTTTTTTAGTTTTATATTTTTATGTTACAACTTAATAATGAGTAGGGTTTTTTTTTTTTTTTTTTTTTTTTTTTTTTTTTTTTTTTTTCTTCTTCTTAAAAGGCTATACAAATTACACAATGTCCCAAATAAACCCTATAAAATTTCATATTTTCAAAGTAGTCGGTTCTTTTGGGAAAGTACTTGAACCGGACGGTTCCGACTCGAACCGTCCCGAGAACCGAAAATGTGGAATTTTAGGAACCAAGAACCGTACCATGGTTCTAATATACGGTTCGGTTCTGGTACGGTTCCTCGGTTTTTTTGGACACCCCTATCCCCAACCCTCCTATTTTGCCACTTCCAAGAAAAGAACAAATAACTCAGCTCAAATCAAATATTGAAAAAAATAAGTCACTATAGAAAAATATAAGTCATTTGTATTTAGAGCAACACTCATGAGAAGCTTGTGGGTCATCCATCATCACTTCTAGTTGTAAATATATGATTTGAGTAACATAACCAACTGTGATGGGAAGTTGTATATTTACCTGAAACAGCCACTGGTGGAGGGTGGTTTGTGGATGCTCTTAATTTTGTTGAAAATACATAAACTTGTAACATCCATCTTAATATTGATGGTGTATTCAATTTTGTAACCGTTAGACTAATCTTGGTTCAAATTTATAATCATGGTCATCGAATTACATATAAATTCACCAACTTAATCATATTGCTACATATAGTTCTTTAAAAAAAAACATGTATCAAAAGCAATGGTAACGTTCATTGGATTATTGACTCCCTTATCGTATACACGCTTTTAGATACAAATGAAAAACGCACCACTTCTCTCAAAATATGTGAAAGATCGCAATTTACACGTTTCTTACACAAAAAATTCTCCCAACATCTTACATCAACACCGAAACACTTGATAATAATTGAGAATCGCCATTCTACCAGTCTCTTACATCAACCAATTTTCACGATTATAACAGAACCAATTATTTGAGTCTCTTACTCGACCACCACTAGTTGTTAATTTGTTATCATGTGAGTTAGTAACATCTAATTGTATTCAAATAAACTTTCTCTTTAAATAACCTATAAACATGTTTAAATGGTTAATTGATAACTAGTAGGGTATTCGTGCTATGTTGCGGCGGTGTTTTTACATTTTCCTTTAGCATTGTACCATTAGTATTTCGTTTGTAAAAGATAGGTATTTTGTTATCTAAACTAAACTCAATATTCAAGCTTGTCATATGAATAATTTTCCCCAGAACTTGAAAAGGATTTGAAATATAGTTTTTGACTAATAAATTTTAAGTTGAAGTATATTAATTTTTGACTAAACTAGTAGAGTAGTAGTGCTTCCCCATCCAGCTTTTCAAATTAATCTCCGTTCAACATGTTGGTTACTTGGTCGCAGCTACCTTTAAATTAAGATACCAGGCCATATACAAATAATGCAGAAAAGTTAACAATTGGTTAACACTTATACCATTTGACCCATAGAATATTTGCCAAACTCTACTATATTGAACCGATACTCGATAGGCATGATCCATTTATTTTGCCAAATTAATAAATGTGACTAAACGATATAGTTACATAGTTGTTGAAATATATATCATACTGAAATCAAGTACCTTACGTGGGCAACATAAACAAGCATCAAAAGCGGAAAATGATCAGTTAACCTCAAAAACAATTTGAGATATGTCGTTATTCGACACCGTTATTATATATTACTATTTCTTAATGTTCCCTTTTATTTCTTCATGATCATGCCCGAATAAGCGTCCAAAAAACCAGCTAAACTTCTTTTCATTCTCATGTCTTTTCATGTTCCTCTCTAGCGCCATCTAATAAGAAACAAACACTAGCTTAGAAAATCTTTTAATTTGAAAATAATAAATTGGGAGTAAAACATTGGACATAGATACAGATTTGAGATATACTTTCATGTGCTGAAGCTTGTCAACAGATGCATCTTTGTTGGCCTGCAGCCACTCAGTCGTGTCAACAATAGCAGTTTCCATTTTCTTCAAGCTCTCAGGATGCACCTTCTTCTTGGTAGCATATTCTTTGATCAAATTCTTCATGTTGTAAATGCAATCCTCTAATGCATTGCATGCAACTGCTTTTTTCTTGAATTCTTGGTCCTCGAGTTTGTTGGCATCATTTATCATCTTATCAATCTCTTGCTTGGAGAGTCTTCCATTGTCATTGGTGATGACAAGTCTCTCCGTCTTACTGGTTGATAAGATCTTCGACGTGACTGTGAGATTACCATATGTGTCTTTTTCAAAGGTAATCATAAATTTTGAAACTCCTCTGGGAGCAGGTGGAATTCCAAATATTGTGAAGTCCCCCAACAATGGTTATCAATAGATCTGGCTCGTTCACCTTGATACAATTTAATACATGCGGAAGATTGGTTGTCTACAGTTGTTGTACAATATTTGTATTCCTTCGCAGGTATTGGAGAGTTGTGCGCGATCACAATACTAAATATTTCTCCCTTCGTGTATAAACCAAGTGACAAAGGAGTGACGTCAAATAAACGCAATTCACAAACAATCTTATTCACGTTATCACATAATTTTGCGGCCATAACGGCTGCACCATATGCAACAGCCTCATCAGGGCTCACACTCTTGCATAACTCTTTACCATTGAAAAATTCCTGAAGCATATGTTGGACTTTTGGTATCCTAGTTGAGCCACCAACAAGTATAATATCTTCTTCCCATGATTTTTCCATATTTGAATCATTTAAACATTCTTCTACAGTCTTGATGCACTTATCAAACAAGCTCATGTTAAGCTCTTCAAATTTAGCACGAGAAAATGTCATTGAAAAATCAATCCCCTCATGCAAGCAATCCAATTCGATTGACGTCTGAGAGGTGCTTGTTAGAATCCTTTTTGCCTTCTCACAAGCAAATCTCAACCTCCCAATTGCCCTTTGGTTCCCAGTTAATTCCTTATCCCATTTCCTTCTGAATTCCTTAACACAACAATCCACCATTCGGTTATTGAAATCTTCACCTCCCAAATGAGCGTCACCAGTAATAGCTTTCACTTTAAAAATACTTCCATCTTCAATGGTCAATAAAGAGACATCAAAAGTACCACCACCCAGATCAATGATGAGCACATTTGTCTTACCATTAATAGCAGACTTAAAGTCCAGACCGTAAGCAATTGCAGCAGCTGTTGGCTCATTGATCATGCGAACAACATTTAATCCAGCAATGGTACCTGCATCTTTAGTTGCTTGACGTTGTGAATCATTAAAATTAGCTGGTACAGTTACAACAGCATTTTTCACAACTTTTCCAAGGTACGCCTCAGCAATTTCTTTCATTTTTCCAAGAATCATTGAGGATATTTCTTCAGCCAAAAATTCCTTCTCCTGACCATGGGAGACAACAATTTTTGGAGTGTCCAAAGGGCCTTCTATGACCTTAAAAGGCCACAACTTAATTTTTTCTTGCACTTTGTAATCATTGAATCTCCTTCCGATCAACCTTTTAGAATCTGAAAAAGAAATATACATGCATACGTAAGCATATAGCCAAATAAGTATCAAATAACAAAACAACAGTTAACTTGTGCTTAAAATTCATTATTTAACAATGATCACTACTACATAGTCATTCGTTTTCGACTTCAAGTATGGAAATTCGGAACACATTCTTAACAAGTAGCAAAACCGAGGACTTTATAGATTGCATGCTTTGTTGTCTTCATGTACAGATGTTAAATAAAATTCTTATCTTCAATAATATAGTTGGTCTACTTAAATGAGGGCACTGCAATCTCAATCTGTTATAGTTCCTATCAGCCAAACTGATCCTAACTGTACCACTGCTATTAACCAAAAATATAATCGAACATCAACACACAGATGAACAGCGAGCTTTTTATCAATTATCAATCTTTTATATAGTAAAAGAAAATGTTTTTTGAAAGCTAATTGAGATAGAAAGGGATGTAGAAACCAAATCAGATTGCTCATTTTTGTTGGCATGGCAAAATTGAACAATTCAATATGGTTGGCCATAAGAATTGTTCTGATTAAGTAAAAGGTTTACCCTTTAGTAATTTAATTGAACGTAATATGTGTACTTCATGCAAGAAAAATATATACATATAATATCGGGGCAGTTTGGACTTTGGATGGTTAGTTTTCATGGGATTTGAGGAGATTTGAATTTGAAATCTCGTGAAATGATGTGTTTGGTTGACAATTAATTCGAATCGTCCTAGTAATCTAAAATCCTAGTAACAATTAATTTGAGGAGCTTTTTCACCCAAACAATCAACATAATATAATCTAAAATCCTAGTAATTCGAATCATGTGATATTCCAAACACATGGGTTTGAATTTTCACGAACGAAGCAGTTGAAGGTGCGGTTCAATTCGGGTATTAGCAGGGTGCATTGCTAGTTGATTCGCAGCGCCTTCACCTATGGCACGTTTATCATCAACGAAAGCGACAATCGAAGGTGTGGTTCGGTTGCCTTGATCATTAGGTATGATTTCGATACGATCATTCTTCCAAACAGCAACACATGAGTTTGTAGTTCCAAGATCAATGCCTATTGCTGGAGCCTTATTGTTTCCTTTATACCTTTCATTTTTATAGGATTTGTAAGTTAATTTAATTCAGGTTTTACCTACCGTCACTAGAATATATAGCCCCTGATTTTCCTTAAGGATAGTTTTCTTCGAAGAATAAAATGTTGAAATATAAAGCAAAAAGGTGACTATATAGATTGTTTTTTTCAAAAGTGATTACATTTCCTTTCACATTTAAAAACTATATCTATTCCACACAGAGAAAACATATTTATATAAATTTAAAAACTTATAAAGTAAGTAATAATGTAAGACTAAAATACGTCTAGTTATAAAAGACAATGTAATATATTGAATATGTAAATACTAAATTACAATTTAAACAACACAAATTAAAAGGGGCGTCTCCGAGGATTTACGGGCCCTGTCCGAGCCGTTAAAAAATGTGCCCCTTAGACCTTTTATTAGGCTTATAAATTTATTATGGGTTATAGGTTTATTTATAAGATTGGAATTTAATTGGGCCCAAGTTTAAATGTTTAATACCTATTTAAAAAAATACGTATAATATATATATATATATATATAGGATTTTTTTTTTAAAAATGGGCTCTCGCGTAAAACGGGCCCTGGCCGGTTGGCCTCCTCGGCCCCCCTTAGAGCCGGCCATGCAATTTAAACCACACAAATTAGCGCTACTCTAAATCCTCGCTATTATGTACGGGGTAATCGTATGATGTAATTAGAATCCGTGTAGTATAATGGATTTCTTTAAAAGAAATTTTAAGTTTGTAACTTAAAATGAATAATTAGAGTAAATACTAAAAAATATTTATTCCGCGCGGTCATTTACTTTTTTTGTTAGTCTAATTCTAAGACCATGTGTAGTGGGGAGAAATGGGGAGTGGGGGGTTGTCCGACACGTGGCATGTGGGGTAAGATGGGGCTTTGTTGAAAAAGTGGTGTAGTGGAGAGTGGGGGGTTGTTTGACACGTGGCCTTATTTTTTTATTCCTTTTTATTTTTTTTAATAATATTTTTTTTTTATTTCTTTTTATTCTTTTTTATTGCTTTCCCAAGACCACCAAACTTTTTTTATGCCCTTTTATTTGTTTTTAGTCCTTTCCACATGATCCGAACAGAAGGCATGCAAAATTTAAGGAGAAAAGAAGGCGCTGTCAGAACAGCGAAGAATGCAAATTTTAAGCCAACAGCGCCCCTCCGTTTTGGGGGAGGGGGCGCTGTTGGGGGCTTTTTCGGGTGCAATAGCGCCCATTACGGACGGTCTAAGGAGTGTTTGGTTTTTAACACAAATCACTAATAATGACTCAAGTATTGAATTGTGAATGAACTTAGATTTGTGAACTTAATGTTTAGTGTTTAGAATATGTCTAAGTATATGGGGATGGTACTATTTTCAAAATTCCAACCCTCTAATAAACATTTATACTCATGATGAGAGTTACTTCTTCGTTCTAATATTCTCAAACCAAACACCAATTATTATTCATGTTTTTTTTGGTCTATAAGGGGGAAATATATAAAAACACCACAGCCAACAAGAAGCTATCATTGTGGGAAGAAGTTGCAATTAATCTGAACTGAATAATTTTATACGATATATTTCAACTTTTTATCTCAAACTTGTCTTTTGGACCACCCCAATAATTATACACCGAATATAGTTTATTTTGAGATAGTTGCGTGAAAGATTACCCATCCTTCATCTATTTGGCTATATTGTTGTAGACTGGACATTTTTAGAGGAAACAGAAAAAAAAGTTATCCCAACTAACTTTTACCAAGTTTATTGTATTTTTGGAAAATAATTGTACAGCACTCAATGATCTCTTATACAAAAAAGGATGTCCATTATCAATTACTGTATTATTTTTGAATACCTTTCTACAATAAGAAAACTTATAGTGCATCTTTTTCTTTAAAAAAAGCAAAAACTTATAGTGCATGTGATAAACTGATCCTACTACATACAGTAAGCTTCAATTTTGTAAAAAGTATCAAAAAGCATTTACACCGTCGGTTAAAAAAAGTTAGAAATAATGGATAATTTCTATGGAGAACTTTTAAATATTATTATTACTTCCTCGTTCCAGAGACCGCTCAAACGCCAATCAATACTCACACTTTGACACAATTTTTGGCATCCATGCATTTTTTGTCCTTGACGTTTTATGAAATATCATCAATGAAAAAAACGCATTATTTTAATTTGCAAGGGTTTTTATGAATCTTAAAGAAGTTGCCATGAACAAATTTTATTCGTGTTGTACAGTATATAGTATTATGGTAAGACCAAAAGAGTTGAATGGTGAATATAATTCAGATATAAACAATGTGTGTAATACGGAGTAATAAGATTATAATCACTTAGGTTGTGTTTGTTTTTTTTCAAAAGGTCTGAATACATCTGAAGTTTGATTCGGTCAGACATTTTCAGATTCAGACCGTTTGTTTTTTTTCAGATCTGAAGTCTGAATACATCTGAATAGGATCTGATTCGGTCAGACATTGAATACCATCTGATTACATCTGAAAAAGCCTAAACTTTACACCCACTTCTTTTCAATCCTTATCTCCTCATCTTGGTCTTGATTTTTTATTAATAATCACGAATGGAAGGTATTTTGGTTTGTTTTATAGCGAAAGGATTGTTTTTTGTTTATTCAGACATTTTATAAAAACAGACAGTCTAAAATAATTCAGATTCAGACTTTTGGACCACTTTTTATATTCAGAAGTGGTATTCAGATTCAGACATAAAACCTCTTAAAAAACAAACAGCACCTTAGTCACAAATGATGTTTTGAGCTATATGTGATGGGTGTCCCGATTTTTATTGACTAAAATGTTGGATATTTTAGTGTAATTAGAATAAATTTTTTGACTAATTTAGTCATAGTAAGATATCATTTAGGCTTAGAGGTGCGGAGTGTACGCTTATTTGAATTTATTATGATCTTAGGGGCGAAGTCCCTAAGGGACAGGGGTCCGGGGGCAGCGCCCTTGGGAGCAGGGTCCAAGGAGCGGTAGCCCCTGGCAGGGTCCAAGGGGTAGAGCCCCTGGCTGGGTCGAGCTGCCTAAAAGGTAGTTAGTGCCCTAATCCCTGATATATATCCATACATTTTTTTTTTGTCATAAAAAAAATTCTCTGGTTCATCAATCTCAAATACAAGCATTCAAAACGTTCTCAATATCTGAATCGTATCCGATTGAATAATTCGGGAGAACCATCAAATTGATTCGATCTGAAACTATTCACACGTCTTTCAGAGATTCAAATAATATCCGGTTTTGTTCGTTTATTCTGTTTGTCCCCTACATAAAATGGGTGTACACGGATGTATACCTTGACTAAAATGATTGTACACTCTATACTTCCTAGCATATGTCAGTATTTGTCAAATGCCTTAACCAAGCTAAAATCACTAACACTAACATGTTCATCATTTCGAGTTGTTTACGAGTATCATTCAAAGTTGTACGGCATACAGCTATTTTGCTCATCGTTGACATTAATCATCTTGTTCATCAAACTACAGACTTCTCCATTATTCTAAGTTGTTCTTCATTAAATTCATATGGCATGCAACTATATTGTCCATGCATCATTCGATATTGTTCATCATTTACCTTTATTATTGATGATGTACCTTCCGAACAGGTCGAAAGACACCCCTTCGAGCCTGTACCAAACCTTCTTCCCGAAGGTCCAAGTTAGCCTCCTAAAATCCGCATTGGCGTCAAACCATTCATTCTTGATATGGTTACCATCTGGGAACTCGCCAATTGAATGTCTAAGCCCTTCGGGGTAAATCCTTCGAAAATATTAAGGAGATGAAGACCACGATCTTTCCATTGTGCTTTCCCGCCAAGAAAGATATTGTCCCAAAGCGGTTATCCTGGGACACCCCCATGATCGCCGTCGAAAACTTTAGCTATCATCATGGGACATCCCCATGATCTTCGCCCAAGCCTTAGCAGTTACCATAAATCCTGGGACGCCCCCCATGATTTTCGTGATTTGTGCATAGAACTCTCCAAGACCTATTTTCCTTTCCTATAAATAGCTTGGACGAGTTATTGAGTATGGTACGTTCACTAAACACACATATATCCTCTAAAGCTTACATATTTACCATATCATATACTCATTCACACGCCTGAGGTAAATCGCAGGGCCCACCCCCTACGCAATCACTTAACGTAGTGTCTTCGTATTTCTTATCTCAGATTATCAACAAGCTTGGCGTATCCACATAATCCCTATATCTTTCGATCACCATCGCAAGTCGTGGTAGTGTAAATTATTGTACAATCAGTGGCGCCATCCATGGGACACACTACAATTGGTCTCGTTATTTCCAAGTTTACAACCAGTCAAGCAAGTTCGCTACATTTTCGGCATGAATCAAGGGAGAGAAGATACTCCTCCACCGGGATTCTCGACCTTCACACCAATACCAGTCAACGATTCTAACAATTTTGCCCCCATAATTGCTTCCACTTTGACAACACGATCTCACCCATAAATAAACCACCATGTGTTGATCCCAGCTATACACTTGATCAATTCCTTTAGCTTGTAAAGGTTTAGCTATGCTAGATAAACTAACACAACTAGTTATAGAAACTGTGTTGAATTACTAAGGTTTATGCAGAATCTAAACAATAGTATTAAGAAGAACAATTAACACAATAGTATACAAACCAATAACTTCAATGTTATTAATACGAATACTCTTAAAGTATTAGGGTTTACAACCTTGAAGTTATGAATAATACGTATCAAACTCTATGCCCTAGGACCTCCTTTTATAGACTAAGAAGTCCTAGTCGGCTTACAATAACTTTCTATACAAGATTAATCTTTAAAGAATATTTTCTATAATTATCTAACCGACTAAACAAGTTTATTTTATCAGCAATATTAACTAAATACTCTAGCAGTCTTAATTCTAACTCTAGCAGTAGTAATCCTTCAGCAGTTGAAACTCTGAACTAGCAACATTAACATTAAGGTTGGCAGCACTAACTACTTAGTGTATATTTCCTTGAAGTTCTTAGCAGTTATAATATACACTAGCAGGCTTAAGCTTCATTAGCAACAATAACTCTATAACCAGCATTAGTGATAACTTAGAGCTTTTTCATTGTAAAACCTGAGCAGTCTTAAACATCTTGAGCATTATTAATATCTTGGAAGCTTTAATTCCCAACACCATGCTTCGACATCAGCCAATCCGGAACCAGTTATTAGTCCAGCATTTGTCAAAGCCAACTTCGAAACATTAGAGTCCCTGATGAGAGCACGCAGGAGGCAAGCTCGAAACACATAGACGCGAAGAGAGTTGGAATACTCCAACAGTGACTATGATGAAGAGATCAAAATGGTACCTAGGCCTATAGGACCTTAGATATCAACT
Source organism: Artemisia tridentata subsp. tridentata (assembly GCA_021014915.2). Classification (NCBI taxonomy): domain Eukaryota; kingdom Viridiplantae; phylum Streptophyta; class Magnoliopsida; order Asterales; family Asteraceae; genus Artemisia; species Artemisia tridentata. The sequence continues at coordinate 368,306,583 of CP139505.1, forward strand.
CTATCACGTATATATAAAGCTTATATGGCACGATATGGTGGTACAAGAGAGATGTGTATGATATGCTTAGAGAGGGAAGGAGAGGAAGAAACTAGAGAGATATTATTAAGCAAAATACACACTTACACACTCAAGCACACACTACAAATGAGACATAGTGTGCTATTTATACATCCTTCATGTTGGAATGGATGGGATTTCTATGGGCTTTGTAATGGACTTGGATTTACATATTAGATAAAAAGGCTTACATAACGTACTTAAACTATTTAACTTTCCAAGTCCATAGCCCATTTAACTTAAACTATTATAACGTCTACGACACATTACAAAGTTCCTATTAAGTGAATGACCATCACTTCTACTTTAATGCTAACAATCTCCCCCTAAGGGATGGTCATTCAAAGGATGCTTCACATGATTAGGTATTCCGTCTTTTTGGTCTTGAACTTTACGTGTCGTCATAGAATAGTCTTGATTTTTTGTTCCTTCATGCTTTGTGATCTCTGAAGTAGCGTCTTTTGATCTTTCTTGCCTTTGATCAACATCTTCACAGGTTTGCTGTGTCGTCTTTTTCAACATACTCATACTTCTTGATAAGACTTTGAACTTCATAGTTGTGTCTTCCTCAATTGATTCATGAACTTTTTCTTTACTTCTTGATTAGCTCTTTGACTTTGACGTAACTCATTGTCTTTAACTTGATCTCTTTGTCTAGAACGTTCTTCACTTGAGCTTGTTGAGGATGAACTTTATAAGTATGAGTATGTGGAGGTAAAGATGTTTGATATATGCAATGATGTTGGTAAACGCATTTCCTCCAAGGGACTATCATCAGTACCTGCATAAAAATGTTAGATGAAATCACCAATCGATCATCGTGGAATTTTCTTAGAGAATAGACCGCTATGATTGTTTTACTGATGAATGTCTTGATTCCATTCACCTTGGTCGGGCACATCAGCCGTCCTAATCTCGTTAGGCACATTTATCAATACTATGGATAAAATCCAAGTAAAGACCCACGTCTTAAGGATTCGATTTATAAAAGGAATCTCCTTGGCGGGATTTCTAGCACTTACAAGCGCAGACTTTGAGCGAATTAACAGCATAGTGTGAGAGGCCTCTCTAATCCTTACAAAGGTTGTTCCTGAATTGGATACCCTCAAGATGGCTTACACAGATATATCGAAGTATGCCCACAATTCAGGTGAGCCACTGAAGTGTACCGAAGTATCACTCCATGACTGTAGATCATTTAAAACAAGTAACCGTCATGATAGCTAAGGCAAAATCTGCAGATCTTATAAAGACTCTTAAACAACTTGTGTCCTTTTTGGCGAACAAAAGTGTATACTATGGAAAGTGTATCTTAAGAGATCTTTTAATGAATCTCATGGCTCTAGACTCGATTAAGTGCGTTTTGGTTTTAGTCATCGGAGGCATGGAGCAGAGTGCCATCTTTTCAATATCAACACATCTCAGAGTGAGAGGTCGATAGATTATGTAACGTTCTCCATGGGAAATGAAACAAATATCTTTTAAGATATACCTGATTGGCTAGGAGGGGTTGTGCAGTGCGTCACTGGGTCCATGACATCTTGTCTTCAATACCGGTATCATCTTTGTGATAACTGATAGCAGATGTATTGACCCGGTTTCTGCCCTAAGTGTTCATGGAGGGCTATTTCTTTTCACCCTTTCATAAACTTTTCTTTTTAATTCTTCAACCCCTTATTTCTCTTTTCAGCACGTTACTCCTTTTTTCAATCATACATAAGGACTTCTAATTCTATTCTAATGGAATTTTCCTTGGGTAGATCCCTCCAGCTCTGGCGGATCATAGGACATAAACCTAACCATAATCACCTTATAACTCCATGATTATCCTAAGTTCATTGATCACATGCCATAAAACCTTTTGTGAAAATCTCTCAAAGTGTCTATTATTATAAAACATATTTTGTTAACACTTCAAGAGTTTTGCATTTTTAGAAATACTCCCTCTTCACATGTACTCATAAGTTTTTAAGATAGATTTGCACATGTTGGGTAGAGTTCGCACTTTTTGAATTGATCAATTTTCAGTGAACATGACCGATTCGAGACACGCTTACATCACTAGTTAAACTAGCTCAAAATTATTACCCGTCCTGGTCAAGTTCAAAGAAAATTTCTCGAGACGGTATACTCTACTTAGACAAGTCCTATTCGAGACACGCTTAAATCACTAGTTAGACTAGCTTGAAATTATTACCCGTCCAGGACAAGTCTTTTCGATTGCAGACATTTAAGCTTCGTTAATTCATTGGTTATATCTGAGACGAGCTCTTTTGAGATTCAACTACGATCTTTAAACATTTTGATCACATTTTGCTCACGTCTTCTCCCCTTTAAAAATAGCATATTCGTGATATTTTTTGATATCAACGGATTAATTGAAAAGCTTTTGGAGAGATTGACGGATTTGTTTTGCATGAGATCAGAACATTTTTTGTTTTTATACTCCCCCTTAATGAAAAGCATATTTCATACAGAAATTTTAAAATCAATTAAGGGTTTGGAGGAAGTTATCTTGAGCACTCATTTGAAAGGTTTTGAAAATCCTTCTTTTGAAAAATCTTGAAGAGGTGCTCAAGACTTGCTGTTTGAAAAACGAGTTTTTGTTTGAAATCTTTTCGTTAGTTTATACTCGAACCTTTGAAAATGATTTAATCTTTGAACATACGAGTCCTGATCTAAGATAATCGAAAGTCATCATTTTAGTCCGGATTTCGTACTGAAGCATACGAAAGCCATCGTGAAGAAAATTTTAAGAAACGACATGTTTTAGAAAACATTTTAGTAAACTCTCGCTCAAGCATCTGTACATGTCCGTATCATTGTTGAATGACATTTCTAGAAATGTACAGAATATCGATTATACGTGAGACATGTTGTGAGAAGAATATTTTTTTATTTTTTGATTTTATATTGTTTTTGTATTTTTGTATTTTGATTTTGTTGGTTTTTCAAATTTTGTATTTTGTTTTTCAAAAAATATTTACAGCGAAGCTTTTTGAAAGATAATTTCAAGAAGAATTGAGAAGACGTTCTAACTCCTCAGGAGTTAGGCTTCGCATGCCAATTCGTCGAACTAAATCATCAAACCTATCTTTTAGAAGTGCTTTAGGAAATAGATCGACGAGTTGGTAATCTGCCTTCACGAAAAATAATTCAACAGTACCCTCTTGTAAGTGTTCTTTGATGAAGTGATAGCGAACTCTAATATGCTTGGTCTTCGAGTGTTGTATTGGATTGCACGAGATGGCTATGGCACTTTTCGAGTCACAATAAAGAGGTATTTTATCGAAAGTAAAGCCATAATCTATGAGTTGTGTCCTCATCCATAGAACTTGGGCACAACACGCAGATAAAGACACATACTCGGCTTCTGCGGTTGATAATGTAGTACAATTTTGTTTTCTTGACAACCATCCTACTAGCTTTTCACCCAAAATTTGTGATCCACATGATGTACTTTTTGCTATAACTTGACAACCTGCGTGATCGGCATATGAAAATGCTATTAGTTTAAACTTGGAATCCTTCAGATACCAAAGTCCCATGTTAATGGTTCTACAAAGGTACTGAAAGATTCGTTTGACCTCTTGGAGGTGAGGTTCGGTAGGCCTTGCCTGAAACCGTGCTAATAAGCAAAAAGCAAAATGAATATCGGGTCGACTAGCAATAAAGTACATGGGAGAACCAATCATGCTCTGATATTTCTTCGGATTGATGGGTTTCCCAAATAAATTAGCACCGATTTTGGTGACGTGACCATTGGTGTACCAACAGAATCACAATGTTCCATTCCATGTTTTTTCAAATTCTCTGTTGTATATTTAGCTTGATTAATAAAAATACCAAGAGGGGATTGGTGTATTTGTAAGCCAAAAAAGAATTTAAGTTCCCCCATCATGGACATTTCAAATTTGCTTTTCATGAGATTTTTAAAATGTTTTGAATGATTCGGATTAGTTGACCCAAAGATAATGTCATCCACGTAAATCTAAACAATAAAAATGTCATCTTTGTATTTTTTTGTGAAAAAGGTAGGATCAACAGTTCCTTTGGTGAAATTGTTTTTGATCAGGAAAGATGATAGTTCGTCATACTACGCTCTTGGAGCTTGTTTTAAACCATAAATGGCTTTCTTTAGCATGCAGACGAAGTCTGGATGTTCTTTGTCAATGAATCATTCTGGATGACTCACATACACTTCTTCTTTCAGAGTTCCATTCAAGAATGCCGTCTTGATGTCCATATGATATACTGTGATGTTTTTGTGAGCTGCATAGGCTAAGAAAATCCGGACTGCTTCAAGTCTTGCTACTGGCGCGAATGATTCGTCGAAATCTATCCCTTTTTCCTGTCTGAATCCTTTAGCCACAAGACGAGCGTTGTTGCAAATTACAATCATTTCTTCATCCTTTTTGTTCTTCCATAACCATTTGAGATCAATCACAAGTTTTGTCAATTGGTCTTGGAACTAATTCCCAACTATCATGTAACTGGTATTGAAAAAGTTCCTCCTGCATCGCTTCTAGCCATGCATTTTCTGCCATTGCTTCCCGAATGTTCTTTGGTTCTTTGAGGCTTATTGAGCAAATGTAGATGCACATTTCGGGGTCTGTGGCAAGTTTTCTTCTCGTCTGAAATGGCCTTGAAGGTTTACCAATAACTTGTTCAATTGGATGGTCTTTTGTCCACTGGAGTGTAGAAGGGTACCTTGGGTTTAACGTATGCGTGTTAGATGGTTCGTGTAACCTTGAAGATGATTCAGTAGAGTCCGTAGCAAGCGGGTTTTTGAATACTTCTTCTTCTAACGCAGCATCGTTTTGATTATGTGTTGGTTCTTTTTTTTTGGTGCAAAGGTAAATTTTATATTAATTCCAACCAATTTTGTACATCATAAACAGCTGCTGATAAAGGCATACCCAAGATCAGATACAAAAAGAAAATACAACCAACTAAGCCTGCAACCTATATAAGACAAAACTACAACTATATATCTGACAATACTCTGTTGAGGTAAAAAACAGAGTAGCAAGACCCCTACAATAGGATCTTAAGCATTACCTTTATACACCATTAATCATCTAGCTACATTTCCCCTCCTCTCCTTTCCATGACCACTCAACTAGCATCCACAGTGACCATAGATTGGAGAAGAAAGGCATCACTAGGAACCCATAACCCATCCATGGGGGGGGGGGCTCTTCCAAGCAACCTATATTTCCCTCTCAAAGGAAGGCTTCAATTGCTTGGAAACACACACCCTCCATGATGACCAACCATTACCTCCTTTGGCAGTGTATTGGGTGGACCAAGCAGGTTCATCTTTCACTCCTCGCTATTCCACCCATCATACACTGCCCATCCAAACCATATACCCTTCACAATGGGATGCTCTACATTATGGTACATTCTTATGAATTAGACCTCTCACTGATCCATCAATCCTACACAGTCCCCTCCCAAGGCCAAACTGAATAGAATTGAGTCTCAAGTGAGTACAGTCACACCATTAGAACTCCAAGGTACTAGATACAACCCCATTGTTATGGTTTGAAAATCATACATTTTGATTCCTAGCATAGGAAAACAAATTGTGAAAACTGAACCACTTGCACTTAATTCCAAATACCCCTAACAGTTTACCTTTTTTTTAATCCGGTTGCTATTATCCAAATGTCCAAACACCCTTTTATGCACTCTCTAAATCAGTATACCAAACACCACTTCCCTTATGCACTCTTTAAATCAGAAGCATTAAGAAATACCACCCATGTCTCATTTAACCTGAATTTCACGTCCCATTCATTAGCAATCATGTTGACAGCATTAGAATTCTTCACTTGCAGACTCATAAGCTGTAGCTTAATCCCGTCAGTAATTACTTTGTATAGGCAATTTGCATCTTTCTTTTCACCTGTAAAAATCCTCCCATTTCTTTCATTCCATATATTATACACCACTGCTCCAAGACTAATCCTTCTTAACACACTTCCAATAGAATTGTTGCACTTCATATTACCAATTTCCTTGACAATATCATTCCAATTACTAGCCTGCACTTTTAGTCTTAGTTTTTGCAACAACTTTTTCCAAATCTTATCAGTATATTCACATCTAAAAAATAGGTGATCATGTGAATCTTTACATTTCAAACATAGAGGGCAAGTCATTTGTTGGTTACTCAACTTTTCCATTCTGTCTTGTGTAAGCAATCTTTCCATTACAGCAATCCAAAGGATAAAAGCATGTCTAGGTAGACATTGACTAAACCAAATCAACTTCCACCAAGCAAATTTTTCTCTTTTCTCCCTCATATCTTCCCACACATTACTGATAGAAAATTTCACTTCCTTCCCTCCATTATTTCTCCACTTGCAATCATCACATTTATCATGTGTTGGTCCATGAAATTTGAGTAAAACAAGAACATATTCAAGGATAGTGAATAAATTGTTACAAGATTACTCAAAACCAATTAGATTACATGATAACATCTTCAGCTTCTTTAAGGGGATAATTCCGGTAAATCATCCCCTATGGGTACAAATTAATCATCCCTTTGGTGACAAATAAGCTCTCACTGATTCAGTGAAAGGATGATCCTAGCAACTAATATACTATGTGTATATTTTGGTTTCTTTAGGAATCCATACATAATCTACTACAACACATACAATATATACAAGTAACTAGACAAAGGACATGTGGGGTAGGTATGAGTTGTCATCCACTTGGTGTGAGTTGTCATCCACCAAGTGGTCCCTCTTCTTCTTCCTCTTTTGTACTTTGTCTGACTTCTATCTTTTCTTGTAGAAGTTCGCGCCCATATTTATCAGTCTGCTTGTAGAGATAGTATCTTCAGGGTCACTGAGACATTTGTCAAATCTCAGTGATACTGGTGTTGTTTGTAGCTCGTATACTTTACTCACTGACACCGTCTCAGTAAGTAAAGTGTTTCTTCAACAATGAGCAACCCACTATTTTCTTAGTGAGTTATGCTATTTTATATTCAAATCCTTGTCTGGAAACTTGGGTCAAATTATTAACCTAACAATATCCCCCTATTTGAATATACAAATAGCTTGGGTGAATGAGGTTCTGGTTCTGCTTTTTCAAGAACTTTGGTTTTAGTTCCTGAGGTTCATGTGACTGGGGTTCAGGGTCCTGATGGTTCAGGGGTTCAGTCACAAGGGGGTTCAGTAACCAGTTCAGTCACCAAGGGTTCAGTCATCTGAGGGTTCAGGGACCCGGACTGAGGTTCAGGAACCTGGACTGGGGTTCAGGGACTTGAGGGTTCAGGAAGGAGGGTTCAGGGAGTAGGGATCAGGGACCTGGATCACTTTAGATACATCAGTGTCCTTTCCCCTTTTTTTACTTCCCTGATAAAAGATACAACTTAGCAAAACATATTCAGTGTGCTTTTTAACACATTTACATAATGAATTACAAAATTTATATCACCACTTTGGACACTATCGTGTTCACGTTCATGTCACTTCCTGAAGAACAATGCAGCAGTCTGATACTACTGCTTCCTGATGAACACATCAGCAGCCTGATACTGCTGTTCCCTGAGAAGCTCATCAGTAAACTCCAATTTTTTTGGAGACCAGTGTGTTCAGGGCCCTTGGGTTTAGGGACTTGGTTTTGTGACTTGGGTTTTAGTCACTTAAGTCCACCCAACTCCCTGATTCATATCTCCCTCTCACTGATCCGTTACCCAACCAATCAGTCCATGATCACCACTAAACTGATAAACCAATTTTTTCATCAGGAATTCGTTTAGCTCTTCCCGCTCAGGTTTACCCATGGCTGTGATAGCCTTAGCTTCCCAACACACTCCCTGATTCATATCAGGAACCACGCTTTCATTTCAAACCTCCACTGACCCATATTTTACACACCTTCACTCTTCTGAGTAATACAAAATCTGCCCACACTGATATATTTTCATCAGTCACCTCTTATATCTCACAACACAACAGCCCTTTTTAATCCTATCAAGCCCAACATCTCAGCTTGAGTCATCAACACCCTAAATCAATTTCTATCACCACCAACAGTGACTATCAACTTCAGAAAACCCATTACCATCGATTCAAGCCTAATCCCTTTTAACACATACTTCCAAAACTACATCTTGGATCAGACCTACTCTGCTTCCGAAACCACCATCATCACTATTCGTGGTTTTGATACTAGCACCAATTTCCACCATTTTTTTCGTCACCATCAATAACACCATGAACTTAATTGATTTCTTTATTTTGAAATCTATCAAAACCGACTGACCTAATTTTTTATTTCCTCCATCTCTTATCTTCCGCAAGACTTTTGATGATGGTATTAGGTTTTTTTGTGTGTGTCGGATTTAATTGTTCGATATTGGTTTTGATTTCTTGATGGATTTGAGATGTGGTGAGATGAGCTTGTCTGTGTTTGTGTTTTGGATTGGCTGGATGTCGATTGAGGTTTTTTTTTTTTTTTTTTTTTTTTTTTTTTTTTTTTTTTTTTTTTTGTTATGGTGATAGATCTTATTTTTGGGTTATAGGATTTTGAGGATCTGTTTTTTGTTTGTAGCTGTGAGTTATTTTTGTTATGAGAGATTAATTTGAGTGAGTGTTGATTGTGGTGGGGTTTTTGTGTGGGATTTTTTGTGATAGATCTGTTTTTTGATAGATCTAATTGTAGATCTGGGTTTGTGTGTTAGATCTAACCGTAGATCCGGGTTTTTTGTTTTTAATCTTATTTGGGTTTGGATAAGATTTTTGTGTGGTGTGAGTTGTGTTGGGTTTTGTGTGGATAAGATTTGTGTGGTAGGTGGGACTTCAGGGAGGGGTTTGGTGTTTGTCTGTCACCAAAATGTGTCTCTCCCCCTCAAAAACTGCTATATCAGTAGCAGTTTTTGAAGAACACATTTAATTTTTTTGAAGAATGTTATCATCAGTGATGAACGGATCTGGATTATAAGAATAATCCACCCGCTCTGATACCACTTGTTGGTCCATGAAATTCGAGTAAAACAAGAACATATTCAAGGATAGTGAATAAATTGTTACAAGATTACTCAAAACCAATTAGATTACATGATAACATTTTCAGCTTCTTTAAGGGGATAATTCCGGTAAATCATCCCCTATGGGTACAAATTAATCATCCCTTTGGTGACAAATAAGCTCTCACTGATTCAGTGAGAGGATGATCCTAGCAACTAATACACTATGTGTATATTTTGGTTTCTTTAGGAATCCATACATAATCTATTACAAAGCAACCTATATATACAAGTAACTAGACAAGGACATGTGGGGTAGGTATGAGTTGTCATCCACTTGGTGTGAGTTGTCATCCACCAAGTGGTCCCTCTTCTTCTTCCTCTTTTGTACTTTGTCTGACTTCTATCTTTTCTTGTAGAAGTTCGCGCCCATATTTATCAGTCTGCTTGTAGAGATAGTATCTTCAGGGTCACTAAGACATTTGTCAATTCTCAGTGATACTGGTGTTGTTTGTAGCTCGTATACTTTACTCACTGACACCGTATCAGTAAGTAGAGTATTTCTTCAACAACGAGCAACCCGCTATTTTCTTAGTGAGTTATGCTATTTTATATTCAAATCTTTGTCTGGGAACTTGGGTCAAATTATTGACCCAACATCATGTCTGATATTGGGCACACTAAGGTTGAAAATATTAGGGAACATGTCAGCCCAATACTCAGGCCATTTCCACTTATTTTCGACAATCAAGTCAGCCACTGTATTGTCATTCTGAAACCTAGCATCATACACATCCCTGTGACTAATAAACTGTCTTAAATTCCCCAAGCTACTCCAATTATCATGCCATATAGAAGTGTTCTTCCCATTTCCAATTTTATGAATAATATGAGGCCTTACTTTATCTCTCAAACCCAAAAGAGCTTTCCATGTACAACTGTCTTTCCCATCTTCTTCCACTTCCCAAATACTCCCCCCTTTCAATTTTACACATTTTGCCCATTTAACCCATAAACTGTCTTTTTTAGTAGCTATATTCCAAACTTGCTTCATTAAGAGCACTTCATTCTAATGACTAATAGATTTAATCCCCAAACCTCCTTCACTTTTAGGATAACACAGATTTTGCCAGGAAAATTTTGCCTTACCCCTACCACTTAAGTTCTGATTCCATAAGAATGATTTATAGACTCTTTCAATATCTTTAGCCACTGTTCTTGGAAGAAGAAAAACCGCAACCCAATATTTGTGCATTGATGCAAGAACAGAGGCAATAAGCTGCAACCTTCCAGCATATGAGAGAGTTTTATTCTTCCAGTCCAAAACTTTGCCTTTCACTTTGTCCAAAAGAGGCTTACAATCATTAACACTCAATTTTTTAGCAGTTAATGGCACCCCCAAATATTTAACTGGTAGTTTACCCACTTGAAATGGTAAGATGTTAAGAATTCTAGTTTTTTCACCACTATCAACATTGCTAAAGAAGACAGTGCTTTTCCCTATATTTGGTTTTAGCACAGAAATACTACTGAAAACTTCTAAAGTTTGATCACTGTAACAGAGTGTAAATCCCCATGACACAAGACCAACAGGTCATCAGCAAATGATAGATTAGTAATTTTCAACTCCTTGCAGCCTTTGTTGGACAATTTCAAGAATTGGAGTTTCTTGATTAGATGTAGATGAGGTTGAGGGAGTTGGTACGCCAGCTTTGATTGTAGTAGATGCATCTTGTGGTGGTGGTGGTGGTTGATGGTTTTGAGTATGTGCAACGGAATGATGTTGTGATGCATTTATCGAAGCCCCACCATAGTATTCATCAAACATTAACTCGAAGAAATTTTCCAGTTCTTGTTCTGAAGGTTTGTCATTGGTTGTTGATTGAGCTCCTTGAGGTACGATTCCTGAACAAATGTTTCCAGAAGTCTGCGGGTTTGGTGCGGGTCCTAATCTGTTTTGATTAGAAGCCATTGGATTAAGCGCGGGTTCTAGAGCGAGTCTTTTAGAAGCCATTTGTGGAATCTCATCAAACTTCACATTCATCGTCTCCATTATCCTTTTTGTTCTTCTATTATACACCCGAAATGCCCTCAAGTTTTCTGAGTATCCAATGAAGATTCCAATATCACCCTTAGCTTTCAGCTTCCCTAGATCTTCTCTGTCGTTCGTTGGATAACACAAAGCGCCAAACACGTGAAGGTAAGAGATATCAGGTTTCCGATTATTCACTAGCTCATATGGTGTTTTATTGAATCTTGGATGGATTAGGGAACGGTTCTGAGTGAAACAAGCAGTGGCAACAACATCATCCCATAAGAATAGTGGTGCACTAGAATAGATCAGCATAGTGCAAGCAGCTTCCACAAGAGTTTGATTTCTTCTTTCAACTACACCATTTTGTTGTGGAGTTCTAACAACGGATGTCCGATGTATGATGCCAGCATCTTGAAAATAAGTTCTTAACTCCTGATTTGTGAATTCTGTGCCATTGTCTGTTCTTACAATTCATACTGGAGCTTGAAGTAGGACTTGAATACGCTTGAGAAAGGTGATGATGATGCCTGGTGCTTCATCTTTTGATCTTAGAAACTTTACCCATGTATATCCAGAATAGTCATCAACGATAACAAAGAATATACTTCTTTCCATTAATGCTTTCAACTCTCATTGGGCCACACAAGTCCATGTGCAACATATGTAACTTTGCTTCCGAACTGGGTAAGATTTTAGGTTTATATGATGCCTTTTTGCTTTTTCCTTGTTCGCATGATGGACAAAGGTGTTCCTTGGTGTACTTGAACTTAGGGAGTCCCGTGACGATGTTGTTTTTGGCTAATTTGTTGATTGTGTTGAAATTGAGATGGGATAAACTTCTATGCCACAACCAGGACTTTATTCCGCATGCTCTTTTCATAAGACATATTGGTGATGAAGAGGCCATTTGGTTGATGTCGATAGCATATGTCACAACTCGTAATTTCAGGTCATTTTCCAAACCTCAACAATTTACTATTCATGAGTTACTATTCATTAATCACTATTCACCGATCACTATTCATCATTTCACTATTCATCATTTTTGAAGTCAGTTTGAGACTTTGAGAAGTCGTCAAAAATTTTACTATTCACATGACACTATTCATTCCCGGAGGGAAATTACTATTCATGGGCATCATTCATCATGTTGTAAACCAGGTTTACGGGTATTTAAATGCGCGTAACCAGTTAGGTTTAGCTGCGTATCCATGCATCATCAGTAAAGGCATATCATACAGACTAGAGTAGTCTACATATCATCAGTAACATCATTATCATTTCAGTTCATGCACGGGTTTGTGTTATTTTCATTAACGTATGCTTAATTGTTTAATTAACGTTACCACTCAGTCATTTCTACTGACATTATACCCAATACTCCCGACAATGATCCTAATACATTTTCAAGCTAATTATAATGATATAGAGATTATATTATTACTTTACCCGGTGTTTTTAAACCAATCGCTATATTTTTCGTTTGACGCTTATAACTCCGTCGGTCTACGAAAATTCAATCCGATAATCATTCTAACACCCGATTCTTGCAAGGAACATGATTTTACAATTTTTACAACTTCGTCGTATCTCATTTCACCTCATCACGAGTTATTTCTAGTTAACTCGGTACCCGATAACACTCAATGTATACACTAATCATCCAATATCTAAATAAATGGGAGACAAGTCTTGCATTAAACATCAAATCTATCCTAAATTACCCCATGTGCCGCCCCCCTAACCCCCCCATTTAGCTAATGCTTCCAAAGCTCATTAATGAATTAGTACACATTTATTTACATCTCCACTAACACAAACACATACAAGTAACATTCCACTAGCTAAATTAGATCAAACACTCTCTTCCTCTCCATCCATATCCACGGCCCAACCAAGAACACCAACCAAAATCCATCACTTTTTCAAGATCAAGTCATAATCACAATCCATTTACCTTCCTAGTTATGGATTTGTGATCAAACCTCAAGTTTATTACTCATTTCTTATCAAAACTCATCAAATCATCAAGTAAGTTTCAAGAACATGTTTTGATCATCTATTACTTTCATTTGATTTATATGTTCATGTATTTTCAAGTTATATTAGTTATTCATGCAAGTTACTTATGTTTTACATACCACTTTTGAACATAAACTATCTTAATCACTAGATCTATAAGTTTCACTAATGATCTCATGAGATCCACCAAGTTTGATGATGTTTAGGACCCCATGACACCTTAAGAAGGTGTATGGTAGGATTTGCGAACTTGTGGAGTTGATTTGAGGTGGTATGATCAAGATTAGAACCAAGGAAATGAGTTTTTAACAATCTAAAATAGCTACTGTCCTTAAACGCCAAGTCTGGAAAATTCAGTAACTTTTGAACTATTTTGGCCTTCAAATTTAGAAAGTTCTTTCAAAAACGAAACCGTGGCCGCAAGAATCACTAAAAACCGACTTATAACGAAGGAGATATGATTTTTCAAAGTTAGACGACGAAAACTAATTTTCTGAAAATGAGCATGCTGTTTGCCGAACTTTAAAGGACCAAACGAGGCGCTAGACGTGATCTAGGAGAGCCGAGCTACTGAAATTATGTTAGTTCATGTTGTGACGAATCCGTGGATATAAAGAACGTGGAAAACGAGCTTATAACGACCGAGATATACACGTTCAAAGCCGACGAACTCTAGTTTATTTTGACAGCCCAAATAGAAAGTATTTTCTAAGTATAAAAATTAGTATTTTTACAAGTCTTAACATTGATAGCCGGTTTTCTATCTAATCAAGACACGTATGATCAAAAGTCAAATAACATGACATTTAGATAATGTTACAAGGTTTTCAAGAACGTCGAGTTTATTCACTAACACTTAACGTGCACTATTTCGCGACTAGTTTTGCGAGGCCGTTTTGGACATATTTTCACAAGTTAAGGAAAATATTAATTTGCGACGAAAACATTATATTTGCCGATAGAACACCAAATGAGGATCGTGGAGTACCGTTTCAACATAATTACTCGAAAAGTAGTTTATAACTTAATGAGACGTCAAAAGTGTATTTTTCGTCGATAAACGTTATTTTCAAAACCAATAAGTGGTATCGTTAACATACGTATTTGCATGTGTTGCGTTGATTCATTGCTTACATTAGATCATATCATCATAATAGGTCGCGGTTAGAGACCGAGCCTCATTTCATCATTGTCATTGTTGCTATATCATATCAGGTGAGTTTTCATAGCCCCGTTTTAAATTGTTTATCGATTTCTAAACTCTCGGGGGAGAATACATTGCACCATTTTTATATGCAGACCAAAGTATACAAACCCATCTACATTGCTTAAGTTACATTATTGCCAATTTAAAGTCCCCTTTTATTTATCATGGACCGTTAATTGTGAGCAAGCGAAGGTGAGTGGATAGATCTATTGAGGGTGACGCCTCCGTTCGGGTTGGTAGCACCAACTGGTCAAACGAACGCATTTCATTTCATACATTCAGAGTGTTTGGCAAAGCACTCCCTTTTGGGGCATTTATATCAGTCTAGCTTCGGGGTCATGATCTTAAGAGCTAATGTAATATTTTTATGTGACATTTTGTCATACAAGTTATACTTGTGGTTTCCGTAGAAGCATTTCATTTACATAAACCTATGAACTCACCAACATTTTTGTTGACCATTTTTAGCAATGTATTTTCAGGTAATTAAGGCATCGCATGTTGGCTTGCATATGGACCTCATGGAGTCGCGGAGTCGACGCGTCTCACTTTATATTTTATGCACTTATCCATCGTTTGAATTGTATGAACCTGTTTTATGAAAACTTGTTTCACCTTTTGGGACCTAGCTTTATAACTCTGAATGTTTTTAAATAATCAAACGATGTATTTTCTAAACGACACTTTAGGTCGTTCAATATAACTGCAACTTTGGTGCTATGACCAGTCGTGCCCCTGAATGACTTATTCCGCTGCAAGTCACGAAATTTAGGGGTGTGACAGATTGGTACCAGAGCAAAGGTTATAGCGAACTAGGTTGTATCATTGACCCTAGACTATAACTACATCATCACAGCATCACATCAATTCATCATAAGTGTATATTCACCATACATGCGGCTTCATACATACATCATTTCATCATAACTCGCATAATGTGAGGAGTTATTTACTTTTGTTTCACACCGGTTGTCACACAGATGTCTTCACCCAACCACCCTATTATCATCCTAGCAAACTCGGATATCGAGGACGCTTTTTCATCCACTCGTACACCTACTTCACCACACTCACCATTGTTGGATGATAATTTCCACTTATTTGAGGTATTAGCACTACCTGAGCCGGATTTAGTAGAGACTACCAGGCATGACATTAGGACTTTTCAGATTCAGGGGTTTGCCCTTGCCTTCCCACCACCACCATTGTCATTCCCCATTTCCATTTCCACATATCGGGAATTGGATGACACCTTGTGGATAATACCCGGATCACCGACTCAACAGGAACATCAGCAGATTCCTCAAGAATGGTTTGGAATCTACACTATCTCGGACATGATCGATGTACTACTCCAGACCCCACATCAGGACTCATCCCGACCCCAAGATGCCACAACCCTGGATTCACTCAGAGGAGCACTAGGGAATCCCTAGACTAGACTTATATCTTTACTAGCTTTTACTATTATCTTAGCCACGGGATGTGTGGTATGGGTCAAAGAAACTTGTAGTATTTTGATTGTTGTACAATGAAATCACCAAGTATTGACTTACTATATGGATATGGTTGTGCTATCCATGATATCGGTCCATGTAAGACCAAAATTTTCATTTTAGATATCCACATGTGTTATGGTTACACATATGACATTTCACGATTTCATCTTGTCGCGATTTCACCCCACATATACATGTCATGGTTGCGTATATGTGAGTATGATGATCTTTATCTCCTATAATTTCTCATGGTCACTTATGATGTTGAAGCAGTTAGGTTAAAGCAAGCCACTCCAGACATGACACAAGCCACATCCTTTGCCAAAAATCTTACCCATGAGGAATTTATGGATTGCAACCCCCACACCTTTAGCGGAACTGAAGGAGCGAAGGAAGTTTACAAATGGTTCGAAGAAGTAGAAACGATATTTCGGTGTGGCGACTGCCGCAAGGAAGACAAGGTCAAGTTCGCCACTTGCACTTTTCGGGATCATGCCCAGGAATGGTGGACTAAACATGTTCAGATAGTAGGGGTCGATGCTGCTTACTCAATCTCTTGGGAGAAATTAAGAAGGATGATGACTTTAGAATATTGTTCAAGAAGCGAACTACAAGCACTAAAACAGGAAATCCTCAACCTTACCATGGTAGGAGATGATGTTGTCAAGTACAATACTCAGTTTTACGAATTAGCACGATTAGGCCCAACAATGGATGAACCAGAAAGCAAGAAACTTGAGAGGTATATCGGGGGACTCTCCCCTGAAATTCGCATGTTGGTTACCTCATTAGAACCTGATACCATGCTTAAAGCTATCCATATGGCGCTCGAGGCAAAGGAACACATAGCTCACACTCAGGCCGTAGGAAACAATATGGACAACAGACAAAAATGGAACAACAACAACAAGAGAAAATGGGATAACAACCAGGGAGACAATGCTACCCCGCAACCACCTAAGATACAAGAAGTAGTGGAAGCATGTGCTGTTGGGCCAAGTAAAAAGAAAGGATATGCAGGGACACTACCCAAGTGCATTAAGTGCCGGTTTCACCACAATGGACCTTGCCTCACTCAATGTGGAAACTGCCAAAGGGTCGGGCACAAAGCCAAGAATTGCAAGGCCCCCACCCGCGTAATGAGCCAGAAAGTCACGGTGACCTGCCATGAGTGTGGAATAATTGGACACTTCAAGAGCGAATGCCCAGAGCTAAGAAACCAGAATGAGGGAAGAGCTCGTTGAAATATGAAGCTCATCAAGGCAACAACGACAATGACAATGGATAAGAACAAGGAACTTCTGCCTTAATAATAAACCATGGATGGAGCCCGCTAGGGTTGTATTTCTTTAAGTAGTCTATCTTAAGTACTTTCTTGTAACCTCGTTGTATCATGTACTCTTCTATCTAATGTAATCCCTATCTTTTAGCATCGCCACCGTGATCACAATCTTCGTTTATTTCATTTCCTACTTCGATTATGCGATTTTCAACCATTTACAACAACACACCACTATCCTAGAAGGGGGTTAAGTAAGGATTCATCTCCAACTATAGGCTATTACCATTCCGTAAGGTGTTCCACACGTCCCATAACCCGTTCAACAGATTTTGTTGCAAGATATTTTAATACCGCTTATTAAAAACTGTCTCACCTAACCCTACTTTAAGCTATTTTACTATTATCTCAGGGAGTTATTTCACAACAATTTTTAAGCAAGTTATGTTATTACCACCTTATAAATTGGCTTTCTGCCATCCTACCAACTATTTACTACCATTTTACCAAACATCACGTTGAGCACCATCTAAAACTTTTGAGAAACACAAGGCTATTTTGACCAAACCAAGCATCACGTTATTTGCCCTCAATTATACATAGCCTGATCAACTATGTCTAATTCAGGGAAGATTATGCCATGAAGGAAACAATTATCTTTTCAAGATTTCTAACAACAATTTTCATTCAAAACATCCCAAGAAAGAAAAGCTTTGTAAACAAGTAAACTCTTCATAAACATCCTTATCGGCCAACTCTCTCTGAGTACCTACGCCACATGTCACTCACTTATCAGTTAAGTTGGAATTTTGCCATTGACTTTTCTAGGAGAGATTTTCTAATTTTAAGGAGAATTTCACGACATAAGAAACCAACGAAAGGGGTTTTGGAACCACAAACAAGGACTAGAAATATACAGCCAGTTGACTCGTATCGCAACGAAAGACATAAGATCTCATGAGGCAATCCAAATCACTATCTCTGGCATAGTCACCAAATTCTATCAATTCAGAAGTACTAGTTAGACCAGGTAGGACAACGGACCTAAGTCAAGATCCAGTTTAGAAAGGATCAAGTAAGTTGGACATGCATACCCACAAGTCTTACCCAAAATTAACCGATAGGCATTATTCAACCCCAGAAACAAAATGCTAGACATTTAAACATTCAGGCAGACATACCTACCCGACTACTTTATCATGTTTGATGCTTTCAATTCAAAGTAATTTTCTGTAAAGAGCATTTATACAACACATATACCTTGTAGGAAAGTAATTATCTGATATGTCTGTCTTGACAAATAAATCCTTTATGGTCAGCCTTTAACAAAACTACTGAGCACTAAGAAAAGTATAACACCAAACTTTGCTAAAACATTCCTATCCACATCATGTCAAAAACCTATCCATAAAATCTTGGGTCGTATTTGAAGACCAACCACCATACTACGACACTTCATACAATTAGAATCTTGTGATTGACAAACAATAGCATGGGAAATTTTTGACAAAGGAAATCTAGGGAAAAACTATTAAACAGTACAAATTTTGGCAATAAAAACCAAGCATCTTAGGTGAAGAGAGGCTCATATCTTGACATCAGTTATAGCAAGACACAAGGAATCAGAAACCGTTACCGTAGCTTTATTCTTCGATAACCCATTTCCGACAAACCTACCGTTGTAGGAGTAGTCACGAGACGCGTTGTACAAATTTCAAAGGCTCCCGATAAAGGATAGACTATGCACCTCAAACTTCTGACAATCCCCTTAAGGTATTTTCTTTCCAATCAGATATACACACGCTCTACTATCTTTAGACCAATGGGCAATTAAGAAAGCTAATGTTGGGGCAGATGCCCTTAGCCGGAAGGAAAGACTCAAGCCTTTGAGAGTCAGACCATTGAGAATGACAATCATATCACCTTTACCATCACGAATCCTCGAGGCTCAAGTTGAGGCACTCAAGGAGGAAAACTGACAAAATGAAAAAAAAAAAAAAACCCCCAAGGTATGCCGAAGGATGCAAATGATTTAGTAAAGAGGTCAGACGGAGTATTGTGCTTCGAGGATAGAAGCGGGATACCTCTTGATGGCGGAATAAGAGAGTTGATCATGCACAAATTGCACAAGTCGAAGTACTCCATTCACCCAGGTTCTGATAAGATATATCAGGATCTCAATAGACTTCATTGGTGGCCGAATATGAAAGCAGATATAGCTACGTATGTTAGCAAGTGTCTTACTAGTGTTAAAGTAAAAGCCGGGTACCAGAAACCATCAGGATTGTTTCAACAACCAGAAATCCCCTAGTGAAAGTGGGAACGCATCACAACGGACTTTGTCACCAAACTACCCAAAACATCGGGAGGTTTCAGTGCTACTTGGGAAATCGTTGATTGACTCACTAAACCAGCCTATTTCATCCCAATCAGAGAAACTTATGCTATGGATCAGCTTACCAGGCTTTATGTCAAGGAAATAGTCTCAAAGCACGGTGCACCAATTTCTATCATTCTGACCGAGATAGTCGCTTTACTTCAAACTTTTGGCAATCATTACAAGATTCATTTGGGAGCAAATTAGACATGAGTACTGCCTATCATCCTCGGACCGATGGTCAGAGCGAGAGAACGATTCAGACATTGGAAGACATGCTCAGAGCATGTGTGATTGACCTTGGAAATGGTC
The DNA here is from genome assembly GCA_021014915.2 of Artemisia tridentata subsp. tridentata. NCBI lineage: Eukaryota > Viridiplantae > Streptophyta > Magnoliopsida > Asterales > Asteraceae > Artemisia > Artemisia tridentata. Next base: position 368,326,369 of record CP139505.1, read on the forward strand.
GGGCTAACCATTTGCCATTAATCGAGCTCTCTTACCACAATAGTTATCACACGAACACTTAGACTGCACCTTTTAAGGCACCCTAAGGTCGAAGTACCAATTACATAGTGACAGACCGAAATCGGACGGTCAAGTTCACTGGTCTAGAACGCAATTGTGAAACAACAAAGGAAATGGTACAAGTCAAGAATCAGTTACAAGTAACAAGAGAACAATAGAAAAGTTCGGTCAGTTCAGGATGCAAAAATCATGGGGACTAGGTATCCCTAAGTAGTAAATCATTGGGATTCGAGTTGTAGAACAAGCTATGTTGAAAGCCTTGCCTTGGAAAGGCATGATACAATTTTGGAAACTCGGGAAACCGAACCCTAGGTATATTAGACCATTTAAGGTTCTAGCTAGAATCGGCCGACTGGAAAACAAACTTGAGCTTCCGTCAAAGCTCAGCAACATACACCACCCATTTCATATTTCAAACCTCAGGAAGTGCCTTCCAAACGAGTCACTCGTAGCATATTTCATTTCATTCCATTAGAAGAAATTCAGATCGACGATAAGCTTAACTTTGTGGAAGAACCAGCAGAAATTATGGACCGAAAGGTCAACCAGTTGAAGCAAAGTCGAATTCCTATCGTCAAAGTTTGCTGGAATTCTCGCAGAGGTCCTGAGTTTACTTGGGAACGGGAAGACCAGATGCAACTCAAATACCCACATCTTTTCACCAAGACCACTCCAGAGACCAACATCAACTGAATTCAGGGACTGAATTCCTTTTAGGGTGGAAGACTGTCACAACTCGTAATTTCAGGTCATTTTCCAAACCTCGACAATTTACTATTTATGAGTTACTATTCATCAATCACTATTCACCGATCACTATTCATCATTTCACTATTCATCGTTTTTGAAGTCAGTTTGAGACTTTGAGAAGTTGTCAAAAATTTTACTATTTACATGACACTATTCATTCCCGGAGGGAAATTACTATTCATGGGCATCATTCATCATGTTGTAAACCAGGTTTACGGGTATTCAAATGCGCGTAACCAGTTAGGTTTAGCTGCGTATCCATGCATCATCAGTAAAGGCATATCATACAGACTAGAGTAGTCTGCATATCATCAGTAACATCATTATCATTTCAGTTCATGCACGGGTTTGAGTGATTTTCATTAACGTATGCTTAATTGTTTAATTAACGTTACCACTCAGTCATTTCTACTGACATTATACCCAATACTCCCGACAATGATCCTAATACATTTTCAAGCTAATTATAATGATATAGAGATTATATTATTACTTTACCCGGTGTTTTTAAACCAATCGCTATATTTTTCGTTTGACGCTTATAACTCCGTCGGTTTACGAAAATTCAATCCGATAATCATTCTAACACCCGATTCTTGCAAGGAACATGATTTTACAATTTTTACAACTTCATCGTATCTCATTTCACCTCGTCACGAGTTATTTCTAGTTAACTCGGTACCCGATAACACTCAATGTATACACTAATCATCCAATATCTAAATAAATGGGAGACAAGTCTTGCATTAAACATCAAATCTATCCTAAATTACCCCATGTGCCGCCCCCCTAACCCCCCATTTAGCTAATGCTTCCAAAGCTCATTAATGAATTAGTACACATTTATTTACATCTCCACTAACACAAACACATACAAGTAACATTCCACTAGCTAAATTAGATCAAACACTCTCTTCCTCTCCATCCATACCCACGGCCCAACCAAGAATACCAACCAAAATCTATCACTTTTTCAAGATCAAGTCATAATCACACTCCATTTACCTTCCTAGTTATGGATTTGTGATCAAACCTCAAGTTTATTACTCATTTCTTATCAAAACTCATCAAATCATCAAGTAAGTTTCAAGAACATGTTTTGATCATCTATTACTTTCATTTGATTTATATGTTCATGTATTTTCAAGTCATATTAGTTATTCATGCAAGTTACTTATGTTTTACATACCACTTTTGAACATAAACTATCTTAATCACTAGATCTATAAGTTTCACTAATGATCTCATGAGATCCACCAAGGTTGGTGATGTTTAGGACCCCATGACACCTTAAGAAGGTGTATGGTAGGATTTGCGAACTTGTGGAGTTGATTTGAGGTGGTATGATCAAGATTAGAACCAAGGAAATGAGTTTTTAACAATCTAAAATAGCTACTGTCCTTAAACGCCAAGTCTGGAAATTTCAGTAACTTTTGAACTATTTTGGCCTTCAAATTTAGAAAGTTCTTTCAAAAACGAAACCGTGGCCGCAAGAATCACTAAAAACCGACTTATAACGAAGGAGATATGATTTTTCAAAGTTAGACGACGAAAACTAATTTTCTGAAAATGAGCATGCTGTTTGCCGAACTTTAAAGGACCAAACAAGGCGCTAGACATGATCTAGGAGAGCCGAGCTACTGAAATTATGTTAGTTCATGTTGTGACGAATCCGTGGATATAAAGAACGTGGAAAACGAGCTTATAACGACCGAGATATACACGTTCAAAGCCGACGAACTCTAGTTTATTTTGACAGCCCAAATAGAAAGTATTTTCTAAGTATAAAAATTACTCCCTCCGTCCCACTATAAGTGTCCACAATGGTATCTTTGCTTGTCCCATATTAAGTGTCCAGGGAATATTTTCAACCAATGAGAAGAGACTTTAGTGGGTAATAGTGATATTTGATTGGTGGAGAGTGTAGTTGGCCCCACTTTCCTAAAACTTTGTGCAAATGGAAAGTGGACACTTATAGTGGGACGGAGGGAGTATTTTCTAAGTATAAAAATTAGTATTTTTACAAGTCTTAACATTGATAGCCGGTTTTCTATCTAATCAAGACACGTATGATCAAAAGTCAAATAACATGACATTTAGATAATGTTACAAGGTTTTCAAGAACGTCGAGTTTATTCACTAACACTTAACGTGCACTATTTCGCGACTAGTTTTGCGAGGCCGTTTTGGACATATTTTCACAAGTTAAGGAAAATATTAATTTGCGACGAAAACATTATATTTGCCAATAGAACACCAAATGAGGATCGTGGAGTACCGTTTCAACATAATTACTCGAAAAGTAGTTTATAACTTAACGAGACGTCAAAAGTGTATTTTTCGTCGATAAACGTTATTTTCAAAACCAATAAGTGGTATCGTTAACATACGTATTTGCATGTGTTGCGTTGATTCATTGCTTACATTAGATCATATCATCATAATAGGTCGCGGTTAGAGACCGAGCCTCATTTCATCATTGTCATTGTTGCTATATCATATCAGGTGAGTTTCATAGCCCCGTTTTAAATTGTTTATCGATTTCTAAACTCTCGGGGGAGAATACATTGCACCATTTTTATATGCAGACCAAAGTATACAAACCCATCTACATTGCTTAAGTTACATTATTGCCAATTTAAAGTCCCCTTTTATTTATCATGGACCGTTAATTGTGAGCAAGCGAAGGTGAGTGGATAGATCTATTGAGGGTGACGCCTCCGTTCGGGTTGGTAGCACCAACTGGTCAAACGAACGCATTTCATTTCATACATTCAGAGTGTTTGGCAAAGCACTCCCTTTTGGGGCATTTATATCAGTCTAGCTTCGGGGTCATGAGCTTAAGAGCTAATGTAATATTTTTATGTGACATTTTGTCATACAAGTTATACTTGTGGTTTCCGTAGAAGCATTTCATTTACATAAACCTATGAACTCACCAACATTTTTGTTGACCATTTTTAGCAATGTATTTTCAGGTAATTAAGGCATCGCATGTTGGCTTGCATATGGACCTCATGGAGTCGCGGAGTCGACGCGTCTCACTTTATATTTTATGCACTTATCCATCGTTTGAATTGTATGAACCTGTTTTATGAAAACTTGTTTCACCTTTTGGGACCTAGCTTTATAACTCTGAATGTTTTTAAATAATCAAACGATGTATTTTCTAAACGACACTTTAGGTCGTTCAATATAACTGCAACTTTGGTGCTATGACCAGTCGTGCCCCTGAATGACTTATTCCGCTGCAAGTCACGAAATTTGGGGGTGTGACAGCATACAAGTTGGTGCCATGATTCCCAGTTAAGAGATCACCGCCTTCCAAATTTCTTACAAAGCATGTGTTTTTCCTAAATTCAACCTCTAAATCTGCATCACAAAACTGCCCAACTAAAAACAAGTTGTGTCTCAACCCTTCGACGTAGTAAACTCGAGTGATCAAGTAATTTCCAAACTGAAGATCTCTATAACCCAGAATAGCTGCTACATGATCATTTCCAAAGCGTACAGTTCCCATGAATTTCTAGACGAAATTGCTTAACAGCTTTAGATTCCCGGTCATGTGCTTGGAGTAACTCGAGTTGACGATCCAAAGACATATTTTGATAACCTACGAAGAACAGAAGAGTTTTTTTTTAGAAACTGTTTTGAATTTGGTTCCATGTGGTTAGGTGTAAAATCCAGATCACACTCATAGAAAGTTTTTACTGGTTCAATTTGAATAGCTTTCAATTTGCCATTATGGAGTATGAACTCCCTACCCGTTAGTTTCCATACACAATACTTAAGATAGTTCCTAGGATTTGACTACTAGTGGTTGACCTAAATCGTGCAATTAGTCTTCCTATTGATCTAGATCTAGCACTAGTTCCTTTTGGAACGTTCTTCTGTTCAGGCGTAACAAGCACAATTTTAGAAACATAATCATCACGAACATTATTAGATAAACATTTCTTGCACATTAAACAAACAGAGTCATTACATGCATTAGAAACAGTACTTTTCACATTACATTTAGATGACATATGTCTCTTATTACAAAGCGGTAAATTCCTAAGGTGTTCTTCTACTTCTTCAACTTTATTCTAGCATCTACTCTTACAGACATACGAGACTCTATTGTTCCTTGTATTGCTCCTAGGCTGTAATCTGCTGCTCCTAGAGGTGCTTTCTAATCCTGTAGAAGGTAAGGCACACGCATTAGGATTTATATTGTTGTCCTTAGAAGTTGGTGTAGCATTCCTAGACTCTTTAGGATTATCTTTTACGCTCTTGTCGTTTGTCCCATATGTTTTAGATGTGGAGGCAGACGCAATAGTGGGACTAATCCTATAAAGGCCAGGTGCTATCACTTTTGGTTTTTCAACAACCGCTTTTCCTTTATCAACATTTGTTTCTTTTTGTTTTGGTATGGGTTGTGGAGTGACTGGTTTTGTCAAAGCATTGTTCACATCGAATTTTGGAACAAATTGAGAAATCGACATTTTTGGTTTAACAACCAGTTTTGAAGTATCTGGTTTGTCCGAAGTCGATGGTTTTGCAAACTTAGTATCCATACCCTTCCCTTTTTGACTTTCTAGCTGAGCTCTCAAAAAATCATTTTGTGCTTTCATGTCCTTGTAGGCACGCTCATACGACAGTTTGTCATACTTGCATTCCTCGGTTTTTCGATCAAGTTGTTTAAAATATGACACATTTTCTTTTTCAAGTTTTACAAGAGAATTTTCATATTTTGAAACAATTTCAGAGGTCTTAGCTCGCAGTCTTTCATCGTCTTCAATAGAATATGTTTGTAAAATGATGGACATAATATCAGTGGACAGAACTGCTTCTAAGAGAGAATCATTTAAATTTTCCAAAACATTGATTTGCTCAATAGATTCATTAGCCTTCTTTATCAGGGATTTGTGGTCCTTGACAAAGTCAACTGTTTCAGTTACAAATGCTTTTTCAAAATGAATTACTCGAGCATTAATATTATTAATTTGAGGAGCAAATTCACTTTCAAGAAACTTTTTTAGCTGTAAATGAACCATTGAGTTCCAATTGTTCTCAGTCAGTCTCATTTTAGATTCTAAAGTCGTTTGAAGTTGCCCAAGTCTTGTTTTAATATCATCAAGAAATCCTCTGGCAGAACTTGTGTTAAAAGTGTTGTTTGAGGACATCTGTTCCATTTTTGAAAGAGATTTGGAAACAACTAATGGTTTAGAAACTAGTTTTGAGATGCCTCAGTTTTTGGAAAACTTGGATGTTTGTTTTTGTGGAACAAAAGTAATTCCAGAAAGTTTGTTCAGTTTGTTGTAATCAATTGATTTCTGGTATGGATTCTATTGATTCATTTTGGTTTGACTATCTTCTGCAAGTTTTATCGTTTCCACATAATCACGAACAATAAGAGGATCATGTTTGGTATATATAACATTTCCATTGTACAAAACATTATGTTCTTTCTGAGCTTTCTTGAGATTGCAAGGAGTTTTGTTACCTAGAGCCATTTTTTGTTTTGTATGGTAAATCGGATCACTTTGACTAGTAATCATATGAATTGTTTGACTTGAATGACCCGTTTTAACTAGTAAGTTTTCTAGTTTTTCGATCATATGTTCTGACTCTATGATTTCGTCAAAAAGTTTATCTTCTTTCTTTGCAAAGTCCTTTTTCAACTCATCACGTTCTTTTTCAAGATTGGTATAAGCTGATTTTTGTTTTGAAAGTTGGTTTGTTAAATCAGAAATTTCTTGTTTTAAAGAATTGATGGTTTTTGTCGAACTGATTTGAAGTTCATCAAATTTGTTTTGCAATTTCCTATCTTTAACAAGTAACTTCTTATAGCCAATTTCAAATTATGACTCGCGTTTTGTATTAATTTGAAAACTTTTTTCATTTTCCTTGTATCTCTCAAGCTCAGCGGTCAATTTCTCATTCGCGGCCTTAACTTCGCGATTGACCTTTTTCACTTTCTCAATTTCAATGCTACAATTATTCAGTAATGATTCAAATAGAGCAACTGTTTCCTCATCATTCTCAGCATGCTGTGAAACTGAGCCTCCACTATGATTCATATCTGGAGTTGCTGAAGGAATATTGCTACTACTCGGCTTATCCAGGTATGTATCATAAGTGGGTGCTGGAGTATCAGAATGCTTTTGCTCATGAGGATACATATCAAATATATCATTATCGTGGCATATATTGAATAATGATACCTCAGAGAGTGCATTGGTGTCATAAACAGGAGGTGTGTCAGAGTCCGTGCCGTACTTAGCCTCCTGAAGATATGCCATAAAGATACAGTTTGCATTGATATCCTCTCGATCTTTCATTTCATCCATGAGAGCCATAAAATCATTTACCTCAGCATTCAACTGAAACCCTGCATCTTCCTTCTGTGCCAACAGCAACGCTTTCTGCAGATACGCTGTATCCTTCTCTCTCGGCTTAGTAGGACAGTTCCTTACAATATAACCTACACCTTGATAGTTGAAACACTTCATCGGATTACCCTGATTCACATTTCCATAATTCCCGACAACTGGAGCTGCCACATTCCCAATCTCATTACCCAAATTAGATTAGCAATCAACAGCCCATTAGTTGAATATAATAATAAGCCCAGTCCATAAATGAAATGATATGGCCCGATCCAGTCAACCACACACCAATGATATAACCCGGTTGCATTTGTTAACCCTAACCCTACATCACAAACATAATATGATCCGCCCCATCTCCTATCACTTTTCACCTCTCACCTAACTTATCTCCTCCACACAAACCGATTAAATCTTCAGCATCATAACTTGATAACATGAATCCGAACACAATCTATACGAATAAAGAAGCCACTTTCTTGATTACAATCACACCCGAAGCATGTACCCACGAAGAACACAAAGGTTTATCTTCAAGATCCTTTCAAAGGGTCACGGGTAGGTTCTCTTTTGATAGTAAAGTTTTGTTTTTGGTCTTAAATGAACCAAGAAAGAAAATAACTACATAGTTATCTTTCTTCTCTATTTTGTTCGGATACTAAGGAATTAACTTTCCACAAGGATCGATGATGATGGTGGTTCAACAAAAAATCTTTAAAAGATTAACCAAAAATTGAACCGATAAGAGATTTAATTGATTTGTCATTTCGTGTATGTTCATAGCTCGGAACACAGAGACACGAAGAGAGTTGGAATACTCCAGCAGTGACTATGATGAAGAGATCGAAATGGAACCTAGGCCTCAGGCCCAAAGGATAACGCATTCAACGTTAAGGATAGGATCCCCTACTGGTCAAAGGCCAAGTGGAAGGTCTATGGGCTTTGAAGAAGTGCCTGAACGAACTCCGACCAGAAGGGAAAGAACAGCAGTTGTAGGTTCCAATGGGAGGAGTCACCGAAGGGAAGGTACGGAGGTAAACATGCCTCCGTTGCTAGCTGCTAATTTGGGACAGACTGAAATAGGGGTTCCGTTGCAACCTTCGCACGCATCAGCCGTAGGAGGCAATCCGCCTCCATTCAATATGGGAGGAAATCTTCCTCCCCATGGTATGTATCCCCCATTCCAAACTCAGTCTTATCCTCATAATCTATACCCCTCCCCCCCCAAATCAAATGGACAACCAAAAAACCCCAGTTTCCATCAGCCTTACGAAAATATGCCCTTCGGACAACCTCTGATATAGCCACCATTCACCAATGGTGGGAACCCTCCTTTCGGTATGTACACAACTTATTCACCTTACTATAATCAAGCTCCGGCTGTTTTACCCCCGAGCCACAATCACTACTAGAAAAACAGCTATTCTTGACTCCAAATGCGAGTCAAGAAGAGGCCCTATGACGCGCAAATGCGAGTCAAGGATGGACCCGTCATAAAGCTTCATGACTCGCATTTGTGCGTCATCCCTCTATGACGCGCACTTATGACCCACGTTTTATGACTCTCCTTTTTGCGTGTCATAACCTAATTTTTTTTTTTAAAAAAATTAATTTTTTTCAGTTCCTAATTTTCTATTAGATGACAATTAAAAACCTGATAATACAAAATTAAAAACACAAATATCAAAATAACGCATTTCATATATATATATATATATATATATATATATATATATATATATATATATATATATATATATATATATATATATATATATATATATATATATATATATATATATACCAAAGTAAAGTACCAAAACAGATACATAAAATCTAAACTCATAATCCATTATGCGGCTCTAGAAACCCAAGCCTTCAGCAAACAAGAAGATGTTATAATAATACATCACCCTAAGAGACTATTAACGAAAGTACACGTGAACACTCCCTATAGTGCCTTGATTCCAAGCCATATAGTTATCCGATCCAGCTGCATCCTCGGCCTTGAGGTCTCAACACTTGAAGGCACGACTTCTGTCTCTAGGAATTGAATGCATTTCTTGAGCAACGGCTGCAACGAATCCAAATCCGCTGCATTCCTGGTTGAATAACCATATGCATGTCAAGGATCAATCAGAATAACATATCGTTGGTCAAATTTGGGAATCCAGACTGCTTAAAAACCAAAACTTGTATATCAGACTGCTTAAAAACCAAAGATGCCCAAATTTGGGCATCAATTCGTTGCTCAATTAAGCCGAAGTTCAGCTGGGTGTGGGAACTGAATAAGGGTGCAGGATCTGAACAGTCTAAGGGCTGATTTTGCAGATCAGATTATAAGCTATCTATAAAGCTTCTGAGTAAATAAAATCCAAAATCCTAAAGTCTAGACTACAAACCACCGAAAAGCAACAACGAAAATGGCACCTGCAACATGAACACCAGCAGGTAGTTGTGCGTGGTGGGCAACGTTTTCATATAAACCTGGGTGCACCATCGTCACTTCAGAATGAGGCAACAGCGGCTGAGCCAACGTGACTGAAACAAGCGCGGGGGTGCATAAGCACTTAAGTTTTCCCATATAGAACAAGTTTTTTTGCAGCTGGTATGAAAATGATTAATTAATTCATACATATTCATAGACAGTCGCAGAATTATCCACGCACTAAGAAGAATGATTATTGCTATACTTCACATCACAAATAATCATAAAACCAGTTGCAAAAAGAAAATTTAGATGGAAGACTACCTTGTTTATCACGACGACAATAGGTAGGCGGTCCTGGATCGCATGCCTGATTGCTCGCTCTGTGTTCACCTGTACATTTATTCATGTCAGATATAATTCTTATGTAATACAATTTTAATATATATCAATGATCATAAACATACATAATAACATATTATATATTCTTATCATATAAAAACTGTACGAAATTACTTACCATGACACCTTCAGCGGCATCAACAATCAACACCGCCCCATCAGCAAGCCTTAGAGCAGCCGTCATCTCATCTGAAAAGTTTACGTGTCCAGGTGTATCCATAATGTTACACATATAAGACTTGGAATTACTATCCTCAAGAACCAATGACATAGGAACCGCTTGATAGATATCCTTCTCTCCTGCTCATGCACCCTAGTATCCGTATACCTCATATGCTTCTCACTATTCTGATTATCCATATCAACGTCACCATCAGACTCGACTAATCCACCCATTACGTCCTGCGACTGCAAGCGCATTCTCTTCATCAGACTCGACCCTATCAACCTCTGACTTATCAGGAGGATCCTCATCTTCATCGTTTCTATCACTCTCTACATCAGACTCGATTTCCGGTCCAATGTAGTTCCCAAATTCATCATACAAACTATCATCCATCCTGTTATCACCATAAAACCTAACATTAAATCACACTACAACAAATAACCAAACAATATAATCACAAAAACTAACAGATTTATCAACTATTTCTCAAATTTAACATATCAGTTGCACATACATCATTTGCTTTTTAAGTTACAGTAACTAACGAAGTCATCAAATACTAGTGAGCATAATGCTAACTAGAAATTCAAACATCCGCACTGTTAACATTTTTAGGATTTATGAAATTCAAGCACACCCCAATAGTAAGCAAGTATAATAAAAACATTATAAACTTTATTTGTAGTGTTTATAAACTTTTTTGCAGTGTTTATAAACTTTTTTGAATATAATTTAACACATAAAATTTCGGAATAAAAATCTTAACAAAATCTTCATCATAATATTACCTTTAGTTCATACCACCAAAGAATACTAAATACATATGTAATTACTTGTAAAATCATTATAATTACCTGTAAATACAATATAATTACCTGTTTCCCCAAAATCGAGTATTATCGGTTATTTCCCCATGATGGTGGCGCCGATGATGTTGGTGGCCGGTGATGAAAAACCCAGATCTGAAGAAAAAATAATAATAATAGAAAAACAAATCACGAAATATAAAGATAGTAGGGAAAATAAATATGAGATGGTGGCACCGATGGTGTTGGTGGCCGGTGATGAAAACCCCAAATCTGAAAAACAAAAATAAATAAAATTAAAAGAAAGAAATCAAGAAATATAAAGATAGTAGGGAATAACTACCTCAGATGGTGGCACCGATGGTGTTGGTGGCCGGAAAAGGAGGCGGCGATTGTATTTGTACCGAAGATGGATAGAGAGGGCGGCGGGTTTGGATAGAGAGCAGGAGGGGTTGCAGAGAGTTTTTTGGTGTGTGTGTTGGTTGGGTGTGTGTGTGTTATATTTTTAGGGTTGGGCTTATGTGAGGTAGATAATTGATCAATGGAGGGAGAATTTGATTTTTTGGGAAATTTTTTTTTGAGAGCGGGAAGTGTTTTGGCAAAAAAAAAACGATAGATTTTGATGAAGCAGATGGTAAAAAAAAACATAGATGACCCCTATTTATGACGAAGCAAAACGAGCGTCATCTAGCAGGCTAAATTTTAACTGATTATGACCCTATGTTATGACGCTTCTGAAAACGAGTCATCCCCAATAAAAAATTTACTCGTTATGACTCTTATTTTATGACTTTGCTATTTGCGCGTCATCTTGTAGCGTGCGTCATAAAATGCGAGTCAAGGATAGACCTTTTTCTAGTAGTGAATCCATATGATATTGTCCCTATGTACACACCAAACTATAATTGCTGGAATCCGGAAACAAGGATTCCACAACACCGTTTGTAGGATGGATTAAAGACTACCCTATACCTGATGGGCTGAAAATGCCCTCACATATAGGCACATATGATGGAATGAGGGATCCAAATAACTTTTTACACCTGTTCGAAGGAGCTATTCAAATGCAGAAGTGGGTTATACCTGTGGCCCGTCACATGTTTACATACACCCTTCGAGACTCTGCTCGAATATGGTGGAATGGGCAAAAACCAGGCATCATTGTGAATCTAGATGAACTTAAAGCAAAGTTTCGATCACACTTTAGTCAACAAAAGAAGTTCACAAGGACTCATTTAATGGTGCAAAATGTAAAGCAGAGAGAAAATGAAAGTACCAGAGACTTTGTCAACAGATACACCGATGATACTTTACAAATCTTGGGTTTACATGAGGATCAACACATTTCTGGTTTCGTACATAGCCTACGAAATCGAAGTTTGGTAGAATTTCTGTCTACCGATCCCCCAACAACCTGCAAAGGTGTAATGGAAAAAACTTACACATGGATAGAAGCAAAGGAAGTGGCCACTAACGGGGCTCCGATCGAGCAGAAAGAAAAACTTGACAGGACATCGAAACACTCTTCGTGGGAAGGGTAAAAAAAATAAGAAAAACAGGGATAGATTCACTCCGTACAACAAAATCTCCAACCATGGGCTCCTGGGGAGTCTGATAAAATCCCCAAGAGAAATACTTGCAACGGAAAGAGCTGTAAAAGCCTTCAAAGCACCCCCGCGGATGACAATCAAAGGCAAAAGCAGGGACACATCTAAGTTCTGTCATTTTCATGAATATTATGGACATGAAACAAACCACTGCAGGGAATTAAAGAGACAAATAGAAGAAGATGTACGGTCTGGGCAGTTAGCACATCTGATAAAGGGCATCAAGAAGGGGAAGCACAAAACCGCTGATGTTAAATTAATGAAGGACACAACCCATGTCGAAGCTCCAATACTTATGGTTCGCTGGGGTGAGCCAAGCTTAAATAGAAAGGCAGAAGAGACAGAGTCATGCGGAGTGGGAGAAGTGACGTTCCCCCTATTACGGACACCGCCCCTTCGGCCGACCCTGTGATTATAAAAGTTATGGTCTCCAACATTGAAGTGAACAGAGCTTACATGGATTGTGGGAGTCCTTACGAAATCATATACGAGCACTGCTTCCTCAAGCTCGCGCCTTCGATCAGATCGACGCAGTTGGATGCCAAAATACCTATGGTAGGATTCTCAGGTGAGGAAACATAGCCTTTGGGAGAAGTACTGCTGGATATAACTATCGGAGAAGGACAATTTACAAGGACCAAAACCCTCACCTTCGCCATTATAAGATCGGACTCTCCTTACAACATGATAATAGGAAGGGTAGGTATGCAGAAAATGGGAATGGTTGTATCCACCATACATTCGGCAATGAAATTTCATTCCCCCAAAGGGATAGGAACAATATACTCCAGTTATAACACAAAAATGATAGCAAACAGAAGAAGAAAACCCAACAACTCCATAAAGTCTCTCGAAATGGTGTCTGAAAATTAAGAATCGGAGGATACCCCTCAGAAGAAAGCAAAAGGCCACAAGGCAAGCAATAAAGAAAGCCTATGTGAAGTTATCAAAAATGTCTTTCACAAATTTCAAACAGAAAGGGTAAGAGACAATCCAAAGGGATGTCTATTTTTCATTGAGGACTGGAAGTGTTTGAGGTATCATTTTGTCACACAAAGGATGGAAAATAAATCATCTACAACGATAGAAGCACGTCTCCTGAAGGAAATATGAGGCCTATATAACCTCAATAAGAAGGTGGAAGTCCTAAGAAACTATTGGTTGAAGTATGTAGGCACGCCTCTAGCCCTATCTTTAGTACCTAGAGAATTCATGGGTTAGAAAGCTTTAGAAAATGAGACAGAAATAGGGACGGAGCTACAAGATTCCTCCAGATATTACCAATACTAATCACCCCAGTAAAAAATGAGGTTTTGCACATGTACATTGCTACTGCTGGCGAAAGTATCAAGGCTATATTATCTTTAGAAAGAGAAAGGGAACAAATCCCTATCCACATTGTCAGTAGAACTCTCCTGGGTGCTGAGTTGAACTACCCAGAGTTGGAAAAGGTGATCCCGGATTTGATTCACGTTGCGAGAAGATTCCGACAGTATTTTCAAACTCATCCCATTGTTGTGCTGACAAGAAAGCCAATTAAGCAGATGGTGTCAAAGCCTAATAAGTCAGAAAGAATAGATAAATGGGCCACCACACTGGGAGAACATGAAGTAAAATACGAATGCAGAGGCCCTTCTCAAAAGCATGTGCCGGCGGATTTCCTAACAAAAATAGCCTTCGACTCGAGAGAAAATAAGGATACTCAAAACAAGAAACTCTCAAGGAAAGGGGCAGAATGGAAGCTTTATGTGGATGGAACATCAAGCCCCTCGGGTTCTGGGGCAAGTCTAATATTGATCAGTCCGGAAGGAAAGGAGTTCCCTTATGCACTCCGGTTTGAATTTGGCATTGCAAACATTAGAGCAGAGTATGAAGCCTTGTTAGCCGGCCTTCAAATAGCAAAGGCTATAGAAGTTCATGATTTATCTATTTTTCTCGATTCCAGACTAATAGCAAGACAGGTAGAAGAATCATACGAAGTGATGCGTGTAGCGTGTCATTGCGGTTTAGCAGTTTTAATGCCTAATCAAGTTTTAAATTTATATTTAGCCGACTTATCAATAACACACACACTTAACGAGCAGTGTACCCGGTCAGTATGAATATAATGGTAAGTAGAGTGTCGATCACTAAGAGTGGAACGTATTATCTAGTTATTCTAATCGTTATTTTAATATATTAAGTTAGCTATACAATCTAATCTAACGCAAAGGGGTTCAGCCTGAGAGACTGGCACGATTTGGTTGCAATTAAATAATAAACTAAACCAATAGGCATGAATCAGCAAGCAGCACACACGTACACAGATAAATACTCGAGACAATAAGAGGGCTGTCCTTATGATAAGTAGTTTGTCACTTGTTTTATTGCTAGTGTTATATGAAGTGTATAGTTCGATGCAACGCACCGAGATTAAGTCCTTTCTCGTTGGTTCTAATCTTATCGGCGAGTAAACCCTTAATGATTACTTATGACTATCCTATTTATCTTTCTCCTACTTTTCTACAGACCATAGAATACATAGGCATCTAATAAATAGGCGAGGGCAGAGGCATGGCGACCCGATCAACGCTTAGCTAGCCACAGAGGTTATCAATGCACTAATAAAAGTCACCAATGACATCAACATATAAACTTTAATTAATGAGAAAGCAGTTTTAAGGGAGTGCAACCTTTCCGTTGTCACATTACACAAGCCACCAATCTTGATGAATTAAAGTTTACTAACACAATAAAACAAAACTACTTAATGAATTAAACACATGCAGCACCTTCTTACAGCTCTTGTATCCTTGTTAGGAATATGAATATTCAGCTGAAGACTCGGTCACCCCGAGTAATTATTAGTACATCATAGCTCATAGGATTATCAATAATATTATTAGTAGCTTAGTTATTATTATTAGTATTGTGGAGTGGGTCGGGTCTTTACCCTCTGTCAGCTCACTCTACAGCCCGCTAGGGGCATATTATGATGTAAGTATAAATACCCCTTCCCACACAAGGGAAGGGTTGGAACTCTCATTACATTCAAGCTAATACACATAGTGTTTCTCTCACTAGAAGTTCCCACTTTCTCTCTCTAAGTTCTCTTCCATTCGATCCAAAACTAAGCCTCAAACAAGTGTTTCTTGCATTGTGAATACCCTACAATTGGTATCAAGAGCCATGGTTAGGTCCATGAGAGTTGGTATTCACGGATTTGTGTAGTTTTTGAGGTTTTTTGGTTCGATTTGTTAAGTTACATTTATTTCATTTTGTGCTTTGTTTAGTGATTAAAAGTTGTTATACCTTGTACTTTCTAGCTTAGGAATAGTATAAGAGTAGTATTTAGTGCTTGGATTCACAGATTTAAGGTTTGTGTGGTGTTTTTGGGTGATTCGAGTGTTTTTCTTTCAAGTGTTCTTGGATGCGGTTTGTGTATTTTGGACGTTCTTGAACGCGGTTTGTGTCACATCGGGTACGCGGTTTGTCCTATTACTAGTTTAGGCAAAAGGACAAACAGCATTGAAAGTGACGTGTTTGGAAGTTTGTGCCAACGCGGTTTGTCTCTAAGGTGCGTACGCGGTTTGTGTCAATGCGGTTTGTCTCTGCAGCGTGAACTCAGTTTGTGTCAACGCGGTTTGTATCTCCAGCGTGAACTCGGTTTGTGTCTACGCGGTTTGTATAAGCAGCGTGAACTCGGTTTGTGTCAACGCGGTTTGTATCTCCAGCGTGAACTCGGTTTGTGTCTAGGCGGTTTGTATCTGCAGCGTGAACTCGGTTTGTGTCTACGCGGTTTGTCTTTGAGGTGTGTATGCGGTTTGTATCAACGCGGTTTGTCTCTCCAGCGTGAACTCGGTTTGTGTCTACGCGGTTTGTCTCTGCAGTGTGAACTCGGTTTGTGTCTACGCGGTTTGTCTAGGCGGTTTGTATCCTCAAGAGTGCTATTTGTCTAGGCGGTTTGTGTCTTGGTGATTTTAGAAATTCCCGCGAAAGATTCGATTTCTCGGTTAAATAACAAGATCTGTAAAATCCCGTAGTTACTATGGCTACCACATCAAACACATCATCAGAAGATATTCAAGCAGCAGGATCTGACACTCGTCCACCTATGCTAGATAGGACGGATTATGAGTCTTGGGCACAACGGATAAGACTTTACTGCTTGGGAAAAGATAATGGAGTTAACATTCTTAAGTCAATTGACGATGGACCATATCAGATGGGTACCACCAGAGATGTTGTTACAACTGGTGAAGATGGGACTGTAACTTGGGGCATAGACAGACCTAGAAACTACAATGATCTTAATGAAGAAGAAAAGAAGAGGTATGATGCCGACATTAGAGCCTCAAACATAGTCATTCAAGGTCTTCCAAAGGATGTATACAAGCTCATCAATTTCAACACTGAAGCCAAAGCTGTGTGGGACAACGTTAAAATGTTGTTGGCAGGGTCAGAACTCACAAAGGAAGATCGTGAGTCACAGCTGTATGATGAGTTCGAGCATTTCAAAATGAACCCAGGAGAGAATGTCACAGACTACTATGTGAGATTTCATAAGTTGGTGAATGATATGCGGATGATCAGAATGACTATGCCCAATATCCAACTAAACTCAAAGTTTGTGAACAACATGACTCCTGAATGGGACAGATTTGTTACTGCTGTCAAACTCAACAAAGGTTTAAGGGATACCAACTATGAACAGCTGTATGCATACCTGCAACAACATGAGAAGCATGCTGTCTATGATCGGGTGCTGAGAGAAAAGTTAAGTCCTTCAACTACAAATGATCCACTGGCGTTCATGACAAATGTTCAACCGACAATCCAATCATCATCCAACCCAAGCTATCATCAACTTCACTCACAAGTACCTGCTATGAGCTCTCAACTTGACTCAGGCTACTCTCAGACCAACAAAATGATTGACAATCTCACCAATCAAGTTTCATTACTGGTTCAACAGTTTCAAGCATCACTCCCTCAGACCAACAATCAGTTAAGGAATTCATCCAACCCACGCAATCTAGCAATGGTGGAGGATGGGAAAATTGTGGTTCAGAATGTGCAAGGGAGAGCTGGTAGAAACATGGGTCGAGGTTATGTGCAGAATAGAGCAGGGAATGCCAATCAGGGGCAAGGGAAACAGATCAAGTGTTATAATTGTGGGGGGCTTGGACACATTGCTAGAAACTGCAATCAACCTAAACGTCCTCAGAACTCAGATTATTTCAAAGACAAGATGCTGTTAATGCAAGCTCAAGAGAATGGAGCTGTATTGGATGAGGAAGAGTTATTGTTCTTGGCAGGAGATGGAGGAAATACTTTTGATGAAGATGTGGACGAGAAACCTGTTCAGGATCTAGCACTTAATGATCCTAACATCTTCAAGACAGATGACTGTGATGCATATGACTCTGATGTAGATGATGAACCTACGGCTCAAACAATCTTCATGGCTAACTTGTCTTCCCTGGTCTCATCTCCCCGTCAAGCTGGTCCTTCTAATGCGTCCGTGATATCTGAGGTACTAAAAATTTATGACACATATAATATTGTCGAGGGACATAAGATTCCCGAAGAAGTACATCAGGCAAATGTTTCTGACTCAAGTATTGTTGACATGGAAAATAGCAATATTATTTCATATGAACAGTATTTGAATCACAACAACTCGCCTGATGTACCAAATGGTGAATCTTTTGTCAATAATGATGTTTGTGTTATGAGTAATGTATGTGCCTTAGATAATGCGGGTAATATAGATAATACATGTGAGTGCCATGAGAACAATTTGCCTGTCTCTGATGATGACTTGATCACTAGACTAAACATCTATAAAGAACAAGTGGCTATGTATGAACTGCGTGCTAAGTTTGAGCTTAATGATCGTGAGCAGAAATTAGAAGGTCAAATGAGTACACTTATTAAAGAGTCTAGAGTGAGAGAAGAAACATTAAAATTAGAGTTGAGTTCTTTGAAAAGTCAGCTAGAACAGTCTGTCAAACAGAAACAGGAAGCACAAAAGTGTGTAACTACACTTAAGCAAGAATTCAAACAAAAAGAAACAACTCTTTTAAATGATTTCTCTAGACTCAAGACGTTAAAAAATAAGCTTGAAGATAAGTTGTACACACAAAATCAAACCATACAAACTGCTCAAATGATTCATAAGCACAGAAAGTTGAGTGATAAGCATAGTAAAATCATGATAGGTGAACCTAAGTCAACCATCCTTAGGGACATGAAAGCACTTCAACCAGCCCTATATGATGGTAATGTGATGCTTATGCCTATTCATGACCAACCTGAGCATATCTACACAAATGAAGAGGATGAGATAAGTGATAGAACGAGGGAAAAAATGAATGAGAAAATGAGGGATCCCGAGTGCATAGTCAGACGAATAATAATCAAGCCCCATGATTATTATGAGGAAAATCGTTTGACTGTGTTTGCTCCTCAAAAGAAGTTAACACCTGAACAGATATTTTGGAAACAAGATAATGAAAAACTTAAGGTAGAAAAACTTAAGGCCAACACCCCCCTCATTAGAAAAGTTGCGTCCATAACGGTGTATCCTCCCAATACACCTAGGAATTTAGTGCCTTTGTCTCTTCCCACTGAATGCAAAACTTTTATTAGCTTATATGTGCTTTGGCAACTGTTTGCTGATTTCGATAAAACATGTAAGAAGAGAATCACACCCTCCGGTATTACTGAGGGGGAAAGGTGTTTTGAACATGCAAAAAGGTGTTACTTAACTGAGGTCATGCCATTCTTTAAACTACTTAAAGAACACTTTGAAGGGTTGCAAACTGCCCTTAAAGCCGAAATAAAAGAAATGGAAGTAGTGTTTAAAGATATGGAAAATGAGGTGAATGAACATGCAATAGAACTTAAGAGTCGAGAGATTGAAAGAAAAAACATACTCATTACTAACGACAACTTGATTGCTAAATGTATTGCACAAGATGTATTTTACACTGTCACTGATTCTGCATTGTCTGCTTGTCAATTTAATGAGTATGCTATTGCGTTAAATGTCACCCAGAATCGTGTTGTTGAGCTTGAGGGGGAGAATTTAAAATTGCTTGAAAAATTCAAAATGATGACCATGATAATATGGTTAAACGTTTTTCAAAATTAGAAGTTGAATATCTTAATTTGCAATTGAAATATCAACATTTAAATGAAAAACATAAAATATCAAATGACAAGACATCCTTGGATGCTCCTGAATTTGATACTTATTTTGAATTAAGCAAACGAGATGAGACAATTCAAGCTCACACGAACATGATTCGACTGCTGAGGGCCCAAATTGCCCAATTGAAATCCAACAAGTGTGAAGTATATGGCACCAATAAACCTTCGTCTTCAGATTCTCAGAATTTTCAATATCAAAACACCATAAATAAGTTACATTATGAAAATGAGTGTTATCGAGAAGAAAATTCAAAGGTTAAACAACATTTCAAAGAGTTATATGATTCTATTAAAGTTACAAGAAGCAATCACAATGATCAAATAACCTCTTTGACAAATGAAATTGAGAATCTGAAGGCTCGGGTGAAAGGTAAAATGCCATGCACCACTTGTAATTGTGATGCACCAAAGGCTACTGATAGTAAAAAGTATGATGTTGATGTTGGGCGTATTCCGTTTAAGCTTAGAAATAACAGCTTTGCCCATCAAACATATCTTGATCATCTTAGAGAGGGCCTTGACACACTTCGTGAGGTAGTTGAAGAGGATAGGACTGATAAGCCACTTGATAGGGCAGTTGTCTATGCATGCAAACTCACGAAAAGGATTCAGGAAAACTTAGAATATGCCATAGGCTCAATTCCTAAGTTTAGCTGCCATAAAGATAGATTTGTTGCATCATCATCCAATGTTGAGAACAAGCATGTAGCCTTTGATCTACCACCTAAAACATCAGAACCCAACACATCATTATCAGGAAGGCATGTGACAGAAAAACAAACTAATGTTACCTTCGATGCTTCTACAGGAGTAAAAAGTGACACCCAAGCTAGCGGGTCAAGGTCTAGAGGAAATGCAAGAAAGGATAGGACTGCGCCAGCTAAGAATGATCACTTGAAGAATGTAGAAGCCCAACCTAGGAACAATAAGTTTGCAATGAGTAGGATGAATCGTGTTGATTCTAGTATCAAAAGTACTGTAATTAATTCGAATTCTATTGCTATCTGTAAAACATGCGACAATTGTTTAATTTCTGCTAATCATGATGAATGTGTTGTGTCTTTCTTGATGTCTTCTGCATCATCCCATGTTAAGAATGGTAGTATAACTGAAGCATGCAAAAAGGTTTGGAAAGCAACAGGAAAAACATTTGCTAGCATAGGCTATCAATGGAGACCCACTGGAAGGAAATTCAATTTAGGAAAACAATGCACGTTACCTAAAATGAATAAGCATTAAATTGTGAGAGTTAAGGAATGGAGACCCACTGGAAGGAAATTCAATTTAGGAAAACAGAGATCATTACCTAAAATGAATATGCATAAAATTGTGATGAATAAGGAATGGAGACCAACTGGTAGAATCCTGTCCTTAGAGTCACAATGCCTTCCATCTAGGTCTTGTCCTGCCTCTAGTTCTGTCTCCTCAGTAAAGACAATAGCATCTGTGAAATCTGTGGTTCCAGAATATGTGTGTGCTGACCAAACGGACCCCAACTTCACTTGGGGATCCACATTTTTCAGTTATCCATTGTTGTCTGGTTTCAAATGCAGGTCGTACAAATCGTCCTGTGGTATTTGGACTCAGGCTGCTCAAAACATATGACTGGGGATCGCTCACGGCTCAAGAACTTCGTGAAAAAGTTTATCGGGACAGTTAGATTTGGGAACGACCACTTTGGTGCTATTATGGGTTATGGAGATTATGTGTTTGGTGACAGTGTAATCTCAAGGGTATACTATGTGGAAGGACTAGGGCACAATCTGTTTTCTGTGGGTCAATTTTGTGATTCAGATCTAGAAGTGGCTTTCAGAAAGCATACATGTTTCGTCAGAGAATTGGATGGTATAGATCTCCTCAAGGGCAGTCGGGGCACCAATCTATACACCATATCGATTGAAGAAATGTTGAAGTCCTCTCCCATATGCTTGCTTTCTAAAGCCTCTAAAACAAAATCATGGCTGTGGCATCGTCGTTTGAACCACTTAAACTTCGGTTCCATAAATAATCTTTCCCGTAAAGATCTTGTTAGAGGGATGCCCAGACTGAAATATGAGAAAGATCATCTCTGCTCTGCATGTCAACTGGGTAAAAGCAAGAAACAAACCCACAAGCCTAAAACCATCAACACCAACTTGGAAGTTCTTCATACCCTCCACATGGACTTGTGCGGTCCAATGAGAATACAAACCATAAATGGAAAGAAGTACGTTCTGGTGATAGTAGATGATTATTCTCGGTTCACATGGGTAAAGTTTTTGAGAACCAAGGACGAAACTCCAGAGGTTATCATTAAACTGATAAAACAGCTGCAAGTAAGGCTTGATAAAACTGTCAGAATCATCCGCACTGATAATGGTACTGAGTTTGTTAACCAACAACTCCGTAATTTCTATGAAAGTATTGGCATCACGCATCAGAAAAGTATCCCTCGTACTCCTCAACAGAACGGAGTGGTTGAACGAAGGAACCGTACTCTGGTAGAGGCTGCAAGAACTATGCTTATATTTTCAAAGACCCCGATGTTTCTCTAAGCAGAGGCTATTGCAACAGCATGTTACACTCAAAACCGATCCCTAATTCATCCGGTTCATGAGAAGACTCCCTTCGAGTTAATTCATAACAAGAAACCAGATCTTTCCTTTCTTCGTGTGTTTGGTGCACTTTCCTACCCAACTAACGATAGTCAAGACTTGGGAAAGTTAAGAGCTAAAGCAGATGTAGGTATTTTTGTTGGATACGCACCAGACAGTAAAGGGTATCGAATCTACAATAAGCGAACCCGTAAAATTATGGAAACCATTCATGTTACGTTCGATGAGCTGAGTGAGCAACCTGCTTCAGGACAAATTAGTTATGGACCCGATCCTTAACCTTTTGTCTCCTGGACCCATTAGTTCAGGACTTGTACATAATTCCACGCCTGCAGATTCTTATGTGCCACCTACATGCGAGGAGTTAAAGAAGTTATTTGATCCTATGTTTGATGAATACTTTGAGCCAACGAATGGAACCATCCCAAGTGAACCTGCTGTACTTCCTATGGCTGAGGTTCAAGCCCCACAAGGTTCAGAAGGCCTTACAGCTTCAGTATCAGTCAGTCACAATGCTCCAGCTGCCAGTCAATCGCCTTCGTCATCAAACGCTCAAACTTCTCCAGTAACACAAGAATCTTCAGATAATAATTCATTGGAAGTTAATCCTTTTGCTCCTGTTGATGAGGTTCCTTTTGAAAACATATTTGCTCCTGAACATTCATCAGACACATCCTCACTTGAAGGACACAGCACTGCTACGTCTGTTCATAACCCTCAACCTCACGACCATCTCAGGAAATGGACCAATGATCATCCAATCGACAACATCATAGGCAATCCCTCACGTCCAGTATCCACACGTAATCAACTAGCCACTGATGCACTATGGTGCTTCTTCAATTCCGTACTGTCCAAAGTCGAACCAAAAGATGCCAAAGAAGCAATGACTAAAGATTGCTGGTTCCAGGCTATGCAGGATGAAATCCATGAATTTGATCGACTTGAAGTATGGGAATTAGTGCCTCCTCCAGAGCTTGCAATGATCATTGCGTTAAAGTGGATCTTCAAAGTGAAGCTTGATGAGTATGGTGATGTGTTAAAGAACAAGGCACGGCTAGTTGCTAAAGGGTTCAGACAAGAAGAGGGCATTGATTTTGAAGAATCGTTTGCTCCGGTTGCTAGAATTGAAGCTATAAGAATCTTCCTGGCAAATGCTGCTAGTCGAAATATGATAGTCTACCAAATGGATGTCAAAATGGCATTCTTGAATGGGGACTTGAAGGAAGAAGTTTATGTGAGTCAACCAGAAGGATTCGTGGATACTGAACATCCTACTCATGTTTACCGCTTGAAGAAGGCTCTTTATGGGTTAAAACAGGCGCCAAGGGCATGGTACGATACATTGTCCAAGTTCCTCCTAGTGAACGGATTCTCCAAGGGTGTTGTTGATCCTACACTATTCACCAGGAAGTCAAGAAACCATCTACTACTAGTTCAGATCTATGTAGATGATATCATCTTTGCTTCAACAGATCCTAGTGAATGTGATAGTTTTTCAAAAGAGATGAATTCCAAGTTCCAAATGTCTATGATGGGACAAATGTCATTCTTCTTAGGATTACAAGTTTCTCAAAGTCCCGGTGGCATATTCATTAATCAATCCAAATACTCCAACGAGATCTTGAAAAAGTTTGGATTTCATTCAAGTGAACCTGTTGACACTCCCATGGTTGATAGAACGAAGCTGGATGAAGATCCTTCAGGGATTCCAGTGGATATAACGAAATATCGAAGCATGATTGGATCTTTGATGTACATCACGGCTAGCAGACCAGATCTTCTGTTTACTGTGTGTATGTGTGCTCGGTATCAATCCAGACCAACCAAGAAGCATGTTGAAGCAGTGAAAAGGATCTTTAGATATCTTCAAGGCACGGTTCATATGGGTCTCTGGTATCCTAAGGACACTGCAATGGAGTTAACGGCTTACGCGGATGCTGATCATGCGGGATGTCAAGACACTCGTCGAAGTACTTCAGGAGGAGCTCAGTTTTTAGGGGAAAATTTGGTTAGTTGGTCTTCTAAGAAGCAGATGAGTACTTCCATATCATCTACTGAAGCTGAGTACATTGCCATGTCTGCTTGTTGTGCACAAATCCTTTGGATGCGATCACAACTTTCGGACTATGGATTCTCATACAACAAAATTCCCCTATATTGCGACAACAAAAGCGCCATTGCTCTTTGTTGTAACAATGTTCAGCACTCCAGGTCAAAACACATCGACATCAGGCATCACTTCATCAGGGAACAAGTGGAAAAAGGAATTGTGGAACTATACTTCGTGAGGACAGAGTTTCAGTTAGCTGACATCTTCACCAAGGCCCTCCCAAGAGAAAGGTTTCAGTTTATTCTCCCACGCCTTGGCATGAAAAGCATGACTCCTGAAACCCTCAAGTGTCTTCAGGAAGAAAAGGAGGAGTAAAGGATTGTCTTCTTGTATCCTTGTACATAGTTGTATATATCTTAAATCCAAAAAGAAAAATACAAAAATATAAAACCTATAAAAACCATAAAAATCGAAAAATCAGAAAATACCAAAAATAGTCCTACCTAGGCATGTCTTCTGTTTATCGATAACATTTACGGATCTAGAAATGTCATTCAACAATGGCACGGATTCTTAAATGAAGCTCGAGCAGAAGTTATACTAATCAGTTAAAACATGTCTTAATGGCTTGCAGTTACTTCATACTGCAACCCGCGCTGTACAATGGGGAAAGCATGTCGCCAAAAGGACAGCTGTTCCTCCAACCGGGTGATGTTCACCTGGGCATGGATTACTTTATATCCATGTTTCCCCGACTTGATGTACGTTTCAGTGCGTCATTTTGTGTATAAGAAGAGAAGTCTTCTTTACATCAGACTCTTTATTTTGTTTGATTCTTCAAGAGAGTCTTGATGTTTCACAAGGTGGTAAATTGAATTAAATTTTCACAAATTCCCGTCGCTCAATTGAAAGACTACAGCTCCTTTAATGGAAAACGGGTCATTAATTGAGGGGGAGCATATTTGTTCAAATTTCCGACACCTTGCCAAATTTGTGCAACATCAGCAGTGACACTCTCTCGGTGTTTCAAGGGAAGCATAGTATGCTTCAAAATCAGAATACATTTAAACCTGACCACATTTTCTCCCAAATTTTCTAAACTTATTTAAATCACTTGGGATCACAAATCTCAAATGGTTTGAAATTTTTGATCGGGGGAGAGAATGTGATTTAAATAGGAAATTCTGATAAAATGTGATGATTTGGAAGATAATGTAAGCTCTCCCGTATGTGCTAAACCATTTTGTATATCAAGGCACATATTGAGGGGGAGCAAAATGTTTTGGTCATAAAAGCAAGCTCTTCCATATGTGCGAAAATCTTTCTTATATCGATGCACATATTGAGGGGGAGCAAATGGTTTTAACAAAACAAAGGATTTGGCATCTCACGTGAGCAAGGCTCAGACTTCACCAATGAATTGACAAAACTTGAATTGCCATCAATTGAAAGGATACGTCTTGGCCGGGTAATAATTTCAAGCTGGTCTAACCAGTGATGTAAGCGTGTCTCGAAAAAGATGTATCTGAGTAGAGTGTACCATTTCGAGAAACTTTCTGTGGACTTGACCAGGCCGGGTAATAATTTCAAGCTAGTCTAACTAGTGATGTAAGCGTGTCTCGAATCGGTCATGTTCACTGAAAGTGGATCAATTCAAAAAGTGCGAGCTCTACCTAACATGTGCAAATTTATAAAACTATCACTCGAGCACATGTTGAGGGGGAGCATTTGAAATATATAAAACTCTCAAGTGTTTGCAAAAATGTGTTTCGAAATCATGAACACTTTGAGAGATTTTTCAAAGATTTGGTTTGGCAATTGTGGAAGAACACCAAAGACCGACCATTGTATTTCATATAATGGAGTTATAAGGATGGTAAGGTTAGGTACAAGTTCCCACGATCCCGCCAGAGCCGGAGGGATCTACCCAGGGATAATCCACTAGTTAGTGTAGAAGTCCTTAGGTATGATTAAAAAGGAGAAAAGTGAATGAGGGAATAGTGCCGACTGAGATGGAACTAACACTGGAACAAACCCAACAAGGTGTTAGTTATGAAGTCTCGGTAAGCACTGAAGGGGTTGAAGAATGAAAAAGAATTGTAAAGAGAAAGGGTGAAAAGAAATAGCCCTCCTTACAACTTAGGCAGAAACCGGGTCAATACATATGCTGTCAGAATCACTTAGTTGATTGCTGGCATTGAAGACAAAGTATCATGGACCCAGTGATACGCTGCACAACCCTCCCTAGCCACTCAAGGTCCCTCAAAGGACTCTTGTTTCAATTGTCACTGAGTTCAATACATTTCTATCGTCTCTCTCACTCCGAGTTAGATGATATTGAAAAGGTGGCAGTCCTCTCCAGCCTCCGCTCACTAAATCAAATCGCACTATCGAGTCTAGAGCCACGAGATGCATCATAAGATCTCATAGGGACACGAATTATTTCTACACTGGTTGTTCAACATTAAGGACACCAGTTGTAAACTCATGAGTCCTACGCAGATCTTAGCAATCTGCCAGAACATTTATGAGAGAATTTACAAATGTAATTCTCAATGATTGAATGGAAATTCCTGCCAGGGTCAACATCAAGCAGCCCTGAAAGCAGGTCACTTCGGTAATTCCTCGTAGATTACGCTTAGTGGTCGCGGCAGTTTCAACCGGTCTACAGTCGTGGAGTGATCTCCAGCGACTCACCTAATCGTTGATTTACTACGGTAAAATCTTAAAAAGCCCTCTGTGGGTTTTCGATTAGGAACGGTCATGGTAAGGATTAGAGAGAGTTTTCACACTATGCTGTTGACTATCTCGAAGTCCAAACTTGTAAGTACCGGTCGAATTATTGCTAACTGTCGTATGCAGGAATCTCTGGCGGTTGTAGCAGTGGAATGCTGTAGCTGGTTGCTGTTGTAGCTGGTTGCAGAAAAGATGCCAATCCATCACCACATGTTCACTCTACCACATCATCATCAAAGAAGTCATGATCAACCAAAAGACCTTCAACACAGCTTCTGCTAACTCTGATGCTGAAGATCATGACCCTGATTAGTGTGAGCATGTCGGTTCTAAGTATATTTCATCACATGGAGACCTACTACTAAAAGATGACTTAGAGACTCAAGAGGGATGATACTTTCAAAGATTACTCAAAGTTCATCCAAGACAAAAGAGAAGTCATCTTCAGATCACTGATGTTTGCACAACAATCTATGACATTGAAGATTCAATGATTACGAGCTATGATGTCAAAATCCAAGGAAGAAGTGCTGAAATTCAGAACATTACTTCTGGGGTGACCTCCCTTGGGGGGAGATTGTTAGGAATATGAATATTCAGCTGAAGACTCGGTCACCCCGAGTAATTATTAGTACATCATAGCTCATAGGATTATCAGTAATATTATTAGTAGCTTAGTTATTATTATTAGTATTGTGGAGTGGGTCGGGTCTTTACCCTCTGTCAGCTCACTCTACAGCCCGCTAGGGGCATATTATGATGTAAGTATAAATACCCCTTCCCACACAAGGGAAGGGTTGGAACTCTCATTACATTCAAGCTAATACAAATAGTGTTTCTCTCACTAGAAGTTCCCACTTTCTCTCTCTAAGTTCTCTTCCATTCGATCCAAAACTAAGCCTCAAACAAGTGTTTCTTGCATTGTGAATACCCTACACAGCTCTTGTATCTTTGATTTGGGTGTGTCTTGTGCTGCTGCCTTGACTGAATTCGTCCTAGGTTTCTGGTCTTCGGTCTTCTGTTAAAACTTCAGAACTCTTAATTCGTCTGGTCTTTGGGGTATTTATAGTTTCTGTCTGAGGGTAAGATGCGGCGCATCTAGTAAGTAGATGCGGCGCATGTACTTAACTTCGCGTGGGGTCCAAGATTATAATATTCAGGAATATTCGTACACCGCCAGAAGATGCGGCGTATCTTCATCTTTGGATGCGGCGCATGTCCTCTTGTATCTTGGATCGTATCTGGTGAAATATTGATAGTGATGCGGCGCATGTAACGAGTGAGATGCGGCGCATCTGGAGCAGAACAAGTTGGTTATTCTTCGTTGACCAAAGTTTCATATGCGGCGCATGGGATAAATCCATGCGGCGCATTCTTCAAAGTCAGGCAGTGGTCTTCATTCTCTTCATTCCAACAACCAATTCCAATCTTGATCATTTTACTCCGTTTTTAGTCCATAATCGCTAAGTTTCACCAAATGCTTGTTTTTACCTGAGAATTACAAAAGTAAACGATTAAGTATCAATCCTCATACATAATATAGTAAAACAAGTCAAATTAATAGGATAAATGATAGTAATAAAATGTACTTATTTGAGTTCATCAAATATCCCCCCACTTGAACTTTACTTGTCCCCAAGTAAACCTTAGAATTAATTTTATGAAAATGTATCCTAAAGATATTAGGATTTATTTTTATATTTAAGCATGTATTCGTTTTTTGCCATAATCACACAACCAAACACTTAGCGAATTAGAAGTAGAATAAAATATTTCGATAAAAGCAAATCTAATCGTTTAACTGTCCAGTCGCGACGAATATTCTATCATAAGCTTGGCAAGTATACACATCTCCCCCACTAAAGCTAAGGAATAACAAGTCTAAAGCGGTAAAAAGGGTTTTT
Organism: Artemisia tridentata subsp. tridentata; assembly: GCA_021014915.2. NCBI lineage: Eukaryota > Viridiplantae > Streptophyta > Magnoliopsida > Asterales > Asteraceae > Artemisia > Artemisia tridentata. The sequence goes on from CP139505.1 coordinate 368,355,446, forward strand.
AGGCTTAAAGGTTAATTATTCTTAATCTCTATCGATCTCAAATCATAGAAAAGGCGACAAAATCACAAATACATGATCGAATCCACGAACACGATACTTGCAATTGCTCAAATCCTTAACTCGAATAGGCTAAAGATAGGTCCAAACTTCACCAATAATAATATATCAAAAAGGGCGACAAAATCATAAATACATAACCGAATCCACGACTACGATACTTAAGATTGCTCAAATCCCTAATCTCAATAAATCAAAGGTTTGGTTGGATAAAGAATAATAAAGGGTATGGATAATATTTGGGATATAAATTGGTGTAAAAATAAAAAATAAACAAAACAAATAAATTAAAATCCTAAGTGTGGTTAATCACTATCCCAACCATCCCATGAATAAGACTCATATCATTGAATAACTCACGCTTTAACACTTGAAACACACGCTTTAGGTAGACACGAATTATAATCAACAAGATCTTAATTCAAGAATAAACATTAGTTGACGTTCCCATAACTGCCAACTCTCATTCAATCCATAGATATAATATAACAATTAGTGGTGATATCGACCACTTACATAACTTTACATCGTTGGTTAAAAACAAACATCCAACTTTTCTTTTTCTTTTTCTTTTCTCATTTTTTCGATTTTTTTTTTTTTTTTTTTTTTTTTTTTTTTTTTTTTTTTTTTTTTAAGATCAACATATACATAGATGTGTAAAATTTTACCACATCACTAAAACAATAATTCTGGATAATTTTTCCATACTTTTCATAACTTCAGAAATAACGGTAATAGTGAAAGTAGTAAACACACGAAAAATAAACTCAAAAACATACAATATTTACTTTCACTCCAATTGCGTTGTGCAATTTCCCGACCTAACCATAGATAATGAATTACGCATGCGAACACAGGTAATGTAAGGAAACACACTTTGCCTATAGCAATTAACCAACCACGGACTTTAATCTACAGGGTAGGCTAAGGTGTAAGGGTGTAACGAAACATTTTAACAAAGGTGTAAGAAACGAAAGGAATGGCTCTGAGTGTTTTTCTAGGGGTATCTTACTCTAAAAGTGAGAGTAACAAAAGGGTTTATTGGGGGTTAACTAACCAGTGTAGTTAGCTAATAACACATAACATATAAGGCTATTTGGGTGTAATCCTAGAAATTTACCAATTTAGACAAGTCATTCTAATTATATAAAATAATACTTATTATGGTGGTCTCGAATAGTATACAAGCCAAGTTCTAAAGTTTACAAGTCACCGGCACACTCATAGATTTGTGAATTTTGAAAAATCACAATTTTTGAAAATAACGTCATGTGTGCAGCTATGCAACTTAGACTTTAAACAAAAACATGCTAAAAATTTTAAATTTTGATATATTAAGCACATTTTAAGCATATTTTGAAAAGTTTAGGACAAGTAAGTGTTAAGTGTTCTAATTCTCCAATCCCCCCACTTAAGTTAAACAACGTCCTCGTTGTTTGTATAAAAGGTTAAAAACTGGAAAATAAAAGAATTAGAACAGAAAAACTCCCCTGAGATTTGCTCGGTATGATCCTCCATTAGTATAAGAGCAAAAATCATCTTTCTTGTGGATTAGAACGTTTAAGCTTCATATTAGATGTATCCACAGGAAATGCAGGAATCTATAATACCACCAAGGCTTCAAAACACACCTAAGGTAAGAAAGGTTCAAAATTAAAAATGAAAATCATCAGGTCAGTCGATGCGCCGTATCTTATGGAAGAAGATACGCCGTATCGAGCCTGGAATAAATACGGATCAGAATAAAAGATGCGCCGCATCCTTAACCAGGGATGCGCCGCATTAAAATAAACTGATAAAAAGTTTTAAATTCGAAAATAAAAAATGCAGAAAAATAAAATAAGATATGACCATCTGCAGGAGATGCGTCGCATCTCAGAATTGAGATGCGCCGTATCCTCTGCGGCCTGACTGACTCGACACAAACAGAAAATTAAAAGATAAATCCGGGTTGTCTCCCGGTAAGCACTTGTCTTTATTCCAGAGTCTTCAAGTTAGACTCACGTTCAGCTCTTTAGTATCGATCATTGAAGGAGTCGGAAACGTCGCGCTCCCTCATCGCCAATTCAGTAATATTGAATATTCCTTGCTCGTCCTTAATTTCCACGCCGTTCTTCTTTAATATCTGTATAAACAAAGTTCTGTCCCTTTCGGGCAGAGATGACAAAATGATAGACGGGAAATTCTTATTATCATATAAGCATAAATAAGCAAGGTGGGGTGGTAGTTCAATAAACACATCATTATTCAAACTCTTTTTCTCAACTATTCTCCTACGTTTGTTAATTACTACACAATCATACCACTTATCATCAGAATCATTGACAACATCGCGTCTAAGTTCGGTAGGTACATTAAGGTCAATAAATTCCTCAAAGTTCTCATGATTAGGATTAGTTGAGTTGTTTTGAATCAATGTTTCTCCCATGAGTCTAGCTTCAAGATCGAGGTCCATACGCTCTTTTAATCCTAGCACATAGACTCCTCTAATTATGCTTTTAACAGGATCTTGGCACTTATAGACTAGTTTATTATTCCCTACCTTTAATGAGATTTTTCTTTTAAACACATCAATTTTAGCATGGGCAGTAGACAAGAAAGGTCGACCAAGGATTAAAGGAACCTTAACATCCTCGGGCATATCTAATATAACAAAGTCTACAGGGAAAATAAACTTCTCAATCTTAACTAGCACATTATTAGCAATCCCTTCAGGTCGTTTTAACCGTTTTATCAGCCAATTCAATAAGTAACTTAGTTGGTGCTAATTTTCCTAGTCCTAGGGTAGTGAATGTCTTAAGAGGCATAACACTAACACTAGCTCCTAAGTCAGCTAACACATTATTGAAAGATATATTATTAATTGAACAAGGTAGAGTAAAACTCCCTGGGTCTTTTTCTTTATTAGGCAAGGCATTTAAATCGGTTGCAGAGCTCCCTTCTTTCATTGTAGCCTTGATCTCTTCTTCAATCTTTGTCTTTTCTTTGAGTAGTCTCCTTAAACTGATTGAAGAATTAAAGAAAAATTCGGGTCTTGCACCATCATTACCATTCATCGATCTTCTATGCAAGTAAGGAGTGACTTCTTCAGTGGTGCTTATGGCCTTGACATGATCCCTTGGGTTGGTCTCAGTTGAGCTAGGTAAACTTCCATATCCCCTTTCTTGAAGAACTTTGCTCATTTGACCAATTTGTTGTTCCAATGCTTTGATCGAAGCTCCTTGATTTCTTGTAGTAGTGTCCGTTGAAGCTCGGATTTCTTTGATCATAGCAGTATTCTCTTCATGTCTTTTAGCAGCATCAGCCATAATTTGCTTTAGAGTGTCATCTAAAGTCTGCTTCCTCTCTTGATAAGCGGGATTAAATTTGTTCTTTTGATAGAATCCCGGTGTGGCTTCCCTAAATCTTCCTGAAGGTCGGAATGGTTGTCCAAATTGGGTGTAATATGCTTCTTCAAACGTCTCACTTTCATTCTTATTCGGGCAATCTTTAGTGTAGTGAGGTCCTTCGCACTTTTCACATCCAACTTGGGCAGCATAAACTCTTTCATCACGCTTCTTCATCTCTCTACTAATTTTATCCAATTGAGCTTGAATAGCAGCAATCCCGTCAAAATTAGTGCTGCTCTTAGATCTAGTAGAGGTCCCATCGTGCCATTTTTGAGAATGATCAGCAGCTTCTTGGATCGCTTTCCTAGCATTGGCTGCACTCATTTGAGGCACAGCTCCCTTAGCGTCCAAGATTTGTCTAGTAGGCACGTCCAATCCTTGATAAAACAATATTATCTCCTGCATAGCGGTTAGATAGTGTTGAGGACATTTTATTAATAAATCTTTAAATCATTCCCAAGCTTGATAAAGAGTTTCATCAGGCTCTTGCTTGAAACTGTTGATAGCCTCCATTTTTTTAGCAGTCTTAGCAGGTGGACAATATCTCTTCAGGAATTTGCTCTTCAAACCTTCCCATGTAGTGATTGAACTAGCAGGTTCATTCCTTAGCCACTTGTTAGCAGCTCCTTTTAGTGAGATTGGAAAGATTCTAAGCATGAGTTGATCGTCAGTGACTCCTTCTGAAGTAAACAAATCTGCAATCTCCAGGACCTTTTCAACATGCTCATTAGCATCCTCATGTTCCGTCCCACTGAAAGCATTCTCTCTGAGCTCTTTGAGAAACTGACCCTTCAACTCAAATTTTGACTTATCATCAAACTTTGGTCTAGCAACTCCTGAAGTGTAATCAGCACGGGTTTTGTTCATGTATTCCTCCATAGTTGTGTTTTCGCCCAATGTTTCTGTTTCTTCTTCCTCTTTCTCTTCAGAAAAATAATCAAGCTCGAATGAACTTGAAGTATCAAAGCTTTTTGTGTTGAAAAGCCTTTTAAGCGAATGAAAGACTCGTTCAGGATCTTCGAAAGGTTGAATCAAGTTCTTCGTAGAACTCCTGGTCATGCACTTCCTGAAATCAACACAAAAATATCAGCAGGGTATGCTCAAGAAAGTAATATATCAGAAAATTAACAACGAAAACGGAATACGAAAAATTAAAGTTACTGATATCTGCAGACGATGCGCCGTATCCAAAAAGTTGGATACGCCGTATCTTATAATCGTTAAAATTAAATCAGGCTTTATTTAGAAAATAGATACGCCGCTTAGGAAATAGAATGCGCCGTATCTGTTTTAATTATCAAAAATCGATATTTATTTAAAATTAAATGCATCGTATTAACAAAAGTTAATGCGCCGTATCTTCGTTACGTTTCAAAATATAAGATTTTTGATTCAGAAGATACGCCATATCGACAGTGATCGATGCGCCGTATCTGTTTAATAATTCGAAAACTGTTTTTAATTAAAATAATAGATACGCCGTATCTGCTGAAGCAGATGCGTCGTATGGCGTTAACGTTTAGAAATTTTTTTTATCAAAAACAGATACGCCGTATCTTGGGGAAAAGATGCGTCGTATCGAATTAATTAAACGCGTTGTATTTTATAAAAATTGAACGCAATACGCCGTATCTGGGAAATCAGATGCGCCGTATCGTTCGATTTAGCTCAGTACAACGATAGCAGAACACAAAAAATACGAAAAATTAAAACAAATAAAAACACACGAAAATAAACACAAACAAAAGCAAACAAATAACACACAAAAAAAAAAGAAAATATGCAAAATATTACAATGAATGCAAATTAATCTAATACACAACAAAATTAGCGGTTAGAAAAAAAAATTAAAAACCTAATTAAAATACTAATCAAATTAACAGATAATAACAATTCACTCCCCGGCAGCGGCGCCAAAAACTTGATGCGTGTAGCGTGTCGTTGCGGTTTAGCAGTTTTAATGCCTAATCAAGTTTTAAATTTATATTTAGCCGACTTATCAATAACACACACACTTAACGAGCAGTGTACCCGGTCAGTATGAATATAATGGTAAGTAGAGTGTCGATCACTAAGAGTGGAACGTATTATCTAGTTATTCTAATCAGTATTTTAATATATTAAGTTAGCTATACAATCTAATCTAACGCAAAGGGGTTCAGCCTGAGAGACTGGCACGATTTGGTTGCAATTAAATAATAAACTAAACCAATAGGCACGAATCAGCAAGCAGCACACACGTACACAGATAAATACTCGAGACAATAAGAGGGCTGTCCTTATGATAAGTAGTTTGTCACTTGTTTTATTGCTAGTGTTATATGAAGTGTATAGTTCGATGCAACGCACCGAGATTAAGTCCTTTCTCGTTGGTTCTAATCTTATCGGCGAGTAAACCCTTAATGATTACTTATGACTATCCTATTTATCTTTCTCCTACTTTTCTACAGACCATAGAATACATAGGCATCTAATAAATAGGCGAGGGCAGAGGCATGGCGACCCGATCAACGCTCAGCTAGCCACAGAGGTTATCAATGCACTAATAAAAGTCACCAATGACATCAACATATAAACTTTAATTAATGAGAAAGCAGTTTTAAGGGAGTGCAACCTTTCCGTTGTCACATTACACAAGCCACCAATCTTGATGAATTAAAGTTTACTAACACAATAAAACAAAAATACTTAATGAATTAAACACATGCAGCACCTTCTTACAGCTCTTGTATCTTTGATTTGGGTGTGTCTTGTGCTGCTGCCTTGACTGAATTCGTCCTAGGTTTCTGGTCTTCGGTCTTCTGTTAAAACTTCGGAACTCTTAATTCGTCTGGTCTTTGGGGTATTTATAGTTTCTGTCTGAGGGTAAGATGCGGCGCATCTAGTAAGTAGATGCGGCGCATGTACTTAACTTCGCGTGGGGTCCAAGATTATAATATTCAGGAATATTCGTACACCGCCAGAAGATGCGGCGTATCTTCATCTTTGGATGCGGCGCATGTCCTCTTGTATCTTGGATCGTATCTGGTGAAATATTGATAGTGATGCGGCGCATGTAACGAGTGAGATGCGGCGCATCTGGAGCAGAACAAGTTGGTTATTCTTCGTTGACCAAAGTTTCATATGCGGCGCATGGGATAAATCCATGCGGCGCATTCTTCAAAGTCAGGCAGTGGTCTTCATTCTCTTCATTCCAACAACCAATTCCAATCTTGATCATTTTACTCCGTTTTTAGTCCATAATCGCTAAGTTTCACCAAATGCTTGTTTTTACCTGAGAATTACAAAAGTAAACGATTAAGTATCAATCCTCATACATAATATAGTAAAACAAGTCAAATTAATAGGATAAATGATAGTAATAAAATGTACTTATTTGAGTTCTTCACGAAGCAAGGCAACCTGTTGTCAATCAGTATTTGGATAAAGCTAAGGGAATGCTCGACAAATTAGATTCTTATGATGTAATGCATGTTCGAAGGGACCAGAATGAAAAAGCAGATACATTGAGCAAGCTAACATCAATGGCGTTTGCTAATCTCGTGAAGGAGATATTGGTCGAGGTATTGATCAAAAGATCAATTATGCAAGTGGAAATACCCTACGAGGCATTAAAAAATGAAATGGATTAGATGACTCCAATCAAAGAATACCTGGTAAGCGGCATCTTACCAAAAGATAAGAAAGTGGCACGAAAAATTAGAGTTAAATCCCCTTCGTACAAATTAATTGGGGAGAGCTTGTACAGAAAGTCTTTTCTTTCTCCATGGCTCCGATTGTTAGGAATTAAACTTTGATTTGATATTGAAAAAATATGAAAGATGGAGAAAACTTATGAAGACAAAGATGAGGGACTAATTTTGTCATATTTAGAGTCTTTATAACCCTAATCCTATATTATATAAAGAGGATGGGGCGTAGGTTTTTAGATACAGGAATTAGAGATGTAATTCCAGAAAAAGGTGTGTGTGTGTTCTAGGCATCAAGTTCCTACAATGGATGCCTAGGTATGTAAGTTTGTTAGTTGGTAGTGATGATGACGAGGAAAACCTTAGCAATAATAATGATAGTTTGATTATTCCGCTGCGTAGTACATGTTTAATAATTGTTATTGTGTTAATCCTAGATAAAAAGTCTAACAAACCTTGAGCATAACGATCTTCACAAGTGGTATCAGAGCTAGGTTGCTCTTGATATCTAGGATGTTACAAGGTTTTCATTGGTGTCAACTGAAGCAGATCTGAAAACGTTTTGTGGTAATCGTTATTTTTGTTATGGCATAGATCTGTTAAAACTTGGCGACAAAGGTATATTACAACTGATTGCAAGTGGACGTGAATTCCTATCCTCGTTCTAATTCATTAATTTTTTATCAAGATGAATCGATCTCGTTCTAATTCATTAATTCTTTATCAAGATGAATCGATCTGATTGGTTTATGAATATTAAATTGGTCGGTGCGTAGGTCCAAGTGAGTTGTCGTAAATTGCAAAATCAATTAGCAATTAATTCATTTCAATGTTGGTCAATGTTGACTGATCGTAGGTCAGTTTGACAATAATCAATCGGTGCTAATTTTATCATTGTTCAAGATTCGATTGTGACGCAAGTGATTGTGGAGTAATTTGCTTTGCGGATATATTATTTAATTCTTCAAGTGAGATGTGACGTTATTGACTTGGGTATGAATAGCTACTGATGTTAATTTACTCTGTCGAATGTGGGACAGAATTTTAAGTCTGATGATTTAATACTGCTGCTCTACCAGTTTCTACTGTTGGCCTTCAGAATTAGTACTGCTTGTTGAACAGTTAGTACTGCTCATTGGTTTATACGTAGCAGTTTGTACTGCTGGGTTTCGGAGTTAGTACTGCTTTCGACATGTTCGTACTGCTTGGTTCTCACTTTGTACTGTTGGCATAATTTGTTTGTACTGCTACTTGGATGTTATGTGGTACTGCTCGTTTGATATGCTACTGCTGCTCGTTGATTTTTATGGGCATTCGATACACAAAGTGAGGGGAAGAGATACGAGATTTAGAACACATTGGTTCCAACACACACACACAGGGAACAACACACACACAGAGAAGGTTTTGGTTTGGATAAAGAACTGTTTTTCATTCTACTACTGCTTGGTTTCAAATATTATTGTAGTCATTTTTCGAAAGCTATTTGGTGATCTTCATGGTACTACATGGTATTTGTTTCTATGGTGGTTGTTATTCGACAAGTTCTTTCAAATGGTTACCATATGAGTTTCAGGGGAAGCTTTAATATTTAACCATTTATGTGCTACATCGAGGTGAAGGTTTTCATGATTATTCATTGGTATTCTTACTGAAGATTTGGGATTTTTATGTCTTGCGTTCATTTAATAAGTAAGCGTTTTGGTGTTCTTAATTGTGGGTAATTCAAGACATTAAAGGACTCGATTGGATGTATGGTACTGGTTGGTAATTATGACGATCAAAGTTGCATATTTCTTTTTCTTTTCCTAATTGAGTGTGACAAAAAGGGGAAGAAGATATTGAAGATTGCAGCTTGAAGATCCTTGATGGTATGCATGGCTTAAGGGGAAGACGACATCTTTCATGTGGTTGGTTTTGTCATATCAACTAGGGGAAGATTGTTAGGAATTAAACTTTGAGTTGATATTGACAAAATATGAAAGATGGAGAAAACTTATGAAGACAAAGATGAGAGACTAATTTTGTCATATTTAGAGTCTTTATAACCCTAATCCTATATTATATAAAGAGGATGGGGCGTAGGTTTTTAGATACAGGAATTAGAGATGTAATTCCAGGAAAAGGTGTGTGTATGTTCTAGGCATCAAGTTCCTACAATGGATGCCTAGGTATGTAAGTTTGTTAGTTGGTAGTGATGATGACGAGGAAAACCTTAGCAATAATAATGATAATTTGATTATTCCGCTGCGTAGTACATGTTTAATAATTGTTATTGTGTTAATCCTAGATAAAAGGTCTAACAAACCTTGACACAAGATTGTTTCATTCATTGTGAGATTTAATTATCTCAACTTCTGCTACTTCGTCTAGGGAAGGTCGTACAAGAACGAGTTTGTTTTGTCATCATCTAATAGGGGAAGATTGTTGGGTTTATGGATTTGATGATACAAAAGACAAAGAATGAAACAAGAAAGTATGAAACATGAAGGACTTATTTGCAAAAGAAGATTTATATTTTAGTCCTTCGTAGTATTTTGTAAACCCTAATTTCTATTATATAAAGAAATTAGAGGTACAGGTTTTGATATACATCTTCCTCAATGTAGTCAGTTAAAGTGTGTGTGTGTGTTCTAGGCGTTTGATCATAGAAAACGCCTAGGAAGTTTAGCTTTCAAGAATCGTTTGATTCCCTGTTATTGTAGATAACACGTATTAATATATTGAAAGCTTTGTTGGGAAAAACTTTGTGTCAATAACTGTGATTTGTTTTAATTCCGCTGTGCATATTTATTCATAGTTATTGTTGAACCCTAAGGCTCAAAACGATCCAAGGAGTCTAATAAACTCCACAATTGGTATCAGAGATTGGGGAGCTCGTTACCTAGGGATTCACAAGGTTTAATTGTCGAAGATAAGCAGTTTTGATGAAGGTATGATCTGTTTTTAATGTTTCTGTCATAATCGCTATTTTTTTTTTTGGTATCGGATCATACAAAGAGATATATTAAACTGGTTCGCATGCAAGATTTAATGCTACTGTTGTAGATCACGTGGCCAAAGAGATAACCTTGTACGAATTGAAGATGTGTGGGAATTGGTTGTCGTGTTCTGATTGTTAATCTCGTACCAGTTTTATTAATGGGTCGGTAGTTTACTGAGATAGAATAATCCTCGTACTGATCACGAATTGATGATTAATTATACATAGTGGGTCGGTGGAGGTTATTATAAGTGGGTGGTGATTAGATGAATTTATTTATTATAATCGATCTATATCTCGTTCGAATTAATTGTAAAGTGTCGTTTATTGCATGACTTTTATATTGTGATCGATTGGTGGAGAAAATTGATGTGATTATGGGGCTATTAATTCATTGATATCCAAGTGGTGGAGACATTCAACCTCGTACTGATTAATGAAGATCAGTAGGATATTAAATTAAGTTTGTCGCTGCACTTGATTATGATTTGCACATGGGTACAGTATTCAGTCTGCTGCTATGATTATCTGATTCTGCTGCTAGTTATTTTACTCTGCTGCCGGTGGTAATTTTATTCTGCTGCTACGTCTGATACATTCTGCTGCTAGTTATAATTTATTCTGCTGCTAGCTTCGAGTTTCTGCTGCTGCACGTTATATACTGCTGCTAGCTGCATGATTTATGAGCAGTAAGGGGAAGCATTGGTTTTTGGTTTACACACACACAGGGGAAGTTCACACACACAAGAGAGTTATTGGATTTGATGTACATGCATCACTCGAGGGGAAGTTTCTACTGTTTACATTCTCTATTTGTTGATAACAAAAAGGGGAAGAAATATTGTGATGGCATGGCATGGTTTAAGGGGAAGACAAGGAAGACAAATTTGTTTCATTCAGGGAGATGATCACATCTCAACTTCTTCTACTTCGTCTAGGGAAGTTCGTACACGACTTTGTTTGTTTTGTCATCATCAAATAGGGGAAGATTGTTGGGATTCTAGATTTGATGAGACAAAATAAATAGAAGAATGAAACAAAAGGGTTTAAAATGACAAAGGAAGAATTCTTCAATTAATGAAGAATGAAACACAAGGGACTTGCTTGATAAAGAAGTTTTTATTTATTAGTCCTTCGTAGTATTTTGTAAACCCTAAATCTCTATTATATAAAGAGATCAAGGGTACATAGGTTTTATATGTGTCTTCCATAATGTAGTCAAAAGGTGTGTGTGTGTGTGTGTGTAACCTAGGCGTGTAGGTTTGTAAACGCCTAGGGTTTGTAAAGTTGGTTCGTATCCTTCAAGGTCTGAGGTGTCTTAGATCCCTGTTACAGTTAGGTAACATGTTATATTCTGATCAAATATAATTGGAGGTGATTGTGGAGAAAAACTTTGTGTCAATAACAATTGATTTGTTCTTATTCCGCTGCATGATTATTCATTGTTATTGTTGAACCCTAAGGCTCAAAACGATCCTAGAAACTATCATTACCACGTTCTTAGTTTCTACATGGCTCCGATGCGTTGGACCTGAACAAGCCTCTGATATTATTCGAGAGATATATGAATGCTCCTGCAACCAGCACATAGGTCCCCGATCCATGGTTTCAAAAATAACAAGGTTAGGTTACTATTGGCCTTCAATACGCAGGGACGCAACAGAAATGATACGAAAATGTAAAGCCTGTCAAACTCCCCCCAAAGTCGCTAAATGAAGAGTTGAGATCCTTGTAGAACACTGCCAAATCAAGAAACAAAAGAAAAAATCTCGTCCATTGATTTACTATCCATCAAATTGCTATTATCAAAAGATCCAACCATATATAAACGTAAAAATATCACCTTCTACCCTCATTTAATAATTTAATTTCTCTCTCCTCAAAACACACGTACCACCCGTACCAAACAAATCCTCCACCGGGATCCCAACAACCTCGCCGAAATCTCAATAACTTCGCCGGAAACACATCAAAATAATCAGAAAAACGTAAAAAACATCGCTTATTAATCATCCATCATGCTAAATCACCGTAAAACTCTGAAAGTCACCGAACTTCATAGAAACCCACCGTCTGATCGTCGAAAATTTCAACATCTTCTTGTAAAATTGCTTGAAAATGGAAAAAGACAATGAGGTTATAAAATTAACTGAACTGATCGATCTAAACAAGCAGATTGTTGAAAAAACAATGAGGTTGAATCAGATGGAGATGTTGTACCAGAAGTTGCAGATCCAAATATGGTTATTGAAGAAGTTAGAGATAAAAGACTAAAGTTACATAAGGAACACATGAAAATCACATGAAAGTGTTTTGTTATGAATAATGAAAATCACATGTAATTTTAGAGTTGTATTGTTATGAATCTCATGTGACTCAGTTGTTCTATTATCATGAATCTATTCTTCTATATTGTTTCTTTAGAGTTATAATGTTATGCCTGGAAGTATGTTGTAATCACATGAGATTCATGAAAATTACATTTAGGAAGACATGAATCACGTCTGATTCTGATGAATCTCATGTGATTCAGAAAAATCACATGTGATTCTTGTGAATCCCATGTGATTTTGTTTAATCTATCCTTTTATGTTGTTTCTTTTTTTAGTTATTGCAAGTGATTGAGTGGTTATCTTATCATGAATCTGATGTGATTCTGTTTTTTGATATACAGAATGTATGAAAACACCAAGAGCAACATTATATGAGCAAGATGAAACACCTGGTGGATCGATATATTGGGAGCCTCATGTACAAGGAATTCGTATACCAGTTGAATCTCATGTGATTCACTTTGGAATTATTATTTGTAAAAACATATTTGAATACTTTTAGTTACTTGAATATTTGAATATTTGTTATTTACTTGAATTCTATGTTTACTTGTATATTTGTTACTTATAAAGAACATCTAATTTACATGAAAAAAAAATATTTGTTAGTTATAAAATCATATGATTCTGGTAAAATAACTTAATAAAAAATGTTTGTTAGTTACTTGATCAAATATTGTGTAAGAAAATCACTTGCAAAAATCATCAGAATCACATGTTAATTTCTATCCCATGTGATTCTAGTTGAATCTCTTGTGATTTTAGATGAATCTCTTGTGATTCTTTATTTCAATCCCATGTGATTCTCTATGAATCTCTTGTGATTACATCCAATCCCTTGTGATTCAGTACCAATCTTTTGTGATTTTTTAAAAATCAAATGCAATAACTAAAAAAAGAAACAACATAAAAGGATAGATTTCAAAAACTCAACTAAACTGACATAACTATTTCCATTAGTTAAAAAGTTCTACCATAATAATCAGACTACTCCAAATTAGATAAGTTATTGTTTAAGCATTTTCAAAAGAAAGTGAAATACTGAAACTGTAACACAACAAAATAGATTCAGCTTCACTAGATAGTTAGATGCAATCATGAGATTCTGGTAAAATAACTTAATAAAAAACGTTTGTTAGTTACTTGATCAAATATTGTGTAAGAAAATCACTTGCAAAAATCATCAGAATAACATGTTAACTTCTATCCCATGTGATTCTAGCTGAATCTCTTGTGATTTTAGATGAATCTCTTGTGATTCTTTATTTCAATCCCATTTAATTCACTATGAATCTCTTGTGATTACATCCAATCCCTTGTGATTCAGTACCAATCTTTTGTGATTTTTTACAACCTAAACACCCTTTAGATTTCTTTTTATCAGTATCAACTATCAAGTAAGAAATGCTATAAGTTAAAAAAAATGCTATAACCAATAAAAGTTGCATTTAACAATTTTAATACTATTTGTCTCTTTGCTATATGTTTACCACATACCAAGCATATTAACAAATCTTTATTCTTTAGCGTGCTTTTGTAAAGCCACTTTGCTCTACTCGTAGAAGGTAGTGGTCATATATGTCTCATTTCCTTGTCATTGATTTTACTCACTTTCTCTTTCATCTAAACAAATAAACTCATATTTCTCTCGGAAACACTTTTTGTAGTCAAGATCAATGAACAGACATTGACTAGATTGGGATCAAAAGTGACGTTGGCTTTATGTTGCAACAAAGCAATAGTAGCAGAAACGACACCGTTTAAGCTCATAAGAGCACCTTCAACCAAACTAGAACAAGCTGAGCACGTCATTCCTGTTACTTTCACTGTAATATGGCAGATCGACGAACTCGCCGCCATAAATCCGGTCGTCACTGATGCCGTCTCCCCTGTCCTGCACCTCCCCCACACTCACACATACAACCATCGAAATATAGAACTTGTCAAAAAAATAGATCGGTGGCGCAATTAACGTCATTTCAATGATGGTTTATGGTGGTTCGTGTGTGTGTTTGGTGAGAAAGAAAGTGTTTGTAACTGGTGATTGTTTGTGAGTAAATATGTGTGACTGAGTGTATGGAGTGTTTGGTAGAGTGGGATATTACGAGAACGCCCCTTTTTTTTATTATCTTAATATACTTAAATAATGAGTTGCTAGTTGTTCCCCTATTGAATGTGAGCATTAATGTCACAAGCTAAGAAACTCTATTATGACGATTAAGCTAAGAAAGTTCATTAATGTTAAGCTTATTTTGAAGCTTTTAAGAGATTTTAAAGCTTCATGAAATCAATACATAAACGAGATATTTCGTGTAACATGATAGTTCTTTTGTACTACTTATATGCATTAACTTGCAATAAATGATAATTAGAGTCACAAAGTCTTTTCAAGTTTTTACATTCTTCATTTGCTCACTCAGTCTTCTCATTTGCTCACCAATAAATGCTTCATGTAATCATCAGCATATATAATGATACATACACAAGCGCACATTGCAGCTTGAAAGATTGTTCTAAGTTATTACAAGGAGTTAAGCCAGTAAGTGTTTGGTCCGTCAGTACCCAAGCATCCTGAAAACATGATTTGCACACAAATTAGCCAAGTGTTAATCAACCGAAAATACTCTTAAGTCACTGAGTGAACAATCACTCAGTGAGTTACCTTCAAGATGCTCAGGACGAGTCTAAGAAGAACGATTCACCACTCAGTGAGGCGGAACTCCCTGAGTGTAACTTAAGCCAAAGAAGAAGGTAATGGGTTCAGTGAGTATTGGACAAGAACTCACCGAACCCTAGTTTCCTCAACAACAATAAGTGATTAAAGACTGAAGACTGAGGGTTGACTTGATTAACAATACATTAATCTCAGTCATAAATACAATTAGATTAACTTTGTAGTTACTTCTAAGTGTGTAAAGGGAACAACAAGTGGTATCAGAGCCTCTGGTTTATAAAATCTTTTCAAAACTAAGAGTGCTCAAGGTTTTTAAAACCAAGATCATACTATGACTGATGTTAATGTGCCCCAGCTCGTCAATAAAAAGGGTGGCAGCTATTCAGCTGTTGCTCCCAGACTCGAAGCTGGAAAATTTAGCAAGTGGAAAAAGCGAATGCTTTGCTACTTGACTGGTATGGAACCATACTACATCACTTGTATCAAGGATGGTCCTTTTGTCCCTAAGACTGCTGAGGGGCTAAACAAGCCTGAAGCTCAGTGGACCACTGATGAGCGAAGGGTGGTCAATCAAGACCAACGCCTGAAAAGCATAATTATATCTTGTCTCCCTGACGATATAATGGAATCAGTCATTAACTGTTCTACAGCCAAGCAAACTAGGGTTGACTTGATTAACAACTTTGAAGGTCCCTCAAATACCAAGGAAAACAGGATCATGGACCTGAAACTTGAGTACAACACTTTCAGAGTAAAGGACTCTGAAAGTCTCTCTTAGACATATATCAGATACAAAACCCTGATAAATGAACTGTCAAATGATGGTGTAGTTTTGTCTAAGCATGAGATCAATGTTGGCTTTGTCAACAGTCTCCCTGAGAAGTGGCTAAAATTCTCACAAGGCCTCAGGAATGCTAACCACATTCAGACCCTTGAGCTCCCTGAGATCTATGGAAAATTTGTCTATGAAGACAACTTAATCTCTAGGAGATACCCAGACTCAAAGAAAGCTCTTGAGACCAAAAAGGCCCTGACTTCGTCACCCATATCAACTGCCTTTTATTCTAATGGTGTTGTGCAGGATTTTCAAGAGGACTCTGACGATGAAATTGATGAAAGAACTAGTGATGAGTACCGAAATGATTTGAACTTGGAATTCCAAGAAAGGGCACTCCTTGCTAATTCAAAACGTTTTATCAAAAGAAATCAGTCAAACTTTTCAAAAGCTAAAGCAACTGAAACCACTGAATGCTTCAGATGTGGTAAAAAGGGTCATTTTGCTAAAGACTGTTATTCAAAAACCATCTCAGAACCCTCTTATAAATTTTTTGGAAACAGTTCCTCAGGAACTAGCAAGTTTCAACCTAGAATGCTTCAGTCGACCCAACATTTTCAAAACAATAATGTTCTAAAGGGTCAAAAAGACTTTGAGGCTAAATATAGGAAAGCTAAGGCTAAACTTGCCATCCTTGAAACTAATCCCTCAATGTCTCAGGCTGCTCAAACTTCCAAACCTGTTCAGACAAAGAACAAAGTTCTTGTAGCAGAAGCTTATGACTGGGATGAAGAAGAGGTCTCCTCAGAAGATGAGGAAATTAGAGTAAGTGCACTGATGGCACTTTCTGAAGGTGATCAGGTGGCTGTTGGAAAAAGCCATGCAAGGAATGGAGAATGGGTGAACATAACCATGAAGAAGGTAAACACTTTACTTTCAATGGATGATGATTCTGACTGGCAGTCCTATATGAATTATATTTGTGTAGATCTTAAGTTTGTAGAAGAACAAAGGCTTAACTTGCTTTCAAAATATAACAATCTTGTGTTAGAATTAAATAAGTGTAGAGATGAATTGCTTGTATTAAAACAAGCCAAGTTAGAAACTATTACACTACAAATTCAAAACACTGAGATTTTGAAACAAAATCAAGTTGTTCAAAATGAACTTAACAAAGAAAAGGCTGTCATTGAAGGCTGGACTAAAAAGAACCCCAAAGTCTATGAAACTATGAGTCTAATTCCTAGTGAAAACAATAAAATTATAGGAATAGACCAACTCACTGAAACCCCCAGTGATAATCACAGAGAAAAGAATTTTATTCCAGCTAGCATATCCTTTGAGCAGGAAATGGAACCCAAGTCAAATGACTGGATTGTCAGGGACAACCCAGTCAGTAAGTTACCAAACTTTGAGATTGAAAAAAATCTTGCTTCCTGAAAGTCAGGCTCTGAAAAATATGCTTGGACTCACTGACCAACCCAGTAGTACTGAGTCAGTCAATGAGTCTGAATCAGAATCATTTACACCACTCCCACCTCTGAAAGTCCTTCAGGGAGCTGCACCAAGCTCAAACATCACACCATTGGTCTACTCTCAATATTCTCCAAATGAGAAACCAGGAATGGGAAAAACCATCCTGAAAAGGCAAACCCTTGAAGTCTCAGTTCATACTGATGACTCATCAACTTCAGTCCCCTCTGAAGTAAAAACAGAAAGCCCTGACTCAAAAATTGATCAGTTGGCTGAGCTTGTCAGGAAGCTGAGTGAGAAGATTGAATCTTCTGAGAAGCCTTCTCAATCCAAGATGAAGGAACCTAAATCAGCTTCCTCAAGCACCAAACCAAAACCCTCCAAACCCCTGAAAAGGTGTGAGCTGTGTCACTATACCAATCATTTCACTGATGATTGCTATAGAATCCTTTACTGCATGATATGCAAAAAGGAAGATCACAGGACCTCTGATCACCAATCATACACAGCCACATCAAAGATGGCAAACTTTAAAGCACAGGCTTTAAAATATCCTTCTGATTCTAAACAGAAACAGAAACAAAAGGCCAAGCCTTTTGCACCTTGCCCTCACTGTGGCTTCAATGACCACCTTCCTAAGGATTGTCTAATGGACAACAGTTGTGAAATTTGTGGAGATCCCACTCATGACACCTCAGGACATGAGAAGGTCATTCAAACCAGAAGAGGTATGACCAAGTCATCCTCTCAGTCTACGGAGTCTACCTCAGCAATCAAATGCAAACCTGTGGTAGCTCAGTCCACTCAACCGCTGACCATGAATCAATTGTTACTTTTAAGAAGGCTACTAAAGCCAAGCCCTCCAAGGTGAGGGGTCCTAGAAAGAACTAACTCAGTTTACCATTTGTGCAGAGGCATACCAGGGAGCCTGTTTGGCATCTAGATAGTGGATGTTCAAGGAGAATGACTGGTGTGAAAGAGTATCTGCGCAAATATGTAGAAGAATCAGGACCCAAGGTGGTATTTGCTGATAATTCATCATGTCTCACTGAAGGTTATGGTTCAGTAAACTGTAGTGGTATAGTCTTTACTAGGATAGCTTATGTCAATGGTCTTAAGTACAATTTGATCAGTGTCAGTCAACTATGTGATGCAAAGTACATAGTTCAGTTTGATGATAAGCACGGAACCATCTTCAATGCAAATAAGGAAGTTGTCCTTATTGCACCAAGAAGGCAAGATGTTTATGTGTTAGACATGTCCAGTCTAACTCAGAATGGAACTTGTCTCTTTGCTAAGGCCACTGAAACCCTCAACTGGCTTTGGCACAAGAGACTCTCCCACCTGAACTTCAAAAACATAAACAATCTTGTGAAACAAAACAAGGTCCTTGGCTTACCATCACTTGTGTTTTCAAAGGATAAACCATGCTCTGCCTATGAAAAAGGTAAACATCATAGAGCATCCTTTAAAACCAAAACAAACATTTCCATCAGGAACTGCCTTCATCTTCTCCATATGGATCTCTTTGGGCCCATCAGTCCTAGATCCATTAACCATGAGAAGTATACTCTGGTCATTTTGGATGAATACTCAAGATACACTTGGGTTTACTTCCTGAGCAAAAAGAGTCAGGCAGCTGAAACAATCATATCCTTTGTCAGAAACATTGAAAATCAAAATGACATTAAAGTCAAACAGATTAGGACTGACAATGGGACAGAGTTCAGAAACTATGAACTTGAATGTTTCTGTGATGAGAAAGGAATTTCCAAAAAAATTTCCTCTCCTTACACACCTGAACAAAATGGTGTTGCTGAAAGAAAAAATAGAACACTCATTGAAGCAGCTAGGACAATGCTAAATGGATCAGTCCTTTAACACTTCTGGACTGAAGCAGTAGAGACTGCCTGTTACACACAAAACAGATCCATCATTGTCAAGAGACATATCAAAACCCCTTATGAGTTATTCAAGGGAAGGATCCCTAACATCAGCTACTTTCATGTCTTTGGGTGTCCTGTGTTTATTCATAATCACAAGGATCACTTAGGGAAATTTGATGCCAAAGCTGATGATGGATACTTCCTAGGATACTCTCTTGTCTCAAAGGACTTCAGGGTGTTCAACACTAGGAGACAACAAACTGAGGAAACATTCCATGTCACCTTTGATGAGAGTACTAAAGCAATCAGTGTCTCTAACACCTCAGGGGAAGAGATAGGTATTGATAATTCATCAAGATACCCTCCTGATGAACATCATCTTGACAATGATCCTTCCACTCAGTACCAAGCTTATGCTGACATCTCCTACTACATCATCCCTCACAACCTTCCTTACCCAACCATCACTGAGCTTGTTGAAGCACAAAGAAGTACTGATCCAATCAATCAGTCTGAACAAAGTGCTCAAGAACCAAACAATCCCAGTGATCAGCCAACCCAATCAGACACTCAAGATCCTGACGATCATCAGGTGTCTTCACCAGACCCTACCAATCAGGCCTCCACAAGTTCTAATCAGTATCCAAGACCTCAGGACAGTTGGACTAGGTCTCAAGATATAGAACTTGTCAATATAATTGGAGAGCCTACTGAAGGCATGCTCACCAGAAGCATGGCTGCTAAACTAACAGTAGCCTCAGCCAATGAATGCCTGTTTGTGGACTTCATCTCCACAATTGAACCCAAAAGTGTCAAAGAAGCACTTAAACATCCTAGTTGGGTTCAGGCCATGCACGATGAACTGGAACAATTTGACTGAAACAAGGTAATGACCTTGGTCAAATGTCCTGATGATGTTTCAGTCATTGGCATGAAATGGGTGTTCAAAAAAAAATCTGATGAAAATGGCATAGTCATTAAAAACAAGGCCAGACTTGTAGCCAAAGGCTATAATCAACAAGAAGGCATTGACTATGAAGAAACATTTGCACCAGTGGCAAGGATGGAATCCATCAGGATCTTCCTTGCATTTGCAACCTACATGAACTTCAAGGTGTACCAAATGGATGTAAAGAGTGCATTCTTAAATGGCTCACTGAAAGAAGAAGTTTATGTTCAGCAACCCCCTGGATTTGAAAGCAGTGAGTTTCCCGACTATGTCTGCAAACTTAACAAAGCCCTTTATGGACTGAAACAAGCACCCAGGGCATGGTATGAAACTCTCTCTTTGCTTTCCTGATCCAAAACAAATTTGTCAGAGGCAAGATAGACAACACATTGTTTATCTACAGGACAAATAATGATGTCATGCTTGTTCAAGTATATGTTGATGACATCATCTTTGGCTCAACAAGTTATAAACTTTGCAAACAGTTTGAAAAACTGACGGCAAAGAAATTTGAAATGAGCATGATGGGAGAACTGACTTACTTCCTTGGACTGCAAATCAAGCAGACTGATAAAGGAACCTCTATCAGTCAAGAGAAGTATGTCAGACGCCTACTGAAGAAGTATGAGGTCAGTGACTGTGCCTCAGTCAAAACTCCCATGGTTCCCCCCAACAACCTTGGTCCTGACCTTACTGGTAAACCAGTCAATCAAACTCTATTCAGGGGAATGATTGGGTCACTGATGTATCTACTTGCATCAAGGCCTGACATCCAATTCTCAGTATGTTTGTGTGCCAGATATCAATCTGACCCAAGAGAATCTCATCTCACAGCTGTGAAAAGGATACTCAGGTACCTGAAAGGTACTCCAAACCTTGGATTATACTATCCAAAATGTTCAGGTTTTGATCTCAAAGGATACTCAGACTCTGACTATGCTGGATGCAACATGGACAGGAAAAGCACCTCAGGCTCCTGCCAAATTCTTGGTGGAAAATTAGTCTGTTGGAGTGCTAAGAAGCAACAATCAGTTGCCATGTACTCAGCAGAAGCTGAATATGTTGCAGCAGCCAGTTGTTGTACAAATGTGCTATGGATGAAAAGTCAACTTAGTGACTATGGAATCCAGTATAAGATGGTTCCCATCTTTTGTGATAACACAAGTGCAATTGCCATCTCAAACAACCTTGTTCTTCATCAGAGAACGAAACACATTGATAGTAGATATCACTTCATCAGGGACCATGTCATGAATGGTGACATTGGATTACACTTCATTCATACTGAATATCAGCGAGCTGATATATTCACCACACCATTGGATGAACCAACTTTCACAAGACTGAAAGCTGAATTAGGAATGTTGGATATTGAAAATCAGTCCACTGATTAAATCCATCCAACTAAGTGTAAATTCTGAAAACCTCAGGTCCCTGACTCAATGTGTTCCTCGGTGATAAAGATCACTGAATCACCTTCCCTGAACCCCTCACTGAATGAAAAATCATTCAGAGCCCTCAAAATGACATTTAATGCTAACTTAAATGCTCTAAGTATCTAGTTAGTAAATATCCGAGGTTGATAACTGAATTATTATTTAATATAAGAATATTTGTTCTTTTGCCTTCTGGCATCTACCTCTGGGCCCCCACTTACCCACTTGGCATTTAATGTATCTTCTCTCACATAAAAAATATGTGATGATGTAAACTCTGCAAATTACACTTTTTGCAGACGGCACAACTGTTCACCTCGACTGTTGCGCAAAACCCGGGAAAGTGGAGTGGTGGCATTTAATGCGAAACCAAAACTTTTTATACAAAACGGTTTCCAAAAATTTCTTTTGAGATAAATTAACCGCTTAATGCCTAAAACACCCCTCCTTTTCATTTCCCTATAAATACCCCCAAACAAATCAACACACACACGTTTTAGAAAATTTTGAAGCAAAACTCTTGCCCTTTTTCTCTCAAAAACTAGTGTGTGTTGTTCATCTTTAGAAATCTAGACCATTTTCTTGTAAAACCAAGACCTTTAAGCAAATGGCCACTTCTAAAGCTATCTCCTACGCCCCAAATGTGGAATTCACAATGGAGGGCGTGGACATGACCAAAAATAACGTCGTAGGAAATTTTGCTTACCCAGAAAAAAATTTTGCGTACAAGAATGTAGTCAAATATCTTCAAAACTGCTTTCTTGCTACGGCGTTCACAAAAACCCCCTCAGTCATATATAATGACTATCTAAGGGAATTCTGGTGCACAGCAGTGGCAACAAGCCCTAAGGACACCAAAGACTCCATAATCACGTTCTCAGTGATGAATGGGAGAAGGACTCTCTCCCTGGATTACCCAACCTTCATCAAGGCCACAGGTCTTGATTTCACTGAGAACTTTGAGCCCCACCCCACTGACGCAGAAGTAAAGGACGAGTTGCTTTTACTAGGGCTACATGACCTAAAACAACCTGAAGTGGCCCCAGGAACCCTCTTGGCCAAAGTGCCAATCATCAAAACTTGGTTCCCTGCTGTCTGTAGGATCCTGATGACTTTTATCATTCAGTTCCTTGGAGGCAATAAATCCTCCATGGAGCAATTGAATGCATCACAACAATTGATGGTGTTCAGTCTCCTAGAGGGTAGAAAAATCAACATCAGAGAAATAATCTTCCGAGACCTCGTAGCCAAGCTATCAGGAAAATCTAGGCAAAGACACATGTCTTACCCTAGGTTCATTTCCTGTGTGCTTCATGACTTACTAGGCTCTGAGTATGTTAGGCCTGATGTTGAGGGATCTAAACCTGACGTCTTACATAAAGCCAACTATTCAAGAGACCTTACTGAGGTACAACCAGTCCCCCTAACCACCTACATGCTG
The DNA here is from genome assembly GCA_021014915.2 of Artemisia tridentata subsp. tridentata. Classification (NCBI taxonomy): domain Eukaryota; kingdom Viridiplantae; phylum Streptophyta; class Magnoliopsida; order Asterales; family Asteraceae; genus Artemisia; species Artemisia tridentata. The sequence continues at coordinate 368,378,531 of CP139505.1, forward strand.
ATGGTCATTCAGGGGGCAGACGCGGTTTCCCCTGTTCCTTCTCCTACAAAAAAGGAGAATGTTAGTGCAAATATTACGATATTTAAACTAAACGGTTTCTTCGGTTTTAATAATGACAAACATGTAACTTGTAATACATAACGTAAAATGTGCAAGTTACTTGTAAACACAAAACATCAATGTATACTTACATCAACACCTCCCGACGTCTCAAGTATGCTTCAACGAAGTCGTAGATTTCCATCCCGACATAAATCACTCAAGGTATGGACAAACAAATCTACTACTTGACAAATGATCAAAGGATTTTATTTTTCTAAACTTCACATTTTTAATGTGACAAAACATTTTTTCAAAAATATATTTCACAAATTATTTTTGAATTAAAAAGAAATGTTTTATTTTGAAAAATATGTTTGAAAACCCCAACAGTCAAATTTCCCCCCAAAACAGCTCCTAACATCCCCAAATAAACCTTCCCCACTAAAGACAAACGAAGGAGCGTCCACGGTTCCTTTAAATAGGGACGGCTCCACTAAATTTAGTGGAGCCGTCGGGTATTTAGTGGAGCCGTGGGTCTGTAACGGTCAGATTTTCCCTTGCCTATAAATAGTGGACCATTCCACACTTCCAACTTGATTTTTCCAGTCCTTTTTCTCTGGTCTAATTCCTCCTCACTTAGATGACTTTCTTTGATCATTTGGAGAGTCTTAGCTTGTTTAAGAGTGATCCAATCATCCATTCAAGTGATCCTCTTCATTCCTCTTGATTAGCAAGAGAAGAACACAAAGTATCCAAGTAGATACAAAGTGTTGTCATCCCTCTTGATTAGCAAGAGAAGAACACAAAGTATCCATGATGATACAAAGTGTTATCATTCCTCTTCATTTGCAAGAGAAGAACTCAAGGTATCCAAGAAGATACAAGAGTTGTAGTTGTTAGGTCTTGTAACATTTGTTACACTCTTGATTGTATCATAGCATACATCAAGATTATTTTTCTTTTGTGAGAGAGTGAGTCAAGATCATTGTGATCTTAAGAGATAGTGAAGATCTCTTGAAGCCATTGGGCTTGTGTGATTGATCATGTGGATCAAGGGTAGATCGGGTAGATTGAGTCAAGTGGGAGTAGATCATTGTGATCGTGTTGAGATCTTGGAGATCTCTTGAAGCCATTGGGCTTGTGTGTATTGATCAAGTGGATCAAGGGTAGATCGTGGTAGATTCGTGCTAGCTAAGATTAGCACTCGACATCTAGCTTAGTGTCGGAAATAGGATAAGCGACGTGTAAGGTGTAGATCGGGTAGATCGTAGTAGATTGGTGCTAGCTAAGATTAGCACTCGACATCTAGCTTAGTGTCGGAAAACAAGTTAAGCGACGTGTACGGTTTTCTCCGCCTGAAGGGAGTTTGTTGATTAGTGAAGTAACTCTCGAGTTGGGTACTCGAGGAGTGGAGTAGGGCGAAGAGGAGCTTCGTGACCGAACCACTATAAATCACCGTGTCCGGTTTGCGCCTTCTTACTTATCTCTTTACTTTCATTTCATTCTTTATCGCTTTATATTTGCATTGCGTTTTTGCTTGTGTGGTTAGTTGCTTATGTTATGTTGATTATCTATGTGTCGTGTTTTGATTGTGCATATGTTGTAGTTTACTATATTCATCTCTTGATGCTATATGATCATAGTTGACACTTTTCATATTACATCACACTTGATCGGGAGTTTGATACAAAAGATTTAAATTTTTAAATGGAAACGTATTCACCCCCCCTCTACGGTTTCCACAATTGGTACCAGAGCCACGTCGCTCAAATTTTAAAAAACAAATGGTTTTCAAAATTAAGTACGATCCATGTATCAAATTACCCATGAAGGTGATAAAAATATGAAAAGTATTTAGTTGCTTAATACTTACAAGTTTTGTTGTTAAGTATATATTGTCATACTAGCTTGAAGGTTTTCTTAAATTGATAAAAGTTGTTTCTTTTCAAAACTGAAATAAGAGGTACGGCACCGTTAAATATAACGGACGGCTCCATTAAATATGGACGGTACCACTAAATTTAACGGTACCGTTGTATGTTTTTCAGAATTCGGTAATTTTCAAAAATTCGTATAAAATCAACCGTAAGTCCGTAGGAGTCGTGCCACCTATCGTTTTAAACGTAATTGAGTCTACTTTCACTTAAAAATAATTTTAGAAAGTGATTGTAAAGTAAAATTTACGAGAGTCTTTATTTCGTAACAGAGAGTCTTTTCCGGTCATGCCGATTGCACAAATTTTTTGTCAAAACACAAAGTGAACATCACACGTTGATGCATTCATGATTTCAAGGTGTTGATCAAATTTTTAAATGGAGTGGAAAATAATTCATTTTCAAATAAAGTCAAGCTAAGTGTACATTGTTATACTTAATACACAAAATGACGATAAGTATCTTTGTGTGTTATGCTAAATGACTATTTGCTTATTATAGTTTTCCGGTTTATGCATTTATAAGGCTCATGCTAAATTACTTGCACTATATTAAGTAATTAGTTTGCATTGCATATAGGCATAGACCATTTTTCTTGCATTTGTTGCAAGCTTTTAAAATGGTTTAGTAACCTTCTTAGGAATAGAAACTAAGTTGGTAGATCATGTGTGTCGAAAGATATTGTCTTACACAATTATTTTTCCAAAGGTTTAAGTGTAAAAAGTATATCACCCCAAAATACTTAACACTTTCATAAAATCCGTAACATGATCTTTAAAACATTACATCATTTTGTCTTGTTGACCATGGGTTGTCTAAACAAGATAAAAGGTCATTTTAATACATCAGTACTTAAGTAAAAGAAAATGTATTAAACTTGCATTGATCTAACACACATACAAAATGTTTTAAACATTTAGTATTTTACGTATGTTGTATAAAAATAGTTAAGATAATTATTTTTATACCAATGAGGTGTCGAAAAACTAAGAATATTATACTTAATAATATAAATAGTTTTTCTCAAATAAAAATAAATGACAATATCAAAGTAGTAACTTAATATATCATTAACCTCACACATACAACTAGTGTTAGAATAAATGAAACACACTCCTTATTTTTTTTTTTTTTTTTTTTTTTTTAAAAGGAGTGATTGTGAGGGTCAAGAAAGATCTCGAGTACATATCAATTCATTATTCAAATTATGATTGATATCATTATCGAATCTAATTGACAAGTTTTTGAGTATGGACATGAAATTGGAGTCATTATTTGTCTAGCTTCAAGATAACATCAAATTATGATGAAAAGTATTATCTTGAATCTACATACTCAATCACATTCGATTGTTGTGAAAAAAATGACGTTCTATCAAGACGAAAATAATATGCATCGGATCATAACTCACACTTGTGTTGAAGATGCCATATTGAGTCTTCGTGTCCAATGGTTGTGTTCCAAACTTTAAACTAATATGTTTAAAAGATGCATAAAATACACAACTAAGTAGGGTTGACAACTTGGATGTTTCATCCAAAATATACAAGTAATTTACATTGCAATGCAATTAGTAAATGTGTCAATTCTGAAAAACCAAACACGAGCAAACAAACAACATATGTAAACTTTGCTCATGAACGACTCAACACTCAAAGTCACATGTCTAGTAAAAGTGTCACACATAATATGTTATTAACTATTATGTAAGTCTTCAATCTTTGAGAATTTCACATGTATTTCTCTTATCAAAAGATTGATAAAGGATAACTTATATCCTATGTGTCTTATTTTATTTGTAACATGAATGGTTATGTTACAAGAGAATACATTGCATCCTGTTAACAAATGTAGGATATTAGAGTTGAATAATAACCTAATACGACATGTGTCATTGCATAAACAAGTAAAATTGGTCATACACAAAAATACTTGTTTCACAAAGCATTTGTAAGAGTGATAAGTTTCCTCTTAGAAAAGCATACTTGTTGAAATAAACAGTATGTCTCATTTCAAATAAAATACTCACAAGATCTATTGAGGTAAGTAACCTTTACTAGATTCTCCCTCAAGATATGCAAAGGAGCATTCTTGAAACACACACGATGTAGTAGATTCTACATTGTATCACATTAGAGTGTCTCTTGGTTCTAGGAAACCAAATCATGTTAAAATAACATGTAACAACTCAACAAACAAAGATGATGTCCAAGAGATCATAAAATACACCATCTCCATCAAATAACCTCTAAATCTCAAACACGAAATTAAAACATTTCGCTTGCCTTTGTTAGGAGTTGTGTAAGACATGTCATTCTCTTAATCGACCTTCAAAGTATGGTTAGTTGAGTCATATTAGGTCATGTATTAGCGAAATAAGCTAATATCATCTTTGCTACACTTCAAAAGGCAAATATAGGAATTTGAATTTTTTTAACATGAGAATGACTACTGGAGAACCTATCGCACTAGAAATTTAATTTGACCTAACGGTTGAATTGCTTCCAGGAGAGAAGTTGGGTTTGTGGTATAACCCGTAAAAATGGTCGTGTTTAGCTTTAATTGAGCACCACTAGTGATAGTCTCATACTCATTCTCCAACTTGAAAAACTTTCATTCCTACATTTGACTAGAGATAGTTTACATCGGTGAACTTTATCTCCCATTAGGATGTCATCTTGAACAAGTAGTAATTAGGATCTGCCTTAGCAAACCTAGATTGCTTGCATCCCACATACGTGTTTCAAAATGATAACATGTTCTCGTAAGATATGGTTAAATGTCTTCATGATCTTAAATGCTAAATGATTATCATGTTTTACATGATGCTTGCATTTATTTCTTATGTGCATTTTACATGATTTACTTGTAAAGTTTGCACCCACACTATGTCCTTTTGACACATTAGGAATTAGGTATGCCCATCACTATGAACCCTTAGAAGTCATAGAGCCATACACTAGTGTCAAAACCCATAAGTCAAAGTAGTCGCGAAGTTACCCTAATTCCCCAGTCATCACTTCGCCTTCTTCCAAGTAATACACCCTTTTGTCATGGGAAGGTTAGGAACAAACCTAGTAGAACTCGGAGTAGGGTTGACAACTTAAATATTTCATCCGAAATATTCAAGTAAGTTTAACTTGCGATCGCAATTGTTAAATGTCATATCCGAAACATCATACTCAAGCCTTTTAACAACATATGTTAAAACGCTCATCCAAAAGCTAAAAGCTAACATCAACCCTCGGATGACAAAGGACTCACAAGTTACTATATAAGTGATTAGTAGTTCATTTCATCCTCGTGTGATTATACACGTCTTAAGATCCCAAACCCTGCTGCGAATCAGCACCATAGGCTTAGCTTTACGTCTTTCAAAACCCCATGAAACACTCGTGTGCGAAGCACATCAAAATCCGTAAATCAACCAAACCTCTCAACCGAGAATCCCCTAACCATCTTCGTCTAGGTCTAGGAATGATGAAACATTTTCCATAAATCTTATGACTATTTAAATATTTCACTGGAAATATTAAAGTCATCCCTCGTACCCCTCTTATGACTATTTAAATATTTCACTGGAAATATTAAGTCATCTTTCACATTGCTCTAATGACTACCTATGTATTTCCTCGAAAATATAAAAGTCATCTCTTCTCGTCCAGTACCGTTCAAAGAATTTATTAGGTATAAATTCTTTCCTCATGTCGAAGAGTCTCACTAAATCAGCGAGATTTATTCGTGAAATCATCTTAAATTCCAATGACAACTTAAATATTTCATCCGAAATATTTAAAGTATATTTAATTTGCGAAATGCAATTAAATGTCATTTCTCGTGTCGAAAAGTCTCACTAAATCAGCGAGATTTATTCGTGAAATCCTCTTAAATTCCAATGACAACTTAAATATTTCATCCGAAATATTTAAAGTATATTTAATTTGCGAAATGCAATTAAATGTCATTTCTCGCTCTCGATCAACGTTCACCTAATCCCGTTGGATTCATTCATAAAAGAATTTATTCGGTATAAATTCTTTTAATTTAAGGTCCAGAAAAATCACAACATATGTGAAATTTCTTTGTCAGAAATCTAATTCTGGGTCAAAACTTACCTCAGCAGGTTACAGTACCCTTAAATAGGGGACAGTACCGCTAAATTTAACGGTACCGTCGGACCATTGTCTGCTGAGACAGTTTATTCTCACTGTTTCAAAAACACAATCAAAACCCACTCGATGTAGTCTTGAACCAGAACCGTATCCTATCAGAACAGATTGTATCTATCTTCTGATTCCTAAGCCTTCTTCCCTTTCACTTCCGCATGGTACTAAACACTACCAATGCTTCTGCATCCCACTCATCTTCCACACACTTCAAACGAAGAACCATTAGGATACGTTGAGATAACCCTCCTTCATCAACATAGATAACCCTATAACCTTATCACCTACCTCACAACCCTGAAGATTTTATCTTCTTAACTCTTAGGATATCTCCAAGTAATCACATGCCTCATCATATAAATATTCTATGAATATTCAAAATGATTGAGAAGAGCTACATGACTTCAAAGGTGAAGTTTATCGTATGCTATCCACCACTTGTCATGACGTTACTAAGCTCATCGCTTCCGTCAACGTTTATTTTCCTCTTTATCTTTTGCATCTTGTCCGGATGGTCATAGATTAAGGGGGAGCGAAAACACACTCATATAGCCTTTCACCAAAAACTCTCAAGAACACATTAATGTGGTTCTTATTCCCTAGGAAACTTCCCTTTAGCTGCCCAGAACTAGGCTGCACAGGAAAATTCGTGACTTCCTGGTCACGGTACCGTTAAATAGGCCACGGTACCGTTAAATTTAACGGTACCGTGTGGTATTGAGTGGTACCGTGCCTATGTTTAACGAATTTTCACTGTTCCCTCCTGATCCCTGCATCCCTAACCTCAAACCTGCAAAATTTTGCAAACTCACACACACCCTAAGATTTCCTCACTACACCATAGGACACCATCACCAACTTTAGTTTGAAACCCACAACCCTTGCCTATATAAGGCCTCACTACTGCAAGCTTATCTTGCATCTCATCTTCAAACCTCACATTAACATCTTTCATCATCACACTCAAACCTTTTAGCTATACTTCACTCTTGACAATGATAGTTAGTCTAAGTACCTTCAACCCATAGATCATCACACTCAAACCTTATAACCTTCAACTCATTACACTCAAACCTTACATCTACTCCTCACTTTGGATAAGTGACAGTTAGCTCAACAACCTTCAATCCTCACAAACACACGAAACCCTTCATGCACCAAATTATCTCTAACACACAGCTAGGATCATCCAACCTAGAAACCTAGAACTTCATTACCTTAACCCCGTTAGAGATATCCACCAACAATCCTGTTAGGATCACATGCACCTTTTCTTTTTCCCTTTTGAAATATATCATGCATCTCATTGTCAGTGCAAACGATATATTAACCTAAACCATCCTTTCCCACCTTTCCTCAAAGGGCAAAACCAACATCTCCAACCACATCATCATCATTCTCCACTTTTAGGATTCCTACACCCTTACCTCCACCAAGTCCACCACAACCTTTAGCTACCACACTAACCCTATCACCATCAAACCTTTCTGGACATGGCACCAACACATCATCCTTATCACCATCACCATCACCACAACCTTTAGCTCTCACACTAACCTTGTCACCTACATCACCTTTTTGAACTTGGCACTAACACATCATCCTTATCACTATCACCATCACCACAACCACTAATGGGTCATCCCATTATTTATCCCTACAACCACATAACCCAAGTTGTCCTTGTTGTCACCACAACTAACACTCTCCCACCTTATGGAATCATTTAGGTATAACCTCTATCGAGTCTACTTTATGGCACGACTTGTCATAATAGTAATCATTTAGAGTATGTATTATCAACAAACTATCCTTAACATCAATCATCTTAGGTAGATGATTATGTTGTTCAAAAGGTTTGTTAGAACTTTCCTCCCAATGACAACTTGGAATAAGTCATTTAGTGCGTCAGTCAATGAACGAATCTCGTTCTTGATTAGTGTGATTGAGTGAACAATTACACCTTAGGTTTTCGGTCGGGTTGTGACACTTACGTGTTAACATATTTTAACCCATGCATGTCTTGCTATGTGTATTCTATCCCTATAATGTTGCTCCTATACTGTTATATATTATGCTGCACGAAGCTAACCCTTGATGTAGGAAAAGCCTTTGTAAGAATTTGATCCATGGATCCGCTAGATACTAAGGTAAATAAACAAGGGGATTAAGTCACCATAGGGGAGCATTGAGCTAGGGGGAGCTCGGGAGTATTTGAATACATAGCATGGAGTCGTCTTCACAAGTGTTGATAGAAGGCTTCACTAGGATGATGCAAGCTCACCTTTCGGGGGAGAAAGGATAGTAGTGCAATAAGGGGGAGTAGGGAGTAAATTCAAGGGAGCGCTCGAGGAAACTACCTTTTTGATTTGACAAAAGGGGGAGAAGGGGAGTGTAAACAGGTAACTTTTACATTTTACTATGTGTTACGGTTTACATATTTGTCATCATCAAAAAGGGGGAGATTGTTAGGGCAAATATTACGATATTTAAACTAAACGGTTTCTTCGGTTTTAATAATGACAAACATGTAACTTGTAATACATAACGTAAAATGTGCAAGTTACTTGTAAACACAAAACATCAATGCATACTTACATCAACACCTCCCGACGTCTCAAGTATGCTTTAACGAAGTCGTAGATTTCCATCCCGACATAAATCACTCAAGGTATGGACAAACAAATCTACTACTTGACAAATGATCAAAGGATTTTATTTTTCTAAACTTCACATTTTTAATGTGACAAAACATTTTTTCAAAAATATATTTCACAAATTATTTTTGAATTAAAAAGAAATGTTTTATTTTGAAAAATATGTTTGAAAATCCCAACAGTCAAATTTCCCCCGAAAACAGCTCCTAACATCCCCAAATAAACCTTCCCCACTAAAGACAAACGAAGGAGCGTCCACGGTTCCTTTAAATAGGGACGGCTCCACTAAATTTAGTGGAGCCGTCGGGTATTTAGTGGAGCCGTGGGTCTGTAACGGTCAGATTTTCCCTTGCCTATAAATAGTGGACCATTCCACACTTCCAACTTGATTTTTCCAGTCCTTTTTCTCTGGTCTAATTCCTCCTCACTTAGATGATTTTCTTTGATCATTTGAAGAGTCTTAGCTTGTTTAAGAGTGATCCAATCATCCATTCAAGTGATCCTCTTCATTCCTCTCGATTAGAAAGAGAAGAACACAAAGTATCTAAGTAGATACAAAGTGTTGTCATCCCTCTTGATTAGCAAGAGAAGAACACAAAGTATCCAAGTAGATACAAAGTGTTGTCATCCCTCTTGATTTGCAAGAGAAGAACACAAAGTATCCATGATGATACAAAGTGTTATCATTCCTCTTCATTTGCAAGAGAAGAACTCAAGGTATCCAAGAAGATACAAGAGTTGTAGTTGTTAGGTCTTCTACAGTTCACTCATCTTCTTCAACTCCAAGAATCAGGAAGAAGAGTCATGCTAAGAAGTCTTCATCCAAGCCTCTTGCAGACATGGATGATCAGGAATTACTTCAGTTTGATTCTGAAAGTGACTTTGAAGATGATTCTCCTCACCCTTGGTCTCATATTGCTGCTTGGGAGGTTCTTCCTATTCCTCAAGGAGAAATCCATGCCTTGTACACATGATTCGCTGGAATCACGTGTAATTTATTTCCAAGGAAACACAAGTGAAGTATGTGTAACCCGGGTTGTTATGCCCAACGAAGGTTTGAATGAAATTCGTGATCTCGATTCGTGTTTCGTGCAGTGAATGGTGAATAAAAGGGATTTTGGATTTCTAATCTAAAATAAGTGAACATAAATTAAAAACGATTTAAAAGGCAAGAAAAACAATTTAAGAAAAGCATATGCGATTAAAAACGTAAACGGACTAAGAAACGCGAATTAAAGAAAACGAGAACTAAGAACGAACCTAAACACATCAAAACGATGAAATATAAACTCTACGGGAACAAATCTATTTTTCCTAAGTCCTAAATGATAAAAGAAAATTTTATAAAAAAGAATTATATTTTTCTGATTTATATTTTATTTATTATAAATTAAAAACAGTTTTAAAAAGAAAAATACATAAAAAATACTAAAACTATTCTAAAAATTCTGAAACTTTTTCTAAAAATAATTTATACAATTAAAATCCTAGGAAAAATAAAAATGATGAGCCAGCTTACTCTAATAAGCAGATAATAAGCAAATAAGTTCGGATGAGCTAAATGGAAAACAAGGTTAAGTAAATTGATTGTGCTAACCAAATCAGAAAAGACCCAAGGGCGCTAGTGGTGTGTGTGGTGTGTGTTGAGGGTCTGGTGGCTGGGAGGTCCAGGGTTCGAATCCCTGGACTCACTTTTTATTAAAACTATTTTTTTTTATTTTTCTTGTTACAAACTGAATAAGCACAACAACATAAGCTATAAATACTGCTACAACAATTACTAAAAAGATAAAATAAGCACAAATTAAGCTATGGGAACAGATCAGTAGGCAAAAGAAAGGAAAATAAGCTAACACTATTGAACAAAGGGACTGATAAGCATAAAATAAGCTAACTATAAATTGAAATAAGCTAAATTATGATAAACTTAATCTAAATTAACAACTAATCTAAGGATAAGCTACAATAATAATCTAAAAAGCACTGAGAACATGGATCGTATATGCTACTGATCAGCAGACTTGAACAGCCCAACTGGGGCATTTTTCTAGCTTATGAAAAAGCTGTTCATCAATAAGCCAGTCAATCACAACTTGCCACTTATTAAGTTCATCCTCTAAACTAACTATAACTACAAGATTAGGTACTGGAAATCACAATTAAGCACTAGAACTGACCTCCAAAATTGGCTTGTACATAAATGATTCATGTTGTTGTTCTGTGACATCAAACCCACTGATTTGATCATAAACACACCAAACCTTCATGGATTCATACCATATTCTGAACATCCCTTTCACACATTAAATTGATCATATAAATGCCAAAAGCAAGTATCACAATAGCTTAATCCTGCAGTAAACTTGTGAGATCATAACTTACCCTAAAACCTATGTTAATCAACACAAATCCATGAAATCCTCAAAATCAAGCCAAAATAACCCAATCACTACTATTGTAAGTTACTCTAAGCAAGATTCAAGGTTACCAAGTGCAAATGAACAGTACAGAACCCATATTGACCTATTTTGGTCCTAATGCCAAACAACCCTTAACTTTGACTATTTTAAACTTAAACATGAACTAGACCCATTTAAGCTAAGGAACCTAAACCAGATTAACATACAACTGAGTTGAAACTTAAAAACAATAAGAAAACCAAAATAAGCACTGGATTAAACTGAATAAGCTAATGGTTGACTAAAGTTGACTTTTATTGACTTTAAAAGTTAAAACTGAATTGACTCAAATTAACTTAAACAAAAGCTTTAATAAGCTCTTATGAGCTTATTGAAGCTTAAATGGGAGCTTGTTATCAAACTTTTAACACCAAGGAATTAAATTCGATTACCAGTAAAATATGAAAACTCAAAATTTCATTAAACTAGAAACTTAGAACAATGCTGATACAAATTGGAACAAATAAGCATAAATAAACTTGAATTATAATTTAGAACTGAGATTTAAACTAACAATAAGCAATAACCATTCTAGACTACGAATGTGGTCTAAAAACAGTGACAAAAATCTCTCTGTGTCTTCCTTTCTTTAAATAACACTCTCCAAAAGCTTCTTCTCTTTCTTCTGATTAAATCCCAATCGTTGGATAATCTTGAGTCAATCCAAATTGTTGGTTTACCATTTTGGCGGGAAAATGGCCAAGTGGGTTTTAAGCTATTTTCTGAGCACGTGGGTTGAGGTACTATGGAGAAGCTAAGTGTAGGGGGAACGTGTGCCAGAGAAAAAGGCATGGGGGGGAGGCGTGTTGTCTGGTAACTTTTGGCCTGGGGAATTGGAGGTGGGTGGTATCCAGGTTTTAGTTTTTTAGGCGGGTTAGTGGTATTAGGGAAGAAGATTTTGACCGTTTGACCTGTGGGTGTTAACTAAACAAAAAGGCTTGTGGGTTTTAGTTAAACACCGGGTAGGGGTTTTGGGTTATTGGTGATTGGGCTTAGTTGTGGGCTGGGTTAAGGGAAAAAGGGATAGGATAAAAGTGGGTTTGGTTTTATTTGTTTTGGATTTTAAGGGTTAAGGTTTAGTTAAGTTTAAGGGACTAAACTTGCCAATTATGAAAGTTGAAGGACCATTCTTGTCATTTCTGAAAATTACTTCCAAGGATTAATCTTGACAAATTGATATTCTTGGGAGGTTGACTTTGACACTTGAGCAATTTCACGGTCCAAACTCGTTAATTTCATCCCCGTCCTCGGCTTTTCACGATTTTCCAATCTTGTGCTCGGTTTTGTCTGTTTTTGCCCTGTTTTCAATCCTTTTGTACCTGAAACACATAAAAACACAAACCAAGGATATCTGCATTAATATTTGGTGTATTTGGCCGTTTTCAGTATTTTTATGGTCTAAAATGGGCATAAAATGATGAGTATTTACACACTCATCAATCCCCCACACTAAGCTATTGCTAGTCCCTAGCAATCCGATCATATGAAGTAATGAAAGGATCAAGCATACCCCGTTTTGATTTTTTTACAATGCGAGAAATTTAAACTAAAACAAAAATAGATAACATGCTTGATTTACAAAAATGGTATCATGGAATGGGATTCACACAAAATGGGTGTCTCCAGGGAATTGATATCGTCATCCTCTTTTTGATACTCCCGACTAAGCTTAAACTCAATGTGCAAACGTTTTTGTAAAATGCTAACACTACTTATACTAATAATCTATGTAAGTCGAGACTTAACTTTTCACTCACATATTTATTTAAGTTAGGTGAATGTGCTTGATTTTCAAAATTTTGATCACAAAAATCGATGTTTATATAAAGATTTGACTAATAATAGCTAAAAGATAGATTTAAAATTCACAACAAGCAAGTTTCAAAATTTTATTGCATTTTGCAATATCATTCCATTTTATTTTATTTTTTTCTTTTCATTTTCTCATTTTTTTTTTACTTGTGCAACATAAGCTAACGGAGTTTCACGGGAACCAAGACCTTAAACCTTCCTGGAATAAAGGATCCAAGGGCCGTTACAACGGAGAGTTCCAAGACCTTAACGCCTTTCAGAATTAAGGGTCCAAGGGCCGGTGTAAGAGGGTGGCCAAGACCTAAACGCCTTCCGGAAATAAGGATCCAATGGCCGATCTTGAACCTTAGCTTTTTAGCACATTTATTTATTACTTAACTTTTTGCAACTTTCAAGCAACGTCTCACTTTTATTTTGCATTATTCTGACATATGCTTGTTCCGAAGTTTAAATAAAGTCTTGAACTAGTATTTTTCAAAATCGTATGAAAAAATGATTTTGTGTGTTCAAAAGTTTGAAAATAAGCACTTATTAAGTCAGATTAGTTATCTTCTGGGAGGAAAAGCCATAGATTACTTTTATAAGCTCTAAAGAGAACCAACTACTCTACGCTTAGCATTTTCATTTGCACAAATCGTAAAACCTTAGTCTAAACGTTAAGGAAGCAGCTAGATCAACACTCTAGCAGAGTCGGGATTCCCTTTGTTCTAACCTAATCAAGACTAACACACTTTTATTGATGACATTATTTATTTATTACCTTTTTTTTCTTTTTTTTTTTATATGACAAAAATTTTAAAATTTTGGTCAAAAACGGGGGTACTAGGGAACTAGAGGGTACTTATATGACAAAATTCGCGAGAATTCCCCCCCCCCCCCCCCACACTTAGAATTGAATATTGCCCTCAATATTCAAAGTACCGGCTATTATGCCGCCACTTAGAACGTAAAAAGGTAATACCACTAACCAAGTGTGGAAAAGAAATCTCCATTTTTCACAAAAAAGGTTGAAAAGATATCCCTAGATAAACGTTAGCAAAAGGATAGGATATTGGGTGGCTGGATTGAAAACAGGCGCGTCAATCATCACAATCCAAGGGAAACCTAAAAATCAGAGCAAACAACATACAAAACAAAGCACAGTAGAGGAATCCCCCCACACTTAGTCGTTAGAAAGAAGAAAGAAGACAGAAACATGGGCGTTTACCCATGCAATGCTAATGTTTTTGTTAACCGAGTCACTAGCTTGACTCGACCCCGAATTCGTTTGTTCATGGGGAAGCAAGTGGAAGAGAAGAGAGAATCTCCATCGGACTTTCATTCAAAATATTTGGAAAAACATTGAAGTTCTTGAAAGTTCCACTCCGATGAGACACACCCGGCTCAAAAGAATGATAAATTGAGATGCCGGGGTCAAAAAAATTTTGTCTTCACTCCCAAACGAGTGAAAGAGAAGAGAAGTCACATCATATGTGATGAAAGGGAAGAAGGTCATGATAACAATTATGATTAGGTCATCATCATCAAAAGTAGACTTCATAATTTTCATATTATGAGTCTCATCATTTAAGCTCTTTTGTTCAAGAAATGACTCGGGTGGGAGGGTCGGGATTAAATTATCAATAAGAAAATTCTCATGATTGAGAATGCCTCCCCCCCGGGTCACACAAAACATCTTTGTCTAGATCAAAGTAGAAGTGATCATACTCCGGCGGAGATATGATGGGAGTAAGTTCATCGGAGAACTCCTCATGATCAAGATCAAAGGTAAACGAATCATATTCTGGAAGACAGAGATCAGCATAAGAAGTGGTACTGCCACTACTCGTCTCTTCCGTGAAATCAAAACTAAATGATTCGTAAGCCGCGAGAGAATACTCGGGATGAGAAGTGGGACTTCCACTACTCTCCTCTTTGTCATCAAAAATAAAACTCTCATATGCGGGAAAAGCATCCTTGAGCTCGGGTTCTGGAAGGATATACGAAGGTGGGACATATGCTGTACTTTGTGTGCTAGAAATTTGCACCTCGTCCATTATTGTCTCCGTATCTGACTCATCACTTTCACAATCCGATATATCCTCAGACTCACTTGGGATTGGAATAAGGTTCTCAGCACTAGACTTTATGAATTCGTCCGATTCCTTTTCAGGAATAGTGCTAAGATGCTCATCCCCCATAATAAGAGAGTCCTTGGGTTTCAAATATGGTAAGAGTGATGTGATTGCAATAGACTGAGGGAGTTGAGAAACGATATTGCTAACAGGAATAGTACTCTCCTCGTCGTCTTCATCTTCGTCATCGAGCATGCACGCCTGATTAAACAAGAAACGATTGTGTGCTGCTCGTTCTATGGCGAGTAAATCTTCCATAGATTCACCATGACGCTCTTCTTGGGTATGCCTAACAGCCAAATCATTAAGTGCATTCCTCACATCTTGAAGTTTTTGGAATAAATCTTCGAAAACCAAATCCTGAGGAGATGGCTGAGGCTGAATCGTTTGATACTGTGGAGGTTGGTCATGACAATAATAGTCATAATTGTCACAGGGGCCATGCTCATAGACTAGCGAGTTCCCTGTTTGACAATCGGAATTATAGTGCGGACCTCCACAGAATTCACAACAGTAAAACTGTTGTGGTGGTGTATAATATGAAGATGTGTCAAATCCGGACGATGTCTGATTGTTATAAGGGTTCTGCTCATAGACAAGCATGTCTCCCGTTCGACAATCAAATCCCGGATGAGGACAACCTCCACAAAATTCACACAAGTATGTTTCCATCTCATGGTGTAGGGGTTGGTTAAAGAAATTGGTTGTTTCCTTGTAGGGATTTTGGTCATAGACAAACCCGTTTCCCGAATTTACAATGGTACAACCCTGGCAATTTCCACCATTTAGAGGTCCACCACACCATTCACAACCATAGTTGTAAGATGAAGACATAAAAAAAATTAAACGGAAAGAGGGTAAGAAAAAGAATTAAACGAATAGGAATAAGAAGAATATTTTTGGATTTTTAGAAACATTTGAAAAATACAAAGGGAAAAAGGAAAATAAATTTTGAAATAAAAATCTTTTTGGGTTTTTAATAAGAAAATATTTACGAAGAAAACGATAACTTCTCGGGAGAAGGGTCTTCAAAACACGCAACGACAAACGAGATTTAAAAATTCGCGTCAAGCCTTCCCCGGCAGCGGCGCCAAAAATTGATTCGCTGGAATCAACGTGTAATTTATTTCCAAGGAAACACAAGTGAAGTATGTGTAACCCGGGTCGTTATCCCCAACGAAGGTTTGAATGGAATTCGTGATCTCGATTCGTGTCTCGTGCAGTGAATGGTGAATAAAAGGGATTTTGGATTTCTAATCTAAAATAAGTGAACATAAATTAAAAACGATTTAAAAGGCAAGAAAAACAATTTAAGAAAAGCATATGCGATTAAAAACGTAAACGGACTAAGAAACGCGAATTAAAGAAAACGGGAACTAAGAACGAACCTAAAAACGTCAAAACGATGAAATATAAACTCTACGGGAACAAATCTATTTTTCCTAAGTCCTAAATGATAAAAGAAAATTTTATAAGAAAGAATTATATTTTTCTGATTTATATTTTATTTATTATAAATTAAAAACAGTTTTAAAAAGAAAAATACATAAAAAATACTAAAACTATTCTAAAAATTCTGAAACTTTTTCTAAAAATAATTTATACAATTAAAATCCTAGGAAAAATAAAAATGATGAGCCAGCTTACTCTAATAAGCAGATAATAAGCAAATAAGTTCGGATGAGCTAAATGGAAAACAAGGTTAAGTAAATTGATTGTGCTAACCAAAACAGAAAAGACCCAAGGGCGCTAGTGGTATGTGTGGTGTGTGTTGAGGGTCTGGTGGCTGGGAGGTCCAGGGTTCGAATCCCTGGACTCACTTTTTATTAAAACTATATTTTTTTTTTATTTTTCTTGTTACAAACTGAATAAGCACAACAACATAAGCTATAAATACTGCTACAACAATTACTGAAAAGATAAAATAAGCACAAATTAAGCTATGGGAACAGATCAGTAGGCAAAAGAAAGGAAAATAAGCTAACACTATTGAACAAAGGGACTGATAAGCATAAAATAAGCTAACTATAAATTGAAATAAGCTAAATTATGATAAACTTAATCTAAATTAACAACTAATCTAAGGATAAGCTACAATAATAATCTAAAAAGCACTGAGAACATGGATCGTATATGCTACTGATCAGCAGACTTGAACAGCCCAACTGGGGCATTTTTCTAGCTTATGAAAAAGTTGTTCATCAATAAGCCAGTCAATCACAACTTACCACTTATTAAGTTCATCCTCTAAACTAACTATAACTACAAGATTAGGTACTGGAAATCACAATTAAGCACTAGAACTGACCTCCAAAATTGGCTTGTACATAAATGATTCATGTTGTTGTTCTGTGACATCAAACCCACTGATTTGATCATAAACACACCAAACCTTCATGGATTCATACCATATTCTGAACATCCCTTTCACACATTAAATTGATCATAGAAATGCCAAAAGCAAGTATCACAATAGCTTAATCCTGCAGTAAACTTGTGAGATCATAACTTACCCTAAAACCTATGTTAATCAACACAAATCCATGAAATCCTCAAAATCAAGCCAAAATAACCCAATCACTGCTATTCTAAGTTACTCTAAGCAAGATTCAAGGTTACCAAGTGCAAATGAACAGTACAGAACCCATATTGACCCATTTTGGTCCTAATGCCAAACAACCCTTAACTTTGACTATTTTAAACTTAAACATGAACTAGACCCATTTAAGCTAAGGAACCTAAACCAGATTAACATACAACTGAGTTGAAACTTAAAAACAATAAGAAAACCAAAATAAGCACTGGATTAAACTGAATAAGCTAATGGTTGACTAAAGTTGACTTTTATTGACTTTAAAAGTTAAAACTGAATTGACTCAAATTAACTTAAACAAAAGCTTTAATAAGCTCTTATGAGCTTATTGAAGCTTAAATGGGAGCTTGTTATCAAACTTTTAACACCAAGGAATTAAATTCGATTACCAGTAAAATATGAAAACTCAAAATTTCATTAAACTAGAAACTTAGAACAATGCTGATACAAATTGGAACAAATAAGCATAAATAAACTTGAATTATAATTTAGAACTGAGATTTAAACTAACAATAAGCAATAAGCATTCTACACTATGAATGTGGTCTAAAAACAGTGACAAAAATCTCTCTGTGTCTTCCTTTATTTAAATAACACTCCCCAAAAGCTTCTTCTCTTTCTTCTGATTAAATCCCAATCGTTGGATAATCTTGAGTCAATCTAAATCGTTGGTTTACCATTTTGGCGGGAAAATGGCCAAGTGGGTTTTAAGCTATTTTCTGAGCACGTGGGTTGAGGTACTGTGGAGAAGCTAAGTGTAGGGGGAGCGGTGTCCAGAGAAAAAGGCATGGGGGGGGGGAGGCGTGTTATCTGGTAACTTTTGGCCTGGGGAATTGGAGGTGGGTGGTATCCTGGTTTTAGTTTTTTAGGCGGGTTAGTGGTATTAGGGAAGAAGATTTTGACCGTTTGACCTGTGGGTGTTAACTAAACAAAAAGGGTTGTGGGTTTTAGGTAAACACCGGGTAGGGGTTTTGGGTTATTGGTGATTGGGCTTAGTTGTGGGCTGGGTTAAGGGAAAAAGGGATAGGATAAAAGTGGGTTGGGTTTTATTTGTTTTGGATTTTAAGGGTTAAGGTTTAGTTAAGTTTAAGGGATTAAACTTGCCAATTATGAAAGTTGAAGGACCATTCTTGTCATTTCTGAAAATTACTTCCAAGGACCAATCTTGAAAAATTGATATTCTTGGGAGGTTGACTTTGACACTTGAGCAATTTCACGGTCCAAACTCGTTAATTTCATCCCCGTCCTCGGCTTTTCACGATTTTCCAATCTTGTGCTCGGTTTTGTCTGTTTTTGCCCTGTTTTCAATCCTTTTGTACCTGAAACACATAAAAACACAAACCAAGGATATCTGCAGTAATATTTGGTGTATTTGGCCATTTTCAGTATTTTTATGGTCTAAAATGGGCATAAAATGATGAGTATTTACACACTCATCAAGGAGAAATCCATGCCTTGTACACACTTGATGGGAAAACCAAATATTTTACATTTCTTAGGGAGATTTTGAATCGGGTGGACAAGCAAGACTTGATAAACCTATATGGTATGGTGGTGAAGTATTATGAAACCAATAAGGCTACTGGGATTGGTCTTATTCTCTGGGGGGATTCGAAAGTGTTGATGGATTCTTTCAAGGGAGGAGATGCTTATAATGTGTGGGCTAATCAACAGCCATGGAGAGTACACAGTTGGAGGTTATATACTTCTTCAAATGTTTATGTCTTGGAGACTATTTCTGGGCAGGTGTTCTGTATGTTTGTGGATGTTCCATATCCTTTATCAGTAGAGCTTATGGAAAGGATGCTAAAGCATAAGTTGAAGATTGGCAAAATGGCAGTGGGAAATGACTTGACCACAGCTGGGCAATTGGTCAGGTTTATCCGGAATCAACTTGTTGCTTCCAAAGCATCTTCTGCTTGATCATGGTACTCTTTATGCTTATTGTTGTACATTTTTTCTATATCTTTCATTTTCTTTATGTTTATTTTATTTTGTTTCTTTATTCATTAAAAAAAAAAACTTTTGTATATTGTAAAAAAAAAAAAAAGAAAAAAAAAAGAAAAATACTTTTGTATATTGTCTACTAACTTGTATGCAGGTATAGTGTTGGTTTCTTACCACACAACAAATGGTAATCAACTCACCATGTCTCAAAGACAAGAAAGAGTTGACTCACCATGAGGGTACGGCTCTGGTGTGATTATCAAATCCGTTGACAACTGTAATAGTTTGCTCAAAACTATAGGGTATTCAACTCACCCATGTTTTATTACTGAGAGTTGAATGGTTTTCAATTCACCATGGATTTTACTCCTTTTGGGGTTTCCAAAGAATTGGCTAGCCCACAAGAATATGGCTTGTGGTAAAGGCAGTGGAAAACCATATTTGGTAATCAATTCACCAAGGTTATCTTAACCCAAAGAATTGGCTAGTCCAAAAGGGTACGCCTTTTGGTAAAGACAAATCAAATCCGTTTATAGTTGATGATTTACTAAAAATCATATGGTTATCAATGTACCATGGTCTTACACACCTAAACATTGGCTACTCCAGTAGTGATGGCTATTGGTAAAGAGACATCAAATCCATTAATTTTCAATGATTTATCTCTCACAGGAGTTAACACACCTGGAAGTAATGAGAATAGTATGAAACTTAAAAGATTTGATGTACAATAAGTCATGGTTGCTGTGAAGATCAAGTACATTGCCTTTCAGATGGTGACCAGATTAAGATGATGTGTTTTCCTGTTGCTGCTGATACATAGAGCTTGCTGCTGGACGTTTGTGCTTAAAGATGATGTTGCTGCTGGTTACTTTCTGATGCTGCTGATTCAATCCTCTATCCCTGGACGTCAAAGATCTATCAAGAAACTTGAAGTTAACCAAGTCAAATTCAAGTTTAGGGGAGGATTGTTAGGAATTATTAGAAATAATAGTTTATTTCATTCCTGCTGTTAGTGTTAATGGTTCCTGCTGGCAGGTATGTAGTTCCTGCTGGTAGTACATTTTGTTTCTGCTGTTAGTTGTCATTGCTGCGGGTAATACCGTATGTTTAGAAGTTTGTTAGGATATACATGAGTTATTTTAGGAAGAGATAGTGTATATCTCTTTACACGTTTTCTTAGTAATGCTGCATTAGGGTTTCTTGTAGTATAAAAGAAACATGCGGCTATGAGTTTTGTAATCAATCAATTTAAAACATTATTAGTTAATAAAAGATCCATAGAGGATCAAAGTTTATTAGTTACTTCTTTTTCTTTATTAGTTTATATTCAGATATTCTCTTGTAGCGTGCTTGTGATTACATAGGCATTCTACCGATCCACAAAGGCTCAAAGATCTATCAAGCAGGCCTAGATCCAACACTATCCCTTATATATGCTTATGTATTTTGGCGTATACACTTATGTGATAGTGGATTGTTATTTATTGTTTTCTTAAATTATACCAACTAATGTCTCCTATTTTCTTCTTGATGCAGTCCCTTCGGAAAACCAAGTTGAAGCAACTTCTAAACTTGCTCTTGCTTTAACAAGCAAAGGTATTTCACCTAATGTTTGTATTTTTAATTCTTTAATTCAAAGTCTTTGCTTATCTAGCAAATTTGAAACCGCACTTGAAGTGTTCCAAGACATAAAAACAAAGGGTGTCAACCTGATGAGTTCACTTATAATATGTTAATCGATTGGTATTGCACTAAAAAAAGCTAGATTCTGCTTTGAGACTACTTAAAGAAATGGAATCAAGTGGATGCCCACGAAATATTATAACTTACAATACTCTTATTGACGGGTTTTGTAAAAATAGAAAAATTGAAGAAGCAGGGGAAATTTTTGACCGAATGGAGCTTCAAGGGATTTCAAGAAACGTAGTGACTTACAAAGTTAAAACATTTATGTAAAAAACTTTGTTGAGATGTGTTGTCTATCGCATGGTAATGAGTTATAATGATTAAACCGAAATGTTGTATTCAAAAGAAATCAATGTGTCCTTTGCTTTGTATTTGTGCTGCTCTTATTGTTTTTGACACAGGATTTTGTTCTTGGATTTTTAGATAACTCAGATATGCTATGCGGCTGTCCTTTGCTTTGTATTTGTGTTGCTCTTATTGTTTTTGACACAGGATATAGCAATACTTCGAGCAGTACAAACTGATAACACATGAGGAGCAGTACTAAGTTCATAGGTAGCAGTACAAAGTATCAACTAGCAGTACAAACTGCCATAACGAGCAGCTTCTAAGCACTAAATAGAAGATGCCAAGATAGTTATTGTCAATCAATTCAAATGGATACATCTATATATTATGTATATACAAATCAAAAGTAAATGGTGACAGTTAAACCTATAATTTCAAAGCTTTAAATCCATCAATTTTCTATTACGAGGAGATAATGTTGTAGAATCCAATGAAAACATCAACACCAACTACAAGTAAACATTTCGTTAAAAAAAAACTACAAGTAAACATAACCAATGATAAATAGGGATAACGTTTAAAATTAATTTAGAGAATATGTATGATATTTTGTGATTAAAGATAGGGAGTGATTATCTGATAAAAGTGATCATGAGAAGTAAATCAAGGTTTGTCACAGAAAAAAAGTGTGGATCATTGTAGCTATGCATGAAAAACAAGAATAGTATTATAAATTAAATAATTTTGAAGAAGCTCATTTAGTTAATTTTGTTTTTAAAACACAATGCTTAACCAAAAAACTCCTATAAGGTTTGTGTCACTTAAAATGTGTGCTAAATCAAACGTTACACTTCTACTTTTAATACCTTACGTTTTGCAAGATAGTTCGAAATAAACAGTGATATGTCATTATAGATGGTTTCTTAATACGCATGAACCATTTGTATGTGTTTCTGCTTCCTGCAAAACATTTGCCTTCAAATGACGCAACACTTAAAATGTGTGTTAAATCAAACGTCTCACTTCTACTTTTAATACCTTGCTTTTTGCAATATTTATCGCATTTATTGTGTTTAAATTGTTTGTGGTGTATTTTGATGCACTTATTCATGCTTACTAAAAGATTAAATAATTAAAATATTTGTTTATAAATAAAAAAGATTGTTACTAAAATATAAAATGAAGTTAGCACTCAGCAAACCCTTCTACGTAAAATCTAAAGCTTAGCACTTGAAGTAAAGGAGAAGTAAACATCTGTTACCAAAACTTAAAATTCATATTTAAAATCCTTGCATTGTCCACCACATGGGATATGACATTTTTGTTTTTCTTCTTTAAAAGAATTAGTTATTAGGATGAGTTGAAGAGCCTTTTTATTTTGCGCTTATAAACTTGCCTTAGTGTGAAGAGCCCTTTTAATGATATTTTTAAAATTTTCAGTTTCATGCTTACTAAATGGCTTCCACGGATTTTTTCCCGGTCTTTAATTGTGAAATATGTAATAAAAATCATAATATTTGTCTTAAGGATTTTTAAGTATAAAAATGTGAGAAAAATTAATTCAAATACATAACATCGTATGCGTAATAAGTGTTTGATTAAATGGCAACGAATCATGTGTTTGTCTTTCATTTTAGTTGATCGTATATGTTTGGTAACTTGACTATATAGATATCAAATCGATATCTTAATATGTTATATATGAATCCATTGTTTGAAATCAACCTCATATAGTACCCACATATTGACGCTAGGATGCACCACCGAATAAGCTATATATAATAGTTCGATGTTACTAATTAAAACGTAGTTCGTATTGATTTCTATAAACACTAATAAATGTTTTGCTTCTGTGAGATATAACCCATCTTATGACATGCACATGTAATTTTTTTTATGCTGTTACTATCATGGATAAATATGTTACACATTCTGAGTACAAGTCATTTTAACCCGTCTATAACCCAGCCTAGACCATACTTGATATTAAATATGTTATATAAAAATATGACGTTTTAGCTTAGAATAATTTCACTCGAAAAATAGAAACTGTGAATCGCTCGGGCCTTGAAACAATATGTAATATAAATATGATATGCGATATTATCAAAAATAAAGTACCCATGCTTTTGGGCGAACAAAGCCCTTGCATCGCACGGGTCAATTGAGTTCAATGCATAAATGTGAGCATTAATGACATAAGCTCAATTCATCCCAACAAACACAAACATATCAAACCTCTAAAGTCTCATTTTAAAGCTTTTAAGAGCTTTTAAAGTTTCATGAAATGTTGATATTTACTATCTTTTATAAATAGTTAATGAGTTCATTAAGTATATATAATTTATTAAGCAAATGTCACACGATGGCCCAAGTTATGTAACGGATTGAAGCTCAAGTAATGGGACGTGGAGTTGGATGCTTTTAAACGAGGCTTTTCTCTTTCCATACGTTATTCAGATATGTAGTAAAAACTATGTGTTTGAAATAACATGTTTTGCATTACGATGAAGAAAGTCACTCATGTATTTGATACTTTTTTCTTGAAACAATTCTATTTACAAAAACTTACTTAAACAAACTTCGTTTATTCAGTCGAGTACCCCCGATCGAAACTACGCATAATAACTAAATACGCATAACCCTTGCAAAACCGATTATTCTTAAAAAAAAAAAAAAAAAAAAAAAAAAAAAAAGAAAAAAAAAAAAAAAAAAAAGGTGAAATTGAATTGGAGCCAAAAATTGAGAAATTGGAAACTTCTAATTTTTATATTGTATGACGACTTTTGAAACAAAGTGTATTAAAACCGAAGGAAAGAAGCATAAAAGCATTTGCCATATGTACAACCAAAAGTAATTAAAAATTGGGAAAAGCCAAGGGACTTCAATATGTAACATCTGTCCTAAATAAATGAATAATAAAGGTCTAGAAAGCAAGTATGTGTCATTTGTTTTTGACACACACTGTTGTTGTATTATGGGAAGTAGAGGGCAGAGGATGGTGGAGGTAAACGGGAGCTTAAGACAATTAATTTGGAAGTAAAAGATAGTATCAGCATGCGGGTGTGACGGGGAGTGACGGCGAGACGCATTTTGATTTGAGAGTTGTTCCGAGTGAATTTGAAGGGCAAAGTATGGTAAAAAGGCATAGACTTATATATTATTTGTTGAATGATAAGTTACAAAGTGGTTTACATGCTTTGTGAGGCAATTGTCACAATCAAATAGCTAAAATGAGATATTAAAATTCCTCATTTTAAAACTAAATACCAAATAGAGTAATTATTTCGCAGTTGGCAATGACGTTGGACCATAAAAGAATGGGTTTAGCATAGGTAAAATTATAGATAGGGGTAAAATAAAAAAGAGGTAATAATTGATTGCCTAAGATTTAGTTATGGTTATTACAAAACAAGGTTAACTTAAATAAATGACCACAAGAAATAAAACATATGATAATTGTCGAGTTGTTACTTATAATTTAGTTGCAAGTATTGGGTCTATCTACCTCAAAAGCAAACAAATGCAATTAGATGAGACAAGACTTAATATTTTTTTAAGACATAAAAGAATAATGAATGTAATGCGTTATGAAAGTTATCCTCATGATTTGATATTTATTTTAATAAAACTTGAAAATTCGATCACTTACAAAGCCATGTTTATCAAATTATTGCTACTTAATGTGTCAAACAAAAAGACATACTCGAAATTGAATGGTCTTTTTAAATTTGGAAGTATACAATTATAATTATAATAATAAATGTTTATGAGTTTTATTGATTGAGCAAATGATAATGAACAATCATTTGTTAGTTTTATTGGAAGTATACAATTATAATTATAATAATAAATGTTTATGAGTTTTATTGATTGAACAATTATAATTATAAAAATAAATGTTATAGTAATTAAATACAAATAACTCTTGCAAAACTCATGATTCTTTATAGTGAACAAAGCCCGTGCATCGCAATTCGAAATCCTTTAATACAAAATAAACTATCATGGTAAAGTGGTAACCTGTAGTATCCTTTAGTAGAGTATCAGCATGGAAGGATGATCAAATCGAGGAACCTCAAATCTGAGAACGTCAAGTAAGCAAATCAAACGTGCATTTACTACTTACAACCACGTGTACTAATGGTCAAACACATATTTGAGTATCTTTCATATGAAACATTTCTATTTGTAAAAGCTTAATAAAGCGAATTTTTTTAGTTTAACACTTTAAGTTTCACGACTAATGTTAACACACCTAATTAACTGTTGCCAGACTAATGCTACTTCATGGTAATCAAAGCTCGTGCTTTGCACGGGCCATGCTGTCTCGTTTATATTAATGTTTAAATCTAGCCATTGGATCAAAGTTAAATTAATGGTCAGGATTGGTTGCTTTGTTCTTTAAAAAAAATTTGTTTTGTATTGAACTTTTCTCTTATTAAAACTTTAATAAAGCGGAAAAACAACTCGGATATAAGTACAATTTTGGTTTAATGAAATATGATCGTGATGATATGTCGCAAATTAGATGTCTACCAATATTCATGGTAAATACATAAAGCTTGAACCTCATTATTTAATGACCACTTTTAGCATTAAAAATATATCCACCAGATAACATACATTTTGAATGTGATCAACATTGTGCACAACAAAACAAAAACAATACAGCCCATGGTTTCATTCATAAGTTACAAGAAGATTTTGTTTATACCAAAAAATAAAAAATAAAAAAATGATTTACTACACAAATGAGTAAAAAAGTTTTCCTAATAGTGAAAAATAACATTTAATTCTGTATCAAGGCTTAATGTAGGTGAGCCGAGTTATCAACAATATTAATGAAGAAAATGAACAATAACAAAATTGTTGGTATAATGGTCGTGATAATAAAAAATTGCTTGGATAATTCTTGAATGATGTATAATCTACTTTTTGATTACAATATTTTGACCCAATTTGGTGCCTTGACTTACACGAAATTTGACCCTATTTTGTCACAAACTTTCTCTAGGGAAACTAACCGCCATTCACCAAATTCATTTTATCGGCAGAAAGAAACCCAAAATTATCTTTTCAATTCTTTCAAAATTCATATATGCACGTATTAAAGATTAACGGATTTACTACAAAGTCCAATATCGAATGAGACATACTTTTCATGCATAACATATAAAAAATCGTCAATGAATTTCATGTGTTCTAATTTATTAAACTAACATATTTGATCAACAGTTTTCATTGTTAAAATCACTTAAAAGAATTATCATGCAATTACAATAGGGGTGGCAATTTTCGACACGACACGATAAATGACACAAACCCGACACGAAGTTAAGCAGGTTTGGGTTGAGGATAAACATGTTTGTGTCAAAAACAGGTCAACCCGTTTATCCCGATTAATAACTGCGTCGTGTTTGGGTTGAGTAATTATTAAACAGGTCAACCCGTGAACCCGTTTAAGTATATAAGCCTCTAAAAATAAAATATATAACTTGGATTTTATATTGGATTTGGATTAAATGTATTTTGTTATGTACTTAATATGAGTAAATTACGATTATAACTTATATATCATTGAAATTGTCGTATAGATATATGTATGTTAGTTTTATGAATTTTAAGATCCTTATATTATTTTCGCATTTGAACTACTTAAATCGACAAACCCCCAACCTTATTTACAGCTTGACCTGTTTACTTAAACAGACTTAACATGTTTAATTAAACAGGTTAAACGGGTCAAAAATGGGTTACACGTGTTATGCATATATGGGTTTGGGTTGAGTTTCTTGACACGATTAATAAATGGGCTGTGTTTGGGTCGAGGTTAAAATAACCTGCCAACCCGCGAACCCGAATAGGTCAACCCGACCACGACTCGATTGCCACCGCTAAATTACACAATGTTACAATGTTGTCATTCCATGCATATGTTAATATCCATTTCACATTTTAAAATAGATATAGAAAAAGTGTACACATCACCGATGTCGTGACTAAATGGATTTTGTTGATTCCACCGTCTCAATATTACCGAATTTATATAATTATTACTGTTTTTCTTATCACCTTTCGAAAAAATGTAAAAACATACATAAAATAACAAACTTAGAAGATAAGTTCAAGAGGTAGTGATTTACTCTTTACGTTTGAAGATAAGTTCAAGAGGTTTCTCTTTTTGCAACGTCACCCCAAAATGTTCTTTCATGTCGAGGTTTGCTGGATCTTCACCATTTGGAAGATTCCAATCGAACCCAAGTATCAAAGAAGCTAATATGGTTTCCAAACCCTTAATGCCAGAGATTAAACCAGCACAGGACCTCCTCCCGGCACCAAAGGGTGTGTACTCGAAGTTTTGGCCTGTGTAATTCAAATGGGAACCTATGAACCTTTCAGGTTTAAAAGTGTTTGGTTCATCCCAAACTTTTGGATCTCGACTAATTGCCCAAATGTTGACCCATATTTGGGAATATTTGGGTATGGTATAACCCATAACGTCACAAGTTTCAACGGCGCGTCGAGGAATTAGGAGAGGAACAACTGGGTGCAATCTTAGTGTCTCTTTCTTTTTTGCTTAATGGTCTTTTTGGTAACATTTCCTCTCACACAAAGAAATGAGACTTGTTTCTTTTTTGCTTTCTACAAAGGACATGTCTTAATGTAGAAGGGTGTAAAAAACCTACCCCTTCCCATTCAGGACACAAAAGAAAGAAACCCATTTCGCAGATCCTTCGATCCTCCATCACCTCAACCTCTTTCTGCCAAATCCCTACCCACCGGCGTTCCTCCTCCACCCTCCCAACGGTCCGCACGACTCGAACACGATCACACACACGGATACCAAACAAGTTTTACACGTTTTTATTATTAATAAATCTTTAGTTTCCCCGTGTGTTTAGCTAACCCAAATCGGATAAACATATATCGTGACTCGGAGGTCACGACTCGACTCAATCACTGAGTCACCACAGCGCGTAGCTCGGTACTTACCTTCTTCTTCAATAGTACAAGCGATGGTGGTGATTAGATCAAGAAACGGTGGCGCGTCGAGGTGATAAAAAGGCGGTGGAGGGTGTACGGTGGCGCGTGTAGTGTGGTATAAGATTGATGAGGTGATGGTGGTTAGTTTGGTGGTGTCGGTGAGACGATAGGCGCGGCGGTGGTGGTGTTGTTGGGAGGTTGGTGTGGCTGTGAGAGTGAGAGAGGAGGGAGAAGAGAGTATATCTCTCTTTCTTGTTTTTCTTGAGTGGCCAGGAAAAGAACAAAAAGAAACACAATTTATGCACTCAGGACCAACTCGAAACAGATACCATTATGCAAAAAGATATCATTTTCAAACAGGATAAAAAAAGAAACAGCCCGCAGTCTTAGTGTCTCTTTGATACAAGCGTTGAAGTAAGTAGTTTTAGAAAAGTCAAATTTCATGATAGATGAGCTCGTGTGGATTTCCCTTTTTAGCTCTTCATGTACTTTCTTCATGATTTCTTTGTTCTTAAACAACTCAGCCATAGCCCATTCAATGGTTGAGACGACAGTGTCAGTACCTGCGATGAATAATTCCTGTATGCAATAATGTCTTAAAATTAAAATCCCAACAAAAGACTAAAGGTATTTTTGATTATAAACTTTTTATCTTTGTTAAAGTAACCTGGATTTTTATTGCCGAACTTTAGGATAATTAGAGTGTTAATGATTAGGTGATACTACGTAATTAACAAAACGCTACAGCATAGTTTAAATCATACGGAGTATATGATAAATAGCCAATGTCTTCTAGCTAGTTTATTACTCCGTATGTTCTATATATTTATCTCCACCTACTGTTTTTAAATATCACATTTATCTATTTCTATATTAGCAGAAGTCTTCAATATCGTTTTGTGGTAACTAATCCGTAACAGATAGCGCTTAGGAGTATATAAACGAAGGTGCAACAACTTAACAAAAATCTATGTGTTCATGTGTTGTACGTGAGATAAACGGCGCGGGATCAAGCCTAGCAAGCTGCATAGGTTTTTTTTTTTTTTTTTTTCTTTATATAACAAATAATGGAAATATATACTGCTATTAAATAATGGAAATATGTGAATTGACAAACTAGAAAAGTTGTTGTGTGCATGTAGTCGGTGTGGTTTTAAACTTTTATACGTGAAACAGTAATGGGATTGAGATGGTTGGAAAGACTTACTGAAACCAAGATGTTGATTTGAATATCACTGAAATTATTATCAAGTAAATGATCCAAAAAATCTTTTTCCTTGGTCACATTCAATGAAGCCCTTCGATCTCTCCTTTCTTGAATCAGGGCGCTTGTAAAGCTAAACACGTCGTTTAGCTGTTTGAGGGTATCGGTCCTTAATCCTTGAAGATCTAGTCCCCTAACTATGGGGAAAAAATCACTTACATTTGGAATCATGGAGTTCTCCAACGTCTTCAGGAGTGCCTTTTTCAACCAATGAGCAGTTGTATGGTCACCTTTCAAATCAAGAAAATCTTTACTAAACACAATGTTGCTCATAGTATTAAACAATGTTGTGAAAAGAATTTCTTCAATTTTCACAACTTTTCCTTCCGTTATATTCAAGAAATCTAACAACTGAACCAGCTTTTCATTTCTCAAATTAGACTGAGTTTCAATTGCTTTAGGAGAGAACAGTTCTCCCCGACAAAGGGTTCGTAATATCTTCCAGTGTTCGCTGCAATGAAGTGCCCAAACAATATGTCCCTCGTTAGTGGGATTTACTTGAAACGAATCAGGCTTGATTCGACCAGAAAGAACACGGTCTTGAGTCTTGAGAACCTCCATGGCTGCCTCTGGGGAGAAGGCGACCAAAAGAAGTTGAGAACCTAAGCGAAGTGAGATGAGGGGGCCATATTTTTTAGCGAACATAGCGGTGGATACATGAGGTTTCTTTCCTATTTGGTGAATATTGCCGATGATCGATAATTGTGGTGGCCCTGGTGGGAGGTTTTTCCTGGTGTTGTAATATTTATTAGTAATAAACCAAAGGAAGAAAGATGTTAATATGACACAGAAAGAAGATAAGAGACTGTTCTCCATGAAATAAGCTATGCATTCCATTGCTATGTTTTGATTCAAGTATTATGTGCATGGATGAGAGTGCTTTTATAGGGTTTCAATGGCTTCGTGAGTCTCCATTTTTTAAATGAAATATAAGTTTCATGTGCAATTAAACTCCAATTCCATTTGAATATAGTAGATTGAAAGGAGATCCATGAATAAATCGATAATCAATTTTATATGTATTAAAACAGTCAAACATTTTGTACTAGCTGATTTAAGGATTCGTCCATATTTGATTTTTATATTTTATACGTAAAAGTTACTAAGCTAAAATCCATGAAAAACACTGTCATATTAATTGGGATGCCTTTACAATTCTGAGTTCCATTGCTATGTTTTGATTCAAGTATTACGCGCATGGATGAAAGGACCACGTTAAAGCCTTAACACTGCGTTATATATATATATATATTAAATGTGGTTTAATACGGTGTCGTGTCATCCATTGCTAGCTACAGTAGCTACAGTACGCTACAGTAACGGGCCGATTTGGCCCGGCCCGGTTACCACTAGCCCAAAATCAAGTTTCGCAAATTGGCAAAAAATACCCTTGAAGTTGACGCATCTTTGCGAAAGTAGTCCTTTTTCAAAAAAAAAAGTTTTCCCAAAAATCAAGTTCCCAAAATTGGCAAAAAATACCCCTTAATCTGTCGCCTCTTTGCAAAAGTAGTCCTTTTTCCAAAAAAAATTCAAAAAAATTGGCGAAAAATACCCTCAAAATTCGCGGGTCTTTGCAAAAGGGGTCTTTTTTTTAAACGTAAATTAAGGCTAAGATCACTGCCCTGCCGCAACGCGTCTATCGCAACGCGGTTATCCGTAGCCGGCCTCTTACATCAATATTCTGTCTTAAAATCTTAATTAAATTTTTTGTCAAATACAGCGCCCCGCCGCAACGCGGCGCACCGGCGCCCGACTCGTTGCGTTAAGGTGAAAAACAATTTAAAAGAAAAAAAAAAAAAAAAATCACTTCACCCCCCTCTAAAAGAAAAAAAAAATCACTTCACCCCCTCTAACGTCTTTTATGACCGTTGGGTTAAACAAAATTCACTTTACCCCCCTAAACGTTTATAAACGGCTACTTTGACTAAACAAAAAATCAAAACATTTTTCCCACCACTATAAATACCCAATTAACACACAATTTTTTTTCACACTTCCACAACTCAATCTCATCTACATATACTTCCATTTGCTAAAAAAAAAATGTCAGGATTTAGCAGCAACGACGATAGTTTCTTAGATCTCATGGGTAGGTTGAATAACCCGAACACGGATTCATCTTCAAACCCGAACGCGGGTTCATCATCACCCAACATCTCTTTCCCTAACCCACTCGGCTTTTCGAGCCAAGAAACTTTACCTACAACATCAACGATTTCTATATTGGGAACAAAACCAACAAAACACACTAAACTCCAATTTCCAAAATCTACAGTTCTCACAACAATCACAAACCAAAACAAATGAAGTTCCCGAAACACCTACGTCTCCTTCAAAGCCATTCAAATGTGGTGGTAAACGAAAGGCCAAAAAATTCAAAGACCCCGAACCAATCGAGGAGAATGAAGAAAATCCCGACATGGTGAATACACGTTGGCAATCAAGTGAGGAAAAATTACTTGCAAAGTGTTATGTGGCCGCTACCGAGGATTCACAAGTCGGGCGTGCACAAGCTCGTGATACGTTTTGGCAACGGGTAATGAATGAGTTCAATAGACTCAATTTTCAAAAACGAAACAAAGATATGATACAAGGCAAGTGGAAAACGTTGAACCATGATAGCACAAAGTTCAACGCGTACTACAGACGTTCGAAACGTGCCAAAAAAAGTTGGGAAAGTGAGATGGATATCCCAAAACAGGCGAAATATGTAACACCCGCAAAAATGGATTGCAGCGGAAGATAATATCATTGGGGTGCTACTAAATTGTTATCACAACAAAAAGTACAAAGAACGGTTTTACCTCAACCGTTTAGAAGAAATTTCATAATTAAAAGTATTACGTATCCATTATTCAAAAATTGGGCGGAAATACAGGCCCATAAAAGAGATAGAGTGGTCCCAAATATTTATCAGAGTAGTCTATAACCATGTCATGCCATGCCAAGCGCCTCCAAAAATAAGTTATGCAGCAGAATAGATCAAACACCTGAGATAAAACATGCTAAAAAGTCAACACAAAGGTTGAGTGATTTCATAGGTTTAGTAGTAAAGCATTTGATCACAAAATTTCAAGTTAAGAGACAGTGGGCCATGTTGTTGCACCCATATATCGAAAGTAGTTATTATTATTGCATTAAGCTCATGAAACCAAAGCGTTAACAGAGTACCAACAGTAATTGGTAGTATCGACAGTAGTCGATATAATAGTAGTATCAACAGTAATCGATAGTATCAACAGTAATCGATATAATAGTAGTATCAACAGTAATTGACAGTAATTGATATAATAGTAGTATCAATAGTAATTGATAGTATCGACAGTAATCGATATAATAATAATGGTACTTGGTGCTAATAAAACGTTCAGTTCTGAATGCGGTTTTCAAGCAATTGTGATCATAATAAAAGTAGTGGCATGTATCTCACCCCCAACTAGTTTAAAACGAATAAAGTTCTAAACGAGTGAAAGTGGGGGCTATGAACTCACGGTAATACATAAGAGTTTAGAGTACTTGTAAAAGTAAATGAAAATAGTCAATCATGTGTATAAGTAAAGCAAGTAATATGTTTCAATAAACAAATAGAGCGATTCATGAACCGAGTAAAATGTTTCAGGTAAACGAGTAAAATATGTAAGTAAAACGTGCATATATCTCCCCCAAAATAGTTCAAAATAAGTAAAAGAGGAGCTATGACTCACCTCAGTGGTACAGTAGTCAAGATATAGAAATATCAAATGATGTAAGTGAACGGCTCCAACACGCGACCTAGAATAGGGCAAGTCTTAGATTTCAATGGTTTATGTTCATAACCTTAACAACTAGTGTTTGGAAATATATCATTTGTAAATCATTTGTTTCATCGTTACTTGTGTGGTAAATGCTTAAAGTTCAAAAATAAGGTTTCTAACTGTTATTTAAGTTGTGTGTATTATATTAAATATAATATATATATGTTGTTACGAAGTATACAATGTAATCGTCTAGTAATTAACAAAAGTTAGTGGATGAAAAGTTAAAATATTTCTTTTAAATACTTTAAGTTGGTGAATGATAAGTTAATAAAATATTTTTTTTTAAGTTATTCGATTGTTAAATTATATTATTCGTTTCGAAAATAACGTTGTTATTTATAATTTGAAATCGTCGTAAATATGACTTAAATGTAAGTTTTTACAAGAAATGGACATAATCTTTTTATAAAAATATAAGTTATTCAAAATATTCTAAAGTTACAAAATTAACCCTCGACTAAAATAAAAGTTACACTTTTTACCCAAAACTTATAGTCTTTACATTTTTAGTCCAAAATTATAAAATTATCCTTTTTACTCATGCTTTCTAAAAATGACAGTTTCTACCCTGGTTATTTAGTCATTTCAGTTTTTAACCAAAAAATCACAGTTTGCAGTTTTAACCCATAATTTTACCAAAGTTACGTTTTTCACCCAAGTTTCGTAAAATTTGCATTTTTAGTCAAAAAAAAAAAAGAAAAACAAGTTAGTTTTTTTTTTTTTTTTTTTTTTTTTTTTTGTTTACTATGATTCAAGTACTCATTTTGAGCTTGAGTAAGCTGCTTATTTCTATGAAATTCATTCGAAGGGTTTAATGGGCCTTAAGGCCCAACGAGGCTCGTTTGGTTTTAAAATGGATGTCGAGAGCTAACGAGCTTAGGAGCTTATTTTGTGATTTCAAAAGTGTGTTTCTAGCTTATTAAAACAGCTTATGCGTACAGCTTATAGGGCTAGCTTATTTGAATAGCATGCTGGGCTTCTCAGCCCGCTTAGGGTGCGTTTAGTTTGAAAAGAACAAGCCAAGTGGTTTGTATAAAAAAGAGAAACTCCAAAAGCGTCCACGCCAAGGTCTGCACCTGGGTGGAATGGTTATGTACTAAGCGACATAGCCATTGAGCCACAGGCTCCTTGGTGTTGTGTTTTGTAACTCATATGCATTTAAGGGGTTTCGTAACTGTGTTTATATTTTAGTTATACTACTCAGTTTCAAACGTGCATGATGACATGCTTGTGTTTCACCTATATTTCCCTTCCATGTCGACTGAGTTAACACTCTATTAACAAATGAATTATCAAGCTTAGGCTTAGGAAAGAGTGACCAAAGCATGCTCACATAAGTCACACGACTTAGGTGAGTTTTTACCATTCAGAATCCATCGTGACCCAAAATAATTTAACTATTTAGTATAGCTTTTAGAAGTTTGTTTAAATCGCGATAAGCACTAGTATTCCACAAAGAGCCAAACTTGTATCTACTTAGTTTTACGTTTCTCTTTAGTTGTCTTAACTCCAAAAGTCATATATATCCCACATTTATCTTAAGTTGGTCGAAATAATGGAAATGAGCACAAGTTTAATTTCTTTGAGCTTATTAGTAAAAGTACAAGTTATAGTTACCACACAAGCTATTATGATACGTTAAGTTTGTTTAGGTTTAAGTTTTGTACGAGATACGTGTGAACAAAATAAATTTAGAAAGCTTAAAACATGTCGCGAACATTTCAAAGAAACTAAATAACGAGACTTGAAGCTACTCTACGTATTGAGATGGGTTCGAATGTTTACAACACCAAAAGGTGGTGAAGAGGTACGTAGGAGAGTATGAACGAGAACGAAAGAGAACAAGGAAGACCAGATCTTCAACCTAGCTTCCAACGATCTTAAACCCGTAACGAACTAAACCCAAAAGACTCCTAACTTGCAAACAACTCAAGCTTTTTCCTTTCTTATTTCTTGGCAGTAACGAGAGATACAATGGGATATGTTTTGTGTTTTGTTTGTGTGGTGAAAATGAGCTAAGTATTGAGGTGCTTATGTAGAGATTTACACATGCACTAGGAGTTGACCTTTAGGTTTCTAGGGTACTCCCTTTAGTTCTGTCGAATTGCATGGGGAAAGACAAGAGAATGGTGGTGAGTTCTATGAGGGTTGACACCATGGAGGATCTTGAGTTTACATAATGGGTTAAGGTTATTAGTGGGAGACAAGAGGTGACTAGTTGTACCTTAAGATGTGATTTGGATCTTATTAACATGGATTTAAGTTTCCAAAAAGAAAAACGTGTGTGACATTATAAGGGTGCGTTTGATAATAAATTACAAAGAGGTGTGTTTGTTCATTTGTCTCAAAGCCACAGCTAAGGTTTTGGGGTTTGATGGACTTTCGCCTAAACGAAACCCAAAATAAAGAAAAGAGGGGGGGGGGGAGGGGGGGTTGTTTGTAGAGTGCAAGTCCAAGCCTAATAAAATAAAAAATAATAATAATTATGTGTTGGGCTCTCGTATGGCCTGAAGCCCAAAGAAAAGAAAGGATGTGTTTGTTTGAGTTATGGACTCACAAGGCCCAAAAGGAAAAGAAAAGGCGTGATTAGCCCGTTAATAAATTTGGCGTTGGTACGCGTGGGAGCTCGTTAGAAATAAAATGTGAGTTACGTCACATAGTTCGTTGACGAATATAATTCGTAGTTGTATTGTTTAAGTAAATAAAAAAAAATTAACGCGAAAAAATGGTTAATTAAACTTTCAAAATGAATTACTTCGTGTTTAATGAATATTAATGACCGGGTAAATTACAGGTTATTACAGTACCTACCCGTTAAAAGGAATCACGTCCTCGTGATTCAGTTTGTGTTATCTACCAGAGCGGTGTTAGTGAAGAGATGCGGTTACTCGTAAAGAAAGAAGTCTAGAATAACTAACGATGTAGTTTGATTCTCGTCGTCTTAGAATACGGTGTAGGGTAAAGTTGACTACACGTGATAAGGATAAAGTAAGAATCTGCTTAGTCATTGTACTCGATCGTACGAATATCCAAGAATTTTTTATACTCACACAAAATTTTGCGATTCTCGAAAACCCAGTAGAAAATCAATGAGAACATAATCCTAACATAACTATTTCAAGTATCAAAAAATTCATTTTTAAGTTGAACATAGGTGGTCAGACTATGTTCCGCTATCCCTAGGTTAACTATAGGTGACCAATCCATATTTAACTGAGGTTCGATGAATTTTTATATACTTAACTTAGTTATACTCGTAATATGTCCTTTTCTTTTAAGAGTTGTTTTGAAAAACCATGACGAGTGTCCAAATTCGGGGTCGAATGATGAGATTTAGTAAAGAAAATGTGTAATGTTATGACAGGCACGATACGTAGGCGTAAGTATATGAAAAATACTTATAGTGAATAGCCAAAATAAGTGGATATAAATCATCCGATAGTAAGACAAATATTTCATCAAATATGTCAGCAAACAAAATTTCAAGTAAGGCATCAGCTAGGCAGGCAAGCACGTGGCGGTCATAGGGTTAAGTTTTCGTAAAAGTAGTTATAGTCTAGGTTTTAAAAATACCCAGTTCTCTATAACCTAGGCTTTGATACCAATCTGTAATACCCCCAAAAAATGGATCGCAGCAGAAGATAATGTCATTGGGGTGCTACTAAATAGGTATCACAACACAAAGTACAAAGAACGGTTTTACCTCAACCATTTAGAAGAAATTTCATAATTAAAACAATTACATTTCCATTATTCAATAATTGTGCGAAAATTCAGGCCCATAAAAGAGATAGAGTGGTCCCAAATATTTATCAGAGTAGTCTATGACCATGCCATGCCATGCCATGCCAAGCGCCTCCAAAAATAAGTTATGCAGCAGAATAGATCAAACACCTGAGATAAAACATGCTAAAAAGTCAACACAAAGGTTGAGTGATTTCATAGGTTTAGTAGTAAAGCATTTGATCACAAGATTTCAAGTTTAAGAGACAGTGGGCCACGTTGTGGCACCCATAAATCGAAAGTAGTTATTATTGCACTAAGCTCAAGAAACAAAAGCGTTAACAGAGTACCAACAGTAATTGGTAGTATCGACAGTAGTCGATATAATAGTAGTATCAAAAGTAATTGATAGTATCGACAGTAATCAATATAATAGTAGTATCAACAGTAATTGATAGTATCGACAGTAATCGATATAATAATAATATCAACAATAATTGATAGTATCGACAGTAATCGATATAATAATAGTGGTACTTAGTGCTAATAAAACGTTCAGTTCAGAATGCGGTTTTCAAGAAATTGTGATCATAATAAAAGTAGTGGTATGTATCTCACCCCCAAGTAGTTTAAAACGAATAAAGTTCAAAATGAGTGAAAATGGGGGCTATGAACTCACGGTAATACATAAGAGTTTAGAGTACTTGTGAAAGTAAATGAAAATAGTTAAGCATGTGTATAAGTAAAGCAAGTAATATGTTTCAATAAACAGATAGAGCGTTTCATCAACCGGGTAAAATGTTTCATGTAAACGAGTAAAATATGTAAGTAAAACGAGCATGTATCTCCCCCAAAATAGTTCAAAATAAGTAAAAGAGTGGCTATGACTCACCTCAGTGGTATAGTAGTCAAGATATAGAAATATCAAATAATGTAAGTGAATGGCTCCAACACGCAACCTAGATTAATATGGCAAGTCTTAGATTTCGATGGTTTATGTTCATAACCTTAACAAATAGTGTTTGGAAAGATATCGTTTGTAAATCATTTGTTACATCGTTACTTGTGTGGTAAATGCTTAAAGTTCAAAAATAAGGTTTCTAAATGTTATTTAAGTTGTGTGTATTATATTAAATATAATATATATATATGTTCTCGATGTTACGAAGTATATAATATAGTTTAGTATTTAATAAAAGTTAGTGGATGATAAGTTAAAATATTTCTTTTAAATATTTTAAGTTGGTGAATGATAAGTCATTAAAATGTTTGTTTTATTTATTTTTAAGTTATTCGATTGTTAAATTATATTATTCGTATCGAAAATAACGTTGTTATTTATAACTTGAAATCGTCGTAAATATGACTTAAATGTAAGTTTTTACAAGAAATGGACATAATCCATTTATAAAAATATAAGTTATTCAAAATATTCTAAAGTTACAAAATTAACCCTCGACTTAAATAAAAGTTACACTTTTTACCCAAAACTTATAATCTTTACATTTTTAGTCCAAAATTATAAAATTATCCTTTTTACTCATGCTTTCTGAAAATGGCAGTTTCTACCCTGGTTATTTAATTATTTGAGTTCTTAACCCAAAACAGTTTGCAGTTCTAACCCAGAATTTTATCAAAGTTACGTTTTTCACCCAAGTTTCGAAAAATTTGCATTTTTAGTCCAAAAATCAACAAGTTGGAAAATTTAGTTTTCTTTTTGTTTACTATAATTCAAGTACTCATTTTGAGCTTGAGTAAGCTGCTTATTTCTATGAAATTCATTCGAAGGGTTTAATGGGACTTAAGGCCTAACAAGGCTCGTTTGGTTTTAAAATGGATGTCGAGAGCTTACGAGCTTAGGAGCTTATTTTGTGATTTCAAAAGTGTGTTTCTAGCTTATTAAAACAGCTTCTGCGTACACCTTATAGGGCTAGCTTATTTGAAAAGCATGATGGGCTTCTCATCCCGCTTAGGGTGCGTTTGGTTTGAAAAGAACAAGCCAAGTTGTTTGTATAAAAAAAAGAAACTCCAAAAGCGTCCACACCCAGGTTCGAACCTGGGTGGAATGGTTATGTACTAAGCGACATAGCCACTGAGCCACAGGCTCCTTGTTGTTGTGTTTTGTAACTCATATGCACTTAAGGGGTTTCGTAACTGTGCTTATATTTTAGTTATACTACTCAGTTTCAAACGTGCATGATGACGTGCTTGTGTTTCGCCAATATTTCACTTCCAAGTCGACTGAGTTAACACTCTATTAGCAAATGAATTATCAAGCTTAGGATTAGGCAAGAGTGTCCAAGCCATGCTCACATAAGTCACATGACTTAGGTGAGTTTTTACCATTCAAAATCCATCGTGAACCAAAATAATTTAACTATTTAGTATTGGTTTTATAAGTATGTTTAAATCGCGATAAGCACTAGTATTCCAAAAAGAGCCAAACTTGCATCTACTTAGCTTTACATTTTTCTTTAGTTTTCTTAACTCCAAAAGTTACATATATCCTACATTTATCTTATGTTGGTCGAAATAATGGAAATGAGCACAAGTTTAATTTCTTTGAGCTTATTAGTAAAAGTAAAAGTTATAGTTACCACACAAGCTATTATGATACATTAAGTTTGTTTAAGTTTAAGTTTTATACCAGACATATGTGAACAAAACGAATTTAGAAAGCTTAAAACATGCCGCGAACATTTCAAAGAAACTAAATAACGAGACTTTAAGCTACTCTACGTATTGAGATGGGTTCAAATACTTACAACACCAAAAGGTGGTGAAGAGGTACGTAGGAGAGTATGAACAAGAACGAAAGAGAACAAGGAAGACCCGACCTTTAACCTAGCTTCCAACGGTCTTAAACCCGTAACGAACTAAACCCAAAAGACTCCTAACTTGCAAACAACTCAAGCTTTTTCCTTTCTTATTTCTTGGTAGTAATGAGAGATACAACGGGATATGTTTTGTGTTTTGTTTGTGTGGTGAAAATGAGCTAAGTATTCAGGTGCTTATGTAGAGATTTACACATGCATTAGGAGTTGACCTTTAGGTTTCTAGGGTACTCCCTTTGGTTCGGTCGAATTGCAGGGAAAGAAGAGAGAATGGCGGTGAGTTCTATGAGGGTTGACAACATGGGGGATCTTGAGTTTACACAATGGGTTAAGGTTATTAGTGGGAGACAAGAGGTGACTAGTTGTACCTTAAGATGGGATTTGGATCTTATTAACATGGATTTAAGTTTCCAAAAATAAAAACGTGTGTGACATTATAAGGGTGCGTTTGATAATAAATTACAAAGAGGTGTGTTTGTTCGTTTGTCTCAAAGCCACATCCAAGGTTTTGGGGTTTGATGGACTTTCGCCTAAACGAAACCCAAAATATAGAAAATTGGGGGGTTGTTTGTAGAGTGCAAGTCCAAGCCCAATGAAATTAAAAAAAATAATAATAATAACAAATTATGTGTTGGGCTCTCGTATGGCTTGAAGCCCAAAGAAAAGAAAGGATGTGTTTGTTTGAGTTATGGACTCGCAAGGCTCAAAAGGAAAAGAAAAGGCGTGATTAGCCTGTTAATAAGTTTGGTGTTGGTACGTGTGGGAGCTCGTAAGAAATAAAATGTGGGTTACGTCACATAGTTTGTTGACGAATATAATTCGTAGTTGTACTTTTTAAGTAAATAAAAGAAATTAACGCGAAAAAAATGGTTAATTAAACTTTCAAAATGAATTACTTCATGTTTAATGAATATTAATGACTTGGTAAATTACGGGTTATTACAAAACAAATGTATCAAGACGAGCACAAAACTGGGCCGTTTAATAATGAGGAGGCATGGGAGGTTTTGCGTGGTCATAAAAAATGGGACGCGCCGGATCCACTTTATTTAACCGGAGATGTCCCAAGCCAAACAAACGAGGCGTTATTTGGTCATGATGAACAACCACGTCCGATGGGCAAAAAGCGTGCTTCGAAGAAAGCCAAATCTGAGAGCACGACAAGTACCGGGGGAGCGAGTACCGGAGGAACGAGCTCGTCAAGCCAATTCACAGATACTATGACAACTGAGTATCGTATAAAACGGGAAACCGCCTAAGCGGCGTATCGAGCGGCCAAAGAAAAAGATGAAACGATTCAAAGGTTGGAAGAGATAAAATTTCTGATGCTTGACACTGCCGGCAAGGATCCAAACATTGTGGGTTGGATCAATGAAGAAAAGGACCGAATCATCAAAAAATATAACTTGCAACCTCGTGTAACACCCCCAAAATTATCGCAGCGAAAGATTGTGTCACTGGGTTATTACTTGATAGCTCACAGTACAAGTTACAGAAAATAACTCTAAATGAGACGTTTTGAAATAATTTATCATTCGATTAAGTAAAAACATCAGAGTTTGACAAAGAGGTCCCACAAGTTTATAAGTAATAGACATAAAAGTTTAAAAGTTTTATCGAATGATAATGATGCATTGTCTTCAAAAATTATCCGTGCGCCTTCACATGCCATCTAATAGAAACCTGAGATAAATATGTTAAATAGTCAACACAAAGGTTGAGTGAAATTCATAGGTTTATAATTAAATAATGAACCACAAGATTTAAAGTTTAAGAGACAATTGATAAAGCAGTTATTATTGCACTAAGCTCATGACACTCAAAACATTAACTGGGTGTATCATAGAGATGATAATAGAGCCCTGGTAGGTAATTTGCCATTTTACCTAGGTATTCAAATATAGTGCGTTTGTGATATCCATCTGATCAACACAAACGGGATTCGTCAATCCCAATAGGCCTATTCACAATATTCGCGCTCACATGGAAATGATTAATGGTTCATGATGCTAGGGACTTATTTTTGGCAATAACGGTACTTAGGCAATAATACATTCAGGTAAGCATACAATTCAAAGCACTTGTGTCCAAATTGTAAAATAGCATGTATCTCTCCCAATGGGTTTATAAACAATTTAAAAAGTTAAAAAGGAGCTATGAACTCACCTCGAAGTGAATGAGCAAACAACATGAGCAGATAATCAAGGAGCACAACATAACAATAATCGGACGGCTCGATCTAGAAGATAAGGTTTATCTTAACGGTTATGACACGTTAAGAATAGAATAATGAAATTGAGTCTTTCAAAAGGATGGTTACATCAACGCGATATGTTGATAAAAGATTTAGTTTTCAACTTGTAATAGTTTGGTGGTTAGTTAAATAAATCAAGTGAAAATAGCAAGGTATGTAATATATACCCTTATATATATTACATACGGAAAAATAAGTACATATATATAATACTTGGTGGGTATTATATATATAAGAAAAATGAGGAAAAGAAATAAAATAGTTCAAAGTATATAATACATCGCATGTATTATATAAGAAAATAGAAAAATAAAACTATATAATTCGACCCGAATCCGGAAACCACAAAATATAGAAATAAAGAGTTCACGTTCAAAAGAGACATACGATCTAATGTTACGAATTAAATGGAAGTAGTTTTAAAGTTTTACAAAAGTTATGTTTTTCGTCTTCTTGTCGGAAATTATAAAATAATAATTTATAATATATCGTTTTCTCGTCTGGTTTTAGATAAACTAGTTATCTCATTTGTAAAAGTATAGTTTTTGTTCGTTTGCCAGTTTATTGTATAATTATAAGTTGATGAATATAAGATAATAGAGATCTTTGTGAAAATTAATAAGTATAGGGATTTTTATAAATTTTGACATGACCTATTCGTTTATACAATGTTTCCCATATATAAACTCAATGTTTACAATTTAAAACAATCCGACAAGTCAAATATAGTTATAATGTCTAAAGCTAATGACGCCCCTTTTTGGTTTGCGAAAACCAAAAGTGCACTATACCAAAGTCAAATAAACTACCAAAATAAACATTTTCATGACAAAAGAAAAGTCACGTTTTTAGGCAAAATATCATTCCGGACAAGTTTCATTCTATAAGTTTTGGCCGAAAAGGACCTGAAAGTGGTCAAAATCCCATTTTAAAAACTGGACAGGACGTTATTATTTTATAAAAGCTGTCAAATACATATAAGTTTCGTTAAAGTTCGTTTGGTCATATCTTTCTCGTTTTAAGTCCGATTTTTACGTTCTTTATATCCCCGGAAAGGTAATTAAGTGTTCTAACATATTTTTAAGATTATAAGTTTTAAAAAATATTTTATGGCTACTGTTCATTCTAAATGAAATTATGACAGATTATATAATTCAAAATAGGTTATTCCAAACACCCCATTTTAAGCAGAAAAAAAAAATAAGCAATCCAAACAGCCCTCGTGGGCTGAAATATAAGCAGATCCAAACGCCCCTTGTGGGCTGTCCCGGTGGGCCGAGAACAAAACCCAAGCGAACCCTTATGTTGGGTCGCTGTGGTGTGGGCCGCAACCAAACCAAACGGACCCTTTTCGTTGTTGGGCCGAGACAACCAAACAAACACGCCCTTGCGGGCTGTGGTTATAAGCCGAACCAAAACAAAAATAAAAATAAGCCACGAGTCCGAATAAGATTTAATAAGCAAAACCAAATAAGCTCTAAGCTTATTAAATAAGAAAAAGAAAAGGAAAATAAATAATAAACCGAACAAACCTTTGAGGGTTTCTAACCCGCGACCTCCCGGTCGGGTTTTTGTACCGAACACAAATCCAAAGCCACAAACCAATAAGCTATTGATTAGCTTATTCGAATAAGCTGTAGGTCGAAATTAAGCTATCTAATAATATTCATTTTATTTAACCAAATCAACCACCAAAGTTTAACTATAAATTTTTATAAAAGGATCCATGATTTATTTTGATTCATATGAAATATTAGAGCTTTCGATTCATTGATTATATTTCAAAAATTCGTATCTTATTATTTAACCATCCAAATCGAAAGGTAAGATTATAGAAGTGATAGCTAGACAAAAACCCACAAGTGCATGTGTTTAGATCGTACGAATCGACCCAAACACGATTTATTTTCGTTGTAGATATAGATCCGTGTACACAAAGGGTGTTAGAGGCTTTGATCTAGAGATTGGTGGTGTGGGAAAGTGGTGGAGGTGGCGGTGGCCGGCGACCCTATGGAGGTGGTGGCGGCGGCTGGATTAATAGGAGGAGGAAGGAAGGCATTTTAGGGTTTGTGTGTGTTTATTAAAATGAGGGAAACCCTATCATGTTCTTTATATAGTAAAGTATTAGGTTAAAAATGGTATAGGGACCAT
The DNA here is from genome assembly GCA_021014915.2 of Artemisia tridentata subsp. tridentata. Lineage (NCBI taxonomy): Eukaryota > Viridiplantae > Streptophyta > Magnoliopsida > Asterales > Asteraceae > Artemisia > Artemisia tridentata. The sequence continues at coordinate 368,423,242 of CP139505.1, forward strand.
AAGTGACAACCTACAAAGTTTAGGGTCGGCGGAGTAGCTTTACATCTGGGGCCATTCTTGCAATTTTAATTATCTTTTATATAATTGAGGTTCGGGACTCGTTTAGGTTAGCAAACGTTTGATTCAAGGTACGGAAATTACGCCGTTGCGCTTCGAATTGTTTTTCCAATAAAAACAAGTATTCACACGACTAGTTTCTTGAAAACAATATAATAATTAAATTAAATTATTTATTAGGTTTATGATTGCCGAAATGCATTGTATGTAGTTTTTCACGTCTTGCGAGATAATTTCTCGTTTTCAAATTAAAAGAGTTCGGAAAAGTTTGAAAATGAAATATAAGTAATAATAAATAAAATTTATTATAAAAGTGAGTTCAGAAAAATTACGGGTGTGTGCTACGATGTACGCGGTTTAACTCTCTCGGTAAATGAAATTTTACTTAAAATATGATAATAAGTAAACGTAAATAGTAAAATAATGACTCAAAATTTCATTGTTGTTACACCTCGTTACTAGATTTAATTGTATTTTGTAATTTCTTTTATGTTGTAGTTTGCTATGTTGTGTTTTTTTTTTTTTTTTTTTTTTTTTTTTTTTTTTTTTTTTTTTTTTTTTTTTGTAACATTTTTTTTATTAATATTTCGTATTGTAATTTGTTTAAGAATTAATGTTATGTTTTTTAACAAATGAAGTATTAGTTTTAGTTTAGGGGTTGAATTTGAAAATAGTTGAGTTAAGGTTGAGTTATGATAGGGTGTGTTTTTTTTAGTTAAAAGTGAAAAGGTTAAAGCAGATGTGACGCTAACGTACCACTGGGTGAAAGTTTAACTCCGGGTGAACACACCCTCTGCTCTAAGGGTGTGTCTCTTTTTAGTTATGGGGAAAGAATAGTGGAACCCATTAATTTAATAGTATTTCTTTTTTAAATAGGACTCACTATTTCCTTTAGTTGCTCTATATCCACAAGGCTTAAATTATAGTGTCCTCCCAATTAAGAGTCTCATATAGATGTAGGACACACATATACCCTTAGCTAATAAACACCCCTGGCCCTAAGCTAAAATCCATGAAAAACACTGTCATATCCATTTGGGATGCCTTTTATGGAGAATAGTTATCATACACATGGATCATATTGATCGCATAATATTTTGGAAGAGGCAATTCTATAAAGATCACAATTCCATATTTTTTCAAGCATGCATCAAAAGTGTATTATGCATTATTAACATGTAAATTGAGTAAACATGGCATTTTAAAGTTTATATTGGGCAGCAAATATGGAATTATCTTATTTTAAAACGGTATTATGAAATTGAATAAGATACAACCTTCTTGTGTTAGGTAGCGTTTGTTTTTTTCTTTCAGATCTGAATGGCGTCTGAAGTCTGATTCGGTCAGACGTAATCAGATTCAGACTGTTTGTTTTTTTTCAGATCTGAAGTCTGAATACATCTGAATAGGGTTTGATTCGTTCAGACATTGAATAACGTCTGATTACATCTGAAAAGCCTAAACTTTAATGATACTTCTTTTCAATCCTTATCTCCTAATCTTGGTCTTGATTTTTTATTAATAATCACGAATGGAGGGTCGTTTGGTTTGTTTTATAGCGAAACGATTGTTTTTTGTTTATTCAGACTTTCAGACATAAAAACAGACAGATTCAGAAGTGGTATTCAGATTCAGACATAAAACCTCTTAAAAAACAAACAGCACCTTAGTTTATAATTGATGTCAACTAGCGTCATGGTCATTATGGCAATTCCCTCCATAGTAAGTATTTTCTTTGAGCCAGAAGATCTGTGGCCGGCTCGTGTTGCCAAGTTTTATAGCCTACAAAACTAAAAATTGGGATTTTTAAAGAATCCATAATGAGAGGTTAAAAAAAAAATAATAATAAAATAAAAGTTTAATGAAAAAGCTTTGTTTTTCATTCCATTTTAATGAAAGGTCCTAAATATTGAATCTTTTCATAATTAAATGATTTAAATCACTTGACTATTTGAGTTATGTAAGAGAGTTATAAAGTTTTAAGAGCTTCATGTATAGTAAAGATATGTTTATAAAACAAGAGCTTTATTACCATTAATGATGTATTGTGATAGTATACTTATAAACCTATCGAAAAGGATAACCATCCTAGATTTTTTTTTTGGATCGGCTAAGGACATGAGCTTTAGCTTTATAACCATCCGAGATGCCTTTAGTTGAATAAAATGCATTAAGTTCTTAATTTTATTTTTCTTTTTCACGTATTTCAGCTCTTAAGTATTCATATTTGAATTTTGAAAATGACAAAGAAATGAAGGGAAACAAATTACTTATAAGAATGTTGAAATATTTTATTCATATAATAATGTATTGCAATTTTCATTTGTGCCCCATTTTTATTTTTTAGCTAGGAAGTGAGGTTGAGTTGAGATCTTATAAAAAGTATGAAAAATATAAAAATCTAAAATGTAACATGATATATCAAGTGTCCATTAATTTTTTTCAAGCTCTTGTTTCTTTTTCCACTCTTATTTTCCCTTTTTCGTCTTCTTATATCATTCTTTTCCTACATCTAGTATAATAATTTTTTTACATCAAATTTAACTTTTACGTACATAAATTTTCTAATCAAAGATTGTTAAAATTTAATTTATTTTAAAATTAATGAACAATGACCGTAATAAACAACTTTTTTTTTTACTGATTAACAACTTTTTTTGGTAATGAACAACTCGTTTTATTAATGAACAACAATCTTTATTGTTAAATAATGTCTGTGATGAACAAAAATCTTCTTATTTATGAAAAGCTCGTTGAATTGATGAAGAACTCGTTTTATTGATAGAACAATGTTACGATGAAGAAGACTATTTTTTATGAACGGTGTCTATAATAAACAACTCTTTTTATTGATAAACAATGTTTATGATGAATAAAAATCTTTTTATTCATGAACAATGTTTGTGATGAACAATGTTTGTCATGAATCTTATTGTTGATGAACAACTCGTGTTCTATGATGAACAATATTGATGAACAACTTTTTTTTTATTGATGAACGATGTCCATAGTAAAGAAGAATATTAATGAAAATAAAGAATGATAAACACAACCTTTGTATATCCTATGTTTGATTATTATAATTGTAGTTCATTATAAGCTCTAAACTTATTCATCCATAATTGTGAACTTGTTTATTAAAAACACTAAAAGTTTCTTCATCATAAAATGTCAATTTGTCATTAAACACACCTTATCTTCATTTGAATCTTTTTAATTAAGTTTTCTAACTATATTTTTAACAAAAAGACATGTCAAGAAATATAACTATGATTCTTTGATATATATTCATCAAATGATAAACTATTGTTCATCATATTTCAAAATTTATTCTTCCGTGATTTTAACGAGTAAATATCAAGAAGAAAAATTATTCATAAGAGAATAATTATTTACTTTTGATGGAAAAACTTATAAAAAATAAAGAAAAAACCTACTGAGACATTTTATCAAACAACATGTTCACAAAAACTTTATGTGTTTGGAATTTTTGGAAGAAAGAAATTAAGAAAACCACAAAATATGAAGTATTTCGATGAGTTTAGTTTTATTGCTCTTAATTCGGAAGAAAAGCTTGAGGAAAATTAAAATAAAACCTACTTCGAATTCAAGATATTAGATTCCAAATCGAAATAACTAGATCTTGAATTAATTTAGTTAAACACGAGTTGAAGTAATTAAATATTAAATTGAAGTATTAAATCATGATTGAAGAAATTAAAATGAAAAAATTGGCATGTGTTTTATTGAGATGACCTTCTAAACCTTTTATAGGAGTTGTCACTTATTATTTGATCTGTTTTTTTCAGATTTCATTTATTATGAAATTTTCAATAAAAGCAAAAACGTAATTAATTATAAATGTATTTAACTTGTCATTTCTTATTTTTTATTTTTATTTTTTAGTTTTGTTTTGCGATTACAATTTTTTGCAAGTTCAGGTACTAAGCTTTCAAATTTTGTCATATTGGTGATTTTACCTCCACAACCGATTTTGCCGAACAAGTTACCATCCAAGTTATTATCTTTTTTGGCCAATTTTTCCATTTATATGTATCTAACTTTTCAAAAATTTGCGTGATATGTATCTAACTTGTCACATTTTCCATTTATAAATATATCTAACTTGTCATATTTTTCATTTATATGTAGTGAATTAGTTGTAATTATCCTAAGTGAATGCTGTAAACATCAAAGATTTACATTAATATTTGAGGTCGGGAGGTCGTGATTGATGATAAACACTATACATCTTAGAGAGAGTAAGATGAAAGAATGTGTTTTATTAGATATGAAAAAATAATGAAATGATACTACACTTTCCCAAACCTCATATGGAGAGTCATGAGAGGTATTTATAGACTTATTACAACACAAGTTTTTCTCGTGTACATTATTAGTCTCTGCGGGCACAATTATATTACGTATGTAGTCTAATACACGTGTAAGTTGTTATCTTCACAAATTAACAAAGCTAACAATCTCCCTTCAAGATAGTGTCACACGAGAATGGGTAAAATGAAACCTATAAGTACATAATCAAAGTTAAATAACAATAATAACAATGTCGTTGAAGCGCAGATTCTCTGTAATTAAGATACCGAGGTTGACTTGGAATTCCTTCTTCCGAAGATTTCGGATTTGATCTTTGGCACTTACGACTCTGATCTTTTTCAGCTCTGAACTCCTTATGCATCAACCTTGAAGTTCCTTCTTCTGAATACTTCGTCATCGATCTTTTGCATGGACGGCTCTTGTCCTTGGAGATCTGAACTTCTTGTGTTGTAATGATCTAGTCAGGTTATTACTCCCTCCTAACCAGTTAGCCTTTTTCTTTAATTGCTCCCTCTTAAACTGATAACCCTTCATAAAATCTCTTTAGTCTTCAAACATGCAGAGAAGAACATATACTATAGACAATTGCACCATCGTTGTATGTTTGGGGAGCTTCGTATCAACATAACTCACATAGAATGCATCCAAGTTGGTAAATAAGCCCCGATGTACAAATAATACCCGGCTATTCTACAATAAGTACAGTTCCCTCAATCAACCAAATCATGGAAGACGAAACAACAATACCCAGATAACCTACCAGAAAAATCAATGGTATATATGCTATATCCATTCTACATTGACCCAATAAATCCCCGTGTACACTACTCCTTCCTCCTAATGGTTGTGAGTTATCAGAATCATCATAATGTTGTGTACATGCCGTAAAATCAATCTTGATGCAACACCTGTTGTGCATAATACCCCATGAGTTATATGTTGATCTATGACTCTCTTTTCAATTAAGATCTCATATCTTCTCTTCAACCTATAAATGACCTCTTCAAAATCCAAACAGCTAGTAATGATCACGTATTGAGACAACCCGATATAACCAATCTGAAAATGAAGTAATATCCCCATCTTTGTGACTTAGAACCTATATTGAGCACTATAACATAACTCCTTAAGGTATCAGGTGCACACTGGATAAATGCCCAGACAAATTATCTTGAGACATACAACCAACAAACTAGCTTGACTCTAAGATAAATAAGTTCACCCGAAAAATGTCACTTCAATCCCAAATAAGAAATATCGTACAAAAACTCCATAGTCACAAAAAAACTGATACTAGCCGTTGTCATTTGACATGAATCTTGGTAAGGATCGTTCACTAGATTGATGTGTGATGAGTGTTTGTTTATAATGGATTTCGGTTTTAAGTTTAAGGTTTAATCGGGGAAAATAGTGAAATGATTTGGTGTTTGTTCATAAAATCGTCAATAACTCAAAAAGTAGAGATATTTGGAGCCCGAAAGTTCCGTTAACTGACGTAGCGTGTTAACGCGTCACTCTCCTGGTTCCAACGTTTGATTTGATAGGTTATGGGCCTACCACGGAGTCCCTATCTCAAGTTATGATGATTTGAAAATTGATCAAATTTGAGCTCAAAAAGTCAAACCTCGGCTTCTAAATTTTGGTCAAATCTTGGCTTTGAAAAGTCAAACAAATTAACCATGGTTCCTAAAAAGTTGATCAAATATCAGCTTAAGAAAGTCCAAGCTCGGTTCCTTAAACAATCTCGACTCCTTAGACAATCTCGGCTTGACACTATCTCGGCTCCATATAGGCAATCTTGGCTTCACTCTATATTGGCTTCTAGATGAATTTCGGTTCCACATTTCAAAGCTCGGCTTCCCTGTCTCGGTTCCATGGTATCTCGACCCCACACCAAGCTCGATTACACACCAAACTCGGCACCATGAATCTCGGCTCCGCACCGAAAATCATGGACCACTCATATTTTACTTGGTACCGAGCTCGATTTTATCCCTTGGTACCGAGCTCGGCTTGATGAACACCATCATACCGAGCTAGTCGGCTAGAAACCAAAAAACGAACAAAAACACGCAAAAAACGCTTCCAAACATGAACCTATGATAGATTTGAGTTTAAAAATGCTTGAGGAACATGTTTTTGTTGATCTTTAACAACCTTATATCATCAAAACGCCAACTATTCAAATCAAAGAGACAAAAAAACCTATAAAACCATTCGAAACCCATATGAATACTTTTGCTTCAAAACACCGTATCTATATTGCTGGTTCATGGAAAACTGTTGTATGTTTTATTGTCTTCCGTTGTATGTTTTATGATAAACTGTTATCAATTTTTTTATTTTTACACTATGTTTTCTATCAGTGGTATCTGATCCACTTATACTGGTTTTAGCTATCTGTGATTGAACTCCAAGCCAAAGATCAAAGCTGAGGACGTTGGAAAAAAGAATTCCAAGTCATCCTCAGTATCTATACTACAGTGACATCCTTAGAGACTCTACACTTGTAAAACCCAGAAACTTAACATAATATGAAATGACAAAAATGCCCTTAAATTTTAAATTTTAAGAACATATGAAAATCATATAAGTGACATTAATTTGTACCTTAACCTAATATAAGTTATATTCTAAGTTATGTAATGGATTAAACTACCAAATGAAAACCTTACATTATACAATTTAATGTACAAAATAAAATCTCTACATCTAATTCTAATCTAGTCGATCCATGTTATGTGTCCACATCAATTTTTTGGCCCATGTGAAATTAGAAGAGATAATCATGCACTTAACACTAATTGATTAGCCCATTATGAAGATCCAATCATTCCTTAATTGTGCTCATCAAATCACACGGTTTCCCTTTTGTTTTCTTATAACCGAACATCACAACCCAAATAAACCCTAAACTCTCTCACTCATCAAAAGTTCGGCTACCCTCTCTTGTCTCTCCTATTCGATCGACTGCAGCAGCCAAAGGAAGGTTTGTGGTTGTGTTCTTGTTTAATCCGTATTAAGGTAATCATATTCACATGTTTTTCTATCCATTCGTGTTCTTGAACAAACCCTAATCGACCCTATTGAATTTTTTTTGTGTTGCTGTTCGATCACCACAAATAGAAGAAGGAAGGAAATCGTTGGTGCTTGATCTTGTGTTGTTCTTGGTTCTTTGATCACGCTACGAGGGTATTGTGTATCATCCTTTCGTGTTTAAATCCTTGTTCGTGTTCTTATGTTCTCGTTGAGATATAAACACATATGATAATAAGAATAATGTTCACATGAAATAACAACCTTAAAGATTATTATGAATTGGTTTATGTGTATGAATCTGAAATTAAATTGATATAAACATGTTAAAATATGTAAGGATCGACCTAGATATGTATTAAACTCAGCAATAATCATTTTGTGTCAAGATATAATCATTTGTATATCAAAACCCTAAAAGATTACATGAAATAATGAGAACTGCTGCTGATCTGAAATTTAGTCCGACTTTAATCAATTGGATCTTGATGATAACTAAGTGTATTTGGGTGTTTCTGGGGTCTAAAACTAAATTTAGGAAAATAGATTTCTGGGAAAATTAATCTTGTGATTTTTAGAGGTCGGGAAGGCATCTTTTTTATTTTTGGAAAATCAAGTGTCAAACTGAATTCGTATGTCTGGAAAAACAGTCCGTGTTTTTGATTTTTCATTTGCAAACCATAACGAATTAGAAGGTTTCCTTTGAACTGAATAATATTTGATATGTCTAGTAGTTACTGGAATTTTTGTAGATTTTTATAAATTTTCTAGATGGGGTAGAGAATTAATTACTTTTCGGGTGTTTCATCAGATCCGATTCTGGAACATGTTAGGGAAATGGATTTTTCATTCGTACCTATACTAGTTAATAAAATCTGGAAAAATTAGGTAAAATACTTAAGACACTGAAGTATCTCTGGGAATTTTATTTCGGAGTTCTTATATGTTTCATAAATTATCAAAAACAGGACCAGACCTTACTCAGAAACTGTTAAGGGTTAGAAAACTAAAAAAAGTGTTATGTGTATAATTTTCTAAATAAAAAGGGTTTAAATTGTTATTTTTCTAAACTAAGGGACCTAACATGTAACTTTATAATAATTATATTTTATACCCTAATTTTATGATAATTGCATAATAGTCCCTAAACTTATCATAATTACATAATAAACCCTAAAATTTGTAAACCTACCATAATAACCTTAACTTTATGTAAATACTATTATGAACCCTAAACTATTAATATTGTCACTTTAAACTTATTAAATGATAACTTTGAATGTTTCTTAAAATGGAAACCTTCTGAATATAGAAACTTACTAATTCGAGAAACCTGCTAAAAATAGAAACTTGCTATAAATAGAAAGTTACCAAAAATAGAAAGTTACTAAAAAGGGAAAGAATACTAAAAAGAGTAACTTAATTCGTATGAACTTAAAAGTAATATGTGGTTATGAATTCGTATAGGTTCTGTGAAGCGGGAGTGATCCGTTGTCTTATGGTCTATCTTTGGTTATTTTTGGCTATCGAATAAGGTACAGATATTCTGACCTTCTCACAGGTTTCTCATGAACTCTCTCTCTTGTCTATCTTACTCCCTTGAACCTTGCTATGCTCCCCTTGATTTGTGAACCTTGCTATGCTCCCCTTGATTTGTGAACCTTGCTATGCTCCCCTTGATAAATTGAACCTTGCTATGTTCCCTTGATACTTGATATAATTCGTTCGTCACCCTGTGACATGAATATTCAAATCCTTGGATACCTTGAAGGTTCATTTGATATTATAACTGGATGCGAAAACCTTTCTTAATTATATATGAAAATATTTTGAGAAAAGCTATTTTAAAACGATGTTGTTGAGCACGATGCGATACCACTTTTAAATGAAATTTTACTAAAAGTTTTATGAAAACTACTTTTAAAGACTATCTTTATGAAAGACTTTACTAAATATCATTTTATGAAAGTCACTTATTGAAATATTACTTCTAAATACGCGTTTGATATGAAACCTTTGAATTAAATCTTTACTATGAACCTACGAATCATTTGATTATGAACCTTTGATATGATCTATTTGAACTTTGATTTGAACCTTTGCTATAAACCCTATGCTATGATTCTTGATTTGAATCTTGACTTGAACCACTTGATATGAAACTTGAACTTGGACACTTGATACTTGATTTGACCCTTGATCCACAGTTTGAGACTACGAGCCACCACTTGTATACTAGGCATGAGGGTTTCATGTCCTTGTCATTGATGCACCGATGGCATGACTCTAGGGTAGGAGAGTGATGACCTATCCCGTCCCTGACTTGACTTGTTACGTAGAGGAAGTACTTGGTGTTAGGAATATGAATATTCAGCAGAAGACTCGGTCACCCCGAGTACTTATTAGATCATCATAGCTCGTAGGATTATCTGTAATATTATCAGTAGCTTAGTATTATTAGTATCAGTATTAGTAGTATCTATATTTGTGGAGTGGGTCGGGGCTTTCCCCACTGTCAGCTCGCTCCACAGTCCACTAGGGACGTAATATGTAGTAGTATATATACCCCTTCCACACATGGGAAGGGTTGGACCTTTCAAGCTAATATTACACAAGTTTCTTTCTCTCACTAAAAGGCTCCCATTTCTCTCTCTAAAAACCTCTTCCATTCGATCCATACAAGACTCAAACTAGTGATTCATGCATTGTGAATACCCTACAATTGGTATCAAGAGCCATGGTTAGGTCCATGAGAGTTGGTATTCACGAATTTGTGTAGTTCTTGAGGTTTTCTTGTTGGATTCGACTTGTAGTTTTAGTTTTTTTTTATTTTGTTTGTTTAGTAGCATAAATCTCATTTTGTACTTTGTTTAGTGATTAGAAGTTGTTTTTCTTTGTACTTTCTTGATTAAGATTAGTATTAGAGTGGTATTTAGTGTTTGGATTCACAGATTTAAGGCTCGTGTGGTGTTTGTGGGTGATTCGAGGGTTTTTCTTTCAAGAGTTCTTGGATGCGGTTTGTGTTGTTTGGACGATTCTTGAATGCGGTTTGTGTAGCATCGTGTACTCGGTTTGTCTTTATACTAGTTTAGGCAAAAGGACAAACGGCATTGATAGTGACAGGTTTGGAAGTTTGAGCCAACGCGGTTTGTCTCTACGGTGCGTACGCGGTTTGTGTCTACGGTGTGAACTCGGTTTGTCTCTTTGACGCACACGCGGTTTGTGTCTACGCGGTTTGTGTATCTAGTGTGAACTCGGTTTGTGTCACCACTGTGAACTCGGTTTGTCTCTTGGCACATACGCGGTTTGTATATCCGGTGTGAACTCGGTTTGTCTATTTGGCGAATACGCGGTTTGTATCTTTGGTGTGAACTCGGTTTGTCTCTTGGCACATACGCGGTTTGTATATCCGGTGTGAACTCGGTTTGTCTATTTGGCGAATACGCGGTTTGTATCTTTGGTGTGAACTCGGTTTGTCTCTTGGCACATACGCGGTTTGTATATCCGGTGTGAACTCGGTTTGTCTATTTGGCGAATACGCGGTTTGTGTCTTTGGTGTGAACTCGGTTTGTCTCTTTGGCGCACACGCGGTTTGTGTCTCCTGTGTGAACTCGGTTTGTCTCTTAGGCATATACGCGGTTTGTGTCTACGCTGTTTGTCTAGGCGGTTTGTGTCTTGGTGATTTTAGAAATTCCCGCGAAAGATTCGATTTCTCGGTTAAATCACAAGATCAGTAAAATCCCGTAGTTACTATGGCTACCACATCAAGTACATCATCAGATGATATTCAAGCAGCAGGATCTGACACTCGTCCACCTATGCTAGATAGGACGGATTATGAGTCTTGGGCACAACGAATTAGACTTTACTGCTTGGGAAAAGATAATGGTGTTAACATTCTTAAGTCAATTGACGAAGGACCTTATCAGATGGGTACCACCAGAGACGTTGTCACAACTGGTGAAGATGGTACTGTAACTTGGGGCATCGACAGACCTAGAAACTATAATGATCTTAATGATGAAGAAAAGAAGAGGTATGATGCTGATATTAGAGCCTCCAACATAGTTATTCAAGGTCTTCCAAAGGATGTATACAAGCTCATCAATTTTAACACTGAAGCCAAGGCTGTGTGGGACAACGTTAAAATGTTGTTGGCAGGGTCAGAACTCACAAAGGAAGATCGTGAGTCACAGCTGTATGATGAGTTCGAGCATTTCAAAATGAACCCAGGAGAAAATATCACAGATTACTATGTGAGATTTCATAAGTTGGTGAATGATATGAGGATGATCAGAATGACCATGCCCAACATCCAACTTAACTCAAAGTTTGTGAACAACATGACTCCGGAATGGGACAGATTTGTTACTGCCGTCAAACTCAACAAAGGTTTAAGGGAGACTAACTATGAACAGCTGTATGCTTACCTGCAACAACATGAGAAGCATGCTGCCTATGATCGGGTGCTGAGAGAAAAGTTGAATCCTTCAACTACGAATGACCCACTGGCTTTCATGACTAATGTACAACCAACAATCCAATCATCGTCCAATCCAAGCTATCACCAACTTCACTCACAAGTACCTGCTATGAGTTCACAACTTGACTCAGGCTACTCTCAGACCGACAAAATGATTGACAACCTCACCAATCAAGTATCTCTACTGGTTCAACAGTTTCAAGCATCACTCCCTCAGACCAACAATCAGTTAAGGAATTCTTCCAACCCACGCAATCTAGCAATGGTGGAGGACGGGAAAATTGTGGTCCAGAATGTGCAAGGGAGAGCTGGTAGAAACATGGGTCGAGGTTATGTGCAGAACAGAGCAGGGAATGCCAATCAGGGGCAAGGAAAACAGATCAAGTGTTATAATTGTGGGGGGCTTGGACACATTGCTAGAAACTGCAATCAACCTAAACGTCCTCAGAACTCAGATTACTTCAAAGACAAGATGCTGTTAATGCAAGCTCAAGAAAATGGTGCTGTATTGGATGAGGAAGAGTTATTGTTCTTGGCAGGAGATGGAGGAAATACTTTTGATGAAGATGTGGATGAGAAACCTGTTCAGGATCTGGCACTTAATGATCCTAACATCTTCAAGGCAGATGACTGTGATGCATTTGACTCTGATGTGGATGATGAACCTACTGCTCAAACAATCTTCATGGCTAACTTGTCTTCCCTGGCCTCATCTCGTCAAGCTGGTTCTTCTAATGCATCCGTGATTTCTGAGGTACTAAAAATTTATGACACATATAATATTGTCGAGGGACATCAGATTCCCGAAGAAGTACATCAGGCGGTTGTTTCTGACTCAAGTGATGTTGATATGGAAAATAGCAATATTGTCTCATATGAACAGTATTTGAATAGCAACAACTCGCCTGATGTACCAAATGGTGAATCCTTTGTCAATAATGATGTGTGTGCTATGAGTAATGTATGTGCCTTAGACAATGCGAGTAATGTAGATAATGCATGTGTGTACCATGAGAACCAATTGCCTGTCCCTGATAATAACTTGATCACTAGACTTAACATCTATAAAGAACAAGTAGCTATGTATGAACAGCGTGCTAAGTTTGAGCTTAATGATCGTGAGCAGAAATTAGAAGGTCAAATGAGTACACTTATTAAAGAGTCTAGAGTGCGAGAAGAAACATTAAAATTAGAGTTAAGTTCTTTGAAAAGTCAGCTAGAACAGTCTGTCATACAAAAACAGGAAGCACAAAAGTGTGTAACAACACTTAAGCAAGAATTCAAACAAAAAGAAACAACTCTTTTAAATGATTTCTCTAAACTCAAGACGTTAAAAAATAAGCTTGAAGATAAGTTGTACACACAAAATCAAACCATACAAACTGCTCAAATGATTCATAAGCACAGAAAGCTGAGTGATAAGCATAGTAAAATCATGATAGGTGAACCAAAGTCAACCATTCTTAGGGATATGCAAGTACTTCAACCAGCCCTATATGATGGTAATGTAATGATTAAGCCTATTCATGACCAACCTGAGCATATCTACACTGATGAAGAGGATGAGTTAAGTGATAAAACGAAAGAAAAAATGAATGAGAAAATGAGGGATCCCGAGTGCATAGCCAGACGAATAATAATCAAACCCCATGATTATTATGAGGAAAATCGTTTGACTGTGTTTGCTCCTCAAAAGAAGTTAACACCTGAACAGATATTTTGGAAACAAGATAGTGAAAAACTTAAGGAAGATAAACTTAAGGCCAACACCCCCCTCATTCGAAAAGTTGCGTCCATAACGGTGTATCCTCCCAATACACCTAGGAATTTGGTGCCTTTGTCTCTTCCCACTGAATGCAAAACCTTTATTAGCTTATATGTGCTTTGGCAACTGTTTGCTGATTTTGATAAAACATGTAAGAAGAGAATCACACCAACCGGCATCACTGAGGGGGAAAGGTGTTTTGAACATGCAAAAAGGTGTTACTTAACTGAGGTCATGCCATTCTTTAAACTACTTAAAGAACATTTTGAAGGGTTGCAAACTGCCCTTAAAGCCGAAATAAAAGAAATGGAAGTAGTGTTTAAAGACATGGAAAATGAGGTGAATGAATATGCAATAGAACTTAAGAGTCGTGAGATTGAAAGAAAAAACATACTCATCACTAATGACAACTTGATTGCTAAATGTATTGCACAAGATGTATTTTACACTGTCACTGATTCTGCATTGTCTGCTTGTCAATTTAATGAGTATGCTATTGCGTTAAATGTCACCCAGAATCGTGTTGTTGAGCTTGAGGGGGAGAATTTGAAATTGCTTGAAAAAATTCAAAATGATGACCATGATAACATGGTTAAACGTTTTTCAAAACTAGAAGTTGATTATCTGAATTTGCAACTCAAACATCAACACTTAGAAGAAAAATGCAAAATATCAAATGTCAAGACATCCTCGGATGCTCCTGAGTTTGATACTTATTTTGAATTAAGCAAACGAGATGAGACAATTCAAGCTCACACGAACACGATTCGACTGCTGAGGGCCCAAATTGCCCAATTGAAATCCAACAAGTGTGAAGTATATGGCACCAATAAACCTTCGTCTTCAGATTCTCAGAATTTTCAATATCAAAACACCATAAATAAGTTACATTATGAAAATGAGTGTTATCGAGAAGAAAATTCAAAGGTTAAACAACATTTCAAAGAGTTATATGATTCTATTAAAGTTACAAGAAGCAATCATAATGATCAAATAACCTCTTTGACAAATGAAATTGAGAATCTTAAGGCTCGGGTGAAAGGTAAAATGCCATGCACCACTTGTAACTATGATACACCAAAGGCTAATGGTTGTAAAAAGTATGATGTTGATGTTGGGCGTATTCCGTTTAAGATTAAAAATAACAGCCTTGCCCATCAAACATATCTAGATCATCTTAGAGAAGGTCTTGACTCACTTCGTGAGGTAGTTGAAGAGGATAGGAATGATAAGCCACTTGATCAAGCAGTTGTCTATGCATGCAAACTCACGAAAAGGATTCAGGAAAACTTAGAATATGCCATAGGCTCAATTCCTAAGTTTAGAGGCCATAGAGATAGATTTGTTGCATCATCATCCAATGTTGTGAACAAGTATGTAGCCTTTGACCTACCACCCAAAACATCAGAACCCAACACATCATTATCAAGAAGGCATGTGGCAGAAAAACAAACTAATGTTACCTTCGATGCTTCTACAGGAGTAAAAAGTGACACCCAAGCTAGCGGGTCAAGGTCTAGAGGAAATGAAAGAAAGGATATGACTGCGCCAGCTAAGAATGATCACTTGAAGAATGTAGAAGCCCAACCTAGGAACAATAAGTTTACAATGAGTAGGATGAATCGTGTTGATTCTAGTATCAAAAGTACT
Source organism: Artemisia tridentata subsp. tridentata (assembly GCA_021014915.2). Classification (NCBI taxonomy): domain Eukaryota; kingdom Viridiplantae; phylum Streptophyta; class Magnoliopsida; order Asterales; family Asteraceae; genus Artemisia; species Artemisia tridentata. Next base: position 368,438,568 of record CP139505.1, read on the forward strand.
GTAATTAATTCGAATTCTAATGCTATCTGTAAAACTTGCGACAATTGTTTAATTTCTGCTAATCATGATGAATGTGTTGTGTCTTTTCTGTTGTCTTCTGCATCATCCCATGTTAAGAATGGTAGGATAACTAAAGCATGCAAAAAGGTTTGGAAAGCAACAGGAAAAACATTTGCTAGCGTAGGCTATCAATGGAGACCCACTGGAAGGAGATTCAATTTAGGACAACCGTGCACGTTACCTAAAATGAATAAGCATAAAATTGTGAAAGTTAAGGAATGGAGACCCACTGGAAGGAAATTCAATTTAGGAAAACAGAGACCATTGCCTAAAATGAATATGCATAAAATTGTGAAGAATAAGGAATGGAGACCAACTGGTAGAATCTTGCCTTTAGAATCACAATGCCCTCCATCTAGGTCTTGTCCTGTCTCAAGTTCTGTCTCCACAGAAAAGATAGTAGCATCTGTGAAATCTGTAGTTCCTGAATATGTGTGTGCTGACCAAATGGACCCCAATTGCACTTGGGGATCCACATTTTTCAGTTATCCATTGTTGTCTGGTTTCAAATGCAGGTCGTACAAATCGTCCTGTGGTATTTGGACTCAGGCTGCTCAAAACATATGACTGGAGATCGCTCGCGGCTCAAGAACTTCGTGAAAAAGTTTATCGGGACAGTTAGATTTGGGAACGACCACTTTGGGGCTATTATGGGTTATGGAGATTATGTGTTTGGTAATAGTGTAATCTCAAGGGTATATTATGTGGAAGGACTAGGACACAATCTGTTTTCTGTGGGTCAATTTTGTGATTCAGATCTGGAAGTGGCTTTCAGAAAGCATACATGTTTCGTCAGAGAATTGGATGGTTTAGATCTCCTCAAGGGCAGTCGGGGCACCAATCTATACACCATCTCAATTGAAGAAATGTTGAAGTCCTCTCCAATATGCTTGCTTTCTAAAGCCTCTAAAACAAAATCATGGTTGTGGCATCGTCGTTTGAACCACTTGAACTTCGGTACCATAAATAATCTTTCCCGTAAAGATCTTGTTAGAGGGATGCCCAGACTGAAATATGAGAAAGATCATCTCTGCTCTGCATGTCAACTGGGTAAAAGCAAGAAGCAAACCCACAAGCCTAAAACCATCAACACCAACTTGGAAGTTCTTCACACCCTCCACATGGACTTGTGCGGTCCAATGAGAATACAAACCATAAATGGAAAGAAGTATGTTTTGGTGATAGTAGATGATTATTCTCGGTTCACATGGGTAAAGTTTTTGAGAACCAAGGACGAAACTCCAGAGGTTATCATTAAACTGATAAAACAGCTGCAAGTAAGGCTAGATAAAACTGTCAGAATCATCCGCACAGATAATGGTACTGAGTTTGTTAACCAACAACTCCGTAATTTCTATGAAAGTATTGGCATCACGCATCAGAAAAGTATCCCTCGCACGCCTCAACAGAACGGGGTGGTTGAACGAAGGAACCGTACTCTGGTGGAGGCTGCAAGAACCATGCTTATATTTTTAAAGACACCGATGTTTCTCTGGGCAGAAGCTATAGCGACAGCATGTTACACTCAAAACCGATCCCTAATTCATCCGGTTCATGAGAAGACTCCCTTCGAGTTAATTCATAACAAGAAACCAGATCTTTCCTTTCTGCGTGTGTTTGGTGCTCTTTGCTATCCAACTAACGATAGTCAAGACCTGGGAAAATTAAGAGCTAAAGCAGATATAGGTATTTTCGTTGGATACGCACCAGACAGTAAAGGGTATCGAATCTACAATAAAAGGACCCGTAAAATCATGGAAACCATTCATGTTACGTTCGATGAGCTGAGTGAGCTACCTGTTTCAGGACAAATCAGTTCTGGACCCGATCTTCACCTTTTGTCTCCTGGACCCATTAGTTCAGGACTTGTACAGAATTCCACGCCTGCAGATTCTTATGTGCCACCTACATGTGAGGAGTTGAAGAAGTTATTCGATCCCATGTTTGATGAATACTTTGAGCCAACAAATGAAACCATCCCGAGTGAATCAGCTGTACTTCCTATGGATGAGGTTCAAGCCCCACAAGATTCAGAAGGACCTGCAGCTTCAGTATCAGTCAGTCACAATGCTCCTGCTGCCAGTCAATCGCCTTCGTCATCAAACACTCAAACTTCTCCAGTAATGCAAGAATCTTCAGATAATAACTCTTTGGAAGTTAATCCTTTTGCTCATGTTGAAGAGGCTCCTTTTGAAAACATCTTTGCTCCTGAACATTCATCAGACACATCCTTACTTGAAGATCACAGCACTGCTTCGTCTGTTCACAATCATCAACCTCACGACCATCTCAGGAAATGGACCAATGATCATCCAATCGACAACATCATAGGCAATCCCTCACGTCCAGTATCCACTCGTAATCAACTAGCCACTGATGCACTATGGTGCTTCTTCAATTCCGTACTGTCTAAAGTCGAACCAAAGGATGCCAAAGAAGCAATGACTAAAGATTGCTGGTTCCAGGCCATGCAGGATGAAATCCATGAATTTGATCGACTTGAAGTTTGGGAATTAGTGCCTCCTCCGGAGCGTGCAATGATCATTGCTTTGAAGTGGATCTTCAAAGTGAAGCTTGACGAGTATGGTGATGTCCTAAAGAATAAGGCACGGCTAGTTGCTAAAGGGTTTAGACAAGAAGAGGGCATTGATTTTGAAGAATCGTTTGCTCCGGTTGCTAGAATTGAAGCCATAAGAATCTTCCTGGCAAATGCTGCAAGTCGTAATATGATAGTCTACCAGATGGATGTCAAAACGGCATTCTTGAATGGTGACTTAAAGGAAGAAGTTTATGTGAGTCAACCTGAGGGATTCGTGGATGCTGAACACCCTACTCATGTTTACCGCTTGAAGAAGGCTCTTTATGGGCTAAAACAGGCGCCAAGGGCATGGTATGATACATTGTCCAAGTTCCTCCTAGCGAACAGATTCTCCAAGGGTGTTGTTGATCCTACACTATTCACCAGGAAATCCAGAAACCATCTACTGCTAGTTCAGATATATGTAGATGATATCATCTTTGCTTCAACAGACCCTGGACAATGTGATAGTTTCTCAAAGGAGATGAATTCCAAATTCCAAATGTCCATGATGGGACAAATGTCATTCTTCTTAGGACTACAAGTTTCTCAAAGTCCCGGAGGCATATTCATCAATCAATCCAAATACGCCAACGAGATCCTGAAAAAGTTTGGATTCCATTCAAGTGAACCTGTTGACACTCCCATGGTTGATAGAACGAAGCTGGATGAAGATCCTTCAGGGATTCCAGTTGATATCACACAGTATCGAAGCATGATTGGATCTTTGATGTACATCACGGCTAGCAGACCAGATCTTCTGTTTGCTGTGTGTATGTGTGCTCGGTATCAATCCAGACCAACCAAGAAGCATGTTGAAGCAGTGAAAAGGATCTTCCGATATCTTCAAGGCACGGTTCATATGGGTCTCTGGTATCCTAAGGACACTGCAATGGAGCTAACGGCATACGCAGATGCTGATCATGCGGGATGTTAAGACACACGTCGAAGTACTTCAGGAGGAGCTCAATTTTTAGGGGAAAAGTTGGTTAGTTGGTCTTCTAAGAAGCAGATGAGTACTTCAATATCATCTACTGAAGCTGAGTACATTGCTATGTCTGCTTGCTGTGCACAAATCCTTTGGATGCGATCACAGCTTTCGGACTATGGATTCTCATACAACAAAATTCCCCTATATTGTGACAACAAAAGCGCCATTGCTCTTTGTTGTAACAATGTTCAGCACTCCAGGTCAAAACACATCGACATCCGGCATCACTTCATCAGGGAACAAGTGGAAAAAGGAATTGTGGAATTATATTTCGTGAGGACAGAGTTTCAGTTAGCTGACATCTTCACCAAGGCCCTCCCAAGAGAAAGGTTTCAGTTTATTCTCCCACGCCTGGGCATGAAAAGCATGACTCCTGAAACCCTCAAGTGTCTTCAGGAAGAAAAGGAGGAGTAAAGGATTGTCTTCTTATATCCTTGTACATAGTTGTATATATCTTAAATCAAAAAGAAAAATACAAAAATATAAAACCTATAAAAAACCATAAAAATCGAAAAATCAGAAAATACCAAAAATAGTTCTACCTAGGCATGTCTTCTGTTTATCGATAACATTTACGTATCTAGAAATGTCATTCAACAATGGCACGGATTCTTAAATGAAGCTCGAGCAGAAGTTATACTAATCAGTTAAAACATGTCTTAATGGCTTGCAGTTACTTCATACTGCAACCCGCGCTTCATACTGGGGAAAGAACGTCGCCAAAAAGACGGCTGTTCCTCCAACTGGGTGATGTTCACCTGGGCATGGATTACTTTATATCCATGTTTCTTCGATCTGATGTACGCTTCAGTGCGTCATTTCGTGTATTAGAAGAGAAGTCTTCTTAACATCAGACTCCTTATCTTGTTTGATTCTTCAAGAGAGTCTTGATGTTACACAAGGTGGTCAATTGACTTAAATTTTCAAATTTCTGACCCCTTACTATATTTTTGTGCAACATCAACAGTGACACTCTCTCTCGTTGTTTCAGGGGGAGCATCGTATGCTCCTAAATCAGAATACATTTAAACCTGACCATATTCTCTCCCGAATTTCTCTAAACGTATTTAAATCAATTGGGATCACAAATCTCAAATGGTTTGAAATTTTTGATCGGGGGAGAGAATGTGATTTAAATAGGAAATTCTGATAAAATGTGATGATTTGGTAATTAATGTAAGCTCTCCCGTATGTGCTAAACCATTTTGCATATCAAGGCACATATTGAGGGGGAGCAAAATGTTTTGGTCATAAAAGCAAGCTCCTCCATATGTACGAAAATCTTTCTTATATCAATGCATATATTGAGGGGGAGCAAATGGTTTTACAAAACAATGGATTATGGCATCTTGTGTGAACAAGGCTGTGACTCAGAATTGACGAAACTTGAACTGTCATCAATCGAAAGGATTCGTCTTGGCCGGGTAATAATTTCAAGCTGGTCTAACCAGTGATGTAAGCGTGTCTCGAAAAAGATGAATCTAAGTAGAGTGTACCGTTTCGAGAAACTTTCTATGGACTTGACCAGGACGGGTAATAATTTCAAGCTGGTCTAACCAGTGATGTAAGCGTGTCTCGAATCGGTCATGTTCACTGAAAGTGGATCAATTCAAAAAGTGCGAGCTCTACCTAACATGTGCAAATTTATAAAACAATCAACCGAGCACATGTTGAGGGGGAGCATTTGAAAAATATAAAACTCTCAAGTGTTTACAAAATGTGTTTCAGAATCATGAACACTTTGAGAGATTTTTCAAAGATTTGATTTATGGCAATCGTGGAAGTACACCAAAGACCGACCATTTTAATTAATGCATGGAGTTATAAGGATGGTTAGGTTAGGCTCGAGTTCCCACGATCCCGCCAGAGCCGGAGGGATCTACCCAGGGACAATCCACTAGTTAGTGTAGAAGTCCTTAGGTATGATTAAAAAGGAGAAAAGTGAATGAGGGAAGAGTGCCGACTGAGATGGAGCTAACACTGGAACAAACCCAACAAGGTGTTAGTTATGAAGTCTCGGTAAGCACTGAAGGGGTTGAAGAATGAAAAAGAATTGTAAAGATAAAGGGTGAAAAGAAATAGCCCTCCTTACAACTTAGGCAGAAACCGGGTCAATACATATGCTGTCAGAATCACTTAGTTGATTGCTGGCATTGAAGACAAAGTATCATGGACCCAGTGATACGCTGCACAACCCTCCCTAGCCACTCAAGGTCCCTCAAAGGATTCTTGTTTCAATTGTCACGGAGTTCAATACATTCCTATCATCTCTCTCACTCCGAGTTAGATGATATTGAAAAGGTGGCAGTCCTCTCCAGCCTCCGATCACCAAATCAAAACGCACAATTGAGTCTAGAGCCACGAGATACATAATAAGATCTCATAGGGACACGAATCATTTCTACACTGGTTGTTCAACATTAAGGACACCAGTTGTAATCTTAAGAGTCCTACGCAGATCTTAGCAATTTGCCAGAACATTTATGAGAGAATTTACTTATGTAATTCTCAATGATTGAATGGAAATTCCTGCCAGGGTCAACATCAAGCAGCCCTGAAAGCAGGTCACTTCGGTAATTCCTAGGGGATTACGCTTAGTGGTCGCGGCGGTTTCAACCGGTCTACAGTCGTGGAGTGATCTCCAGCGACTCACCTAATCGTTGATATACTACGGTAAAATCTTAAAAAGCCCTCTGTGGGTTTTCGATTAGGAACGGTCTTGGTAAGGATTAGAGAGAGTTTTCACAATATGCTGTTGACTATCTCGAAGTCCAAACTTGTAAGTACCGGTCGAATTATTGCTAACTGTCGTATGCAGGAAGTTCTGGCGATTGTAGCTGTGGAATGCTGTAGCTGGTTGCTGTTGTAGCTGGTTGCAGTAAAGATCCCAATCCATCACCACATGTTCACACCACATCATCATCAAAGAAGTCATGATCACCCTAAAAGGCCTTCAACACAGCTTCTGCTAACTCTGATGCTGAAGATCATGACCCCATATCGTGTGAGCATGTCGGCTCTAAGTACATTTCATCACATGGAGTATTACTACAGAAAGATGACTTGGAGACTCAAGTGAGATGCTAATTTCAAAGATTACACAAAGTTCATCTAAGACAAAAGAGAAGTCATCTTCAAATCACTGATGTTTGCACTCCAATCTATGACATAGAAGATTCAATGATTACGAGCTATGATGTCAAGATCCAAGGAAAAAGTGCTGAAATTCAGAACATTACTTCTGGGGTGACCTCCCTTAGGGGGAGATTGTTAGGAATATGAATATTCAGCAGAAGACTCGGTCACCCCGAGTACTTATTAGATCATCATAGCTCGTAGGATTATCTGTAATATTATCAGTAGCTTAGTATTATTAGTATCAGTATTAGTAGTATCTATATTTGTGGAGTGGGTCGGGGCTTTCCCCACTGTCAGCTCGCTCCACAGTCCACTAGGGACGTAATATGTAGTAGTATATATACCCCTTCCACACATGGGAAGGGTTGGACCTTTCAAGCTAATATTACACAAGTTTCTTTCTCTCACTAAAAGGCTCCCATTTCTCTCTCTAAAAACCTCTTCCATTCGATCCATACAAGACTCAAACTAGTGATTCATGCATTGTGAATACCCTACACTTGGCCTACTGGGGCGTATGGATGCATCCTAGATTTGTTACTTGTTTCGATGGATTTATCATGATATTACTTGTTATATACTTGGTGACTGATGGTGTGTGCGATACACGTCTTTCACAGCTTGGGAGTTAGCTACTCCAACCCTTGAGGCATCCCCTCACATTATACTTGGTATTCCGAGGTCACCCCTCCGGATACATGGCTACTTGGTTACTTGATACTTGACTTGACTTGGGCTCGTGGTGGATTACTATTTTCCTTAGCTTATAATCTTTTACTTTTTCCCTAACTCTTATTATACCTTGCATTGTTTCCCTTACTTCACTATTCCATTATTACTGCTTGTTACCTCTATATCTGTTCACTAGGCTTTTTAAGCTCAGCCGCATTCCTTTTCCTGCGGCAGGTTTTTGTAAGAAGCTGAGTTATGAGTGGAGAGTACCGTTGGACTTAGAGGACTACACTTTGATAGCTATTTTGAAATAGAGATGACTAGAAGGATTGGCATTTTCAGATTTAGTATTTATCTCTTTGTTCTCTTTTGTAACTTTGTACTTCAGTATTTCCTTTGTAACCTTTGAGATTTCTTGTATTACTATAGATGTATGCTTGGGTTTGCTTTGATATGTCACCATAATGTGGCACTTCTACCCTTGTCGGGTTGGGGTGTTACAACTTATGGTATCAGAGACCAGGCTGACGACTTGTAATACATAAACCTGGACCTGTGAGTTTTGGACCATTAGGCTTCCACTGTTAGAACATAGGAGAACACCTTGAGAACTTGCTTTAGGATTTCTTAATATGAACTTAAGTTTTGACCAGTGAGGAATGGGTAGACTATAAGGCATTTGTTTAAGTATCATTGCTTCCGCATCACTCTGATTCGTGCCTTGCTTTTGGTTAAAGCCTGTTGAGATCACTTTTGGAGATTGAAAGCTTATGCTTTGCACCACCTAAGATTTGAAACCTAAATAAATCTTGAAGGCATTGAGAATTGCATAGTAATTGCCTGACACTATTTGATCCTTATCTTCAGATTCCGACTCTGACCTCTGATCCTTTTGTTAATCATTTTGATGCCTCTTCGGGCATTCTGAGAATCTCCATGGCGATGACGTACTTGATACATTCTGTGAATTGTCACTTGCTTTTGATAAGCATCTATGAATCTTCCGACGCTATTTGATTTCGTCTTACCCATCTCTGTCCCTATGAGAAGTCTTGTGGTGTTTAACCACGAGTATAAGAATGTTTCCCTCTCACTTTTGAACGATAAGATTCGCTATGTTGATCTGTCTTTCTTTGGATAGTTAACTTCGATTTTATTCTGATAAGGGATTGGTTGATTGAGCATTCAAAATATTGACAACTATCCTCCTATGTCTCACCTTTGGCGCTTGAAACAATTTTGAACTCCCTACCATGATTACCGATTGTTAAACTTTTGGCTATCACTATTACTCTGGAGACTCGTGTGTTACTTTCGTGGTTATGAAGTTTTCCTAGAACCCATTTCGTACACCAATGAATGAACCTTATCTTGAGAATTATTTGGCACCCTGAGTTTTCTGAATATGATTCCTGGTTGAACCACCAAGTTTTCCACCGGAGTGTGAAGTAGGATTTGACATGATACCGAGAAATTGTCTAGTCACCAAGCGAAGATGTCTTTCAGATGTGTCCGGGATCATACCAGTTGATTTGAGCAACCGGGAAGAGCAGCAACCGAAGACCAGGAAGTGAGTTTGCTTAAGTGTATCTTCTGGGCGTGTTTCAGTTTCGTTCGCAATAAAGAAGGATGGTGACAGGGGATATGTATTGATTACTGGAAGCTGAACCGTATTGCTGTTAGGAACCATTAATTCTCCACCCTGAAAAGACTATGTATCTGTTCAATTTCAGAGCGCGAAGTTTCCTTCAGATGGAAGTATGAATTGAGGTTATTCTTGGAATCGCCTTCCGTATTCGTAACGACTGCTATGACGGTTAGTGACGCTAATAGTATTAGCTAAATCTCTGACTGTTTTGTGAATTTGATAAATGATGTTTTCTCGTGAGTACTTGGGCAAATGGTCATTGAATGACTTAATAGTACATTCGGAGATGAGGAAGAGCATGAAAATCATTTTTGCACTTTGTTAGAAATTTGACGATCATTTGTGCATTCTGGGAGGTTGATATTTGTTGAGACAACGGTGTTCTTAATTGAGGATATCTCTTTAAATCCCGCAAGTTTCGAAACTATCACCAAGTGGTCAAGACCGATAACAGAGTGGAGAACTGAAATCTTTTGAACTTTGCAGAAGAATTCTGGAAGATGTTTACAACTTGCGTTACCATTGATAAATTTCGTGAACAGAGAGAAACAGTTTAGTTTGAGTGAGAATGGAGTTTTGGAAAAGCTGAAATAGAAATTAGCTTCCATACCTTCAGGTGGAACAAATTTTGGGACATTTCAGAAAGAGACTCGGTTATACTCCCTTGCAGCACAGAAGGTTTTGCGCATGCATCAAGACAACTAGAAACATATCAGAAGAATTACTTCACTGCCTGACCTGGAGTTGACAACAGCGGTGGCTACCCTGAAGAGTGAAGACATTCCTTACAAGGCAGAAGTGTTGGGGATGCAGAAGAAAAAAAAATCTAGTCAAGATGGCGAACCTGGAGCTGATGAAAACATGCAGTCTCACTTCCCTATTCATCTTGGTTGTACTAAGATGAATTTAGAACGGAAGCAGACTGGATGATGAAGGGATTTAAAGATCGTGCCAAAAATTCACATTACTCCATCACATTCCAAGAAGAACTGCAAGAGGCTTGATGAACCAGACACAAGTTCACGATTTTGTTTCACTTCCAGATTGATGGACAAACGAAGACAGATTAACCGGACTTGAAGAGATTGGATGTTTTGAATGAATGGATTTTTGAAACAGACCTTTTATGTTTGGAAGAATTGATTCTGTGAAGGCCGAAGTTATTGACGACTAATTTCCACTTCCGTTGACTCACTTAAGCTTCGTTATATAGTAATAAGATCCTCTAATGATTTAAGTTCCCTAGAAGCATTTCAGTTCCATGTTTATTTTTCGTATGTTCGATGATGGCTTGGTTTTGGGGAATTTTGGCGAATTGTGGAAGATCTGATGCTTGTGGACGGCGTACCTTACTTCTGCTAGGCAATCTGGGATTCCGATACTCTTGCGAGTAGTTTTGTTTTCCCTCTTGACTATGACATTTGATTTTGTTGACCTCTGAGACTGTAGAAGTACTAGGTGGATTAAGATAGGTTGTTTTGCTCACGACTCGAGATAAAGTATGATCATCATGAAGGCATATTTATGTGGTGCTAGTATTATAACGCCTGATCAACGTGATAATACTTACACCATATAACGTGCACTCATTGTGGCCATAGGACATCTTGGGGAGTACCTAAGAAGTTTAGAATTTGATCTCCGTTGGATTATCCGTGATTAGTGAGACTTTAGGTTCATTCTACCTATGCGTATACTCTGCCTTTGTTCATTAAATATCTGGATGAGTTTAAACTCTCATTTTGCATTCTGTTGACCTCAGTTATAAATCTTAAACTCTTTGTAGAGCTCTCTACTGTTGATACAGTTAATTTGATTTGAAATTTTGTTCGTATTCCATATGAGTTTTCCAGAAGATTCACCTATCATCCATTTTATGTTGCATGGGCCTTTTGATCAGAATCAACCTAATTTGTCTCCTTCTTAGGAATTTGAACCCACCTTGTTTTGATTGAGTCATGAGAAACTATTTGGTTTGAAGATCCTTTTTGGAAGAACCACCCCGGGCATGAGAATGTTTGTGACGATCTTTTGCGATTTGCTACGACTTCGTCTAACTTTGCGACTTCAAATTTCGGGGACGAAAATTTTCTTTTAGAGGGGAAGAAGTTGTAAAACCCAAAAACTTAACATAATATGAAATGAAAAAAATGCCCTCAAATTTTAAATTTTAAGAACATATGAAAATCATATAAGTGACATTAATTTGTACCTTAACCTAATATAAGTTATGTAATGGATTAAACTACCAAATGAAAACCTTACATTATACAATTTAATGTACAAAATAAAATCTCTACATCTAATTCTAATCTAGTCGATCCATGTTATGTGTCCACATCAAATTTTCGGCCCATGTGAAATTAGAAGAGATAATCATGCACTTAACACTAATTGATTAGCCCATTATGAAGATCCAATCATTCCTTAATTGTGCTCATCAAATCACACGGTTTCCCTTTTGTTTTCTTATAACCGAACATCACAACCCAAATAAACCCTAAACTCTCTCACTCATCAAAAGTTCGGCTGCCCTCTCTTGTCTCTCCTATTCGATCGACTGCAGCAGCCAAAGGAAGGTTTGTGGTTGTGTTCTTGTTCAATCCGTATTAAGGTAATCATATTCACATGTTTTTCTATCCATTCGTGTTCTTGAACAAACCCTAATCGACCCTATTGAATTTTTTTTGTGTTGCTGTTCGATCACCACAAATAGAAGAAGGAAGGAAATCGTTGGTGCTTGATCTTGTGTTGTTCTTGGTTCTTTGATCACGCTACGAGGGTATTGTGTATCATCCTTTCGTGTTTAAATCCTTGTTCGTGTTCTTATGTTCTCGTTGAGATATAAACACATATGATAATAAGAATAATGTTCACATGAAATAACAACCTTAAAGATTATTATGAATTGGTTTATGTGTATGAATCTGAAATTAAATTGATATGAACATGTTAAAATATGTAAGGATCGACCTAGATATGTATTAAACTCATCAATAATCATTTTGTGTCAAGATATAATCATTTGTATATCAAAACCCTAAAAGATTACATGAAATAATGAGAACTGCTGCTGATCTGAAATTTAGTCCGACTTTAATCAATTGGATCTTGATGATAAGTAAGTGTATTTGGGTGTTTCTGGGGTCTAAAACTAAATTTAGGAAAATAGATTTCTGGGAAATTTAATCTTGTGATTTTTAGTGGTCGGGAAGGCATCTTTTTTATTTTTGGAAAATCAAGTGTCAAACTGAATTCGTATGTCTGGAAAAACAGTCCGTGTTTTTGATTTTTCATTTGCAAACCATAACGAATTAGAAGGTTTTCTTTGAACTGAATAATATTTGATATATCTAGTAGTTACTGGAATTTTTTTAGATTTTTATAAATTTTCTAGATGGGGTAGAGAATTAATTACTTTTCGGGTGTTTCATCAGATCCGATTCTGGAACATGTTAGGGAAATAGATTTTTCATTCATACCTATACTAGTTAATAAAATCTGGAAAAATTAGGTAAAATACTTAAGACACTGAAGTATCTCTGGGAATTTTTGGGAATTTTATTTCGGAGTTCTTATATGTCTCATAAATTATCAAAAACAGGACCAGACCTTACTCAGAAACTGTTAAGGGTTAGAAAACTAAAAAAAGTGTTATGTGTATAATTTTCTAAATAAAAAGGGTTTAAATTGTTATTTTTCTAAACTAAGGGACCTAACATGTAACTTTATAATAATTATATTTTATACCCTAATTTTATGATAATTGCATAATAGTCCCTAAACTTATCATAATTACATAATAAACCCTAAAATTTGTAAACCTACCATAATAACCTTAACTTTATGTAAATACTATTATGAACCCTAAACTATTAATATTGTCACTTTAAACTTATTAAATGATAACTTTGAATGTTTCTTAAAATGGAAACCTTCTGAATATAGAAACTTACTAATTCGAGAAACCTGCTAAAAATAGAAACTTGCTATAAATAGAAAGTTACCAAAAATAGAAAGTTACTAAAAAGGGAAAGAATACTAAAAAGAGTAACTTAATTCGTATGAACTTAAAAGTAATATGTGGTTATGAATTCGTATAGGTTCTGTGAAGCGGGAGTGATCCGTTGTCTTGTGGTCTATCTTTGGTTATTTTTGGCTATCGAATAAGGTACAGATATTCTGACCTTCTCACAGGTTTCTCATGAACTCTCTCTCTTGTCTATCTTACTTCTTTGAACCTTGCTATGCTCCCCTTGATTTGTGAACCTTGCTATGCTCCCCTTGATTTGTGAACCTTGCTATGCTCCCCTTGATAAATTGAACCTTGCTATGTTCCCTTGATACTTGATATAATTCGTTCGTCACCCTGTGACATGAATATTCAAATCCTTGGATACTTTGAAGGTTCATTTGATATTATAACTGGATGCGAAAACCTTTCTTAATTATATATGAAAATGTTTTGAGAAAAGCTATTTTAAAACGATGTTGTTGAGCACGATGCGATACCACTTTTAAATGAAATTTTACTAAAAGTTTTATGAAAACTACTTTTAAAGACTATCTTTATGAAAGACTTTACTAAATATCATTTTATGAAAGTCACTTATTGAAAGATTACTTCTAAATACGCGTTTGATATGAAACCTTTGAATTAAATCTTTACTATGAACCTACGAATCATTTGATTATGAACCTTTGATATGATCTATTTGAACTTTGATTTGAACCTTTGCTATAAACCCTATGCTATGATTCTTGATTTGAACCTTGACTTGAACCACTTGATATGAAACTTGAACTTGGACACTTGATACTTGATTTGACCCTTGATCCACAGTTTGAGACTACGAGCCACCACTTGTATACTAGGCATGAGGGTTTCATGTCCTTGTCATTGATGCACCGATGGCATGACTCTAGGGTAGGAGAGTGATGACCTATCCCGTCCCTGACTTGACTTGTTACGTAGAGGAAGTACTTGGCCTACTGGGGCGTATGGATGCATCCTAGATTTGTTACTTGTTTCGATGGATTTATCATGATATTACTTGTTATATACTTGGTGACTGATGGTGTGTGCGATACACGTCTTTCACAGCTTGGGAGTTAGCTACTCCAACCCTTGAGGCATCCCCTCACATTATACTTGGTATTCCGAGGTCACCCCTCCGGATACATGGCTACTTGGTTACTTGATACTTGACTTGATACTTGACTTGACTTGGGCTCGTGGTGGATTACTGTTTTCCTTACCTTATAATCTTTTACTTTTTCCCTAACTCTTATTATACCTTGCATTGTTTCCCTTACTTCACTATTCCATTATTACTGCTTGTTACCTCTATATCTGTTCACTAGGCTTTTTAAGCTCAGCCGCATTCCTTTTCCTGCGGCAGGTTTTTGTAAGAAGCTGAGTTATGAGTGGAGAGTATCGTTGGACTTAGAGGACTACACTTTGATAGCTATTTTGAAATAGAGATGACTAGAAGGATTGGCATTTTCAGATTTAGTATTTATCTCTTTGTTCTCTTTTGTAACTTTGTACTTCAGTATTTCCTTTGTAACCTTTGAGATTTCTTGTATTACTATAGATGTATGCTTGGGTTTGCTTTGATATGTCACAATAATGTGGCACTTTTACCCTTGTCGGGTTGGGGTGTTAGAGACTCAACACTTCGTCAACATTGTTTATTATTATTGTAATTCACTTTTTTATGTACTTATTGGTCTCATTATAATCATTCACGTGTGACGCTATCTTGGAGGGAGATTGTTAGCTTTTCTATTTTGTGAAGATAACGTCGTACACATGAATTGGACTAGATACGTAATATAGTTGCACCCGCAGAGACTACTAATGTACACGGGGAAAACTTATGTTGTAATAGGCCTATAAATACCCCTCATGACTCTCCATGAGGGGTGTGGGAAAGTGTAGGGATGTGCTTAGTTCATTTATCTTAATAAACATTTTCTTTCACCTTTCTCTCTCTACTTTCTCTCTCTAGAATTCATCATGTTCTTTTATCAACCTCGACCTCCCATAAGGTGTTTCTTGATGCTAACACTAACTTTTATATCATCAATTCAACTTAAATAAGATTATTTACCTAGGTTCAGTGCCTCAAATTACCAAAGACTTGCTAGAAGTGTTGTTCACCACTTAATCTTTCTAATAGTTTGAAGAACTTGATCTTCAATTGGTTACTCTTCATGCCTTATCCAAGATACTTAAGCTCCATCATCTAATCCTCCAAAATTCACCATATATCTCTCTTGATCATCAAATTCGACCCTTACACACACACTCATACTTTCTTGAACATGGAAGAAGTGTGTAGAAAATGGGGAAGAACCCCACTAGAAAGCTGATATTACACAAGTCCTTGAATTATTTTATTTCTAGCCCTTTGACTATAAAATAATTCAAGGACTTGAGTCCCACACCCGCAAAGACTACTAATGCACCCGCAGAGACTACTAATGCTAGGTTAGGTATTAAGCACTTTTTGATAGTTTATACCCCAAGTCCTTGAATTATTTTATTTCTAGCCCTTTGACTTTCATATTTGACACTTGGTTTTGACTTTCAACACTATACTGATTGACTAACCAATCATGATACATTCTACTCTTAAAAAAGTCGTAGTCAAATTTGCTCAATGGCATTCTTGTAATATAATACCTATAAACCGGTCGTGGGAGTTACATGTATGCCCAGAAGCTTAAAGGCGTATGCCGTATGGTATTTTCCAGATTTTGGTCGTTTTCATTATTTTGTATAAAATCAAGCGTGCCTCACTAGAAGTTGTGCTACCTATCAATGGAAAAGTATTTGAGTCTACTTTCATTTAAATTAGTTTCAGAGTCTGAATATTAAAAGAAGTATAATGATTACTTGAGAAGTAACAGAAGGTCAAAACCGGCATAGTTCTTGTGTAAAAAATATAGAGTGGGAAAGGGGCGTTTCATTCATCCTCATGGATATCATGTCTAAATTGTTGGTTAGGGTTTTAGTTATTTTGACTAATCTATGAAAATAAATCTCTATCGATAGCGTGTAGTGATCATGATATTCTAATTTTCTTCGGATATCACTCTAGATAGACCTCTAAAACTCGGTGTAACATGGCAAGGAGGACACAAACAACCCCCCCCCCCCCCACCACCACCACCACCACGCGTTAACCTTTAAACACTACCGCCACATGCGTGGTCGTGTATATTGTTGTGATGTTGGTGGTCTCAACCACCAACGTATGAGACATAACCTAACACAAATATAAATTAATATTTGTGTTTGGTGGTGGCCATTTACAGGTGTTTGGTGATGAAGTGAAAAATTGATGTGACGCTTAGTTGACACTACCAAGTATGATGTTGGTGGCCCTTACATCTGATCCGAGTATGTAAAGTAGTTAATAAGTTCGGTTTGATAGAACTTAAGTATTGAGAATAAATTTTCTTAAACTTTCCAATCTTTTAGGTAAAAGGGTTACTCCAGGTAAAATATTATTACTCAAAAAAACAGTTAAGTACAACGGATGTGGGTGAGTCCCACACCTCAGCCCAAAAAGGCAAACAAAAAATACCTACAGTGCTAACATAAGATATGACATGTCATTCTTATGCAAAAACAGAGGATAACAACCTATCTAAGTTGACCACTTAGACTAATGTCATAAGCATTAGCAAACTTTAGTTGTGCATCAGTCAGGACACAATCATCAAACTCATCATCGTCATAAGAGTTGTGGTCATAGGTGTCCTTCCTCCACAGCTCTAATAAACTCTTCATGTTCCCTCCACCACTACTTTTAGAACCGTCAAAAGCCATAAAAGTATTAGTTTCATTGTGATCATCAAGAACTTCATCATCATCAATATTCGAAACAACAAAATCCCCAACCTTAGAAAATGGATTACCTACCCTTTTTCCATCTTTTACCATGTCAAGTGTGCTATTCAGAGTAAAAGGGGGAAAGGCATTGAACGAACTTGGGATACTTTCAAAGATATCCACTGGTCCTTCATCAACAATAGTGTCAGCACTAGGTTCTACAAGAGCAGTAGAACCCTCATCCAAATCACTAAGAACACCAAAAGCATTAGACGTGTTCACCTCTTTAGCATCCTTACTTTGTTGCTTAGACGTAGACGCCTCCTTTGTATGCTCCTTGGAAGGAGAAGCCTTGGTACTCTTAGGAGCAACAGGCCGATACTCAAATTTGTTCATTTGAATAGCATTGAACTTCTTAGTATTACCTCCTTTACGCTTCACATCAGTAAATCCATCATTAGAAAGCTTCTTGGATACATCCGAATTAACATCCTTGTTCTAACCTATTCCATTGACCACACGTTTCGGGGCGGCTTTGGGACAATCATCACTCGAATGACCATATAGCAAACAAGTACTACACCGAGGTGGTTTCCACTCATATTCAATATGAATGTTTTCTTTCGTATACCCGCTTTCGTGAAGCTTTGGAACAGCCAAAACTAAATTTTCTCGAAGTTGAGAAGATGCATTAATTTCTATCATAGTTGCTCCGCCCCCAAAACTCCAAACACATGGTGTTAGTATATGAGTCAAGAAGCATAGGATTTTAGAAGCAATCAAGCTCAACCCATCCGAAGTATAAGCGAGCAATGGAACATCATGGAATTTCACCTAAACCGGAACACAAGACAAATTCTCTTTTAAAAGGTTTATTTCGGGTGACCACTTGTTAAGAAAAATTGGAATTCCACGAATCATCCATGGACCATCCCGTAACACAGATTCCGCACCCTGTATAGATAAGAACTTGAAAAAGAAGAAACCATTCGGGTTCATCGTAACCTTCTCAAAACCATACTTTTCCAATTATTTCACACGAACCATTCCACAACGGGAAATGCAAGACGTTTACCAATAAAGTACCCAAACAACGAGTTCTTTAGCCTTTCATTCACCTTATGGACCGACTCAATAGGTAGACCTACATCATAATCCGCATCCTGGGTATCTTCTCTTCAATTTTACAAAAATTAGCCTTTATAGTTGTAGGACTGAGTTTAGAAGCAAAAGTCGAAGGGATCTCCTTCACTACACCAACTCATAAATGAGGAATATGAGGAAATCATAAATGTCACAAGGAGTAATTTTATAGGTAGAACCTCCATCATACTTGATCACAAATACATCAGTGCTCGAGTCTCATGATAAGATTGTTCACTACGCAAGTGGTTAAAGGATTCATTGAACTTTCGGCTCCTTGGTTACCCAATATAACATTGTTCACTATATATAAGTAGCTTTTAAAATTGAAATTAGATGTACATTTCCGTCTCGTGGGGATTGAGGGACCCTGTGCCAACATTACACTATATATAGGCATTTGAACGAAAAAAAATTAAAATGTGAACGAAAATTGATCATAACAAGTTAACAACTTATGGAGCTACTATTGCATTGCCTGGTCCTGACTTTCATTAAACATGGCAATGGGATCAGAGAAGCCTCAACAGAGCATTAAGTGTTGTCGTGCCAAACTTCTGGTGCCGTTCTCCAAAACCAGTGTTACGTCAGTGATGCGCGTGTGCGTATGCTCTAATTTATACCCACGGTATGTCGTTGTGGTTTTAGCAGTATTCAAGTTTTAAATTTATATTTAGCCGACTTATCAATAACACACACACTTTAACGAGCAGTGTACCCGGTCAGTATGAATATAATGGTAAGTAGAGTGTCGATCACTAAGAGTGGAACGTATTATCTAGTTATTCTAATCAGTATTTTAATATCTTAAGTTAGCTATACAACCTAATCTAACGCAAGGGGGTTCAGCCTGAGAGACTGGCACGGTTTGGTTGTGATTAAATAATAAACTAAACTAATGAGCACGAATCAGCGAATAGCACACACGTACACAGATAAATACTTGAGACAATAAGAAGACCTGTCCTGATAGTTAAGTAGCTTGTCACTTGTTTTATTGCTAGTTTTATATGAAGTGTATAGTTCGATGCAACGCACCGAGATTAAGTCCTTTCTCGTTGGTTCTAATCTTATCAGCGAGTAAACCCTTAATGATTACTTATGACTATCCTATTTATCTTTCTTCCTACTTTTCTACAGACGATAGAATGCATAGGCGATCTAATAAATAGGTGAGGAAGGGGCATGACGACCCAAGCAATGCTCAGCTAGACACAGAGGTTATCAATGCACTAATAAAAGTCACCAAAGACATCAACATATAAACTTTAATTAATGGGAAAGCAATTTTAAGGGGAGTTGAAGTGCATGATTAAATCAATGATCACAAGCCCATCAATCCTGACCAATTAAAGTGTACTAATACAATAAAACAAAACTACTTAATGAATTGAATACATGCAGGACCTTCTTACAGCTCTTGTATCTTCGTTCAAGGTGTGTCTTGTGCTGCTACTTCGACTGAATTCGGCCTAGGGTTTTCTGTCTTCGGTCTTGTTCTAAAACTAGGCTCTCGAAATTCGTCTGGCCTTGGGGTATTTATAGTTTCTGTCTGAGGGTAAGATGCGGCGCATTGAATAAGTAGATGCGGCGCATTGACTTAACTTCGCGTGGGGTCCAAGATTAATATATTCAGGAATATTCGTACACCGCCAGAAGATGCGGCGTAACTCCATTCTTAGATGCGGCGCATGTCCTTTGCCGTCTTGGATAATATCTTGTGAAATCTTGATAGTGATGCGCCATATATAATAAGTAGGATGCGGCGTATCTGGAGCAGAATGGTCTTGATCTTGTACATTTCAGTAGACTCTTAACTTCTTGCTTGTTTTGCTCCATAATTAGTCCAAAATCGCCAAGTTTCACATAATACTTGTTTTTACCTGAGAATTACAAAAGTAAACATTAACGTATCAATTCTCACAGATAATATAATAAAACAAGTCAAATAAATAGGATAAATGATGGTAATAAAATGTACTTATTTGAGTTCATCAAATATCCCCCCACTTGAACTTTACTTGTCCCCAAGTAAACCTTAGAATTAATCTTATGAAAATGTATCCTAAAAGATATTAGGATTTATTTTTATATTTAAGCATGTATTCATTTTTTGCCATAATCACACAACCAAACACTTAACGAATTAGAAGAAAAATAAAATATTTTGATAAAAGCAAATCTAATCGTTTAACTGTCCAGTCGTGACGAATATTCTATCATAAGCTTGGCAAGTATACGCATCTCCTCCACTAAAGCCAAGGAATAACAAGTCTAAAGCGGTAAAAAGGGTTTGTAGGTTAAGGGTTAATCATTCTTCTTAATCTCTATCGATCTCAAATTCCAAAAAAGGCGACAAAATCACAAATACATGATCGAATCCACGAACACGATACTTGCAATTGCTCAAATCCTTAACTCGAATAGGCTAAAGATAGGACCAAGTAATCTTTACCAATAATATTATATCAAAAAGGGCGACAAAATCATAAATACATAGCCGAATCCACGACTACGATACTTAAGATTGCTCAAATCCCTAATCTCAATAAATCAAAGGTTTAGATAAAGAATAATATAGGGTATGGATAATATTTGGGATATAAATTGGTGTAAAATGAAAAATAAACAAAACAAATAAATTAAAATCCTAAGTGTGGTTAATCACTATCCCAACCATCCCATGAATAAGACTCATATCACTGAATAACTCACGCTTTAACACTTGAAACACACGCTTTAGGTAGACACGAATTATACTCAACAAAATCTTAATCAAAGAATAACCTTAATTGGCGTTCCCATAACGTCCAACTCCCATTCAATCCATAAATATAGTATACAACAAATAGTGGTGATATCGACCACTTAATACAAAACTTTACATAAGTTGGTTAAAATAAACTTCCAACTTTTTCTTTTTCTTTTTCTTTTCTATTTTTTCGATTATTATTATTATTTTTTTTTTATTTTTTATTTTTTAACTTGAAACATAAACGTAGATGTGTAAAATTTCACCACATCACTATAACGATAACTCTGGATAATTTTTCCATACTTTTCATGACTTCAGAAATAACGGTAATAGTGAAAGTAGTAAACACATGAAAAATAAACTCAAAGATATACAATATTTACTTTTACTCCAATTGCATTGTGCAATTTCCCGACCTAACCATAGATAATGAATTACGCACGCGAACACAGGTAATGTAAGGAAACACACTTTGCCTAAAGCAATTAACCAACCACGGATTTTAATCTACAGGGTAGGCTAAGGTGTAAGGGTGTAACGAAACATTATAACAAAGGTGTAAGAAACGAAAGGAATGGCTCTGAGTGTTTTTCTAGGGGTATATTACTCTAAAAGTGAGAGTAACAAAAGGGTTTATACGGGGGTTAACTAACCAGTGTAGTTAGCTAATATCACATAACATATAAAGGCTATTTGGGTGTAATCCTATAAATTTACCAATTTAGACAAGTCATTCCAATTATAAAAATAATACTTATTATGATGGTCTCGAATAGTATACAAGCCAAGTTCTAAAGTTTACAAGTCACCGGCACACTCATAGATTTGTGAATTTTGAAAAGTTCACAATTTTTGAAAATAATGTCATGTGTGCAGCTATGTAATTTAGACTTAAACAAAAACATGCTAAAAATTTTAAATTTTGATAAATTAAGCACATTTTAAGCATATTTTGAAAATTTTAGGACAAGTAAGTGTTCTAATTCTCCAATCCCCCCACTTAAGTTAAACAACGTCCTCGTTGTTTGTATAAAAGATTAAAAACTGGAAAATAAAAGAATTAGAAAAGAAAAACTCCCCTGAGATTTGCTCGGTATGATCCTCCATTATTTGTATAAGAGCAAAAATCATCTTTCTTGTGGATGAGAACGTTTAAGCTTCATATTTGATGTATCCACAGAAAATGCAGGAATCTATAATACCATCAAGACTTTAACACACCTAAGTTAAGAAGGTTCAAACTTGCATAATACATTAGTAGTTAGTAAAAATAAAACTTAAAAATATTAAAATGAAAATCATCAGGTCAGTCGATACGCCGTATCTTATGGAAGAAGATACGCCGTATCGAGCCTGGAATAATTACGAATCAGAATAGAAGATGCGTCGCATCCTTAACCAGGGATGCGCCGCATTAAAATAAACTGACAGAAAGTTTTAAAGTCAAAAATAAAAATGCAGAAAATAAAGTAAGATATGACCAGTGCAGGAGATGCGTCGCATCTCAGGATTGAGATGCGCCGTATCTTCTGCGGGCCTGACTGACTCGACACAGAACAGAATAGTAAAAATTTTCTCCGGGTTGTCTCCCGGTCAGCACTTGTCTTTATTCCAGAGTCTTCAAGTTAGACTCACGTTCAGCTCTTTATTCAGATCTATCGATCCCCACATATTTGTGCACGATGTAGTTGCGAATTACATCGTCACGAACATATTCCGGCCCCAATTCAAGTACACCTTTGTAGAATCCTTTCATCTTTTGGTACGGATACTCGATCCCTTTCTCAGCGTCATTTTCATCTACAAAAAGAAATGGTGTATATTTGTAACAAAATTTGTTAGGGGCATTTTCAAACCTTGGGTGAGCACGAGGCATCATGTAAGTGATAACGTTGCTTCCACTTTTAAAGGTGATCTTTCCTTCAAATCTTTTAGCGTTAATTTCGACCTCCTTACAGAATGGTTTCCCAACGATCACGTCACCCATTTCAACATCACGATAAGCATCCATGTTTTCCACCACAGTGAAATCTGTAACAATAGTTAAATTTCCAACAAAAATAGGTACATTCATGTACACTCCAACTACGTTTTTCCCTCTATACTCAATTTTGTTTTTCATTATAGAATTATAGAAATCTTTTGACATTACATTAATTGGTAAAATAGGGAAAAAGTTGGCGCAAACCTGTTTAAATCCTATCATGCAAGGAAATTGTAAATTATAAGCACAATCTACATGGATCTTTCTACCGTAATCACAAAAACTAGGATATCCTTCAAATTCATCATAATTCGTAGTAAACAAATCTGCAATCTCGAGGACCTTTTCAACATGTTCATTAGCATCTTCATGTTTTGTTCCACTGAAAGCATTTTCTCTTAGCTCCTTGAGAAACTGACCCTTTAACTCAAACTTTGACTTATCATCAAACTTTGGTCTAGCAACTCCTGAACTGTAATCAGCACGGGTACTGTTCATGTATTCCTCCATAGTAGTGTTTTCGCCCATTGCTTCTGTTTCTTCTTCCTCTTTCTTTTCAGAAAAATAATCAAGCTCGAATGAACTTGAGATATCAAAGCTTTTTGTGTTGAAAAGCCTTTTAAGCGAATGAAAGGCTCGTTCAGGATCTTCGAAAGGTTGAATCAAGTTCTTAGTAGAACTCCTGGTCATGCACTTCCTGAAACTATCACAAAAGCATCAGTAGGGTATGTTCAAGAAAGTAATATATAAGAAAATCAACAACGAAAATGGAATACGAAAAATAAAAGTTACTGATATCTGCAGACGATGCGCCGTATCCAAAAAGTTGGATACGCTGTATCTTATAATCGTTAAAATTAAATCAGACTTTTATTCAGAAAATAGATACGCCACTTAGAATTTAGAATGCGCCGTATCAGTTTAATTTTATCAAAAATCAACGTATCTAATTAAAATTAAATGCGTCGTATTAACAAAAGTTAATGCGCCGTGATGCGTGGTTTTGCGACCTTACAACAGGTTTTACCTCTCGAGGGATCTCAAGAGGCTTGCAATCCCCACCAGGCAGTGTACCTGACCGATGTAGTATAGTGTAGTGGCAAGTACCGGGGGATTGATCGTTCAACTCAAAGAATAGTGTTCGTTAGGATTGAAATTTATCTACTAGGTCTAGAGGTGAGGGATGATTCTTTTTGTATTTTTATATTTTTATGAAAGCAAGTAAAATCTCGGGTTTGAATGAGTGGGCGGAATTAGTTGCTAGTCAACTAACCCAAATAACTACAAATGCAAATAAAATAAAATAACTGAAAAGGAAAAGGTTGTGAAACTTATATGGAGAGAAATGTGTTTACTTAGATTTCCTTACTCCCTAACTATCTTTTACCGGTTGATTAGTGTGTATTAATTGCGTGGATGACGGGTGTATTCCTTAATACCAATCGTGGGGTGGCGTACGTACTTCCCCAACTCTACAAGCTCCTACTTCACTCCTATGTCGAGCCGGCTAAGAAGCTCCTAACATGGGATCACTAGAATTCGCTCATGCATTAAATACAACCATAAAAACCTTAGTACGCATTGGTTCATGTTTCTTAAGACGTTCAAGCAAGTTACCGTATAGGAAGTTAGCCAGTTTTCTTAAGCCTAACATCGATAAACAATCATCCAATACAATTAATAACACACTAATAACCAATAATCAATAGTTAGGTTTCATTAGATCTAAGCAAACACAAGATAAATCTAGCCTAGCATGTTAATTAAAAGACAAGAACAAAATATAATCAAACAACACATAGACATATTGATTGATTAAATGAATACTTATCTTCAATTAAACATGGGAGATCCAAGGGTATAAAACCCTTAAAAAATGGCAGAAATTCGTCTTAGGGTTTCTCCTCACAAAGTTGCACACAAATGACTAAAAATTGCAAAACTATATATAAAGTTTAGTGGCTGACGACGTCACGTTATAGATCTTGACGCCGTCACCTCGCCGTGTCTAGGGTTCCCGTATGGTCTTCCTGACGCCGTCCCTCTTTAGTGCTCCAAAATCCGCTCTGGCCTATCAAGGGTTGACGCCGTCAGAATAGTGCTTGACGCCGTCTCTCATTAACATAAACCGTGATGGCCTTGATCACCTTAAAGGGTGACGCCGTCAGACTTCCTTTGTAAAACTCCCTGGCTTATCATGTGTATTTTTCATATCCACCTTTTTTGCCAAGCCATGACGCCGTCAGGAGCAATCCTTGACGCCGTCAAGTGCATTTTTCCAGCAGCTTTGGAGACTTTGTCGTTTTCTTCACTTTTATGCTCCAAAAACGTCCAAAATGCTTCCTTTTCCAGATTTCTTCTCCAAAGTACCTAAAATGACAAAAGGAACGATTTAGGGCAATATTTGATCAAATAAATACGATTTAGGGCTTAAATGACCCCCTAAAAGCGGTACACTTTTCGCTTCATCAAATACCCTTACACTTGAGATTTGCTTGTCCTCAAGCAAATGCGCTTTTATTCTAATCAAAATACAAGTTAGGGGTCATTTAACGCTAATATAAAAGTAATTACAACAAATAGTCGTTCCATTTTAATCATAATAAGCACGGAGATTACAAACTAGCACCTCACAAGTAGTGTTTAGATACTCACATCTCTCAGGTGTCATAAAAGTATATCTCATAAATGAAAACGGATAATATCTCTCACTACCTGTTATAGCAAATAGATTACCATAGGCTTGGGAAAGGATCGAAAACCTCCTCCACTAGGCGTAAGCACCTAAGATAAACTATCAAAGAGGGCTTTTAAATAGGTTATGACGTGAGGTGTAGGGATATGATAAACACGGATTTGTTGGATAAGGGATATTTTACTGGTGGCGAGTTAAAGATCTTGGTTAATTACATGTACAATATGGCGTTGCTAAGCCAAGACTAGACTCGACTTAAGCTAAAAACAAAATAACACAAACATAAAATAAACATAAAATGAAACGGGATGGTAGTCCGTATGTTTTTTCTACTTTTCTTTTTCTCATTTTTTTTGTATTTTTCTTGATTTTTTCAATTTTTTTTTTTTTTTTTTTTTTTCATACACTCTTGCCCTACCATCCAAAATAATACATCATAGGGGCGTTGCATTCCCCTTACACTTGAATTTTTACATAACTTTACAAATAACTATTCTAATGACTCGAATTAAGATAATCGAAACACTTGGAGTACTTTTTAAAATATTTAGCACATATGGGGGTAATAATGTTGTTCTTCCCCATTACTCCATTACACTAGTACTTTACCCATGAGTCTCAATCGTCCCAAAACAATATGTACAAGGATATGACTCGACTTAGCAACCATGTAATCAATTAGATAATTAACTTGGGGTTAAAACAAATGTTGTCACAATAATGCACTAAAAATGAGTGCATACAAGGTAGGCTAAGGCGATTTGGGTGTACATTTAAGTGGGGTGTAAACAAATTCTTCCTTTAAGTAAAATGCTTAAAGGTCGAAACGAAAAGATAGGCTCTGAGGGGTGTACTAGGGGTATCGTGTACTAAAAATGAGTACAACGCAAAGGGTGTGGGAGAATTACTTGACCAATGTAGCCAACGTAATTATAACAAAAACACAGGTGTAAAACAATGGGTTAATCCTAATGCCTCTTATCATGTAGTAAATCTAACTACACGAATGTAGTCTCACTTGTGGCCTCGGAATGGTCCTAACGCAAGTTCTAGAATCTAAGTGCTACCGGTACACACATCATAACATAAATGCTTTTCCTACCAATTCTAGGGGCGAACCTCACATATTTGGGGGTGGAAAATTTTTTTTAGTGGTACGGTTTTTGTGCTAGTCATATAACTTCTATCCATGAGACGCTCATTAAGATCAAAGTTTCACTCCTATATGTTGTAAAAAATTTTAAAATTTGGCACTAAAATTGCCCTAGCAGGTATTTCTCTTAGTTTTATTACACATCTACTATTAAACAAACAAAAATCAAGCGTAATAGCATTCTCCAAAGTATCGTACTTTTAATCCCCCCCCCCCCCCTTACACTTAAGATGAACATTGTCCCCAATGTTCAAATAACAAGATGTAAAAGTAAATAAGGTAAAAGAATGAAATCAAATACTCCCCTGATTCGTTTGGTGGATAAAGAGGTAACATGGTTAGATCTTCTTCCAAGAGAATGTAGAAGCTCCAAGACTAGAGCATCGCCAAAAGCTTGATTCCACATACATTTCCTTGTCCAAAATAACCTGTTAAACCTGAGAAAACAAACACGAAAACCTGCATAACATCGGCGGGATAAATTCTATATAAGGATATAATGCTTGTGGAATGATTATTTTGCAGATTCCTGGAGTTTATAAGTTAGAGATTTAATAAAAACTTTTTATGAAAACAAAACTTTCAAAAATTTCAGAAAATTAAAACTTGACGCCGTCAGGTTGTAAATCCTGACCCCGTCAGAAATGATCTGACAGAATTCTCATGTTAAGTTTCCGGAAAATTTCTGGAAAAACCTATACCTTACTTCCTGGAATTCCTGCAAAATATCATTATGACTCGATACAAGCATTTGACTCAAACAATAACTAATATGTATGTTAATTTAATATTGTTATGATTCATGTTCATTTGTTCTAATAAACTGATTTGGATTTCCCTTACACTTAACTTTTGCAAAATACCTTTATATGTAGTTAAGACGAAGTTAAAAACAAGATAAAGCATTTTCACAATTTAGTTTTGAACATAAATCAATAATAATAAAAATTAAACATACATACGGAAACAAATAAAATCAAACAAACAAATAAATAAACACACAAAGCAAATAAAGCTTGCATGCAATAAAGAAAACAAAGTGTCACAAATGTTTAAAGGCCAAAAGATGCCTAATCCGAAACTATTACAGACCAAATTCTTCCAAAACATACAACCATAGATTAAATTGTTTAAATATCATAACATCAAATCAAATCATCACTGGGGTGGGGGACCTTGGCGATAGTCGTAGTTTGGAGGGAGGTGCCCGTAATACCCATATGGTGGGTAATCCTGCTCACGTCCCGGGAAAGGGTCAATCTGCAGGTGTGGGTCCAACTGATCACGCGTAGATAAATGCTGCATCTGTCGAATAGTGTGATCATACATCCAGTCGAACCTCTCGTCAACTCGGGTTCTCCAAGTATCAACCTGGCCCATCCAGGCCCCCTGGTGAGCCTGCCAATCCCCTCTGCTCATGTGTCGGTAGTAATCTGCCGTACCAGCCTCATAACCCCCATGTTGCTGCTGCTGATGCTCCTCCTCCTCATCATCCCCACCACCAACATCCTCATCTCCGTCTGGATTATACCACATAAAGGTCCCATCATCCATCTCCATAACCACCTCCATCTGCTTCAGGGACCTAACCTTCACTGTCCTGCATGCATCACCACCACTCAAATACCTCATGACCTCGGGCCTGAGGACTCCATAGGATCGGGCCAGCCGGGTGACAAACATCCCACCATAAATCCTATCTCCTTCCCTTTCCCCAACTCCACCATTCAGAAAGCTAGCTACCCAAAATGGGATGTTGCAGTAAACCTCATCTGAGTAAATGGTGTACAAATAGAAGAGGTCTGAAGCAGTGACGCGGTGGTGAGAGCTATGGCGCCCTGTCAAGCTGTAGGTGAGACATCTATGGGTCAACCTAACCCTAGGTTCCCTGATTTGAGATGCCACAGTAGTCGAGGTGTACACACCATCTCCAATAGTCGGCCAGAACATGGAACATCTAAAATCATTCCTCATTGTCTCTCCATGCAACAACCTAGGCATGAACCCTGCTTGAGTGGTTTCATGCTGACTGTACAACCCTAGTCTCCATCCAAACTCAGTAACCGAGCATGTCCTAAGCTCACCCCCCAGCCTAAAATAGATTGTGGTTCTGGCCACATCGGTCCTTGCCTCAGCCATGTCAAAGTGAAAAGTGGCAAAGAATTCACGTACCAATTCGTCATAGACCGGCTCTTGAATTCTAAACAGGTTTTCCCACTGAGGGCCGGTGAATTCATCAGTCTGAAAGCTTTGGAGAAAGGTTTGCTCAAGACCTTCCCTCCTCAAAAAGCTCCAATCTACCACGGCCCCATTTTCAACTTTGTGTTGTAGCAATTGGGTGTATTTAGTCGTGGCAGCATCGTTATTGAAGACACCCCAACTGAGGACCGTGTCGCCAAAGTTCTCTTGTTGAGATCTAGAGGAACTCCCTCTGCTAGGTCGTTGACGCTTACTCATTATCTGGAACAAAGCAAGGAGGAACAAAAAGGGTTAATTTGTGAATCAAAGAATTGGTTGAGCATCAGACAAGTCTGACGCCGTCACCCTTTGCTAGGTGACGCCGTCAGGTTCGACCTAATTCAAATCCAAAATTATGAGGGAAAAATCAATATTCAAACTTCAGGTTCATAAACCAAACGCCCCTTTTTACAGCAAAATGGGTGATTGGATCATAGGTTATGGTTCAAATTCGTGGCCACCCAATTAGTGAATAGACCCATTTGATTGCCAATCATCAAATGCTTTAATCATTGCTAAATAACACTAATTAAAGGGCATTATGAGTTCTAGGCATGAATCAATCCTAGGGTTTCATGAGTTGGGGGGTTTCGAAATTGAAGAATCCTATGAGTAATTGAAGCGAAAAGAATGAATAAAAATTACTTACCACGTGGAGATTGGTAACGGAAATTGATGAATTGGACCTTGGAGATTCGTAGGTGGGGTTGGAGTGGATATGGTTTGTGGGGTTTGTGATGAAAGTGATGGAAATAAAGTTATTATTGTTATGCAGACGGGGTGACGGCGTCACGTTCATAGTCTGACGCCGTCAGACCAGCGTAATTTACCACTTTGTGCCAGTTTACAGATGAGCCCCTTGTATTTTAAGTGAGCAGCTTGTCAGGGTCAATAACCCTGATAGCTAGTCTCGTTAACAAGTTCCTCCTGGGTCAAATGTTTTGTTACTGTCACGGGATGTAGTAAAATGTTGGAAAGGGTCGGTTGACGTCTCATTCAGGTTCCAATTTCCATCACGGCAGGTATTCAGGGAGTGAGGGGAACTTTTCCAGGGGGTTTTCGAAATGAGGGTGTGCTTTAATTGAGTTCTTCTCACACCTGGCTTAAAGCCAAAAGATCGTTTCCTAGCTTCATGAAAGTTAGGGAGCGTGACAACCATGCTTCCCATGAAAATGCTATGATCTTGAGAATTCTTTTTCTCGCGAGAGGATCCAAATGGGTAAGAGGGTTTTAAAGGTGAAGGCTCGGGGAGAGGGGTTTCATCATCCCATTCGTTGTATGGTTCATTAGGGACCGGGAGTTCAAAGATCTTCTCGATCTTTTTGTGTGAAGCTTCTTCCCTAATTTTCTCCTTTATTCTCGCGATAAACTTTTCTGCTAGTTCCATGAACATATATTGGGTGTTTTTCAATTGAGTCTCTAATTCCTGGATCCGTCTCTCTTGGTTGTTTACGAAAGTTAGCATTATCCCTTCAAATTCATCTTGTCGTGAGAATTGATGAAACGTATGTTTACCAATTGTGTTCACACACTCATCGGGATTTTCATCAGTCGTAGGTGTCTCAGCTTTCATTAATCTCTCAACCTGCCTTTTTATGTTTTCGAACAGCTGTTCTTGGGTTGCACTCATGCAATTTAAAATCCCTTCTTCTGAGAACGTTGAGTCTTCCCATTCTTCTTCTTCGTACTGTGCTAAGTCCTCAATGACTTCCCAGCACTTATCGACACTGAGCCTGCTCAGCCTTCCATTGGCAGCATAATCTATGGTTCTTCTAGTTTGATGGTTTACGCCATCATAAAATAGTTGGATTTGTAGCCAAGGATCCATGCCATGGTGAGGTACTTTTTGGAGTAAGTCCTTGAATCGAGTCCATGCCTCGTAGAGGGTTTCGCCTTGACGTTGTTGGAACATCAAGATATCATTCCTTAGCTTGGTAGTTCTTCCTGGTGGGAAAAACTGAGCGAGGAAACGAGTGGTGAGATCATCCCAAGAGGTGATGGATCCTGCGGGTAGACGCTCTAGCCATTGACTAGCTTGGTCCCGCAGAGAGAATTGAAAGAGACGCAGTCGGGTCGTCTCTCGCGTGGCAACATCAAGGTCTATGGAATCAACAATTTTGAGAAAGTCCTTGAGATGTTGATTAGGATCTTCGGAACGAAGTCCATGGAATGCGCATCCGCTTTGCACCAACCGGATGGTGTCGGATCGCAAGGGAGTGACATTGGCTCCTTGAGTGAGCTCAATGGTGTTTCGATAGCCATGGTGGCTAGGACGAGAGTAGTCTCCTAAGGTACGGGCTCTAGGAGGTGGGTGTTGTTGTGGTGGTGGGTTGTTGGGATCGAGGATATTACCACCTTCCATGATGTCGGATGGTAATGGTTACGAACAAAGAAACGAAGAAAAAAGATAGACTAAAGAAAACCTAGAAAAATAAAATAAAAATCTCACTAGAAAGGAATCTAGTGAGTAGACCTAATAAAATAAAAATTCAACCTAAACAATAACTATTCCCCGGCAGCGGCGCCAAAAACTTGATGCGTGGTTTTGCGACCTTACAACAGGTTTTACCTCTCGAGGGATCTCAAGAGGCTTGCAATCCCCACCAGGCAGTGTACCTGACCGATGTAGTATAGTGAAGTGGCAAGTACCGGGGGATTGATCGTTCAACTCAAAGAATAGTGTTCGTTAGGATTGAAATTTATCTACTAGGTCTAGAGGTGAGGGATGATTCTTTTTGTATTTTTATATTTTTATGAAAGCAAGTAAAATCTCGGGTTTGAAGGAGTGGGCGGAATTAGTTGCTAGTCAACTAACCCAAATAACTACAAATGCAAATAAAATAAAATAACTGAAAAGGAAAAGGTTGTGAAACTTATATGGAGAGAAATGTGTTTACTTAGATTTCCTTACTCCCTAACTATCTTTTACCGGTTGATTAGTGTGTATTAATTGCGTGGATGACGGGTGTATTCCTTAATACCAATCGTGGGGTGGCGTACGTACTTCCCCAACTCTACAAGCTCCTACTTCACTCCTATGTCGAGCCGGCTAAGAAGCTCCTAACATGGGATCACTAGAATTCGTTCATGCATTAAATACAACCATAAAAACCTTAGTACGCATTGGTTCATGTTTCTTAAGACGTTCAAGCAAGTTACCGTATAGGAAGTTAGCCAGTTTTCTTAAGCCTAACATCGATAAACAATCATCCAATACAATTAATAACACACTAATAACCAATAATCAATAGTTAGGTTTCATTAGATCTAAGCAAACACAAGATAAATCTAGCCTAGCATGTTAATTAAAAGACAAGAACAAGATATAATCAAACAACACATAGACATATTGATTGATTAAATGAATACTTATCTTCAATTAAACATGGGAGATCCAAGGGTATAAAACCCTTAAAAAATGGCAGAAATTCGTCTTAGGGTTTCTCCTCACAAAGTTGCACACAAATGACTAAAAATTGCAAAACTATATATAGAGTTTAGTGGCTGACGGCGTCACGTTATAGATCTTGACGCCGTCACCTCGCCGTGTCTAGGGTTCCCGTATGGTCTTCCTGAAGTCGTCCCTCTTTAGTGCTCCAAAATCCGCTCTGGCCTATCAAGGGTTGACGCCGTCAGAATAGTGCTTGACGCCGTCTCTCATTAACATAAACCGTGATGGCCTTGATCACCTTAAAGGGTGACGCCGTCAGACTTCCTTTGTAAAACTCCCTGGCTTATCATGTGTATTTTTCATATCCACCTCTTTTGCCAAGCCATGACGCCGTCAGGAGCAATCCTTGACGCCGTCAAGTGCATTTTTCCAGCAGCTTTGGAGACTTTGTCGTTTTCTTCACTTTTATGCTCCAAAAACGTCCAAAATGCTTCCTTTTCCAGATTTCTTCTCCAAAGTACCTAAAATGACAAAAGGAACGATTTAGGGCAATATTTGATCAAATAAATACGATTTAGGGCTTAAATGACCCCCTAAAAGCGGTACACTTTTTGCTTCATCACGCCGTATTTTCGTTACGTTTCAAAATACATGATTTTTGATTCAGTAGATGCGCCGTATCGACCGAGATCGATGCGTCGTATCTGTTTAATAATTCGAAAACTGTTTTTAATTAAAATAATAGATACGCCGTATCTGCTAAAGCAGATGCGTCGTATGGCGTTATCGCTTAGAAAAATTTCTTATTAAAAACAGAATACGCCGTATCTTGGGGAAAGATGCGTCGTATCGAATTTATTAAACGCGTTGTATTTTATAAAAATTAAACGCAATACGCCGTATCTATGAAAATAGATGCGCCGTATCGTTTGAATTAGCTCAGTACAACGATAGCAGTATGCAAGAAAATACAGAAAATAAAAACAAATAATAAAAACAAATTTATACCCACGGTATGTCGTTGTGGTTTTAGCAGTATTCAAGTTTTAAATTTATATTTAGCCGACTTATCAATAACACACACACTTTAACGAGCAGTGTACCCGGTCAGTATGAATATAATGGTAAGTAGAGTGTCGATCACTAAGAGTGGAACGTATTATCTAGTTATTCTAATCAGTATTTTAATATCTTAAGTTAGCTATACAACCTAATCTAACGCAAGGGGGTTCAATGAGCACGAATCAGCGAATAGCACACACGTACACAGATAAATACTTGAGACAATAAGAAGACCTGTCCTGATAGTTAAGTAGCTTGTCACTTGTTTTATTGCTAGTTTTATATGAAGTGTATAGTTCGATGCAACGCACCGAGATTAAGTCCTTTCTCGTTGGTTCTAATCTTATCGGCGAGTAAACCCTTAATGATTACTTATGACTATCCTATTTATCTTTCTTCCTACTTTTCTACAGACGATAGAATGCATAGGCGATCTAATAAATAGGCGAGGCAGAGGCATGGCGACCCGATCAACGCTCAGCTAGACACAGAGGTTATCAATGCACTAATAAAAGTCACCAAAGACATCAACATATAAACTTTAATTAATGGGAAAACAATTTTAAGGGGAGTTGAAGTGCATGATTAAATCAATGATCACAAGCCCATCAATCCTGACCAATTAAAGTGTACTAATACAATAAAACAAAACTACTTAATGAATTGAATACATGCAGGACCTTCTTACAGCTCTTGTATCTTCGTTCAAGGTGTGTCTTGTGCTGCTACTTCGACTGAATTCGGCCTAGGGTTTTCTGTCTTCGGTCTTGTTCTAAAACTAGGCTCTCGAAATTCGTCTGGCCTTTGGGTATTTATAGTTTCTGTCTGAGGGTAAGATGCGGCGCATTGAATAAGTAGATGCGGCGCATTGACTTAACTTCGCGTGGGGTCCAAGATTAATATATTCAGGAATATTCGTACACCGCCAGAAGATGCGGCGTAACTCCATTCTTAGATGCGGCGCATGTCCTTTGCCGTCTTGGATAATATATTGTGAAATCTTGATAGTGATGCGCCGTATATAATAAGTAGGATGCGGTGTATCTGGAGCAGAATGGTCTTGATCTTGTACATTTCAGTAGACTCTTAACTTCTTGCTTGTTTTGCTCCATAATTAGTCCAAAATCGCCAAGTTTCACATAATACTTGTTTTTACCTGAGAATTACAAAAGTAAACATTAACGTATCAATTCTCACAGATAATATAATAAAACAAGTAAAATAAATAGGATAAATGATGGTAATAAAATGTACTTATTTGAGTTCATCAGTCAGCAAAACACTGAACGTCATCATAAACCCTTTGGCTCCACATTTTGTGTCATTACCGTTGGCACCAGAAAATGTGATGCCGTTCTCATTTTCTTTTTCTTTTTTTTTTTCATTTACATAAAATAAAACATACACAATATTAACTAAAATAAACTTCATTAATTAAAAAAAAAAAAAAAATTAAATTAGTTAAAAAAAAAGTACATAAAAATAAAAAAATAGTACGTAAACAAGAAATAAACTAGTGATTAAGGTTCTATAAATGCTCCACAAGGTCTTCTCAAAGATCGTCGTGCAATTTTCTATCTCGAATTTCTTTGCTTTTCCTAACATGTAAATCACATCTTTCGACCCAAGTGTCTGGTATGTTTGGACTTGGATCAACGAACAAATCTCTAAAATTCACTTGAAAGTCTTCGTCTTCCAATATCATGTTGTGTAACATTAATACAACAATACATGATTCTTTTCAAGGCGTTGATTTCGAAAGCACGTGCGGGTTGTCGTATAATTCCTCAACCGAAAGCTCGTTCAATATCTTTTCTAGAACTTTCTTGAACTATTTTAAATTTCTAATTTTTTTCAGTCCTTGCAACACTAAACGTTTTGACAAATACGGACCATGTTGGATAAATGCCGTCGGCTAAATAGTAACCTTTGTTGTATGTCCGTTTACTACAAACGGACATTCCAGAGATTTACCGGCAAGTTCATCATCAAATAACGGGGAACCATATAACACATTAAGATCATTATTTGCCCCCGGAACCCCAAAATATGCATGTCAAATCCATAATTTTTTATCCGCAACCGCTTCTAACATAAGAGTTGGGTATTTATAATCACGTCTTTTGAATTGAGCATGTAAGGCCTTTGAAAAGGAGATCCTGTCAAATTTTAAGGCATATTATGGAGGAAGAGTTGCATTTGGTAATGATCCTGATGGAGGAAGAATCACTGGCAAAGGAACAATCAAGGCTGGATGTATTGATTTTGAGAATGTTAGATATATGAAGGAGCTCAAGTTCAATCTTTTGTCAGTATCTCAAATTTGTGACAAGAAGTACCCAATTCTGTTCACTGATACAGAATGTCTCATTCTCTCCCCTGAGTTCAAATTTGTTGATGATCACTTGGTAACATTGAGAGTACCAAGAACCAATGATGTATACAGTTTAGACTTAAAGAGTCTCAATTCTGCTGGAAGAGCAACATGTTTAGTAGCAAAGGCATCATTGGAAGAAGCACATCTGTGGCACAGAAGACTAGGTCATGTTAATTTTAAGAACATCAACAAGCTGGTCAAAGGAAATTTAGTTAGAGGTTTACCTTCCAAAACATTCAAGACTGATCATTCATGTTTGGCTTGCAAGAAGGGTAAACAACATAAAGCTTCATGTAAGAAGCTTGGGGAAAGAGATATTAGAGAACCTTTGGAGTTGCTACACATGGATCTGTTTGGACCTATTTCAGTAGAAAGTTTAAACAAGAAAAAGTACTGCTTGGTAGTTACAGATGATTGTAGCAGATTTAGTTGGGTCTTTTTCTTGGGATTCAAAGATGAAACCTTTGATGCTATCCATGACCTGATAGTAGCCCTTGAAAATCAATTAAGACTCAAAGTAAGAGGTATTAGATGTGACAATGGAACAGAATTCAAGAACAAGCATATGGATGAATTATGTGCCAAGAAAGGGATCAAGAGAGAGTTTAGCATTGCTAGAACACCACAGCAGAATGGTGTTGCAGAAAGAAAGAACAGGACTTTGATAGAAGCAGCTAGAACAATGCTTGCAGATTCCCAATTACCTATTCTCTTTTGGGCTGAAGCCATAAGTACTGCTTGCTATGTGTTGAATAGAGTTTCAGTAACTAAACCTCAGATGAAGACACCTTATGAGTTACTCATGGGAAAGAAACCAAACATTCGTTTTCTAAAACCTTTTGGCTGCTCTCTGACTATTCTAAATACCATTGACTCTCTGGGAAAATTTGATGGTAAGTCAGATGAAGGATATTTATTGGGTTATTGTACAAATAGCAAAGGATTTAGAGTTTATAACAGGAATACCAAAAAGGTACAAGATTGTCTTCATGTTGAATTTTTGGAAGATAAGGAAACTCAGAAAGGTAAAGGTCCTGATTGGATGTTTGATCTTGATCTCAAGTTCACACCATCTATGAATTATGTTCCTGTTAGAGAAGAGAATCAGGCTAATTACAAAGAAGATGATTCACAGTACATTGTTCATGGAGTCAATGTTACACCAGAAGAAGTTCCTGACAAAGAACCTGAAGTTACTGTTGAGGAACAAAGTACTGCTCAGCCAACTAATACAGTATCTGATGAAGATCAAGCCATACAAGATGAACTTAATAGGATGCTTTTTCAAGAAACTATAGCACAATCCTATGAAGATGAACAAAGGAAGGCTTATGAAGCTGCAAAGAAAAAGAGTAAATTTCAAGATACTGTTCACAGTACTTTTGGTCAAAGTACTGATGATCTTTTTGACAGTACTTCTAGTGTATTAGAGCAATCAAATTGGAACAATGCTGATGATTCCAATGTTGATGATGATGATTTAGTTAATGCTAACATTCCTGGATTAGAGGAAGTTGATGATGAGCTTAATCCAGAAGGTATTTTCTCCAATGAAGGCATTGATTTTACTAACTTAGAGTCTGATCTTCCAGTACCACCAACTCCTACATTGAGAGTTCATAAAGCTCATCCTCAAAGTAACATTATTGGATCACCCTCTTCAGGAGTGGTTACAAGAAACAAAGTTAAAGGACTTTCTAAGCAACATACTGCTTTACTTAGCTTTGTTTACAAACAAAACAGGATGAATCACAAGGATCAACAAACATGCCTGTTTGCTTGCTTTTTATCTCAAGAAGAACCCAAGAAGGTAGCTCAAGCTTTAGCAGATGAAAGTTGGGTTGAAGCCATGCAAGAGGAGCTTCTACAATTCAAGCTTCAAGAAGTCTGGGTATTATGTGATTTACCAGATGGCAAAAGAGTCATTGGTACAAGATGGGTTTTCAGAATCAAAAGAGATGAAAGAGGGAATGTTATCAAAAATAAAGCTAGATTGGTTGCACAAGGATATCGCCAAGAAGAAGGAGTGGATTATGATGAAGTGTTTGCTCCTGTTGCAAGGATAGAGGCAATAAGGTTATTTCTTGCCTTTGCATCATACATGGGATTTCCTGTGTACCAAATGGATGTGAAAAGTGCTTTCCTTTATGGCACAATTTCTGAGGAAGTTTATGTTAAACAACCTCCTGGTTTTGAAGATCCTGCACATCCAAACAAAGTCTACAAAGTGATCAAGGCACTGTATAGCCTTCATCAAGCTCCCAGAGCTTGGTATGAGAGACTCTCAAATTTTCTATTACAACATGGTTATAGGAGAGGAGCAATTGATAAGACTTTGTTCATCAAGAGAGATAAGAAAGACATTATGTTAGTCCAAGTATATGTGGATGATATTATATTTGGAGCTACAAAGAAGTCTATGGTGAAAGAATTTGAAGATCTTATGCAGAAGGAGTTTCAAATGAGTTCTATGGGAGAATTAACTTTCTTTTTGGGTCTTCAAGTTAGACAAACAAGAGATGGAATCTTCATTAATCAAGAAAAGTATGTTGCAGACATACTTAAAAGATTTGACCTTCCAAATCTCAGGCCTGCCACCACACCCATTGATAAAAATAAACCCTTAGGCAAGGATGAAGATGGACAAGCTGTGGATGTCAAGCTTTACAGATCTATGATTGGTTGTCTTATGTACTTAACTGCATCAAGACCTGACATCATGTTTGCTGTTTGCTTGTGTGCAAGATTTCAGGTTACACCCAAGGTTTCCCATATGTATGCAGTCAAGAGGATTTTTAGATATCTCAAGCATCAACCAAAGTTAGGATTATGGTATCCTAAGGAGTCACCTTTTCACTTGGAAGCCTTTTCAGATAGTGACTATGCAGGGGATAACTATGATAGAAGATCAACCTCAGGAGGATGTCAATATCTTGGTAGAAGATTAGTCTCCTGGCAATGTAAGAAGCAAACCATTGCTGCAACCTCCTCTACTGAAGCAGAATATGTTGCTGCTGCAAGCTGTTGTGGACAAGTTTTGTGGATGCAAAATCAACTCTTGGATTATGGATTCAATTTCAAAAATACTCCTATCAACATTGATAATGAGAGTACCATCTGCATTGTGAAGAATCCAGTTTATCACTCCAAGACCAAGCATATTCAGAATAGGCATCACTTCATTCGGGATTGTTATGAGCACAGGCTTATAAATGTGGTTAAAGTTCACACAGATGATAATGTAGCTGATCTATTCACTAAGGGATTTGATGTTTCAAGATTCAACCACTTAGTTGTGAGCATTGGGATGATTAACTACTAGGCTACATTTGAGGGGAGGCTTTAGTATTAGTTAGTATACTTTCTATTAGTTCTTAATGAAAGTATTGGTTTTTAGTAGTTTAGTTTAGCCTATATGTTGTATTTGAGGGGAGGCAACATAAGCTATTAGTTAGGAATATAAATATTCATATGAAGGTTCGGTCACCCCGAGTATCTAATTAGCATTTATATAGCTCGTAGGCTTATATATATTTATTTAGCATTATTAGTAATATTAGTATTATCTTAGTCGTATTTATATTTGTGGAGTGGGTCGGGGCTTTCCCCACTGTCAGCTCACTCCACAGCCCACTATGGGCACCAAATAGTAGTAAGTATATAAACCCCTTCCCACACATGGGAAGGGTGGAACTCTTGTAACATTTCACATAGTAATCTAACTTTCCAGGTTTTCTCTCAACAAGAGTCTCCCTCTCTCTCTCTAACTTCTCTCTAAACTCAACCATGGATCTTATCTTCCATGAACCAAGACCACCCGAATCAACCACACAATCAAGATGGTTATTCCCTACAATTGGTATCAAGAGCCATGGTTAGATCCGGTTTGATTGTGTGTGTCGGTCTTAATTTATTCTTTATGTATGGTTCGAACATTTTTTTTTTGTCTAACTGCTTGCATCTTATTTTTGTTCAAATCATTTCATATTGTTCAATAATTTGAATCTTGGGCCTTAGTGTTTTTGGTTGAGTCAAGCCCATTCGTTTGGTTGATATAGCAGCAGATGGTTTCTTTTTTTTTGGTTTGTGGTTCATTTATTAGTGCCATCAAGTGAATTAATCTCATGTATTCTTGTTGTGTCCATACATGTGATTTTGATTTATGTAGTAGCTGCGTGCTTCTCTTTTGAGTTGGCTAAAACAGCAGATTGGTTTTTGGGTTTTGGTTGTTCAAGCAACAAATCACACTCTTGGTTTGTACACTTGTGTAGTTGGGCTTGATGTTCACTGTGGTGTTACACTTGCTACTCATTTTTACACATAACACAAACTCGTATTTTTTATATCCACTTCCTTATGTTGAATCTGCTTATGCAGTTTGTGCTTTCACAAACTTGTATCTTGAATCAGTAATGGTTGTTCTTAGTAGTGGGTTGCTGCCAAGTAATGATAATTATTCTTGAATGCGGTTTGTTATGAAAGAGAAAAACACAGATCCGGTATTTAAGGAAAGTACGAAAGTGACAGCTTTGACCGGTCAAAGTTGCAATTTGTTTCCGATGCGGTTTGTCTACTGAGTCCTGGACTCGGTTTGTCTGTTTAACCACGAACTCGGTTTGTCTGTACAATCACGAACGCGGTTTGTCTATAAAATCACGAACTCGGTTTGTCCATATAGTCATGAACTCGGTTTGTCCATTTACTCACGAACTCGGTTTGTGTTCTTACTTGTATGCGGCTTGTCTACTCAAGACCAACCACTGACTCTAGTTGACCTCAGGTTTTCATATCATCATCAGTCCATATCTATGAGCCAAGCAAGGACCAAGAAGTAGGAGATGAAGAACAGAAACCTCAACAACAAATCCAAACAACAACAACTTCAATAATTCATAACAACAACTCCATTTTTATCCTCAATCCCAACCCCTCAAAATCACAGTGACTCGAGTCAAAACGAATAAGGAAATACGGATCTCAGATGTATTAAATTCGTGTATAAATCTTTACATTCCTTAAGAGTTTAATTACTACTCATCATAAATCCTAACTCATATTAGTGGCCATACAAAAACATACAGAATCTCAGATTCTTTGTTCACTTGTTTCCAATCTTTACAAGATCTCATTCGTGTGAACAGGTCATCATCATTGATTTAATTGTCGAAGTTTTTATCTTCAGGACTTAATATCCGAAACATAAAAAGATAAGAATATAACAAATCTGTTATTTCTTTTTCTTTAGTTCGTTCAAATCAATATCAACAACAAACAATAACATTAAAACCTACCTGAGACCTTTAATTAAAGATCTTGAAGCTACAAACTTCTTGTACTCTTCAACTGTGATAATAAAAAGGAAAGAAGGATGTTTATATGTTGTGTTCGCGTGTTGAGATGGAGTTTAGATGCGATAAAGGAGATGAGTTGACTGAGCTTTTTAATCGATTGTGAAGAGATGAGATCTGTGATGTGGTTATGGTAATGATAAGAATTAGGTGAGAGGCAGTTGAAGAGGTGATGGGGGCGGAATGTTTGATGTGGGTGATTAGGTTTAAGTTTTATGATAAGAGTAATATTAATACCCGTAATTTTAGGGTGTGTATATATTTTGGATCGGGTATGATGGTTATCTTGGGCCCGGTGTTATATTTGTCAGACTATACTACGTAAGGGACTGGACTTATTCATGGGATTAATGGACTGGTTTCATAGTATGGATGATGGGCCGAGTTTAGTTGGTTGGACTGGGCTCAAAATGATTACTGAATCCGAAAATAATTGGAAATGTATTGGGCTGAAATCTAACACCAAATGTATTTTAATACATTGAGTGCACTATGGTATTTTATTTGGCAAAAAGAGTGGAGTTGGCTTACGTTGGCTTGGGTTAACTTTGAGCTTGAACAAGTTGGACTAAAGGAATGATATTTCGGTCAGTATTCTCACGAGGATACACTTATCACGGCTGGCTATTTGGGTTTATGAATGTCAACGTGATTACAGAATTGTGGATTTGGATGCATTGTCTTATTGGTGCCTACGATTAGAGTGAGCCTGCAATTTGATCTCTGCGATTTGAGTTACAATTGACTAATTGTGATTTGGTAAATTGCAAATTGACAAGTTGCTACTTGACTTGTTGCGACTTGACTGATTGCGACTTGACCAGTTGCAATTTGACGTTGCGAGTCGACACTTGCGATTTGACTAATTGCAATTTGGTTGATTGCAATCTAACTTGTTGCAACTTGACAATATGTGACTTGACTTGTTGCAATTTGATCAAGTTATGATTTGACTTCTGTGACTTGAATTTCGAAGATTGGTATTGCACCTCACTCTTGGTTGTTCTTGTTGATTTCACGGTTTCTCTTGTAGATTTTAGAAAATCCCGAAAAAGATTCGATTTCTCGGTTTAAATCTCAAGAGTTGTAAAATCCCGTGAAATTAATTTTGGACAAGTAGGCTGGACTTGGATTTAGACAAAATAAAACTTACGGGGTTTGACTAATTTTTCGGGAAAAGTTTGTGCTACGAGATCGGTAGGATTTGGGAAATTATGGTAGCTTGGTTGGTTTGTTAATTCACGGGTTGGTGTACTTAGTGTTACAAACATCTCGGGGTGGATGGATGCACGATGTTTGATGACCCTTGCTCAAGCGTATTTAAGGTGATTAGACCTGGATGTTCAAGAAGTGGATATATACAATAAAGGATGGAAGGTTGGGTATATATCACTACCTATATTTAAAGGAGTTACGTTGTTGTGCTCAATATAGGTTCTAAATCACAATTTGCAATTTAAGGTGATTAGACTTGGATGTTCACGAAGTGGATATATACAATTAAGGATGGAAGGTTGGGTATGTATCACTACCTATATTTAAAGGAGTT
Organism: Artemisia tridentata subsp. tridentata; assembly: GCA_021014915.2. Lineage (NCBI taxonomy): Eukaryota > Viridiplantae > Streptophyta > Magnoliopsida > Asterales > Asteraceae > Artemisia > Artemisia tridentata. The sequence continues at coordinate 368,481,196 of CP139505.1, forward strand.
ACGTTGTTGTGCTCAATATAGGTTCTAAATCATAATTTAGTGCAAGTTTAAGTCGCGGACTTGTTCTTTATCAAGCTTCATCAAGTGATTGTTGTTTCTCAAGCTTCTAATGAGATTGTTGTTCAAGATCTTCTCAAGAGGTAGTCAGGCTTAAAGACAAGAGGTGATTTGTTTGGAGACATGTTTTAACCTTTTACTCACTTTAAGGTCATATGCATTTCATCAAGCGGTTTTGGCATATTACGAGCTTCAATGATTTGTTAATCTACTAAACCATTGATGATGAGGAAAGCAAGGGGTTACTACAAGAGAGTCTTAATCACCATCTTAGTTGCAGTAGTTTCATTTGTCTCTTTCCATGATTTGTGCCTGACAAATTCACAAACATCACGGACTCTCAGCTTTGGCAAAAAGGTCATTTCATGTCCTTTTTGAGGGGGAGAATTATCGCAAGTTTCCTAGAAGTTCCGTCTCCAACGATTTGAATCTTAGCAGTTTCGGTTACAGCGGGTCAGATCGTAGCGATTCAGGATTCAGTGGTTCAGTCTACAGCAGTTTGATACTTACTGTTGTGCAGTTAGTTCTTGAATTTATTTCTCAGATACATCTCAAGAACTGTAAAATCCTGTACACAGTACGACAACTATTCCACATCCAAGTAGCTGGGTCAGACAGCTTTGTTTGATAGGACTGACTATGAGTCATGGGCACTTCTAAGAATTAGCGCATGTTTCTTCTCTTTTTGGCTAGTCAACAGCACAAGATGATCACGAAGTTAATCAGGTATTCTTTATTTGTGATTGAAGTTGAATTTCACGAAGGCGTCTACTTATGTTATCTTGAAGTCGGGGTTGGTTGGATGCATGACCTTCATTGATAACTTGCTCGTGCTTAAAATTTTAAGTTGAAGACTTGGGTTATCTAGTTACCAGCAGTCGGGGTAACTATCACTTAAGAGTCATGGGAGTACTCAGTGTCACACGTCAATGACGATGTCGATAATCGCAAGAGGTGTTAATGTCTCATACTTTGGTTGGGTATTGAGCTCTTAGAGATTTGCTTGGAGCATTAATTCTCTACACCGTTCTTCCAACATTAGTGCAAGCTTAAGTAACAAATTTGGGGACTTCTACTTCAGTTTTTTCAGTATTGGTATATCGGGTTTTCTTCATCGAGTGGTCACTAATCTATGTACAAGGTTGGTTAGTTGGCCAAAGGTTTTAAAAGTTGTGATGTGATCTGTAATCTTCACAAGATATTCTTTACCCAAACTGATGTTCACCTAAAATCTAAATCAGTCATGCCACACTCAATCTGTTACTGCCTCACGGTTTCTTCTTGATTTTGTAAAATCCCGAGAAAGAACTTATTTCTCGGTTTAAATCATAGATTTGTAAAATCCCGTGATGATGGACTATGCGCTCTTAACCATGATCGGGTTTAAAACCATTATCAAAGTTCAGTTAACACATCATGAAGGACTTGATCGGGGCATTTTAACGACCACAAGGTGACTACGGCGTGAATTCATTATTATTTATTTGAGGCTGAAGTGAAATTTCATGGGTGCGTGTACTTAGTATCTGAAGATATCGGGGAGGTTGGATGAAGATTCTTCGAGATCCTTGTTCGAGCTTTCAATACATTGATGAGGACTTGGATATCTAGTTATTTTTCTTTCTCTCTTTTACAAAATAACTATCACTTTAAGGAGTTACGTTGTAGTGCTCAGTGTCACACGAAGTTGTGGATATCCAAGAGGTGATGTACGTCTTATACTTGATGGTTGGTTGGTTGAAGAGTATAGAGTACTTAGGGATTCAATGTTGCACGAAGTCTCTACACCGCTCTTTGTCACGCATTAGTACAAGTTTAAGTCACAAGTTCGGGTTATATTACTTCAGTATCAAGTTCATCATATTGGGTTCTCTCCATCAGTGGTCACGACATCAAGCCGACAGAATGATAATGGGGTTGGTAACGAGTTAGATGAGAGAAGAAGTAAAGAGAGAGAAATGACGTCTGTACACTTCAGTGCAGGCCTCGCTCTTCAACATAATGACGTCTGTACAAGTCAGTGCAGGCCTCGTTCTTCATCATACGACGTCTGTACACATCCGTTCAGGCCTCGTTCTTCAAAGAAAAGAAAAGTGTACGCTTGAGTGCATTTTATCTTCAAAAGAAGAGGAATCTTCTTGTTTATGGCCATTCTCATCAACATGTTTCATGCTCTTTCCGTGCTTATTCAGTCTTCAAGTGGATCGGCGCACATTGGAGTATATTCTTATTCACTTGTTCAACCAAAAATTGCAGTTAACAGGCATATGCAATTTTTGAGGGGGGGAAAGGGTGAATAAACAACATGTCAGTCTTCAAGAACCGTCAAGTTGAGCTACTTACAGTTGATGGTATTAATATTCACTTGTTCAATCATCAAAAATTGCAGTTGGCAGGCATATGCAATTTTTGAGGGGGGGGGGGGGAAAGGGTGAATATTATTCTACATGTTGAGTGATGATTGAGAAATGGTCATATGACTCCTGAATACGTCAGTTCAGGAGTCGTGCAAACCATGTTTCTCCAACACTACTTCTTCCGTCTATCAAGGTGTTGAAGAACATGGTCATGGAATGCTAATCTACATAGTCTCACGGGCTGGTTCATTCAGTAACAAAGGGTTTCTAGTCAATGCTTCATGTATACGTCATTAGGCTACATGTACACATCATGATGATGATTCCGATTAATCGTAACCATCATGGGGGAGAGAAATGTGTACACCAAGGACGCACAACAGGTTCACGTGATCGGGCTTAATCATATATTCCGGTGTTGAGAACCGCAGAGATGATCAGTGGTTCAACTTGTTACCTTGGTATTTACGTTTCACTGTTACGTCATGGGCTGATTAATCGTAACCATCAGGGGAGAGAGAATGTGTACATCAAGGACGCACAACAGGTTCACGTGATCAGGGCTTAATATCCAAGGATGGATACATACTATATATGATCAGTGGTTCAACTTGTTACTTTGGTGTTACACTTAAGACTGAAGAAGGTCGAGTCGTCAGTCTACTCTTCATTCTCTGTTGGGTGTTATCATCTCATGTGTATGCTGCGGGCTGATGGGTTATATGTAAGGTTACTGGAAGGCATTGGGTGAGATGAAGATGATTGGTATTGTGTTCCTCCATATTGGGCAATCTTGAAGAAGGTCGAGTCTACAGTCTTCTCTACATTCAAAAATGTTGAGCTCTTTTCTTACAACTTGATATTTAACTTAATCCCATGACAGTTCTTGTTTGATGAGTTGTGGAGTTAAGTTAGGTTCAAGTTGTTCTGTAGTTTAAGGTTAGGTCCAACTTGATTTTAACCTAATCTCATGACAGTTCTTGTTTGATGAGTTGTGAGGTTAAGCTGAAATCAAGTTGTTATTGGGCTTAAATTTGTGGTTTAGTTTAACCTCATGACAGTTCTTGTTTGATGAGTTGTGGGGTTAAGCTAGATTTCAGTTGAGGCTCAACTTAAACTACTGAAAAGATGCCTAAGGTTTTTGACGGCGTCACTCTAGGACGGGAGTGTTAGAAGATTAAAGACGGCATGCATTTGGTTATCAAAAGACTTCTTCATATTTCGGGCGTTCATCCAAAGTCTTCTTCTTCTTCCTATTATGGGTGTTCATCAGAAAGGTTGTCAGATTGGGGGAGAGCACTAATTAGGGGAGAGTGAAAAGCCAGAATCATTCCCTGATTGAAAGTGCTCACATTGCTCTTCAGCAAGTCAAGTGATGAATGCGAAGAAGATTCAGAATGCTGAGGAGTAATGGTTTCTGGTTCGTATCCTTGTACATATATACTTATTCATATTTTATACCATCTTGTAAATAGATATATAGATATCCTGCAAATTGTAAATAGAGAAACGTAAAATCAGAAAAACCATAAAAATTGAAAAAATAGAAAATACCAAAAATAGTTTCACCTAGGCATGTCTTCTGTTTATCGATAACATTTACGGACTTAGAAATGTCATTCAATAATGGCACGGGTCTTTAAATGAAGCTCGAGCAGAAGTTAAAATGGATTGTTAAAACATGTCTAAATGGCTTGCTATTACTTTAGATAGCAACCCGCGCTTCACAATGGGGAAAGCACGTCGCCAAAAAGACGGCTGTTCCTCCAACTGGGTGATGTTCACCTGGGCATGGATTACTTTATATCCATGTTTCTTCGATCTGATGTACGTTTCAGTGCATCATTTCTTGAAAAAGAAGAGAAGTCTTCTTTGCATACAAATAGTTTTCATTCTATGATTCTTCTGAAAATTATTTGTGAGACACTTGGTGAATATGTGTTGTATGAAATTTGTTTATACTTGGATTATGCATAAAATTTGTCACTCAATCAACGACTACAAAACCTCATGACAGTTCTTGTTTGATGAGTTGTGGGGTTAAGCTTGATTTTAGTTGAGGTTCAACTAGAATACGGGTCATTGATTGAGGGGGAGAGTGAATTCAAATTTTATATCATCAAACGGGTTTCTTGATTAATACATGACTCTTAGAAAAGGTTTTGCAGTTAATGGGGTATTAGTTGAAGAGGATATTGCTTAAATATATCAAATGACCAAGTGTGTTAGTTGCTAGAAAGTTTAGGACATTATGTGCAATTTGCTTGTAGTATCCTAGCTTCATATAACTAGAAGGTTCATTTGTATCTCTTTGGAATCCTCGTTTAATTCCCTAGATACATTAAGACTCAAAATCTGAAAGAAGTTAGAAAACCCGATGTGTTTGATGTTCTTGAATGCTCCACTGACATTTGTATGAACTAAGTGAATGAGTTTCAAATGTTGTTTGTCTCTGCTGCTTAATTGTTGTTGATATTGTGCATATGTTCTCAGGATTCGCTTAGGTAGATTGCTATTATGTTAGAATCATGTTCCTAAGGTCCTGAATTAAATGTTGAAATCTGTGTGAATTGCCATGTTCATGATTGCTTATTGCTCTTCATGCTAGATAGTGGTTTGACGTAGTTCCTGATTGGGGTTTGATTATAAGATGAACTTGGTATTATAATGTGGCAAGCTGCTGAAGGGTAGCTATTTAGGAATAGTGTATCTGTATGTATGTATATCTGTGTTGATATTCTTATGCAGATTCCATAGCCAAAATGAATGTACCAGTTCCCATTCTAACCATTTGATCAGACGATCAAACTCTATTGATTGGCTCGAAATTCACCTCAACAACAACTTCAGCAACAACAACAACAACACCTTCACCTCCACCACCATCAATTCAACAAAGAAGTACTTACTCAGATCTCGCCAAGTGGGGATCGACAATACTTGAGAAGATTTGTTGGTGGATGGATAATTGATGTTGACTGACTCACTCAGAAAAGCGGGTGATTACATCATCTGCGCAAAAAGGTCAATATCATTTGTGTCATAATTGTCGAATTGTGCAAAATAAGCAGTGAATCTCCCTCTTAGATTAAGGGGGAGCATAGTATGTTCCATTATCAGAATATATTAAATCGGACACATTTTCTCCCACATTTTTCCAACTTATTTAAATCAATTGGGATCACAAATCTCAAATGGTTTGAAATTTTTGATCGGGGGAGAGAATGTGATTTAAATATGAAATCTGATAAAATGTGATGATTTGAACATATATGTAAGCTCTCCCGTATGTGCTAAACTCTTTTGTATACCAATGCACTTATTGAGGGGGAGCAAAGGATTTGGCATGCATCTCATGTGAGCAAGGCTCAGACTTCACCAATGAATTGACGAAACTTGAACTGTCATCAATCGAAAGGATACGTCTTGGCCGGGTAATAATTTCAAGCTGGTCTAACCAGTGATGTAAGCGTGTCTCGAAAAAGACGTATCTGAGTAGAGTGTACCATTTCGAGAAACCTTCTGTGGACTTGACCAGGCCGGGTAATAATTTCAAGCTAGTCTAACTAGTGATGTAAGCGTGTCTCGAATCGGTCATGTTCACTGAAAGTGGATCAATTCAAAAAGTGCGAGCTCTACCTAACATGTGCAAATTTATAAAACTATCACTCGAGCACATGTTGAGGGGGAGCATTTTAAAAATATAAAACTCTCAAGTGTTTGCAAAAATGTGTTTCAGAATCATGAACACTTTGAGAGATTTTTCAATGATTTGGTTTATGGCAATCGTGGAAGTACACCAAAGACCGACCATTTTAATTAATGCATGGAGTTATAAGGATGGTTAGGTTAGGCTCAAGTTCCCATGATCCCGCCAGAGCCGGAGGGATCTACCCAGGGACAATCCACTAGTTAGTGTAGAAGTCCTTAGGTATGATTAAAAAGGAGAAAAGTGAATGAGGGAAAAGTGCCGACTGAGATGGAGCTAGTACTGGAACAAACCCAACAAGGTACTAGTAAGGAAGTCTCGGTAAGCACTGAAGGGGTTGAAGAATGAAAAAGAATTGTAAAGATAAAGGGTGAAAAGAAATAGCCCTCCTTACAACTTAGGCAGAAACCGGGTCAATACATATGCTGTCAGAATCACTTAGTTGATTGCTGGCATTGAAGACAAAGTATCATGGACCCAGTGATACGCTGCACAACCCTCCCTAGCCACTCAAGGTCCCTCAAAGGATCCTTGTTTCAATTGTCACGGAGTTCAATACATTCCTATCGTCTCTCTCACTCCGAGTTAGATGATATTGAATAGGTGGCAGTTCTCTCCAGCCTCCGCTCACTAAATCAAAACGCACTATCGAGTCTAGAGCCACGAGATGCATAATAAGATCTCATAGGAACACGAATTATTTCTACACTGGGTGTTCAACATTAAGGACACCAGTTGTAAACTTAAGAGTCCTACGCAGGTCTTAGCAATCTGCCAGAACATTTATGAGGGAATTTACAAATGTAATTCTTAATGATTGAATGGAAATTCCTGCCAGGGTCAACATCAAGCAGCCCTGAAAGCAGGTCACTTCGGTAATTCTTTATGGATTACGCTTAGTGGTCTCGGCGGTTGCTAACGGTCTACAGTCGTGGAGTGATCTCCAGCGACTCTCCTAATCGTTGATGTGCTACGGTTCGATCTTAAAAAGCCCTCTGTGGGTTTTCGATTAGGAACGGTCTTGGTAAGGATTAGAGAGAGTTTTCACACTATGCTGTTAACAATCTCGAAGTCCAAACCTGTAAGTACCGGTCGATTTGTTGCTAACTGTCTTATGCAGGAACTTCTGGCGGTTGTAGTTGTGGAATGCTGTAGCTGGTTGCTGTTGTAGCTGGTTGCAGAAAAGATGCCAATCCTCCACCACATGCTCACACTACATCATCATTGTTATTCAACAAAGTCATGATCAACCAAAAGACCTTCAACACGGCTTCTGCTAACTCTGATGCTAAAGATCATGACACCAAACAGTGTGAGCATGTCGGCTCAAAGAATATCACATCACAAGGAAACATACTGCTGAAAGATGACTTGGAAACAAATGTTGGATGATAAAGTCGAAGAATATTCAAAGATCATCCAAGACGATCAAACGGTCATCAAACGAACACTGTTGAATGCACAAAGTTTCAAGACATTGAAGAATCAAAGACTACGAGCTATGAAGACATGATCAGAAGACAAAATGCTAGAATTCAAGTTATTATTTCCGGGGTGACCTCCCTTAGGGGGAGATTGTTAGGAATATAAATATTCATATGAAGGTTCGGTCACCCCGAGTATCTAATTAGCATTTATATAGCTCGTAGGCTTATATATATTTATTTAGCATTATTAGTAATATTAGTATTATCTTAGTCGTATTTATATTTGTGGAGTGGGTCGGGGCTTTCCCCACTGTCAGCTCACTCCACAGCCCACTAGGGGCACCAAATAGTAGTAAGTATATAAACCCCTTCCCACACATGGGAAGGGTGGAACTCTTGTAACATTTCACATAGTAATCTAACTTTCCAGGTTTTCTCTCAACAAGAGTCTCCCTCTCTCTCTCTAACTTCTCTCTAAACTCAACCATGGATCTTATCTTCCATGAACCAAGACCACCCGAATCAACCACACAATCAAGATGGTTATTCCCTACACAACATAAGCTCTTAGTTAGAACCTAAGCATGAACCTTTTACAAGTTCTTGGTTTTAGTTTGAAGTATTGATTATGGATAAGAAGATGGAACGTACTGCTTTGTTGCTTAAAGTACTGCCTCAGCAACGTACTGCTTCAACGTACTGCTTACGTGGACGTACTATTCCAACGGTCAAAAATTGTGGGGCTACGGTTAATTAATTCCTTACGGCGGAGATAATAAGTTAATCCAAACGGTAACTTTATTATTATGAGTTTGATTTATTTCCATCCTATTTAAAGAAACTCACACCTATTTCCCCGCCTTTTACCGTATTTGAGATCCCTCATTCGCTTTTACACCACAATCTTTTTATCGAAACACACACTCAAAGCGAATTCTTCTCTATCACTCATCATGGCTAATCGACTCACTGTTAGCAAACACAATATGATCGCTAATTTGGACAAGACAAGGGATAATGTTGATTTTCATGCGATCATTGATTTCTTAACTGGGTCTTCCATCAACTACTCTATTTTAGTTGACCCTGATGTTATTGGTCCCTGGATGCAAGAATTTTGGGATACTGCAACGATTGAAGATGATTCGTTGATTAGGGCTACGGTTGCTGGACGAACTATTCGGATTTCTGAAGCCACGATTAGGGATGTGTTGATGTTTAATGATGAAGGGGGGGCTGTTCGTTTTGAAAAATAAGTGCTTTGGGACACTTTAAGTGATATAGGTTATGAAGGCGATCTGACGAAACTTACTTTTCAAAAGCCTTTGTTTTGTTCTCATTGGAAGTACCTCATTCACGTTCTACTTCATTGTTTGAGTCCCAAGAGTACTTCTTTTGATCAATTTGGTCAAAATATTGCATCTGCATTAGTGGGTTTGGCTACCGATCAGAGATTCAACTTTTCAAGACTAATTCTGGATGGTATGCTTACACATATTGCTAATGGTTCACCATTCTTGATGTATCCAAGGTTTGTTCAGTTATTCTTGAACAATCAACTTGAGGATCTCCCTAAACCTCAAAGTTTTTTACCCACTGTCAAACTTCCATCAAAGGTGTTTACTTTTCTATCTAAACAAAGTGTTAAGTTTTCTGGAACCAACACACCTTTGACTGCTCATATATTGGGAGTTGCACAAGTTGTTAGAGATGCAGAGCAAGAGCAAGAGCAAGAAGCAAATTCTGAATCAGCAAGCCAAGCGTCTCCAGTTTCTAGAGAAGTTAGTATTCCTCAACCAACTGCTTCTCAACATACTGCTTCTCCACATTCTGCTACTAGAGAAGATACTGCTCCTATGGACATTCCTACTCATGAGGAGTCAGACCAAGGTATGAATCAACCACCATCTCCTAATGATTATTCTTCCACAAATATGTCTAAACAATTTGAAGAAGAAGAGGCAGAATTGGACAATTATGCTTTAACAAGGGAGTTAAAGAGGCTGAAGAAGGAGAGTGAGGCTCAAGCTGCTAAGATAGTCAAATTAAAGACTAAGTTTCAAAGATTGAAGAGGTATGTTTGGCCACTAGTTCAACACCATAGATTATGGGTAAAGTCTCAGAAGCAGAGTGGTAGGATACCTACGAAGATTTCTAAGTCAAAGAAGAAAAAGTCTAAGAAGCAATCTTCATTTCAATTGGGGAGGAATTTAGAGAATTTGAATGAAGATGCTGGTTTTGAACAAGATGCTGGATTTATGGATGATACTCAGAGGACACCACCTGAAAATATTCCTCAAGATACTGCTGAGAGGAAGAGTGATGAAACAGAGCAAATAAATTTGGAAGAAGCTGCTGTTGAAGTAAAAAGTGCTGATACTGAGGAAATAAACTTGGAAGGAGCTGAAGCTGAAAGTACTGCTCAACAAGGTACTGAGAGGCAATTCACTATTACACCTAGAACCTTAGATTTTGAAGAAGATATTGGTCCTTCAATTCAAGTTCAAGAGGAAGTTGGCCCTTCTAAACCAGCTCAGGAAGAAGATGTTATAGCTCATACTAACAGTGATGATGAAACAATTGCTGACATTATGCTTAATATGTCAAGTCAAAAAGGCATTAGTATTCATGAGGTTGAACAACAACATCATACTTCTTCTCAACCTGCACAAGAGATAGATCCAAAAGATAAAGGCAAAGGGATCTTGGTAGAAAAGAAGAAGAAGAAGATGACATTGGCACAGTTAAGACAAATTCAGATTGCCAAAAATGAGGAAGCAGCTAGAATATTGCAAGCAGAGATAGATGCTGAAGAATCAAGGAAGAGTGTTCAATCAAAAAGGCCAATTAGTAAAGCTAGAGAAAGGAATGATATGATGGCTTATCTGAAAGGTCAAGGATATACAGGTTTAGTTAGATTGACATATACAGAGATGAAGGATCTGTATGATGCTGTTAGAGAAGCTATTCAAAAAGATCTTGCAAGAATTATTTCTTTTGAAGATAAGGAGCTTGAAGATAAAAGAAAGGAAAGAGCTGTTATAAGAAGCTCAAAGAGGAAAAGAATCACTGATGAACAGCCATCAAAGAAGTTCAAGGAAGCTGTTGAATTAAGAACAGACACAGTTGATGAGCTCAGAAATTATCTTAGAGTTGTTGACTTTGAGAATCCAAAATTGAAAGAAGATTCTGATAAGAAGTCCAAGATATCTACTTTTTCAGTTGTAGAATCTAAAGAAGGAGATTATCTGATCTTTCATAGACAAGATGGAAGTTTTAGAGTGTTCAATTCATTATGGGATATACTACATCTGATTGATAGAGATGATATGCTTCAGTTATATCTCCAAGTGCAAACTTATTTTGAGCATATTCCACCACAAGGAGTAGGTTTGATATTGTTAGGAGATCTTACAACAATCTGGGAGACAGAGGAAACAAAGGACAGTACTTTGTGGGAAGATCAAGACAACTGGGAGATTAACAGATGGAGATTCTTTGAGTCAGTTGGAATACATGTTTTGGAGTTAGAAGATGGCACTATGATTCATATGCTAGCAGAACAGAGATATCCACTCACAAGAGATCTGATGATCAGGATGCTAGAGCATGGAATGGAAGTGGAACAAGAGGATGAAGTAGCATTGATGGTCATAAAATTATTCATCAAGTGGACTACTGAATCTGAAGATTAATGCATAACTACTGGTATGGTTTAATTATTATATAAATCTTTTGAAAAATAAGTACTTTCTTCAAAGTACTGCTGGTCAGACAGTACTTTCTCAAAGTACTGCTTGCAGCATAAAACCAGTAAAGTCTTTTGATAAAATTAGTAATTTTTGATAAGTGCAAAAAAAACATTTTGAAGCACAAAGATTAAACAGCAACAAATGGTTTTGAAAGCAACAGCATGGTGTTAGTACTTGTACTACACAACAAATGGTAATCAACTCACCATGTTTAATAAACAAGAAAGAGTTTGACTCATCATGAGGGTACGGCTCTGATGTGATTATCAAATCCGTTTTTAGTTGGCAATTTACTAAAAATTGTATGGTTTTCAACTCACCATATCTATATTAGTGAAGAGTTGGCTAGCCCACAAGATAATGGCTTTGTGGTAAAGGCTGTGGAAAACTATTATATGGTAATTAGTTCACCATGGTAGTGATTGTACTAAAAGAACTAGCTAGTCCAAAAGCAAACGGCTATTTGGTAAAGACTACTCAAATCCGTTGATAGCTGATGATTTGCTAAAAATCATATGGTTATCAATGTACCATGGTTTTTCTTAAATCTAAACATTGGCTACTCCAGAGTTAATGGCTTTGGTAAAGAGACATCAAAATCCATTAAGTTTTCAATGATTCACCTCTCACAGGAGTTAACACACCTGGAAGTGATGAGAATAGTATGAAACTTTTAAGATCTGATGTACATATTGCCAATATGATGCTGTGTTGCTGAAAAGATATGATGCTGAAAAGAATTGTTGCTGATGAAGATTGAAGATACTGATTGCATTGATGATGACAAAACAACAACGAGTCAGATTTCAAAGAAATAACCTTTCCTTGAAGATAAAGTGTTGAAGTTAAAGACATACAAAGGAACTTGAAATCAAGCAAGTAGAATTCAAGTTAGGGGAGGATTGTTGGGCTATGAAATATCAAAGTACTGCTACTCAAGTCAAAGTACTGCTAATTAGTCAAAGTACTGTTGCTCGTTAAAGGACTGCTATGCAAATAGTTTAAGGACTAATGTGTAATTCTAGAATGTTCGTATTAGATTAGAGTTATAATTAGAATTACTTGTCGTTCAAGTATTGTAAACCGACTAGGGTTTTCCTTGTGCCTATAAAAGGATCCCTAGGTTGGCATTAGAGATACGAATATATGCGATTAGTGATATACGATTGTTAGAAGTATTAGAAGTTTAGAGTTTGTTAGTGAATCTGTGTAAGAAAGCAGGTTCAAGGTTTTAATAATATTCAAAGTCGTTTATTAATTCTTCTTAGCTTTGTTGAAGTAGATTCCGCATACTTAGGCAAAGTATATCAGTGTTTCATTATTAATAGTTTTGAATTCATTCAAAGTTGTTAAACCGTAGACAAGCTACAAGTTAGTTTGGTCAGAGTATATCGATCCAACATGTGGTATCAGAGCCTGGGGAGCTCGTTACCTAGGGATTTAACAAGGTTTATTGGTGTCGAATGAATAGCAGATTTGAAGACAATATTTATTGTCGACTGGAGCAGACGTGATGAAGGTACGATAATTGTTTTTATTTTTTTTAAGGGTATCGATTTGGTTGTTACTGTGATTGATAAAGTTAAAGATGTGGGACTGCGAATATTATATTAGAGAAGCTGTTTTGCCGAAGTTACGGTTTGTTTTTTTTTTAAAAAGTTTGAGGTAATCGGTTAGGAATGAGGGTCAGTGTTGTCGGCTATTGCATGTGCGTGGTGACAAAGATATTTAACGAAGTTTAATAAATGATTTTCGAATATCAATTCATTAAGTGGTGATTCAATTTAACCTCGTACTTCTTTGTTCTCAATTGATTGGTAGCACATGGATCAGGATTAAATTAGTTTTGTTGTCTTCTGCATGAAGTTTATAGTTGACGATTTATGCCAGATGTTGGTATGGTCCAAGAATTTAATGACACCTCGTACTGTCTTTAAATTGTTTAAGTGATAATGGGTCGGTGAGAATTAATGAAGATTGGCTGCTTCTCGTTTTTTTTTTTATCTGATTGGTCGATTGATGGGAATGGTCCAAAGAAAGGTCTGTGATACATTGGAAAAGATTTTTGCTGATGTGCAAGTGGAAAAGTAAGGTACTGCTCGTATACTTCAAAGTACTGCTGTGACGAAAGTACTGCTGTTTGTTTCAAAGTACTGCTCCATTGATTTAAAGTACTGCTCAAAGAACATACTGCTGCTACAACGTACTGCTCAATCTATGTTCAACGTACTGTTGCTTCAAGGTACTGCTTCCCAAAGTACTGTTAGTCTAAAGTACTGCTGCTCGTCCAACGTACTGCTCCAAGGTACTGTTATATTCCAAGTACTGTTGTGTTTGAATGATTTATGGAGACACATAAAGAGTTTTATGGTTCAATATATATGCATGATTTACGAGCAGTGAGGGGAAGTACATATGATTGATTAGAGATGGTATTACACACACAGGTTATTAGTTTCACACACACAAGTTGGTTTTTGTTCTTGAAAGATTAAAGGCTCGTTGGGGATTATTTGAAGAAGACGATTGGATATTATCTATTTGATGTTGTAGTTGAGTTTCACAGGTGCGCGTTCTTATGTTTGTGTTATTGCGGTGACAAAGACTTGGTAAATCTAGCAAGGATGTGTGATCTACAAATTATGGTGCGTAATGCTCACATTTGCTATCACTTTAAGGAGTTACGTTGTAGTGCTCAGTGTCTCATATTAGTTGAGGATTTATCAAGAGGTCCTAGTAGCCTACTTCTAAGATAAGTTTGGAGTCACAAAGAGACGTGGATAGTGCAAGATATAAGACGAAGGTTTGGGAAATTCAACTTCTTCATCAAGTTCGTTATATTTGGTTTTCTTCACAAGTGATCATTACAAGGAGCTTACAGAATTGAAGATTCAAGAGATGGTAAACATATTAGTTTCAGGGGAAGCTTATTGTTTAATTGTTTAACCATCTACATGCACCACTCAAGGGGAAGTGTTTGATTCTTACTACCGTTGTTCATTATTACTACTGCTAGTTGGAGTTTTCTACTGTTTTGGATTCATTTTTAGTAAGCATTTTGGTGTTCTTCATGGAGGGCAATTTGAAACATTGGAAGGCTTTGATTAGAAGTGTGGTACTGGTTAATGGTGGTCAAGATCGTATTTACATACATTCCCTATTTGTTGATAACAAAAAGGGGAAGAGATGTTAGAAGAGATGTTAGAAGAGATTTGGAGTGGTATGGCATGACTTAAGGGGAAGACAAGATTGTTTCATTCATGGCGAGATTTAATTATCTCAACTTCTCTACTTCGTCTAGGGAAGTTCGTACAAGAATGTCTTTGTTTTGTCATCATCAAATAGGGGAAGATTGTTGGGTTTTATTGATTTGATGATACAAAACAAGAAGAATGAAACTTGAAGGACTTAATGTGACAAGAAGGGAAACTACAAAAAGATGGAGAATTTTGAAGATTCTAGAAGATTTACTTAAAAGATTTAGTTTCCTTATTGTATTATGATTGTCTTTATTGTAAACCCTAATCCCTCTAGTATATAAAGAGGACATGGGTCATTAGTTTTAGACGTGCACAAACTACAAGATGTAGTCGATTAGAGGTGTGTGTTTGTGTAACCTAGACGTAAGTTATAAACGTCTAGGGTTAGAGTTTTATTTAGTTAGTTAGTTAGTTCAGCCTCAAGGTCGAGTCCTTGATCCCTGTTACAAGGCGTGTAACATGTTCTACCTTGATCAAGTAGAATTGGGGCTGTAGATGATTATTAGTGTTAGTATTAGAGATCACAAAGTAAAAACCTTGTTCAATAATAAAGATGTTTTACTTATTCCGCTGTGCATGATTGTTGTCTTTGTTATTGTTTAACCCTAGTGCTCTAAACGGTCCAAGGAGTTTAACAAACTCCACTGAAAAAAATTTCCAATCCCAATGCATACAATCAATACTCCCGAGCATTCCCGGGAGTCCACGTTCTTTTTCGTGCAATGCATATAGTTTTTCAACATCCGTTGAAGTGGGCTTTCTAAAATACCTTTCAACGTATAAAATATGTATGCATTTAGTAAAGTTCTCTAAACATTGTCGTGAACAACGTTCACCAATTTGCAAGTATTCATCAAACGCATCAGGCGCAGTGCCGTACGCCAATTGGCGGATGGCGGATGTGCACTTCAAAAGAGGACCAATACTTAAACGACCGGTAGCATCGTAACGTTGTCTAAAAAAATTAAAGTATTCGGGAATAGGTCGAACATCATAGCTTAAGATATCGTTGACTATTTTATTAAAAAGTGTAGGACTCATACGATACCTTCGCCTAAACTTCTCTTCCGTATACTTAGGTGGAGTGTCACCTTCGTCAAAATAGTCGTCGATTAAACGTTGTTCCGCCTCTTCTCGATCACGTGGTATGTATTGCCTCGTCCTCTTAATACCCGATCCCGATCCACCGACTTCTTGATCACAGAAACTTAGAAATTGTTCATACGCCGTATAAGCCTGGATATATCGATCCATAGTTGAAAGAAAATTAAGTATTATTGAAGTAGAGATTAAATTGGAAGAGTTTGTGATAATTGATAGAATAAAAGAGGAATTTATACAAATTTTTGGTGTTAAACTTTTGCAAATTCGTGCATTTTGGCTATATAGCCGTTACACACATTCACAAAAAAACACAAACTAGTCGTTGCTTAAAAAAAAAAAAAAACCGGTGTGGGCTGGTGAATACGGCGCGAGCCTCCTTGGCGCCACTCTCGTAGTGGTGCGCCATTCTTCATTTTGGGCTGGTGGGTTTGGCGCCACCCAAAACGCGACGACACCCCAGCTCTCAGGCACTCAGGCAGGGCCCAAAATCACTATGCAAGCGAGACGTGTAGATCTAACCGTGTAAAATTTTCATTGATTAAAGATAGTAGTTCCAACTTAATCAATTGCAATTGTTTCATTAGATGCCTTCTATATCTTTAGATATATCGAATCCTGCTGTTCAAAAATAAAATACATTTCCCCCTCAATAAATATGATCCTTTTATTAATAGTTTGTAGTAGACCATAAATATAAAATGTGGAAGTCAAGTTGTTAGAGCTTAACGCATATGCAAGATGCTAACATTTTATAATTGCTAGATCCACATGTGACATATTTCTTGTCTTAGTGTAAATTTTTCAATGATCGGGTATCAACTTGACATTAGAAGAAAGAATGTAAATCAATTATTTAAAGATGGTCGAAGATGACTAGATAAACAATGAAGTCTACTATAAATTGTTAAAAAAGAAACTATTATCTTTTCTCTATATTATTGTATGCAATAACGTGTTGTGATTGATTAATGTGTTAACATGCAAATAGAGGGGTTTTAAACATAGATCAACATGTGACATATTTTTTGTCTTGGTTATTGTTATCTGTTTTATTTTTCGATAAAGTTGTACAATATTCTGTATATGTGATATTATTTACTTTATTTGAAAGTCATTTGAGACCGTAAGTTCTAATTTTTTTTACTTAGCTAGTAAGTCTAAGTTCGTTAAAGTGATGAAAAAACATAAATTACATAACTATAAGTTGCATGAGTAACCGCAGTGTATATTTAATCTAAACATCTTTTTTTATCATAACAAAATGTGATATTCTTTGCTTTTTTTGCAATTCATTTGAGACCGTAAAGTCTAATTATTTTACATAGCTTGAAAGCATAAGTTCGTTAAAGTAATGAAAAAAAAATGTAAATTACCTAACTATATGTTGCATGAGTAATCAAAGACTATATTTTATCTAGAACATCTTTTTTAAGACCATAATACTTTGACCTATTTGTAGGCAGTTTCAAACTCGTAATTAAGACCATAATAACTTGGTCTTGTAACCACTATGGCTATGATGGAGGAACATTATGAGGAGATTAATTGGCCGATTAATTCTCATAATTCCATTGACTAAGAGTGATTCAATCCTATAAATAGGATACTCATATGCATCGAAGAACACACGAAACATAAATACTTGAAAGCAAATAGGTTTTTGATTTGTGCAAAAAACAAGAACACTACTTGGTCTTATCCCATAGAGATATTCGTGTAACTCAGGCATAGGGTCGAATAGTTTCTATTGGAAAGTGATAACACGATTTCAAGTAATATCCGGTACCATTGATTATCTTCACCCTGCTGGGAATTGATCTAAAGAAACCAACAATCAATAGAAACTATTTAGTGATAATCAATGGCTGCTGCTATGAGGCAAATGGCTGCTAACTTTTCCAAATTGGAAAAGTTTGAAAGTGTCGATTTCAGAAGATGGCAAAAGAAGATGCACTTCTTGTTGTCAAGCATGAGTGTGGTGTATGTTTTGAGCACTCCTATTCCTGATGATGAGGATGATGCTACTGTGGAAGACATGAGGAAAAGGAGCAAATGGGAGAATGACGACTACATTTGCAGAGGTCTAATCCTCAATGGTATGTCTGGTTCTTTATTTGATATTTATCAAAATGTGAAATATGGTAAAGAACTATGGGATTCCTTGGAAGCCAAATATATGGCTGAGGATGCATCAAGTAAGAAGTTCCTTATAAGTAATATTAACAATTACAAAATGGTCGATTCTAGACCTGTCATGGAACAATGCAATGAACTTCTTAGAATACTTGGTAGATTCACACAACACAAAATGAACATGGATGAGACTATTTCAGTCTCTTGTGTCATTGATAAACTCCCTCCTTCTTGGAAAGATTTCAAGCATATGCTTAAACATAAAAAGGAGGAATTAACTCTTGTTGAGTTGGGCAGTCATTTGCGCATTGAGGAATCACTCAGAGCGTAAGACAGTGACAAGCCAAACAGTAGCAATGCTGCTGGTCCATCAGTTGTCAATATGGTGGAGCATAACAGTTCCACCAGGTACAATGACAACAAGGGTAAACGTAAGCATCAGGATAATACGAAATATTATCTTAACAAGAAGCCAAAAGCAATTTGTTGGAAGTGTGGGAAACCTGGACACTTCAAAAAGGAATGCAAGGGTGTTAAAGTTGGCAAAAAAGCCAACGGATCAAGCACAAGTGGATCAGGGAGTGGTAACACTGATTCTATAAAAGGTCATTGATTTGTTTAATTATAGTATACAAAAGGAATACAAGTGGCGTATGTATTCCCCGGGTCATTTTCCCGACGAAGGTGTGAATGAAATTTTGTGAATTCGGGTCGTGAAACATAAACTAAAAACAAGTAATAAAGCAATTAAAACAAATAAGCAAAGATCAAATAACCAAAAACGTAAAGAAACACGAAAATCGCGCACGCTCGGGCTAATCCCGAGCTTTAAAAGTGAAAACTAAGAAATACTAACCCTATAAATGTAAAACTAATTTTCGTAGGTCCTATTTTATAAAAGAAAATTTTGGAAGAAAGAAAATTATTTTTTTGATTTATATTTTATTTATTATGATTTAAAAACTAAATTTAAAAGAAAAATATATTAAAAATTCTAAATCAAATTGGAAAAATCTGAAAAATTAAAGAAAAGTGCTAAATTATGAACTAATCCTAGGAAAATTCAAATAGAGGCCACTGCTTATTCAAATAAGTAGTTTATAAGCTAACTAAATAAATAAGCAAAGAATAGAAAAGCTAGTTAAAAGAATTAAGAAAGTACCCTTGGGCAGAAAAGACCCAAGGGCACGTTTGGTTAGGAGAGGTGAGTGTGAGGCTTTGGTGTTCAGGAGGTCCAGGGTTCGAATCCCTCACTTTTTTTTGGTAAACTAATTTTTTTTAAAAATTTTTCTTTTTAAAACTGAATAAGCACAATAAAATAAGCTAATTTTATTAAAGCAACTATTTTTGAAAACTAACAATAAGCACAGAAATGGCAATCTAAAGATCAGATCAGAAGTGAATAGCAATTAAGCTAAGGATACTTGAAAAGGTTAAATAAGCTATTAAGCTAATTTTAAGCTAAAAAGTAAACTAAAGAAGCTAAGTACAATCTAATTAAACTAAAGGAAACAGAAAAAGCCAGGTAATGAAACAAATAAGCACTAAAAAGCAAAAAGGCAAACTAAGGCTACTGGTGTGCAGGCTGCATACATGCCAACTGAGGTAATTTCAAACTCAATAAAAAGCTATGAAATGATAAGCAAATACCACAAAATAAAAGATAACTAAAGCTCACACACTAATAAGCAACTTGAACAAATTTCGGATCAGATAAAGCTTATTTAGTGCTTATAACTGTGACATTTCGTAATTTCATGTCACTAATTTTTCTATTTTAATTACCTAACTATTTTATTTTTATTATTTTTTTTTATAATTAACTTCGTCGGAAGTTATCCGCGTACGACATAACACGTTCAATTATTCAACCGACACTAGACTATGTCCAGTCTACACTTTTTATACACTTTAGGTTCCTTACAATTCTATTTTAAAAAGTCACTTTTCACTTTTTCCATTTTTACGTAAACCTTGCACCTTTTACGTCTTACGCGTTCTAAACTTCGTTTTTATGTTCTAACTACATTTAAATCCTCCGATAAACTCACCACTCATCTAAATTACAAAAATATGTCATGAAAACAAATTTTAATATTTTTGGAAGTTTTTATATTTTTACGTTACCCGGTATTGTGTTACGTGTCTTAAAAACCCTACGTTTGAGTACCGGGAGCAACCTAAACTACACAATACACTCTATACTATATTAACTACTAAAAATCTGCATTTTATACTTTTTTACCTTGTTTTGAACGCCTAGTATAACAACCCACCGCAAAACTTGTCCAAAACATTTAAGACAAGTGTATACTAATGTCTTCCACTAATACTTATTACTTCAAGATCTCATCTACCATCATTTTACATGCAATCAAGCTTCAAAAATCTGCTCATTCCTCCCATTTGGACGTGGGTTCTCAAGCTCAAAAACACAAAAATATTGTGTTAATCCTATCAAAGTTAATGCAAGAATGAAGGCCTTGTGGTGTTAGCATTGTTCTTGATTTGTTTCTTCTTCAAAAGCTTGGTTTCTAGAGTTTCTCCAAGAAGTTTTTAAAGGTTTTGAAGATGTACTCAAGGCTGTAAATTCAAGTTTTTCAAAGAAGATTTAAAGTGTTCTTGGTGTCTTGGAAGCTAGAGTTTCTTCTTTGGTGTTCTTGGTCTCTTGGGTTTTCTTGGTTTTCTTGTTGTCATCTTGTTCTTCATCTTTTGTAAGGAACCAACACTCACATTTTCTTTTGTTTCTCTACTGTATTTTCATATAATTTATGTATTTTGTATGTTATATAAGTTCTTGATGCTTGAATATGCTTGGTACATATTAAAAATTACAAGAAAACACTAAAAGACTAGACATGCAACAGTAGTTTCTGATCAGGGGTAAAAACGTAATAAACTGATTTTATCAGTAAACTTTGGACATAAACTAAAAATATGTAGTTTTATATCAATGTCTTGTGGTCGTTTTGACGGGTATTTCATTGGATAACTCATTACAATGATTAAACTAGAAATATTTTCGTGAAACATTTTACATTCTGAGTAACAGATTTGAAACGTATACAAGTCATTTTTTTGTGAATAACCCACTGTTACTCAAAACATAAAAGTTGTAGATAACATCTTAACTTAAACGTGGCCGCAAACGGGGAATTAATTGGACTTGTAGAACTCTAGATATCGCGATTTTCGTGGGACTGTTGTAATATTAGAAACTTCTGAAGTGAATAATATGGGTAAATGGGTAACTTTGCTACTGTATTGTAATTTTTGACTTAGTGGGACCCACAAAACTTGTTAGTACAGATGAATACCTTTACGGGGATATAAAGAACTTAATTTTTCGACTTACGGTTTGCAAGTTACGGAATTTTGAAAGTGAACAAGTTATTAAAATTTCCATCAGCATTAGGATAAAAGTATAAAAATGTTTACATTTTATAAAAATTGGACCTTTAAGTATATTGTTGAACCATCTAATATAATTTGAACCTTTAGACTTAATTTGAACTTTTTGACTAAAATTGAACCCTTTGACTAAAGTGAACCCTTAGACTTAAATTGGACCCTTAATACTTATTTTGGACTTAAGGATGAAAATAAACATAAAACTTGAAGTATTGTAAGAAATACATTTTATACTTGTAAATCATTTTTAAATGCCAAATTAAATCTTGATACTTATTTAAACTTTATGTACCAAGCATAATTGAGATGTAACTTATATAACATATAGTAATGATTGTATCATTATTCTTAGAAGCTAAGACACGCGTATATATTCTAGGTTGCTCGTAAGATTCTTGCGGCTACTTCTTCATTATTTCATTTTGATCGTTCGCTTTGCTATCGGTGAGTTCATAGCCCCACTTTAATTCTTAAACTGTTTATAAACCCATTGGGGGAGATACATGCTAGTTTTACAAACTGAATACAAGTAGTTTTTGGTATGTTGGACCCGATTACATGATTATAGTTTATTGAGTTGCTTTTGCCATTAAAGTCCCTAACATCATGAACCGTTAATTCCGTGGGAAACGCTAATATTATGAATATGCATATTTGGTTTGACAAGCCTGTCCGGATGAGTCGCGCTCATGCTCAACGGGTAGCATAATATTGAGAGATTTTAGGTAAATTGGCAAACTTACCTCCTTAGGGCATATTAAATTACGTCAAGGTTCGGGGTCATGAGCTTGATACTATAATCAGATTACCCGACTTGTATTCGTTACATGTCAATTTATGAACAATACTTGTATTCAACTTATTATTTATTAAACTCTATGGATTCACTCAACCTTTGTGTTGACTTTTTAGCATGTTTATCTCAGGTTCGCAAAGTGTTAAATGCTTAGATGGGCGTGCAAGGACATGGATGGATGGACACGTGTTATTTCACATTCGATGGAACTCAAAAACTTATATTGTGTCTAAATTATGAACCTTTTGGACTCTTGTCCTGTTTAAAACTTTTGGGACTTAAATTCGTTAAACTCTGATTATATCAAATGAGAACTTTGTTTAAAAACATCTTTAAATTATTTTGATGTTTTCTATGATTACAACTTCGATCCACAAATAACACCCAATTAAGTCTTCCGCTGTAAAACATGATTTTTGGGGGTGTTATAGATTGGTACCAGAGCATAAGTTATAGTGAACTAGGTCGTTTTCTTTTAAAAACCTAGACTATAACCTTTAATTTTTCAAAAGTCACGAGTTCCATCATCTTGTCCGATATCCATGCGCGCCTACTTCCTAAATTTCCTATTACTCCATTGAGTATATATCTTTATTATATTAAGGATAATTATAGAAGCACTATAATTATTTCTTAACTTGTCCGATAATCCACGAAAGTATCACTTCTTATGTATGTAAGCTTTTGTGCACTAAACTTCCTTGGTGTATTATATGCTATTCGTGAGCATTGTAAATTTCCATCCGGAAATTTATACACATCTTCAAGTTATATCAGACATTGTAGATGATTACAATGCTCTCTCTTATTTATCAGACATTGTTGTGATTACAATGGTCTCTAAACTCTTTCATAACCGTATCGAAACATGTTGCAGTTTATCAATTTCTATTGGTTGTCTTACTCCCCGTGAACTCATGTTTTCTAAGCATTTCTGCTTACTTTCCGAAACACCACTATTAATACTATGTATATAAAGATTATTCATATACACTTTGTTTACTCTCGACTACTTATCTTTATAAATGTTTTACCGATTCTTATTCTTTATATACTCAGTCTATCGATTCCCCTTGATTATCTCACTATCCACCTCCGAAAATGAATTTGAATATTTGTCCTAAACTTTTGGAACACTACATCACCTCGTAACCCATCACCTAGAAACAAATTAATTAAATTGAACACGACTTTAACCTACCATCTTATAACATTTTTATTCCAAGTGGTGGGATTTATTCAACCCATAATTACCTACTATTTTGCATCGACAGGTTGCGACAACTTCTGTCCGTTGCACTTGCTATTTCACTATCGTTTTGTAAACAATTTTATTATTATTTTATAAACTATCCTTCCACTATATTTCAAACGGATTTACTATGCTATTCAGAATTTCCTTACTAATACCTTATAAATTAATAACCAGACTTACTATCGACTTATAACTGTTTTGTTAATCACATATAAACTGTTTTGTAAACATCTTACAAACAAGTTTTGCCATTACCTTATGAAACTATTTTACTATCACTTTATAAACCATTTCGCTAAAATTATATACACTATTTGTCACTATCCAATCAAAAATTTCGTCATCCTTTTACAAGATACTTCACCACCATTTTATAAACTAAATCACTGAGATACTGCTACTACATAAACTGTTTGGACGAGTTCCGGATATACTATCTTGTTATCATCTTGCAAATCGTTCTGTCAATTACCTATTACCCAAATTTGTCACCATACTATAAAGTAGCGTATACATTGCTTCGTAATTCATCGTTTTGAACTCTTCCAGTTGATGGGAGTATGACTTTAAATTTGTTACCTCGGATCGTGCCGTCTCTTGACGCTTACCTTTGAAACGTGATTGACTAACGTCTCATTCTTTTTCTCGTTACTTATGATTTTGAAGAATAGCATTTGGTGCATTTGGTGCTGTTTTTATTGTGTTTGTGTCGGCAATATATAAGTAGGATGATTTATAATCATCTTATTGAAATGGATTGGGACGCCTCTTCATTTGAATAAGAAAATTATAAACCGCCGAACCATAAGTTTATAATCCCTTACGTACATGGATTGGGACGCCTCTTTATGTAAGTGACGAATTATAAATGAGTGGGCTTATGTGTATCCGCCATAGCGTGAGTACGAATCATTCTTTGGGCTATGAACTCCTCTCGACTCGTAAATTGTTATGTGGATTTTTTTTAATTTTGTATCGACCACCGCGAGCTTGATAAGCTAATAGTAATGTAATATTATCCGCTTTCAAGAATTGACTACTTGTTAGAATTCTTCAATTCATTCCCTCTTGTTCATTGAACATATTTGATGCTTTGGCTTTTGATCATTTAACTCTCGTTGGAAACCACGACGATGACTTGTCTATACCGTCATCTCTTCACCATTAAACCATACGGCGATTAAGAAGAATTGAGTGCCGGGACGTCGCTCTCTTAAGGAGTGTGTACTGTGACATTTCGTAATTTCATGTCACTAATTTTTCTATTTTAATTACCTAACTATTTTATTTTTTTTATTTTTTTATAATTAACTTCGTCGGAAGTTATCCGCGTACGACATAACACGTTCAATTATTCAACCGACACTAGACTATGTCCAGTCTACACTTTTTATACACTTTTGGTTCCTTACAATTCTATTTTAAAAAGTCACTTTTCACTTTTTCCATTTTTACGTAAACCTTGCACCTTTTACGTCTTACGCGTTCTAAACCTTCGTTTTTATGTTCTAACTACATTTAAATCCTCCGATAAACTCACCACTCATCTAAATTACAAAAATATGTCATGAAAACAAATTTTAATATTTTTGGAAGTTTTTATATTTTTACGTTACCCGGTATTGTGTTACGTGTCTTAAAAACCCTACGTTTGAGTACCGGGAGCAACCTAAACTACACAATACACTCTATACTATATTAACTACTAAAAATCTGCATTTTATACTTTGTTACCTTGTTTTGAACGCCTAGTATAACAACCCACCTCAAAACTTGTCCAAAACATTTAAGACAAGTGTATACTAATGTCTTCCACTAATACTTATTACTTCAAGATCTCATCTACCATCATTTTACATGCAATCAAGCTTCAAAAATCTGCTCATTCCTCCCATTTGGACGTGGGTTCTCAAGCTCAAAAACACAAAAATATTGTGTTAATCCTATCAAAGTTAATGCAAGAATGAAGGCCTTGTGGTGCTAGCATTGTTCTTGATTTGTTTCTTCTTCAAAAGCTTGGTTTCTAGAGTTTCTCCAAGAAGTTTTTAAAGGTTTTGAAGATGTACTCAAGGCTGTAAATTCAAGTTTTTCAAAGAAGATTTAAAGTGTTCTTGGTGTCTTGGAAGCTAGAGTTTCTTCTTTGGTGTTCTTGGTCTCTTGGGTTTTCTTGGTTTTCTTGTTGTCATCTTGTTCTTCATCTTTTGTAAGGAACCAACACTCACATTTTCTTTTGTTTCTCTACTGTATTTTCATGTAATTTATGTATTTTGTATGTTATATAAGTTCTTGATGCTTGAATATGCTTGGTACATATTAAAAATTACAAGAAAACACTAAAAGACTAGACATGCAACAGTAGTTTCTAATCAGGGGTAAAAACGTAATAAACTGATTTTATCAGTAAACTTTGGACATAAACTAAAAATATTTAGTTTTAGATCAATGTCTTGTGGTCGTTTTGACGGGTATTTCATTGGATAACTCATTACGATGATTAAACTAGAAATATTTTCGTGAAACATGTTACATTCTGAGTAACAGATTTGAAACGTATAAAAGTCATTTTTTGTGTGAATAACCCACTGTTACTCAAAACATAAAAGTTGTAGATAACATCTTAACTTAAACGTGGCCGCAAACGGGGAATTAATTGGACTTGTAAACCTCTAGATATCGCGATTTTCGTGGGACTGTTGTAATATTAGAAACTTCTGAAGTGAATAATATGGGTAAATGGGTAACTTTGCTATTGTATTGTAATTTTTGACTTACTGGGACCCACAAAAATTGTTAGTAAAGATGAATACCTTTCCGGGGATATAAAGAACTTAATTTTTCGACTTACGGTTTGCAAGTAACGGATTTTTGAAAGTGAACAAGTTATTAAAATTTCCATCAGCATTAGGATAAAAGTATAAAAATGTTTACACTTTATAAAAATTGGACCTTTAAGTATATTGTTGAACCATCTAATATAATTTGAACCTTTAGACTTAATTTGAACTTTTTGACTAAAATTGAACCCTTTGACTAAAGTGAACCCTTAGACTTAAATTGGACCCTTAATACTTATTTTGGACTTAAGGATAAAAATAGACCGATTACATGATTATAGTTTATTGAGTTGCTTTTGCCATTAAAAGTCCCTAACATCATGAACCGTTAATTCCGTGGGAAACGCTAATATTATGAATATGCATATTTGGTTTGACAAGCCTGTCCGGATGAGTCGCGCTCATGCTCAACGGGTAGCATAATATTGAGAGATTTTAGGTAAATTGGCAAACTTACCTCCTTAGGGCATATTAAATTACGTCAAGGTTCGGGGTCATGAGCTTGATACTATAATCAGATTACCCGACTTGTATTCGTTACATGTCAATTTATGAACAATACTTGTATTCAACTTATTATTTATTAAACTCTATGGATTCACTCAACCTTTGTGTTGACTTTTTAGCATGTTTATCTCAGGTTCGCAAAGTGTTAAATGCTTGGATGGGCGTGCAAGGACATGGATGGATGGACACGTGTTATTTCACATTCGATGGAACTCAAAAACTTATATTGTGTCTAAATTATGAACCTTTTGGACTCTTGTCCTGTTTAAAACTTTTGGGACTTAAATTCGTTAAACTCTGATTATATCAAATGAGAACTTTGTTTAAAAACATCTTTAAATTATTTTGATGTTTTCTATGATTACAACTTCGATCCACAAATAACACCCAATTAAGTCTTCCGTTGTAAAACAAGTCTTCCGCTGTAAAACATGATTTTTGGGGGTGTTAAAATAACTAAGCTGAGAAGACTTCTACTTAAGTCAATTGTCTACTGATGACTCAGTGTTCATATGACTGAGTAAGCAACTTTTGAGCTTATTTATAAGCTTTAATAAGCTGAAATAAGTTCTGAAACTTAGGGATTAGCTAAGAACAGTAGCAAACAATCTTGAACTAGAGAATATAAGCACTAATGAACTCAAATAGGGACTAAAATCTGACTTCAAAAAGCTTGCACAGTACTGTTATGAACTCTTGTATACTGATGCATTAGAATCACATAAATGAGTTTAAATTGCCTCAAATCTCATTGAAACCAAACCAACTCTTCAAATATGACCTTAGTACTCTAAATGAACTCACAAGTGCCAAAATTAAGGTCCTAATCTACTTATCTTAATAAAACTCAGAATCAAAAAGCATAAACCCTATAAACTATGAAAAATTAAGGTAACACTACAAACCCTATGAAATCAGCTAAGCACAACCTACAATTAGCTTATTTAACCAAATTTAAGCTAGATTAACCTTAACCCAATGACCAATGAACAGGAACTATCAAAATCAACCCAATTTAGCCTTGTTCCAAACACTCCCTTATTTAGGCTGATTTGAGTTTTAATCTAAATAAGACCTAATTAAGCCAAGTTTCTGAAACACAAATGATTAACTAAGTTAATTAAGCACTACTAAACACTTTTCAATTGAGGATAAGCACTAAATAAGCTAAACCTATACTAAACTATTTTTTTGGTATTTTTAGGTTTTTAAGAACAAATGGAGATTAAGCAAATAACAACTAGCAAATTATCATCAATAAGCAATCAAAAAGAACAAATAAGCATAAATAAAGCAAATAGGCACTTAATAACACATAAATAAGCTAATGCTTTTGAAATTTAATGAAATTAGTGAAACTTACAAACACCCTTGCACAAACAGGGTAAAATAGACTCGAGGAGCTACTCTACAAGCTCTAGCTTGTCAAAAGACAAGCTAGTAATAACAATAAGCCCTTCCTTTACTGGCTTATCATCCACAAACAGCTTATTTGACTTAATTTGACCTTTTTTTTACTTTTTGAAATTAAAACTGAATTAAAACCATTTAACTTTTACAAAAGCTACAACAAGCTTATATGAGCTTATAAGAACAGAATTGAAAGCTTAAGAACTATTTTGGAACAATAAAAGTGCTTAAAAATGTAATTTCGAGAAGGTATTTAAATGGAAACTTTAAATTGTATTAATAAAAGGGTAAATTACAATACTTAAAGGAAATTAACACTGGAATTTAAATGATTACACTAAGAAAGCATTAAAATGACATTAAAGTAAAATGGCCTAAATTTCTCTAAAAACATGAAAAATTGAACAACTTTGTGAGTGAGGAGTGATCTTCTATTTATAGCTGAAGAGAGGTGCCATTAGGGTTTCCAGAGGCTTCTAATCCTTTAATCTTATCCCTTGGTTCATCCAAGCTTCATTTTTGACTGTGGAAAACTAGAAGGGGGGGTTGAATAGTTTTACGTCTTTTTAATTTTTATTATGAAAACTTTGTTTACTTTTAAAACTTAGATTCGAATTTATGTGAACTCAACTCTTGAACAATATGAACAAATATAAATATGAATAAGCAATGCAAGTAAGGTAATGAAATGCAATGAAAGATAGAGATGGAAAGATCGAACCGCGAGACAAGAGATTTATAGTGGTTCGGCTACAAGGACACCTTCCTTGCCCTACTCCACTCCCCGAGCACCTAACTCGAGAGTTTTCTTCACTATGTCAACAAGCTCCCTTATGGCGGAGAAAACCTTACACAACTTTAGCTTACACCGGCTTAACGACACAAAGCTAGATGTCAGGTTCTAATCGTAGCTAGAACCAATCTCACAACTTCAACACGACTTCTTCACAACTTATTCACGACTTCTTCATGACTTCTTCACAACTTCTCGCACACCTTCTTCACTACTTCTTCACAACCTAGCACGACTAATCTACTCTTCTACTTCTTCACACCTTCACTACTTACACACCTTGACCTCTTCACAACTTAACTACTTACACACCTTGACCTCTTCACAACTTAACTAATTACACACCTTGACCTCTTCACAACTTCACTACTTACACACTAATCTAGCCTAACCAAATATGCCCACACTTATCTAACAAATATACACAACTTATACACAAATGAATGGATGATTATACAAGCAACTTAGGTAGCAAGATGATACTAAGTTGCAATACTTCTTCTTTAGATGTTGAAGGAGTATTCTTCTTTTGCACTTGGATGGTGGAAGCTTGGATCACTTAGAAACCAATGCTTAAGAATATATGATCAAAGGGTTTTTAGAAAGGATTAGAAGAGATTTAGAACAGAAGGTTTGGGTGCAAAAGGTGAGGAAAAAGTCCAGAGATGAACCAGTATTTATAGGCAAATCTGAGGGGCTAGAGGAGCGGGGCGGTCCCCTTAAATAGGTGGTCGGCCCCTTAAAATTAAGGGGACCGCCTAGTATAATTAAGGGGGCCGCCCTTCCTGAACGTTACTCAGATTTGTCTTTTTGTGGGGAAGGTTTTTCTGGAACATTTTTGCCATTTTTGGTTGAAAATTTGAATTCATAAATTTATAATGGATTAAACCTTTTTATTTAATACCAAAAATGTTTTTCTAAAAGATATAAAATGTTTGTGACATTTTATAAAAAATCTAGTGATTAAGAAGATGTTCCTTTGATCATATAATGCATTAAGCATTTGTTTATTCATACCTTAAGTGATTGAGTTGTTAAAATAGATATTTACAACTAAATACTTGTTTACGTCATAATTTTTCGTTTAATGATTTTACATTTTGTGATTATCAAAACGTAGAGATATCGAAAAATATTAATAACGTGTTTAGGCATTATTTATATCAACAATCTCCCCCTTTTTGATGATTACAAAATCTAAACTCATTAAATTGAAAAATTAATTTTTAGACAAGTATTTAGTGAGTTTATATCTACTTCTCCCCCTTTTTGTAGAATCAAAAAGGTTATGCCGACAAGTTTTATAAATAAAATTTGTCGGGACGAGAACTCCCCCTTGATGTGTACTCCCCCTCGTTCGAGGGCACCAAGGAGACGAGCTATGGAAATCTTGGCTGCAAAAACAAGTTAAGAACACAAGACATATATATGCATAGCAAAAATATTTAGAACAAACAACTAATCATATTTATTCATTCAAGATGATCATGTGTAAAACATGAATCATCATTACATCACATAAAATAAGGATTAAAACATGAGTAAAAGATACTAATGATCCTAATATTTCCAAAGAGAGCGATTGGACTTGCTTGCGACACAAAAGGGTGAGGGATTTTATTTTGGGGCGGAAGGCATGTGAATGGGACTTAGTTGTATGATGGTGAGGGAAATGGAGCGGGTGGAGTGGATCTAATGATGTTATATCGGGTTAGAGGAGGAATGGGATGAGGACGAGTAAGAAGATATTCGATCCAAGAAATATCTTCACTCAAGTGGAGAATTTGTTTTTGAAGGAAGATGCAACAAGGGCAATAGTGGGTGTGGTTTGCAACTTGATCCAAGTTGAGAGAGTGGGGTAGGCAATTTGTGTAGGGTGAGGATGGAGGTTGTCCTTTGTTGCGTTGTGCAAGGTGCATAGCAAGGAGATCGCTAAGGTCGTGGATTTGGTTAATCTCTTCATGGTGGGAATGGATGAAATTGGGGTGTGTGGTTTGAGTTTAAGTTTGATGTTTGACCAATGTGATGAGGATTTTGGAAGGTTTCATTGAGGGTGGTTTGAGGTTTAGAAGTGTAGTTTGGGATGAATGTGGATGTTTGGCCAACATGATAGGGTTTGTGAAATGGTTCAATGGAATGATGTTGAGATCTTGGAGAGTAGTTGGGAATGAAAGTGGATGGAGGTGTTGGTTGTCTAGTCACACCATTTGTGATGGACTTGTTGTGAGGGTGAGGTTTTCTTTTCCACCCGGGTTTCATGGTCATCCTTGCTAGCTTTGAGGTTTTTGGTTTTGGGTTGATGGGAGAAGACATGATGGGATGAGTGAATATGGTGAGGAATGGGGTTATTTATAGTGGAGGATTGATGTGATTAAGGATGGATAAACTTGTTGGGGTGATCATGACAGAATATGTTTGTGAATTTAGGGAAGTGTAGGATGAAATTGGCTAAAAAGCAGAAAAAGATTCTATGAACTCGTCCTGCAGATGGCCGGTCCCTTTAATAATTAAGGGGGCCACCTTATGAATTAAGGGGGCCGCCCATCTGGTGTCATTCTGAGTTCCAGAAATGAGTTTTTCTGCAGAAATAGGTAAGGAGGGCTATGTTTTGAGCTTTTGGTTTTAGGCAAGTCCCACTCTTTGAGGCAAGAAAGTATGTAACATATTATTAACTATGCATGCAAGACATATTAATTAAGCAAATAAGCAAGCAATTATATCTAGCAATCAAGAATATTGAAACTATTAATCACATAAGGCAAGGGGGTAATAGACTAAAGGCACTAGAAACTTAACAAGAAGATGATGGAACAAAAGTGGAGATGTTATATGCAATTTTGTTCTAGTGTGTGCCTATATGCAACAAATGTGGAGATGTGATTGTTTCGACTCCTAAATGCAAAAATTTCCTAAGAAACAATCCAAAGTCTCCTTGATTTGATTTTGCTCAATATATGAATATCAAAGATATATATTAGGTTATATATTTTGACAATTCATGTGAGATTTTATGCATGAGAGAAAAATATTTTTAGCATTATTCAACAATGCAAGAGAAATGATTTTCATTTATTTTCCTAGATGTGAGAATGATTTAAATAAAATGGATTGGGTTTTGTATATAAATATGTTTATGCAAAAATAGAAGTGTTTCCCAATCTTTAATTTTGTGCAAAATAGATTCCTAGACACAGATGAGAAGAAGGGAGAAAGGAAGGAAAAAAAATTTTCTGACAGATGGCCGGTCCCCTTAAATAGGTGGGCGGTCCCCTTAAAATTAAGGGGGCCGCCTTTATGAATTAAGGGGGCCGCCCATCTGACGATTAAAATTTTACCAAAAGTGCAGAAAATTCAGTCAATTTGTTCCATCATTCCTAGGCCTAAACATAAGTGGTTAAAGAGTTCACGCTTGAGGGGTTTAGTGAATATGTACGCTATGTTATCTTCTGATGCAACCTTTTCTATAGATATGTTTCCTTTTTGAACGTTGTCGCGAAGGAAGTGGTGGCGTATTTCTATATGTTTAGTCCTAGAGTGTTGAACGGGATTTTTACTTAAATCTATAGCACCTTTGTTATCACACATAATTGGGACATTATCTAACCTAATGCCATAATCTATGAGAGCTTGTTTCATCCATAATGCTTGTTGACATGCCTTTCCAGCGCTTACGTATTCGGCTTCTGTAGTAGAAATAGCAAGAGCGGTTTGCTTCTTTGAAAACCAAGATGTTAGACAACATCCCATAAACGTGCAAATACCGCTAGTGCTTTTTCTATCCACGTAGTCTCCCGCATGATCCGAATCCGCATAGACGATGATTTCTATGCCGGATCCCTTAGGATACCATAATCCTAAGTGTATAGTGCCTTTAATGTATCGGAAGATACGCTTAACCGCTTCTAGGTGAGAGGTTTTGGGATCCTCTTGAAAGCGAGCACAAAGGCAGACACTAAACATGATATCCGGTCTACTAGCCGTTAAGTATAGTAAACTACCTATCATCCCTCTATACTTAGTGTTTTCTACGAACTCACCTTCTTCATCTCTTGTGAGTTTTACTTCTGTAGACATCGGTGTTTTCATAGGCTTAGAGTCTTCTAGTCCAAATTTCTTAAGCATTTCCTTAATGTACTTAGATTGATTAAAGAATATTCCATCTTCTAATTGTTTTATTTGTAATCCTAGAAAGAAATTTAGTTCACCCATCATACTCATCTCAAACTCATCATGCATGATTTTGGCGAATTCATCACACATATCCTGACAAGTCGATCCAAATATAATGTCGTCGACATAAATTTGGACAATGATGAGATTTGGGCTTTTCTTTTTCGTGAAAAGTGTGTTATCTACCATTCCCATGGAATAATCATGTTTAATAAGAAAAGCTTTTAATCGATCATACCAAGCCTTGGGAGCTTGTTTGAGTCCATATAAAGCTTTCTTGAGTCTATAAACATAATCAGGTTTTGCGAAGTCGATGAATCCTAGAGGTTGTGCCACGTATACCTCCTCATTGATAAAACCGTTAAGGAATGCACTTTTCACATCCATTTGAAATAACTTAAAGTCTAGGGCGCATGCATAGGCAAGGAGTATTCTTATAGATTCTAATCTAGCTACGGGGGCATAAGTTTCGTCATAGTCAATTCCTTCTTGTTGATTATAACCTTGGGCAACTAACCTAGCTTTGTTCCTAGTAACAATTCCATTTTCATCTAACTTATTTCTATATACCCATTTAGTTCCTATGATGGTCATATTCATGGGATTTGGGACTAGTTCCCAAACGTCATTTGTCTTAAATTGATTTAGTTCTTCTTGCATAGCCATTACCCAACTTTCATATTTTAAAGCCTCATTTATATTCTTTGGTTCTATTGTTGAGAGAAAACAAAAGAAGTTATTTTTATCTTGAGCTTGTGATCTAAGTGTTCTTTGATTTAGGTTTCCTATTATATTATCTATTGGGTGTGATTTAGATTCCTTAATATTTACTATTTCGTTTTCTCCTAGTGTTGTATTTTTATTATCATCACCTAAGGGTTTAGTTTTACTAACCTCAATGGCTTCTTCTTCAACTAGGTCATCATCTTCTAGAGGCAATGTTTTAGGTGGTGGTGGAGTTTCATCAAATGTTGCATTCAAGGACTCTTCCACTTTCATAGTGTGTTTATTAAGTATTATATAAGCTTTACTGTTTTGCGAATACCCTAGAAAGATTCCTTCGTACGACTTAGAATCAAACTTAGTAAGGTAATCTTTTGTATTGAGAACAAAACATTTGCTCCCGAATACCCTAAAGTAATTTAGATTAGGTTTTCTACCTCTTAACAACTCATATGGGGTTTTTTCTAATATTCGCCTAATTGAGACTCTATTTATTATATATGTTGATGTATCTACGGCGTGACACCAAAAATTTTGTGGGATAGATTGTTCATTTAGCATTGTTCTACTCATTTCTTGTAAGGAACGATTCTTTCTTTCTACTACCCCATTTGATTGTGGAGTGCGAGGAGCGGAGAAATTGTGAGATATTCCATTTAAGTCACAATATTTTCCGAACTGCACTTCATTATCAAATTCCCGACCATGGTCCGTCCTAATAGATACTATAGAACATCCTAGTTTGTTTTGAATCATTTTACTAAATATTTTAAACTTATTAAAGGCTTCGGTTTTATCACTTAAAAATCTAGTCCACGTGTATCGTGAATAGTCGTCTACAATTACCAAGGTATAACGGTTACCTCCGTAACTCCGCACAGCGGATGGACCAAAAAGGTCCATGTGTAATAATTCTAGGCATCTAGTAGTGGAGACTATGTTCTTAGCTTTATGACTAACATGTGCTTGTTTTCCTATTTTACAGGCATCACAAAAATGTTGATCATATCTTAGGTTTGGCAAATTTCTAACTAATTCCTTAGAGGCTAGAGATTGTATTTGTTGCATATTAGCGTGACCTAATCTCCTATGCCACAATGTAGAGTTATCATCTAAGGTTGCTAGACATATTTTATCTTCCGGTTTATTTCCTAGTTTCATGACATATACGTCACCTTTCCTAATTCCTCTACCTATGACCTTTCCGTCCTTAACTATTTCGCTATCTCTATCGGTAAAGGTAACTCTACACTTATTATCACATATTTGTCCTATACTAAGCAAGTTGTATGTTAAATTATCTACATGCTCAACATTTTCAATAGTTAGAGAGTCTTGAGAAATCGTACCTTTGCCAATGATTTTACCACGAAAGTCACTACCGAAAATAACGTTACCTCCGTTGTAAGGCTTGTAAGAGGAGAATAGCTTTCAATTCCCCTTCATGTGCTTCGAGCATCCACTATCCTTAATCCATTCGTCAGGCTCCAAATTTATTCCTAGGCATATTTCATCGGTAGCTTGAGCTACAAGACATTTTTCGTCGTTTGCTTTGTCCGCCTAGTCTTTGTCGCTATCACTCCATGCTCCACTAACAAAGGCGCTTTGGTAATCATAACCCGGTGGCTTCGGACATTCGCCAATGAGATGGTTTGGACTTCCACATCTAAAGCACTTTCTTTTCCCGTTGTTATCATTCCTACTTCTTTGAATCGATCCTCTTTCATCTCGTGGTTGTTTTGTGAATCTTCCTAGTCTCTTAAAGAATTTCTTGAACTCTCTTACGGCCATTGCATATTCTTCGTCTTCACTATCATCACTTGAATCGTCATCATCACTAATTTCCTTTTTGACTTTTAGCGCAAGTGATTTTATTTGATCTTTCTTGCTCTTGACCGTTTCCGAGTCTCTCTTTATAATTTCTTCATGAACCTTCAAGTTGCCGATAAGTTCATCAAGCGATAACGTCATCAGGTTCTTCGATTCTTCAATAGCCGTGACCTTCGCGCGCCATTTTGGATGTAATGCCCTAAGAAATTTCCTTACACAATTTTTGCTAGAAAAAGTCTCATCAAGTGCTTTTAAACTTGTGATGATAGTGTTAAATTTAGCAAATGCATTATCAATAGATTCCTCTTCAGGAATTGTAAATTGTTCATATTGTTGAACAAGAAGATCAATTTTGTTGTCTTTGACTTGACTATTACCTTGTGAGTGATTAATAAAGAATCCCAAATTTCTTTTGCGGTTTGACACATAAAAATTCGTTCATATTCTTTGCGTGGTAATGCATTATAAATTACCATTTTAGCCTCATTATTTTTTGCTAGTTTCCTTTTCAAATCATCATTTTGTTTTTAAAAAGGTACAATTTCATCTATTTTAGTTCAAGGATTATTTTGAATAGGGGGAAAATCACCATGGGTAATAACATGCCAAAGATCAAGATCTTTTGATTTCACATAAGTTTTGAATCTATTTTTCCAATAAAGAAAACCATCACTCTCGAATAGTGGTGGTCTTTGTATAGATTGCCCTTCTAAATATTTTTCGGATTCCATAGATCGTTTCAAGTTTTAAAATACAATTTATTTTAAAAATCTTGTTTAACCTGGCTCTGATACCAATTGTGAAAAACTAGAAGGGGGGGTTGAATAGTTTTACGTCTTTTTAATTTTTATTATGAAAACTTTGTTTACTTTTAAAACTTAGATTCGAATTTATGTGAACTCAACTCTTGAACAATATGAACAAATATAAATATGAATAAGCAATGCAAGTAAGGTAATGAAATGAAATGAAAGATAGAGATGGAAAGATCGAACCGCGAGACAAGAGATTTATAGTGGTTCGGCTACAAGGACACCTTCCTTGCCCTACTCCACTCCCCGAGCACCGAACTCGAGAGTTTTCTTCACTATGTCAACAAGCTCCCTTATGGCGGAGAAAACCTTACACAACTTTAGCTTACACCGGCTTAACGACACAAAGCTAGATGTCGGGTTCTAATCGTAGCTAGAACCAATCTCACAACTTCAACACGACTTCTTCACAACTTATTCACGACTTCTTCACGACTTCTTCACAACTTCTCGCACACCTTCTTCACTACTTCTTCACAACCTAGCACGACTAATCTACTCTTCTACTTCTTCACACCTTCACTACTTACACACCGTGACCTCTTCACAACTTAACTACTTAAACACCTGATGAACTCAAATAAGTACATTTTATTATCATCATTTATCCTATTTATTTGACTTGTTTTATTATATTATATATGAGAATCGATACATTAATGTTTACTTTAGTGATTCTCAGGTAAAAACAAGCATTATGTGAAACTTGGCGATTTTGGACTAATTATGGAGCAATACAAGCAAGATGTCAAAAGCCTACTGAAATCCAGAAGATCAAGCTCGTTCTACTCCAGATACGCCGCAATATACATCTAACATACGGCGTATCACTATCAAGATTTCACAAGTTACAATCCAAGACAGCTTAAGTACATGCGCCGCATACAAAGATCAAGATACGCCGCATCTGAAGACGGTGTACGAATATTCCAGAATATATTAATCTTGGACCCCACGCGAAGTTAAGTCAATGCGCCGCATCTATCAACTCAATGTGCCGCATCGATCCCTCAGACAGAAACTATAAATACCCCAAGGTCAGACGAATTTAAGAGACTTTTTGTATAACCCTAGAGCCGAATTCAGACGACCAAGCAGCACAAGACACACCTAAACGAAGATACAAGAGCAGTAAGAAGGTCCTGCATGTATTCAATTCATTAAGTAGTTTTGTTTTATTGTATTAGTACACTTTAATTCATCAGGATTGATGGGCTTGTGTCATGTGACTACGGAAGATCATGCACTCCCCTTAATATTCCTTTTCCATTAATTAAAGTTTATATGTTGATGTCTTTGGTGACTTTTATTAGTGCATTGATAACCTCTGTGTCTGCTGAGTCTTGCTTGGGTCGCCATGCCCCTTCCTCGCCTATTTGTTTTAGCGTCTCTTGAATAAATAGGATAGACATAAGTAATCATTAAGGGTTTACTCGCCGATAAGATTAGAGCCAACGAGAAAGGTTTAATTATATACACTTCATATAAAACTAGAAATAAAACAAGTGACAAGCTACTTAAGTATTAGGACAGGTCTTCTTATTGTCTCGAGTATCTATCTGTGTACGTGTGTGCTAATCGCTGATTCGTGCTCATTAGTTTAGTTTACTATTTAATTATAACCAAACTGTGCCAGTCTCTCAGGCTGAACCCCCTTGCGTTAGATTAGGTTGTATAGCTAACTTAGGATATTAAAATACTGATTAGAATAACTAGATAATACGTTCCACTCTTAGTGATCGACACTCTACTTACCATTATATTCATACTGACCGGGTACACTGCTCGTTAAGTGTGTGTGTTATTGATAAGTCGGCTAAATATAAATTTAAAACTTGAGTAGGCATTAATACTGCTAAACCGCAACGACACACGCACGCATCAAGTTTTTGGCGCCGCTGCCGGGGAGTGAATTGTTATTATCTGTTAATTTGATTTAGTATTTTAATTGGGTTTTTTTTTTTTTTTTTTTTTTTTTTTTTTTTTTTTTTTTTTTTTTAGATTCTAACCACTAACCCTGTTATATATTAGATAGATTGCATTCATTGTATAATTTGCATATTTTCTGTTTTTGTGTGTTTTTGTTTTCTGTAATTTTTGTTTCTTTTTGTTTGTTTTTATTTTTGTTTTTCTTTTTCTATTTTTCTGCATTCTGCTGTCGTTGTATTGTACTGATACAAACGATACGGCGCATCTGTTTTCACAGATACGGCGTATTGCGTTTAATTTTTATAAAATACAACGCGTTTAATAAATTCGAGTACGACGCATCTTTCCCCAAGATACGGCGTATTCTGTTTTTAATAAGAAATTTTTCTAAACCCTAACGCCATACGACGCATCTGTTTTAACAGATACGGCGAATTTTCTATTTAAATTAAAAACAGTTTTTTTCGAATTATTAAACAAAAGCGACGCATCGATCTTTATCGATACGGCGCATCTACTAAATCAAAAATCTTGTATTTTGAAACGTAACGAAAATACGGCGCATTAGCTTTTGTTAATACGACGCATTTAATTTTAATAAATATAATCGATTTTTGATAATTTAAACTTGATACGGCGCATTCTAATTCATAAGCGGCGTATCTGTTTTCTGAATAAAAGTCTGATTAAATTTTAACGTAATAAGATACGGCGTATCCAACTTTTTGGATACGGCGCATCGTTTGCAGATATCAGCAACTTTTATTTTTTACACTAGGAAGTTTTTACTTTGAAATCTACCTGTCTTTAATTTTCAGGAACAATGTTCGATATTTTCCCCAACTGGTTCGGAAGACCCCAA
This sequence comes from Artemisia tridentata subsp. tridentata, assembly GCA_021014915.2. Classification (NCBI taxonomy): domain Eukaryota; kingdom Viridiplantae; phylum Streptophyta; class Magnoliopsida; order Asterales; family Asteraceae; genus Artemisia; species Artemisia tridentata. The sequence continues at coordinate 368,520,327 of CP139505.1, forward strand.
AGAAACCTTACCATGGAAGAGTTTGCACTACTAATCGCTCAAGCAAATGAAAAAGAACATCATGAAGCAAGAAACTTTATTAATGAATTCAAAGGCAGTCATGAGCTGTTACTAAAGGAACAAAACAACATGATTAATGGATTGGCAATTGAAGTGCACCAATTGTCAACGGTGCTTAACAAGATTCTTTTGGTAAAACACGATTTGAAAGGGATTACAACTAGAGGCGGAAAGTCAACCTTTCAAATCGGAGAGACACCCGAGGATAACAGTACAAATAAGATTATCCCTGAATCTTTATCATCTGAGCAAGAGCAACCAAAAGAGACTAATCCAAAACCTGTGATTTGAGAAGAACCTTCTGTTGAACTTAAACAATCAACACTACCTTTTCCACATAGGGTAAGGAAGGAGAAAGAAGATGCCTATCAAAGGAAATTCCTGGAAAATCTCAAGTAGCTGCAGCTAAGCATACCATTTATGGAAGCCCTAGTGCAAATGCCAAAATATGCTAAATATCTGAAGAGCTTGCTTACAAACAAGTCCAAACTTGAGGAAGCTTGCACTGTAACAATGGGGGAAAGAAGCTCAGCAGCATTGCTCAACAAACTTCCATCTAAGGAGAAAGATCCAGGGAGTTTCACTATTCCTTGTCAAATTAAAAATTTACATATTGGAAATGCTTTAGCCGACCTAGGAGCTAGTATAAGTCTTATGCCCTCTTCTATGTATGAAAAATTAGGCCTTGGTGAACCAAAACCTACTAGGATGTGCTTAGAGCTAGCTGATAGGTCCATACAATACCCATTAGGAATAGCTGAAAATATATTAATAAAAATTGATAAATTTGAATTACCTATTGACTTTGTTATCCTCGATAGGCCCGAAAATTCTAGAACTCCAATAATATTAGGACGACCATTTTTAGCCACTGCTAGGGCCATGATTGATGTTTTTAATAAAAAGATAACTCTTACCATAGGAAAAGATGAGGTTGAATTTAATATGGAACAATCTATGAGTAAAACTAATTATGAAGATGATGAATGCTATAATATCGATATTTCTGATGACACGATTAATCAATTTACTCAGAAATTGTTAAAAAGTGATTTGCTTGATTCTTTTCTGCTTAAAAATTTAGAAAACACAATCGCTATAGAAGATCAAGTTGATGAAAATACTTTTGATAATAATTTCGCTGTTGATTCCACTGTTTGTAACGCCATACGGCGCATCGGAAATATCGATGCGGCGCATTTATCTGATGACAGCAACGACGTAATAAAAGAACAAGTTTATTCCGCTAGTGCTAATAAAATTGACGATGTTAAACCTGTGCTTAAGGATCTTCCTTCTACTTTGGAATATGCTTATTTAAATGGGAACACTAATTCACCCGTTATTATTGCATCTGACTTAACGCCAAAAGAAAAAGAATCCCTTTTGCAGGTACTATATAAACGAAGAGGAGCATTAGCATGGAAGATGTCTGATATTAAGGGAATTAGCCCGTCATTTTGTACACATAAAATCCTTATGGAAGATGAATTCAAACCTACTATCCAACCCCAATGGCGTTTGAATCCAAAAGTCCAAGATGTGGTGAAAAATGAAATTGTAAAATTACTTGACTCCGGACTTATCTACCCAATTTTCGACAGCTCGTGGGTCAGTCCTATCCACGTTGTACAAAAAAAAGGAGGAATGACGGTAGTACTCAATGACGACAATGAGCTGATCCCTTCAAGAACTGTTACTGGATGGAGAGTTTGCATCAACTACCGCAAACTCAATGATGCTACGCGAAAAGATCACTTCCCTCTTCCATTTATTGATCAAATGTTAGAAAGACTATCAGGATATGATTATTATTGTTTTTTAGATGGTTTTTCAGGTTTCTTCCAAATACCCATTGCCCCCGAAGATCAAGAGAAGACGACTTTCACCTGCCCTTATGGAACCTTCGCCTATAGGAGAATGCCGTTCGTACTATGCAACGCCCCTGCTACTTTCCAACGTTGTATGACGGCTATCTTCCATGATATGGTAGAAGACTTTATGGAAGTCTTCATGGACGACTTCTCGGTGTTCGGTAACTCATTTAGTGATTGTCTCTTTAAACTTGATAAAATGCTTGCTAGGTGTGAAGAAACTAACCTTGTTCTTAATTGGGGAAAATGTCATTTTATGGTTAAAGAGGGAATTGTGTTAGGACATAAGATTTCTGGGAAAGGTATAGAAGTCGACAAGGCTAAAATTAATGTAATTGCCAAACTACCTTACCCCACTAATGTAAAAGGTGTCAGAAGTTTTTTAGGGCATGCTGGGTTTTATCGTAGATTCATAAAGGATTTTTCAATGATATCTAGGCCTATGACCCAATTATTGCTAAAAGATGCGAAGTTTGATTTTTCTGAAGATTGCAAAAAGGCGTTTAATATACTTAAAGAAAAACTAACTACTACACCTATTATAATTTTGCCAGATTGGAATCTGCCTTTTGAACTAATGTGTGATGCTAGTGATTATGCTGTTGGAGCTGTACTTGGCCAAAAGTTAGAAAAGAAATTTAAGCCAATTTATTATGCTAGCAAAACATTAAATAATGCCCAAGAACATTACACCACCACGGAAAAAGAACTTTTAGCAGTAGTTTTTGCATTCGATAAATTTAGGTCATATCTTATATTGTCAAAAACTATGGTTTACACTGACCATTCTGGTTTGAAGTATTTGTTCAATAAACAGGATGCCAAGCCAAGGCTTATTAGGTGGGTTTTATTGCTCCAAGGATTCGATATTGAAATTAAAGATAAAAAGGGTGCCGAGAATCTAGCTGCCGACCACTTATCTAGACTTGAAAACCCTAATATGGAGGTGCTTGATGAAAGGGAAATCATTGATGACTTTCTTGATGAACACCTTATGATGGTAAGAATTAAGAGCAATGATAATACACCATGGTATGCCGACTATATAAACTTTATTGTTGCAAATGAAATTCCAAAAGGGCTAACATCCGACGAGAAAAGGAGGTTTCTAACTCGCGCTAGTGAGTATATTTGGGATGAATCTTATGCCTTTAAATTATGTCCTGACAATATTATACGAAGATGCGTAGATGGAGATGATGTCCCAGCAATATTAGCACATTGCCATTCAGGGCCGACGGGGGGACATCATGGTGCAATTATTACAAAAAGGAAAATCCTTGATGCAGGATTTTATTGGCCCACTATGCTGGATGATGCAAAAGCTTATATAAAAGGATGTGATGCGTGTCAACGATCCGGAAATATTACATCAAGAAACGAAATGCCGCAAAACTATATCCATGTATGTGAAGTTTTCGACATATGGGGATTGGACTTCATGGGACCGTTTCCTGAATCTAAAGGTAATAAGTATATTTTGGTTGCTGTTGATTACGTATCAAAATGGGTCGAAGCGCAAGCGTTACCAACAAACGACAGCAAGGTAGTTCTTAAATTTTTGCAACGTTTGTTCGCTAGGTTTGGAGTTCCTAAAGCACTGATTAGTGATAGGGGAACACACTTTTGTAATCACCATCTAGGAAGAGCTTTGCAACAATATGGAGTGTATCATAGGGTTTCCACTGCATACCATCCTCAATCCAATGGGCAAACTGAAGTAACCAATAGGGCTATAAAACGGATTTTAGAAAAAATGGCTGGATATAATCCGAAAGGGTGGTCTGACAAGTTAAATGATGCTTTATGGGCATTTCGTACAGCCTATAAGACACCGACGGGATGCACTCCATTTCGTCTTGTATACGGAAAAGCATGCCACCTACCGGTCGAAATAGAACAAAGTGCATATTGGGCTTTGAAGAAATGTAACATGGATATGGAGGCTGCAACGAAGAACCGTTTCATGGAACTCAATGAACTCTACGAACTAAGAGATGAGGCCTACTGAAATACTAAGATCTACAAAGAAAGAACTAAAAGATGGCATGACTCGAGGTTACATGGGGATAAAATGTTTACTATTGGAGAAAAAGTGCTGCTATTTAATTCTCGATTAAAGATGTATCCAGGTAAACTTAAATCAAGATGGACGGGTCCGTTCGTTGTCAAGAAAGTGTATCCATATGGGACTATGGAAATATGCGATAAAAATGGTTATATATTCAAGGTAAACGGGCAACGAGTTAAAAAATACTTTGATAATAAAATTGAGGATACTGAGAACGAGGTGGTGGAGTTTGAACCGGAAGTATTGGAATAAGGAGCTGAACGTGAGTCTAACTTGAAGACTCTGGAATAAAGACAAGTGCTGACCGGGAGACAACCCGGAGGAAAAATTTTTACTTTTCTATTATGTGTCGAGTCTGTCAGACCTGCAGAAGATGCGGCGCATCTCCATCATAAGATGCGACGCATCACCTGCACTGGTCATATCTTATTTCATTTTCTGCATTTTTATTTTATTTTTGACTTTAAAACTTTTTGTCAGTTTATTTAATGCGGCGCATCCCTGGTTAAGGATGCGACGCATCTTTTATTCTGATTCGTATTTATTCCAGGCTCGATACGGTGTATCTTCTTCCATAAGATACGGCGTATCGACTGACCTGATGATTTACAGTTTAACTTTTTAGGTTTTATTTTTACTAACTACTAATGTATTATGCAAGTTTGAACCTTCTTAACTCAGGTGTGTTAAAGTCTAAATGGTATTATAGATTCCTGCATTTTTTGTGGATACATCATCTATGAAGCTTAAACGTTCTCATCCACAAGAAAATTGATTTTTGCTCTTATACGAATAATGGAGGATCATACCGAGCAAATCTCAAGGGAGTTTTTCTGTTCTAATTCTTTTATTTTCCAGTTTTTAACCTTTGACACAAACAACGAGGACGTTGTTTAACTTAAGTGGGGGGATGGAGAATTAGAACACTTACTTGTCCTAAACTTTTTCAAAATATGCTTAAAATGCGCTTAATATATCAAAATTTAAAATTTTTAGCATGTTTTTGTTTAAAGTCTAAATTACATAACCGCACACATAACTCTATTCTTTCAAAAATATTAAAACTTTAGTGTGCTGGTGACTTGTAAACTTTAGAACTTGGCATGTATACTATTCGAGACCACAATAATGAGTATTATCTATATAATTGGAGTGACTTGTCTAAATTGGTAAATTTCTAGGATTACACCCAAATAGCCTTTATATGTTATGTGATATTAACTAACTACACTGGTTAGTTAACTCCCGTATAAACCCTTTGTTTACTCTCACTTTTAGAGTAAGATACCCTAGAAAAACCCTCAGAGCCATTCCTTTCGTTTCTTACACCTTTGTTATAATGTTTCGATACACCCTTACACCTTAGCCTACCCTGTAGATTAAAATCCGTGGTTAATTGCTTTAGGCAAAGTGTGTTTCCTTACATTACCTGTGTTCGCGTGCGTAATTCATTATCTTTGGTTAGGTTGGGAAATTGCACAATGCAATTGGTATGAAAGTAAATATTGTATAACTTTTAGTTTATTTTTCGTGTGTTTGCTACTTTCACTATTACAGTTATTTCTGAAAGTATGAAGAGTATGGAAAAATTATCCGGAAAAAATAGTGATAGTAAAGTTGTGAAATTTTACACATATATGTTCAAAAAAAAATAATAATAAAAAAATAAAAAAAAATAGAAAAGAAAATAGAAAAGAAAAAGAAAAAGGAAAAGTTGGAAGTTTGTTTTAACCAACTTATGTAAAGTTTTGTATTAAGTGGGAGATATCACCACTATTTGTTGTATATTATATTTATGGATTGAATGGGAGTTGGCCGTTATGGGAACGCCAACTAAGGTTATTCTTTGATTGAGATCTTGTTGAGTATAATTCGTGTCTACCTAAAGCGTGTGTTTCAAGTGTTAAAGCGTAAGTTATTCAATGATATGAGTCTTATTCATGGGATGGTTGGGAAAGTGATTAACCACACTTAGGATTTTAATTTATCTGTTTTGTTTATTTTTCATTTTACACCAATTTGTATCCCAAATATTATCCATACCCTATATCATTCTTCATCCAAACCTTTGATTTATTGAGATTAGGGATTTGAGCAATCTTAAGTATCGTAGTCGTGGATTCGGCTATGTATTTATGATTTTGTCGCCCTTTTTGATATAATATTATTGGTGAAGATTACTTGGTCCTATCTTTAGCCTATTCGAGTTAAGGATTTGAGCAATTGCAAGTATCGTGGTCGTGGATTCGATTATGTATTTGTAGTTTTGTCGCCTTTTCTTGAATATGAGATCGATAGAGATTAAAAAGGATGATCAACCCTTAACCAACAAACCCTTTTACCGCTTTAGACTTGTTACTCCTTGGCTTTAGTGGGGGAGATGCGTATACTTGCCAAGCCTATGATAGAATATTCGTCACGACTATGCAACTAAACGATTTAGAATTGTTTTACATTAAAAATTATTTTGGTTTCTACTTCGTTAAGTGTTTGGTTGTGTGATTATGACAAAACGAATACGTGCTTAAATATAAAAATAAATCCTAATATCTTTTAGGATACATTTTCATATGATTAATTCTAAGGTTTACTTGGGGACAAGTAAAGTTCAAGTGGGGGGATATTTGATGAACTCAAATAAGTACATTTTATTATCATCATTTATCCTATTTATTTGACTTGTTTTATTATATTATATATGAGAATCGATACATTAATGTTTACTTTAGTAATTCTCAGGTAAAAACAAGCATTATGTGAAACTTGGCGATTTTGGACTAATTATGGAGCAAAACAAGCGAGATGTCAAAAGTCTACTGAAATCCAGAAGATTAAGCTCGTTCTACTCCAGATACGCCGCAATATACTTCTAACATACGGCGTATCACTATCAAGATTTCACCAGTTACAATCCAAGACAGCTAAAGTACATGCGCCGCATACAAAGATCAAGTTACGCCGCATCTGAAGACGGTGTACGAATATTCCTGAATATATTAATCTTGGACCCCACGCGAAGTTAAGTCAATGCGCCGCATCTATCAACTCAATGCGCCGCATCGATCCCTCAGACAGAAACTATAAATACCCCAAGGTCAGACGAATTTAAAAGACTTTTTGCATAACCCTAGAGCCGAATTCAGACGACCAAGCAGCACAAGACACACCTAAACGAAGATACAAGAGCAGTAAGAAGGTCCTGCATGTATTCAATTCATTAAGTAGTTTTATTTTATTGTATTAGTACACTTTAATTCATCAGGATTGATGGGCTTGTGTCATGTGACTACGGAAGATCATGCACTCCCCTTAATATTGCTTTTCCATTAATTAAAGTTTATATGTTGATGTCTTTGGTGACTTTTATTAGTGCATTGATAACCTCTGTGTCTGCTGAGTCTTGCTTGGGTCGCCATGCCCCTTCCTCGCCTATTTGTTTTAGCATCTCTTGAATAAATAGGATAGACATAAGTAATCATTAAGGGTTTACTCGCCGATAAGATTAGAGCCAACGAGAAAGGTTTAATTATATACACTTCATATAAAACTAGCAATAAAACAAGTGACAAGCTACTTAATTATCAGGACAGGTCTTCTTATTGTCTCGAGTATCTATCTGTGTACGTGTGTGCTAATCGCTGATTCGTGCTCATTAGTTTAGTTTACTATTTAATTATAACCAAACTGTGCCAGTCTCTCAGGCTGAACCCCCTTGCGTTAGATTAGGTTGTATAGTTAACTTAGGATATTAAAATACTGATTAGAATAACTAGATAATACGTTCCACTCTTAGTGATCGACACTCTACTTACCATTATATTCATACTGACCGGGTACACTGCTCGTTAAGTGTGTGTGTTATTGATAAGTCGGCTAAATATAAATTTAAAACTTGAGTAGGCATTAATACTGCTAAACCGCAACGACACACGCGCGCATCAACACCTTGACCTCTTCACAACTTAACTAACTACACACCTTGACCTCTTCACAACTTCACTACTTACACACTAATCTAGCCTAACCAAATATGCCCACACTTATCTAACAAATATACACAACTTATACACAAATGAATGGATGATTATACAAGCAACTTAGGTAGCAAGATGATACTAAGTTGCAATACTTCTTCTTTAGATGTTGAAGGAGTATTCTTCTTTTGCACTTGGATGGTGGAAGCTTGGATCACTTAGAAACCAATGCTTAAGAATATATGATCAAAGGGTTTTTAGAAAGGATTAGAAGAGATTTAGAACAGAAGGTTTGGGGTGCAAAAGGTGAGGAAAAAGTCCAGAGATGAACCAGTATTTATAGGCAAATCTGATGGGCTAGATTAGCGGGGCGGTCCCCTTAAATAAGTGGCTGGCCCATTTAATATTATGGGGACCGCCTAGTATAATTAAGGGGGCCGCCCTTCCTGAACGTTGCTCAGATTTCTCTTTTTGTGGGGAAGGTTTTTCTGGAATATTTTTGCCATTTTTGGTTGAAAATTTGAATTCATAAATTTATAATGGATTAAACCTTTTTATTTAATACCAAAAATGTTTTTCTAAAAGATATAAAATGTTTGTGACATTTTATAAAAAATCTAGTGATTAAGAAGATGTTCCTTTGATCATATAATGCATTAAGCATTTGTTTATTCATACCTTAAGTGATTGAGTTGTTAAAATAGATATTTACAACTAAATACTTGTTTACGTCATAATTTTTCGTTTAATGATTTTACATTTTGTGATTATCAAAACGTAGAGATATCGAAAAATATTATTAACGTGTTTAGGCATTATTTATATCAACATCATCCAAGCTTCATTTTCGACCTTTGATCATGTGGATTATGTGGTTAGACCAATAGAAAAGCTTCAATTGTCCACTGTGGCACTAATTGATGTCACATCACATGTCAAGCTTCTAGAAGGTGAGGTTAAGTGGTACGGTAAAAAGGGTTGCAGGGTAAAACGGGGAAGAGGGAGAATGAACAGTAAGGGGGTTATTTTTGGCGGGTTGGGTTGGTTTAGTTTTATATTATTGTTTGACTGTGGTGGGTTGGTTGACCGGGTTATAAGGGTTTGACGGGGATCCGGATTGAGGTAAGTGAGAGTGGGCTGAAGTTGTGTGATGGGCTTGGGATGTTGGATTGGGTATTTTATTTTGGCAGGTTGGGTTTAAGGTTTTGGTTTAGTTTTTATTTTTAGTATTTAGCTTGAAATGGATTTATTTTTTAGGGATTAATTCTGCCAATTCTCAAAGTTCAAGGTCCAACTCAGCAAAATTATTCCAAGGGCCGTTTGTGACATATGATGATTCTTCAAGGTAGATTTTGACAATTTGAGCATAATCTTTAATAAATTCATCCCCGGCCTCGGCTTTTTAAACTCTTCCAAATCTCGTGCTTGTTTTGCCGGTTTTTCCTTGATTTTTTTGTCCTTTTCTTCAATATCCGTGCCTGCACATGTATAAACACAAAAACACAATATATTTGGCATATTTGGTTAGTTTTTTTGTCTATTTGGTCCATTTTATTAGGTAAAAGGTATGTGTAAATTAACACATGCCAAAATCCCCCAGACTAAGGTATTGTCGTGTCCTCACGCAATGTCATCAACTCACATTTTTGAAACCAAAAATTTCCAACCTCTTTTTACTAACTTTGAAAAGTAGCAAAATATTCAAAAGAGAATAAGAAATCAAAAGTTCTAAAAACGCCCCGTTTTTTTAATTTATTCTCACTTATTCTATTTTTGTATTTTTCTCTTTTTCATGTGACGGTATGTTTACTTTCATTATTTCACAATAATTTTTAAGATCACGGAGTAGGAAACATGACTCATAAAGAAGTGACCATACGGATAAAATTCGTCGTCCTTGATTTTTCACAAGTCCCCATACCAAGCTTAAAAACGAAATCATTGTTATTTCCAAGTTAGATGCTAACACTACCCATGGAAGCTAATTGTGTATAACTTCTTACTCCCAAATTCCTATTTTTCCTCTATTTATTTTATTTTTGTTGAGAAATGAATTTTTTCATATTCTCGTTTCGATAAGTTTTTAGTCCGATAAAGGCACCAAGTTTAGATGCTAAGTAGTTTCAAATCCTTCTCTCGAGAACCGTTGCCCACAAAAATGAGGTCCACATCAAGGTCTCTGATTTAACACGATTTAGGGGATATCCCTTTTATATACGACTGAAACAACTCATCTACGAGTCCAGAGACAGAAGCTTTTATTAGGATATCCCCGGAGTCGAAATTTGGCATTTTTAACATTATTTAGAACATATTATTAATCCTCGGCCTTTTAAACAACCTAGACAACGGGAGCGAACTGTCAAGAATCGGGAGTCTTATTTTGACCTTGGATATTTTTCCTCTGCCTTTTTGAAGTCTGAGTCAACGGGAGCGAACCGTCAGGAAACAGAAAACTTTTATCGGCTTTGGATTATTATTATTATTTATTATATATTTGGTGCCAAACCCCGAGTCCTACGGCTTTTATAGCAATAGAAACAATAGCACATACTATCAGGAATCAGTTGCCTATTACACCGTAACACTGGCAGTACCTTGATGTGTACCCAACTCTTATAAGCAAAGATTCTCTAAAGAAGGAGTAAAAACTAATTATCACCAAAACCGTGCACCTTTAATTATTCCTAGAGTACTATTTTTTAGGTGATACAAGCTTATGGGAGCAAAAAGCCACAAGTAACCTCGATGGGCTTTAAAGTGATCCAACTTGTAATGATCACTTGTTAAAGCTTAATATTATCCTTTATCACACAACAAATATAAGAATAGTAGAGAAAGAATGAGATATGTAGTAACTTCTAAGGAAAGAAAGAGATATTAGATTAGAAGAGAAATGGAGATACAAGAAGAGAGTGCCCTCGAAACTACACACACATCCAACCCTTCCAAGTGAGGAGGGGAAGGGTATTTATAGGCTTCAAGGATGGAAGGCTTGGGTGGGCTTGGATTAAGCTTGGGCCTTTTACATGGACTATAAACATACATTTAATCTATAAGGTTAATCCAAGCCCATTGACTAAATTAACTAAACTAAACAACGACACACTTAATTAAACTATTACAATGACAAATGACCATCACTTTAAAATAAATCCTAACAATCTCCCCCTAAGGGATGGTCATTCAAATGATGCTCCATGTGAGATGGTCTTTCGTCTTCAATGTCTTTGAGCTTTGAGTGTCGTTGTATAGCAGTCTTTGTTTTTGGTTCCTTCATGCTATGTGATTTTCAAAGTATCGTTTTTGAGGTTGTTCTTGCCTTCGATCAGCATCTTCATGTGATTATGACGTCGTGACCTCCAACATACTTATACATATTGAACTTTATACTTATGCTAACAATCTCCCCTTTTCTTTCATCATTTGATATATGAACTTGTTCTCGACATCTTGATTAGCTTCTTGACTTTGTCTTTTCACTTTGTCTTTAACTTGATCTTCTTGTCTTGAACTTTTACACTTGAGCTTTGTTGGAGATGTTCTTCATAAGTATGAGTAAGCTGAGGTGAAGATGTTTGATGTATGGGATGATGGTTAATGGATGTTTAAGGGTAGCTGCATAAAACTGTTAGTAATAATCATCCAGCACTTATGGGTTAGGACTTCGAGATCGTCAACAGCATAGTGTGTAGACTTTCTCTAATCTCCCCCAGGCCGTTCTGAACCGGATACCCCCGAGAGGGCTTACACGGACACACCGAAGTGCATCCACGATTCAGTGAGTCGCTAGAGATCACCCTACGACTGTAGACCGTTTGAAGCATGTAACCATCATGATGTAAATGGCAAGATCCTTGGATCTCATTAAGACTCTTACAACTTGTGTCCTTTTTGGCGAACACAAGTGTATCATATTGGAAGTGTTCCTAACGAGATATTTTGATGAATCTCATGGCTCTAGACTCTATTGTGCGTTTTGGTTTTTAGTCGTCGGAGGCATGGAGCAGAGTGCCACCTTTTCAATATCAACACATCTCGGAATGAGAGGCCGATAGATTATGCAGTGTTCTCCGTGAGAAATGAAACAAATATCTTTTGAGAGATATCTGAGTGGCTAGGAGGGGTGGTGCAATGCGTCACTGGGTCCATGACGTCTTGTCTTCAATATCAGTATCACCTTAGTGAATACCGATAGCAGATGTATTGACCCGGTTTCTGCCCTAAGTTTTCATGAAGGGCTATTTCTTTTCACCCTTACATTAAACTTTTCTTTTTCATTCTTCAACCCCTTCTTTCCCTTTCTCATTTACTCCTTTTTTCAATCATACCTAAGGACTTCTAATTCAAATCTATTGGAATTGTCCTTGGGTAGATCCCTCCGGCTCTGGCGGATCATAGGACGGTTTTCCCTAACCTTAGTCACCTTATAACTCCATGACTATCCTAGATTTGCCATAAAACCATTTGAAAATCTCTCAAAGTGTTTATGATTAAACACATTTAGTTAGCACATTGAGAGTTTTATATTTTTGAAATACTCCCCCTTCACATGTGCTCATGAGATTTAAGAAAGAATTGCACATGTTGGGTAGAGTTCGCACATTTTGAATTGATCGATTTTCATTAAATATGACCATTGCGAGACACGCTTACATCACTAGTTAGACTAGCTTGAAATTATTACCTGTCCCGGTCATATCAAAGGATCATCTCTCGAATTGGTACATTCTACTCAGACAAGTCCTTTGCGAGACACGTTTACATCAATGGATAACCATCTTGAAATTATTACCCGTCCAAGACAAGTCTTTTCGATAACGGACATTTAGATTTCGTCAATTCGAGGGTTAGAACTGAGTCTGTCTGGTGAGCATACTTTGAGATTCCACGAACTTTAAACCTTTTGATCACATTTTAATCACGTCTTCTCCCCCTCAAAAATAGCATGAATTGATATTTTTGATATCAACTGATTAAAATGAAACCTTTTGGAGAGAACGACGGATTTGAGCATGAAATTGGAACATTTTTGTTTTTCTACTCCCCCTTAAACAAAGCATATGGTTAAACATTTTAGTTTAAAAGCAGTTTTAAGGGTTTAGGAGGGAGTTATCTTGAGCACTTTATGAAAGATTTGGAAAAATCTTATTGAAAAATCTTGAAGGAAATGTGCTCAAGATAGAGAAGATTTTGAAAATCTTTGAAGATATGGTAGGGAAAGTATCTTCATTTGTTTTTAGGATAAGTGTTTGAAAAAGAGATTGGTTTTGCACAACACTTTCCTTTATTTGAAGTTCGGGTTGTAAGCTGAAATACTTACAAGCCATTGAGATTTTTAGGATAAGTGCTCTGAAAGATTTTGAATAAGCACTTTCCTTTCTTTGAGGCGCGGGTCCTAATCCGATATAATTAGAAGCCATTGGGTTAAGCTCGGGTTCTGGAGTGAGTCTCTCAGAAGCCATTTGGAAGAAATTTTAAGAAACGACATGTTTTGAAAACATTTAAATGAACTCTCGCTCAAGCATCTGAACATGCCCGTATCATTGTTAAATGACATTTCTAGGTACGTTCAGATTATTGATTATACAAGAGACATGTCGTGAGAAGAATATTTTTGATTTTTGTCATTTTATATTGTTTTTGCATTTTTTGAAAATTTTCTAATTTTGTATTTTGCTTTTGTTGGTTTTTCACATTTTGTATTTTGTTTTTGTTTTTTATAAAAGAAATGGAAAATCAAAAATAGAAGATAGAGAGAATGATTTTGAAGAATTTACAGAATTAGAACCCTCTGATGAACTGGGTTCTGAGATAGTTGAGTCACCTGCAACCAAAGATGAAGAGTATTCACAAATAACAGTGTTAGAAGAACATGAATCATCACTCTTTGGGTGTTCACTATCAACGGTTGTAGTGGATTCTTCATCCCTATCCTGATGATTTTCACTATTATTTGTCTTGGTGTAGCTATCAAGAATCTTTCCTGTTGGAATCCATCTAAGACCAACTGTGTTAAAAACTTTTCCCGTGGGAATCCACCTAAGGCAGGATCTAGGAGCAGTTTTCTTTTCAGATGCAGCGGAAGTCTCATTTTGAGAAAAACTATGTCCTGTAGAGATCCACTTGGTAGAATTCTTAGCTTTTTGCTTCTTATCAACGGGTGTGTTTCTATTTGGAGTCTTAGAGGATTGTGCCTTAGCACGCAAATTTGCTTTCTTGATATACTGTGCCACACATGCATCATGATTAGTTGAAAAGACACATTTTTGACATGTAGGACAGACAAATTCAACATGTTGGTTCAAAACAGCAACCTTAACTTTGTCACTACAGTCATTTGAAGCTTGTTTCCTGTTCGAAGAGGAATTCTTAGTGTTGCATTCTACTTGTTTAACAGTTTCGTTTTCGTAACTACTCTTAGATGCAGGCCAATCCCTAGTCTTTTGTTTAGAGTTTCTAGGTAATGGTTTACTACTACTAGCAGTTCCTTGTAATGTTGTAGAATTCATCACCGTAGACGGTGTTCCTAAAATTCCATCTTTTCGACTTTGTGCCTTTTTCCTAGCTTTTTCTAGATAGGAATTGTGGACCATGTTGTTTGAACCAACAGATTCTTTAACAGTATTTGTGGTCACATTTGGTGAACTATTCCTGGAGGCACACACATTAGAATTCAACTTGTTGTCCTTTGAATTTGTAGTAGCATTCCTAGACTCTTTTGGATTATCTGTTGCACTTTTGTCTATCGCCCTATGTGTTTGAGATGTAGAGGCAGACGCAGTAGTGGGACTAATCCTATTAAGGTCAGGTGCTATCACATTTGAGTTTTCGACAACAGCTTTTCCTTTTCCTTTCGCAGTAAACTTGGGTAAGGGTGTTGGAGTGACTGGTTTTGTCAAATCAATTATCACATCAGCTTTCGGAATATTTTGAGAAATTGATATTTTTGGTTTTACAACCGGTTTGTCCGAAGTTGATGGTTTTGCAAACTTAGTTTCCTCACCCTTCCCTTTTTGACTTTCAAGTTGAGACTTCAAAAGATCAATTTGTTCTTGCATGTTTTTGTAAGAACGCTCATACGACAATTTGTCATACTTGCATTCTTCTTTTTTCTGATCAAGTTGTTTAAAATATGTTACATTTTGTTTTTCAAGCTTAATAAGCGCCTTTTCATATTTTGAAACAATTTCGGAAGTCTCAGCTCGAAGTCGTTCATCATCCTCAACAGAATATATTTGATAAATAATGGACATGATATCAGTTGAAAGAGCTTCTTCAGAGAGTGAGTCATTTTGTTTTTCCAAAACTTTGATTTTTTCAATGTTTTCATTGGCTTCAAATACCAATGATGTGTGGTCCTTGACAAATTCAGTTACTTCTTTGATAATTGCGTTCTCAACATGAATTGCTCTTGCATGTATGCCAGATACAATGGGAGTAATTTCTGTTTCGAACATCTTTTTCTGTTCATCTTGAAAACTTGAAAACCAATCGTTAACTTTAGGATTAGATTTGGTTGCCACAACAGTTTGAAGTGTTTCAACTCGCCTTTTAAGATCGGCCAAAAGTATTCTAGCTTCACTTGAGGAAGTGTCGTTAGAGTACATTTGTTTGATGTTAGAAAGATGTTTTGAAACAACTTTGAACTTTGAGACAGCCACTGGTTTTTTGAAAAACAAAGGTGATTCTTTTTTAACAAGATGAACACCAGCAAGTTTGTTGGCTTCATTATAATCAATCGGTTTGATTTCGCTGTTCAATTGTCTCATTTTGTTTCGACTCTCTTTCGTAAGCTCAATCATTTCATTCGTATCATAAGTATCAGGTGGATCATGCACATCATTTATAAGATTACCATTATATAGCACATTCTGTTTTTCCTGAGCTTTCTTGAGATAACAAGGGTTTTCACAACCGAGAGCCATTTTCTTTCTTGTGTGTAAAATCGGGTTTTTGTCGTTAATTATCATATTAATTGTTTGAGCAGAATGACCCGTTTTGACAAGAATTTCTTCCAACTTTTTAATAGTTTCCTGTTTATCAAGAACTTCATCAAGAAGTTCGTCTTCTCGTTTTAAAAACTTTGCTTACAACTCTTTCTTCTCTTTTTCAAGATTAGAAGAAGTTGATTTTTGTTTAGAAAGTTGGTTGGTTAAATCAGAAATTTCTGTTTTTAGGGATTTAATTTGCATGTTCAGTTTAACATCAAGAGTGTCGTATTTGATTTGCAAATGTTTCTCCCTTGAAACAGAATCACTGTAACCATTTTCAAGTTCTGATAGTCGTTTGTGGTGAAATTCAAAAGCTTTTTCGTTCACCTTGTATCTCTCAAGCTCAGTGGTCAATTTTTCATTAGCGGACTTAACATCGCTATTGATCTTTTTGACCTTTTCAATCTCAATACGACAATTATTCAGTAATGATTCAAATAAAGCACGGGTTTCCTCATCATTAGCGATATTTTGTGCAGCTTGAACTTCATTAGGATCCATATCTGGAGATGCCAAATTAATATTGCTACAACTTGGCGAGTCCAAATATATATCATAAGTAGGTTCGAGAGGCACAGAATGTGGCTTTTGTTGAGCAAACGGATTAACCTCATTACTTGAAGTTGATGTCTCATGGAGTGGATCTTTGTCATAAGTAGGAGGAATGTCAGAATCGCTGCTGCATGATGCTGATTCTTGCGGACTTGGCATAGGGTCGGAGATTCCAGTGACTTCTGTAGAGTTATCATTGATTCTGGTTGAAAGCAGGAAGTCGGATTCCTCAGCAGTCAATGGTATTCCCGAGTCTCTCTTTCTGGCTAGTATCAACATGTACTGGAGCTTTTCTACTTTATCCATTGCATTGACATTTCCAGCTCTACCTATATCACTCCTTTGGGTTGCAGAAGAAGTCATGAAGCAATAATTCTCATTATGATTGACCACATTCTGATTCACAAACTGATCCATTTGATTTCCCGTATATTGCCCAGCATATTGCATTTGATTCCCCATTTGAATACCCGTAGCATTTCCTTGCTGATTCCCGATAACATCAACCATTTGTCCTTCTTGACCTATATATGACTGCATGTTGTCAGTGTACGGTGAATTCCATTGGTTGTTGTTATGTGGTGGGATGTTTAATGCTTTGGTGATTAATGCAAACGCATGTGCCAAATCAGTTGCGATATGGTTTTGATGAGCGGCCATTGATGAAGTTGTATGATAAAGATGATGTTGGATCGGTGAAAGAACTAGGATACGGTTGGTTACGGTTCACGAGTTATGTTAAAAAATTTTGGTTAAATTTTAAAACACGTCAAAAGATCACTATATAATCGTGTGTTGTAAAGTTAGAATTGAAAACACGTCATATCTTCCACTTGTTCTAGTATATAATTCTTGACGTGTTCACTTGCATTTATTGATTCTATAATATTTTACTCAGTTTATTATACTCAGTTTATTGAAGTGATCAAATTTTGGAAAACACGTCAAAAGATCAATTAGTAACTTCACACACGTCACACAAGTGAAACACACACGCCAAACTCACACGTCAAAAGCAACCGAATGTTAAAAAGTTATATAACTCACCTCACATGCAAACAATCCACACGTTAAAAGCAAAATCATGCAACACACATCAAACAGTTATTAAACTCTTCACATGCAACACGTCTCATGCAAACCAAACTAAACTTCAAAAGTTGAAAACACACGTCAAACCAAACTTCAAAAGTTGAACAATACACCTTTACTATATAATGATAGAAAGATGATGGTGCTCACAATTATAAAAGAGACACAACACACTGAAACTCAATATGAACTTTAATAAACTCAAGGGTTACTGATGAAGAAACTCGACTAAGGTAAAGATGCTCGTCTATGTTTCTGGTTCGACAAGAGTAAGTTGTTCGAGTGGGTCACTTTTGTTCGACTAGATCACCTTGCTTGACTAGATTTCTTGTTCGACTATAAAGTTCGATGATAAAGTTCGGTTAAAACAAGAAGTTTGATGATAAAGTTGTTCGATCAAAAGTTCGACTAAATGAAGTTCGACTACACAAGAAGTTTGATGAGAAAAAGTTCGGTGAGATGAAGTTCGAATACACAAGAAGTTCGACTACACAAGAAGTTCGGTGAGAAAAAGTTCGGTGAGATGAAGTTCGATTACACAAGAAGTTTGACGAGAAAAAGTTCGGTGAGATGAAGTTCGACTACACAAGAAGTTCGACTACACAAGAAGTTTGATGAGAAAAAGTTCGGTGAGATGAAGTTCGACTACACAAGAAGTTCGACGAGAAAAAGTTCGGTGAGATGAAGTTCGACTACACAAGAAGTTTGATGAGAAAAAGTTCGGTGAGATGAAGTTCGATCAAGAAGTTCGGTCAAGAAGTTCGATCAAACCTATCTCGATCAATGATCTATCTCGATCAAAGAGTAGTTCGACTATAGTCTAGCTCGACTAAGTGAACTTGTTCGATGAATGATATGTTCGATGACCTTCGAAACTTGTTGACAAAGTTCGATGAAAGAAGTTCGATTACCTTGAAGTTCGATGAAAAAAGTTCGACTACCTTGAAGTTCGATGAAAGAAGTTCGACTACCTTGAAGTTCGATGAAAGAAGTTCGACTTTATAAGTTCGACTATTTAAGTTTAAGTTCGACTACTTTGAAAAGTTCGACTACTTTGATTTCTAGATGAAAAGTTCGACTTGAAAAGTTCGACTTGAAAAGTTCGTCTACTTTGAAAAGTTCGATGAAATACTTGGTTCGATCAAAGTAGGCAACACTTGATAAAATAAATGAAAACTACAACCGTGTTTTATAGCAAATAAAATTGATAAAGTTGGTAGATGAAACAGTAGAGTAAATGACAAAATAGAATAATAGAAATGAAAACTAATAAACTAATGCAACAGTAACTTAAATAGATGTGTAACAGTAACTACAACCGTGTGAATCAATGTATATTATCCTAGATCTTTAATATTTTGCTCTGATACCACTTGTAATGATCACTTGTTAAAGCTTAATATTATCCTTTATCACACAACAACAATATAAGAATAGTAGAGAAAGAATGAGATATGTAGTAACTTCTAAGGAAAGAAAGAGATATTAGATTAGAAGAGAAATGGAGATACAAGAAGAGAGTGCCCTAGAAACTACACACACATCCAACCCTTCCAAGTGAGGAGGGGAAGGGTATTTATAGGCTTCAAGGATGGAAGGCTTGGGTGGGCTTGGATTAAGCTTGGGCCTTTTACATGGACTATAAACATACATTTAATCTATAAGGTTAATCCAAGCCCATTGACTAAATTAACTAAACTAAACAACGACACACTTAATTAAACTATTACAATGACAAATGACCATCACTTTAAAATAAATCCTAACACAACTACTCCACGCTTAGCATCTAACTTATAAATAACTCTATCATTTCTCGTTCTTCGCAAATTTAAAATCTTAAATAATAAGATCCGCGAATGCTTAGCCAAATAATCAAGCCATGCATATATAAAGTCAATTATGGGAACTTGCAAACTCTTAAAAAGAATTCGCGTTTTATAGCTCCTTGTATAAAAGATTATAAAAGAACACGCCCGCAAAAGCTTATTGATTATGTAAGTTAAGGGAACAAGCTAGGGCTCAACACGCCCGGTCAAGTCAAAATTTTATTCCTACTCTCACCAGCGGAAAGCCAACAATGTGTCAAAACACTTATGATATTTTTGCAAATTTTTTTAAATTTTCTCATTTTTTTGGTATTTTTTATCACATTTTTGGAGGAAAAACGGGGTTGCGAGAGTAACGGCAAAGAAAATGCAAGGTCAAATCAAATCGAAAGATTACCCCCCCCCCTCCAAGACTAAAACGAAACATTGTCCTCAATGTTTTAAGGTAAGGGTTCTCCTACATAAATCTAAGGCCGTTTATTAATTATGCCAATAGATAAACGTTAGTCGATAAGATTTAGGATATTAGATGAGCAACGAAGGATGAAACTCGAGTGGATAAAAGACAAAACCACGAGCACGAGAGTCTTCAAACTTCGGGAAAATCTTGGACATAAACAACAACAACCACAAAACACGAGAAATGGAAGAGGTAGACCTCCTCACGTCACTTATTAGAAAATAGAAAGAAGATAGAAGGATAAGCATGGGGTGCCTCCCACGAAGCGCTTGTTTTTTATCGAGTCGTATAGCTTGACTCGCCCCGAATTTAATTGTTCTTGGGGGAGCATGTGGAAAAGATAATATCCATCGGACTTTCGTTCAAGAGGTTTGGATAAACATTGAAACATATGAAAGTTCCACACCGACGAGATACCCACGGTTCAAAGGAATAGCAACCATAAACGGTGATACCGGGGTCAAAGATAGTATCCTCACTCTTGACGGAGTGAAAGAGAGGAGAAATCATATCATATGTGATGAAAGGGAGAAAGATTTTTATAACAATTAAGATCAATTCTTCATCCTCAAAAGCAAATTTTTCATTTTCCTTAATTTGAATATCATTATTAAAGCTCTTTTGGTCATTTTCAACAAAAACCTCGGGAAGGAGGGTCAGGATGATGTCATCAATTAGCAAATTCTTATGATAAAGAACACCTCCCCCCAGACTAGGATTTTTTCTCTAGATCAAAATAGAAATGATCATACTCCGGAGGAGATATGACATGAGAGAGTTCACCGGAGAACTCTTCAAAGATAGACGAATCATTCTTGTCAAAAAGAAATGAGTCATACTCGGGAAGAGAGATATAAGCATGAGAAGTGGTACTGCCACTACTCGTCTCTTCGACCGATATCAAAGCAAAAGGCTTCATAAGCTGGGAGAGAATAATCGGGATGAAAAGTGGGACTGCCACTACTCTCCTCTTCGGTATCAAAGATAAAATTCTCATATTCGGGAAAAGAATCCTTGAGCTCAAGCTCTGGAGGATCTGATGGCTTATCTTCAATAATAACTTCCTTCGGAGGGAGGAAAAATGACGGTTCATCGAATATCATCCTTTCTAATAAAGGAGCTTCTCCCCCCGGATCACAATCAGCATCAACAATTTCCGGCGAAATTGGATCATCAATCAAGAAAACCTAGAGCTCTTTCATAGTGACTTTACTTTCCTCAAACGGCATGAGAGAAGGGGAAGAGTCGAAATGACTTCTGAAGATGGAGTGGGATTGTCACTCAGAGGAAGAATCGATGTCTGAACTTTCAATACTTCTGAAGGTTCATCCTCATCACTCTCGTCAGAGTCTGAATAGTAAAAGGTGTGTGGGTGACCTGGTCCTTGTTGATGTTGACAATTTTGAATTGTGTATCTAGTGTTATTGTCAAGGACCTCGACTCGTGCACTTACTACGGAATTGTAATCGGAATAATGATCACTCAAAATAGTGGTAGAGTCATGCTGAACTTCAGCATCCCACTGATAATGATGAAGTGTCATATTCTCGATAAAATCATAAGCTTCTTGTGGAGTTTTCTGCATGAGATTCCCACCGGCTGCCAAAACAATTTTGTCTTCATTAATCGGAGTTATGCCATTATAAAAGGTTAGGATTTGATCAAGTAAAATTTTATGGTCTGGACATTTCCATAACAAAGATTTGAATCGTTCCCAAGCTTCAAATACTGACTCCATGGGCAATTGCAGGAAATTCCGAATGTCTTTCCTAAGCTGCACCGTTTTAGAATGTGGAAAGTATTTTGAAAGAAACTTGAGGAAAATCTCTTCCCAAGTATGAATTGAGTGAGTTTTAAGAGTATAAAACCAAGATTCAGCTTCGTGGGATAAAGAGAATGGAAAAATATTCAAACGGATGTTATCTTGGGAAACTCCATTTTGCTTTATGGATTAAGTAATGAATAGGTATTTATTTAAGTGTTCGTTTGCATCTTCATCTCGAAATCCGTGAAATTGGCAATTCTGCCGGATCAGTCGAACCATATGATATATCAATTTGAAATTGGTTCCCAGAATTGATGTAGGAGTGACCGGTCCTCCTCTACCGATCAGTGTTGGACGATAGAAATCCTCCATGGTCTGAGGATCATGGGGATGATACATTGGAAACTCGATCATTGTGGAGAATTAAATAATGAGAGGGTAAACAGATAAGAATTAAACATAAAAGAGGATAACGAAGAATTTTTTTGGGTTTTTAAAATGGAAAAACAAACTAAGATAGAAGAAGAACAAAATTTAAAAGAAAAACAAATTTTGAAAAGGAAAATATTTTTGGGTTTTTATATAAAAATAATAAGAAAATATTTACAAGAGAAAATGATAACTTCACAGGGAAGGATCTTCAAAACACTTATCATCGAACGGGAATAAAAAATTCACTTCAAACCTACCCCGACAGCGGCGCCAAAAATTGATTGGTTTTCAATTATAGTCCAAAGAAACACAAGTGGCGTATGTATTCCCCGGGTCGTTTTCCCGACGAAGGTGTGAATGGAATTTTGTGAATTCGGGTCGTGAAACGTGTCGTGAATAGTGAATAAAGAGAGATTGTAGATTATCAAGCTAAAAATTATAAACATAAACTAAAAACAAGTAATAAAGCAATTAAAACAATTAAGCAAAGATCAAATAACCTAAAACGTAAAGTAACACTAAAAACGCGCACGCTCGGGCTAATCCCGAGCTTTAAAAGTGAAAACTAAGAAATACTAAGCCTATAAATGTAAAACTAATTTTCGTAGGTCCTATTTTATAAAAGAAAATTTTAGAAAAAAGAAAATTATTTTTTTTATTTATATTTTATTTATTATGATTTAAAAACTAAATTTAAAAGAAAAATATATTAAAAATTCTAAATCAAATTGGAAAAATCTGAAAAATTAACTAATCCTAGGAAAATTCAAATAGAGGCCACTGCTTATTCAAATAAGTAGTTTATAAGCTAACTAAATAAATAAGCAAAGAATAGAAAAGCTAGTTAAAAGAATTAAGAAAGTACCCTTGGGCAGAAAAGACCCAAGGGCACGTTTGGTTAGGAGAGGTGAGTATGAGGCTTTGGTGTTCAGGAGGTCTAGGGTTCAAATTCCTGGCCTCAGATTTTTTTGGTAAACTATTTTTTTTTTTTTAAATTTTTCTTTTTAAAACTGAATAAGCACAATAAAATAAGCTTATTTTATTAAAGCAACTATTTTTGAAAACTAACAATAAGCACAAAAATGGCAATCAAAAGATCAGATCAGAAGTGAATAGCAATTAAGCTAAGGATACTTGAAAAGGTTAAATAAGCTATTAAGCTAATTTTAAGCTAAAAAGTAAACTAAAGAAGCTGAGTACAATCTAATTAAACTAAATGAAACAGAAAAAGCCAGGTAATGAAACAAATAAGCACTAAAAAGCAAAAAGGCAAACTAAGGCTACTGGTGTGTAGGCTGCATACATGCCAACTGAGGTAATTTCAAACTCAATAAAAAGCTATGAAATGATAAGCAAATACCACAAAATAAAAGATAACTAAAGGTCTCACACTAATAAGTAACTACAACAAATTTTAAACGAGATAAAGCTTACTTAGTGCTTATAACTAAGCTGAGAAGACTGCTACTCAAGTCAATTGTCTACTGATGACTCAGTGTTCATATGACTGAGTAAGCAAATTTTGAGCTTATTTATAAGCTTTAATAAGCTGAAATAAGTTCTGAAACTTAGGGATTAGCTAAGAACAATAGCAAACAATCTTGAACTAGAGAATATAAGCACTAATGAACTCAAATAGGGACTAAAATCTGACTTCAAAAAGCTTGCACAGTACTGTTATGAACTCTTGTATACTGATGCATTAGAATCACATAAATGAGTTTAAATTGCCTCAAATCTCATTGAAACCAAACCAACTCTTCAAATATGACCATAGTACTCTAAATGAACTCACAAGTGCCAAAATTAAAGTCCTAATCTACTTATCTTAATAAAACTCAGAATCAAAAAGCATAAACCCTATAAACTATGAAAAATTAAGGTAATACTACAAACCCTATGAAATCAGCTAAGCACAACCTACAATTAGCTTATTTAACCAAATTTAAGCTAGATTAACCTTAACCCAATGACCAATGAACAAAAACTATCAAAATCAACCCAATTTAGCCTTGTTCCAAACACTCCCTTATTTAGGCTGATTTGAGTTTTAATCTAGATAAGACCTAATTAAGCCAAGTTTTTGAAACACAAATGATTAACTAAGTTAATTAAGCACTACTAAACACTTTTCAATTGAGGATAAGCACTAAATAAGCTAAACCTATACTAAACTATTTTTTTGGTATTTTAAGGTTTTTAAGAACAAATGGAGATTAAGCAAATAACAACTAGCAAATTATCATCAATAAGCAATCAAAAAGAACAAATAAGCATAAATAAAGCAAATAAGCACTTAATAACACAGAAATAAGCTAATGCTTTTGAAATTTAATGAAATTAGTGAAACTTACAAACACCCTTGCACAAACAGGGTAAAATAGGCTCGAGGAGCTACTCTACAAGCTCTAGCTTGTCAAAAGACAAGCTAGTAATAGCAATAAGCCCTTCCCTTACTGGCTTATCATCCACAAACAGCTTATTTGACTTAATTTCACTTTTTTTTTTTGACTTTTTAAAATTAAAACTGAATTAAAACCAATTAACTTTTACAAAAGCTACAACAAGCTTATATGAGCTTTTAAGAACAGTAATGAAAGCTTTAAAACATATTTCTAGCAGTAATGGAAGATTTAAGGTGAATTGAGACAAAGGAAATTAAAAGAAAAACTTAATTGCATTAATAAAATATAAGAATTAGAATACTGATTCTGTAATTACGATCCAAGGGTTGATCTGGTAATTTTGAGCTCAAAATATTATCCGTATGTAGAATGTCTTCCCCGGCTTCGGCTTTATACTCTTTCCAAATCTCGTGCTCGTTTTTGACTTATCATCCACAAACAGCTTATTTGACTTAATTTGACTTTTTGAAATTAAAACTGAATTAAAAATGTAATTTCGATAAGGTATTTAAATGGAAACTTTAAATTGTATTAATAAAAGGGTAAATTACAATACTTAAAGGAAATTAACACTGGAATTTAAATGATTACACTAAGAAAGCATTAAAATGACATTAAAGTAAAATGGCCTAAATTTCTGTAAAAACATTAAAAATTGGACAACTTTGTGAGTGAGGAGTGATCTTCTATTTATAGCTGAAGAGAAGTGCCATTAGGGTTTCCAGAGGATTCTGATCCTTTAATCTTATCCCTTCATTCATCCAAGCTTCATTTTTGACCTTTTATCATGTGGATGATGTGGTTAGACCAATAGAAAAGCTTCAATTGTCCACTGTGGCACTAATTGATGTCACATCACATGTCAAGCTTCTAGAAGGTGAGGTTAAGTGGTACGGTAGAAAGGGTTGCAGGGTAAAACGGGGAAGAGGGAGAATGAACAGTAAGGGGGTTATTTTTGGCGGGTTGGATTGGTTTAGTTTTATATTATTGTTTGACTGTGGTGGGTTGGTTGACCGGGTTATAAGGGTTTGACGGGGATCTGGATTGAGGTAAGTGAGAGTGGGCTGAAGTTGTGTGATGGGCTTGGGATGTTGGATTGGGTATTTTATTTTGGCAGGTTGGGTTTAAGGTTTTGGTTTAGTTTTTATTTTTAGTATTTAGCTTGAAATGGATTTATTTTTGCGAGATTAATTCTGCCAATTCTCAAAGTTCAAGGTACAACTCAGTAAAATTATTCCAAGGGCCATTTGTGACATATTGCAATTGCTCAAATCCTTAACTCGAATAGGCTAAAGATAGGTCCAAACTTCACCAATAATAATATATCAAAAAGGGCGACAAAATCATAAATACATAGCCGAATCCACGACTACGATACTTAAGATTGCTCAAATCCCTAATCTCAATAAATCAAAGGTTTGGTTGGATAAAGAATAATAAAGGGTATGGATAACATTTGGGATATAAATTGGTGTAAAATGAAAAATGAACAAAACAAATAAATTAAAATCCTAAGTGTGGTTAATCACTATCCCAACCATCCCATGAATAAGACTCATATCATCGAATAACTCACGCTTTAACACTTGAAACACACGCTTTAGGTAGACACGAATTATACTCAACAAGATCTTAATCAAAGAATAAACCTTAATTGGCGTTCCCATAACTGCCAATTCCCATTCAATCCATAGATATAGTACAACAAATAGTGGCCATATGAACCACTTACATAACTTTACATCGTTGGCTTAAAATAAACATCCAACTCTTCTTTCTTTCTTTTTCTTTTCTCATTTTTTTTGATTTTTTTTTTTTTTTTTTTTAACTTGAAACATAAACATAGGTGTGTAAAATTTCACCACATCACTATAATGATAATTCTGGATAATTTTTCCATACTTTTCATACTTTCAGAAATAACGGTAATAGCGAAAGTAGTAAACACACGAAAAATAAACTCAAAGATATACAATATTTACTTTCACTCCAATTGCATTGTGCAATTTTCCGACCTAACCAAAGATAATGAATTACGCACGCGAACACAGGTAATGTAAGGAAACACACTTTGCCTATAGCAATTAACCAAACACGGATTCTAATCTACAGGGTAGGCTAAGGTGTAAGGGTGTAACGAAACATTTTAACATAGGTGTAAGAAACGAAAGGAATGGCTCTGAGTGTTTTTCTAGGGGTATCTTACTCTAAAAATGAGAGTAACAAAGGGTTTATACGGGGGTTAACTAACCAGTGTAGTTAGTTAATAACACATAACATATAATAGGCTATTTTGGGTGTAATCCTAGAATTTTACCAATTTAGACAAGTCATTCCAATTATATAAATAATACTCATTATGGTGGTCTCGAATAGTATACAAGCCAAGTTCTAAAGTTTACAAGTCACCGGCACACTCATAGATTTGTGAGTTTTGAAAAATCACAATTTTTGAAAATAACGTCATGTGTGCAGCTATGCAACTTAGATCTTAAACAAAAACATGCTAAAAAAAAAAAATTAAGTTTGATATATTAAGCACATTTTAAGCATAATTTTTGAAAAAGTTTAGGACAAGTAATTGTTAAGTGTTCTAATTCTCCAATCCCCCCACTTAAGTTAAACAACGTCCTCGTTGTTTGTATAAAAGGTAAAAACTGGAAAATAAAAGAATTAGAACAGAAAAACTCCCCTGAGATTTGCTCGGTATGATCCTCCATTAATATAAGAGCAAAAATCATCTTTCTTGTGGATTAGAACGTTAAAGCTTCATACTTGATGTATCCACAGGAAATCCAGGAAACTATAATACCACCAATACTTTAAAACACACCTAAAATAAGAAAGGTTCAAACTTGCATAATACATTAGTAGTTAGATAAAAATAAAACTTAAAAATTAAAACTGAAAATCATCAGGTCAGTCGATGCGCCGTATCTTATGGAAGAAGATACGCCGTATCGAGCCTGGAATAAATACGGATCAGAATAAAGATGCGCCGCATCCTTAACCAGGGATGCGCCGCATTAAAAATAAACTGATAAAAAGTTTTAAAGTCAAAAATAAAAATGCAGAAAAATAAAATAAGATATGACCATTGCAGGAGATGCGTCGCATCTCAGAATTGAGATGCGCCGTATCCTCATGCGGGCCTGACTGACTCGACACATAAAACAGAATAGTAAAAATTCTCTGGGTTGTCTCCCGGTAAGCACTTGTCTTTATTCCAGAGTCTTCAAGTTAGACTCACGTTCAGCTCTTTAATATCGATCATTGAAGGAGTCGGAAACATCGCGCTCCTTCATCGCCAATTCAGTAATATTGAACACTCCTTGCTCGTCCTTAATTTCCACGCCGTTCTTCTTTAATATCTGTATAAACAAAGTCCTGTCCCTTTCGGGCAGAGATGACAAAATGATAGACGGGAAATTCTTATTATTATATAGGCACAAATAAGCAAGGTGGGGTGGTAGTTCAATAAACACATCATTATTCAAATTCGTTTTCTCAACTACTCTCCTACGTTTATTAATTACCACACAATCATACCACTCATCATCAGAATCATTAACAACATTGCGTCTAAGTTCGGTAGGTACATTAAGGTCAATGAATTCCTCAAAGTTCTCATGATTAGGATTAGTTGAGTTGTTTTGAATCAATGTTTCTCCCATAAGTCTAGCTTCAAGATCGAGGTCCATACGCTCTCTTAATCCCAGCACATAAACACCTCTAATTATGCTTTTAACCGGATCTTGGCACTTATAGACAAGTTTATTATTTCCTACCCTTAATGAGATTTTTCTCTTAAACACATCAATCTTAGCATGGGCAGTAGACAAGAAAGGTCGTCCGAGGATTAAAAGAATCTTAACATCCTCGGGCATGTCTAGTATAACAAAGTCTACGGGAAAAATAAACTGCTCAATCTTAACTAGCACATTATTAGCAATCCCTTCAGGTCGTTTTACCGTTTTATCAGCCAATTCAATAAGTAACTTAGTTGGTGCTAATTTTCCTAGTCCTAGGGTAGCGAATGTCTTAAGAGGCATAACACTAACACTAGCTCCTAAGTCAGCTAACACATTATTGAAAGATATATTATTAATAGAACAAGGTAGAGTAAAACTTCCTGGGTCTCTTTCTTTATGAGGCAAGGCATTTGAGTCGGTTGCAGGGCTCTCTTCTTTCATTGTTGCCTTGATCTCCTCTTCAATCTTTTTCTTCTCTTTTAGTAGTCTCCTTAAGCTGATTGAAGAATTAAAGAAAAATTCGGGTCTTGCACCATCATTACCATTCATCGATCTTCTAGGTATATTAGGAGTGACTTCTTCAGTGGTGCTTATGGCCTTGACATGATCTCTTGGGTTGGTTTCAGTTGAGCTCGGTAAACTTCCATATCCCCTTTCTTGAAGAACTTTGCTCTTTTGACCAATTTGTTGTTCCAATGCTTTGATCGAAGCCCCTTGATTTCTTGTAGTAGTGTCCGTTGAAGCTCGGATTTCTTTGATCATAGCAGTATTCTCTTCTTGTCTTTTAGCAGCATCGGCCATAATTTGCTTTAAAGTATCATCTAAAGTCTGCCTTCTTTCTTGATAAGCGGGATTGAAGTTGTTCCTTTGATATAATCCCGGTGTAGCTTCCCTAAATCTCCCCGAAGGTCGGAATGGTTGTCCAAATTGGGTGTAATATGCTTCTTCAAACGTCTCACTTTCATTATTATTCGGGCAATCTTTAGTGTAGTGAGGTCCTTCGCACTTCTCACATCCAACTTGGGCAGCATACGCTCTTTCATCACGCTTCTTCATTTCTCTACTAATTTTATCCAATTGAGCTTGAATAGCAGCAATCCCGTCAAAATTAGTGCTGCTCTTAGATCTAGTAGAGGTCCCATCGTGCCATTTTTGAGAATGATCGGCAGCTTCTTGGATTGCTTTCCTAGCATTAGTTGCACTCATTTGAGGTACAGCTCCCTTAGCATCCAAAATCTGTCTTGTAGGCACGTCCAGTCCTTGATAAAACAATATTATCTCCTGCATAGGGGTTAGATAGTGTTGAGGACATTTTATCAATAAATCTTTAAATCGTTCCCAAGCTTGATAAAGAGTTTCATCAGGCTCTTGCTTGAAACTATTGATAGCCTCCATCTTTTTAGCAGTCTTAGCAGGTGGACAATATCTCTTCAGGAATTTGCTCTTCAAATCTCCCCATGTAGTGATTGAACTAGCAGGTTCATTCCTTAGCCACTTGTTAGCAGCTCCTTTTAGCGAGATTGGAAAGATTCTTAGCATGAGTTGATCGGCAATCACTCCTTCTGAAGTAAACAAATCTACAATCTCCAGGACCTTTTCAACATGCTCATTAGCATCCTCATGTTCCGTCCCACTGAAAGCATTCTCTCTTAGTTCCTTGAGAAACTGACCCTTCAATTCAAACTTTGACTTATCATCAAACTTAGGTCTAGCAACTCCTGAAGTGTAATCAGCACGGGTACTGTTCATGTATTCCTCCATAGTAGTGTTTTCGCCCATTGTTTCTGTTTCAACTTCCTCTTTTTCTTCAGAAAAGTAATCAAGCTCGAGTGAACTTGAAAGATCAAAGCTTCTTGTGTTGAAAAGCCTTTTAAGCGAATGTAGGGCTCGTTCAGGATCTTCGAAAGGTTGAATCAAGTTCTTCGTAGAACTCCTGGTCATGCACTTCCTGAAATCAACACAAAAATATCAGTAGGGTATGCTCGAGAAAGTAATATATCAGATAATTAATAACGAAAACGGAATACGAAAAATTAAAGTTACTGATATCTGCAGACGATGCGCCGTATCCAAAAAGTTGGATACGCCGTATCTTATAATCGTTAAAATTTAATCAGACTTTATCCAGAAAATAGATACGCCGCTTAGAATTTATGAATGCGCCGTATCGGATTAATTAATCAAAAATCAGCTTATCTAATTAAAATTAAATGCGTCGTATTAACGAAAGTTAATGCGCCGTATTTTCGTTACGTTTAAAAATAAATATCGATTTTTGATTCAGTAAGATGCGCCGTATCGACAGAGATCGATACGCCGTATCCGTTTAATAATTCGCAAACTGTTTTTAATTAAAATAATAGATACGCCGTATCTGCTAAAGCAGATGCGTCGTATGGCGTTAACGTTTAGAAAAAAAAATTATCAAAAACAGATACGCCGTATCTTGGGGAAAAGATGCGTCGTATCACTTTATCGCTTAGAAAAATTTCTTATTAAAAACAGATACGTCGTATCTTGGGGAAAAGATGCGTCGTATCGAATTAATTAAACGCGTTGTATTTAAAAAAAAAAAAAAAAAAAAAAAAAAAAAAAAAAAAAAAAATTAAACGCAATACGCCGTATCTGAGAGATCAGATGCGCCGTATCGTCTGATTTAGCACAGTACAACGATAGCAGAACAGGAAACACGAAAAATAAAACAAATAAAAACACACAAACAAAAATAAACACACAAAAAATAAAAAAAACAATTAACACAACAAATACAACAAATATCAAAATAATACAATGATGCAATTAATCTAATAAAAAGAAAAACCTAATTAAAATACTAATCAAATTAACAGATAATAACAATTCACTCCCCGGCAGCGGCGCCAAAAACTTGATGCGCGTGATGTGTCGTTGCGGTTTAGCAGTTTTAATGCCTACTCAAGTTTTAAATTTATATTTAGCCGACTTATCAATAACACACACACTTAACGAGCAGTGTACCCGGTCAGTATGAATATAATGGTAAGTAGAGTGTCGATCACTAAGAGTGGAACGTATTATCTCGTTATTCTAATCAGTATTTTAATATCCTAACGCAAGGGGGTTTCAGCCTGAGAGACTGGCACGATTTGTTTGCAATTAAATAATAAATAAACCAATAGGCATGAATCAGCAAGTAGCACACACGTACACAGATAAATACTCGAGACAATAAGAGGGCTGTCCTTATGATTAAGTAGATTGTCACTTGTTTTATTGATAGCTTTATATGAAGTGTATGTAGTTAATCCTTTCTCGTTGGTCCTAATCTTATCGGCGAGTAAACCCTTAATGATTACTTATGTCTAAAAGTTATTCCTAAGTGATCAATTTAGTAATAACCGTGGGAGCCACATTATTTTCCGCAGTCAAATGCCCGCAAGCCACTAATAAACACAGAGGTTATCAATGCACTAATAAGTAGTAACCAAAGACATCAACATATAAACTTTAATTGATGGGAAAGCAAGTATTAAAGGGAGTGCAATCTTTCGTTGTCACATTACACAAGCCACCAATCCTGATGAATTAAAGTTTGCTAACACAATAAAACAAAACTACTTAATGAATTAAACACATGCAGCACCTTCTTACAGCTCTTGTATCTTTGATTTGGGTGTGTCTTGTGCTGCCTCCTTGACTGAATTCGTCCTTGGTTTCTCCTGTTCGGTCTTCGGTATTATATAATGCGTACGAAATTCGTCTGGTCTTGGGGTATTTATAGTTTCTGTCTGAGGGAAGATGCGGCGCATCTAGTAAGTAGATGCGGCACATTGACTTAACTTCGCGTGGGGTCCAAGATTATAATATTCAGGAATATTCGTACACCGCCAGAAGATGCGGCGTAACTCCATGATTAGATGCGGCGCATGTCCTCTTGTATCTTGGATCGTATCTGGTGATATCTTGATAGAGATGCGGCGCATGTCATGAGTGAGATGCGGCGCATCTGGAGCAGATTTAACTTGATCTTGTCCATTTCAGTAGACTCTTCACTTTATGCATGTTTTGCTCCATTATTAGTCCAAAATCGCCAAGTTTCACCAAATGCTTGTTTTTACCTGAGAATTACAAAAGTAAACGATTAAGTATCAATCCTCATACATAATATAGTAAAACAAGTCAAATTAATAGGATAAATGATAGTAATAAAATGTACTTATTTGAGTTCATCACATATGATGATTCTTCAAGGTAGATTTTGACAATTTGAGCATAATCTTTAATAAATTCATCCCCGGCCTCGGCTTTTTAAACACTTCCAAATCTCGTGCTCGTTTTGTCGGTTTTTCCTTGATTTTTTTGTCCATTTCCTCAATATCCGTGCCTGCACATGTATAAACACAAAAATACAATATATTTGGCATATTTGGTTAGTTTTTTGTCTATTTGGTCCGTTTTATTAGGTAAAAGGTATGTGTAAATTAACACATACCAGTCGTAATATATTTAATAAGTCTTTTCAGATTTATTATATTACATATATATTTGAGGCATAGTTTGTGCAGGATGATGATATTGCGTGGTGGGTTGACTCTGGTGCAACAATCCATGTGTGTAAAGATAGAAGATGGTTCAAGACCTATGAGTCACTGAATGATGGTTCTATTCTTCATATGAAAAATGAGTCAACAACCCTGGTGCATGGAAGAGGATGTGTGGATTTAAGATTTAGTTCTGGAAAGATTGTTTCTTTGTTTAAAGTTTTAAATGTTCCTAATATAAGAAAGAATTTGGTTTCTAGAAGTATTTTGAATAATTGTGGTTATAAACAAGTTATTGAATATGATAAGTTTGTTTTCTCTAAACATGGTGTGTTTATTGGTTTTGGCTATTTGCGTAATCAAATGTTCAGGCTTAATATTGTTAATGATATTGCTAATTCAGCCTTTATGTCAACCTCTAAACTAAATGATTCAACCCTATGGCATGCTAGACTTGGCCATGTACACTTTAAGAGAATGCGAGATATGTCTAAGGATGGGTTAATCCCAACCTTTGATATGGACACTGAAAAGTGTAAAACTTTCATGATGACCAAAATAACTAAGAAACGATTTTAAATTGCAAACCGTGAAACTAAAGTTTTGGAGCTGATTCAAAGTGACCTATGTGATTTACAAGCTACTCCCTCTTTGGGGAATAAGAAATACTTTGTGACATTTATTGATGATGCTTCTAGGTTTTGTTATGTTTATTTGTTACATATTAAGGATGAAGCATTAGATAAATTTAAAGTGTTTAAAACTGAAGTTGAATTGCAACAAGGATCCCTGATCAAAAGGTTAATGACTGATAGGGGAGGTGATTACATGGATACTCTGTTCTTTCAGTATGTAGGAATAATCCATGAAATGACTGCTCCATATACTCCTCAGCAAAATGGTATCTCTGAAAGGAAAAATAGTGTACTAAAGGAGATGGTTAATTCCATGTTGTCCTATTCAGGTCTGAGTCAAGGGTTCTGGGGTGAAGCTATGCTAACAGCTTGTTAATTATTAAATAAGGTTCCAAATAAAAGGAACAAGGTTACCCCTTATGAACTCTGGACTAAAAGAAAACCCAACTTGAACTTTCTCAGGGTTTGGGGTTGTAGGGCTGTTGTAAGACTCCTTGATCCAAAGCAGAAAACTTTGGGTGAAAGAAGCATTGAATGCATCTTTGTTGGATATGTTGAGCATTTCGAGGCATATAGGTTCTATGTTATTGAACCTAATGAGTCTGTTTCAATTAATTTAATAATTGGATCAAGGGATGCAATCTTTGATGAGAATAGATTATCATCAGCCCCTAGACCAAGTCAAAGGATTCCAAATGGAACTAATGACATTGGTGTTTCAGAGGTCTCTGATGAGGTTGTGGTACAACAACCTGAACCTGAGCTCAGAAGGAGCAATAGGGTCAGGACTCCAAAGTCATTTGGACCTGAGTTTCAATTATATCTAATTGAAGGAACAAGGGATGAGGTCTCTGACCAATACTCCTATTGCTTCATTGTTGAGGATGATCCCAAAATATTTGATGAAACAATGAAGTCCCAGGATGTTGCTTTCTGGAAAGAAGCAAAAAATGATGAGATGGATTCCATCATGGGCAACAACACTTGGGTGTTGGCTGATCTACCACCTGGTTGCAAACCTCTAGGTTGCAAATGGATTTTCAAAAGGAAAATGAAGGTAGATGGAACTATTGAAAAGTTCAAGGCTAGACTAGTCATTCAGGGCTTTAAACAAAAGTCAAGGATAGACTACTTTGATACTTATGCCCCAGTGGCACGTATCAGTACCAAAAGATTATTGATTGCCTTGGCATCAATTCACAATCTAATTATTCATCAGATGTATGTGAAGACAGCTTTCTTGAACGGTTAATTAGATGAGGAGGTTTATATGAATCAACCTCAGGGCTTCATCATGCCTGGCAATGAAAACAAGGTGTATAAACTGATTAAGTCTCTCTATGGACTAAAGCAGGCACCAAAGCAATGGCATCAAAAATTTGATGAAGTGGTTTTGTCAAATGGTTATCTTCTTAATCAAGATGACAAATGTGTATATAGAAAATTTGATGAATCTGGTAAAGGAGTCATCATTTGCCTATATGTTGATGAAATGATGATCTTTGGCACTGACCAAAATCAGGTTGACCTGACAAAGGAATTTTTGTCATCAAGGTTCTCCATGAAGGACATGGGGGAGGCTGATGTTATCCTTGGTATAAGGATTAAACATGAAAGTAACAAAATTTCTATCTCTCAGTCTCATTACATTGAGAAGGTGTTGAAGAAATTTAATTACTTTGATTGTACTCCAGTGAGTACTCCTATGGATACAAGTGAGAAGCTAATGCATAATACTTGTAAGGCTGTATCTCAACTTGAGTATTCTAGAGTGATTGGCTGCCTAATGTATGCCATGACTTGTACAAGACCTGATATTGCTTTTGCAGTGGGTAAACTGAGCAGGTATACTAGTAATCCTAGTGCTCATCACTGGCAAGCAGTTCAAAGGGTACTAAAGTATCTGAAAAAGACTATGGATTATAGTCTCTCATATACTGGTTATCCTTCAGTATTAGAAGGATACACTGATGCAAGTTGGATCAGTAACACTGAAGACAATTCGTCTACCAGTGGCTGGGTATTCCTACTTGGTGGAGGTGCAATTTCTTGGGCATCCAAGAAGCAAACTTGCATCACTAGTTCAACAATGGAATCTGAATTTGTGGCTTTAGTAGCTGCTGGTAAAGAAGCTGAATGGTTGAAAAACTTGCTTCTTGAGATTCTATTGTGGCCTAAACCTATAGCACCTATTTTTATTCGTTGTGATAGTGCTGCTACATTGGCAAAGGCTTATAGCCAGATGTACAATGGGAAGTCTAGACACTTAGGTGTCAGGCATAACATGATTCGTGAGCTTATCATGAATGGGGTGGTATCTATAGAGTTTGTTAGATCTCAACAAAATTTAGTTGATCACTTGACGAAGGGTTTGGCTAGAGACTTGGTTTGTAAGTCTGCTAAAGGGATGGGTTTGAAGTCCTACTTAGTCACTGAATGCTAAGACACCCAACTCCCTCCTGAGGAAACTTGGGAGCTGAGTTCAATGTGGAAAGTTGAACATTTAAGGGACTGGAGCACATGTTTTACAATCATCCCAATGTTGTGCTCAAAACCTGCTAAAAAGGAGGATGAAGTCTTTTCTTCTTAATGGTTAATTTCTTTGAAAAAGTGCTAAGCAGGAGCATGAATAAAGATGAACCACCTATGTGAATGTTGAAGTTTTGCCGCTTCAGGGAGCTTTGGACTTTTGGCTCTTACAATATTTGTGAATTGGATATGGACATATGGCTTATTTAGTGTCAGGAGCGTTTAAGTGTTTGAAAACTTGTGTGTATTTTATCTTCAGATATTTAGATGGGTTGAAGGGTTCAATTCTTAGAACACCCTGATTCTCGAGTATTTGAACGTGTAATGTACTAAGATGGGAATTCAATCTTCAAGATATTTTCATTTATGCACATGTTTTGTTTTATGTTTATTTCATGCAAAAGGAATTGTACTAAATTGGGGAGGATTGTTGGAAATTTAGTTCAATTGAGGGATTTGATCATACTTGGAAATGGGTTTGGAGGTACGGAGTGTACACCCATTAATTCCCTGATTACCCTGACTCTTATAGTGGTTTAAGTTACTACTGCTAGTACTAAGTTAGTATTGCTGGAGCAGAGTTACTACTGCTAGTACTAAGTTAGTACTGCTAGAGCAGAGTTACTACTGCTAGTACTAAGTTAGTACTGCTGGAGCAATGTTACTACTGCTGCCTTAAGTTAGTACTGCTGGAGCAGGTTACTACTGTTGGCATAAGTTAGTACTACTGGAATGTGTTTGTAACTACTTTGACCTATTTATGGGCAGTTTCAAACTCGTAATTAAGACCATAATAACTTGGTCTTGTAACCACTATGGCTATGATGGAGGAACATTATGAGGAGATTAATTGGCCGATTAATTCTCATAATTCCATTGACTAAGAGTGATTCAATCCTATAAATAGGATACTCATATGCATGGAAGAACACACGAAACATAAACACTTAAAAGCAAACAGGTTCTTGATTTGTGCCTAAAACAAGAACACCACTTGGTCTTATCCCATAGAGATATTCGTGTAACCCAGGAATAGGGTCGAATAGCTTCTATTGGAAAGTGATAACACGATTTTAAGTGATATCCAGTACCATTGATTATCTTCACCCTGCTGGGAACTGGTCTAAAAAAACCAACACATTTGGACTTCATAAGTTAAAGAAATGTTTTCTCTTTGTGTTGAATCAAGTGTACTCACAACAGCACTAAGATCATAATCCACCTGTGCGCTAAAAGTGTGCAACTCATTGATAAACCTTTTCTTTTTCTTAAAGTGTCTTTCTCAGTTCGGTGTTTTCTAACCCTAGTTTTGCAAGTCTTCTATTGGATTGGGTTAACTTCTCCTCTAAATCTCATTTTTTATATTATGTTGATGTCTTTATCATAGCATCATGAATCCTTTTTCCTGCTCTTCACAGACTAAATGTAACTACAACATACACTCCTTCGGTGTTGCATTAGCACCATGTAATCTTTCCTTGTACGCTACTCACTGGATAGGTCTTGCTTTAATGCTAAGACCACTGTTTCGGTTTTTTCCCACGCTATAATTTAACCAGAATAAACGAATTACAATCACACATAGAAACTGATAAACCTAGTTGTACAGATACAACATTGCAACGCCAAACATCATATCCCTTTATTGTTCTCAACATCAAATATATATGCCATATAAGAAAGTATATCATTAAAAAAAAGGTAATTTATGATATGAAAACAATTATTAACTTTCACCAACCTTGCTCCTAAGATAATCTTTATGCATAATGTCAGTTCATGATACCAATTTTTATGACCCAACAATTTCATCAAATTCAACAACTTTTTAGTCTTATTGAAATATAAGTTTATTAAAAGTTTTGAATTCGTTTCACACAATAAAGAAATAGAAGTTGTTCGATTCAAATTGTTCTATTGCTAAACTTTATTGGTTGTTCGATTCAGGTGAATTCCATTTACCACTACTAAATTCTCGCTTGAGCACCTACATAACTTAAAAGTTTGAAATAACAAACTCTGCGGATAATATTTGACACTATTGAATTATGTAACAATCTACATATTTTCGACATGTAATGGTTCGGGTCAACACAACCCGACTTGATCTATACCAAAAAGTATCTTACAACCCCGCTTTGCCATGTTACACGATGCGAAGAACACAGAAAAGGCAAAAAAAAAAATAAGCAGAAAAAGGATACCTGCTTTAGGAATTAGGATAAATCGCAGGCCTTTAACTAATGCTATTACATGTGAATAGTTAGAATTATCTGTTTGGCATATATCAGCTAGTTCTCTCAAGACTTTTTGGTGGGTATCTTTAAGTTTGTTTTCATTTGCCGGAGCTGAAAGCTTCTGCAGGTGGACCAATGCAAAATCCCTAATTTTCCCAAGATAATCCATGTTTAAACTTTCGGAATTCAACAACTGCAGAGTAGATGACCATTTTAATAACCTAAGCAAGGTGAAACAAATGATGATAATAAAGAAATCCCAACAGTCGCATGTCTGCAGGTTGCTTACCTGAGAAAGAATAACCACATCAATTGCTTCGATAATATCCTGTCTCCAACTCTGAGGAGCCATCTCACAAAGTTCATCCCTCACTTCCTTTATCAGTTCCACCCTATCATAATTATCTGGTTGTATAGAAGCAGTGACTCCATCCCAGAACACTTTTTCCATTGTCTCTCGTACCTAAAGTGAGGAAGACGTTCATGTGAATAAAATGTTATCTTAACGGGTATTTTATATGTTTGATCATCAGCCACAGGAAAAGGGGAAAAGCAGAAGTTTATATTGAGGAAAAACTAACCTTGACCAATGCTTGGTCTTCAGCAATAGCATTCAAACTGTTGGCAGATGCATAATGTTGTCCCTGAAGTTGTGAACAAATTCATTCACAATCAATTCATTCTCCATGCTGAGCATCTCACCAGAATGACTTGAATAAATTTCTGGAGACTTTCTTCTAGCAGTAGAGAGGCCAACATCCTTTTCTGTTGGCTTGGAATCATTATCTTTAAACAGGGCACGAACTACATGGCTAAGCTCTTCACTTTTGTTCCTTTTATCAGAGTTAGCAGCATATAGGGTCATCAGAGAAGGAGGAGGTGTGGTATATGTGCAACTAGTGAACCATCAGGGCTGCCATTTCCATTGCTTGATAGTAATTTGTCCGTTTATCAGAAAAAGCATTCCGCATACGTTCTATCCCCGCATCTCCACTTAGGTGCATTACCTTTTCCCTCAACAATTTCTGATCCTCAATGACCTGCATCCAAAACATTTGTAAGATCATGTCAACCAGCTGAAAGATCATCCTAAGTCTATTTTTAATGCATACATGAGACCTCCTAAATCATTAATTCGAAGTACTTAATATTGTCATAATATTGTTTTGTATTCATAAGTAACACATTAGTAACTTATATATAGATATCTAAAAAGACGCTCAATAAAGTGTTTTCGGACCGTACTAAGAAAATGATCCAATTCAACCCAAATCTGTTATAAGTCGTTACCAACCCGCCAATCTTACCACATCTATTCACAAGATAAAAATAGATGCAATTAGGGCTAGTAGTCAAACCTGAATCTGAATAGCTCTCATATCATGGGTCATATCAGTATTATCTCCTTCATGTGTCATCTTGCGTTTTTGAATCATGGAGATTTCCATCTGACATGCGGCCCTCACAGATCCTCCTCTAAAGACTCAGCATCCTTAACCTTCCATACTACAAAGCTATTCACTATTCAGGTAGCAACACCATGCTAAATCAAAAGCTGCCCGCTGCGACCTAATGGTGTGTCTATGGTTGGAAAAAAGAAATAAGCAGAAGAAGGAAACATTAATCTGGTTTAGGACAAATCGCAGGCCTTTAACCAATGCTACTTCTTGGCTGACTCGAATATAATAGAACTTCTTGACCACCACGGGGTTTACAACAATTGATTTGGTCTATTTTTATAAGTGTTTGTGCTTATATAGATGTATTTATCAATGATGGGGAAAAATTGAATGTGTATATTCACTTGACGAATGCTGAGGGATCCAGCAAGAAAAGTCCTAGCAGCAAGAAGCTTCTGATATATTTTTTCGGGGAGACACTCTCTAGTTTCATAATGTTTTGCAATAATCATTAGGGTATCCCTACAATAGTCGTTTAATAGATTCAATTGATTTATCTACATCTGGTTAAGAACAAAGTGTAGTGCATATGATTGTCACTATAGATACACATCAATCTTGGTGATGGTTATGACGGTATATCCAAGAACGAATCAAATTGACCAAAATCATTGTTGAAATTCCTTACAGCCACATTTTTGCAGCACTATTATCGCACTTAAAAAAAAGTTGTTACTTCCCGCCCCTTTAACAAATTATTCTTCATATCACATGAATGTCTGTTAATGAATGATGTTAATTAGATGGGTTAAGGCTACAACCTGGGACGCGCTTTTATTAAAATTTATATTTTTGGCCTATTATTATGAAGAAAATGCATTGAGGCCCATGTGTATTTTTGGTTTTTTAAAATGTGATTACAAAAACGTTTTTTAGAATTTTTTAGGTAAATGAGGAAATAATTAGGTTTAATTATTTTTCTAAATTCAAAAAAAAATGGAAAAAGATATTACTTAATAAGCAATTGTTTGATTTTTTTTTAAATGCGAAAGTCCCACCTGTTGTTTTGTTTTATTATATAAAAGATTAAATAATAAAACTAAACAATCTAGTTACAAACTTGGTGATATATATAACATACCAAAATTAAGTACCTTACATGAGCAACAGAAAGCATCCAAAATGAAGAATCAAAAACGAAAAATGACCAGTTACCACATAAACAAACGATTTGATTCAAGTATTAATCTGTTTAGGACCATATTACTATTTCTAAACGTTGCCCTAATGCCCTTTACTTCTTCATGATCATGCCCGAAATAAGCATCCAAAAACGAAGCTAAACTTTTTTTCGTTCTTCAGCCTTTTCATGTTCCCCTCTAACGCCATCTAAAAAGATACAAACACAAGCTTATAAAATCTTATAATTGGAAATAATCTTAACAGAAAAACTTGAAAGTAAAACATTGGACCTAGATAAAGTTTTAAAATATACCTTCACGCGCTGAACCTCGTCAACAGATGCATCTTTGTTGTCCTGCAGCCACTCAGTCGAGTCAACAATAGCATTTTCCATTTTCTTCACGCTCTTGGGGTGCACAGTCTTCTTGATACCATATTCTTTGATCATATTCTTCATTTTGTATATGCAGTCTCCTCAAAGTCATTGTATGTGACAGCTTTCTTTTTGAATTCTTGGTCCTCAAGTTTGTATTTGATGGCACCGTTAACCATATTATCAATCTCTTGCTTGGAGAGTCTTCCATTTTCATTGGTAATGACAAGTCTCTCTGTTTTACCAGTTGATAATAGCTTCGACGTGACTGTGAGAATACCATCGATGTATACTTCATAGGTATTCTCAATTCTTGAAACTCCTCTGGGAGCAGGTGGAATTCCATTGATACTCAATTTTCCCAGAAAATGGTTATGTGTAGCTCTCGCTCTTTCACCTTGATACACCTGGATACCTACAAAAGTTTGGTTGTCTTTATCTGCAATAACAATCTTGGATTTTTTTGTAGGTATTGACGACCTGTCAACAGAGTGTGCGGGATCACAATACTACTCCCTTCATGTGTAAACCAAGTGACAAAGGAGTCACATCCAATAGACACAAATCAAGAACAATCTTATTAACATTACCACATAAGTTTGCTGCCATAACGGCTGCACCATATGCTACAGCCTCATCAGGATTCACACTCTTGCATAACGTTAACTCTTTGCCATCAAAAAATTCTAGAAGCATATGTTGGACTTTTGGTATCCTAGTTGAGCCACCAATAAGTATAATCTCTTCCACCCATGATTTTTCCAAATTTGAATTCTTTAAACATTCTTCGAGAGTCTTGATGCACTTATCAAATAAGGTCATGTTAAGCTCTTCAAATTTAGCTCGAGTAAATCTCATAGAAAAATCAATCCCCTCGTGCAAACAATCCAATTCGATTGACGTTTGAATAGTACTTGTTAGAATCCTTTTTGCTTTCTCACAAGCAAATCTCAACCTCCCAATTGCCCTTTGGCTCCCGGTCAAATCCTTATTCCACTTTCTTTTGAATTCCTTAACACAATGATCCACCATTCGGTTATCAAAATCTTCACCTCCCAAATGAGTGTCACCCGTAACAGCTTTTACTTCAAAATTACCCGCATCATCAATGGTCATCAACGAGACATCAAAAGTACCGCCACCCAGATCGAATATGAGCATATTTATTTTCCCAATAACAGCAGACTTATTATCTAGACCATAAGCAATTGCAGCTGTTGTAGGCTCGCTCATGATGCGAACGACGTTCAGTCCAGCAATGCTACCTGCGTCCTTAGTTGTTTGACGTTGTGAATCATTAAAATAAGTTGGAATATGTGAATCATAAAACTATAAACACATAAATATTGGACATTTAAACCAAATATAGTTTAGTTATAAAGTATAAGGGTCTTGGTGTCATTAGTTAAAGTGAAGTTTTATTGGTATTATGTCATTGTAAATAGATTAGGGGTGTAAAGGGTCATTGTGAAAGTGTATAACCGATCACAACGGTTCATCAAGGATTGTGTCGGTTAGGTTAGTATAAATAGGGGTCAAAGTCTTTGTAAACATCGGTATTCATATTGTAATATAATTCCAGTTTGATAGTGCGTAATTGATGATCTTGTAAACCCAAAATTGCTAACAATTGGCATCAGAGCGCTAGGTTTGATCCGGGAAGAAGGCGATCAAGAACAGGGTTGCAAAATTGAATACAATAAGCAATCGGAGAAAAGAACTTGCCAGAGGCGAACAGAAACCGCTGCCGCTCCTTGATTGTACAACAACCGCGACGACAGGAGTTCGTGTTGAGAACGAACCAGAAGGCGGAATCGATTAGTGCCTGATTCGGCACTAAACCCAGACGGGAAGAAGAACCGATAAGCATTCTTGAAGATAAGGAAGAACCAGGCGTGTTCTTGATTTGGCGCAGAATTGTTGAAGACGAAGGAACCGGCGCGTGTTGTTGACTGTTGCAGACGAACACGTTGAAGGGACGAAAGGCACTGGTTGGTAGTTTTTCCCTAATTTTGATTTTGGGTGGGCTTTGTGATAACCGTTTAAAGGACGGGTGTTTTGCTGTGAATTATTCTCAAAAGCAATACACAAGATACAAGGAAAGGAAATTGCTGAACCAAACACAGTGAGATAAGTTTTTTTTTCAATTTCGAATTGTGGGTATTTAGTGTAGGAATTTCATATTATTACAATTAGGAAAAGGGTTAAGAATAGTGGTTTGGGTTTATTAGACAACCCGGGTAGAAACTAGGGTATTGTTTCTTGGTAAATTGAAGCAATTGGTTTTTTCGATTTCTCTTACAACCAGAAAAAAAACCAGAATACTATTCTTGGATTTGTAAAACAATAGTTTTCGGGTTGAAAACAGGGAATTGTTTTAGTGGGTGTGAAAGCAATAGTTTTTTTAAAACAGGGAATTGTTTCGGGTTTGTATAAAATAGTTTTAAAAAAAAACAGGATTATTGTTTTGGTGTTGTTAAGACAATAGGTTTTGGAAAACCAGGGAATTGTCTTGGGTGAAAAACAATAGGTTACGATAAAACCAGGGGATTGTTTTTTATTAGAACAATAGGTTTTGATAAAACCAGGGTAGGTTTTTGGGAAAGAAACCAGGGCGTTGTTTTGGTGGAAATCAATAGGTTTTTGGGAAAGTAACCAGGGTATTGTTTGGGTATTGGCAATTGGTATATTGCGGTTGATTTAGAATAGTTGGTTAGGAGGAAACTAGGATAACTATTCTTGGAAGACACGGTTGGTAAAAACGTGTGCAGAAAGTAAAAATACAATCAGGTTAAGATTGGGAGAAAGAAGAAGAAAATGGGTGCCGAGAGACCAAAAAACAAAGACGAATATGTGCATAGTAGATTACTATTCAGTAAAGGAGATGATAAGTGGAAGGTCAAAGAAAATAAGTATGAACGTTGCGGTCATGAGAATTCAAGTCAAGGAAGACCAGGACGTGGCAGAGGCAAGAATGGGAAACCATGGAAGAACAAAGACGGTGTTCAAGGTGTTCAAGACAAGAGCAAGATACAATGCTACAACTGCAATGAAT
This sequence comes from Artemisia tridentata subsp. tridentata, assembly GCA_021014915.2. NCBI lineage: Eukaryota > Viridiplantae > Streptophyta > Magnoliopsida > Asterales > Asteraceae > Artemisia > Artemisia tridentata. The sequence continues at coordinate 368,564,518 of CP139505.1, forward strand.
TTGGACACTACAAAAGTGAATGTCCATAGTGGGAAAATGAGCATGAGGCAAATTTGATCCAAGTGGATGATGAACCAACACTGCTGTGATGGGAAGATGAATCAAGAAAGGATGAAGACCTCACTTAAACTATATTTAGTTTAGGAGGGAGTATTGGACGTTTAAACCAAATATAGTTTAGTTATAAAGTATAGGGGTCTTGGTGTCATTAGTTAAAGTGAAGTTTTAGTGGTATTATGTCATTGTAAATAGATTAGGGGTGTAAAGGGTCATTGTGAAAGTGTATAACCGATCACAACGGTTCATCAAGGATTGTGTCGGTTAGGTTAGTATAAATAGGGGTCAAAGTCTTTGTAAACATCGGTATTCATATTGTAATATAATTCCAGTTTGATAGTGCGTAATTGATGATCTTGTAAACCCATAATTGCTAACAATAAACATATAACATCAAGCACGCAGCGGAAAAACGAGATCTACAAAAACATGTAATTAATTAACTAAATTTAAAAGTGATGCGTACCTTTTGGTTTCTATCAAAAACAAGAAACCGTGCACTCCAAGAACAAGGTAAAACCCTAAATTGGGTTTAAGATGGATCGACTTATGTATAAGTCGAATAGGGGAAAAACACAAGCTATAGTGAGCTTGTCCTTCGTTCTTGTACACACGTATTACTAGCGTCTCAATGTGAAAAGCTATGTTCTAATTCACAAAACAATTCCAACACTTATGTATAAGCAAAACCGAAAATCCCAAGGTGTTTGGGATGAGTATTTCGATCGGCCAAGACAAGAGGGAGAGAAGAAAGAAGTTGGATTGCTAGGGAATTAGGATTAGGGAATTACAAATACAAGGGGTTTGTATTTATAGGCTCCCAAACTTGTTCCCTACTCCAAGTCAACCAAACCCTAACCCATATAGGGAGGATCGGCCGAACATAAGCCCAAGAAGGCTTTCTAGATCCTTCTTGGCCTTCTTTCATCTTTAGTCCTTTATTTAACGAGCGTTATCCAAACCCCGTTAAATACTAACGACCGTTAAGTGTTTTATTGTGAAATGAATAGTTAAAACATAAATCATTATATTAATTATTCAAACCATTGAGACTCATACGTAATGTGTGCAATCCCGAAGTCTCGTGTTCGAAACTGGACATACACATATTAATTTATATCCACAAACTCTAACAGCTCCCACTTGGATATTCATTAATATAGTAATGACATGGGTTAGTCTAGCTTAACACCCCCAATGCCCCCAGATCGACCCTGAGTATGGTTTCCTGGAAAAAACCATGTGATGATATTATCATCATACTTATCATTTTGTTTCTAATACCGCGTTAATATGGATATGGATCTAGGCCATTCCATAATTAACAATTAGTTTCTCGTTTATACATAATTGATCAAGATTACCAAATCATCTGAACGTATTCCAGATAGCCTTTGGGCGTGGCCACGCAACATCTTGTCAACCCTACGAGTGGCCAAGCAGTATTAATCTTCAAAACAAATTTGAAAGAACAAATCCTTTCTTGACTACGAGCATAACCCTCGAACTTTGCATCACTTCCGAAAATAGCCTTATAACTACCAGTTACGGACAGCGTTAGACTACCTTACAGAAAATGAGCTACATCCTCGGCAGTTACCTGGTATCTCAAGTCTGAGGATAAATATTCATGATTTACTTAATGACTAAGATCCATAAAGTACAATCATGTGGTTGGGATATGTCCTATATTCAATTTATCCAATATTGAATATCATGTGAATTTGGCATGCCCACGCATCAATATACTTAATTATATTCTACCAACACTTCACATTTGCCTTAATTCAATAATACTCCCATATTATTGATCGACAACGGACTATTTAGAATAACATTAGGTTATTCACGGATTTAAACATGCAAATATAGGATACAATTAATTATTAATGAAAACAAACGTACCACGTACTTTAATTCATTGTAAATAATAATTGCTTTAATATCCCTTATCCAGATACTAAACAGATCAATGCATGATAATTTCCATTAATGAATTATGCCACAAGTCATGACAACCATACTTGTTGACAAGGCATAAATCAACTAATTTTGATCCATCGGAATTTTGAGAATACTTATTTCAATAATGAAATTCTTGTATGTGTGCATTCACCCATCATGATATTGCCACATAATATAAATTGCGTGACATCCTCAACCGCAAATTTATGACAATTAAACTACTAAACCTTTATAGTTTAAAGTATTCTAATTCTTTAATGTATAATGCAACTATGCTCATATTGAGCATAACTAGTATACATGGCCATTAACAGGGATAACCTCCCACCATGACTAGTATTGAGTGTCATCTCAATCTTACTAGCATTATTGTATGCAAACAACAATATGCTCTTTTAAAGTTCCGTAAACTTTTAACATTCATCGTGTAATGTTTGATATCTTCAAATCTTTCAAGATTTGTCATCTATATCAACATCTTGCCATATGGTTCATATTTAGAATTTAGGAGCAATTCCAGAATGAGGATGTTAATTCTAATCCAACCATATCCATTACACTTAGCTATCTAATAACTTACAATTAGATATTAATGTTGTCAATCATCTTTCATTCAAGCATGATACAACAAGCAACATGATGTACATGAAAAATCCTTGTGTCAAACTTAGATTTTATTCATGTCATATTTTTTCAAAGATATGTTACTATCACTTTTCTAATAGTATATCATGTCCTTTTAGAATCAACTATTTTACCGCTTATGTTTATGCCAATAAACATATATTCCAAGGTTTTATTTTCTAAATCTTTACGTGAAGTTTCATTCCAAACTAAGACTTAACATTTCAATGTTAATGGAATGGTACTTCCAATATGTTATACAACATATATGAAATAAGAAAATAAATACATCACTCCCACTAGCTTTCAGGAATATTAAGAAATATCTTATTTTAATTATAAATCAAAACTAGATTTAATAACTAAAAATAAGTATATCTTCTAGATGCATGCATTAATCCATTTACAAATGATTTGCACTTTGTATACTTCTAAAGATTATTTGAATTCAAATACTCCTTTCAATTACTTTTCGTCCTCGCACAAGTAATTATCCAAGAAAGAGTTTTGATATTCCATTGTTAATTTCATATAAATGAAACTAAGAATGACAATCATAATCTTTATACATTTAATGTGCCTAGAAAGAATTTCAACCACATTTAATTGCTTAAGTGTGATTGATAATCTTTTCACACATTCAATATGTATACAAATTTTGTCCATTATGATTTCTACACAAGAATTTAAATCCCTAGGATTTTCATTTCCTTTGTAGAAATTCTTCTTCATTCTATAGTGTAACTATAGAGTTTAAGATCAACTACGTTTTCAAACTAGTTATCTTCTTGGACTGCATCTAATTATTCATAGTATGAGTAATTTGCCAAATAAATATTTGCAATTTATTAACAGGTTTATTACAATCCTGTAACTCATAATCCTCAACATATTCTACAAATATTTGAGATATCCTTGCGGATCTATGAAATGAGAATTCCATCATCTTTGAGATTTAACATTAACATGTTTAATCCTCATTATGATTTTGCTAGTGTATTTAGAAGATCACGTATCTTGTAATTTTATCTTATCAAGATAAAACTCCCACTTGCCTTTTGCAATTTATAGATTAACTATAAATTCTTAGCAAATAGAGTAACACAAACTTGTTCTCTTTTGGGACTTTACAAATACATATTGACAATTCCTAACATTAATTTGTTAATAACCTACTCATAAGCAGTTTAACAAATCCCGAACTTCAATTTTAAGACTTAATGTGATTCAACACATTCCATAATAAATGGTGTCTTATTAATCTTCTAGGTTGGAGTCTAATTGAGTATATCCAATCCATACTCAATTTTCTAACCTTGACAACTTTTGGAAGAAAAGAAGATATAGTCATCTTAATCAAACAATATAACAAGAGTTTGATTCTCCTAACTGAACATACCATAAACACTATGTATTTCATTAGGATTAATATTGTAAGTCAATCTTACAATATATAAGATAAATATATATCGTTTTGGCTTACCTATTTACCAACTAAATCACTTTAATGGTACAATAGATTTTCCAAGCCAATTGCATGCATTATAACATAAGTACTTATTGACCAAGTCACTTCATGTCTATGTCTTACCAAGAAAACATAACTGTTATAATCCCAATATACGTTATAAATCATTGATCAACTCAATGACTTCTTGTATATGTCTTAATTAAAACATAACAAGTTAACGTCTTACTTTATTAGTCTTATAGCAATCAAAGACTTCATATTTATATCTTCATACTAAAATATAAATATGCATAACTAAAGTAATCATGAACACCACAATTTGGTTTCAATAATATTTCAAGTTAATTTATTTACTTCATATATTTATGTCATTCCACGAATACATAAACATCATAATTTGAAGTAGTATTAGATTACTTCATTTATTTATGTCATTACAACAATACATAAATATTCACATTTGAAGTAGTCTTATTATCATATTGACACTTGTTCTAATAGTTATTTAATTTAGGAACTTGTAAATTAACATAGTTTCATTACATCAGCTGAGGCTGATAATAATGAAAGTATGTAATTTACCTTGTCATTAATATCTAGTAATGAAAGTAGATATTAACTCCAAGTGTTCTATTAATTAGAATGTGTATAAAACACATTAGAACATTATTCTCTTACCTTACAGTCAAGAGAAACCTTTAAATCATATTGCTTTGTGTTGTTGCTTGCACACTATAAATATTTCTCCCACTTATGCATGGAACAACATCATGTATCAGATAAACAACACGTCAATAATTTGTTTATGTGACCAATATGATTTGTGTCATAGATATAAGTAGATATAGGAACACCTCGTCTAGTAAGGAAACGTACACGACTATCCTTAATACCACAAGTGTCTATTATTGGAAAGTAATTATCTCAAGAGATTCTATAGATAATCTGGGTTACTACCAAGATGTCAACGCTTGTAGCTCCCACTGAATTACAGATTAGTACATAACTTATTATTCAGTAATTACAACACTATGCTCCCACTGAATTTGACAACATTATAAATGTTTCAAAGCTAGTAAAAGCAAATAGCGTGCTGTTTACTTTCCTACACTTTTGAGTAATCCCTTACGTAACAGCTACTAAGGTACTCAAAGAATGTATTCTACTTTGTCAATGATGGAATATCCATCAATACAATTAACTTGAGAAAATTGGGCATGCAATTTCTTCCTCAACTAGGTCTACCATCACCACTATGGTATGTAGCACCTTTAAATGGTTAAAGTACAACTACTAGATCAATCATTCTAGTTTGCCTTTTACCAATTTTGCGGTAATTTGTCTAGCTTCTAATTTTAATAACTCCTAAACATGCAATTTCTTTAAAATTTGCCATGAGTTATTTCTTAGAATTTAGACAATTCTAATTTTCCTATTATACCTTTCTCATTCATGAAAAGGAATAGGATTAAGTCTCACTCTTCCCACGGAAAGTAGACTAGATTTATTCTTTTAGTTAAGTTGACTCTATCCAAAGACCCATACGGATGCAGATCAACTTTCCACTAAAAGAATGCTCCACGTTTACGGTTTTAACATTGCATTAAATACATTAAAAGAATTTTCAAAATTCAATTTTAGTATTTTCGATAATTAACTTTTCAAGAAAATTAAACACCCATGGTAAATAAAATTTAACCATTTAATTTTCACTGAAAACTAGAATCCAAATTGACGTCGTTTCATCACATCAGCTTTGGCTGCTAGCAATGAAAGTACTCAATAAGGTACGGGTCAATCCCAATTGCCAATATCCAATTGCAATTTCTAGAATCATGGGACTTACATTATATTGCCAACATCAGTTGCAAATGTAAGCATGTTTCATCCCCAAATCTTTATGCCTTGACGCCGTTTTATTACATCAGTTTTGGCTGCTAGTAATGAAAGTGCTCAATTAAGTTAACCAATTTAAGAAACTGTAAATTGACGTCGTTTCATCACATCAGCTTTGGCTGGTAGCAATGAAAGTACTCAATTTACCCTTAGACAACCATCCTTTGAACATTACATTCAACTTTGGCTGCTAGTAATGTAGGATGAAACCTTAGATGTTTCCGCTTCAGTTGGATGGCATATTACTTAAATTTAAGGGTATTAAATATTTGATGTGTGTAATCAAAATATGTACAAAGATGTCATGCATTCATCTTTGTATCATATGTTTCAAAACCAGTTTACTCATTCGTTACATTAATAAGCTCAAATCATCAAAGTTTCAATTGATGGCGTTGAGAAACTTACAACATTGCCTTAAGATGCTTCGTACTTTTTCATGATGTACTGGGTAAGTATAATATTGACGCACAGGCGAGCGGAGAGGCAAACGTCCGCCCGAAGGCTAATTAAAAACGCGCCCCTTTCAGATGACAATTTAATGTCAAACCAACTTATACCCACTTTATAGTTTGTCAATATTAGGTCCGCCTTTCGACCACTTTTGTACAGTCGCATCAATCAATTAAACACTTATGATTTTCTTGCTTAAAACAATGTTACACCATTATTAAGTCATGTTTATTTTTATATTGAAAAATTACCCTTTTGTTATAAACATGTCTACAACATATTAAACAAATGCGCAATTAAAAAAATAAACATAAACAACTTAATAATGAACATGCTAAAAATCAATTAATATGTATATATTGGTCTTAAGACTCCCATTGGTTTTCGAGCTCATTGTACCCAATGGACCACAGCACCAATTTCTTGGCCGCGTAAGTCTTATGATTAATATATGCATAACACACATAATTGATTAAATACGCAATTAAATGGGGTCTTCCCCAATATTAGGTCTTCCCTAGAAACCTAATTAATTAACTTTTAGTAATTTTAATTCGTATTCAACAATATAATTACTAAAACCCTAGTTAATTAACAATCGCATACAATTAGCACGTGGAACATGTAACAATTTAGCATCAAATTCCATGACAAAACATGCATGTTTTTGTCATGAATTCCCCATATTGCACTTATAATCATGTATTACATATTATCAAGTCAATATAGTACGCATACTTAATTAATGACATCTCAAAGTACTCATTAATTTACACATAAAAGTTTTACATGCAATCCTAGGGTTTCTCCAATTTTTATCAACACCAAAACCCTAAAAAATAATTAATGGGTGTCGACCCAAAATTAAAAAATTAGGGTTTACAAAAAAAATTAAAACCCTAGATCATCTAAAGCATGTAAAGGTCCAATTTTTATGTGTTTAGTAATTAATTACACGTTTTAAACGGGCTCTTGATGCCACTGTTGGAATATGTGAATCATAAAACTATAAACACATAAACATATAACATCAAGCACACGCAGCGGAAAAACAAGATCTACAAAACATGTAATTGATTAACTAAATTTAAAAGTGATGCGTACCTTTTGGTTTCTAGCAAAAACAAGAAACCGTGCACTCCAAGAACAAGGTAAAACCCTAAAGTGGGTTTAAGATGGATCGAATTATGTATAAGTCGAATAGGGGAAAAACACAAGCTATAGTGAGCTTGTCCTTCGTTCTTGTACACACGTATTACTAGCGTCTCAATGTGAAAAGCTAGGTTCTAATTCACAAAACAATTCCAACACTTATGTATAAGCAAAACCGAAAATCCCAAGGTGTTTGGGATGAGTATTTCGATCGGCCAAGACAAGAGGGAGAGAATAAAGAAGTTGGATTGCTAGGGAATTAGGATTAGGGAATTACAAATACAAGGGGTTTGTATTTATAGGCTCTCAAACTTGTTCCCTACTCCAAGTCAACCAAACCCTAACCCATATAGGGAGGATCGGCCGAACATAAGCCCAAGAAGGCTTTCTAGATCCTTCTTGGTCTTCTTTCATCTTTAGTCCTTTATTTAACGAGCGTTATCCAAACCCCGTTAAATACTAACGACCGTTAAGTGTTTTATTGTGAAATGAATAATTAAAACATAAATCAATATATTAATTATTCAAACCAGTGAGACTCATACGTAATGTGTGCAATCCCGAAGTCTCGTGTTCAAAACTGAACATACACATATTAATTTATATCCACAAACTCTAACAGTGAATCATTAAAATAAGCTGGTACAGTTACGACTGCGTTTTCCACAACTTTTCCAAGGTATGCCTCAGCAATTTCTTTCATTTTTCCAAGAATCATTGAGGATATTTCTTCGGCAAAAAATTCCTTCTCCTAACTTATGTAGGATACAACAATTTTTGGTGTGTCCGAAGACCCTTTAATGACCTTAAAGGGCCACAACTTCAAGTTTTCTCTCAATTTGCGATCACTGAATCTCCTTTCGATCAACCTTTTAGCATATGAAAATGCATCGTACAAATAATGTTAACTTATGTTTAGAAATATATTGTATTCAATAATAGTCATTGGTTAATTTCCGACTTCAAGTATCAGCATTGGGAATACGTGCATTGTTTACAACAAATATATATCAAAAGATAAGCACAAAGCCACTTAAAATGAGGACTACATAAATTGCATGTTTTGTTGTCTTCAGATCAAGATATGGTTGTATCTGCTTAAAATGTGGGCATTATTGTAATCTAATCTGAATATCTTCAAGATTATATATTTCAGTAATTTCACCAAAGAAAACATATATTTAACAGTTGTTATCAGGCTTACTAATTCTAACCACTATTATATTATTAACCAAAAGTATATATAATCCAACATGAACACGCATGCGAACAAAAAGCTGGTTATTATTTACTCGTTAGCTAGGATAATAAGTTTGTTTATGAATACGTCCATAGGTTGCGTGTTGGAAGGAAAATAATCAAAGATAATCTTAATCAATGAAGTATAATTAAATGTCAAAGCAAAAAGTCAAATAGCAGTTATTGGCGCCAAAATCTAATAGTTGTGTCTGTTGTTAGTTTGTGTCGGTTAAGTTATAGGTAGTTAATTAACTGGCCAGAACCTTGGGTATAAATAACCCAATCATGTATCATTTGTTTGTGTGGAAATAATATTAGTATTGTGTGCATATTATCGATCAAAGTTTCCCACCCTCTGTTCCGAGTCATCAATATGTGCATACTCAACAATTGTTCATCATAGATACCGAGTAAGTACGATTCGCATAACAGGGCCAGATTCGAACATGGTATCAGAGCACACGGTTAAGAGATCCTGGAAGAAGAAGAAAGAAACCTGTGACCAAAAAAAAACATCCCTGTTTTGCGAGATCAATCAGAAGCAGTCCAGAATTCATAGCCTTTAAAGAAGAAGACCTGAAAAAACAGAGCATGAAAGGATCACAGAAGAATGATCCCGTTTTCGGGCAGAAACGCAAGAAGAACGCAGAATCAGAGAGTTTAAAACCAGAATCAGAAAAGAGATCATGTTATTGCAAGAGTATACGTTCCAGAATTGTCTTACGCAGAGTGGGGAGAAGACACAGCAAGTCTGATGATCAGGAGGATCATCCACCGAACGTTTAAAGGGCAATCGAACATGAAAGATAGGAAGGTTTTACAAGGCAATCAGAATTCAATAAGAAAAATGAAAGTAGAATCGGTGATTATTAATCAAAGGGCCGAACAAGATTGAACCAATGTTCAATTCGGATACCGGTTGATAATTATCAAGGCAGGATTCCTTCACAGCAAGAACAAATCATTTTCAATCGACAGTGACGGCGTTAACACCGCTTAATCTTGATCAAAGGATCCGGAGAGTCAAAGTCAAAATTGAAAATTGGATATCAACCGAAGGAGAAGATGGACTACATAAATACGGATGAACATGAACAGAGAAAAACAAGTTTAAGATTATCTTGATTAGGGGCGTGAATGTTGGAAGGAAAATAATCAAAGATAATCTTAATCAATGAAGTATAATTAAAAGTAAAACAGCAGTTATTGGCGCCAAAATCTAATAGTTGTGTCTGTTGTTAGTTTGTGTCGGTTAAGTTATAGGTAGTTAATTAACTGGTCAGAACCTTGGGTATAAATAACCCAATCATGTATCATTTGTTTGTGTGGAAATAATATTAGTGTTGTGTGCATATTATCGATCAAAGTTTCCCACCCTCTGTTCCGAGTCATCAATATGTGCATACTCAACAATTGTTCATCATAGATACCCAGTAAGTACGATTCGCATAACAAGGCCAGATTCGAACATTGCGAAGCTAGCAGAATTATATGTTGAAGGATGAAGCCATTCAAGGTTTAATTTTCAGGAAAAAGATACGATTACACTTATTTAATTGATTATTTTATGAAGAAATGTATATACGTATAATATCCTAACAACATGATGTACAATGACATGGAGACAATTGTTTCCTTATGTAGTTTTAATAGATCTTAGAAACTATATAATTTTTCTTTCTAGTATAAGACCAAAAAATTAATGGATCTGCCAGCATGAAACCTTAAATAAAAGGGAACCCTATTATTATCATTGTGATCAGTATCAACGTGTTCCGTTGATTTGCGTCACCTTCACCGGTGAGACGTTCACCGTCAACAAAAGGCTGTCAAAAGCAACAGTTGAAGGTGTTTTTTTTTTGGTGCAAGGTAAATTATATTAACTTCCCAACCAAAGTACATAAGAATAGAAAGTAAAAGGCTTGGACAGACCCAACCTTTAACAACAGAAACATTCAGAAAGAACTAATAACAGGAAACACAACTGCTATAGAACCTTAACATAACAAACTACCAAACTTAACTTTTCCAATTCACCTTTATGAACTATGCACCATAAACCATCTAGCTACATTTCCATCCTACTCTCTTGCCATGAATACTCAACCAACATCCACAGTAAACATAGCAAGTAAAGTTAATGGCTTCACTAGGAACCCAAACCTCTCCACTGAAGGGCTCTGCCAATTATACTACATTTCCATTTCTTAGAATGGCTTCATATAATTGGGAACACTCTCCTCCAGTGAGTACCATCCATTCCTCCTGTGGGAGTGCAAAGAGTGGACCATGAAGTGTCATCTTTCACCACTCTCAATTCCACCCTGCTCACACCCCCCCTCCAAGACCATATACCCTTCACAATGAGAGCCCTACTTTATGGTACATCTTATCTAGTTAGACCTCCTTTTTCATCCAAAATAGATACTAGTTTCCTCCCAAGGCCAAACTAGAAGAGCTATTAGGATTAGAAAGGTACAGTCATACTAGAATAGACTCCAAGGTACAAGGTACTTACTCATTGTTATGGCCTGAAAACAATGATCTTTAAAGACAAAGATCATTTTATGAAATAATGAGTACAACAGATTCTTTGTGAACAACATAAACAGGAAGCATTCACTCTATCCTTTGCATACTTGAATTTTTGATCACTCAATGATATCAAGCTTGCAGTTCCATATAACAGCAACTTTGTTCACAGCCTGAGATTTCTTAACCTTTAAATTCATCAGTTTGAGCTTAACATTGTCACATATCAGCCTGCAAATAGTTTGCCAGTCTCTTTCCTCATTTCTGAAGACTCTAAAGTTTCTTTCTTGCCAAATGGTATAAATTGTGGCTCCAAGAGACAATCTTCTGATAATACTCCAAATGCTGCTGTTGCATGGCATTCTTGACAGCTTATCAACAATACTGTTCCATTCATTATCATGAATTTGAATATCCATCATTAATAGAATAGATGTCCAAATCTTATGAGAATAGGAGCACTGAAAGAATAAGTGATTGTGAGATTCCTCATTGCATTTGCATAGACTGCATACCATCATGTCATAAGAACCCCACTTTTTTAATCTGTCCTGTGTGAGAAGTTTGTTTTGAATAGCCATCCATAGAATGAAACTGTGTTTTGGAATGCATTGTGAGAACCATATCAAAGGACCCCAAATGACAGCTTCATCATTATGTCTCAGAGCATTATGAACATTTTTGACACAAAACTTTATGGACTGCCCATTTTCATCAATCCAGTTGATCTTGTCCTGTTCTGATGGTTGAATATTGGGAACATTGAGATGAGCCAAAAAAGGGAAATCAATAGCCCATTCATTAGGCCATTGCCATTCACCATTATGGATCATATCAGCAACACTACAAGTTTTTTCTAGTCTAGCATTGTAAAGATCTCTGAAAGTGAGGTTGTTGATGAGAGGACCAAGACCACTCCAATTATCCAACCACATAAAAGTATCTCTTCCATTCCCAATCTTGTATTTAACATAACCAATAATGTGATCTCTAATGTCTAATAAGTTCTTCCATCCCCAACTGTCAGCAGTGTCTTTATGTACAGTCCATATGCTTGTGTTCTTTAACTTCACAGTATTAACCCACTTGACCCAGAGAGTTTCTTTATTAGAGGCTATGTTCCAAATATGTTTGACCAACAAAGCTTTATTCCAGGAGTATAAATCTTTAAGACCAAGCCCACCATGACATTTAGGCCTACAAATGGACTTCCAGGCAACTTTAGCACTTCCTTTGGAGGTATCACTTTGACTCCACAGGAAGTTCTTAAGCACTTTATTGATGTCATTGATTGTCTCTTTAGGTAAAAGAAAAACACTGCACCAATACACTTGAATTGATTCAAGAATGGATGCAATAAGCATTAACTTTCCAGCATAAGACAGAAATCTGTTTTTCCAATGAGAGACCTTGCTTCTAATCTTATCAATTAGGCTTTTGCAGTCATTAATTCCCAGTCTCTTAGCAATTAAAGGAACTCCAAGGTATCTTACTGGAAGCTTTCCTTTTGGAAAAGGGAGAATATTAAGAATTTCTTGTTGATCATCATCATTTACACTGCCAAAAAACACAGTGCTCTTGTTGATATTAGGAACCAGACCTGAACAGTTGAAGGTGTTGTTCGGTTGCCTTGATCGTTAAGTATGATTTCGATCCGGTCATTCTTCCAAACAGCTACACACGAGTATGTAGTTCCAAGGTCAATGCCTATTGCTGGAGCGTTATTGTTTACTTTACTATTCATAATTCGGATTTGTAAGTTTCAGGTTTTAGGTATGGTCACCAATGATTTTCATGTTGTTTGAGGGTAAACATGTTTTCCTTAAAGATATAATATTTGAAAGAGTTTTGATATATAGATCTGATTAAGAGACCTAAATGCAAGCCTGACATTTCTATTGGACCACTTGTCATTATCCTATAATTTACCCTTCAAAAAACTCAACTGATTTTCTCTAGCATTCCGAATTTACCCTTCGATATGAAAACACCATGTTTTTCTTTTCTTAATTTTACGCATACAAAATTTTTTCAGGCGTACTCATCTATTTCTTTTTACCAACTTTTACGAATACTAATTTGTTTTCAATCGTGCTTTTCTTACTGCTCTTTACTCTATTATTTTCAATTATTTATCATAATCTATGTTTTGCTCGCATGGATCAAATGCAACACATGAAGTACAACAACACAAATAAGTCAATTTAACTCTAAGTTGGACCACCCAATAACATCAATAGTAACCACCAGGAAATAATATAACTAAAATAAATTAATTGGTTATAAAAGGGTAAACTGGGGATAACATTAATATTTGGTTGAATTTGTCATGATGTAACACGTGTCAGCACCGGATATTTAGGCCTATAATTAGGTCATTAATTAGGCTATCTATCATTTTTCTATTTGAAATATAAGATTGTTTTTTAAATATGGTCAAAGTTTGTTATCACTTACGGAGTACTTCTTAAAAATAGAGTCGGATAGATGATTTTTACTGCAATTAATCAAAAGTTTGTTGTGACTTCATGTTTATCAGGGTTATTTATTAATGTTATTATAAATAATGAAAATACGTTTCGTTAACCACTAGTCCACTACCCTTGTAGCTGCATGAAGAAAAAAAAAGAGATTTTTTTCATAAAAATGATAAAAAGGATTTTTAACCTTTGATTTGCAATCAACGGATGAGATTAATCAATGACTCTAATTATTGTTGGAAGGGCAAAAAGATAATTTTCTCTTAAAAAAAAGTTCTCTAACTGACGTAACTCAAATTTATTATCAGATTTAATTGTACATGTTTCCCTTAACTGGCATAACTCAAATTTCATTTCTCTCTCTAACTTTACCTTCTCTTTCTAAATAACCAATTAAACTCTCCTTTCACCATAGATCTAAAATACATCAAAACTTCTTAAATATGGGATGCCAATAATGATTCAACAATAATTGCATCTGCAATTGGTGATTTTAAGGATCATAGGCAGATGAAGATGAAGAAAGATCGTCCTTCATATTTCATAGGTAATTATTTTTTAGCTTAAAATTGTTTTGTTAATTTATATTCTATTAAACTGTTCCTCATATTTAATTGTACATGTTTGTCCATTAAAATGACTGAAATGTGCATCCATTTTCATAAATTGTTTATAAAAAATGTGATATCTTTTTGTAATTTTGAGTTCTACAAAATAATATTTTTATGTGCATTAAAATGGGCTGGATGTGCGATAGTTTTTGCAGGAAGTTAGTAAAAGTGTGACGAGTTTTGATAATCTTGAATTGTGCGAAACAATATTGTTATGTGCATTAAAATTGGGTTAAATGTGCGATAGTTTTTGTAAGAAGTTAGTAAAAGTGTGATGCGTTTGGATAATCGTGAGTTGTGCGAAATAATAATGTTATGTGCATAAAAAATAAGCTAGACGTGCGATAGTTTTTGTAGGAAGTTAGTTGAAGTGTAATACGTTTGGATAATCATGAGTTGTGTGGAATAACACTGTTTTGTGCACTAAAATTGGTCTAAATGTGCATCAATTTTGTAGAAAGATAGTAAAAGTGTAATATGATCGGATAATTGTAAGTTGTGTGGAATCCACTGTTTTGTGCACTAAAATTGTCTAAATAATCATTAATTTTTGTAGGAAACTAGTAAAATGTGAAACGATCGTGAGTTGTGTAGAATAATACTATTTTGTGCATTAAAAATTGGTCTAAGATCGTGAGTTGTGTGAAATAATACTATTTTGTGCATTAAAAAGTGGTCTAAATGTTGAGGAGGTTAGTAAAAGAGTGATATGTTGGGATAATCATGAGTTGTGTGAAATAATATTATTTTCTACATTAATAATCCGCTAAATATGTGTTATTTTTCATACCATGCTAGTAAAAGTGACGTTCTTTGGCAATCTGAGCGCTATTGTTTGGAATAACATCGTTTTGTGCATTAAAAATGGTCTAACTGTGCATTCGTTTTCATACGAAGTTAGTAAAGATGACATGCTTAGGTAATTGGCACTCTATTGTGTGAATTAATACTATTTCGTGGATTAAAATGGTTTATTTGTGCATCCGTTTTCATAGGAATTTAGAAAATGTGACATTCTTAGGAAATCAATACACTATTGTTTGAAATGACACTATTTGTGCATTAAAAATTGTCTAAATGTATATTAATTTTCATAGGAAGTTACTAAAGGTGACCCACTTAGTTAACAAGCATGCTAATGTTTGAAAAGACATGGTGTTGTGCATTAAAAATGGTGTAAATCTGCTCAATTTTAAATACCTTACGAGTTTAATAAGCAGGTCTAAACACCTGTTACTTTTTGGGTATAGTGAAACTGATTCTGGTTACATACTGATTAAATAATCAGTTTTGGATAATTGGTTTAGGAGCAGCAGCAACTTCACATAGAGGAAGCATGCTTAGCCATAAACATTATAAACCTGAAAAAATTCGTCACAAACCAAGTTCGAACTAGAAATTCTCATATCAGTGCATACCCATAAACGTAGCCTTTTATACTGTGTTTTTCTAAACGTAGTACAGATATAGTGCCTGGGTCGCCCAGTGTCTCATCTCAGGCTCCGGAAGTCATGTCGACTGAAACATGCTCAGGCGAGGCAGGTTCAGTCGGGCACAATCTTTTGCCGATGGGACACTGCCTATGAAGCGTGACACATCAAGTTTATTGTTTAAAGAATTTCTTTATTAAGGACAATAGTTGCTAATGTATGATTGGGTCTTGAGTCCACTTTCAATTGAAAACATGACTCTTTCGTAAGAGAAGTCTACTGTTAAGGGAATGAAAATGTTCTTCTATAAGATAATATCTACTTTTTAGACTTATAAAGCTGCTTGGGATTTTCTTGTTATTTATCATTATGAACTATTTCCTTATTATTTAGATTCAAGGTATTTGTGTTTCTATTTCATTATATTATACTTGATTTTGTGTTTCTTTGTGTGTGCAGGGGAGAGATGGAAATTGTATGTTTCGGTGTGGAGGGAAGAAGAAGAGCTGGCAATTATTATATAGGTTGTTAGGATTATTGTATGTTTGGGTGTGGAGGGAAGAAGAAGAGCTAGGAATTATTTTATACTAGTAGGTTGTTAGGATTATTGTTGCATTGTAAAATTACTTTTATACCTATAATAGTTAGTAAGGATTATAATTAATTTCATCCATTAATTTTAAATCAATGGTCTAAAATTCTTCTTATTCTTTTTACAAAAAGTTCTCTTTTTATTTGATCTCATCCCATTTTTGTAAGTTAAAACAATACTTGAAAATAAGTTGAAACAAATAACTATAGTACATAATTTATAAATACTTACATTACTTTGCGCGTCCTTCTACTTTTTCTCTTTTTTTCTTTTGCGAGCTTTTGTATAATCTTAATATGTTTTGGACTTAATGTCTATTTGTTTTAGGTCTAAGAAGAATATAAACTTCCACTACTACAAAAAAGCTTAATTAGATCACTTCATATAGATCGGTTTTCTTAAAAACCGATCTAACAAATAGAAAAGAGGATAAATAGATCGGTTATTTAGATAAAAACCGATCTAACTAACTTCTAGTTGTAAAAATTATTAAATAGATCGGTTTTTTAGAAACAACCGATCTATTAACTCCCCACTAATTTAGCGGGATAGAAATTTTCATTTGCCCGCATCACCCAAATTACAACTTTTCATTTGTCTCCTCACACACAAAACCCAATCCCCAAAATCACACACCAGGCCTCACCACTCTCACCAAACAAACAAATCCTAACCACCATCACCCTCTTCAATAGCCTGGTTTCTCACCTCCACCACTCACCACCACCAATAGGTAGGTCGAAACTTATTCTCACTGTGTGCATTAGGTAGTGTTACCAGTTAATTTTATTCGCCAGTGTTTTATTTTGTAATATAAGTTGAGTATGATTTTGACTTGGTTTGTTAGTGATTATTGGTTAGTTATATACATGAGTGTTTAATCTTGTAATGTAGGTTGTGTATTTGAATATGTAAGTGTGCAAGTGTGTGTGTTTGGTAGTGATTATCGATTAATTATATCCGCAAGTGTTTAATTTAGTAAGATAGATTGTGTATATGAATGACTGTCAGGTGTATTGGTAAATATCAATTGTTCTGATGTTTGGGTATTAAAAAAATTGCATATGCGATTAATTTCTAACTTAGTAATATAGGTTGTGTAGTTGAATATGGCTCTATGTGATTATTAGTTAACTTTTTTGCGAGTGAAAAATGAATAATTGTTTATGCGATTAATATTGGATTTGGTAATAAAGGTTGTAATTGGAATTGACTGTGTGTCTGTGTTTTGTATAGGAGGCACCGAGGAAGCCAATAGTTGCTGCTAAAAATGGTGTAGTTGCTGCTATAAAGAAAGATCCAAGTTCTGAATCTTATTTAGATGAAAGTTCTGATGAGGTAATATTTTGTCATTTCTATTTTGCAAAGGTTTTTGTTTGTCTATTTTAGTTGTTTACTTATTTATTTTAATATATAGGAGGGGGCTAAGCGTGGTGCAAAGAAGCCAGCACCAGCTGCTACTAAAAACGGAAACGAAAGAAACCAGACAGTTCTGATGATGACTGTAATTCCGAGGAAGAGATGTGGTAATTTTTTACTCGATATTTGGTTTTTTTAACAGCAGTTCAGTTTGTCTTTTGCCTGAGTTGCATTGTGACCATGATTGTGATCAAGCAGGTTAAAGCAGCACCATCAAAGAAACTTGCAGCTGCTGTTGCACCCATGGTTTGTAGTCCAAGCATATATACATGTATACACTTGTGATGCTTAGTTTCTAAGCGTAGCGGATAATTGTTGATGAGAAAATACAAAAGAAAATTGTGCATATATATGATCATTTCTTTGAGGTACACTAGTCATTTTATCAGTTCCATTGTTTCGGAATAATGGCTTCAAGCCGAACCACTGACACTATAAACACTACTGGATAAAAATATTGCGAGAACTAATCTATACCAGTCATTTACTTAATCATGGGTCATAAAAAGTAAAACAGTAATGCAATCTTGCTTGTCATGCCTATAAAATTGGATTCGACTTGCCGCATACATTACTCTGATCACCATTTCATTCAAGATGTGCAGATCGATAAGGAACGAGCTGGTGTGCTTGTAGGCTCTGTAGCAGGAGGTTGTATGGTACTTTATGATGGCATGGAGGCTTTAATCGAGAGAGGGTATGCTAGAATCTCACCATTTCTAATACCTTTCATGAACCTAAGTTGCCTTATCCATTATTGTTGTTACTATTATTAGCTGTTTTTTAAAATGACAACTTAAGTTCCGACCAACCTGACCCCTTATGACAAGATAGCATCTTAGCTGTTTTTTAAAATGAACCATTTTGACCCACTACCTAACTAACCCGTCTATCTCATTCGCCACCTCTAATGGGGATATAATACCATGCTTGTGGAATTGGCCTTCTAATATATTTGCTCTTAAGGTTGAAGTTCTGGTTAAAGCCGGAGTTTGAACAATTTGAGTGTTTTTCCTTTCTTAAGAAGCAAATTGATGAATCAGTTCTGCCCCACCATATTACAGGCTGTACAAGGATTATGAACAAGACCCTAGCTCTGCCCCAGAACCGATTGAAGGGACTTACCAACTATATGGCGCCAATTACACTGTAAGCTTCTTACTAAGAACATACTATTGCCTATTGCCTCATATCTTGAGAGGTACAATCCATCTTTTGGTTAACTTTTATCATGATTTGTAATACATGTGAATATATGACGATGGCAGTTTGTTAGGGATGAGTGCATTGTGTTACGGGGAATGCTAGTTGTAGTTGCCGTGTTGCCATTCCTATGGGAGAAGAGGTATGATCAATGTTTGTGCATAATGTTTGGATTAGGGATTTATTATATAAGTTTAGATGAATAAGTAAATTAAACAAATTCATAAAAGGCTTCTTGAGTTCAAATTGCTTGAGTTTTGTTGTTATATGTATTATCTGTCTTGTTAAAGGTTTGTTGATAATATGCATCCTCAATTTGGAAATAAAATAATCACGAATCAAGCAATCAAGTTATAATGTTACTCTTTGTATCGTTTTCAGGCATTTCTATGTATTACTCATTGTTCTGTATGATTCGACGCTTTGTGCTTAGTTACTAGGACCTGGTGTGCCTCATCCCGAAACAATATATTTATTGATTCACACTCATCTTTCCAGCCTTCCTTCTCTAATTAAGTCATACACCATGAGAAGGAAATTAAGTCATATAAAGTGATCCCCGTATATATCCTATTAAGACTGAACTGAAAAGGAAATGAATATGTTTCAGGCTTCTACAACCACTCCATTTGGTCATGTCCTTTTGCAGACACCGACAACAACTAGTATCGATCAAAGAGACATGTTTTCCTTATATCTATTTGCAGGACCTGATAAAAGTACAAAGGTTGGTCTACAATTTGCTAAAATTTTGGATATAGCAAAAAAAGAATCCGGATATCTTCAAAAATACTAAATTATGCAACTGATATGATAGGCGTGCAGGAAAGAAGTTGTTTTTGTTGTCGATATAAGTGAAAGCATGAAAGGGAACACAATGGAGGTTATAAAGAATACAGTCGGTGCAACCCTCTTAAAGCTTGATCAAGATGAATCATTTGGCATAATTGCATTTAATGATCAGATTCAGTTATTTTCATCGACTTTAGAGTTAGCAACTAGGGAATCAATCTGTAATGCAATTGAGTGGATTGGCATGAATTTTGTGGCGAGTGGTGGAACACATATGGTATCGGATTAATATTGTTAGTGTATTCTATTTGCAATGGAATAGATATTTCAAGAAAATATGGTTTCAATAATTTTTTTTTCTTCTGAAAATGAACCTAATAGATCGGTTCTTAGGTATTAACCGATCTATATGTTTCTATCATAAAGATCGGTTCACAACCGATCTATATGTGTTCCTCTCATAAAGATCACATTTGTATAGAGCGGTTCAAAACCGATCTATATGTGGGTTTTCCACCGATCTATATGTGTTCCTCTCATAAAGATCACATTTGTAAGTTGTGTGGAATCCACTGTTTTGTGCACTAAAATTGTCTAAATAATCATTAATTTTTGTAGGAAACTAGTAAAATGTGAAACGATCGTGAGTTGTGTGGAATAACACTATTTTGTGCATTAAAAAGTGGTCTAAGATCGTGAGTTGTGTGGAATAATACTATTTTGTGCATTAAAAAGTGGTCTAAATGTTGAGGAGGTTAGTAAAAGAGTGATATGTTGGGATAATCATGAGTTGTGTGAAATAATATTGTTTTCTACATTAATAATCCGCTAAATATGTGTTATTTTTCATACGATGCTAGTAAAAGTGACGTTCTTTGGCAATCTGAGCGCTATTGTTTGGAATAACATCGTTTTGTGCATTAAAAATGGTCTAACTGTGCATTCGTTTTCATACGAAGTTAGTAAAGGTGACATGCTTAGGTAATCAGCACTCTATTGTGTGAATTAATACTATTTCGTGGATTAAAATGGTTTATTTGTGCATCCGTTTTCATAGGAATTTAGAAAATGTGACATTCTTAGGAAATCAATACACTATTGTTTGAAATGACACTATTTGTGCATTAAAAATTGTCTAAATGTATATTAATTTTCATAGGTAGTTACTAAAGGTGACCCACTTAGTTAACAAGCATGCTAATGTTTGAAAAGACATGGTGTTGTGCATTAAAAATGGTGTAAATCTGCTCAATTTTAAATACCTTACGAGTTTAATAAGCAGGTCTAAACACCTGTTACTTTTTGGGTATAGTGAAACTGATTCTGGTTACATACTGATTAAATAATCAGTTTTGGATAATTGGTTTAGGAGCAGCAGCAACTTCACATAGAGGAAGCATGCTTAGCCATAAACTATTATAAACCTGGAAAACTTCGTCACAAACCAAGTTCGAACTAGAAATTCTCATATCAGTGCATACCCATAAACGTAGCCTTTTATACTGTGTTTTTCTAAACGTAGTACAGATATAGTGCTTGGGTCGCCCAGTGTCTCATCTCAGGCTCCGGAAGTCATGTCGACTGAAACATGCTCAGGCGAGGCAGGTTCAGTCGGGCACAATCTTTTGCCGATGGGACACTGCCTATGAAGCGTGACACATCAAGTTTATTGTTTAAAGAATTTCTTTATTAAGGACAATAGTTGCTAATGTATGATTGGGTCTTGAGTCCACTTTTAATTGAAAACATGACTCTTTCGTAAAAGAAGTCTACTGTTAAGGGAATGAAAATGTTCTTCTATAAGATAATATCTACTTTTTAGACTTATAAAGCTGCTTGGGATTTTCTTGTTATTTATCATTATGAACTATTTCCTTATTTAGATTCAAGGTATTTGTTAAAAATAACTCAAAGTGGAACACATTAAGTACAAGGACTAACTTTGACACTTTTCTATTTTCAGTTTATAGCTTGGTTGGATGGCATTGCTGCAAGTGGCAAGTGGGCTAGAGTTCAAGGGCCTTTATTGTCAAGTGATGGAAGTTCAATATTCAGCCTATATAAGCTTCATTCCAGCTAGGGTTTCCTCTCAATCAATAGAAAAAGTTTACGCAGTCATTCTCTTTGTTGTTTGGTGATCAACCAAAACCCATTGTTCTTATTGTCATTCTTTTGGAGAGTTTGTGAGGGTTTATTGTTGTAATAGAACTATTGATAAGATAATCAATAGACTTCCACCTGAGTAGCAGTGGGAAGTTTGTGAGTGTTCTTGATAGATTCTTGTGGTGATCAGTTGAGATTGATTAAGATCAGTGTCTAATTGTTCTCTTGTTGTTTA
Source organism: Artemisia tridentata subsp. tridentata (assembly GCA_021014915.2). NCBI lineage: Eukaryota > Viridiplantae > Streptophyta > Magnoliopsida > Asterales > Asteraceae > Artemisia > Artemisia tridentata. The sequence goes on from CP139505.1 coordinate 368,586,772, forward strand.
CTGGTTTTGGTTGATAAATAAGAAAGTTATCTTGAATTTAGATTCAAGACGTTGTTTACTGGGTTGAATCTTGTTTTTCTACATGGTATCAGAGCAAGGCTTCTTCATCTTGCTCTCGATCGATTCTCCGGAAAATTAGGGTTTCAAAAAAAAATTAGGGTTTCAAAAAATTGGGGGTTTTTTGTCTCCGATCTCGATTGGTGGTTGTATTTGTGTTCTTGAAGTTGGTTGGTGGTTCTTTCCTTAATCTTGAAAGATTAGGGTTTGGTGGTAGCCGATTCTGGTTTTGGACGCTTTATTGGGTTATGTTCTTGACTAAGTGAATCAAGAACATAATCTGGGTTCTATTCCGCTGCATCTTGGAGTTTTATGGGCTCTGTAACACCTCTCACGCCTTTATACTGATTCTTGTTTTATTTTCTTGCTTAATTTTCTTGCTTGTGGATAGGATTTGGATTGGTTTTCTGTTGTGGTGGTTTTTTGTGTCTGTTTCTTTTTGGTTTTGTGATCTATCTGCTTTCTTTATTTTTTATTGTTTTTTGATTACTGTTCTTGCTGTGTGTTTGATTGTGTGAAGCCCTTGACCTACCACCTTGAGTGGCAAGGAAGCCTGGGAACTACCTTCTTGACCCTTCTTGTGTGTCTGGTTTGTTGTTTCTTTTGTTTGCATTATGTCTGCTAAAACACCACCTAATACACCACCTAATACTTTACCTAATTCTGAATCAGAAGAAGATGCTAGTGAATCTGTTACTTTAATTAGCAAACTTGATCTTAGTCACCCTTTACATTTACATCCTAATGACTCTGCTACATTAACTGTTGTTTCTATCAAATTAAAAGGAACAGAGAATTATAATGTGTGGTCTTGTGCTATGATGCTTGCCTTAGAAGGCAAAAATAAAACTGGGTTTATTGATGGTTCTTGTAAAAGATCTAATGTGGATGAAGTGTTAGGTAGACAATGGGATAGAGTTAATGCTGTGGTTTTAGGTTGGATTTTAAATTCTATATCTGAGGAATTGTTTTTAGGACAAATTTTCTCTAAAAGAGCTTCTGATGTGTGGACTGAATTAAAAGAAACATTTGATAGAGTAGATGGATCAGTTACTTTTAATCTGCATCATAAAATTTCTTCTTTGACTCAAAATGGTAGTTCTATGGCTGAATACTTTAATAAATTGAGCACTTTGTGGAAACAATTTGATGCTTTGGTTCAGTTACCTAGATGTACTTGTCATGCTGCTGCAGATTTTAAAAAACATAATCAGTTAATGAAACTAATGCAATTTTTAATGGGATTAGATGATTCATACATGCAAATAAGGAGTAATATCTTGTCTAGAGACCCTTTACCTGATGTCAAGGGGGCATTTGCTATCATTTCTAGTGAGGAATCTCACAGATCTGTGGTCACTGGTTCAGTTGGTGGGACTTCCCAAAGGTCTCAGTCAACTGTCTTCAATTCCAGTGTGCCCAATAGAGGTAGTTCTCAGAGGCCTTCAACCTCTGGTAACTCCTCTAGGTTTAACAATACCTCTAGGACTAATGATAATAGGAGGACTACTGGTGGTCCTACTTTTGTTTGTGAACATTGTGGGTTTAATGGTCATACTGCTGATAGGTGCTTTAAACTCATTGGTTATCCTGCTGATTTTGGAAAAAATAGAAGGAATAATAATAATAATAATCAGGGTACTCAGAACTTTAACAAAAGATTTATAAATAATAACAATTCTGTTGGTTCTAGTTCTACCTTTTCTGATGAGCAGATTTCTAAATTGATATCTTTGATTAAAGAGAACTCTAGTATTGTTGATGGAAATGGAAAAGGAGTACATGCCAATATGGCAGGTATTGTGTTGAATAATAGTAAGTTTTTTAATCAAAATTTTCAAAGATTCTTTTGTAACAATAGTAAGTTTAGGTCTGCTCTTATTGCTGCTGGTCTGATTGTTGATTCTGGTGCTAACCAACACCTTACATATACTGATAAATATTTGGTTAATGTTATTGATATTTCCAAACTTGGAATCAAGGTTTCACATCCTAATGGGACTGAAGCCTTGATCACCAAGGTTGGAAATATGATATTAACCAAACATTTAACACTATATGATGTGTTAGTTGTTCCAGAATATTGTGTGAGTATGATGTCTGTCCATAAGGTTGCTAGGGACAGCAAATTTGTGATTGCTTTTGATGAGTCTCAGTGTTATGTGTTACCTCAGGATTTGAGGGAAATGAGTGTGCTGGGGATTGGTAAACAAAAGGATGGTTTATACTACTTTGATGGAAATCAAGGTACTGACCTAGGGTTTGAAAATTCTAGAGCTGTTTGTAATTTGACCAAAGAAATATGGCACTGCAGACTTGGTCATCCCTCTGACCAAGCCTTATCAGTGTTACAAGGTGAAATCTGTTTTGAACAAAATACTAAAATTGAACCATGTGAGGTCTGTCAAAAGGCCAAACAAACCAGAGAGTCCTTTCCATTAAGTGACCATAAAACCTTAAGTCTTGGTGACTTAGTTCATTTAGATTTGTGGGGTCCTTATAAAGTTAAAAGTAAAGAAGGTCACAGATTTTTCCTAACTATTGTTGATGATTTCACTAGGGCTGTGTGGGTTTACCTGCTTAAAAGTAAGTATGAGGTGTTTGATTATATTCAAATCTTTTATAATTTGATTAAAACACAATTTGAGAAATGTGTTAAAATTTTTAGAAGTGATAATGGGACAGAATTTGTTAATAATCAGTTTAATAAATTTTGTGAAGATAAAGGCATCATACATCAAACATCTTGTACTTACACACCTCAACAAAATGGGGTTGTAGAAAGGAAACATAGGCATCTTTTAAATGTTGCTAGATCCCTTATGTTTCAGGGGGGATTGCCCTTATATCTGTGGTCTGAATGTGTTCTAACTGCCACTTATTTGATTAACAGATTGCCCTCCTCTGTGCTGAATGGATTGTCTCCCTTTAATCTTGTGTTTAAGAGAAAACCTAACTATAATCACTTAAGAGCTTTTGGTTGTTTATGCTTTGCTACTATCCTTAACAGTCATGATAAGTTTAGTAGCAGGGCTGAAAAGTGTGTTTTAGTTGGCTATTCTAATTTTCAAAAGGGTTATAAACTTTATAGTCTTGAAAGGAAACCGTTTATCTTTTCTAGAGATGTAAGATTTTTTGAGAAAGTCTTTCCTTTCAAAATAAAAAATACTTCTGCTGCTCCTGACCCTCTCAGTCAAGGATTGGATCAAGTTAACTTCTTTGATGAAGTTGCTTGTGAAGATTATGACACACCCAATGACGACAATGGGCAAAATGGTACCCCTTTGGGTAGTAATGATCAAGATGATCATCATTTGGGTGATGGCAGCAACTCTCAGGTTCTTGGTGGCCCAACTATTGACCAAGTTGAGAATGATTTGGGGCATTCTCTTGGTTCCAATGAGGCTGCCAGATCTGATGAGAAGGCTGCAACACCAAGTGGTGTGACAGCCTCTGAGGGTGCATCTAGTCCCTTTCCTGAACAAGCAGCAGAAACTAGATTTCATAATAATAGTCAGACTTACTTAAGAAGGTCTGATAGGTCTTCAGTATTTCCTAACAAGTATAATGAGTATGTTGTTGATTCTAAGGTTAAGTTTGGGCTTGAAAAGTTTGCCAGTTATGCTAAACTGAAAAATGATACTTTGTGCTTTGTGGTTGAGTTAAATAAAAGCTTTGAGCCTAAAACATATTGGGAGGCCTGCATGTATCAACACTGGATAGATGCTATGAATAGTGAAATGGAGGCTTTATATAGAAATGACACCTTTGAGGTTGTTATGCTTCCTGAAGGCAGGAAAGCTATAGGTTGTAAATGGATCTTTAAAATCAAGTTTAAGTCTAATGGCGAGATTGATAGATACAAAGCTAGGCTTGTTGCTAAGGGGTTCAATCAGAAAGAAGGAGTTGATTTTGATGAAACTTTTTCTCCTGTTGTTAAGATTGTTACAGTTAGATGTTTGATTAACTTAGCTGTGCAAAATGATTGGCCTATATTTCAGTTTGATGTTAATAATGCATTTCTCTATGGAGATCTTGATGAGACTGTTTATATGTCTTTGCCTGATGGTTTCTTTGATGCTAATGACAAAAGAGTCTGCAGACTCAAGAAATCTTTGTATGGGTTAAAACAAGCACCCAGACAATGGAATGCTAAATTAACTAGTGCTTTACTTGAAAATGGGTTTGTGCAGAGTAAAAGTGATTACTCTTTGTTCAGTAAAAGTGATTCTGGTAGCTTTGTTGCTTTACTTGTGTATGTGGATGACATTATTGTTACTGGTAATAACATATCTGATATTGAAAAGTTCAAGTTGTTTCTTAAGTCTAAATTCCAGATTAAAGATCTGGGAAAACTTAAGTATTTCTTGGGAATTGAAGTGATAGATACTGAAAGGGGTCTTTGCTTGACTCAAAGAAAATATTGCTTAGATCTTTTATCTGAATTTGGGTTGTTGGCTTGTAAGCCTTCTGCTTTTCCATTAGAACAAAGCTTAACTATATCTAATGAACCATCTTTATCTGATCATGTTTTAGATCATATTACTGAGTATCAAAAGTTAGTTGGAAAGTTGATTTATCTCACACATACTAGGCCTGATATAGCTTATGCAGTACACTGCTTGAGTCAATTTATGCATAAACCACTTAAGTCACATTTGAAAATTGCACTTAAGGTTCTTAGGTATCTTAAAGGTTCTCCAGGTAGGGGAATACATATTGTTAAGAGCTCTGTTGAGTCGCTTGAGACTTATGTGGATGCAGATTGGGCTAAATGTGTTGTGACAAGAAGGTCTGTTACAGGATTTTGTATCTTTTTGAATAATTCATTAGTTTCTTGGAAAAGCAAAAAGAAAAATACCCTTTCTAAGTCTAGTGCAGAAGCTGAATATAGAGCCATGGCTTCTGCTACTTCAGAAATTGTTTGGATCTTAAAATTTTTAAAAGATCTAAACTGGGAACATTTTTTACCAGTAAAACTGTTTTGTGATAGTCAGGCTACAATTAAGATTGCTGCAAATCCTGTTTTCCATGAGAGAACTAAACACTTAGAGATTGATTTACATTTTGTTAGAGATAAAATCTTGGCTGGAGTTATTAAAACAGAAAAGGTTCAGTCTGCTGAACAAACTGCTGATATATTTACTAAGGGTTTGGATAAGCTTCAACATGAGAAGCTTGTTTCAAAACTTGGTATGTTTGATGTGTTCCAGGTTTGAGTTAAGGGGGGATGTTAAAAATAACTCAAAGTGGAACACATTAAGTACAAGGACTAACTTTGACACTTTTCTATTTTCAGTTTATAGCTTGGTTGGATGGCATTGCTGCAAGTGGCAAGTGGGCTAGAGTTCAAGGGCCTTTATTGTCAAGTGATGGAAGTTCAATATTCAGCCTATATAAGCTTCATTCCAGCTAGGGTTTCCTCTCAATCAATAGAAAAAGTTTACGCAGTCATTCTCTTTGTTGTTTGGTGATCAACCAAAACCCATTGTTCTTATTGTCATTCTTTTGGAGAGTTTGTGAGGGTTTATTGTTGTAATAGAACTATTGATAAGATAATCAATAGACTTCCACCTGAGTAGCAGTGGGAAGTTTGTGAGTGTTCTTGATAGATTCTTGTGGTGATCAGTTGAGATTGATTAAGATCAGTGTCTAATTGATCTCTTGTTGTTTACTGGTTTTGGTTGATAAATAAGAAAGTTATCTTGAATTTAGATTCAAGACGTTGTTTACTGGGTTGAATCTTGTTTTTCTACAGTATTTGTGATTCTATTTCATTATATTATACTTGATTTTGTGTTTCTCTGTGTGTGCAGGGGAGAGATGGAAATTGTATGTTTCGGTGTGGAGGGAAGAAGAAGAGCTGGCAATTATTATATAGGTTGTTAGGATTATTGTATGTTTGGGTGTGGAGGGAAGAAGAAGAGCTAGGAATTATTATTTTATACTAGTAGGTTGTTAGGATTATTGTTGCATTGTAAAATTACTTTTATACCTATAATAGTTAGTAAGGATTATAATTAATTTCATCCATTAATTTTAAATCAATTCTAAAATTCTTCTTTTTCTTTTTACAAAAAGTTCTCTTTTTATTTGATCTCATCCCATTTTTGTAAGTTAAAACAATACTTGAAAATAAGTTGAAACAAATAACTATAGTACATAATTTATAAATACTTGCATTACTTTGCGTGTCCTTCTACTTTTTCTCTTTTTTTCTTTTGCGAGCTTTTGTATAATCTTAATATGTTCTGGACTTAATTTCTATTTGTTTTAGGTCTAAGAAGCATATAAACTTCGGTCATAAAAAGTTTGATTAAGAAAATAACTTTCATTGTAAATGATTCTGATTAGATGACTATTTTCAAACTTGATACTATTAATTATCAGAGTTAAGTAGAATAACAGTATGGTCTTCGACTCCAAACGTCCAAATAAGGATCTCATTCTCACAATGATATCAAGCTTTCTTCTTTTATTTGGGTTTCTAGTAGAATTAGGAAGTCTTCTCTCAATTGGATTGTGTGGTATATCGACCCGTGTAATGCTCTTTCTTTATCCTTTTGTCTTGCTCTTCAAAAAAAACAAAAAAAAAAAAAAAAAATACAAAAAAAACAAAAAAAAACAAAAAATCTTCAAAAAAAAAAAAACAAAAACAAAAAAAACATTCATTAAAATTATACAAATACTGCAGAAAGTTATGAATCGGCACATTAATCAATATGACTAAACAATATAGTTACAGAGTTGTTAATATATACATATTATTCCAAAATAAAGTACCTTACATGAGAAACAGAAACAAGCATCAAAATCAAAATCAAAAAATGGGTAATTAACTTTATAAGCAAACGATTTGGCTCATGCATTTTTTCAGGGCCATAATACTATTTCTAGTCGCCCTTAACTTTTTCATGAGCACTCCGAAATAAGCGTCCAAACAAGCTAACCTTCTTTTCGTTCTTCAGTTTTTTCATGTTCCCCTCTAACGCCGTCTAATAAGAAACAAACAAAAGCTTAGAAAATCTTATAATTCAAAAATAATAAGTTGACAGCCTAATATTGGACATAGAAACAGAATTAAGTTATACCTTCATGCGCTGAAGCGCCTCAACAGATGCGTCTTGGTTGTCCTGCAGCCACTTAGTTGTGTCAACAATAGCATTTTCCATTTTCTTCAAGCTATCAGGGTGCACCTTCTTCTTGATACCATATTCCTTGATCATATTCTTCATGTTGTATATGCAATCCTCGAATGCATTGTAAGCCACCACTTTCTTCTTGAATTCTTGGTCCTCAGATTTGTACTTGTTTGCATCATTTACCATCTTATCAATATCTTGCTTGGAAAGTCTTCCATTTTCATTGGTGACAGCAAGTCTCTCTGTTTTACCGGTTGATAATAACTTCGACGTGACAGTGAGAATACCATCCTTGTCTATTTCAAAGGTAGTATCCATAAATGGAACTCCTTTGGGAGCAGGCAGAATTCCAGAAATTGTGAGCTTTCCCAACAAATGGTTATCTGTAGATCTTGCTCTTTCACCTTGATACACCTTGATCCATGCGGTAGATTGGTTGTCTTCACTTGTAGATACAACGCAGGATTTCTTCGTAGGTATTGGAGTGTGGCGTGGGATCACAATACTAAATACATCTCCCTTCGTGTGTAAACCAAGTGACAAAGGTGTGACATCCCATATATGCATATCAAGAACAACCTTATTAACGTTACCACATAAGTTTGCTGCCACAACGGCTGCACCATATGCTACAGCCTCATCAGGGTTCACACTCTTGCATAACTCTTTGCCATCAAAAAATTCTTGAAGCATACGTTGGACTTTTGGTATCCTAGTTGAGCCACCAACAAGTATAATCTCTTCCACCCATGACTTTTCCGTCTTTGAATTTTTTAAACATTCTTCTAGTGTCTTGATGCACTTATCGAACAAGCTCATGTTAAGCTCTTCAAATTTAGCTCGAGTAAATCTCATAAAAAAATCAATTCCCTCGTGCAAGCAATCCAATTCGATTGACGTCTGAGTAGTGCTTGTTAGAATCCTTTTTGCTTTCTCACAGGAAAATCTCAACCTCCCAATTGCCCTTTGGTTCCCAGTCAAGTCCTTACTCCATTTCCTTTTGAATTCCATAATACAATGATCCACCATTCGGTTATTGAAATCTTCACCTCCCAAAAGAGTGTCGCCGGTAACAGCTTTCACTTCAAAAATACCTCTAGCTTCAATTGTCATTAAAGATACATCAAAAGTACCACCACCAAGATCAAAGATGAGCACGTTTATCTTGCCACTGATAGCAGACCATAAGCAATTGCAGCTGCTGTGGGCTCATTGATCATGCGAACGACATTTAAACCAGAAATGGTACATGCATCCTTAGTTGCTTGACGTTTTGAATCATTAAAATAAGCTGGTACAGTTACGACCGCATTTTTCACATCTTTTCCTAGGTACGCCTCAGCAGTTTCTTTCATTTTTCCAAGAATCATTGAGGAAATTTCTTCGGCCAAAAACTCCGTCTCCTTACCATTGTGGGAAACAACAATTTTTGGTGTGTCCGAAGGCCCATCTATGACCTTAAAAGGCCACAACTTCATGTTTTCTTGAACTTTGCAATCACTGAATCTCCTTCCAATCAACCTTTTAGCATCTGAAAATGCATTGTACGTAAGCATATACCCTAGACTAGATATTTCACTTTTTGGGACTCATTACACCATGTGGCAGAATACACAAATAAACATTAAATTTCAAAATAATAGTTAAATAGTGTATAAGAGACTTTTATAGATAAAGATAGTCATTGGTATTCACCGGGAACAAATTGCAAATGACAAGCACAAGGCAACTTAAAGTGAGGACTATATATTTTGCATAATTTGTTGCCTTCATGCACAGAAATCAAATTGTTATCTACATAATATAGTTGTATATACTTAAATGAAACATGGCTCAAAGTTGAAAAACGGTGGAACATTTAAAGCTTATAAGTTTCTTTCAAGTCTCCCTGATGCAAAACCAATCCTTCCAACAATCCTGGACTCCTCTCTGTGCAAAGAGGGCGGACTTTGGAGATTTAGAAACAAGTGTGCGTTCAATTTCAAAAGATCCCCGGGCCAGATTTTCAACGATGAAAATTAACGCCTTCCTTTTACATAGATCTTTACGCGCATAGGGAATTCTTTTTTATTTGGGTAGAGTAGCTCTCAAACCCTCACAACACCCTCTCATGCACCCTATAATCTGATTTTCTAACATCTTACTAGCGTATGGAGATAAAATAAATCTACTTAGATGAGGGCATTGTGATCTTAACCTGAATGCCTTGCAGATTATATTTTATATTGCCAATGATTTTTTTCATTTATTTTATTTTATTTTTATTACTATTATTTTTTTTTTATAATACTAGTAGTTGCTATCAGCCTAACTGATCCTAGCCTATTCTATTATCAAGTATCAACCAAAAACATATTAATCGAACAGAAGCACACATGCGAACAACAAGAATCAGTTGAAGGCATACACAAATACTAAAAAGTGCAAATTCAGAATTACAAAACATCCATAGGTTGGGGAAGCAGAAATATATATTTTAAGGATGAAGGCATCAGATTTTTCAAGATATAGTTACACTTATTTAACTAATTTTATTAAGAAAATATATATGGATACACTACTATGCTAACAGTCTATTGTTCAATGTTGCAGGAATGCAGTTTAATTTTTTTAGTGAAAGATCAAAAAAATAAAAAAAAAAATAATTAAATAAAAAAATTGCATGCATGCAGCATTGAATATAAACTAGAAACAAAATAACCAAGTAGATTTACTGACCAAATATGGTGTTAGCAGGGTTCATTGCTAGTTGATTCGCGGCGCCTTCACCGATGAGACATTCATCATCAAGAAAAGCAACAATCGAAGGTGTGGTTCGGTTGCCTTGATCGTTAGGTATGATTTCGATACGATCATTTTTCCAAACAGCAACACATGAATATGTTGTTCCAAGGTCAATGCCTATCGCTGGAGCCTTATTGTTTCTTTTACCTCTCATTATATTAGTACTTACTTTTGAAATCGATCTAAAGTTCTTTTAATCGGATTTGTGAGTTTAATTTAGGTTTTACTTACCATGACTATTATATTTGTAGCCAACTATTTCTTATTGTTTTAGGATAAGGATGTTTTAAAAAATAATAACGAATTAATGATAAAACACTTGAAACAGATAATTTGATAAGATTGCTTTTTTACATATGGTCAACGTTTGTTTTCAGTTTTTCTTAAATAACTCCGTTGAAAACAAAAAATTTTAAAAGTAAAAAACAAAATTGAAAATCGATTTTTCTATTTACCAATGATAGATTTCAATTTTGAAATAGAGCCTTCTAGCGAATAAAAGTTAAAGTTGGCCTCAATTTCATCAAACTCATTTAAATTTCATTTAACAAAATAAACACGTATAAAAACATCTATGTCGATTTTATTGAAAAACAATTTAAAAAAAAGAGGGTAATTAATAAAACTTAGTTAAAATTTAAAAAAATTATAAGAATTTAAGTAAAATTATCAATTTCTATGCTTTTGTAACTTTATAAATTTAATGAATGGGTCTTACACTTTAAATTAAATTTAAAAAAAAAAAAACAAAACAAAGCAAAACATATACATTGTTGTTATTAATAAATATTATGATCATTATATATTAAACTAATGTATATGCACCGCAATATAGATCTCAAAATGAAAGCACGATATACTGATATGAAAATAAATACACGTACAAGATTGTACATTTACGAACAACTCATGTTATTCCTCTTTATGAGATTAAGTACAGAGATCCGCATACATATAGCAATGACGCATGTAATTTCTCTTTAAAGCTAAATTAAGGATATGCGAAAAAATATATTTTTCAAGGGTCATTACATGTTATTAAACATTTATAATGTCTAGAATAAGATATCAATAATTAAATTTAAAAACATCAATCTAAATACCATTTCAGTTAGAGCACCCGGTGTGGTAACATGTGAAAACACACTTTTTGGTGGCACGTCATGCCACATCAACTTTAACACAAACTTTGACGACATGATCGAGTTAGCTAATTGAGTTCCCTTAAATACAAGATCTTTGGAGTTCTTTGGTACGATTATCCAAACCACACTTTAGGTCCTTTTGGCGATTTAGAAATGGCTCGGCCTTTGCAACCAAACAACCCAACAAAGAGCTAATGTTGAATGATGTGAAACTATTTTTATATGATTGGATTTCTAGTCAAAGGAAAAAAGTTGTTTTAAATCGGATAGAGTAGTTTTGTTATGTAACTCCCGTATTGTAATCTTGCAATCTAGCTCCTAGCTTCTTGCTAATTATATTGTCTTTTTATGTAACTCCCATTCTATATTAAAAAAATGTAACCGGCGCTAAAAGTTGAAATCTTGATCAAATTTCGTTTGTGTAAAGTTGTACGGTTGTACCTTTCTCATGTTTCTCTTTATGCATGCCAAAATGGAACAAGACGTTTTTTTATTATGTGTACATAGTAGTCCGTCAAATTTCATTAGATGCTAAAAGTCGAAATCTTGATCAAACTTCACAAGATGTAAAGGTTTGTACATCACATCAAAATTTTAGCTTCTACCGGAGCATCGTCTACTCCCCAAAAATAAAACAGCAAGATAGTTTTAAGCGTAAACTCGACAAATGGCAACTTTATGCTACATATATAGGTAACAAGCACTCGCGTAATGAGACTTTGATATGTCAAAGACTAGTGCCAGTTTTTTAGGAAAAGACTAAACATGAACTTGTTCAAAGCATATTTTGTTCATCAAAGATCATTAATCTTCTTGAGAAATTAAGGCATACAGCTCCTTTGCCATCAAGGTTGCTTCACAAAGGTCCTTTAGAGGTGCAGTAATCTCATTTGCAATTGTCATCAATAGCTCTCTGCATTCTGTAGAAAAAACAGAAAAAAAATGAAATTGGTCACATAATTGGATAACTATGTTGAGTAAGAAGTCTGATACACATTGTAAGAAGATTTATTCAGATAATTATAATTAGATCACTTTGTTTCTCTTAAAGACTATGATTCTTCAATGGTTCAAACCTTTAATAGATGTATGCTTTAGTTACAAAATCATCACAATCTTGCCAATCCTTATGCAAGAAGCATTTAACAAAAAAGGAAACGAGTCAAACGGATTGAATGTCAACTGAAATGCTTTTTCAGATGCATACAACCTCTATTAAAAAAAAGTCGAAAGCACCCTTACTATCTACCTGTTAGCCAACCCACCCATTTTGTCACCCCTATCGTTATCAAATATATGCATTGGGTACCCATTAGTTGAATAGTTTATAAGTGCTTATCATAGAGCGATTAGGTTTCTTAACCATCCTACTTGGGTCATCACTGCAAGTTAACCATCATCAAGTAAAATCGAATTTTTATATTCTTGTATAATAGAGATGGAAACCGTAAGAATTGGGGAGAGAAAAACGCCAACCTGGAATTTTGCTGAAATGTAGCAGAGACATAGCTGCAAGAATTTGGTGCTCTAAACTTTCGCCATCTTTAAGGTTTTCTTTCAATTGATTGATGACAATTGAGAATACTGAGACTTGAGATTTATAACTATGTAAAGAAGCAAGTGTAGAACTCAACCATGCCATTGTTGTCAAGCAGACCTGAGTAATTTCTCTATCTCCAGACTTTAAGCATCTGGAAATTGAATAAAGAAATGATTTATTTCGATCACCAAGAAGTGACGCTGAGATCTTCATCAGCCATTCGTTAACAGCCACCTCCTCCTCGCACTCGTGTATAATGTTTGAATTCTACGCAATTTAACGAAGATAATAGTTATTCAATTATATTGTGTCATAATTACTATGCAAACCAATTTCGACAGAAACAGATTTGCTAGAGAATCAGAAGCAGAATCAGTTAATCCAAACATGCTTACCAAAAAAATATTATCCTTCCTTGGTACTTCATCTTCTTGGACCTCCAACTCAGGACCATCAAGGAAACCGGCTTTCTTTAGAATCCAATCTTCTGTCATTACCATCCCAGAAAAAGAAATACGTCCTCCCAATATAAGAAGTGCTCTACGGCAACTAACTCGAATCTTCTCATCTAAAAGACTTGAATCAAGAGAGAGAGTGATGATATCAACCGCTTGTTCTCTATATGGGTTATATTTTTGTTGATCTATCATAAGATCCAAGTGTAAAAGGAGCAAAGCAACCAAAGGTCTTTGTGCAGGTGAACAAATCTGGAGATAAACCAGTAAAACGTGCATTGAGCTCAGAATACTTTCCTTCTGTACGCCATTTACGAAAAACTGGACATCCTTTCTCCTGAAAAATTTTCTTTACAAGATGAATGTAACAGTGATAATTGCATAAAAGAGGTAACCATAAATCAACACAGGTGTGACATTTGATGTTCTATTTCAGGTAGTGAATTTACTTCAGGCCAGAAAATATTTGACCCGGTATAAAATGATTATTTGGCAGCTCACATGTTGGTAAGTTTTTGACCATGTTCACTTCTTCGTAAGTGTTTCCCATAACGTATTTTTGGCAATCTGCTCATAGGCGTATGACGATAGAAAAATAAAGGGTTGACATACCTGTTAAGACAAACCAGTTCAAAAAGCAGCAACACAGCATTCGTAATCGACTTTGCCTCCTTGCAGTGAAGTAGCTCAAATACACAATCTTTATCAATGCTTCTAGTGACATTTATTCGACAACTAGAGTCAGCTTTAATACAGCATAAAAACAACGCTGCCACACGAGTCTTCTCATCCCATTCTCCATGAACAAATCTTTTGATGAGAAAATGGAAACCGCCAAATGCAAGTAGGTGTTTGCCGATTCTTTTATCTTCCTCTTCACCAGAAACAGTAAGTAGCTGCTCTAATATGAAAATAGCTTCTTCATCTTTAAATTTTTGTTCCCACGGGCTTCCTGCCAACTGGCAAGCAGACACTAATATATTCCTACAGTGCTCTGCTTTCCATCCATCAATTACCCGAGTCAAAATAATGTTAGTGTGTGTCACGTTATGGTGTTCCAGGATTTCTCCAGTTACATGACAAGTTTTGTTGCCCTTACTGAACCATTCTGCAATAGCTACTCGCTCATACGTTTGACCTTTCTCTAAAGTCACAGGATCTTTAAAAAGAAGTCCAGTTAGTGGGCATAAATAATCATGAGGAATATCATAGAAAAAACGTCCTTTTCCTCCACCAATAGGTCTCGTTTTAATTTGCTACATTTCCAGAACATAAACATAATGTTAGAATTTAGGAGGGAAAAAAAAAAGGGGGGGGGGGGGGGGGAAAAAAAAAAGGGGGGAATAATAATATACAAAGTAGTTTTAGTACAATTACCGGATGTGCATCAGAAGTTTGAATAACTGCAACGGATCTCTCATCTCGCTGCTGTTCAAAAACAGATCTTGCTAGCATCTTGAGAGTAAGTTCATTGACTTTTTCAATTGGAAGGGGTTGTGACATGTTGGCGCTCGTCAGACCTTCTTGAGGCAGAATGGCATTTCTAAACGTTACCAACTCATTTGCTCTATACAACTCCAGCGCTTCTTGGGTTACTAGTCCATCCTGCTATATTGGAGTTGACCGTATAAGAATATAGGAGTCATTTTTCGAGTATATCTGTAAATCAAATGGCAGTGATTGATATAAAATGATTGATACTCACCTGACGTGATTTATTGTATTGTTTGATATGCAAATCTATGTATTTATTTTCTTCCAACGAGTGTGTCACCATCATTTTATCTTCTACCAGAGACCCGGAAGAGCTTCTTCTACTATCATCCGATCTTTTGAAAGTTTGACAATCGCTGCACGCAGAATCATTCAACTTCTTGCTCACTATATGCAGAGGCATAAACGCATTGGCTGGGGTACTGAAATCTAAGGAGTGTCCAAATGAACCAAAAGACTGCCCAAACGAACCTCCTTGCTGGATTCCTTTAAATGAAACCAGAGGAACATTGATGGTAGGAATAGTGGGTGCTTCGACACCATCTGTGAGCCAATTCTTGTAATACAACGCAAATTTGTAGGTACCAACATCTACAATCTCGTCATATAATTTCTTAACTTTCTTTAGCTTCCTCATTTTACCAGCATCATCTGCAAGGGAATCAACTTCCTCATTATACCACTCAACCAAATGCAATAAATGAGGGCAAAAAAGATTATCCCAAAGATCAGGCGCCAGCTTTGTACGTGCGGAGAATGGAGAATCAATAAAAACTTGCAAAAGATGCCGGGCTGCTATCTGTTCTTTCTTTTGCATATGATATATCACACTTAAGTAGAGATGACTACAGGCTAATAAAATGGAATTGGATATCCCATTCGTAAATCCGTCTTTCACATCATTACTACTCAAACCCGTGATCACACTAAGCTGCAAAGCAGCTTTCTTCAGCTCTTTTGCATCGGCAAGCTCGTCTGTGGCTCTTTCAACTATTTTTATGGCTTCTTTTAGGTTGGATATTATTTTGCTATCAGTGAAATTGAACAAATCAAGACAATTACGATAAAGTGATGTCCGGACATCTTGGTCGTTGATAAAACGCTTAGTATGATCGCTTAATATAGATATAATGGCTTTGATGGCAAGTTTATCAAGAGCTAGTTCAGAACCAGACTGGTCGATGCTAACAGGCTCGCGGACCTTGCTATCTTGTTTGTCCCCCTTGCTCTGTGTAATACTTGATCTGCTAGATGACGAGCCAGTTTGTTTCACGATTTTCTGATAATTCCCACTTGAACCATTTAGATGGGCATCTCTATACCTTCTTTTATCTTGCAATCCATCAATGACTATCCCATCGATAGAAGATTGTACGTTTCGAAGACTCCGTGGATCTAACCCCCTGCATGTCTTCAGAGCTTCTTCTAACATGTCTCTCCCTAGTATCACTTTTTAACCTTCCGACAACATCAATCGATCGCCTACCCTTAACTCTGTCACTCACTGGAGACTCCGCACTTAAATCATATCGATTTGCATCCGAATACGCCCTTTCAGTCTTTCTTACACGACCCACTTTGTTTTCATCCCGGGTTGGATAAATTGGTATTCTTTTCGACAGAATTCCAGTGGAAGCTCTAGTTATCGTCTTCGATATCCTACCCTTGAACCCCTCATCCACAAGAAGATCTTCCAACGACATTGCCATTTTGTCGTCTTCAAACAGTTCTTACTACTATAATTTTTACAAAACAAAGAGTTCTAATTTAATTTCATCACTTAAAAAACATAACGACATAAGGCCATGGGTACGCGTCTATTAACATTCTAAGGGGGTGTTTAGGATTGCTTACACTTCTGCTTAAAAATTAGCTATCTGGAAATGGTGTTTTGATTTGCTTATTTTGTAAAAAAATGCAAAAATACTAGAAAACATAATTATTTGGTGAAAAAAGTTTAGTAAAAAAAAAAAAATATTTATACAATTTTCTTAGTTAGATACGGGCTTATGATCTTATATGATATCTGCTTATATTTCATACAAGCCCATATGTTTTGGCTTATTTTCTGGCTTATAAGCTTATTATGCCTTAAAGATGAAAAACAAGTTTATTAACTTAAAAATAAGCCTAGAAAAATGGGGCTTATAAAACACAAGCCCATATCATATAAATATAAGCTCATAACCCCATATATATAAGCTTAAACAAACACCCCCGAAGAATCTACTTATTTTACCAAAAAACAAGCAAATAAACAGAATGGATAACCGAAAACTACTTCTGCTTAAAAACACATACCTTCAGTATTTTCGATATGAACCAAAAACAAAATGTACCATCGGCACTCTGTCCGTAAAACGGGTCCTGGATACCCGAGAATTGTAATGGAATGATGGTGAGTGAATGCCATTGAAACTTTTGAATGATATGAAGTGAAAAGAAAAAAGATGGCGATTGAGACAAAGATGGTGAAAGGTGTTACAAGAGATAACAGACAAATGGAAGATTTTATGCAGGCCTTATGGAAAATTTTAACTGTATGTTTGAAAGGTGGTTAGTAACGGTCAACTGCCGCCTTTGTCAGTTTGTTGAAATGGCCAACTAGTAGGGAATAAAGTCAACTGTAATGTTATAAACGCATTTTCTAATAGAACTTAAAAAAAAAAATCTCACTCTATATGGGTTATGTTTGGTACAAAAGATGGGAGATTACGGGGGCTACAGCTTTTTTTTCGCAAAATAATCTATTGTTCAAAAAGTAGTATCGTTTGGCTGCCAAAATTAAGAAAGATTATAGAAAAAATAATCTCTAAAATTATAAGTTGATCCAACCAACTTTTGAGAAAAGGCTGAAGATTATTTTTTGTATAATTACCTTATTAACCTTCCAAGTCAAGTAATGTGTTATGTACTTATGTTAATGATTTTTTAAGCCTACTGCAGTCTTTTTACATGTTGACAATTTGCCAATTGCCAGTTTTTGTTAAGCCTACTGCAGTACTTATGTTAATGTTTCTCAAGTCAGATTTTTTAAACCTAGTGCAGTACTTATGTTAATGTTTCTCAAGTTAGTTTTTTTTTAAGCCTACTACAGTTTTATAATAGTTACATGCTCACTTTATCAAATATAAGTGCAGGCCTTTTTTTTGTTAGAATTTATTGCAGGCCTTTCTTTTTTTTTTTTTTTTTTTTTGTTAGAATTTGTTGTAGGCCTTTTTCATGCTCACTTTATCACTTTATCATTTTTTTAATATTTATTGTTGCAATAATCACCAACTCAATAGGATTCCAATGCAGATTAGAATATTCATTTGATGTTTATTTCTATATTACTCGTAGAATTACTTACTTTGTTTCTTAACTATTTTACCAGGTAAATACTATTTGGTAGATAAAGGATATCCCGATAGAAACAGATATCTTATTCCATATTCCAAGACAAGATACCATCAATCTCAGTTTGAATATGATCCACCAAACAACAAGCAAGAAGCTGTCAACTGCAAGCATTCATCTTTACGGAGTTATATTGAAAGATCATTTGGAGTCATAAAGAAACGATGGAAAATACTTGGTGGAATGCCTAAATTTAGCGTGCAAACTCATATTGATGTTATTATCGCTACATTTGCTTTACATAACTACATCCGTAACAGCTCACAAGAAGACATGATGTTTACGGTGATGGAGGAAAATCCGGATTATATACCACGAGACGAACTTCACGATACTCATAGTCATGAAACGAACAATGAAAACAATTCTGAAGGAGCATCTAACGAGATGAAACAGATACGTAACGATATTGCTACTTTAATATGGAATGCACATCGTGGATGATAATTTAACATAATTTTAACGTTGTTTGTATTTTTACATGGATTTTCATGCAATGCTAAATATTTATTATTTATATCAATAATTTTATTTACTATTCTTATTCGTATTTGGTTTGTTATTTGTATGTCCAATTACGTCATTTTACACTTTTAATCTATAATTACAGCTAGTTTGCCAAACACTACTACAAAAAAAAAAGCTACATTTTTAATATTTTTCAGCACCAGCACCAACATCAGCACCAGCACCAGCACCGGCAATTTTTGCCAAACACACCCATTACCTATTATACAAAAGGCATCCACACGACGCCGTTTAGGGTGAGAAAACATAAAACGACGTCGTTTTGTGTTATGGTATGTCGTTTTGTGGTTTCGGCTGTGTCGTTTGGTAATTTGTTGGTCCAATTTTAGTTTGTAATTAGGTCACCATGTTGCTTGTTGGCCCGTCACTAATTCGTTAGGCTTTATAAATCGGGCAATATATGTGTCTCCTTCAATAGCTACGTGTAAACCCTAATCTGTCTTCTTCCATATCCCCATAGTATCAAAACACATGCAACCCTCATTTTTCTCTCTAAATATGCACACACCGGTGATTTCATTAAGTTGGGTTAGATTTGAAGGAGTGGTGAATGTTTAGTGGTTTAAGTGGTTCGACAATCGCGATCGACATCTCATTGCCATCTGTTTGGTTGACATATGGTATTTCGGTGTCTTTTTTTAGTTTGTATGCCAATATGTATTTATGTTTGTTTAAATTTTATGATAAGTCTGATATGTGTTTATAAGCGTTAATTTTATATGACGTTCTACAAGTTTACTACCTGTGGTTTTTTTTGTCGTAATGAATTTTCGATTTAATTTTATTGTTTTTATAATTGAGCGAACATAGGATTAGATTTCATGTCAAATAATAATGCCTCAAGCTCATCATCCAAGTGCATGCGATCTAACTCTGAAAAATCTAAAGGATAGAGTTCGGCTAAATGAACCAACTTATCCTTGTTGAAAGACGAAAATGAATCGTTTGGTCTCAAGCAACCCATATGAACTAGCAACTCTGTTGTGACCTCATTAAATCTGTTATTAAGTTCCTGAAGAACCGAATCTATCACTGCTTTAAATATTTCAATCTCATAATGATGAAGGAGTGTCACTTTATGAGCCAAACGACGAGGAGTATATTGTTCGGACGAAAATACCCTCACACATTGCGCATGTGATATAACTTAACGCCTTGACCTAACGGATGTTTGGTCAAGGGACCATCTTTGTTAAGGGTTTCAGATTTGGTGGCCATACGTGCAAAAAAAAAGTCAAGAGACCACGAGTGTGAGTCAACGCAAACCACAGGGACCATCTTTGTAATTTACTCTTTTTACTTTATTTAATTTTTAACTATAAAACCCCAAATTAAAAACTACAAAAATAAATAGATTAGTTGATGATGATTAGTTGGTGATTATGGAGCAATCAAGAGGAGATTATGGGTATTGAGCTTGTAGATTGGGTATTATCGGTTTATCTAGAGTTCATATTGTCCGCATTCTTGATCTTCGTGACTTCTAATCCTTTTTCATTTATCTCTTTAATTATTTTGCATGATTATTATTAGTTTCATCATTATGTTTGTTTTAATGCGTAATTTAGAGTAATTTTATTAATGCTTGTTTAGATGGTTATTACCCTTAGTTTAGATAATCATGTTGATGTTTATTGCTATTGTTATTGTTGGTTTAGTAGTTATGATTAGTAAGTAGATTTCTTTTATGTTTGTTAAGTGGTGGTGATTTGAGACTTAAGTGTGAATAAGCTTAGAAATTGTTGGTTAATAATCTTTGGTTACTTGGATAGATTTTTGGTTGTTTTAACGGGCAAAAGCCGTTAAAGTAATTAATTGAATCTAGTAATTTTACCAAGATAAATAATTATTTTCAAAATAAACCAACGTTGTGAGAAAATAGTTTTTTAAACGGGTATTAAAGATTGTTAATTAATAATTTCTGGATTGTTTTTGGATTAATTTAGTTGGTTGTTTTAACGGGCAAAAGCCGTTAGGATAATTTATTATTTTGATCTAATAATTTTTACCAATAAAGATAATTGTTTTCAAAATAAACCAACGTTGTGAGAGAATAATTTATTTTGACGGGTATTAATTAAAAAAAAGGCTTAAAACGATAATTCACACTTAATGATCTTTTTACCACTCTTGACAATCATATCTTTTAATATCATATTCTTAGATTAATTTTATCGTCATTAGTTGTTTACCATTTAAATAAGTTTAAATAGTCATTTTAATTAGTTTTAATAGTTTTTTAAATTTAATCTTAAAAAACCAAACCAAAAACATCGACAATCAAGCATTAACAAAAGACATAAATGTAATTTTCAATTCAAATCTCGTCAAGGAATACGACTCCGGAAGATTTAACTATCATTTGTCCTCAAGTGATTATTTTATCTAACGGGAATACAAATATTAAAACTGCCCCGTGCTTACAACGAATTACCTCCCAAAAATGTTTTATACACTTGAAATTGAAACCATCTGGGCCCGGCGCCTTATCACTACCACATCCACATACCGCCTCCCACACTTCCTTTTCCGTAAACAAAACTTCTAGAGAACATGAATCCTCTACCGAGAGCCTATGAACTCGATTATTATCAAACTGAGGTTTTCTCCCCCCTTTTGCCGAAAAAATATCTTTGTAAAATCTGAACACCTCTTTTTTTATTCAACCAGGCTCTTCGCACCAAATACCATCAATCATTAACCCCCTAATATTATTTTTATTGATTCTTCTTCTAATCATAGCGTGAAAGTATTTGGAGTTCTCGTCCCACTTTATGCGCGCTTTTTGCCTTAATATACTAACCTGCTCGTTTTCTTTTTTGATCCACTCCTTCCTAGCCTATAACCATAATTCCAGTTCCACATTGTTCAATACTCTTTTTTCTGCTTCGAGTTCCCACATCATTGCATCTTTTTTAAGGTTATCAATTTCAAGATAAACTGTCTCTCTTTTCGATTTACTCCACACTTTGAAACCCTCTTTGACCTTTTTAAGTTTATCACGAACAATACAATCCACTCGAGTACTCCTAACCGGTTTGTTCCAAGCTAGAAGAAAGCCACGCGTCAAATACCCTAATAGGTTTCGGATTAAAACCAAACACCATATCTTTAAGAATAATAGGATAGTGATCCGATAATTTCCTATCAAGTGTAACCACTGTTAGATTTCCCCATTTTATACTAAAGTCCGCCGATACCAAAAATCGATCCAATTTGCTGAATTTTAAACCGTCCTCCTTCTAGTGTTTCCATTAACACCAAAATTTTATTCCACACTTGAGCTTTTTGGTTCGACCAACGGGCCCCATATATATTAATTTCCCCGTCCACACCTTTCCAAGTCCCTTTAATTGCGACGAAACGATCTCCACCACAAGCATTAGTTCCCGTGAAAACATTGTTGTCCCACACCATTAATAAGCCCCTGATTTTCCTTTAGCATTCACTTGAACAAAACCCCTTATATTTAGAGACAAAATCTTCATTACGACAAAAAGACACACCAACTTATTGGCTCACTGCCATCCCAAATAACACCGATTTGTTCACCAATTTTTCTTACGAACATACACTTTCCATTCCAGATTCTTCCTTCTCCTCTACCACATTATCTGGTGAATATTTGTATCCGCTATTAGTGGATGACGAACTTCTTTTTCTTCTTCTTGCAGAGACCTTTGGATCTCCTTCGACTTGTGCCTTTGCCATTCTCTAAATCTTCTTTGACATTTTTCTCTTTTTACCCGTACGACTCCCGCTAGATTGATCCACTGATTCTACTTGATTGACATTGTTTCTTTCTTAACCCTCTTCTTCTTAATGTTTATCTTTTTCTACCTCATGCTCCACAGAATTATGGGCATTATCATTTCTCTCCAGGGTCAGGCCTAGACCACCCATCTTTGTTTGGCCCAACATTAATCATATGGCTGGCCCATTATACCTTCTGGCCCATTGTAAATAGTTTTAGATGGCCCATTATACTTTCTGGCACATCAACACAGTCCAAGTGTTACAAGAAGTTCCAAGCAGCATTTCAACAAGTTTCAAAGTTCAAGGACTTGTAATGTAATATAGGTTAGTTGAATAGTAGTTTTGTTAGTTACTCCCTACGTCCCAAAATTATTGTTCCATTTTGACTTTTTCGATCTTTACTTTTCAACTTTGACCTTGTGTATTTTTGTTTATATTACATAATACTTGATACAAAATATACGAACGGATTGAGTTTAAATGTATTTTCATTGGTATAATTTTTATCAAAAATTGTATAACACAAACACAAATATTTATAGTCAAAGTTGAGAAAGAAATACCGAAAAAGTCAAAAGGGGACAATAATTTTGGGACGGATGGAGTATTAGTCAAAGTAGAAAAGTCAACAGTTTAGTTGTATAAATACTTCATCTCTGCATGTACCCCATTTCACTTTGAATCATTTCATAATAAAGTTTGATTTCACTTTTATATATCCCTCTCAACTCTGTTTGTTAAAAGATTCAACAATGACTTTCCCTCAATGCAAATTCCGGTTGTCCCTCGCTGATAACAGATCCATAACGGGTGTGCCTGATTTAGGCCTAAATGGGTCATGTTACTGGCTCATCCTAGGTATTATCTTCGCTGCGTTTATTCTGGGTATCCTTGTGTTGGCTCGTTGCATTAACAAACGAATGAAGAAGAAAAAGATTGATCAGGTGATTCCAAGGTTCAAATATGATTCTAACAAGCAAGATAAAGGCTACGGGCGGAACTACGGATCGATATGTTTGACTGAAGAATGTCAGATTTGTTTAAGTGATTATGTTGATGGAGATGAGATACATGTGTTTCCGCGGTGTGGACATGGATTTCACGTTGGATGCATTGATAAATGGCCGAGTTTACACTCATCGTGTCCGTCTTGTAGATGTGAGATCCAGCTGACCGCGATATGATATGCTAATATATATGCAACGAGTTCCTGATTTCGAGTGGAAGTTACATCGGAGGTACGTAGAAGATTGATGCGTGCGATGTGTCGTTGCGGTTTAGCAATATTAATGCCTACTCAAGTTTTAAATTTATATTTAGCCGACTTATCAATAACACACACACTTAACGAGCAGTGTACCCGGTCAGTATGAATATAATGGTAAGTAGAGTGTCGATCACTAAGAGTGGAACGTGTTATCTAGTTATTCTAATCAGTATTTTAATATTCTAAGTTAGCTATACAACCTAATCTAACGCAAGGGGGGTTCAGCCTGAGAGACTGGCACGATTTGGTTGCAATTAAATAATAAACTAAACCAATAGGCACGAATCAGCGAATAGCACATACGTACACAGATAAATACTCGAGACAATAAGAAGACATGTCCTGATAGTTAAGTAGCTTGTCACTTGTTTTATTGCTTGTTTTATATGAAGTGTATAGTTCGATGCAACGCACCGAGATTAAGTCCTTTCTCGTTGGTTCTAATCTTATCGGCGAGTAAACCCTTAATGATTACTTATGACTATCCTATTTATCTTTCTTCCTACTTTTCTACAGACGATAGAATGCATAGGCGATCTAATAAATAGGCGAGGGCAGAGGCATGGCGACCCGATCAACGCTCAGCTAGACACAGAGGTTATCAATGCACTAATAAAAGTCACCAAAGACATCAACATATAAACTTTAATTGATGGGAAAGCAATATTAAAGGGAGTGCAATCTTTCCGTTGTCACATTACACAAGCCACCAATCCTGATGAATTAAAGTTTACTAACACAATAAAACAAAACTACTTAATGAATTAAACACATGCAGGACCTTCTTACAGCTCTTGTATCTTCGTTCAAGGTGTGTCTTGTGCTGCTACTTCGACTGAATTCGTCCTAGGGTTTCTGTACTTCGGTCTTCTAAAACTGTCGAACTCTTTCTCTCGTCTGACTTTGGGGTATTTATAGTTTCTGTCTGAGGGTAAGATGCGGCGCATTGACTTAACTTCGCGTGGGGTCCAAGATTAATATATTCAGGAATATTCGTACACCGCCAGAAGATGCGGCGTAACTCCATTCATAGATGCGGCGCATGTCCTCTTGTATCTTGGATCGTATCTTGTGAAATCTTGATAGTGATGCGCCGTATGTAATAAGCAAGATGCGGCGCATCTGGAGCAGAATGTCTTGATCTTGTACATTTCAGTAGACTCTTAACTTCTTGCTTGTTTTGCTCCATAATTAGTCCAAAATCGCCAAGTTTCACCAAATGCTTGTTTTTACATGAGAATTACAAAAGTAAACATTAACGTATCAATTCTCAC
Organism: Artemisia tridentata subsp. tridentata; assembly: GCA_021014915.2. Lineage (NCBI taxonomy): Eukaryota > Viridiplantae > Streptophyta > Magnoliopsida > Asterales > Asteraceae > Artemisia > Artemisia tridentata. The sequence goes on from CP139505.1 coordinate 368,611,613, forward strand.
AGATAATATAATAAAACAAGTCAAATAAATAGGATAAATGATAGTAATAAAATGTACTTATTTGAGTTCATCAAATATCCCCCCACTTGAACTTTACTTGTCCCTAAGTAAACCTTAGAATTAATCTTATGAAAATGTATCCTAAAAGATATTAGGATTTATTTTTATATTTAAGCATGTATTCATTTTTGTCATAATCACACAACCAAACACTTAACGAATTAGAAGTAAAATAAAATAATTTGATAAAAGCAAATCTAATCGTTTAACTGTCCAGTCGTGACGAATATTCTATCATAAGCTTGGCAAGTATACACATCTCCCCCACTAAAGCCAAGGAATAACAAGTCTAAAGCGGTAAAAAGGGTTTTGAGGCTTAAGGGTTAATCATTCTTCTTAATCTCTATCGATCTCAAATTCCAGAAAAGGCGACAAAATCACAAATACATGATCGAATCCACGAACACGATACTTGCAATTTCTCAAATCCTTAACTCGAATAGGCTAAAGATAGGACCAAGTAATCTTCACCAATAATATTATATCAAAAAGGGCGACAAAATCATAAATACATAGCCGAATCCACGACTACGATACTTAAGATTGCTCAAATCCCTAATCTCAATAAATCAAAGGTTTGGATAAAGAATAATATAGGGTATGGATAATATTTGGGATATAAATTGGTGTAAAAATGAAAAATAAACAAAACAAATAAATTAAAATTCTAAGTGTGGTTAATCACTATCCCAACCATCCCATGAATAAGACTCATATCATTGAATAACTCACGCTTTAACACTTGAAACACACGCTTTAGGTAGACACGAATTATACTCAATAAGATCTTAATCAAAGAATAAACCTTAGTTGGTGTTCCCATAACTGCCAACTCCCATTCAATCCATAGATATAATATACAACAACTAGTGGTGATATCGACCACTTAATACAAAACTTTACATAAGTTGGTTAAAACAAACATCAAACTTTTCTTTTTTTTCTTTTTCTTTTCTATTTTTTTGATTTTTTTTTTTTTTTTTTTTTAATAACATAAACAAAGATGTGTAAAATTTCACCACATCACTATAATGATAATTCTGGATAATTTTTCCATACTTTTCATGACTTCAGAAATAACGGTAATAGTGAAATTAGTAAACACACGAAAAATAAACTCAAAGATATACAATATTTACTTTCACTCCAATTGCATTGTGCAATTTCCCGACCTAACCATAGATAATGAATTACGCACGCGAACACAGGTAATGTAAGGAAACACACTTTGCCTAAAGCAATTAACCAACCACGGATTTTAATCTATAGGGTAGGCTAAGGTGTAAGGGTGTAACGAAACATTATAACAAAGGTGTAAGAAACGAAAGGAATGGCTCTGAATATTTTTCTAGGGGTATCTTACTCTAAAAGCGAGAGTAACAAAAGGGTTTATACGGGGGTTAACTAACCAGTGTAGTTAGCTAATATCACATAACATATAAAGGTTATTTGGGTGTAATCCTAGAAATTTACCAATTTAGACAAGTCATTCCAATTATATAAAATAATACTTATTATGGTGGTCTCGAATAGTATACAAGCCAAGTTCTAAAGTTTACAAGTCACCGGCACACTCATAGATTTGTGAATTTTGAAAAATCACAATTTTTGAAAATAACGTCATGTGTGCAGCTATGCAACTTAGATCTTAAACAAAAACATGCTAAAAATTTTAAATTTTGATATATTAAGCACATTTTAAGCATAATTTTTGAAAAGTTTAGGACAAGTAAGTGTTCTAATTCTCCAATCCCCCCACTTAAGTTAAACAACGTCCTCGTTGTTTGTATAAAAGGTTAAAAACTGGAAAATAAAAGAATTAGAACAGAAAAACTCCCCTGAGATTTGCTCGGTATGATCCTCCATTTGTATAAGAGCAAAAATCATCTTTCTTGTGGATGAGAACGTTTAAGCTTCATATTTGATGTATCCACAGGAAATGCAGGAATCTATAATACCACCAAGACTTTAAACACACCTGAATTAAGAAAGTTCAAACTTGCATAATACATTAGTAGTTAGGAAAAATAAAACTTAAAAATAAAAATGAAAATCATCAGGTCAGTCGATGCGCCGTATCTTATGGAAGAAGATACGCCGTATCGAGCCTGGAATAAATACAAATCAGAATAGAAGATGCGCCGCATCCTTAACCAGGGATGCGCCGCATTAAAATAAACTGATAAAAAGTTTCAAAGTCAAAAGTAAAAATGCAGAAAAATAAAGTAAGATATGACCAGTGCAGGAGATGCGCCGCATCTTGGGATTGAGATGCGCCGTATCCTCTGCGGGCCTGACTGACTCAATACAAAATCAGAAAATAAAATAAAAGATAAGCATGGGTTGCCTCCCACGAAGCGCTTGTTTTTGTTCGAGTCACGAGCCTGACTCTACCCTTATTTACTGTGTAATAGGGTGTTGTTCCCTCCACTTGGGATCAGGTGTGGATGATAGTAGCAATAAACACGAAAAGAATGTAAATTTGCTAGTAAAGATGGAAGAAATAAATAGAGATCGTACCTTGGCAATATATGTACATCTTCCCTATTCTTACCCGGCTTGGTTGATAAATTGGATGACTTGACTACTTCATCTGAAAGAGTAGTTCGTTGAGGAAAAATGAGTTTCCTTTCTTCTTGGTTAGTCTCTTTGTAACACCCCAACCCGACAAGGGCAAAGGTGTCACAACAACGGTGGCTTATCAGAAACAGATACCAGCATACGACATAAATAATACAATAGATTTCAATGGTTACAAAGGAAATATGAAATTACAGGATTCCAATACAACGATTTCTAAGTCTAACATGAGTTCTTCTAACCATCATCAATAGCTAATCCCAAGCTGCTAGTAAATTCTTCTATGTCCAATGTACTCTCTAATCAATCCCAACTTCCAACTAAAACCTGCCGCGAGGAAAGAAAACGCGGCTGAGCTACACGAGCTCAGTGAACAGATATAACGATAACAAGCAGTAAAGGTAAAGTAGTGAAGTAAATGAATGAATACCAGGTGTAACAGGAGTCAGGAACAGGAACATAAAGGTTATACAGATATAACATGATTAGAACTAGTTACAGTAGATAAGTGTAAAGGTGTAATCCATAATCCCACCACATGCCCAGATCAGATCATGTCAAGTCAAATGTTAAGTCATGTATCAGGTTACAGTAATAATGATGGTGAGTAAAGGTTATAAAGTTATAAGGTCACAAGGTGCAGGGTAACAGAAATCCTCTACGAGCCCAGAAACAGTAACATGTAATCATAACACCATGCAGAGAGAAGTCCTCTCACTAATCCCAGAAATCAGAAAATATGGAGTGATCAGCTCCCAGAGTTGTGAAAGACGTGTATCGCACACACCATCAGTCACCAGAAATAACAGTAATCAGTAATCAGTAACAGTTCTAGGATGCATCCATACGCCCCTGGTGGCCATAAACCTCCCAACACACCAAATAAAATACAGAAAAGGGACGGAACAGGTCATCACTCTCCTGCCCTAGAGTCATGCCATCGGTGCATCAATGACATGGACATGAAACCCTCATGCCTAGTTATGGCTCGTAGTATCAAACTGTGGGTTAAGGTCAGGCATCATGTATCATGTGTCAGGTGTCATGCCTCAGAAATCAGTATCATGTATCAGGTATCATGCATCAGAAATCAATATCATGTATCAGATATCATGTATCAGGAATCAGTATCAGGTGTCGGATTCAAGTATCAAGTGTTAGGTTCAAGTATTCAGGGGTCAGGTAGTCCAGGTCATGTTTTATATAAGGGTTCAAGACAAGGTTCAGAACAAAGGATCAGGGCAAGAGTTCAAATAAAGGTTCAAGTTGAATGGTTCATATCAAGTGTATCAGGGTTCAAGTTAAGTTTATAGCAAGGTATCAAGTATTTAAATTAGTTGCATAAGTCAATTCCCATTTCAAAATATCAGAAGTTCATATCAGAGGTTCATATCAGAGGTTCATATCAGAAAGGTCATACCAGTAGGTCAATATCAGAAATGTTCAATATCAGAAAGGTTTAATATCAAAAGATCATATACCAGAAAAATCATATATCAGAAAGATCATATATCAGAAAGGTCATGTCAAAAGCTCATAATATCATGAAAGAGACAAGCAAGGTTCACAGAACAAGGAAACATAGCAATAAATCAGGAATCAGAAAATAGGTTCAATATTAAAAGGTCCAATGTCAGAAGGGTCAAGTATCAGGGAGTCCAAAATCAGAAGGTTCATAACAAGGTTCAATTTAAAGGTTTATATTAAAAGTTCCTATCATAGTTCAAAAAGTAATCTCTTAAAATGGCTGGTATGTGCTTAAACACATACCATTTCTAGACCAAAACCGGACCCAAAAAGACCAAAAACCCGACCAAAATGCCAAATATATTGTGTTTTTGTGTTTCTACATATGCAGGCTCGGATATCAAAGAAAAGGACAAAATCAAGCAAAGAACTGGGAAACCGAGCACGAGATATGGAAGTGTTATTTTTAGCCGATGCCGAGGAGTAATTATGGTCAGCAAGTCACCCGAGGTCCTTCATATTTTCAGAGATTGTCAAATTCACCCTTGGATCTACTTTGGAATATGGCAAGAATGGTCCCTTTATTTCAGAAGAATACACGTTTGGCCCTTATATCCTTTAATCACCAAATCATTAAATCACTAAAAATTAACCCTTAAAACCGGATCCAAAATAAACCCAATCCACAATCATTAACACCCTTACCCAATCCAACAATAAAACCATCCAAGCCCACCATCGGCCCAACCTTTACCCCACCTAACCCGATCCAACTCTACCCACTAAACCCGGTATAAGCTTTTAGCTAAAAAAAAAAAGAAAGTCAGTCAAAGAGTCAAAAAAAAAAAAGAAATAAACAAACAAACATTCACCCTCACTCTTATCTCTTTTCTCACAAAAATACCGCCCCTTTTACCCCAAAATCCCAAAACCGGATGAACCCTAAATTTTAACCCGAAAAATTACCACAATTAAGGGTAATTCAGTCATTGCACGGACTTCGAGGATGCCTCTGACACAAGGAATGACGCGTGGCAGCAGAGGATTGGTCCGAACACGTTGCTATTTTGATCGTACGGAGGAAATTCAAGCTTGGCGATGAAGGAAAGATCTAAAGGTGGATATTAGCTGTGGATTCACGCGGATCGCCAAGGTGGACTCTCGAGAAGGATCGATTGAAGCCTATAAATACCAGGGGATCACTTCTCGTTGAAGGCTAGTTTTTTTTAGTAGTTAATTTTTTTAGATAGAAATGTTTTTATTTTAATTGTTTTATTGTCGAATTTTTTATTTCCGATTGTATTCCGAATTTAATGTTTGTAATCGATCATTGTGATTAATGAACAAATTTTATTTCGGTTTTGTTAAAATTGTCTCATTGTTTTGAGTTTATATAATTGTTTTGAGGTTAATGTTTGAGATTAAATTCAGTTTTATCCGAATTAAAGTAAGCTAATTTTGTTTTTAGTTTTTAGTTTAAAGTTTAAATAGATTTTGTTTAATCAAATTTTGAGGATAATTTTGTTTTGTTTTTGTTCTGAGTATTATTTCAGTAAAAAAAAAAAAAAAAAAAAAAAAAAAATTCTCTCTGATAAGTTGTTAAGCTGCTGGAATAGCTGTGGGATGGTATAGAAGCTGTTTGATAAGCTGGTAAAGAAGCTGATAAGCTAGGGCTGCTGTGGTATTAAGTTCGTTAGAAGCTGTTCTGGGGTATATTATTTTAGTTGGCTTAAAAGCCTGGGTAGTTTTGAAGTCCTGAGTTCTGAGATCTCTAATATTAGCAGGATGAACTTGTGAGTATTGTTCGATATATTTGTTTTTTTAGTAGCTCTTGTTGTTTGCTATTTGTTCTGAGTATTGTTGCTTTTTAGTATTGTGAGAATTGTTGCTTTTTAGTATTGTTGGTTGTGAGTATTGTTGTTTGATATATTTGCTTTTTAGTTTTTAATATTAGGTTGAATTTAGCTTGTGCATTTAGATTTTGGAACCTGAGTTTGCTTGTGAGCTTTTATATTCATTTAAAAAGCTATTTAGAACCTGAGATAGTGATATTCTGTGAGTTTGCTTGTGAGTTTGCTTTTTTAAAAAGCTATTTAAAAAGCTATTTTGTGAGTTTGCTTGTGAGCTTTTTTTTTATTTTGGAACCTGAGTTTGCTTGTGCATTTAGATTTTCTGAGTTTGCAAAAGTTTCAGAAAATCACTAATTAGCCCCTGTCTTCGTTAGAGTAAATTTATTATTCCGTTTTTGCACTTTTAGTCCCTAGACTTTTATCTTGTCTTCGTTTTTAAACTTTTAGATTTAAATAAAATTTCCGAAAATACATTTTCAGTCCCTTGAGTTTTAAATTTTGAATTTTAGTCTATAAATTTTGTTTTCTTTATAAAACTTACTTCAAAAAAAAAAAGAAAAATTACATTCTCGGTTTTTCTTTTATAATTTAGTCCATTAGTTATATTTTTACTTTTGCATTTTAGTCAAAACACCTAATTAGTTTCTAATAGTTTTAATTCATAAAAAAATTATTAAAAAGTCAAAAAAAAAAAAAAAATATATTTTTCTTTTTCCAAAAATTTTATTTTATTTAATCTAGGAAAATTATTTTGATATTTTTAGTTTTTAAATTTCACAAAATCATTTTTAGTTACGTTTTATAATACGTCGCATAACGTTTTTAATTTCAAAAATTTCACTTTTAAAATTCAAATGCTTAGTTTAAATGTTGCATTAGATTAATTAGTTAATTTCTTTTATAATTTCATTGTTCGTAGCATAAAATCATAAATCAATCACTCTTTTTTACACATTCACTACACGTATTCGACATCGTCACGACAACTCGATATTCGACCTTCGTTGGGAAACGACCCGGGGAAAACGCATACGTCGCTTTTTCCTTCGGAAATAAAAAGTACTACGAAAACGAACGAATCAAAAAAATGGCGCCGCTGCCGGGGAAGGCTTGAAAAGAGTTGGAGTTTCGCCATAAGAGTCGTGTTTTGAAGACCCTTCCTCGGAAGTTAATTGTTTTTGAAAAATAAAAAAATACAAAAATATAATAATTAAAAAACACTTTTCATAAAGTGTTTTCACCATTAATAATAAATCCTCGGTCTTCCGTTGAAGGAGGGCGGTTGTAAACCATTCCGAATTACAACAAAACAAATCGTGAAATTGATCGTTATCGGATTACTTTATTACTACAACCTAATTACGGGGTTTAAGGAAGTTTGACATTAAATTGTCGAGCTGAAGAAGGCGGGTTTTTAAGCATCTTCGGAGCTACCTTTGCCTTCCCGCCACGCTGCGCGTAGTTTTAAAGGAAACAGTTACGGTTAACATAACGGTTACCAAAAAGAAAATAAAGTCTTTTGTTTTCCAATATATTAAAAAAGCCAAAAATAATTCCCAACCAAAAATACAAAAAGATTTTTGAATTTTATTTTTGTTTCATTTTTGGTGTATGCACACCCGATCTTCTACTTCTCACCCTCTTCTTTCACCGCTATCGAATCCCGAGAGGATTATACGTCACAATCACCGTGTTCATTTCTCAACCGTTGAAGAAATGGCCGACGACCACAATCAACCCCCGCCGGTGGGTGGTGATAATCACATGCCAGCTCCCGATCTCCGAACGATGGAGGAGCTGTGCCAACCCACAATGCACGGACGTGGTGGCCCGATTGCCCCCGTCAATATTCAAGCCGCCGATTTTGGACTTAAGCATCACATGATTCAACAAGTCCAAAATTCGTGCCAATTCCATGGCTTGCCGGGTGATGATGCGAACAAGCATCTTGACAAATTCATAACCGTCACCCAAAGTATGAAACAACATGGGGTCTCCGATGACGCCCTCCGTCTATATCTCTTTCCTTATTCATTGACGCATCATGCCACCGCATGGTTTGATCGTCTTCCCAAGAACTCCATTCGTAGTTTCGACGAAATGGTTACGAAGTTCTTGGCGAAATATTTCCCACCGTCGATGGTGACGAAATTAAGGAATGAGATTAGCAATTTCCGTCAGCTTCCCGATGAATCATTGTTTGAGGCATGGGAACGCTACAAGTTATCGATCGATCGGTGTCCGAACCACAATATGTTATTGGTCACTATTATAGATACCTTCTATAACGGTTTGACATTACGACACCGTGATACGATTAATGCTGCTGCCGGTGGTACGTTTATGAAACGTCGACCCGAAGAGTGCTATGATCTCATTGAAAATATGACTACCCACCATAATTTCTGGGATTCCTCTGCCGAGAGGAATGAGTCAACAAGATCTAGCACTGATTCTTCTACTTCCGAGATAGCCGCTCTTTCTAAACAAATGAATGATTTGTCTACGGCTATCTTGAGAATTCATCAAAATCAGACTATGAATCAAAACAACAACAATCAAGTGAATGTTGTTAACCATAGTTGTGAGACATGTGGTGGTCCTCACCAATATTTCGAGTGCCCAGCCTCCGGTGGCTACACTCAAGAGAATGTGTATGCTGCTTCTGGAAATTTCAATCAAGGTGGTAACGGTTACCAACCTCAAGGAGACCGTAATCTCCTCAGCTACCGTTCTAACAATTTTCTCGGACCACCCGGTTTCCCACCAAATCAAAACCAGCAAGTGCAAAACCGTAATGTCCCAAATAATCAAAGTCAAAATCGGGGCAATCAAGTTTATCAAAATCAAGGAAATTTTCAAAACCCCGGAAATTTTAATCAGGGAAATTTTCAAAACAACCAAGGTTTTGTTCAAAACAACCGAGGGCCAAATCTTTCAAACAATCAAAATCAAGGATTTGTGTCAAACCCATCGCCCTCGGATGAGTTATTAAAACAATTCATTCTTCAAAGTCAGCATCAACAAAAGAAACAAGAGGAAATGAATAGAATGATGATTAATCAGATAACCGAATTGAACAAACGTTTAAATGATCGACCCTCGGGTTCGGGTACTACTACTCTTCCAAGTAACACGATCGCCAACCCGAGGGGCGATGCTAAGGCGATCACCACTAGGAGCGGTGTTTCATATGATGGACCCACGGCTCCGGCTATCCCTTCTTCTCTACCTCCCAAGGTAGTCGTCCGTGAGACCGAGGTGACCAAGGACACGGAACCTCCTACTAACAACGGAGGAACCGAAAACGTCCAACCTCCGGTCATCCAGCCATCTGAACCGAAAAATGTTGAATCAAAAGAAAAAGCTCCTAAAGAAGCTCCCGTTAAGACCAATCTTCCGTATCCTTCGAGAATGAGTGATCAAAAGCTCCGTGACAAAGCTTCGAGTCAAATGGAAAAATTCTTTCAAATATTCCAAGAATTACATTTTGATATAAGCTTCGCGGATGCTTTGCTCTTGATGCCTAAATTCACTTCCACACTCAAAAGTTTGTTGAGCAATAAAGAAAAATTATTTGAAATGACAAAAACTCCAGTGAACGAAAACTGCTCCGCGGCAATTCTCAAAAAGCTTCCGGAAAAGCTTGGAGATCCCGGAAAATTTCTCATCCCATGTGAATTTCCGGGAAAGGTTGAATGCCACGCCTTGGCCGATCTTGGTGCGAGCATCAACCTAATGCCGTTGTCCATCTGGAAGAAACTTTCTCTACCCGATCTCACCCCCACTTGCATGACCCTCGAGCTTGCGGATCGGTCCATCACCCTTCCCAAAGGTGTAGCCGAGGATGTCTTTGTAAAAGTGGGGCAGTTCCATTTTCCAGCAGATTTTGTGGTAGTTGATTTCGAAGCCGACCCCCGGGTTCCTCTTATTTTAGGAAGATCATTCTTGAGGACCGGGCGGGCTCTGATCGATGTTTATGGTGAAGAAATTACTTTGCGGGTCGATAAGGAAAAAGTCACATTCAATATTAATCCGAACTTGCAACCTCAAACCGACAAATGCAATGTCGCTACGGTTGATCAAAAATCCGATCCCGTAATTGCTCCTAAAAGAATTGATCCCAACCTTTCCAGATTCACGGTCAAGAGCATGTCAGAAAAACGTGCTGAGCTTAAGGCTATGAAAATCAATCCTGGATCAAGCAAATGGTTTGAGTGTTGTGCTGCAAATTCTAAGAGTATTCTTGACGACGATGATGAAGACGAATCGGAGACTACAACGGAAGCGGTGGAAATTGCTAGCTCTAAGAGCACACCACTTGTCCCACCTCCAGAACAAGTTTATCACATCGAGATTCTTGATTCCGACTCTTCCCATCCTTCTCCTCCGATTGAGGGAAGTGTGATCTTGCGGGAAGAGCTCGAGGTATTCTTCAAAGATGAATCAATCTCACCAGAAATTGATGATTCTTGTCTTAATCCGGAGGGAGATATTCTTCTTGAAAAATTATTAGACCAAGAACCATCTCTTTCTCTCCCTCCGAAGGAAGTTGAAATCAATCCACCAAAGAGATTTGATGACCTTGTTCCCGAAACCTTCAATACAACTATCACCAACCCTCTGTTTGAGTTCGAATATGAGATTTCTGATAACCCAATCTTTGATATTCAGATGGAGGAGAGTGATGAGTCAACGACGGAACATGAGTTCACAAATTCTCATCAGATGATTGATTCTCTTCATGAGGAGTTCTCCGACGAACTCTCTCAATCTATGTCTCCTCCGGAATACGATCATTTCTACTTTGATCTTGAGGATGACACTAGTCTGGGGGAAGGCATTCTCAATCATGAGAATTTGCTATTTGATGATTTAATCCCGACCCTCCCTCCCGACTCATTTCTTAAAAAAAACGACCTTCATCGACAAATATCTTTTTGAAGATGACGACTTCATCATGATTGTAATCATGACCTTCTTTCCCTACATCACTTATGATGTTTCTTCTCTTCTCCGTTACTCCTTCGGGAGTGAGGACAAAATCTTTGACCCCGGTATCACCATTTATGGTTATTCTCTTTAAAAATACCGCGGGTATCTCATCGGAGTGGAACTTTCTTGTGCTTCAGTGTTTATCCAAACATCTTGAACGAAAGTCCGATGGAGATTATCTTTTCCACATGCTCCCCCAAGGACAAATAAATTCGGGGTCGAGTCAAGCTCATGTGACTCGGTTACCAAAAACAAGCGCTTCGTGGGAGGCACCCCATGCTTATCCATCTATCTTCTTATCTTATTTCTAATAAAGCATCATGAGGAGGGATCCCCTCTTCCGTATCTTGTGTTTCGTGTTTTTCTGTGATGTGTCCAGGAATGATCGATGATGAAGACTCTCGTGCTCGTAGTTTCCTTCACGCTACTCGAGTTTCATCATCCGCTGCTTATCCGATATCCTAAATCTTATCGTTTTGCATCTATCTTTTGGCATAATTAATAAACGGCCTTAGATTTATGTAGGAGAACCCTTACCTTTAAGACATTGAGGACAATGTCTCGTTCTAGTCTGGGGGGGGTAATCTTGCGATTTGATTTTTGCCTTGCATTTTTTGCTATTGTCTCGTGCAATCCCGTTTTTCCTCAAAAATTGAAAAAATCCAAAAAAAATGAGAAAAATTTTAAAATTTTTTGCAAAAATATAATAATTTTTGACATTTTTGTTGATTTTCCGCTGGAGAGAGTAGGAATAAAATTCTGACTTGACCGGGCGTGTTGAGCCCTAGCTTGTTCCCTTAACCATTTATAATCTATAAGCTCGTGCTAGTCTTTTACACAAGGAGCTAGAAAACGCGAATTCTTTTTAAGAGTTTGCAAGTTCCCGTATCGACTTTATATATGCATGGCTTGATTATTTGGCTAAGCATTCGCGGATCTTATTATTTAAGATTTTAAATTTGCGAAGAACGAGAAATGATAGAGTTGTTTATAAGTTAGATTGCTAAACGTGGAGTAGTTGGTTCTCTTTAGAGCTCATCAAAGTTATTTGTGGCTTTTTGTTCCCATAAGCTTGTTTCACCCCAATAATAGAAATCTAGGAATAATTAAAGCTATTTTAGTTTTGGCGATAATTAGTTTTTATTTCTTCCTTAGAGAATTCTTGCTTATGAAAGTTGGGTACACATCAAGGTACTGTCAGTGTTACGGTGTAATAGACTATTCCATCTTGCCGGCTCGCAACCGATGTTGGGATTGTTATAAAAGCCGTAGGACTTGGGGTTTGGCAAATAATTAATTAATATGAATAATAATAATAATAATAATCCAAAGCCATAAAAAGTTTTCTGCATCTTGCCGGTTCGCAGCCGATGTTGTAGACTTCTAATAAAGGCAGAGGAAAATTCCAAGGTCATAATAGACTATCACATCTTGCCGGTTCGCAGCCGATGTTGTGATTGTTATAAAGGGCTAAGGACTAAATACGTTAATGTGCTTAATAATGTTAAAAAATGCCAAACTTCGACTCCGGGGGTATCCTAATAAAAGCTTCTGTCTCTGGACTCGTAGATGAGTTGTTTCGGTCGCAAATAAAAGGGATATTCTCAAAATCGTGTTAAATCAGAGACCTTGATGTGGACCTCATTTTTGTATGCAACGGTTTTCGAGGGAAGGTTTGGAAACTACTTAGCGTCTAAACTAGGTATCTTTATCGGACTAAGAAATTATCGAAACGAGAATTTGAAGAAATTCATTTCTCACCAAAAATAAAATAAATAGAGGAAAATAGGATTTTGGGAACAGAAAGTCCACAATTAGCTTTCTGGGTAGTGTTGGCAATCTAACATGTAATTAACAATGATTTCGTTTTTGAGCTTAGTTTGGGGACTCGTGAAAAATCAGGAACGACGAATTTTATCCGTATGGTCACTTCTTTATGAGTTGTGTTTCCTGCTCGAAGACCCTAAAAATTATCGAAAGATAATGATTGTCAACCAAAGCCGTCACATGAATAATGAGAAAAATATAGAAAATACAAAAATAGAATAAAAAGGAAAATCAGGGAGTTCTTATAACATTGCATGAGGACATTGCAATAGCTTAGTCTGGGGGAATTTTGGTATGTGCTTAAACACATACCATTTCTAGACCAAAACCGGACCCAAAAAGACCAAAAACCCGACCAAAATGCCAAATATATTGTGTTTTTGTGTTTCTACATATGCAGGCTCGGATATCAAAGAAAAGGACAAAATCAAGCAAAGAACTGGGAAACCGAGCACGAGATATGGAAGTGTTATTTTTAGCCGATGCCGAGGAGTAATTATGGTCAGCAAGTCACCCGAGGTCCTTCATATTTTCAGAGATTGTCAAATTCACCCTTGGATCTACTTTGGAATATGGCAAGAATGGTCCCTTTATTTCAGAAGAATACACGTTTGGCCCTTATATCCTTTAATCACCAAATCATTAAATCACTAAAAATTAACCCTTAAAACCGGATCCAAAATAAACCCAATCCACAATCATTAACACCCTTACCCAATCCAACAATAAAACCATCCAAGCCCACCATCGGCCCAACCTTTACCCCACCTAACCCGATCCAACTCTACCCACTAAACCCGGTATAAGCTTTTAGCTAAAAAAAAAAAGAAAGTCAGTCAAAGAGTCAAAAAAAAAAAAGAAATAAACAAACAAACATTCACCCTCACTCTTATCTCTTTTCTCACAAAAATACCGCCCCTTTTACCCCAAAATCCCAAAACCGGATGAACCCTAAATTTTAACCCGAAAAATTACCACAATTAAGGGTAATTCAGTCATTGCACGGACTTCGAGGATGCCTCTGACACAAGGAATGACGCGTGGCAGCAGAGGATTGGTCCGAACACGTTGCTATTTTGATCGTACGGAGGAAATTCAAGCTTGGCGATGAAGGAAAGATCTAAAGGTGGATATTAGCTGTGGATTCACGCGGATCGCCAAGGTGGACTCTCGAGAAGGATCGATTGAAGCCTATAAATACCAGGGGATCACTTCTCGTTGAAGGCTAGTTTTTTTTAGTAGTTAATTTTTTTAGATAGAAATGTTTTTATTTTAATTGTTTTATTGTCGAATTTTTTATTTCCGATTGTATTCCGAATTTAATGTTTGTAATCGATCATTGTGATTAATGAACAAATTTTATTTCGGTTTTGTTAAAATTGTCTCATTGTTTTGAGTTTATATAATTGTTTTGAGGTTAATGTTTGAGATTAAATTCAGTTTTATCCGAATTAAAGTAAGCTAATTTTGTTTTTAGTTTTTAGTTTAAAGTTTAAATAGATTTTGTTTAATCAAATTTTGAGGATAATTTTGTTTTGTTTTTGTTCTGAGTATTATTTCAGTAAAAAAAAAAAAAAAAAAAAAAAAAAAAATTCTCTCTGATAAGTTGTTAAGCTGCTGGAATAGCTGTGGGATGGTATAGAAGCTGTTTGATAAGCTGGTAAAGAAGCTGATAAGCTAGGGCTGCTGTGGTATTAAGTTCGTTAGAAGCTGTTCTGGGGTATATTATTTTAGTTGGCTTAAAAGCCTGGGTAGTTTTGAAGTCCTGAGTTCTGAGATCTCTAATATTAGCAGGATGAACTTGTGAGTATTGTTCGATATATTTGTTTTTTTAGTAGCTCTTGTTGTTTGCTATTTGTTCTGAGTATTGTTGCTTTTTAGTATTGTGAGAATTGTTGCTTTTTAGTATTGTTGGTTGTGAGTATTGTTGTTTGATATATTTGCTTTTTAGTTTTTAATATTAGGTTGAATTTAGCTTGTGCATTTAGATTTTGGAACCTGAGTTTGCTTGTGAGCTTTTATATTCATTTAAAAAGCTATTTAGAACCTGAGATAGTGATATTCTGTGAGTTTGCTTGTGAGTTTGCTTTTTTAAAAAGCTATTTAAAAAGCTATTTTGTGAGTTTGCTTGTGAGCTTTTTTTTTATTTTGGAACCTGAGTTTGCTTGTGCATTTAGATTTTCTGAGTTTGCAAAAGTTTCAGAAAATCACTAATTAGCCCCTGTCTTCGTTAGAGTAAATTTATTATTCCGTTTTTGCACTTTTAGTCCCTAGACTTTTATCTTGTCTTCGTTTTTAAACTTTTAGATTTAAATAAAATTTCCGAAAATACATTTTCAGTCCCTTGAGTTTTAAATTTTGAATTTTAGTCTATAAATTTTGTTTTCTTTATAAAACTTACTTCAAAAAAAAAAAGAAAAATTACATTCTCGGTTTTTTCTTTTATAATTTAGTCCATTAGTTATATTTTTACTTTTGCATTTTAGTCAAAACACCTAATTAGTTTCTAATAGTTTTAATTCATAAAAAAATTATTAAAAAGTCAAAAAAAAAAAAAAAAATTATTTTTCTTTTTCCAAAAATTTTATTTTATTTAATCTAGGAAAATTATTTTGATATTTTTAGTTTTTAAATTTCACAAAATCATTTTTAGTTACGTTTTATAATACGTCGCATAACGTTTTTAATTTCAAAAATTTCACTTTTAAAATTCAAATGCTTAGTTTAAATGTTGCATTAGATTAATTAGTTAATTTCTTTTATAATTTCATTGTTCGTAGCATAAAATCATAAATCAATCACTCTTTTTTACACATTCACTACACGTATTCGACATCGTCACGACAACTCGATATTCGACCTTCGTTGGGAAACGACCCGGGGAAAACGCATACGTCGCTTTTTCCTTCGGAAATAAAAAGTACTACGAAAACGAACGAATCAATGGCTTTCATGAAAGTGATCCTCAAAACAGTCTTCATAAAGTAGGTCCTTTAAAGAAAGTTTTCAAAACATCTTCACATGTAATTAAGAAGAGTTTTTACATTTAGTTATAAAATCCTATGAACCTTCAATGTATCCCAGAGTCTAAATATTCATATTACAGGGTAGTGAACAGGTCATATCATGTATCAAAAGAAATAAAGCACGGTTCATGAATTAAGGAAGACATAGCAAAGGCATAGATTCAAGTAGGAAAGCCCCATATAAAAGGCTCAGATCATAACCAACTGGTATACATAATGAAGAACAAATCAGAGTATGAGAAAACATAACAACTACTCAGAGAAATACTAAGATGAATCATGGATACTGAATGAAATGAGGAAGAGGACACCCTTACTGAAAAAGGGCAGAATATCTGTACCTTAATAACCAAGCAAGCAACAGAAATAGCAAACACAGAAAGAGTCAAGACCTCTCCTTCTTGGCACCTAAAGGAGTAAAGACAGAATTACTAATGATCCCATTTTCCATATTAAGTAGCTTTCTATTTTTAGCAGGTTTCCATTTTTAGAGAGTTTCCTTAATTAGCAGATTTCTATATTTAGCAAGATGATAACTTAGTTAAGTCATTAATTTAGTATCATTATGGTATTAGGGTTGATTTTAGCAAGTTACAAAAGTCTAGGGTTAAACATGACAAGTTTACATAGTTTAGGTTTTTAATTGTAAATATATCAAAGTTAAAGGTCTAAAATGAAAATATCATAAGTTACTCATTTAAATACATCATTTATTCAGAATTACTTCTTAAGTCTATCAAGTTTCATATTTTATACTTTACACCCTTTATTTATCAAAGTTACAAAATAAACCATATAGTTACATTATTTACAATTTAACCCATATAATATCCATATTTACCAAACAAGCATCTTATTCTACCAATTTACAGAATGTTTCATCAGAATTATCTATTGTACGAATTCAGCCCCTCAGATTTCAGAATTTACACAATTAGTCCCTTAAGTTTACAAAACTTATAAATTAAATCATAATTCCATAATAATTACACATTAGCCCCATAAATACTCAAAATTACACAAAACACTCTTAATATTATTATTTACTCAAAATAACTTCAAGTTTCCAGAAATTACATTTTTAGTCCCTCAAGTTTAATTAATTATAAATTGGATTAATAATTATATATATTTACCCATTTAACCTTTTAAATACAAAATTTACATATGGACCCCTCATTTAATATTTTATACGAATTATACCAGGTCTCAAATAACTTACAAAAATATCCCATGAGTTTTAAAATTTTCAAAACACCCCCTTTACTTTTATTTTATAAATCGATATATAACAAAAATACCACAAACCCTAAAATCAATTGCCAATCATTGCCCCATGATTATGACAACCTTAAACCAACATTAATGACCAGAATATTTTTCCCAAACCCTAACCCTAATCGATACAATAGGGTTTTTCCATTTTATTTATTTCTTTTCTATATTTTTCGTAAATCCGATTATAAACTTAAATCTACCATGACTTTTATAGACCATGAACAATCGAATGGACATTTTTACCAGGTTATAAGGATCATATAGAGCTCATAAAAATTAAGCCTCACACCCAAAAAATTCATACTTAATTATTTAGAGTTTTATTGTGTTTTCAAGGTTAAATTCAAAAATAATTCATAGAGCATGCATGGTTTGGTTTTAACATTTTATTTAGACCTTATATGATATAAGAGACGTGAGAAAAATACCAAACCCAATATGGGATGTGTAGAATAGGCTGGGCAAAAATACTTCTCTCGGATTAAACAAAACAACACCAAAATTCCCACGAGCACAAATGCGACCAACAACCCTTGGAATCAATTTTCAAAGATCATATATAATGTAAGGAACTCATTAAAAATAGAAAAAGAATTTATAAGAGGTCGCACGAATTAAAATGGAATTTTACCTTACTTTTGGAGTAAAAGAAGAAAAATTTGACACCATCTAAACCAAGCCTCTATAAATCGTGGGGCTATTTTTCCTGGCTTCTCTACTCCTTATAGAACTCCAGAAAAATGATGAACAAGCTTTATAAAATCGGATTGCACAAGGGAGAATTATTTTGGATGTTTAGGGTTTATACGGTTTGATAAATAGGGATAAAATATGGAATAAATATATGGGATGATAAATACCGATTTTTAGGGGAGGAGGGGGCATGAGAATCGGCCAAGAAGGGTAAGGGATCATATTTTTAATATTATTGATCCTATCCTAATTTAATTTGATCATATCTTGATTTTAAATAAGTTTTAAACATTATTAATTAAATTAAACATATAAATCGGTAATTATTAAATAATATAAAGTATTATAAAAATTATTTGGACATATAAAAATTATTACATGACTTGTCTTAATATTATTTTATATCATATGTAATTTATTCCATAAGTTTTGAATTAATTTGAGGCTTAATATAACTTTTAATTAAATTTTAAATTGTAAGGGCATTGTGGTCATTTTACATGTTATCTGAATGTCAGGTATTACACTCTTTGGTAGTAAGGCGTCCCTTGACTTCCGCAGAAGATGAGAAAGGGTCTTTAGCAAGTAAAAGTTCGAGTTCCTCAATAACCTTCATAGGGTCGACATCATCATCATCTTCGATCATAGCAATGTTTAAGAGCTCATCACCAAATTCTTCCTCGAGCTCCACCAAATATGGGTTGATCACAGGTGCTTCAATAGGTAGTGTAATAAATTTCACCTCATCATTCTTTTGTTTTGCAACCTGTTTAGGAAAACTGGCAAGATTATTAGTAACGGGATTAATAGTATTAAATAAATCCTTAAACAAGTCATCCCAGATTTCTTCAAAAACCCTCGTTGGGTCAAGATCTGGTTGAGGTATGTCATCATAAACTATGGCGTCAAATGGTTCGAAATCAAAATTAGAATACTTTTCATCTTCATCCGATGGATTGTCTAATGGTGGTAATACGATTGCAGAATATTCTTCAACGTAAGGTTCCGTATACACATCATCTTGTGCAATCTCCGGAGAAAAAGCACCATCGAGAACAATTGCAGGAATTTGTTTCATATTAAATACATGGGACACTTCCTCATCATTATCATCCGATATAGTCCAAGTATGCCGAAACGGCAACCCATTTCTTTCTTTCTTTGACTTAACCTTTTCTAGCAACAAGTATTCTTCCATAGTGATTTCTTTCGTCTCAATGACTTGTGCACCATTTCTTGCTCTTTTCCAGTTATATATCTGATTATTGCTCAAGGCTCTTTCCTCTTCAAGTCTGATATATTCTTCCATTGTAATGTCCGGATCGTCCATCTTCCTGAAATAAAACTTACTCGTGCAAAAGAAGGGTGAAACGATCAAAGTAAAATAAAAGCTTCTGATTTCTGCTGTTGATGCGCCGTATCCTATAAATGGGATACGCCGTATCTTAATACGTTAAAAATAATTCAAACTTTTATTCAGAAAAGCAATACGCCGCGCTTGATAAATCAAATGCGCCGTACGTTTAAATAATCAAAAATTAGTTATACTTATAAAAAATTTTAATGCGCCGTATCAGCAAAAACTAATACGCCGTTACTTCGTTACGTTTCAAAATATAAGATTTTTGATTATTATTAAAGATGCGCCGTATCGACAAAATCGATGCGTCGCTTCTCGTTATTTAATGAATTCGAAAATTGTTTTTAATAATTAATGCGCCGTATCTGTAAAAACAGATGCGGCGTATCTCGTTAGGGTTTTGAAAAAAAAAATCTGATTAAAAACAAAACACGTCGTATCTAGGGAAGATGCGTCGCACTCGAATTATTAAATAAGATGATGTATAAAAATTAAAAACGCAATGCGCCGTATCTGAGAAATCAGATGCGCCGCATCGTTTGATTAAGTTCAGTACAACGATAGCAGTATGCAGAAAATACGAAAAATAAAAACAAATAAAATCACAAACGAAAACAAACAAAAATAAACACACAAAAACAGAAAATATGCAAAATAATACAATGAATGCAATTTAATCTAATGCACAACACAGTTAGCGGTTAGATTAAAAAAATAAAAAGAAAAACCTAATTAAAATACTAATCAAATTAACAGATAATAACAATTCACTCCCCGGCAGCGGCGCCAAAAACTTGATGCGTGCGATGTGTCGTTGCGGTTTAGCAGTATTAATGCCTACTCAAGTTTTAAATTTATATTTAGCCGACTTATCAATAACACACACACTTAACGAGCAGTGTACCCGGTCAGTATGAATATAATGGTAAGTAGAGTGTCGATCACTAAGAGTGGAACGTGTTATCTAGTTATTCTAATCAGTATTTTAATATTCTAAGTTAGCTATACAACCTAATCTAACGCAAGGGGGGTTCAGCCTGAGAGACTGGCACGATTTGGTTGCAATTAAATAATAAACTAAACCAATAGGCACGAATCAGCGAATAGCACACACGTACACAGATAAATACTCGAGACAATAAGAAGACATGTCCTGATAGTTAAGTAGCTTGTCACTTGTTTTATTGCTTGTTTTATATGAAGTGTATAGTTCGATGCAACGCACCGAGATTAAGTCCTTTCTCGTTGGTTCTAATCTTATCGGCGAGTAAACCCTTAATGATTACTTATGACTATCCTATTTATCTTTCTTCCTACTTTTCTACAGACGATAGAATGCATAGGCGATCTAATAAATAGGCGAGGGCAGAGGCATGGCGACCCGATCAACGCTCAGCTAGACACAGAGGTTATCAATGCACTAATAAAAGTCACCAAAGACATCAACATATAAACTTTAATTGATGGGAAAGCAATATTAAAGGGAGTGCAATCTTTCCGTTGTCACATTACACAAGCCACCAATCCTGATGAATTAAAGTTTACTAACACAATAAAACAAAACTACTTAATGAATTAAACACATGCAGGACCTTCTTACAGCTCTTGTATCTTCGTTCAAGGTGTGTCTTGTGCTGCTACTTCGACTGAATTCGTCCTAGGGTTTCTGTACTTCGGTCTTCTAAAACTGTCGAACTCTTTCTCTCGTCTGACTTTGGGGTATTTATAGTTTCTGTCTGAGGGTAAGATGCGGCGCATCTAATAAGTAGATGCGGCGCATTGACTTAACTTCGCGTGGGGTCCAAGATTAATATATTCAGGAATATTCGTACACCGCCAGAAGATGCGGCGTATCTTCATTAATAGATGCGGCGCATGTCCTCTTGTATCTTGGATCGTATCTTGTGAAATCTTGATAGTGATGCGCCGTATGTAATAAGTAAGATGCGGCGCATCTGGAGCAGAATGTCTTGATCTTGTACATTTCAGTAGACTCTTAACTTCTTGCTTGTTTTGCTCCATAATTAGTCCAAAATCGCCAAGTTTCACCAAATGCTTGTTTTTACCTGAGAATTACAAAAGTAAACATTAACGTATCAATTCTCACAGATAATATAATAAAACAAGTCAAATAAATAGGATAAATGATAGTAATAAAATGTACTTATTTGAGTTCATCAAAGATATATTTAGGTAGACACTTAGAGAGCATTGTATTTGCTCTACTGTACATAATTTCGGATTATATATGGAAAAAAATTATATATTCAATTATCATATACATGGAGCTTAATATTTTGTTATATTATCCTCGTCTTCTAATTCGTATATTGTTTTAATTTATCTTTGATAATTGTTCATGATTATATATCGATCTTATATTCGGCCCTGATAAAACTGTTATCTGAAATTTCGGATATCCGAGTTAAAAAATATTTAGATAAAATATTATGTCTAACATAAAACCATTATCTCAAATTTCGGATATCCAAATTTACTTACTTGCTCAATAAATTCTAAGAGCTGAAGTTAAGTTCGTTATATTGCAATATCCAACTTCTCAATTTACTTACTTGCTCAAATAAATTCTAAGAGTAGAAGTTAAGTTCCTTATATTGCAATATCTAACTTCTCAATTTACTTACTTGCTCAAAGAAATTCTAAGAGCAGAAGTTAAGTTCCTTATATTGAAATATCTAACTTCTCAATTTACTTACTTGCTCAAAGAAATTCTAAGAGCAGAAGTTAAGTTTCTTATATTGCAATATCCAACTTCTCAATTAACTTACTTGCTCAAAGCAATTCAAGAGTAGAAGTAAAGTTCCTTATGTTGCAATATCCAACTTCTCAATTTACTTACTTGCTCAAAGAAATTCAAGAGCAGAAGTAAAGTTCCTTATGTTGCAATATCCAGCTTCTCAATTTACTTACTTGTTCAAAGTTCTTTATAAAACCAACCACCACCACCACCACCACTCAACCATTACCATTTTTCATTTTTCACAAAGAAAAAAAAATCATGTCTCGTCATTTCACCACCACCACCACTCAACCACCACCACCATCATTGGATCCCCCCCACCGACCACGACCGGTTGATTATCATAGCAGAATTAGTAATATGCGTGCTTGGTTTCAAAGCACTAGTGTGGTTTTGTATCACTGCTTGGACCGGCTCCCATGCGCGACCAGTAGCCAACCAGGGTCTAAAGAAAAAGATCCTTAAAACCCTACCCAAGGTTGGCTACTCAACTAGTGAGTGTGAGGTGACCGAGTGTACCATTTGTTTGGCAGACTTTGAAGAGGGTGACGAGGTTAGAATTTTGCCCACGTGTATACATGTATATCATGTCACATGTATTGACACGTGGTTTAGGTCACAGTCAACGTGTCCTACGTGTCGTCGGGTTTTTGACTCAGGGCGGATCAGAGAAGAAACATTGTCGTCTTAAATAGCGTTATTTTTGTGTATAATCTATCTAAATCTTGGTAGTGCTGTTTTTAGTTGTTTTTCCTGTTTTCAAATGTTCTACTTGGATTATATTGTACTCAAGCTTTTAAGAAAAGTTTTAGTTGGAAAGATGATTATGCGTATTTATGTATTTGGTTCAGCAAACACGTATTAGATGATTAAGAAACTGCGGTTATAAAGAAAAATGTGGTAGTTACATAGTCAAGTGGCTGCGTTATATGTCATCTCTAATATCGAAATGGTAACACATAAAAGATTAAAAAAAAAAAAGGAGTTAAAAAAGAAACACGAAAAATGGAGTGAACAAGTCTAAAGTCAACCCTTCAAGATTAATTAACACAACACAAGTTGTAATCATTTAACACACTTCAAGATTCTTTGTGAAAGTATTCAAATTTATGTGATGACTGATGACATGTACTTGAGGTCAATTCAAACCCGCTTTGTTAGTTATTAGTCAAAGTAGAAAAGTCAATAGTTTAGTTGTATAAATACTTCATCTCTGCATGTACCCCATTTCACTTTGAATCATTTCATAATAAAGTTTGATTTCACTTTTATATTTCCCTCTCAACTCTGTTTGTTAAAAGATTCAACAATGACTTTCCCTAAATGCAAATTCCGGTTGTCCCTCGCTGATAACAGATCCATAATAGGTGTGCTTGATTTAGGCCTAAATGGGTCATGTTACTGGCTCATCCTAGGTATTATCTTCTCTGCGTTGATTATTATTCTGGGTATCCTTGTGTTAGCTTGTTGCATTAACAGACGAATGAAGAAGAAAAAGATTGATCAGGTGATTCCAAGGTTCAAATATGATTCTAGCAAGCAAGATAAAGGCTACGGGCGGAACTACGGATCGATATGTTTGACTGAAGAATGTCAGATTTGTTTAAGTGATTATGTTGATGGAGATGAGATACGTGTGTTTCCACAGTGTGGACATGGATTTCACGTTGGATGCATTGATAAATGGCTGAGTTTACACTCATCGTGTCCGTCTTGTAGATGTGAGATCCAGCTGACCGCGATATGATATGCTAATATATATGCAACGAGTTCCTGATTTCGAGTGGAAGTTACATCGGAGGTACGTAGAAGATATATTTAGGTAGACACTGGAGAGCATTGTATTTGCTCTACTGTACATAATTTCGGATTATATATGGAAAAAAATTATATAATCAATGATCATATACATGGAGTGATGCAGTTTCGGAAGCGATCAAATGGCTCAAGAACAATTTAGTATTCAAAGACGATAAACGAACCAAAGGTTCCAAGAACAAAGTTCTTATAAATTCTTATTCAATCAAAAACTAAAAAATAATAAACCCTAGATCCCATTATATAGGTGGAGAATCATTGTTCAAATAGGAAACTAAATAAAAGATAAAAGAAATTCAAATAATAGATAAAAATAGTAATCTCCAATATGCCCCTGCATCATACTCCCCATCTTCGAAAAAACTCGTCCTCGAGTTTTGTCTCCCAAACCAATACCACCTGGATCAAAAGGAACATCAACCCGATTCTATTTTATTATCATCACAACCCGCCAAAAAAATCTAACTTCATAGGTCGTCTCGCCCGAATCTAGAATTGTACCACCTGGGTCGAACTGAACATTGGATCGTCTTTTCTCTACTATTGACTTTACCTGCTCAAATAGTTCAACTCCAACTGTTGTGACTACTGTTAGATTAGTGACCATTTGTGAACCCATATAATATATTTTCTTTTGCTCCCAATCATCCAAATTTGTATTCATGGATTCCACGTAATCCATTTTCTTAATTATATTCTCCCTACCTATAGAAACCAAATCAACCATTCATTTAATAATATTTATTAAAATTTCAAATTCTGATAAAAGAGCTTCATTAGTCAACACCATCAACATCTCTCTCGCTTTTTGATTGCGCCTCACCGTTTGAGTGTTCAAAGTTAATGGCTCTTCAAACTCATCGGGATTGGTAAAATTATCAGAAATTTTATCATCAACAACCCAAACTTTTCCATCACATTTATAATCTTCTTCAATTTGAATCTCCACCTCCGTAGGAGATAACTTTATGGATTCGATAATATTTAAATTTACAAAACTAACCTGCGACACATGCGAGTCAGCCAAGTAAATCGCTTGGCCATCCTTAGCCACCGTATCACATGTGGCCACCGTATGACCATCAATAGCCGTCGTCTTGCCGGAGACAGCCACCGCAACACCACCGTTTTCTACCGCTACAACACCTTCATCGTCTTCTTCGCCATCGCTTTCATCCCAAACGACGGTACTCGAATCCGGTTCGTCATCCCTCACATTCTCTGGATAAATAGGTTCAAAGAACCGGGGGTGGGGATGGCAGAAAGGATGCTCCTCTTCCTCATTCACATCGTCCCAGACGATGCTTCCCGATTCGGTTTCCTTAACGCGCATCGCCCGTTGTAATTCAAGATCTCGGACTCGTTGACGGAGCCCTCTGATCTCTTCAAGATCTTGGACTCGTTTTCGGAGTCTGATCACTTCAAGATCTCGTGGGTCATGATAGACTCCATCGCTGCCTCGGTCGGCGACTCTGCGAGTAGGGCGTCGATATTCTCCACGAGCACGTGAATAGAAAACTTTGATGTCGTTGCCTCTGTCGGCGAATCTACGATCAAGCAAGCATCTTCCTTCACGCAGAGCCATTTGAAAACCAAAATCTCTGATACCAAATGATGCAGTTTCGGAAGCGATCAAATGGCTCAAGAACAATTTAGTATTCAAAGACGATAAATGAACCAAAGGTTCCAAGAACAAAGTTCTTATAAATTCTTATTCAATCAAAAACTAAAAAATAATAAACCCTAGATCCCATTATATAGGTGGAGAATCATTGTTCAAATAGGAAACTAAATAAAAGATAAAAGAAATTCAAATAATAGATAAAAATAGTAATCTCCAATATGCCCATGCATCATGGAGCTTAATATTTTGTTATATTATCCTCGTCTTCTAATTCGTAACTTGTTTTAATTTTTCCTTGATAATTGTTCATGATTATATATCGATCTTATATTCGGCCTTGACAAAACTGTTATCTGAAATTTCGGATATCCGAGTTAAAAAAAAACTTAGATAAAATATTATGTCTAACATAAAACCATTATCTCAAATTTTGGATATCCAAATTTACTTACTTGCTCAATAAATTCTAAGAGCAGAAGTTAAGTTCGTTATATTGCAATATCCAACTTCTCAATTTACTTACTTGCTCAAAGAAATTCTAAGAGCAGAAGTTAAGTTCCTTATATTGCAATATCTAACTTCTCAATTTACTTACTTGCTCAAAGAAATTCTAAGAGCAGAAGTTAAGTTCCTTATATTGCAATATGTAACTTCTCAATTTACTTACTTGCTCAAAGAAATTCTAAGAGCAGAAGTTAAGTTTCTTATATTGCAATATCCAACTTCTTAATTAACTTACTTGCTCAAAGCAATTCAATAGTAGAAGTTAAGTTCCTTATATTGCAATATCCAACTTCTCAATTTACTTACTTGCTCAAAGAAATTCAAGAGCAGAAGTTAAGTTCCTTATGTTGCAATATCCAGCTTCTCAATTTACTTACTTGTTCAAAGTTCTTTATAAAACCAACCACCACCACCACCACCACTCAACCATTACCATTTTTCATTTTTCACAAAGAAAAAAAAATCATGTCTCGTCATTTCACCACCACCACCACCGTCATTGGATCCCCCCACCGACCACGACCGGTTGATTATCATAGCAGAATTAGTAATATGCGTGCTTGGTTTCAAAGCACTAGTGTGGTTTTGTATCACTGCTTGGACCGGCTCCCATGCGCGACCAGTAGCCAACTAGGGTCTAAAGAAAAAGATCCTTAAAACCCTACCCAAGGTTGGCTACTCAACTAGTGAGTGTGAGGTGACTGAGCGTACCATTTGTTTGGTAGACTTTGAAGAGGGTGACGAGTTTAGAATTTTGCTCACGTGTATACATGTGTATCATTTCACATGTATTGACACGTGGTTTAGGTCACATTCAAAGTGTCCTACGTGTCGTCGGGTTTTTGACTCAGGGGCGGATCAGAGAAGAAACATTGTCGTCTTAAATAGCATTATTTTTTTGTATAATCTATCTAAATCTTGGTGGTGGTGTTTTTAGTTGTTTTTCTTGTTTTCAAATGTTCTACTTGGATTATATTGTACTCAAGCTTTTAAGAAAAGTTTTAGTTGGAAAGATGATTAGGTGTATTTATGTATTTGGTTCAGCAAATAGGTATTAGATGATTGAGAAACTGCGGTTATAGAGAAAAATGTGGTACTTACATTGTCAAGTAGCTGCATTATATGTCATCTCTAATATCGAAATGGTAACACATAAAAAATAAAAAAATAAAAAAAATAAAAAAAAATAAAAAATAAAAACATGAAAAATGGAGTGAACAAGTCTAAAGTCAACCCTTCAAGATTAATTAACACAACACAAGTTGTAATCATTTAACACACTTCAAGATTATTTGTGAAAGTATTCAAATTTATGTGATGACTGATGACATGTACTTGAGGTCAATTCAAACCCGCTTTGTTAGTTATTAGTCAAAGTAGAAAAGTCAACAGTTTAGTTGTATAAATACTTCATCTCTGCATGTACCCCATTTCACTTTGAATCATTTCATAATAAAGTTTGATTTCACTTTTATATTTCCCTCTCAACTCTGTTTGTTAAAAGATTCAACAATGACTTTCCCTCAATGCAAATTCCGGTTGTCCCTCGCTGATAACAGATCCATAACAGGTGTGCCTGATTTAGGCCTAAATGGGTCATGTTACTGGCTCATCCTAGGTATTATCTTCGTTGCGTTGATTATTATTCTGGGTATCCTTGTGTTGGCTCGTTGCATTAACAGATTAATGAAGAAGAAAAAGATTGATCAGGTGATTCCAAGGTTCAAATATGATTCTAGCAAGCAAGATAAAGGCTACGGGCGGAACTACGGATCGATATGTTTGACTGAAGAATGTCAAATTTGTTTAAGTGATTATGTTGATGGAGATGAGATACGTGTGTTTCCGCAGTGTGGACATGGATTTCACGTTGGATGCATTGATAAATGGCTGAGTTTACTCTCATTGTGTCCGTCTTGTAGATGTGAGATCCAGCTGACCGCGATATGATATGCTAATATATATGCAACGAGTTCCTGATTTCGAGTGGAAGTTACATCGGAGGTACGTAGAAGATATATTTAGGTAGACATTGAAGAGCATTGTATTTGCTCTACTGTACATAATTTCGGATTATATATGGAAAAAAATTATATATTCAATGATCATATACATGGAGCTTAATATTTTGTTATATTATCCTCGTCTTCTAATTCGTATCTTGTTTTAATTTGTCTTTGATAATTGTTCATGATTATATATCGATCTTATATTCGGCCCTGACAAAACTGTTATCTGAAATTTCGGATATCCGAGTAAAAAAAAAACTTAGATAAAATATTATGTCTAACATAAAACCATTATCTCAAATTTTGGATATCCAAATTTACTTACTTGCTCAAGAAATTCTAAGAGCAGAAGTTAAGTTCGTTATATTGCAATATCCAACTTCTCAATTTACTTACTTGCTCAAAGAAATTCTAAGAGCAGAAGTTAAGTTCCTTATATTGCAATATCTAACTTCTCAATTTACTTACTTGCTCAAAGAAATTCTAAGAGCAGAAGTTAAGTTCCTTATATTGCAATATGTAACTTCTCAATTTACTTACTTGCTCAAAGAAATTCTAAGAGCAGAAGTTAAGTTTCTTATATTGCAATATCCAACTTCTTAATTAACTTACTTGCTCAAAGCAATTCAATAGTAGAAGTTAAGTTCCTTATATTGCAATATCCAACTTCTCAATTTACTTACTTGCTCAAAGAAATTCAAGAGCAGAAGTTAAGTTCCTTATGTTGCAATATCTAGCTTCTCAATTTACTTACTTGTTCAAAGTTCTTTATAAAACCAACCACCACCACCACCACTCAACCATTACCATTTTTCACAAAGAAAAAAAAATCATGTCTCGTCCTTTCACCACCACCACCACCGTCATTGGATCCCCCCACCGACCACGACCGGTTGATTATCATAGCAGAATTTGTAATATGCGTGCTTGGTTTCAAAGCACTAGTGTGGTTTTGTATCACTGCTTGGACCGGCTCCCATGCGCGACCAGTAGCCAACCAGGGTCTAAAGAAAAAGATCCTTAAAACCCTACCCAAGGTTGGCTACTCAACTAGTGAGTGTGAGGTGACCGAGTGTACCATTTGTTTGGCAGACTTTGAAGAGGGTGGCGAGGTTAGAATTTTGCCCATGTGTATCATGTCACATGTATTGACACGTGGTTTAGGTCACATTCAATATGTCCTACGTGTCGTCGGGTTTTTGACTTAGGGACGGATCAGAGAAGAAACATTGTCGTCTTAAATAGCGTTATTTTTGTGTATAATCTATCTAAATCTTGGTGGTGGTGTTTTTAGTTGTTTTTCCTGTTTTCAAATGTTTTACTTGGATTATATTGTACTCAAGCTTTTAAGAAAAGTTTTAGTTGGAAAGATGATTATGCGTATTTATGTATTTGGTTCAGCAAATAGGTATTAGATGATTGAGAAACTGTGGTTATACAGAAAAATGTGGTAGTTACATTGTCAAGTAGATGCATTATATGTCATCTCTAATATCGAAATGGTAACACATAAAAGATTAAAAAAAAATCGCTTAAAAAGAAACATGAAAAATGGAGTGAACAAGTCTAAAGTCAACCCTTCAAGATTAATTAACACAACACAAGTTGTAATCATTTAACACACTTCAAGATTATTTGTGAAAGTTTTCAAATTTATGTGATGACTGATGACAAGTACTTGAGGTCAATTCAAACCCGTTTTTAAGTACACTGAAGTGCTGTTTCTGAATCACAAGAAAAGGGTAAATTGGTGATTTAGTTTTATCTTCGAATAATCAGTTCTCATACATCTCTATGCAACTATCCAAATATTCAGATAATAAGGAGATGAATCTGGTTATTCAAAAACTAAAAACTAATATTTACGATTTCGTGTCGCACAAATCAAATGATCAATTTCACAACACAAATCCTACATCTGCTGAGATCATGTTTTAAATATTTTAGTTTGATAATTTGATACTTAGAAAGTGTTGGCCTTCATGATCAACAAATACTCACAGAAGAGGTCGAGGCAGAATTTAAAGAAGCAGTTGTGGTTTCAATGGGAACAAAAGTCGGAATTAAAAGAAGCAGCTGTGGTTTCTCCGAATTTAACCGCTCCTGTTGGAGAACTTGTGGGTGCTTGACTCGTTGCTTACGGTGGTAGTTTATTGAATCTTTCAAAACAACCCGGAAGTACTGTTCAGATTTTTGGTGCTCAAAAGGCTCTTTTTAGGGCGTTGAAGACAAAACATGCAACTCCTAAGTACGGGATTATTTATCATGCCAGATGAATATTATACTTCGGGTAATTACCCTTTAATATTCATCCTAGATGAATATTATACTTCGGATAATTAACGTTTAATCCCTTAAATGAAAATACCACCATAGTTTCATTTTCAACAGAAAAAACTATCATATTCTCATTTTCTCTATATTTCCATTTCATTTCGTGATCTCGTTTCTTATTTTCGCTTGCATGTTCTGTTTAGTGTGCACCGCAATGACCCTTTGGCATTCTCGTGAAGGCAAGTGAAAGTTGTTGTGTTGTTTGCACATAAATCCCTTCACGTAGTAGTGGTAGTGGTGTGGTAAAGGTGGTGGTGGGTGGAAGTCTAGTGTCACACTTAACGAGTAAAAGTAACAACCGTTACGTAAAACGGGGGTGTTAGGACCAAACGAAAGTGAAAATCGAATGATAAGGACTAATGGTAAAATTATTTTTCAATTGCCCTATGCATAACGAGATTTTCGTCGGTTCACCATGCATTATGAGACCGGGGGAAAGTACATAATGCATTAATGGTTTTTAACCAAATATTTACAAGAGATGACATAAACATGGTAGGTGTAGTGGTCGTCCCCCACCTCTACCCCAACACCACACCAAGCTTTTTAACACACCAACTTACCCCGCTTTACACAATATACCCTACATTCACTAAAAAAATAAAAAGAGTTTGCATTTTGTTAGGTGGTATGCACTACCCAACCATATGAGAAGGTTGTTATGGGCTTAGCGTGTGAAGGAGCTGTAAAGTTTTCGAATAAAGTATTTCGACCCTTAAATGCCTGGGTAAATTTCTCTCAAATAAGACATTAAATGAACCTATTAAAGACAAATTATTTTGACATTTAAAAGTAGTTAAAGCAGTGACAAATGTTTGGCTCCGCAATCTGGCCTTTTTTTTCGTGATGAAAACATATAAGTTTAAACAAGTGTGCATTCCAAATTTTCACAACTTACATCCAAACATAATACTGTATAAATTTTATTAGTCTACGATTAATTAGGATAGTCACAGTGGTGACCTGGGTCACCCGCTGCCACGTCAGCTTTCTCTTTCCGGTGACCAGACATGACAAAGGTGCCACAGTGGTGACCTTACAAAAAAAATGTTTTTTTTTATTCAACGTTTAGAATTTTTGTGTCTTACAAATCGGTCACAAAATCGACCGATTGTTTTTTTCTATCTACCATGACCGATATTTGACCATAGTGTCACATTGGTGGTGACCGATTTTGAAGTCGGTCGAGCTCGGTGACCGACCGATATTTGTTGACCCAGTGTGACTAGCCTTAAAAATATCAATGACACTAAAACCAAAATAGTTAAAAAAAAAATACTAGCAGCAGTAATCACTTTCTAAATTTTAGGTAAAGAAATGGATACATTAACAAGATCCAATCTCTATATCTATTCTATTCTATTGTATTATCCAAATACCCCCTTAATTTCCCAGTTTACACAATCAACAGCAAAACATGTCAATGGCTACTGCTATTCGATGACTCTGCTCTTCTTCACATATCATCAAACAATACAATCATCATCATGTTCATCCTCATTACATGCTTTAATTTTTTTATTATTATTATTTTTATTTATTTTTTTTTTTTTTTGTTTGTTAATTCCATCTTTATAAATTGAATGAGGAGCAAGAGACAACAAAAGAGACATACATCAATATAAAGACTTACTAGTTGAAGATTTCTCACAATTCTACACCTTCATTCGATCAACTCAACAATAATAATGGACTAATGGAGCCATTTTTCTTTCGTGTATTGCTACTGCACCATCTAATAGTGAATACAAAAGACGTTTAGGCTAGTTACGCTGGGTCGACAAATATCGGTCGGTCACCAAGCTCGACCACCAATGTGACGCTATGGTCAAATATGTAGATAGAAAAAAACAATCGGTCAATTTTGTGACCGATTTGTAAGACACAAAAATTTTAAAGGTTGAAAAAAAAACTTTTTTTTGTAAGGTCACCACTGTGACACCTTGGTGGTCACCGGAGAGAGAAAGCTGACGTGGCAGCGTGTGACCCAGGTCACCACTGTGAGTCTGTGACTAGCCTTACTTTCAAACTTCAAAGGAAAGATATATTTTTGGGGGGACAATTTATGAAAATACCCTTAAAATTAAAAAAAAATACACACAAAACTTTTTGGGATGAGGGGCATGTGCCCACTATGCCCCCTCCCTATCTCCACCTTTGACTAAGTATGTAACAAAAAGAAATAAATACATAAAATTAAAACAAATATATGTAGTTGATAATTCGAATTCGTCCAAAAGAGAAGACTAATATCGGGCAAAAAAAACCTTGATAATACATCAAATGAAAAGGAAAACACATGAAAGTATGAAACATGTGGAAAACTAGAAGGGGGGTTGAATAGTTTTGCGTCTTTTTAATTTTATTATGAAAACTTTAGATTACCTTTTAAAAACTTTGATTCAGGTTTTAAGTGAAGAATGATCTTTGAAAAATATTATTACTTGTATGTATCCCCTTTTAAATTTGTTATAAAAGTTTAGCTTTTATGAATGGAATGTTAAATTGATCTTTATGTGAAATCTACTTCTAAATAATACTAACAATTATATGTGCCTATATGTATGTAAGTAATGACGATATAAATAAAGATATAAGTAAGGGATGGAAAGATCTAACCGAGACACGAGAGATTTATAGTGGTTCGGCTACAAGGACACCTTCCTTGCCCTACTCCACTCCTCGAGCACCTAGCTCGAGAGTTTTCTTCACAACTTCAATAAGCTCCCTTATGGCGGAGAAAACCTTACACGACTTTGGCTTACACGGGTTTAACGACACAAAGCTAAATGTCGAGTTCTAATCGTAGCTAGAACCAATCTCACGACTACAATCACAACTTATTCACGACGACTTCACGACTTCAACACAACGGCTTCACGACTTCTACACAACGGCTTCACGACTTTTACACGACGACTTCACAACTTCTAAGCTACGGCTTCACGACCACGACTTCACACCTTCTAAGCTACGGTTTCACGACCACGACTTCACAACTTCTAAGCTACGGCTTCACGACCAAGACTTCACAACTTCTAAGCTACGGCTTCATGACCAAGACTTCACAACTTCTAAGCTACGACTTCACGACCAAGACTTCACAACTTCTAAGCTACGGCTTCACGACCAAGACTTCACAACTTCTAAGCTACGGCATCATGACTTCAACATGACGACTTCACAACTTCTAAGCTACGACTTCATGACTTCAACATGACGACTTCACAACTTCTAAGCTACGGCTTCATGACTTCAACATGACGACTTCACGACCTCTACCTTACGGCTTCGCGACTTCTATGCTACGGCTTCACAACTTCTTCTCACCGCAACTACTTCACAACTTCACTATGCTTCTACACTACTTCTTTTACATCACAACTACTTACACAACTTCTTCACTACTTACACACTACTCGAGCCTAATCACTTTTGTTTACACCTTATATACACACTTTACACAAATGAATGAATGATTTACAAAGTATACAAAACAAACAACTTGAGTAACAAGATGCTACTAAGTTGTAATACTTCTAGTCTTGATTGATAGAAGTATTCTTCTTTTGCACTTGGATGGTGGAAGCTTGGATCACTTGGAAACCAATGCTTAAGATTACATGATCAAAGGTTTTTTGAAGATATGAAATGAGATCTACAACAGAAAGTTTTAGTGCAAAAGGGTGAGGAAAAAGTCCAGGGGAAGGCTGGTATTTATAGGCAGAAAACTGGACAGCTGGAAGCTAGAGGAGCGTGGCCGGTCCCCTTAATTTTAAGGGGGCCGCCTAGCAAAATTAAGGGGGCCGCCCACGCTAGCCGTTGCCCAGTTTTGTCTTTTTGTGGGGAAGGTTTTTCTGGAACATTTTTACTGATTTTGGTTGAAAATTTGAATTCATAAATTTATAATGAATTAAACCTTTTTATTTATTACCAAAAATGTTTTTCTAAAAGATATAAAATGTTTTTGACATTTTATAAAAAATCTAGTGTTTAAGAAAATGTTCCTTTGATCATATAATGCATTAAGCATTAGTTCATTCATACCTTAAGTGATTTTAGTTGTAGAAGTGAATATTTACAACTAAGTACTTGTTTATTTTATAAGTTTATGTTTTAATGAGTTTACATTTTGTGATCATCAAAACATAGAGATATGAATAAATATTGATAATGTTTTTAGGCATTATTTATGTCAACAATCTCCCACTTTTTGATGATTACAAAACTAAAACTCATTAAATCCAAAAAGTTATTTTTTGGACAAGTATTTAGTGAGTTTATATTCACTTCTCCCCCTTTTTGTAGAATCAAAAAGGTTATGCCGACAAGTTTTTAACTTAAAATTTGTCGGGACGAGAACTCCCCCTTGATGTGTGCTCCCCCTCGTTTGAGGGCACCAAGGAATCGATATATGGAATACTTGCAAGAAAAATATTCGAAGCACAAGCATATATATAGCAAAAATAAGCATGCATATAAAGACATTCATTAAAAATGTTGTGTATCAATACACAACCATCCAAGATTATATTCAATCCTACATTAGCTAGTAAGTAATGCAATCTACATAATCATTCTAGGAGTACATGATCTTCCATGGGGCTTGCACACAAAATGGTTTGAAAAATTATTTTTGATTAAGCATTGCATATGCTTAATTTGGTGAGAATGGAGGTGGTGGTGGTTGGTTGTTAAGCATGTGTTCAAGGGATGAAAACATGTAGTGTATCTCAACTCTAAGACCAAAGATGATGGTTCGGTTGTGGATGCAACAAAGGCAATTGTCTCCATGGGCTTCAAGTAAAGCCCAAGGGATGGGAAAGCATGGTGGTGGTATTGGTGATGATGAGAAATGAGCATCAAGAGGTGTTATTGGTGATATGGAAATGACAAGTTGGGTGAATGGAGGTTCTTGAGTAGGAGGTGGAGTTGATGCTCTTGATGGTGGTGATGATAGGTGTGAGTTGATGTAGTTATTGATGGATGAAGTGGAAGGTATGGATGAAGATGATGTGCCATGAGTGGAGGGTGTTTTTGATGGTGCATTTGGTGCACTTGGGGATGAACATTGAGGTGGTGGTGATGGAGTTTTGGTGTCTTCTTGGGTTAAGTCAATGAAGAGTTGTTTTGGTGGTATGATGAGAATTTTGTGTTTCTTGGATGTCTTAGAGATGGATGATTTTGGTGATAGCGTGGTGAATGAAAATGTGTGTTTGATGGAGGTGATGGTTGATTTAGGTAAGGTTTAGAGGTTTTGTGGTAAAATTCCAATACCAGTTCGTCCTTTAAGAGAAATGGTAGCTGGGGCTAGATAAAAGGGGTCACAAGATGCAAAAGAAAACAGTAAATTTTACTGCCCAGATTGCCGGTCCCCTTAATTGTAGGCCGGCCCCCTTAAAATTAAGGGGACCGCCTAGGGAATTAAGGGGGCCGCCCATCTGGTGTTTTCCCAGGCGACCAAATTTGAAAAATTTCCAGAAAAGGGTCATTTTTAAGGTGTTTTTGCAGCAAGCTCCATTTGAATCATGTACATCAAGAATGATTAAATAGTGGCATAAACATGTTAAATACGCATGCATACATTTAAAACATATTATGGAATAAGCATGTTATTAATCATCAAGCATGTATATATATCATGATATCAAGTATACAAGCAGTAAGCATAACAATCATATATTAAAGACAAGAAATAAAGCATTCATTAGTTGAAAATAATTATGTTAAAAACATAATTATTGATACAACACATATTTTGCTTATAGCATACAATAAGTAGAAAATTTTAAATTGCCTAAGAGATCCATTTGACTTGCTTGAGACATGAAAATCTTGAATTATTTTGGATGGATGATGGTAAAGAGGGGGTAAAAATGTTGGATTAATGGGGTTGTAAGTTTGGGTGTATGGATGTTGGAGAGAGTGTTGATGGAGGAATTGAAGGTGGAGAGCTTGGACTTGACCATGTTGAATGAGGGTTTTGATGTTGTTCAAGTGGTGGTGTTGGATTAGATCTGGTGAGAAGATACTCAATCCAAGTGAGACGCTCATTTAAGGCGATGGTTTGATTTTGGAGAAAGATGCAACAAGGACAATTGTTGACATGTTTCTCAATTTGACTCAAGTGATGTGGTGATGATGGTAATGATGGTGAGATGGATGGTGATGGGTCTAAGTTGCTTTGAGCAAGGTGCAAAGCAAGGAGAGCATTAAGCTCATGGGCTTCCTTGAGTTCTTCAATGAACTTCAAGTGTTTAGTGGAAGGTGATGATGATGGAGAGTGGTTGTTATTTGGTGGAAGTGGTGGTGACACTCTTGGTGGTGGAGACATTTGTGAACTTGGGTAATTATGAGTGAATGAAGGTGGACATATGGATGATTGGTTATGTGTGTGAAAGGGTTCATTAGGATGAGGTTTAGGTGTTGGTTGAGTTTGAACAACATCATTTGTTGGGTTATGGCAAATGTCAAGCTTCCTCCTCCAAATGGGCCTCACTGAGATTTTAGCAACTCTTGAAGGCTTGGATCTTGGGTGGTTAGATGATGACATGTTTGGATGGATGATATGGATGAGCATTTATGATGGAGTTGGGTATTTATGGTGTAGTGATGATGTGATTGTGGAAGGTAAATTTTGGTGGGTGGTTTGTGACAAAATGTGTTTGTGAATTTTGGGAAGTATAGGATAAAATGGGTTTAGTTTCAAGCAAGTCCAACTTCTTTTGAGGCAATTTAGGATTTAATAACTTATGTATGCTAAGCATATTCATTAGACATTATTATCTAGCATGCAAACAACTCATTTAGCATGTAACATATATATGTTAGACAAGAAAACACTACATAGCACCAAGTAATTCATAGTATCATATTTAGGAAGATTAATAAGCTAGTTAAATAATCCTAATGAATATCTATGTGCATGGGAATGTAGAGTTGTGATAGCATGGACTTCTAGACTTGTACCAAGTGAGGTCTTAGTGAATAAATTATGGTTATTTTCAAATTTAGTTCACTTATAAATGTCACATACATAAATATAGATGACAGATATGAGATCACCATGCATGATTTAAAGAAATGTTTTTGGCATTATTCAACAATGTTTGCGAGTAGGTTTTATGTGGATGTGAAAAATATATTAATGAAATAGTTTTGGCTTTATTTCAAAATGTTTTTATGAGGAAAGAAAACATATTTTTCCAATTTTTGGTTTTTGATAAACACGTAATTATGGACACAAGTTTGAGAGAAAGGTAGGATGGTGAAACATGTTTAATAGAAATGTGTCATAATCTTTTGAAAAATCATTTTTCCAAAATGTGAAGTTTTTGCAAATTTAAAAACAAGTCCCATTAATTATAGGTTTAAAAATAGTGGTTTATAAAAGATCTCATGCTCAAGGGTATTGGTTAAGTCTATTGTCACATGCTACCTCTTTATACATATCCTATGGCATTTAAGTATGTATTATGACTAAATACAAAAATACATCATATCAGAGTAGTTAGAGAAAAACAAAAGCTATTATAATGACAATGCATTCAACAACTAAACAAATAATTACGAAGGCATGCAGTCAAATCACATAGGAGCAAGTAAACATCTAGAAATTTTATATATGCAAGATGACATAAATCTAGGAATGAAAAGCTCTAGTGAAAAGCAAAGTTCATAACAGTAGACTATCGTTAGGTATATTTAGGAAGAATAATGTATTCAAGTTGGAGAATGAGTATGAGACTATTACTAGTGGTGCTCAATTCAGGCTAAACACGACCGTTTTTACGGGTTACACACACCCAACTTCTCACATAGATGCAATTCAACCGTTAGGTCAAATTGAGTTTCTAGTCAATAGATTCTCCAGTAGTCATTCTCTTTTTAGAAGAAATTAAGTTCCTAAATTTACCTATCAAAGAGTACCAAATATGAAGATTGCTTGGTTTACTAATACTTAGAGGGGCTAACTGAAGGGTTTCTAGTTCATTAAGCCACAGAGCGAATATAACTAAAGTGTAAAGGCAAAGCAACCTATCAGACTAAGCGTATCCTAAGGCATTAATAAGATTATATGCATGAAGTAATTACTTATGAAATTTAAAAAGAGAACTTACCTCACGTCCTAGCTTTTCTTCGTAATGTCTCAGATGATGATCGACGTGTGAATGATAGGTGAGTCGGATGATGATCTTCTCCTTCGTCTGTGTCACTCCATGATTTTGGATTGAGTTCACTTTGGAGTTGATTCATGTAGTCTTCGTCGTTAATACCTTCATTAACAACATTTGAACTAGTAGCACATGTATCTATTTTATCTAAATGTTTATCTATTAAATTTTCTAAGATAACTAATTCATGTACAAGATCAAAATCCTCATATTTGGCTTGACATTTTTCTTGATGAAAGTTTAAGAAATTTTTCCAAATATCATTTGCCGTTTTACAGAAGGATATTCTTTCATATTCAACTTTCGGCAAGGTTTTATAAATAATTATTTTAGCTTTATTATTTATGTCATTCTTTGTTTTCAAATAATCAGTTTGACTTTCAAAATCCGTTTTGTTTGTCTTTCAAAATCCGTTTTTGTTTGATTTTCAAAATTCATTTTTGTTTGACTTTCAAAATCACCAATCGAAATGACATGCCAAAGATCTAGATCAATCGATTTCACATAAGTTTCAAATCTATTTTTCCATTCAAGAAAAGTATAGTTTTCAAAAAGGGGTGGTTTTTAAATAGATTCCCCTTCTAAATATCTTTCGGATTCCATAGATCGATTCAAGTTTTAAAATACAGTATATTGTAAAAATCTTGATTGACGTGGCTCCTGATACCAATTGTGGAAAACTAGAAGGGGGGTTGAATAGTTTTGCGTCTTTTTAATTTTATTATGAAAACTTTAGATTACCTTTTAAAAACTTTGATTCAGGTTTTAAGTGAAGAATGATCTTTGAAAAATATTATTACTTATATGTATCCCCTTTTAAATTTGTTATAAAAGTTTAGCTTTTATGAATGGAATGTTAAATTGATCTTTATGTGAAATCTACTTCTAAATAATACTAACAATTATATGTGCCTATATGTATGTAAGTAATGACGATATAAATAAAGATATAAGTAAGGGATGGAAAGATCTAACCGAGACACGAGAGATTTATAGTGGTTCGGCTACAAGGACACCTTCCTTGCCCTACTCCACTCCCCGAGCACCTAGCTCGAGAGTTTTCTTCACAACTTCAATAAGCTCCCTTATGGCGGAGAAAACCTTACACGACTTTGGCTTACACGGGTTTAACGACACAAAGCTAAATGTCGAGTTCTAATCGTAGCTAGAACCAATCTCACGACTACAATCACAACTTGTACACAACTTATTCACGACGACTTCACGACTTCAACACAACGGCTTCACGACTTCTACACAACGGCTTCACGACTTTTACACGACGACTTCACAACTTCTAAGCTACGGCTTCACGACCACGACTTCACACCTTCTAAGCTACGGCTTCACGACCACGACTTCACAACTTCTAAGCTACGGCTTCACGACCAAGACTTCACAACTTCTAAGCTACGGCTTCATGACCAAGACTTCACAACTTCTAAGCTACGGCTTCACGACCAAGACTTCACAACTTCTAAGCTACGGCATCATGACTTCAACATGACGACTTCACAACTTCTAAGCTACGGCTTCATGACTTCAACATGACGACTTCACAACTTCTAAGCTACGGCTTCATGACTTCAACATGACGACTTCACGACCTCTACCTTACGGCTTCGCGACTTCTATGCTACGGCTTCACAACTTCTTCTCACCGCAACTACTTCACAACTTCACTATGCTTCTACACTACTTCTTTTACATCACAACTACTTACACAACTTCTTCACTACTTACACACTACTCGAGCCTAATCACTTTTGTTTACACCTTATATACACACTTTACACAAATGAATGAATGATTTACAAAGTATACAAAACAAACAACTTGAGTAACAAGATGCTACTAAGTTGTAATACTTCTAGTCTTGATTGATAGAAGTATTCTTCTTTTGCACTTGGATGGTGGAAGCTTGGATCACTTGGAAACCAATGCTTAAGATTACATGATCAAAGGTTTTTTGAAGATATGAAATGAGATCTACAACAGAAAGTTTTAGTGCAAAAGGGTGAGGAAAAAGTCCAGGGGAAGGCTGGTATTTATAGGCAGAAAACTGGACAGCTGGAAGCTAGAGGAGCGTGGCCGGCCCCCTTAAATAGGGGGGCGGTCCCCTTAATTTTAAGGGGGCCGCCTAGCAAAATTAAGGGGGCCGCCCTCCCTAGCCGTTGCCCAGTTTTGTCTTTTTGTGGGGAAGGTTTTTCTGGAACATTTTTACTGATTTTGGTTGAAAATTTGAATTCATAAATTTATAATGAATTAAACCTTTTTATTTATTACCAAAAATGTTTTTCTATAAGATATAAAATGTTTTTGACATTTTATAAAAAATCTAGTGTTTAAGAAAATGTTCCTTTGATTATATAATGCATTAAGCATTAGTTCATTCATACCTTAAGTGATTTTAGTTGTAGAAGTGAATATTTACAACTAAGTACTTGTTTATTTTACAAGTTTATGTTTTAATGAGTTTACATTTTGTGATCATCAAAACATAGAGATATGAATAAATATTGATAATGTTTTTAGGCATTATTTATGTCAACAAAACAAACGTGCCATTTCAAGTCCATCTACAATAAGTAATTTAAACTCATCGTGCTTATGCTTATAATGAAACATAGTAAGGGAGAGATTATCGAATTAGTTATGCAGTTTAGCAACATACAAAAAACTAAAGATGATCTGGGGAAAGCATACACGGAATGCAAAGACATTCCGCAAGAAAAAAC
Source organism: Artemisia tridentata subsp. tridentata (assembly GCA_021014915.2). Classification (NCBI taxonomy): domain Eukaryota; kingdom Viridiplantae; phylum Streptophyta; class Magnoliopsida; order Asterales; family Asteraceae; genus Artemisia; species Artemisia tridentata. The sequence continues at coordinate 368,652,711 of CP139505.1, forward strand.
TAGCTTTAATTAACACTTTTTTTAGAAGACGAAGCTTGGATAGATTGGGAGATGCATGATGTTTTATTTAAAATGGCGGGAACAATATAAGATAACATCAATACTAAGTTAGATGGATGCATTAAAAAAACAAATAGGACGATTGTGTTTTTTTAGTGTAATGTTTTTTAATTGTCGTTTTTATATTATGCATTGTAATTTTAATTTTAGTTTAATAAAATGTGTTTGTTTTAATAAAAGAAAAAGAAAAAAAAATGAGACTCACAAGTTTAAATGTTTTGTAACGACTAAAAAAAACATACCCCACTTTTCACTTATGAATACCCACTTTACTAAATATTTTTCATACATTCATCCCAAATCATAATTTAACTACACTTCCATTTTATCTTATAAAAATGTCACAACAAAACACCAACAATATATTTCCTCCATCTTCTTCGTCCGCTAATTCTTCACAAGGTAAAAAGCCGAGACCAAAGAAAACCGACGTCATACCTACTGGTTGGACACAAGCGAAAGAATTGAAGCTTCTTAGTGTTAACACTGACAGGATAAGTCCGGAAGATGCGACGGGTATCGGGAAAAAAATCAAAAACACTATCCGAGCAAAACATTTTGGCTCAAATTAATATGTTTATTTGAATGTCGTATTTTATTTTACGAACTGTAATTTTAATTTCAGTTTAATAAAATGTGTTGGAAAAAAATGAGATCCACAAGTGGTACCAATAATATGTTACCAATTTTTTGTTAGGAGGGTATTTTAATTATTGCTGTATTATTAAGAGGGGATGAGATAACGCTGAGGTGGTAGACAAATAAAGTGTTATCCGTCACTAGTGTACCAAACACTTATATTTAACATCGCTTAAAGAAAAGAACGTGAATGACCGTTTTTTTTTTTTTTTGACATTGGCTATCCTAAGCTATTAAAACTCATTGAAATACTGATGAAATGAAAACCCCGTAAAATAATATTTCCTTGCAAGCTTGTTTAAGAACCTTCTAACATCATCGTGTAATTCTCTCATATTGTGTTAATTATGATATTGTACTTTACTAGCTAACGTATTAGTCCATGACTTTAGGTATATTAGTGAGTTAATGATCAAAACAATTTATGAGGATAATGATACAAAATATAGGATTTAGAAGTTATTTATGAGAGAATAACCAAGAAGTTTATTTTAATCATATAATTGTCAGCTGTCACACTCGATTCAAACACTTTGGTTATCATACATGCACCAAAATGAAACCTTTATACACGAAATTTCTTATAAAAACATCATGCCCCACAACTAGGTCGCATGAGTGATAGTGTCAAAAACAAAATGAAAAAGCTTGACTACAAATATATATGTTAAGATAAGTAATTTTCAACATAGAGAGGTGCTTGGATTTAAGGGTGTCAAAAAAGCCAATCTGACTTGAACCCGATCCGGACCCGAACCCGGATTAAGCCTATTCGGGCCGGGTTACTCGGTTTAATAATTTTATTTGGATTATTCTGGTCATCCGGAATACTAAATAGGGTTGGGTATCAGTGCAAATGTTTAGCAACAGAAATATCATTCAATTCGCCGATTGGGTTCTGGTTGACCCGATTGACGTAATAATAGTTTTGTAAATATATATATATATATATATATATATATATATATATATATATATATATATATATATATATTAATAGTTTTGTAAATATATATATTTTTTTTTTATAAATTATCTATTTAAACTAGTAGAAATAGACAATTTTGTTACCATTTTACTCATATTCGGGTTTGACCCGAACCCAAACAGACCCGCCTCGATTGGACCCAACTCGAACCAACTAACCTGAATTCAAATAGGACCAGGTTCGAATATGTTATTTTTAGACTTGATCTGACTTTGACCCGACCAAAACCAACACAACCAGATTAACACCAATTACTTGTTTATCTCTTTATGCTTAAAAACGGACGAAAATGTATAAAAACGGACGAAAACGTATGAAAACGGACAAAAACGTAAGAAAACATATGAAAACGGACAAAAACATATGAAAATGTATGAGAACGGACGAAAACGTATAAAAACAGGAAAAACGTATAATATCGGACGAAAACGTATGAAAACGGACGAAAACGTAAGAAAACGGACGAAAACATATGAAAACGGACGAAAATAGATGAAAACGTATAAAAACGGACGAAAACGTATAAAAACTGACGAAAACGGACGAAAACGTATGAAAATGGATGAATATGTAGGAAAACGGACGACAACGTCTGAAAACGGACAAAGATGTATAAAAACGGACGAAAACGTAAGAAAACGGACGAAAATGTATGAAAACGGACAAAAGCAGATGAAAACGTATGAAAACGGACGAAAACGTATAAAAACGGATGGAAACGTATAAAAACGGACAAAAATGTATAAAAACGGATGAAAACATATAAAAACGGACGAAAACGTATAAAAACTGACGAAAAAGAAAATGGACGAATATGTATGAAAACGTACGAAAAAGAAAAAAAAAACGTAAAAAAAAAAAAAAAAAAAAAAAAAAAGTGAATTAAAAAAAAAGACGAAAAAAAAAGATTTAAAAAAGACGTGAATTAAAAAAAAATACCAAAAATAAATAAATAAATAAGAAAGACAAAAAGACAAAGTAAAAGGAAAAAAAGACATGGACTTAGGTTCCCTATTAAATCTTAGGTTAATCCCCATTAGATCAAACTAGATTAATGGTGATGATTGATCTCTTGGTATGTGAACAAAGTTTTGTCCTCAAATGATCTTGAATCCAAGTTTAAACATGCAAATGTTTTCTTCCTAACTAAGGTTCAATCAAGATCTACCAAAAGAAAAAAAATTAACTCATAACCAAAAAAGGTACTAATAACAAAAGTAAGCTCAAAACATAGCTTTTTTAGTCATAACCGGACCACCAAGTCACCCCCAAAGTCTTAAGACTTAACATCCCGCGTTGCATAAATAAAAATCAACCCCGTGTTAACCGGCTATACCCAGTCATCACAAAACCAAAACCAGCTCCCCCCATCACCTTCCCCAAATCTAGTTTCAAAACCCCTTCATCACCTCTTTCAAATTTAATTAATTTATTACTACTACTTGTTTTACTTATAATGAGCTCCTATTGACTTTACATATTTTATAAACCTAGATCTTCAATTCAATTCAATTCATTCCGGTGAGTTAAGTCATTTTCTTCAATCTAGATTTATTATGATGCGCATGTTAGCATTTTGTCAGCTTTAGAGGTATCGTACGCCTAAATTAGGGTTTCACTAATTAGTTCAGTTTTTTTAGGGCGTGTTTTTGAAACTATGTGAATTGCGGTATATTTGACTAGTTAGTTTACTAAAAGCTGTTAGTTAGTTTTCGGATGTAATTATTGCGTTCGCGATTCGCGGAATAGCGTCGGGATGTGTGTGTAAATTAGTTATAAGCTCAAATTAGCTTGTTATTAGGATTGTTTCGATTTTTACGGCTTTTTTGAGTACTTTAGTTGCTTAAATTTGCAAAGTTTGTTAGTTAGTTAGTTTTGGATGTAACAGCGTTCGGCCGCACAGCGAAATTAATGTTTAAGTTTTTTTTGATTCTTTTGATAAGTTATTATTTCAGTTTTTAGGGCTTGGTTATGACTGAGTGAATTGCAGAAAGTTTTGAGTAGTTTAATTACTTAAATTTCTAGCGTCGTTAAGCGTGTGTGAATTTTAGCTATTTTTTGTTTGTTAGGTTTACTATATATCAGGTGTTACGTAATTAGATCAATTTTTACGTGTATATGTGAATTGCAGTAAGTTTGAGGAGTGTTTCACATAAATTTCTCATAAGTCAAAAAAATAAGCTTATGAAATAAGCTATTTTTTGTTTGCCTTTTGGTTCCAGATGGATGATGTTATAGCTTCTGAGACTAATTCTTACACTTACAGGCTTATAAATGTCTAACGTGGGGGATCTATGGGAGCGTTTAGTTCGTGCTGCACTTCGAAGGGAGAGAACAGGGTTAGATGCATATGGACGACCTGCTGGCGGCATTGCTGGAAATGTCCCGTCCTCACTTGCAAACAGTAGGGACATTGATCCCATTTTAAGAGCAGCTGATGAAATCCAAGATGAAGATCCAAACATTTCTAGAATTTGTATGTGTTTTTTTTTTCTCATTTACTTACTAGTTATAACCTGTAAACATTGCTGAAAACGTTTTTTCTGTTACTTTATTGCAGTATGTGAACACGCGTATACACTGGCTCTTGACCGGAATCAAGACATAGCTCGCTTACGAGAGTTCTATAAGCTTTACCAAGAGAATAATAATGTCGATAAGCTACATGAGGAGAAGATGGAACTGTGGGAGTGTGGAAACTTTCAAGAGTTCCGAGAGTACCGATCTTTTCGTTATCCTATTAAGAGTCTTATTGTATCCAATTTAATAATTATTATTTTGTTTTATACATTCTTATATTATAAAAACCAGGTTAGAACGCAAAACTGTTAAGCGGAAAAGGGTTTTTGCAACTCTTAAAGTGTTGGGAACTGTATTAGAGCAGCTTTCTCAAGAGTTTTCTCCTGAGGAAGCAGTAGACATTGATCCCATTTTAAGAGCAGCTGGTGAAATCCAAGATGAAGATCCAAACATTTCTAGAATTTGTATGTGTGTGTGTTTTTTTTTTTTTTTTTTTTTTTTTTTTTTTTTTTTTTTTTTTTTCCCTTCTCATTTACTTACTAGCTATAACATGTAAACATTGCTGAAAACGTTTTTTCTGTTACTTTATTGCAGTATATGAACACGCGAAAGACTTGATTGCTTATAATATTATACCTCTTGATGCTCCTGCTATGACAAATGCTATCACTTTGTTCCCTGAGGTGAATGCATTTTCAACTTTTCCTTTTATATCATAGTTTTTGCTGTTTTGTACTTCTCGCTATTTTTATTATTTCATCATTATTATTATTATTATTGAAGATGCGAAATATTTGCTCAGGTCCGCGCTGCAGTAGCATCATTGAAGTATTTTAGAGGTCTTCCTAAGCTGCCTGGTACTTTTCCAATACCCGCCACCAGGAGTGCTGATGTTCTCGATTTTCTGCACTATATATTTGGATTTCAGGTTGGTAGTTGATAATGTATTTAGGTTAATTATTCATTATTGGTATTATAATTTCCTATATATTTGTATGCTGGTCTAAAAGTATACGAGGCCATGAAGACAGACTGCCATGTCTTATTTTCCTGTTTGAACTATCGGAAGTGATTAATTTGACTATTTTGACCTTTCTTTTGATGTTCTGTTTTGCAGAAAGGTAATGTATCGAATCAACGGGAGAATATAGTGAATCTTCTTTCAAACGAGCAAAGTCGATTTGGTGTTCCTGATGAACATGAACCAGTAGGTTTCATTTCCATCCAGCCTTCTGATTGTGTTTCTATAGCTAGTTTTATGATGCATGTTATACGATAAGGCAACAGTAATAACCACTTAAAAGTCATTTTTAACATCGTGGACTGTGTTTTGTTTTAGAAACTTGATGAGACTGCTTTGGAGAATGTATTTTTAAAGTCTCTTGATAACTACATCAATTGGTGTAATTACCTGGACATCCCGCCAATGTGGAGCAAGTATGGCATGTTAAATTGTTTTAGTCTTTTTTGAAATATGCTACGCCTGTTTTTAAATCCTTATATCTTTCTCCTTTGCTTTTGCAGTTCCGATGTTAACAAGGAAAAGAAAGTACTTTATGTCTCTTTGTACTTTTTAATATGGGGTGAAGCTGCCAATGCTCGCTTCCTTCCAGAATGTTTATGCTACATATTTCATCAGGTAGGAACATTTAAAGTAAATTGTGGGTGTTCATATTTATTTTGTTTATCAAGTTTTTTTAGCTGGGAAGTTAAAACATCTGTGTTGCAAATAGAGTAAATGAGCTTGGGTTCTTCATTCTTCGAATGCAGAGGTGCATTAAGTTATTGATTTAAGATGATATAAATTTCTTTAACTCAAAGTTTATCAACAGATGGGAGAAGAAATGGAGGATATGTTGAAGGAGCAACTTGCAAAACCAGCCGTCAGCTGTGTTACTGAAAGTGGTGTTTCTTTTCTCGAACAAGTCGTTTGCCCTCTTTATGAAGTTATTGCTGCGGTATGCTGTGTGTTTTATTTGTCACTTTGCAAAATTAGGATATGTGTTATTTTAGATGATTTGGATCACAATTATCTAAGATAAGCATTGCTCACCATGCCATATTGTTGTTTTTACTTGCTTTGAGTGGGATGATTGTTGCTTTTGAGTTTATGATGGACTGTTAGAAGACATTGCTGTCATGTCAAGAAGTTAGTATTTATAATGTTGTGTATGTGGAAAGTTCTATCTGAGGTGGCAATTTCAACCAGTACACCTATGAATGGGTTGATCTGGGCTATGCTTTGTGTCTAACGGGAAAATTAAAAATTAGCTTAAAAAAGGAGTCAAATAGAACAAAGTCCCGTCATTTCTACCAGTAAGTCGCTTCACTGAAAAATCGAATCATTGTTGAGGTTTTTTTATTAAATATTTTGAGTTTTCGGCAAACATTGTCTCGGGTCAACCAAAACCGACTCATTCTATCGTACCAAATGATAAATTGTTGTGACTCGATCCCCTTTTGACCCATGTTACGAACTCGCTTGAGCTGACCATCCGTCACCTCTTGGTGTTATGGTATGGAGAAATACTAACTAGGTATACTTAATTTTGCAGGAGGCCGGTAATAATAACAATGGGAAGGCTCCTCATTCTGCGTGGAGAAACTATGATGATTTCAACGAGTATTTCTGGTTAGTTTTATGTATTTAAAGACTTCTATTGAGATAATTAGGTTTATTTAATTTATTTATACTATTTCGATGTTTTTCCCTAGGTCTCGTAATTGTCTTAAACTTGGCTGGCCTTTAGACAAACATTCTTCGTTCCTTTTGAAGCCATCAAAAAGATCAACGGTAATCAGTTTATAATCAGACAGAAATTCATATTTTCTTCCAAAATCACGTGTGGCTATTCCTTGGAACTTTATATGGAGTCTGACCACCTCTGGCTTTTCTGTTACAGAATTTGTTGAAAACCAGCGCCACCAAGCGTCGTTGGAAAACATCATTCGTCAAGCACAGGACGTTTTTCCATCTTTATCACAGTTTCCACCGCTTGTGGATATTCCTTTTCATGATGTTTCAGGTTTGACCACATTTTGATTTTCTTCGACTTGTTACATTTCGGACACTGAATATTTTCCTTTTCATATTTTCTTCCAAAATCACGTGTGGCTATTCCTTGGAACCTTATATGGAGTCTGATCACCTCTGGCTTTTCTGTTACAGAATTTGTGTGGGAAAACATCATTCGTTGAGCACAGGACGTTTTTCCATCTTTATCACAGTTTCCACCGCTTGTGGATATTCCTTTTCATGATGTTTCAGGTTTGACCACGTTTTGATTTTCTTCGACTTGTTACATTTCGGACACTGAATATTTTCCTTCTCACAGGGACTTACAATCATAGCATTTCACGATGACAAACTCGACTCCAAGACGCTACGCGAACTTCTTAGTCTAGGCCCAACGTTCTTTGTCATGAAGCTTCTTCAAAGTAGGTGTTTTTCATTAAATAATCATGAAAAGTTCTTGTTTTTACTTTATATTTTCTTATTGTTAACTTTTTAGGTGCGTTGGACATTGTGGTGATGTATGGTGCCTATTCTACAACAAGACTCTTGGCTGTATCAAGAATATTTGTTCGGTTCATCTGGTTTAGCTTTGCTACCATACTCATATGCTTCCTTTATGTGTATGTACTTCTTCACATTAAGTTATTATTTGCATTTAATTATATCAATCTATATTAAGATCATCACAACATGTCCTTTTATGCTGTTTCATTTCAGGAAAGGTCTCCAGGATACCACTGATTCAGTTTCAGGGTCAATTGTTTTCAAAATATATATAGTTGTTATTTGCATCTATGCTGGCATCCAGTTATTTTGGAGCTCGTTGGCACGGTTACCATCATGCAACCGTCTGTTTAAGCGTTGTGATAATTCGTCTATTGTTACATTAGTAAAGTGGATACATCAGGTCGACATTTTTTGTCTTGTAGCTTTATGTAGTATTTTACTCTTTTTATCATATTCTTTTACTTACGATATTATTTTTTTGTCTGATTCATATTTCAGGAGCATTATTATGTTGGACGTGGGATGTACGAAGCAACTACTGATTATATCTTGTAATGACTTCATTACTTTACTTGTTTCCTATCTTTTTTAGTTGTAATCACAGGAGGGCTAACATGCTGTGAATTCAGGTATTTGCTTTTCTGGCTTTTTTTATTGGGCGCCAAGTTTGCATTTGCCTATTATCTCCAGGTAACCAACTTGTTTTACTCTTCTTCATGTAGTTCAGACTTCAGAATTTCTGTTTGTTTATTTACATATATCTGCTTCATTTGTTGGCTATGCAGATCAGGCCGTTGGTGAAACCAACAAGGTTGATAATTGATTTTAAAGATGTGCGCTATTCGTGGCATGATTTTGTATCAAAAAGTAAGTGACATTCTACCAGTTTTATATTTAGACCTGGGAGTTTATTAAAGATCGTTTTATCAGTTTGTAATTTAATGATTTGACATACAGACAACCGTATTGCATTGACTGTTGCTACCTTGTGGGGACCTGTCTTTTGTGTAAGCTCTTTTTTACTTTCTTTTGTTATTTTCTGTTAAACTTGGTATATTTAATAAATATATTTTCTCCTGAATAAATACAAGTGGTTAGTATGCCATGGGCCTGATTAACTTCAGTTATTAGTTTTCAAGGGCTTGGGTTTGAATCCCTTGTTCATCATATCCTTGTTTTTTGAATTCAAAGTCAACAACTAAAATCTAAAAATGCGATGGAAAGATTAAAGACTAATTACGATTAGCCTTGTCCTGCATTACTACTATTTTAGTTTTCTATTTTGTTTTGAACATAATTGGTTAAATGTTTGTGAAATCTTGTTATCTGTTTGAAATGCTTGCAGATCTATCTTTTAGACATCTACATCTTTTACACCATTATATCCGCTGTTGTTGGTTTCTTGCTTGGAGCCAGAGATCGTCTTGGTGCGGTATGGATATTTAGACTTAAACCATACCCTCTTCTGTATCTGTCTTGAGATAGCCAGAGAGAGTTTTAATTTGTTTCTTAATTCTTTCAGATTAGGTCTTTGGGTGCTGTCCACAAACACTTTGAGAGGTTCCCTGAGGCATTTATGGACAACCTTCATATTCCTCTTGCTAGCAGGTGCTCTATATCTCCGAATTCTATAATTTGGTTTTTAATTATATTTTTTTTTGTGTTAATTTTTGTTCATATTTTGCAGGGATAGGCTGCTGAGGACAACTGGCCAGGTAACTAGATAATTTTTTATTATCACAACTTTACAATTTCCATTAAAAATCCTTTTTACTTTCATTCTGACATGAAATGTTCTGTCCTCTATGCAAAGGTTCTGGCGAAAGACAAGTTTGATGCTACCCGATTTTCACCCTTTTGGAATGAGATTGTAAATAATCTGCGAGAAGAAGATTATATTACTAATTTGTGAGTTCTTTGTTTACTGTATATTAACAGGACTTATTGGTTGTTGCATTTTCTAGAATTACTTTATGATGTATTATGTTTTCAGGGAATTGGAATTGCTTCAAATGCCTAAAAATACTGGTACTGTTCCTATGGTTCAGTGGCCTCTTTTTCTTCTAGCTAGCAAGGTTATACTTTAACTTCCGTTTTTTATTCTTTTTCTTTTTCAGTTTCTTTTCTGAATATTATCTTCTCTTTGGTATATATAGATATTTGTTGCCAAAGATATTGCTGGAGAGAGCGATTCACCAGAAGATCTGTGGGATAGGATTTCTAGGGATGATTACATGAAATATACAGTTGAGGAGTGTTTTTATACCATCAAGTATATCTTGACTTCAGTTTTGGATAATGACGGGAAGTTGTGGTAAGTTTTCAACTGCCGTACAAAATACAAGAATAGTGTAGTTTCTGACTGTGTATGTCAGAGGTTTCGACTCATTTACTTAATTACTTGTGAATGGTTGTGTTTTATCTCAAACTGGCCTAATAAAGAAATTAGCCAAAAGGGGAGTGGGTCATGGGTTGAACTGTTCAAACGGGTTAAACACTGACCCAAAGTCTGCCATAATGCATACAATCTTGTTGATCGTTTATATTCAAATATTTACATTGATAGTTTAATGGCATTACTTTTGTAATAATAATTAACCTGTGAGCTATTAGATAAATGGACAAAAAAGTATCTGCGGGTTAACCTGACCTCGCATATTTCGACCATCTTACTTAAAAAAGACATATTAACATGAATTCATTTATAACATATATCAAATCCCCCCATGGTTCTTCTAGACTTGAAATATTATTGGTTATCTAAGTAGCAGTTTTTTTCCAATCATGTTTTCATTTGTTTGCTGTCTGCAGGGTTGAAAGAATATATGAAGACATAAAAGTAAGTATAGATAATAGAACCATCCAGTCTGACTTTCAACTGAAGAAACTGGCACTTGTTATTCAAAAACTTACTGCACTTATGGGAATTCTGGTGCGTAGATGATTATTTTAGCCAATTTATGCTCTTTCAGCTTTTTACAGTAATAATGTGGTTTACATGCTAATGTACAGAAAGAAGCTGGAACACCTGAACTGGAGACTGGTGCTGTTAATGCCGCTCTAGATCTCTATGATGTGATCCAACTTGATTTCATTAGTGTCGATATGAGGTGTGTGCCAGTGAGTTGTCTCCTTATAACTTTTTGACATTAAGTTCTGTTTATAACATAAAATTGGCAATATTTGTTATTTCATATAACAGAAAACATTATGCCAAATGGAATATTTTAAACAAAGCAAGAAATGAAGGCCATTTATTCTCAAAGCTGACATGGCCAAGAGATCCTGAGTTGGTACGTTGACTTTTATACTAGTAAACTTGTGTTAGTTGGTCTTTCATTGCATGTTTGTTATATCGGCGTTTAATCTTTCAAAATGATAAATTGTCAAAAGAGGTCACAAATTCGGAGGCTGCACTCTCTTCTTACTATCAAGGATTCAGCAGTAAATGTCCCTAGAAATCTTGAGGCAAGGCGTAGGTTGCAGTTCTTCACAAACTCACTTTTCATGTCGATGCCTAGAGCCAAGCCTGTTCGGGAGATGTTATCTTTCAGGTGAAATTGTTACATATACTTGTTGGGCATCTATTTGATTGTTTTAATTTGAATTTGAATAATGAAAAACACCAACTGGGTATTGATTAAAGTTCTGAATTTCCAGTGTTTTTACGCCATACTATTCGGAGCCTGTTCTATACAGTATAAAAGAGCTTCTTGAGAAAAATGAAGATGGGATATCTGTTCTATTTTACCTACAAAAGATTTATCCAGGTACATGACTTTCAATAGTAGGTTTATTATTCTCAATAGCTATCAAACATGCATGAACACTGTTTTGGATTTGCAGATGAGTGGAAAAACTTTCTTGCTAGGATTGGTCGTGATGAAAATACTCACGAGTCTGTGCTTATCAATAATGAAGATGATAACCGTGAACTTCGGTTTTGGGCATCATATCGTGGACAGACGCTAGCAAGAACTGGTATGAAGTGTCATTATATATAGTTGTCATATCCATAAACTTTGTTGCCAATGCTTGCATCATTTACCTTCTCTTTAACCATGTGCAGTGCGAGGAATGATGTATTACAGAAAAGCCCTGATGTTTCAAGCCTATCTGGAAAGAACGACTGTTGGAGGTTCTGGTTTCCAGAATATTAATTTATATTTATTTATCTTAATTTCTGCTGTATCAGGAATGTTTTAATATTTACATGGGATATGTATGTTAGATTTGGAAGCAGCAGTTCCTGTGAATGAAGCCACAGATACAAAAGGGTTTGAGTTTTCTCCTGAAGCAAGAGCTTGCGCGGACCTCAAATTCACATATGTTGTCACGTGTCAGATATACGGGAAACTGAAGGAAGAGCAGAAGCCACAGGCTGCCGATATTGGATTGTTATTGCAAAAGTGAGATATATGTTTGCTTTGTCGGGTTCATCTTTATTTGGCTAATTGTATTCTCTAATGCTATTGCAACTGATTGTACTATTCCTGTTGTGATTTTTTTTCTTAAACGATATTCTAATTGTGCGGTTTCCTTACAGAAATGAAGCACTTAGAGTTGCTTATATTGATGAGGTGAAGACTTGGACTGATGGTAAAGTAAAGAAAGAGTTTTTCTCTAAGCTTGTGAAGGGTGATATCAACGGGAAAGACAAGGTTATTTCTTTTCCATTTTTCTGTTTGCGGGCCGTTTATTATTATTATTATTATTATTATTATTTTTTTTTTATTTTTTTTTTATAAACATCACTTCATTAAAAAAAACTCATAGAATTTACAAGAAATTGGTGGGAAGCCGAGAAAACCAACTGGCCCCCCACACCTCTAGCAATAGCAAAACCAATTCTATTAAAAATATGAACCGCAGCACGCGCCCCAATGTCTTGAGTCATAGAGAATCGTCGAATACGCTTTAGTAGGGTTAATGCATCCTTCTCAAGTTCTCCAAAAGAAGAGAAAGAGAAGGGGAGGAAACCATACCCGATATCAACACATTTGGCATCGTACTTGACACGTTTACGCTGTGCTGCATCAATAACCGCACGTTATTGTTATTGTTATTAAATTATTGTTTTTGTCGGCGGCTGGTGGTGCCGCCTCTGAAGCTCCCCTGATATTCTACATGTATTTCATTAAGATGAGCATGATCTTTTGCTTTGTTATCTACTTAACTCAAGAGGTATATATATGCAGGAAGTGTATTCTATAAAATTGCCGGGGGATCCCAAACTTGGTGAGGGAAAACCTGAAAATCAAAATCACGCGATTGTTTTTACGCGTGGAAATGCGTGCCAAACAATAGACATGAATCAGGATAACTATTTTGAGGAAGCTTTAAAGATGAGAAATCTTCTGGAAGAATTCCATGCTGATCATGGTATCCGCCCCCCTACCATTCTCGGTGTAAGGGAGCATGTATACACAGGAAGGTAAACTATAAGTTGTAATATGTATACTTCTATTTTTTCAAATAGACATTTACTTGTACATCCAGCTTCATTTTTTGAGCCATTTATGCAGTGTCTCTTCTTTAGCATCCTTCATGTCCAATCAAGAGACCAGTTTTGTAACCCTTGGACAGCGTGTTCTTGCAACTCCTCTGAAGTAAGTGCAAGATTCTTCTAGTTTTCATAAGCTATATGTAGTTAATGTCATCATGATGTTACTTTAAAATACGTTCAGGGTTCGCATGCATTATGGGCATCCAGATGTCTTTGATAGAGTGTTCCATATTACACGGGGTGGTGTTAGCAAAGCTTCTCGTGTGATCAACATTAGTGAAGATATTTATGCTGGTATTTGTTATTTCTTTTTGTTTCTTCTTTTCTATTTCTTACTAGAATACTATTACAATTGCTCTGGAATTTTAATTGCAGGTTTTAATTCAACCTTGAGGCAGGGAAATATTACTCATCACGAGTACATTCAGGTTGGCAAGGGACGGGATGTTGGGCTGAACCAGATTGCTTTATTTGAAGGAAAAGTGGCGGGAGGAAACGGGGAGCAGGTTCTTAGCAGGGACATATACAGACTTGGACAGCTTTTCGATTTCTTTCGGATGCTTTCGTTCTTCTATACAACCGTCGGTTACTACTTCTGTACTATGGTATGCACCTTTGGTGATTTTTAATCACAGAACACGAAAAGTGCTTTATAAATAATTAAATAAAAACTTCAGCCCATCATTTGCTTAACTATCAACTTCTGTATTCTGTTTGCAGCTCACGGTGCTTACTGTTTACATCTTTCTTTATGGCAAATTGTATTTGGTAAGCTGTAAATTTTGGTTACAGAGTATGTTATTAGAGTTTTGTCTTGGCATCCTTTGAGATGACTGTATACTTTTTTTCAGGCATTGTCTGGGGTTGGTGAAGATCTTCAAACGAGAGCTGAAGTCCTAGACAACAAAGCTCTGAATACAGCTTTAAATACACAGTTTCTGTTTCAAATTGGTGTCTTAACTGCCATACCCATGGTTTTGGGTTTTATCTTAGAGCAAGGGTTCTTAAGGGTACGTTTGATCTACGTCCTTTTGAAAGTATTGGTTCAATGTTGCCTTCTGATAAAAACAATTTTGTTATTTACATGTGTTTAACTTGTTAGTTTTATCAACTTGAATGATGTTGCAGGCCATAGTTAGTTTTATCGTTATGCAGTTTCAACTGTGTACTGTTTTTTTCACTTTTTCGTTGGGAACAAGAACACATTACTTTGGCCGAACGATTCTGCATGGTGGTGCAAAGGTTTATTCCTACATTTCTTTCTTTTTTGACTCTTATTTTTATCACCATGATCTAACAAGTTCATTTTCAAACAGTATCATGCAACCGGCCGGGGCTTCGTTGTGCAACACATCAAATTCGCAGAGAATTACAGGCTTTATTCACGCAGTCATTTTGTTAAAGGGTATCTTTCTTCTCCCTATTTCTATCTATCTCGTTACATTTATATTTCCCTCACACTTCTAATATTTACCATTTATTGATACAGATTGGAAGTTGTTTTACTATTGGTTGTCTATATATCTTATGGGTATAACGAAGGATTAGTGGGCTACATTCTTCTCAGTGTTAGCAGTTGGTTCATGGCACTGTCATGGCTTTTTGCTCCGTATCTGTTCAATCCATCCAGCTTTGAATGGCAGAAGTAAGTATTGCTGTTCGGAATTATACTTTATACATCATCTTATCTTGTTTTGTTCTATTGCATTTAAATAATTTTTCACTTGTAGGACGGTTGAGGACTTCCGAGATTGGACAAATTGGCTCTTTTATAGAGGCGGAATCGGTGTCAAAGGTGAAGAAAGCTGGGAAGCTTGGTGGGTTGGAGAATTGGTACAGAATAATTTACCCGCATGAATTTGTTGACTTACTTTCACAATCTTTCCCCCCACCCCACCCCACCCCCCCCCCCCCCACTTTTATGGAATGTGAAATAAAACTACTGTTGACTAATAATTGTTGTGAAATGTAATTTGCAGTCTCATATCAGTACACTTGGAGGAAGGGTGATGGAGACTATTTTGAGTCTTCGATTTTTCATCTTCCAGTACGGCATTGTTTACAAATTGGATGTGCAAGGATAAAACACATCATTATCAGTAAGAATTCCCTTTATCATGTAGGCAAGTTCTTAATTGGTTGAATGACTTTAGAGTACTAATTGAATACAATCTGTGCAGTATTATGGGTTTTCGTGGCTTGTGCTTGTGGCGCTTATATTCCTTTTCAAGGTAAACAAAATTTAGCACAAATCTTAAAAAGTTAAAATTGATTCCAGTTTTTTATTATTATTTTTTATTTTTTTGGAAAGGCAATGATTGTTTTTGACTCGAGCATTGTTTTTCTAACTTGGCCTTTTCTTCCGACAGATTTTCACATTCAGCCAAAGAGTATCAGTGAATTTCCAACTGATCTTGCGATTTATACAAGGTGTTGCGTTCCTGCTAGCAATTGCTGGTATATCCGTTGCCGTTGCACTCTCTTCACTTACTATGACTGACATATTGGCTTCCATCTTGGCATTCATACCCACTGGTTGGGGAATACTTTCGGTATGCTTTTCTTCTTTTGACATTTTCATTTTTGGGTCTCATTTATATTACTAACGGTAGTGTTGTGGGCATGCTTTTGTTCCAGATCTGTGTGGCTTGGAAACCCGTGTTGAAAAAGATTGGATTATGGAAATCAGTGACGTCTCTTGCTCGGTTATACGATGCTGGAATGGGAATGCTGATTTTCATTCCTATTGCCTTCAGCTCGTGGTTCCCTTTTATCTCAACCTTTCAAACCCGACTTATGTTCAATCAAGCGTTCAGTCGGGGTCTGGAAATTTCTCTCATCCTTGCAGGAAACAACCCAAATTCTGGGATATAATTGTTTATGTCGGCTTTTGTACATGTAAAGTGCTGGACCTTGAACGCATGTATTTGACAGATTTTATTAGTTTTGTATGTAAAATATCAGGGTGTAAATTTTGTAGTATTTGGTAAATACCTTGATTATGAAATTTGTGATACATTTAGATGCATGAGTTCATTTTCGGTCTCACCCTCTTTGCATTGTGAGTCACATTTGATATATGTTAAAACTGTTTTTTATCTCATGTTTGAAATACCTGTGCACGCAAATTCCTAGAAAACACATCTTTTATATGCATTTTTACAACCATAATTATGTCTAGAAAAAAATCTATTCATGATTTGTGTAGGATTAGCAATAATAATTATTGGTTTTCAACAAGTGTCCGCGGACTCGCAAAGCAATGCATAAGTTAGAAATTCTATGTTTTTAACTTGACTGGACAAAAGTAAGCAGTGATCAAGCAGCATATTTGTTCAAGTACATTGACACGTTATATTCTGGGAAAATTGAACTAGGCATATATTGATTCTTTTCGAAGTCGTACGAATGGAATATGAGTGTAAGTAGGGATTCTATAAAAGTCCTTATGTCTCATATGTGACTCTGAGTTGAATACAAAGTCAATAAAGAAATCAAAGAATTCAAAGTCAAAGAGCAGTTCCGGACAAAGAAACGGAAAAATTAAAGTTGTATGGGTTCACAAAGACTCTCGAGAGAAATTAAAAAGGATATGCTAAAGTAGTTTTGATAATTCAAGAATGTTATTACTTGAATCTAAAGTTCATAGTTACTTTGACAGGATGAATTGTAGCAATCGAATAACTAAATCATTGTTCATTGGTTGAATGAACCATTACTCATTTAAAAAAAAAAAATCTACTAATAGTAACTTAAAACACAACCGTCAAAGATAAAACAATATTTCTTTTAGATGCTATCATACATTATAAATCAATTATTTTTTGAGTTTTAAATATGAATTTCCAGCAACATTATTATTATTTTACGAGTAAACTCCAAAATACATCTCTGCGGTTTACCCCATTTCGCACCATACATCTCTCTCGAAAAAGTTGCAATATACACATCCCTCCGTTAGTAAAAGTTAACCAATATACATCCACGAGGACGAACGGTGCAAATATTGTGTCGTTAACTTGGACACGTGGCAGTTAAGTAAGGGTAATTCTGTCATTTTATGTTTCACACCTTTCATAAACATAAATCCAATCCAGATACAAATCCATCATAAACACAAATCCATCCACCCCCTTCATAAACACAATTCATAAACACAAATCCAAATCCAATTCATAAACACAAATCCAATCCAGACACATCACGAGTTCATAAATCCAAATCCAATTCATAAACACAATTCATAAATCCAAATCCAATTCATAAACACAATTCATAATCAAAATGAAACCACAAATACACAAACAAGATTCGAAAGTTTAAAAGGATTCAAGATCTCAGTTGTTTCTTTTTCGTGTGGAACAACAAAAGCCCATTGATCAATAACACGAAAGAAAACAATCATCACAGATCTTAATTAGAATCGAACTAAAATGAAATGGTGCAAAAGATCTCAGACTGGTTTATTTCGCATCTCATTTGAGATTTAAAGAACCATTAAGAACTTCACATAAACGAAATAACCAACTCTTCATAGATCTTGTTGAAGATAACCCTCCTTTCAATATTCGAACAGCAACTTGCAGCAGCTACATATTCAGCTTCAGTTGTTGAATTAGCCACAATTGTTTGATTCTTACACTGCCATGAGATAAGTCTACACCCAAGGAATTGACATCCTCCAGTTGTTGACTTTCTGTCCAAGCTAGCACCAGCATAATCACTATCCGAATAAGCTACCAAGTCAAAAGGAGATTCTCTAGAATACCATATACCCAACCTTGGTTGACCTTTAAGATATCTAAAAATTCTTTTGACTGCAGTTAAATGAGAAACCTTAGGAGTTACTTGAAATCTTGCACAAACACAAACAGAAAACATGATATCAGGTCTAGATGATGTAAGATACATCAAAGAGCCTATCATAGATCTATATGTGTGTACATCTACATTTTCTCCATCTAAGTCTTTAAGAAGATGTTTCTCAACATCCATTGGTGTGCTTGCCACTTTTGAATCAGCAAATTGAAATTTTCTAAGTATCTCTGCCACATATTTGTCTTGAGAGATAAAGATTCCTTCATTTGATTGCTTAACTTGCAGACCCAAAAAGAATGTAAGTTCCCCCATGGAACTCATCTGAAACTTATCTTTCATAAGTTTCTCGAACTCTAAACACATTTTCTTCCTTGTAGATCCAAAGATAATATCATTCACATACACTTGAACTAGCAAAAGATCCTTCTGCTCCTTCTTGATGAAAAGTGTCTGATCAATCTTTCCTCTTTGAAATCCATTTTCTACTAAGTAGGAAGCTAGTGTTGCATACCAAGCTCTTGGTGCCTGATGAAGGCCATATAGAGCTTTCACTACTCTGTACACTTTGTCTGGATGGTCAGGGTCAATGAAGCCTGGAGGTTGTGTAACATACACCTCTTCTTCAATTGTACCATATAAAAATGCACTCTTGACATCCATTTGGTAGACTGTGAAGCCTAAAAATGAAGCATAAGCTAAGAAAAGCCTAATTGCCTCAATCCTTGCTACTGGAGCATAAACCTCATCATAGTCTATCCCTTCTTCTTGTGTGTACCCTTGGGCTACTAATCTAGCCTTATTCTTAATCACTATGCCCCGTTCATCCCTTTTGTTCTTAAAAACCCATCTAGTGCCAATTACCTTTGCATTCCTAGGTAAATCAACTAGCACCCAAACCTTTTGAATCTTGAACTGAAGAAGCTCTTCTTGCATAGCCTCTACCCAGCTTGAATTATCTAAGGCTTTAAGAATATTCTTTGGTTCATCTTGTGAGAGAAAACATACAAACAAGCAAGAGTTTGAGAACTCATGCTGTTTTGAAGCATAAAGGGCATCAAGAATCCCTTGTTGGTCTGAAGAGACCAGTTGTCTCCTTGTCTTCACACCAGATTGTACATCTCCTATCACATTTTCCAGGGAGTGGACTTTGTGAATTCTTGTCTGTGGAGTAGTAGGAACTTGATAAGATGATGGGAGATTACTCAAATCCACTTCATCTTCTTGGAATTCTGCTTCTTTTGTGTGTGATGGGCCTGCATCAGAAGCATTTGGCCCAGCAGCAGAATGATCAGCAGGAACAGATATACTACCAGCAGGAATGGTTACCCTATCAGCAGGAATGGTTTGTTGTTCCTGAGTTCCATCTTCTGTTCTTTCATCTTCAACACCTTCTTTAGCTTTGCTAGAAGAAGATTCATCATTTGTTGAAGTTGATTCCACACTTGCATTTGACCATATTGGCATTATGACATCAGTTTGATCTTTCTCTAACTCTGCCTCCTTTGTTGCTTGTGAACCTGCAAAATCATTAGTTTCTGCAACAATAGGCACATAATTCATAGAATTTGTTAGATACTCAAGATCAAATAGCCATTTTGGTCCTTGACCTACTACATTGGATTTGTTTTCTAAAAACTCCACATGTAGATTTTCTTCTACTTTCTCAGTTCTTAAGTTGTATACTCTAAAAGCTTTACTATTGAGAGAATATCCAACTAAGAAACCTTCATCTGCTTTACCATCGAATTTTCCTAAATGGTCTAAGGTATTGAGAATTGTCACATGACATCCAAAAGGTCTAAGAAATCCTATTGCAGGAGTTCTACCTCTAAATAGCTCATATGATGTCTTATTGTGAGGCTGCACAACTAAAACTCTATTCTGAACATAGCAAGCAGTGTTGATTGCCTCTGCCCAAAAAGTTATAGGTAGCTTAGAATCAGCTAACATTGTTCTAGCAGCTTCTATTAGTGTTCTATTCTTTCTTTCAGCAACTCCATTCTGTTGAGGAGTTCTAGCAACACTAAATTCTCTCCTAATACCTTTTTCTTTGCAGAAATCATCCATAACTCTATTCTTAAACTCTGTCCCATTATCACATCTAATGACTTTTACTTTCTTACTTACTAGGTTTTATATTTCTGTTATGAAAGTCTTAAGGATGCTTGATGTCTCATCCTTAGAAGCTAAAAAGAAAACCCATGTAAATCTGCTATAGTCATCAGTTATAACAAGACAATATTTCTTATGCATTATACTCCTTACTGAAACAGGTCCAAATAAGTCCATATGAAGCATAAACAATGATTGATTGATAGAGTTAAAAATCTTGGGCTTACAAGTGGCTTTGTGTTATTTGCCTTTTAGACAATAAATGCATGTTTGATCATTTTCAAATCTTTTGTGAGGTAAACCTCTTACCAAACCATTTTTGACAATCTTATTTATGGTTTTGAAATTAATATGACCAAGCCTTCTATGCCATTTCATTGATTCATCCAATGTGGCCTTTGCTACAAGACAAGTTAAATGCTTTTTAGGAATAATGTTCTTCATATCAACACTGTACATATTGGCCTTTCTAGGAATTCTAAGAAGCACTTGACTTTCATCAGGCATCTTAATATCTTTAGAGAGAACAAGACATTCAGTGTCAGTGAAAAGAACATTGTTCTTTTTGTCACACATTTGTGAAACACTAAAAAGATTATACTTAAGTTCTTGCACATAGTACACATCTTCAAAATCTAAATTTCCAGTTTTGATTGTACCTTTACCAAAAATTTTGCCACGAACACCCCTCCAAAGGTAACATATCCTCCATTGAAAGCTTCAAAATCTGAGAGATAAGACATGTTGCCTGTCATGTGCCTAGAACATCCACTATCTGAGTATCCTTGATCCTCTTGATCATCATTTGAATGTTCCTGCACATAAATAAGAGTGTTAGTTTCTTTTGGGGACCCAAGCCATTACTGACTTGGATCTACTTCTTGCATCAATGTAATTTAATCTTTTGAGCACAGTTGATGCAACATTGGATTAAAGAATCCAACATGCTGAGGCCTTAACAGCATTTGCCCTGTTTCCCTTAGCAGTAGGAACCACATGCTTAGCAGCAGGAACTGCTAGCTTTGCAGTTGTACCCTTTGGTTTCCAAAACTTGTTTGTGGACCACTGCTTTTGTTTGAATGGGCCTCAAAACAGTCTTAGATGCATGTTTGAAAGTTGTTTTTGCACCCTTAGCTGTTGATTTTAGGTTAACAGTCCTAAAAGGTCGAGCAGCAGGAACAATTTGTCTAGCAGCAGGAACCTTTAGTCTAGCAGCAGGATCTGAGTTTGAGCCAGACTTGTTGACTGTTCTGGATTTGGTTCTCTTAGACTTAACACTAAAGTGAAAGTGAGTTTGAGGAGTTTGCCTTTTGTAATTCACCCTATTGTTTTCATATCCAGACACCCATTGGTTGCAGAAAGCTGCAAGATGGTCAAAACTACCACATGTATAACAAGCTTTGTTGTAAAAAGCAAAGTCATCACCTAGTTAGTTAGACTTGAGGTTATTCCAATTCCTTTGGTTACCTCTGGGCTTGTTTGTAGTTCTATATTGTTCACAATATCTAACTGGTTGCCTAACATGCTTAACATTTATCATAGGCCTATCAGTATTGTGTTTGACTATCTTAGGAACACTTGTTCCTACTTTCTTAACCACTACAGGTTTAGACATAACCTGTTGTTCTTCATCACTATCAGTTGTACAATCTTCTACAGCTATAGCATCTTTTCCCTTAATATAGGACACCTTGTCCTAAAAAAGTAAAGTTTTATCTAAACTTTCACTTTCTTTTTCTACCTTAAGGCTCTCAGTAGCCTTAGAACCATATTCCATAATTGGTTCTTGGAACTCAGCAAGACCTGTGTGTGCTAGGTCAACACCTGGAGGTGAAGGAACACCTCTATATAGTGGAGGGACAGACTTGTAACCTACACCAGAATTAACCTTACTGTTGACTTGAGCTTCAAAAATCTTATTAACTCCTTCTGAAGCATGAGTTAAAGCATCTACAGTTATCTTAACATTTTCAGTTTTATTTTTGTGTTCTGCTAGTCTTCTATTTAGCTCAATGATACAATCATCTTTGAATTCTACGTTTCTTTTTAAGGCATTCAAGTCATCAGTGAAAGTAGATTCATTTTTTCGAAAATGTGTGATTTGTTTTTCTAGAACTCCTACACATCTCTTATGATTGGCTAAATTATGAAGGGCATCAATTAACTCTTCTCTAAAAGCATCAAATCTCTTTTTAATGTCTTCATAATTTTTAAGATTAGGACATGAATTAGTACAAGTAGAAATGGCATCTACCTCTGAGTCAGAAAAGGCCATTAGAGCAAATTCATTGGCCATGAGAGCAGCATTTGGTGGTGCTTCCTCTTCATCAGCCATAGAGCTCCAATCATATCCAATACCATCAATAGCCAACATAGCCTTTGGCTCTTCCACCAGTACTTCCTTCTTCCTCTCTTGCTTGTACCATGTGTTCCTATTATCCTGCTTCCTTGGGCTTCTACATTCTTTAGCAAAGTGTCCCAACCTATGACAGTTAAAACATTCCACTTTCTTCTTATCAAACCCAACAGTATCATTACCATTTATGGTAATCTGTTTCCCAGTTCTCTGCCAATACTTCTTAGCCCTCATACTAAGTAAGGCAACTTGCCACTTAATATCCATCTCTTCCAAATCATCACCATCTACCTGCTCAAGGTCTTCATGATTTAGAGGAGAACCATTAGATTGACTGGTTATAAAGGCATAGAATGTTGGATCACCAAGTCCAGCAACATCCTTTTGTGAACTAGTAGAAGGACCACCATAAGTAGCATTAGAAACACCTTCAACTTCATCTACCTCTTCTGAATGACTAACACTGGGAGTTGACAAAAGTGCCACATTCCCAGAACTAGTACCATAATTTCCACCCCTTTTTAGACTTTGTTCAACAATTTTAAAGTTGTTGAACAAATCATTAAGCTTCATTGTTTCAATTTCTGGTTTGTTCATCCAGACAATAACATGAGTATGGAATTCATCAGGTAGACTTTTCAAGAACTTCATGTTGAGATCTTCCTTCTCTGTCTCAACACCCAACACAGCTAACTGACTGACAAGCTTGTGTAACCTTGAAAACAGCTTATCAAGAGATTCATTACTAAGAGCACTAAAGTTTTCAAATTTTGCTTCAGTAATGTCTTCTGTGTTTTCTTGGTAGTTTCATTACCACCAAACCATGCACAAATCTCTTCAAAAAGAGTTTTTGCATCAAGATATTTGTTAAAAGATAGCATCTGCTCACCAGGAATGGTCATAAGCAACAAGTTTCTTGCTTTCTGATCATTTCTCTTTTGTATCTTTTCTTCATTGGAAACTGGTCCAGTATTTCTTTTTCTAACTGTTTTCCCTTCAACAAGAACATCTGAATAGCCTAAAGTGAAGGAATCACCATACTGAATGATATCCCAAAGAGCATAATCTTGAACCATAAAATATTGCTCAATTCTCATCCTCCATAACTCAAACTCATTAGGTTTGATCATGGGCAACTTTGCAGCAACATTTGTTTGAACATCTTGTACATCCATTTCTGTTTCTTCTAAAAACAACTATATCAGCCTTGCTCTGATACCACTTGTTAGGACGCGTGATACACTATAAGGTGGTTAAACCTTGTAAACTTTGTGTATAATGATATGTTGTGTTAATATGATTAAGTGCGCGGAATTCACTCAATCACACTTAGAAGGTTGTGTATGTTATGGAAATGGAATTGTTATGTTTGTTAGTTAGCAATGAACACATGAAGATTATCACCAAAACGATTCAATATTATTCAAGAAATAATACGAGTGATCACTATCACTAGGGTTACAAAGACCTTGAATCTTATGTTCTTTTGACTTGTGATATTTTGTGTTTGTTCTATGTTCTAACAATTATGAGTTCTTAATTTAGCATGTACGTACACAAAACATAAGTCTAAGATATCTTTTATAGTTCTAAGAGATCTTTTACAATAATATGTTAAAGTCTTGTCAAGCTACTTGCTATAGCTTCTAAGAGTCATTGAACAACTCATACACTTAAGAGTATACAATTTGAACACTTAATAGATGACACAACAAAAGATATTTGCAATTAAACATGTTTGACTTCTGTGTACTTATCCAATAAGCAGCAGAATCAACACTAGCAGCAGCATCAGTTTTACACTAGCAGCAGAATCACTCAGCAGCAGGATCATAACACTAGCAGCAGCAATGAAATGAACTAGCAGCAGGAATGAAATAATGCTAACAGCAGGAACACACTTTAAGTATTTCCCGATATTCAAACTTCAGAATATTTAATTCCCAACAAAAACTCATCAATCAAATTAAAAGTTTATGATTCTAAGTCTTAAAATTTATGTTGTAAATTATTAAATTGCTAGTCTCGCTTGGGAGCAAATTACCGTGCGAAGCGAACTACTGTCGGCACATAAAACTTGGCAATAAATAATTTACCACATCAAGGTTTCATAGTTATTAGGTCCATTTATTTTTTATGCCAAAAAATTACCCCATTTTTTGCTTACAATTCAAGAACAATTTAAACAAAAAAGAACAAGTAATTTTAACAAAAATAAATAAACACTTAATAACGCATATAATCTTAACTATTAAATCATATAGCCACATGCAAACCTTTTGATAAATCCTATTAATAATCTATATGTGAATTATTATGTATATATAATTAATAAAACTCCCATTAGTTTTCGAGCACATTGTACCCAATGGACCACAGTCACCAACAATTGGCCGCGTAAGCTTTAATAATTATATACCACGTTGCACATAACTGATTCATTAATTTAATATATTAGGTCTTCCCTAATTTTAGATTTATCTAAAACATGTAGCACATAAAACAAACCCTAATTCATGAATACCTTGCATGAAGCATCATGAATTAACCAGGAACGTAACCCTTATCAAATAAACACATAAACAAACATGTCCTAATTTAGGGTTACAAAACTAACTTTTTATTAAAGAGGGTTGACCCTCCCCTAAATTATGATCGAATTATTTTTTAGATCTAGTATTAAAACCCTAAAAAAAATCGACTACAACATGTATAATCCAAATCAAGATTTGATTTTTATTAATGTTTCGGTAATTCAGTTACGTGTTCAACGGCTCGTGATGCCACTGTTGGAATTTAAATAACTTGACAATCAAATAAATAAATAAACATCAAAGCACATATAGCGGAAGCAAGATCTTTATTTAACACATACAAAGAGTTTGATCCTAGCTAAACAAGGATCGAACTTGATCTTCTCTTGAACAAAGAACAAATAGGATTAACGTGAAACCCCTTACCGTTTTATTTCACAATCCAAGATTAATTACTAAAGTAACTAATTACCGAACTCTTGTACACACATACTATAACCAATCAAGTATTGATGCTAGTGAATGAACACGATTTAACCAAAACAATTTTGTTAACTTGAAAAAACTTTGGATCGATTCCCCAAAAGGGTTACACGATCGGTTTTGATGACAAGAGAAGAAAGAACAAACTTTCAAGGTTATAGTAATGCACTAGGTGAAAAAGTAAAGACCCAAAGGTTTGTATTTATAGTGAACTAGTAACTTGGAGCACAATCTAGTCGATTAGGGTTAGAAACCCATTAGGGCCGATCGGCCTAGTCCAAACCATGAGATTTCTAGATCCTTCCAATCATCTAATTTCACTAATAGTCCTTCCTTAATTCCCTAACGGTCGTTAGTCAATTCCGTTAATTACTTAACGTCCATTAGTTATCATTTCGTGTCCAAATAATTAAAATACATAACTATTATATATATTAATTATTTACTTGATCATTCATACATAAAGTGTGCAATCCCTCGGTCCCGGGTTCGAGTCTAGTCATATACGATTAATATTTTTTCATTAAACTCTAACAGGGTGTGGGTGTGTAACCTTATTTTTCATATTAATAATATCTTTGTTTCCTTTCCACCTTCTCTCTACTTTCTCTCACTAGAACTAACATGGATTTCATATACTTTGATCAAACTCGACCTCCAGAAAGCGATTCTTGTTCTTTACAATTGGCATCAGAGCTAACCAGGGGCGAATCGTGGTGTTTTGTGATGAAAAAATGTGATTTTTGGTGTGTTTTTTATTTTTCGGTACTGTTCATAATAGATCCTTCGAGTTAGAAGTTCTGTTTTTCCGAGTTAGGATTAAAAACCTTCGAGTTAGAGGGTAATTTCCGAGTAAGCCTTCGAGTTAGAGGGTAATTTCCGAGTAAGACTTCGAGTTAGAGGGTAATTTCCGAGTAAGACATAAATTCCTTCAAGTGAGAGGGCAATTTCCGAGTTAGGACTGAAATTTCTGAGTTAGGACTGGATTCTCCGAGTTAGTCCTTTAATCCTTTGAGCAAGAAGAGACATTCTGAGTTAGCACTTAATTTCTTCGAGTTAGCACTTAATTTCCGAGTTAGGAAATATTTTTGGGTAAGGAACCGAGTAAGAAAAAATCTAAGTATGGAACCGAGTAAGAAAAAAAATTCTAAGTAAGGAACTGAGTAAAGAAAAGTCCGAGTAAGGAATTATGTTTCCGAATTTCTAGGGTATTTACCGAGCATCAAGGAGTGAAATTCTTCTGAGTTTCTTAAGGTTTCGCCGAATATCTAACATACAAAACCCTAGTTTTCGAACCCAGGGGGTATATAAAGAATTAGGGCATATAACAAACTCACCCATCACACCAAAATCACATATGATATTATTGGTCTACTCTTTCAAAACAAACCACGTATAGCTTAAAAGATCTTGATCAAGAATCACAATCAAATGACAAAAAATTTGAACGTTATCGAAATGTGACTACGGGGATTATTTGTTTATTACTTATTTGAGCTTGAAGTGACGTTTCACGGGTGCGTGTACTTAGTATCTCAAGGTCTAGGGGTTGGTTGGATGCAAGACTTTTGGAGATCCTTGTTTGAGCATTTATAGAATAGTGATTAAGACTTGGACATCTAGCTATGTGTGAGATCTATAAACGCATAAGTTGGTTCTTAATGCTCACAATAGCTATCACTTTAAGGAGTTACGTTGTAGTGCTCAGTGTCACAAAAGGTTGTGGATTGTTCAAGAGGCGGATATACATTAAAGGATGGATGGTTGGGTATATGCCACTACCTATAATTTAAGGAGTGACGTTGTTGTGCTCATTATAGGTTCTTAATCACACATTAGTACAAGCTTAAGTCACAAGTCTGGAAATTTTACTTCATTCTCAAGTTTGTCATATCGGGTTGTCTCCATACGTGGTCATTTACTATTAGCCAGTGGAAGTGAAAAGAGGTTTGATAAGAGGTTGATCTGAAGAGAATTGTAGAGAGAATAGTTATCGACATCCACTCATGGGGTATTGATTTGTATGTTGCTTCCAGTTGATATGTTTATGTACACATATGTATGATGAGTCCGAAAGATCGTCATCATCCTGGAGGGAGAAATGTGTACATCGGGGCTTTTATTGAAGAACTGGAAGCATTCTAAGTGAGTTGAAGATGTCGATATGATGCTCCCCAAACAAACCTGTGAAGAAGTTACAGATTATCAGTCTATGATCCATTTTCCGCTGTGCAAGAGACTGAAGACAATTTGGGCAGAATTCAGAGAAACTTCTTCTACAAGCATCAGGGTTATATCAAATGGGTTGTCAATTTGGGAGGGAGCATGTAAAAGAAAAGGGCTTACTAATTGGGAGGGAGTAATAACCCAATTAGATCATTACAGTGATTCTGCAAGTAATTCAAGCAAGCTGAGGAAGATACGAGAAGATCAAGAGCTGTGAAGACATCCTCAGAGGCAACTGCACTACTTCAGCATTGTATTCATCATTGTTATGTACTTGTTAGGAATCATTGTAACCAATTCACGTATATATCCAGCTGGAGGGAGATTGTTAGAAATGAAGCTGAGCGATATTTACGTGAATTGGAGTAGACAACTAGTATGCGTATAACGCAGGGACTGCTAATGTAATAATGGAATAGTTGTCTTATGTTTGGCCTATAAATACCCCTGTGTAACCTTATTTTTCATATTGATAATATATTTGTTTCCTTTCCACTTTCTCTCTACTTTCTCTCACTAAAACTAACATGGATTTCATATACTTTGATCAACCTCGACCTCCAGAAAGTGATTCTTGTTCTTTACATGTGCCCATGCCTCCTCCCTATCTCCGCCTCTAACTAAGTACATATATATAAATAATATATTAAAACACATATATGTAGTTGATAATTCGAATTCGTTCAAAAGAGAAAACTAATCCCAGCATCAAATGAAAAGAAAAAAACACATGAAAGTATGAACAAACATGACATTTCAAAAGAGAAGACTAATCTCAGGCATATAAAACGTTGTTAATACATCAAATGAAAAGAAAAAAACACATGAAAGTATGAACAAACATGACATTTCAAAAGAGAAGACTAATATCAGGCATATAAAACCCTGTTAATACATCAAATGAAAAGAAAAAACACATGACATGACATTTCGAGTCGATATTTAAACTCTTTGTGCATATGGTTACACCGAAACATATTATAAGAAATTTATTATAAGAACATATAGTGTCAAAAACAAAATAAAAAAGCTTGACTATAAATATACCCGTTAAGATAAGAGCATCTACAATACACCAAGGCTATGTTTGGCACGGAGCTTTTTGGGGCGATGAGTGGTGAGCAATGAGCTTTTTGATTTTTATTGTTCGTTTGGCAAAGGAGCGGCGAGCTTTGCGATTTTTTTTAGGAATGCTCATTTTTTATATGTTTATTTAAAAAGCAATGAACTGTAGCTACTGCTCACAGCTCACTGCTACTACTCACCACTACTTTTAACAAACACACCTTGAATGTCCTCTCCGGTGCAAATAGTTATTTCAGAAGCTTATTAACATTGCAAGAAATAAACAATAATGTTAAGTCAATGGTTTCAAACGCTCGAAGAACACCAAGTATTTGTTGATCTTCATTGTCTTCAATGCAATAAATTATATTAATGACTCGATGATATTTGTTCATTGGCTCTAAGTAATTTTCAAATTACTTGTTTTTCTTCCTAACTAAGGTTCAATCGGGATCTACCAAAAGAAAAAAAGTAACTCATGACCAAAAAGGTACTAATAATAACAAAAGTGAAGATAGTAAAAGCTTTTAGTCATAACCGGAACACCAAGTCACCCCAAAAAGTCTTAACATCCCGCGTTGCATAAATAAAAATCAACCCCGTGTTAACCGGCTATACCCAGTCATCACAAAACCAAAACCAGCTCCCCCCATCACCTTCCCCAAATCTAGTTTCAAAACCCCTTCATCACCTCTTTCAAATTTAATTAATTTATTACTACTACTTGTTTTACTTATAATGAGCTCCTATTGACTTTATAATTTTTTATAAACCTAGATCTTCAATTCAATTCATTTCATTCCGGTGAGTTAACTCATTTTCTTCAATCTAGATTTATTATGATGCGCATGTTAGCATTTTGTCAGCTTTAGAGGTATCGTACGCCTAAATTAGGGTTTCACTAATTAGTTCAGTTTTTTTAGGGCGTGTTTTTGAAACTATGTGAATTGCGGTATATTTGACTAGTTAGTTTACTAAAAGTTGTTAGTTAGTTTTCGGATATAATTTGCGTTCGCGATTCGCGGAATAGCGTCGGGATGTGTGTGTAAATTAGTTATAAGCTCAAATTAGCTTGTTATTAGGATTGTTTCGATTTTTACTGTTTTTTTGAGTACTTTAGTTGCTTAAATTTGCAAAGTTTGTTAGTTAGTTAGTTTTGGATGTAACAGCGTTCGGCCGCACAGCGAAATTAATGTTTAAGTTTTTTTTGATTCTTTTGATAAGTTATTATTTCAGTTTTTAGGGCTTGGTTATGACTGAGTGAATTGCAGAAAGTTTTGAGTAGTTTAATTACTTAAATTTCTAGCGTCGTTAAGCGTGTGTGAATTTTAGCTATTTTTTGTTTGTTAGGTTTACTATATATCAGGTGTTACGTAATTAGATCAATTTTTACGTGTATATGTGAATTGCAGTAAGTTTGAGGAGTGTTTCACATAAATTTCTCATAAGTCAAAAAAATAAGCTTATGAAATAAGCTATTTTTTGTTTGCCTTTTGGTTCCAGATGGATGATGTTATAGCTTCTGAGACTAATTCTTACACTTACAGGCTTATAAATGTCTCACGTGGGGGATCTATGGGAGCGTTTAGTTCGTGCTGCACTTCGAAGGGAGAGAACAGGGTTAGATGCATATGGACGACCTGCTGGCGGCATTGCTGGAAATGCCCCGTCCTCACTTGCAAACCGTAGGGACGTTGATCCCATTTTAAGAGCAGCTGATGAAATCCAAGATGAAGATCCAAACATTTCTAGAATTTGTATGTGTTTTTATTTTTATTTATTTTTTCTCATTTACTTAGTAGTTATAACCTGTAATCATTGCTGAAAACGTTTTTTCTGTCACTTTATTGCAGTATGTGAACATGCGTATACGCTGGCTCAAAATCTAGATCCCAATAGTGAAGGTAGGGGTGTGCTCCAGTTCAAAATAGGCTTGATGTCAGTGATCAAGGTATGATTTCGTGCTGATGACAACTTACGTATATCCATTAATTAGTTATGCTAAATGACATGTTTGGTCTTTTTGTCTAAAAATTATTTGGCAGCAAAAATTAGCGAAGAGGGATGGTGCAGATTTTGACCGGAATCAAGACATAGCTCGCTTACGAGAGTTCTATAAGCTTTACCGAGAGAAGAATAATGTCGATAAGCTACGTGAGGAGGAGATGGAACTGAGGGAGTCAGGCGCTATTAGTGGAAACTTTCAAGAGTACCGATATTTTCGTTATCCTATTAAGAGTCTTATTGTATCCAATTTAATAATTATTATTTTGTTTTATACATTCTTATATTATAAAAACCAGGTTAGAACGCAAAACTGTTAAGCGGAAAAGGGTTTTTGCAACTCTTAAAGTGTTGGGAACTGTATTAGAGCAGCTTTCTCAAGAGTTTTCTCCTGAGGAAGCAGAAGGATTGATTCCCGACGAGGTTCGTCTCCTTTTAATAATATATAAGCATAACCCATCTCGATAATATGTGAACATATAATAATTTTTGCACTTCTAATGTTTGGTTCTATGTTTTCAGTTAAAACGGGTTATTGAATCTGACGCAGCTATGACAGAAGACTTGATTGCTTATAATATTATACCTCTTGATGCTCCTGCAATGACAAATGCTATCACTTTGTTCCCTGAGGTGAATGCATTTTCAACTTTTCCTTTTATATCATGGTTTTGCTTGTTTTGTACTTCTCGCTAGTCCCCATGTTTATTATTTCATCATTATTATTATTGTTATTGTTATTGTTATTGTTATTATTATTATTGAAGATGCGATGAATATTTGCTCAGGTCCGCGCTGCAGTAGCATCATTGAAGTATTTTAGAGGTCTTCCTAAGCTGCCTGGTACTTTTCCAATACCCGCCACCAGGAGTGCTGATGTTCTCGATTTTCTGCACTATATATTTGGATTTCAGGTTGGTAGTTGATAATGTATTTAGGTTAATTATTCATTATTGGTATTATAATTTGCAATATATTTGTATGCTGGTCTAAAAGTATTCGAGGCCATGAAGACAGACTGCCATGTCTTATTTTTCTGTTTGAACTATCAGAAGTGATTGCTTTGACTCTTTTGACCATTCTTTTGTTGTTCTGTTTTGCAGAAAGGTAATGTGTCGAATCAACGGGAGAATATAGTGAATCTTCTTTCAAACGAGCAAAGTCGATTTGGTGTTCCTGACGAACATGAACCAGTAGGTTTCATTTCCATCCAGCCTTCTGATTGTGTTTCTATAGCTAATTTTATGATGCATGTTATACAATAAGGCAACAGTAATAACCACTTAAAAGTCATTTTTAACATCGTGGACTGTGTTTTGTTTTAGAAACTTGATGAGACCGCTGTGGAGAATGTATTTTTAAAGTCTCTTGATAACTACATCAAGTGGTGTAATTACCTGGGCATCCCGCTAATGTGGAGCAAGTATGGCATGTTAAATTGTTTTAGTCTTTTTTGAAATATGATACGCCTGTTTTTAAATCCTTATATCTTTCTCCTTTGCTTTTGCAGTTCCGATGTTAACAAGGAAAAGAAAGTACTTTATGTCTCTTTGTACTTTTTAATATGGGGTGAGGCTGCCAATGCTCGCTTCCTTCCAGAATGTTTATGCTACATATTTCATCGGGTAGGAACATTTGAAGTAAATTGTGGGTGTTCATATTTATTTTGTTTATTAAGATTTTTCTTAGCTTGAAAGTTAAAACATGTGTTGCAAATAGAGTAAATGAGCTTGGGTTCTTCATTCTTTGAATGCAGAGGTGCATTAAATTATTGATTGAAGATATTATAAATTTCTTTAACTCAAAGTTTATCAACAGATGGGAGAAGAAATGGAGGATATGTTGAAGGAGCAACTTGCAAAACCAGCCATCAGTTGTGTTACTGAAAATGGTGTTTCTTTTCTCGAACAAGTCGTTTGCCCTCTTTATGAAGTTATTGCTGCGGTATGTCGTGTGTTTTATTTGCCACTTCGCAAAATTAGGTTATGTGTTTTTTCAGATGATTTGGATCACAATTATCTAAGATAAGCATTGCTCACCATACCATATTGTTGTTTTTACTTGCTTTGAGTGGGATGATTGTTGCTTTTGAATTTATGATGAACTGTTACAAGACATTGTTGTCATGTCAAGATGTTAGTATTTGTCATGTTGTGTATGTGGAATGTTCCATCTGAAGTGGCAATTTCAACCAGTACACCTATGAATGGGTTGATCTGGGTTATGCTTTGTGTCTAACGGGAAAATTAAAAATTAGCTTGAAAACGGAGTCAAATAGAACAAAGTCCCGTCATTTCTACCAGTAAGTCGCTTCACTGAAAAATCGAATCATTGTTGAGGTTTTTTTATTAAATATTGAGTTTTCGGCAAACATTGTCTCGGGTCAACCAAAACCGACTCATTCTATCGTACCAAATGATAAATTGTTGTGACTCGATCCCCTTTTGACCCATGTTACGAACTCGCTTGAGCTGACCATCCGTCACCTCTTGGTGTTATGGTATGGAGAAATACTAACTAGGTATACTTAATTTTGCAGGAGGCCGGTAATAATAACAATGGGAAGGCTCCTCATTCTGCGTGGAGAAACTATGATGATTTCAACGAGTATTTCTGGTTAGTTTTATGTATTTAAAGACTTCTATTGAGATAATTAGGTTTATTTAATTTATTTATACTATTTCGATGTTTTTCCCTAGGTCTCGTAATTGTCTTAAACTTGGCTGGCCTTTAGACAAACATTCTTCGTTCCTTTTGAAGCCATCAAAAAGATCTACGGTAATCAGTTTATAATCAGACAGAAATTCATATTTTCTTCCAAAATCACGTGTGGCTATTCCTTGGAACTTTATATGGAGTCTGACCATCTCTGGCTTTTCTGTTACAGAATTTGTTGAAAACCAGCGCCACCAAGCGTCGTGGGAAAACATCATTCGTCGAGCACAGGACGTTTTTCCATCTTTATCACAGTTTCCACCGCTTGTGGATATTCCTTTTCATGATGTTTCAGGTTTGACCGCGTTTTGATTTTCTTCGACTTTTTACATTTCGGACACTGAATATTTTCCTTCTCACAGGGACTTACAATCATAGCATTTCACGATGACAAACTCGACTCCAAGACGCTACGCGAACTTCTTAGTCTAGGCCCAACGTTCTTTGTCATGAAGCTTCTTCAAAGTAGGTGTTTTTCATTAAATAATCATGAAAAGTTCTTGTTTTTACTTTATATTTTCTTATTGTTAACTTTTTAGGTGCGTTGGACATTGTGGTGATGTATGGTGCCTATTCTACAACAAGACTCTTGGCTGTATCAAGAATATTTGTTCGGTTCATCTGGTTTAGCTTTGCTACCATACTCATATGCTTCCTTTATGTGTATGTACTTCTTCACATTAAGTTATTATTTGCATTTAATTATATCAATCTATATTAAGATCATCACAACATGTCCTTTTATGCTGTTTCATTTCAGGAAAGGTCTCCAGGATACCACTGATTCAGTTTCAGGGTCAATTGTTTTCAAAAATATATAGTTGTTATTTGCATCTATGCTGGCATCCAGTTATTTTGGAGCTCGTTGGCACGGTTACCATCATGCCACCGTCTGTTTAACCGTTGTGATAATTCGTCTATTGTTACATTAGTAAAGTGGATACATCAGGTCGACATTTTTTGTCTTGTAGCTTTATGTAGTATTTTACTCTTTTTACCATATTCTTTTACTTATGATATTATTTTTTTGTCTGATTCATATTTCAGGAGCATTATTATGTTGGACGTGGGATGTACGAAGCAACTACTGATTATATCTTGTAATGACTTCATGACTTTACTTGTTTCCTATCTTTTTTAGTTATAATCACAGGAGGGCTAACATGCTGTGAATTCAGTTATTTGCTTTTCTGGCTTGTTATATTGGGGGCCAAGTTTGCATTTGCCTATTATCTCCAGGTAACCAACTTGTTTTACTCTTCTGCATGTAGTTCAGACTTCAGAATTTCTGTTTGTTTATTTACATATATCTGCTTCATTTGTTGGCTATGCAGATCAGGCCGTTGGTGAAACCAACAAGGTTGATAATTGATTTTAAAGATGTGCGCTATTCGTGGCATGATTTTGTATCAAAAAGTAAGTGACATTCTACCAATTTTATATTTAGACCTGGGAGTTTATTAAAGATCGTTTTATCAGTTTGTAATTTAATGATTTGACATACAGACAACCATAATGCATTGACTGTTGCTACCTTGTGGGGACCTGTCTTTTGTGTAAGCTCTTTTTTACTTTCTTTTGTTATTTTCTGTTAAACTTGGTATATTTAATAAATATATATTTCTCCTGAATAAATAGAAGTGGTTAGTATGCCATGGGCCTGATTAACTTCAGTTATTAGTTTTCAAGGGCTTGGGTTTGAATCCCTTGTTCATCATATCCTTGTTTTTTGAATTCAAAGTCAACAACTAAAATCTAAAAATGCGATGGAAAGATTAAAGACTAATTACGATGAGCCTTGTCCTGCAGTACTACTATTTTAGTTTTCTATTTTGTTTTGAACATAATTGGTTAAATGTTTGTGAAATCTTGTTATCTGTTTGAAATGCTTGCAGATCTATCTTTTAGACATCCACATCTTTTACACCATTATATCCGCTGTTGTTGGTTTCTTGCTTGGAGCTAGAGATCGTCTTGGTGAGGTATGGATATTTAGACTTAAACCATACCCTCTTCTGTATCTGTCTTGAGATAGCCAGAGAGAGTTTTAATTTGTTTCTTAATTCTTTCAGATTAGGTCTTTGGGTGCTGTCCACAAACTCTTTGAGAGGTTCCCTGAGGCATTTATGGACAACCTTCATATTCCTCTTGCTAGCAGGTGCTCTTTATCTCCGAATTCTATAATTTGAATTATATTTTTCTTGTATTAATTTTTGTTCATATTTTGCAGGGATAGGCTGAGGACAACTGGTCAGGTAATTAGATAATTTTTTATTATCACAGCTTTGCAATTTCCATTAAAAATCCTTTTCACTTTCATTCTGACATGAAATGTTCTGTCCTCTATGCAAAGGTTCTGGCGAAAGACAAGTTTGATGCTGCCCGATTTTCACCCTTTTGGAATGAGATTGTAAATAATCTGCGAGAAGAAGATTATATTACTAATTTGTGAGTTCTTTGTTTACTATATATTAACAGGACTTATTGGTTGTTGCATTTTCTAGAATTACTTTATGATGTATTATGTTTTCAGGGAAATGGAATTGCTTCAAATGCCTAAAAATACTGGTACTGTTCCTATGGTTCAGTGGCCTCTTTTTCTTCTAGCTAGCAAGGTTAATACTTTAACTTCCGTTTTTTATTCTTTTTCTTTTTCAGTTTCTTTTCTGAATATTATCTTCTCTTTGGTATATATAGATATTTGTTGCCAAAGATATTGCTGGAGAGAGCGATTCACCAGAAGATCTGTGGGATAGGATTTCTAGGGATGATTACATGAAATATACAGTTGAGGAGTGTTTTTATACCATCAAGTATATCTTGACTTCAGTTTTGGATAATGACGGGAAGTTGTGGTAAGTTTTCAACTGCCGTACAAAATACAAGAATAGTGTAGTTTCTGACTGTGTATGTCAGAGGTCTCGACTCATTTACTTAATTACTTGCGAATGGTTGTGTTTTATCTCAAACCGGCCGAATAAAGAAATTAGCCAAAAGGGGAGTGGGTCATGGGTTGAACTGTTCAAACGGGTTAAACACTGACCCAAAGTCTGCCATAATGCATACAATCTTGTTGATCGTTTATATTCAAATATTTACATTGATAGTTTAATGGTATTACTTTTGTAATAATAATTAACCTGTGAGCTATTAGATAAATGGACAAAAAAGTATCTGCGGGTTAACCTGACCTCGCATATTTCGACCATCTTACTTAAAAAAGACATATTAACATGAATTCATTTATAACATATATCAAATCCCCCCATGGTTCTTCTAGACTTGAAATATTATTGGTTATCTAAGTAGCAGTTTTTTTCCAATCATGTTTTCATTTGTTTGCTGTCTGCAGGGTTGAAAGAATATATGAAGACATAAAAGTAAGTATAGATAATAGAACCATCCAGTCTGACTTTCAACTGAAGAAACTGGCACTTGTTATTCAAAAACTTACTGCACTTATGGGAATTCTGGTGCGTAGATGATTATTTTAGCCAATTTATGCTCTTTCAGCTTTTTACAGTAATAATGTGGTTTACATGCTAATGTACAGAAAGAAGCTGGAACACCTGAACTGGAGACTGGTGCTGTTAATGCCGCTCTAGATCTCTATGATGTGATCCAACTTGATTTCATTAGTGTCGATATGAGGTGTGTGCCAGTGAGTTGTCTCCTTATAACTTTTTGACATTAAGTTCTGTTTATAACATAAAATTGGCAATATTTGTTATTTCATATAACAGAAAAAAATTATGCCACATGGAATATTTTAAAAAAAGCAAGAAATGAAGGCCATTTATTCTCAAAGCTGACATGGCCAAGAGATCCTGAGTTGGTACGTTGACTTTTATACTAGTAAACTTGTGTTAGTTGTTTTTTCATTGCATGTTTGTTATATCGGCGTTTAATCTTTCAAAATGATAAATTGTCAAAAGAGGTCACAAATTCGGAGGCTGCACTCTCTTCTTACTATCAAGGATTCAGCAGTAAATGTCCCTAGAAATCTTGAGGCAAGGCGTAGGTTGCAGTTCTTCACAAACTCACTTTTCATGTCGATGCCTAGAACCAAGCCTGTTCGGGAGATGTTATCTTTCAGGTGAAATTGTTACATATACTTGTTGGGCATCTATTTGATTGTTTTAATTTGAATTTGAATAATGAAAAACACCAACTGGGTATTGATTAAAGTTCTGAATTTCCAGTGTTTTTACGCCATACTATTCGGAGACTGTTCTATACAGTATAAAAGAGCTTCTTGAGAAAAATGAAGATGGGATATCTGTTCTATTTTACCTACAAAAGATTTATCCAGGTACATGACTTTCAATAGTAGGTTTATTATTCTCAATAGCTATCAAACATGCATGAACACTGTTTTGGATTTGCAGATGAGTGGAAAAACTTTCTTGCTAGGATTGGTCGTGATGAAAATACTCACGAGTCTGTGCTTATCAATAATGAAGATGATAACCTTGAACTTCGGTTTTGGGCATCATATCGTGGACAGACACTAGCAAGAACTGGTATGATGTGTCATTATATATAGTTGTCATATCCATAAACTTGGTTGCCAATGCTTGCATCATTTACCTTCTCTTTAACCATGTGCAGTGCGAGGAATGATGTATTACAGAAAAGCCCTGATGCTTCAAGCCTATCTGGAAAGAACGACTGTTGGAGGTTCTGGTTTCCAGAATATTAATTTATATTTATTTATCTTAATTTCTGCTGTATCAGGAATGTTTTAATATTTACATGGGATATGTATGTTAGATATGGAAGCAGCAGTTCCTGTGAATGAAGCCACAGATACAAAAGGGTTTGAGTTTTCTCCTGAAGCAAGAGCTCACGCGGACCTCAAATTCACATATGTTGTCACGTGTCAGATATACGGGAAACAGAAGGAAGATCAGAAGCCACAGGCCGCTGATATTGGATTGTTATTGCAAAAGTGAGATATATGTTTGCTTTGTCGAGTTCATCTTTATTTGGCTAATTGTATTCTCTAATGCTATTGCAACTGATTGTACTATTCCTGTTGTGATTTTAGTTCTTAAACGATATTCTAATTGTGCGGTTTCCTTACAGAAATGAAGCACTTCGAGTTGCTTATATTGATGAGGTGGAGACTTTGACTGCTGGTAAAGTAAACAAAGAGTTTTTCTCTAAGCTCGTGAAGGGTGATATCAACGGGAAAGACAAGGTTATTTCTTTTCCATTTTTCTGTTTGCGGGCCGTTGATTATTATTATTATTATGTCTCCCCTCTGAAGCTCTCCTGATATTCTACATGTATTTCATTAAGATGAGCACGATCTTTTGCTTTGTTATCTACTTAACTCAAGAGGTATATATATGCAGGAAGTGTATTCTATAAAATTGCCGGGGGATCCCAAACTTGGTGAGGGAAAACCTGAAAATCAAAATCACGCGATTGTTTTTACGCGTGGAAATGCGTGCCAAACAATAGACATGAATCAGGATAACTATTTTGAGGAAGCTTTAAAGATGAGAAATCTTCTGGAAGAATTCCATGCTTATCATGGTATCCACCCCCTACCATTCTCGGTGTAAGGGAGCATGTATTCACAGGAAGGTAAACTATAAGTTGTAATATGTATACTTCTATTTTTTCAAATAGACATTTACTTGTACATCCAGCTTCATTTTTTGAGCCATTTATGCAGTGTCTCTTCTTTAGCATCCTTCATGTCCAATCAAGAGACCAGTTTTGTAACCCTTGGACAGCGTGTTCTTGCAACTCCTCTGAAGTAAGTGCAAGATTCTTCTAGTTTTCATAAGCTATATGTAGTTAATGTCATCATGATGTTACTTTAAAATACGTTCAGGGTTCGCATGCATTATGGGCATCCAGATGTCTTTGATAGAGTGTTCCATATTACACGGGGTGGTATTAGCAAAGCTTCTCGTGTGATCAACATTAGTGAAGATATTTATGCTGGTATTTGTTATTTCTTTTTGTTTCTTCTTTTCTATTTCTTACTAGAATACTATTACAATTGCTCTGGAATTTTAATTGCAGGTTTTAATTCAACCTTGAGGCAGGGAAATATTACTCATCACGAGTACATTCAGGTTGGCAAGGGACGGGATGTTGGGCTGAACCAGATTGCTTTATTTGAAGGAAAAGTGGCGGGAGGAAACGGGGAGCAGGTTCTTAGCAGGGACATATATAGACTTGGACAGCTTTTCGATTTCTTTCGGATGCTTTCGTTCTTCTTTACAACCGTCGGTTACTACTTCTGTACTATGGTATGCACCTTTGGTGATTTTTGATCACAGAACACGAAAAGTGCTTTATAAATAATTAAATAAAAACTTCAGCCCATCATTTGCTTAACTAACA
Source organism: Artemisia tridentata subsp. tridentata (assembly GCA_021014915.2). Lineage (NCBI taxonomy): Eukaryota > Viridiplantae > Streptophyta > Magnoliopsida > Asterales > Asteraceae > Artemisia > Artemisia tridentata. The sequence goes on from CP139505.1 coordinate 368,692,626, forward strand.
ACTTCTGTATTCTGTTTGCAGCTCACGGTGCTTACTGTTTACATCTTTCTTTATGGCAAATTGTATTTGGTAAGCTGTAAATTTTGTTTACAGAGTATGTTATTAGAGTTTTGTCTTGGCATCCTTTGAGATGACTGTATACTTTTTTTCAGGCATTGTCTGGGGTTGGTGAAGATCTTCAAACGAGAGCTGAAGTCCTAGACAACAAAGCTCTGAATACAGCTTTAAATACACAGTTTCTGTTTCAAATTGGAGTCTTTACTGCCATACCCATGGTTTTGGGTTTTATCTTAGAGCAAGGGTTCTTAAGGGTACGTTTGATCTACATCCTTTTGAAAGTATTGGTTCAATGTTGCCTTCTGATAAAAACCATTTAGTTATTTACATGTGTTTAACTTGTTAGTTTTATCAACTTGAATGATGTTGCAGGCCATAGTTAGTTTTATCACTATGCAGTTTCAACTGTGTACTGTTTTCTTCACTTTTTCGTTGGGAACAAGAACACATTACTTTGGCCGAACGATTCTTCATGGTGGTGCAAAGGTTTATTCCTACCTACCTTTCTTTTTTGACTCTTATTTTATCACTATGATCTAACAAGTTCATTTTCAAACAGTATCATGCAACCGGCCGAGGCTTCGTTGTGCAACACATAAAATTCGCAGAGAATTACAGGCTTTATTCACGCAGTCATTTTGTTAAAGCGTATCTTTCTTCTCCTTATTTCTATCTATCTCGTTACATTTATATTTCCCTCACACTTCTGATTATTTACTATTTATTGATACAGACTGGAAGTTGTGTTACTATTGGTTGTCTATGTATCTTATGGGTATAACGAAGGATTAGTGGGCTACATTCTTCTCAGTGTTAGCAGTTGGTTCATGGTACTGTCATGGCTTTTTGCTCCGTATCTGTTCAATCCATCCGGCTTTGAATGGCAGAAGTAAGTATTGCTGTTCGGAATTATACTTTATACATCATCTTATCTTGTTTTGTTCTATTGCATTTAAATAATTTTTCACTTGTAGGACGGTTGAGGACTTCCGAGATTGGACAAATTGGCTCTTTTATAGAGGCGGAATCGGTGTCAAAGGTGAAGAAAGCTGGGAAGCTTGGTGGGATGGAGAATTGGTACGGAATAATTTACCCGCATGAATTTGTTGACTTTCACAATCTTCTTGTTTATTTTTTCCCACTTTTATGCGATGTGGAATAATACATATGTTCATGGGTCCCATTTACTACTCGCTGAATAAAACTACTATTGACTAATAATTGTTGTGAAATGTAATTTGCAGTCTCATATCAGTACACTTGGAGGAAGGGTGATGGAGACTATTTTGAGTCTTCGATTTTTCATCTTCCAGTACGGCATTGTTTACAAATTGGATGTGCAAGGATCAAACACATCATTATCAGTAAGAATTCCCTTTATCATGTAGGCAAGTTCTTCATTGGTTGAATGACTTTAGAGTACTAATTGAATACAATCTGTGCAGTATTATGGGTTTTCGTGGCTTGTGCTTGTGGCGCTTATATTCCTTTTCAAGGTAAACAAAATTTAGCACAAATCTCAAAAAGTTAAAATTGATTCCAGCTTTTTATTATTATTTTTTATTTTTTTGGAAAGGCAATGATTGTTTTTGACTCGAGCATTGTTTTTCTAACTTGGCCTTTTCTTCCAACAGATTTTCACATTCAGCCAAAAAATATCAGTGAATTTCCAACTGGTCTTGCGATTTATACAAGGTGTTGCGTTCCTGCTAGCAATTGCTGGTATATCCGTTGCTGTTGCACTCTCTTCACTTACTATGACCGATATATTGGCTTCCATCTTGGCATTCATACCCACTGGTTGGGGAATACTTTCGGTATGTTTCTCTTCTTTTGACATTTTCATTTTTGGGTCTCATTTATATAACTAACGGTAGTGTTGTGGGCATGCTTTTGTTCCAGATCTGTGTGGCTTGGAAACCCGTGTTGAAAAAGATTGGATTATGGAAATCAGTGAGGTCTCTTGCTCGTTTATACGATGCTGGAATGGGAATGCTGATTTTCATTCCTGTTGCCTTCGGCTCGTGGTTCCCTTTCATCTCAACCTTTCAAACCCGACTTATGTTCAATCAAGCGTTCAGTCGGGGTCTGGAAATTTCGCTCATCCTTGCAGGAAACAACCCAAATTCTGGGATATAATTGTTTGTGTCGGCTTTTGTACATGTCAAGTGTTGGACCTTGAACGCATGTATTTGCAGATTTTATTAGTTTTGTATGTAAAATATCAGGGTGTAAATTTTGTAGTATTTGGTAAATACATTGATTATGAAATTTGTGATACATTTAGATGCATGAGTTCATTTTCGGTCTCACCCTCTTCGCATTGTGTCACATTTGCTATATGTTAAAAACTGTTTTTTATCTCATGTTTGAACTACCTGTGCACGCAAATTCCTGGAAAACACACATCTTTTATATGCATTTTTACAACCATAATTATGTCTAGAAAAAAATCTATTCATGATTTGTGTAGGATTAGCAATAATAATTATTGGTTTTCAACAAGTGTCCGCGGACTCGCAAAGCAATGCATAAGTTAGAAATTCTATGTTTTTAACTTGCCTGGACAAAAGTAAGCAGTGATCAAGCAGCATATTTGTTCAAGTACATTGACACGTTATATTTTGGGAAAATTGAGTTAGGCATATATTGATTCTTTTCGAAGACGTACGAATGGAATATGAGTGTAAGTAGGGATTCTATAAAAGTCCTTATGTCTCATATGTGACTCTGAGTTGAATACAAAGTCAATAAAGAATTCAAAGTCAAAGAGCAGTTCCGGACAAAGAAAGGAAAAATTAAAGTTGTATGGGTTCACAAAGACTCTCTCGAGAGAAACTAAATAGGAGATACTAAAATAGTTTTGATAATTCAAGAATGTTATTACTTGAATCTAAAGTTCGTAGTTACTTTGACGGGATGAATTGTAGCAATCGAATAATTAAGTCATTGTTCATTGGTTGAATGAACCATTACTCATTTATATATATAAAAAAAAAAAAAAAAAAAAAAAAAAAAAAAAAACCAACCAACCAACTCTTCTACTAATATATGTAAAACTTAAAACACAACCGTCAAAGATAAAACAATATTTCTTTTAGATGCTATCATACATTATAAATCATTTATTTTTTGAGTTTTAAATATGAATTTCCAGCAACATTATTATTATTATTTTACCAAAATAAAGAAAGAGTACACTATAACAACACTTTAAAAAGAAACAGTAAATATACCGAAAAATCAATCAATTTGCTAACAAGGTCGACACTTCAAAATTTATCTTAGACAAAGTTTTATCCTTAGTAAGATTTAACAAACTTCTAATATACATCAAACATTTTCATATAATTGCATTTGAAAATAGGTATACTCAGAATCAAATGATAAATAATCTTAAAATGTAAAAAATAAGAAGCAACTATAATTACACATGTGAGATTCATTGCCAACCACCTAAGATTGTTTCTATTGTTAAGCTAGATGCATACACATGTGGCATAATCTTAATAATCATTTTGCATCATTTTCACTTGAAACTAACTTTCAAAAGTCAAAAGGATGCATCTAAATTAATTGAGAAATATCTAATTAACGGCCCAAGGTCATAAGCTTGTCTTGTAGCTGGTTGAACACGTCACTCTGGAGAAACTTCTGAACCATCTCCTCAAATCTAGACTGAAAAATGAAGATAAACCACCCCGAAACCTGGTGTAATCACGCTCTAACCTAGCATTGTCATCCTTCAATCGGAGGGTCTCTGACTCTTGCTCGGAAATTTGTTGTTTCATTGGCAATTTTGGTGACATTCATATCTAGTTCCGACTTACGAGCATCATTTTTCTCCTCCGTAGTCCTCTGGGCCTCATGCAAAATTGTCGTGTATATATTATAACATAGTTAGTTATAGACATCTATGATAAATAAACAAGACAAAAAAGTATTAATTAAATTACTCCCTCCGTCCAAAAATAATTGTCGTGTTTTGACTTTCTGAAATCTTTTTTCCCTTCAATTGTGACGTTAAGTATTTTTGTTTGTCTTATATTATACCAATGCAAGTTCCTTTATAACCCAGCCCATTCATATATATTTTGTATCAAGATTATATAACACAAAAGAAAATAATTAAGGTAAAAGTCGATTTTCTCTTCAAAAAGTCAAACCGAGACAGTTATTTTGAATTTTTTTTCTTCAAAAAATCAAACCGAGACAATTATTTCGAATTTTTTTCACCAAAAAAGTCAAACTTATTTCGAGATCAAAAGAGTAATAAAAATTAAACTTTAGAAAACCGACACGAAACGTCATAAAGTCATCACAACCACACGAACCACTCCCATCAATCTCACCCGTACATCCCCTCTCATCCCCCCTATAAATACCACCATATCACCCCCCTTTTCTTCCCTAAATTAATCAAAATCAAATCACCTAATTACAAAGTTCAATTAAAAAAAATTAACTCAAATTTAGGGCTTATATTTCACCCAAATTTTCATTTCCGTTAAATTAGGGCTTGTTTTCCCTCCAAATTTGTTAAATTAGGGTTTCATTGTGTTAATTGCTTGTTTAATTGTTGTTATTGTGATAATTAGGGTTTTGATCTTAAATTAGGGCTTGTAACTTTTTATTGTTTGTTAGTTATTACATAATGAATGATCAAAAGCAGCAGCAGCAGCAACAGATGATGAATATGAATATGCCACCTGTCAATCAGTTTGTTAATCATCCGATTATGTCGAATAATAATCGATACGGCATGTGGCCTCCACCTGATCAGCTCAATTTCCCTAACCCTAACCCTAATTTGAACTTATCTGCTCTCCCCAAGCCGAAACATTCGGGAAATAATAGAATTAATAATAAGAATTGGAAGGGTAAAAAATCTAATAATAGCGCGTATAATAAGTTGCCGGTTATTGGTAGTGGTAGTGGTAATGGTAATGCGAGTAATGTGTATAATCCGCCAACGTTAAATGAGTTGCAACAGCAAAACCGTTTAAAGGCGAGGAGGTATTTTGGGAAAAAGAAGTTTAGTAATAATCATGGTGGTGGTGGCGGAGGTAGGTCGGCGCCTTATGCGCCTAGGAATACTACGTCGTTTTTGATTAGGTCGAAGAAGGCAGGTGGGATAACGTCGCTGGTGTCACCGTGTCCGGTGACTCCAGCGGTGCTTCCCACGCCGATTTTTTTCTCCGTCTAGGGAGGTTTTGGTTGATATGGCGAAGGAGGAGTGGGGGGTTGATGGGTATGGGAGTATGAAGGGTTTGATTAGGTTGCGGTCGAATGAGGGTGATGTGAATGAGGAGGATGAGGAGGAAGAAGGTGGGTCGAGTGAGAGTGATGTGGAGGAGCATGTGGAGGCCCATGCAAAATTGTCGTGTATATATTATAACATAGTTAGTTATAGACATCTATGATAAATAAACAAGACAAAAAAGTATTAATTAAATTACTCCTTCCGTCCAAAAATAATTGTCATGTTTTGACTTTCTGAAAAAAAATTCCCTTCAATTGTGACGTTAAGTATTTTTGTTTGTCTTATATCATACCAATGCAAGTTCCTTTATAACCCAGCCCATTCATATATATTTTGTATCAAGATTATATAACACAAAAGAAAATAGTTAAGGTAAAAGTCAAACCGAGACAATTATTTCGAGATCAAAAGAGTAATAAAAATTAAACTTTAGGCTGTGTACAATGGGACGGATAAAATCGGTTGGTCAAGTGGCTCGACCGACTTTGAAGTCGGTCACCACCATTGTGGAGGGGAGGTCAAATATCGGTCACCATTTCTAGAAGTCAAGTATCAGTCGATTTTGTGACCGATTGTTTAACACACTTTAAACACAACCTTATTCAACCGTTGCAATAAAATAATAATAATAATAATAATAATAAAAAATAAAAATAAAAGTTTTTAAAAAAAACTTTACCACTTTACAACCTTATAAATACCAACCTCAAACACACAATTTCAAACAACATTTCTATCAATACATTCAAACACATTCTTTTAATTATGTCTTACAAGCTATTATTCGGTTCTTCGTCTTCCGACGATGATGAAGTTATGAGTGAGTTTATGGAGTTTGCGGAGTTTGCTTGGAAAGCTTTCCAAGCATCACAACCAAAAGTTCCACGAAGGTACATACGTAGGGATCATTCTGGTGCTCATAATCGTTTAGTGGCGGCATACTTTTCCAAAAACCCGCAGTTCGACGAAAGAACATTCTCTCGGCAATTCCGAATGAGCCGATAACTTTTCACACAAATTGTTCGAGAGGTAACCGATTATGGAAAATGCTTAAAGTTCCGGCTCGAGGGCTGATTTGATCGAACACATTTGGAGAAATCGTAGAAATCAAGTCAATCAAGGGAATGAAGACAAAGATGGTAGTGATGATGACGATGAGGACGACGATGAAGAATTTTTTTAATGTTTTTAATGTTATTTGAATAATTTACGTAATGTTTTTAAGTTTAATTGAATAATATATATAATATTTTTATTTTTAATAAATTTTAAGTTTTTTGTTTAAAATATTTGAATTTAAAAAAAAATAATAAAAAAATAAAAATAAAAGTCGGTCACGACTGTGTCATTTTGGTCATGTCTGGTCACCGAATAGAGAAAACTGGCATAGCACCTTGTGACTAGCCTTATAAAATTGAATATTAGGCGAAGAGTTATGATATATAGGCCTACATAATAGACCTACAAATAGGCCTACACCATTCACATTTTGACAAGTGTCAAACACTTTTTCTCTCTCTTCATATTAACCAATCAAAATTTTAATTCAACCAATCATAGTTGTAGGTCTATTTGTAGGCAAACCATTTAGGTCTACAAATCATTTTTCTTAGGCGAATTAGCTCACCATGTAGAAAACCGACACGAAACGTCATAAACTCATCACAACCACACGAACCACTCCCATCAATCTCACCCGTACATCCCCTCTCACCCCCCCTATAAATACCACCATATCACCCCCGTTTCTTCCCCAAAAATTAATCAAAATCAAAATCACCTAATTACAAATTCAATTAAAAAAATTAACTCCTTTTATAAAATCCATTAAATTAGGGCTTATATTTCACCCAAATTTTCATTTCCGTTAAATTAGGGCTTGTTTTCCCCCCAATTTGTTAAATTAGGGTTTCATTGTGTTAATTGCTTGTTTAATTGTTGTTATTGTGATAATTAGGGTTTTGATCTTAAATTAGGGCTTGTAACTTTTTATTGTTTGTTAGTTATTACATAATGAATGATCAAAAGCAGCAGCAGCAGCAACAGATGATGAATATGAATATGCCACCTGTCAATCAGTTTGTTAATCATCCGATTATGTCGAATAATAATCGATACGGCATGTGGCCTCCACCTGATCAGCTCAATTTCCCTAACCCTAACCCTAATTTGAACTTATCTGCTCTCCCCAAGCCGAAACATTCGGGAAATAATAGGATTAATAATAAGAATTGGAAGGGTAAAAAATCTAATAATAGCGCGTATAATAAGTTGCCGGTTATTGGTAGTGGTAGTGGTAGTGGTAATGGTAATGCGAGTAATGTGTATAATCCGCCAACGTTAAACGAGTTGCAACAGCAAAACCGTTTAAAGGCGAGGAGGTATTTTGGGAAAAAGAAGTTTAGTAATAATCATGGTGGTGGTGGAGGTAGGTCGGCGCCTTATGCGCCTAGGAATACTACGTCGTTTTTGATTAGGTCGAAGAAGGCGGGTGGGATAACGTCGCTGGTGTCACCGTGTCCGGTGACTCCAGCGGTGCTTCCCACGCCAATTTTTTCTCCGTCTAGGGAGGTTTTGGTGGATATGGCGAAGGAGGAGTGGGGGGTTGATGGGTATGGGAGTATGAAGGGTTTGATTAGGTTGCGGTCGAATGAGGGTGATGTGAACGAGGAGGATGAGGAGGAAGAAGGTGGGTCGAGTGAGAGTGATGTGGAGGAGCATGTGGAAGTTGAGAGGAGGTTGGATCATGATTTGAGTCGGTTTGAGATGATTTACCCGAATTATGGAGTTGATCATAGTAGTTATAATTTGGAGAATAGGGTTGATGATCAGGATACGCATATAGCGCAGCTGGAAGAAGAGAATTTGATATTGAAGGAGCGGATGTTTTTGATGGAACGCGAGTTTGATGATTTGAGGATGAGGTTGCAGCGTCTTGAAAGGCAGAGTCGAGGTGGGGAGAGGCTTAATGAGGAAGTTGTTGAGAATGATTCTGAAAACGATAGCGAGAGTAGAGGGTATGGTCGGTCGATTGAGGATAATAATGAGGTTATGGAAGAGAATAATGAACAATCAGAGGATAATAATGATGGAGTTAATGCGGAAATTAAGCAATCTGATAGCGTTGAAAAGGGTATACAGGAAACGGAAGCTGGTATTAAAGTTGCGAATAATGAGGTTATGGAGGAAAACAATGAACAGTTTGAGGGTAATAATGGTGACGATGCTGATGTTAAGCAATCTGATAGTGTTGAAATGGGTTTACAGGCTATGGAAGCTGGTCTCAATGTTGCGAATAATGATGACGAAACAAAAGGTTTGGATGTAGCAACGGACGTGTGTATGGAAGAAACTGAATCAGTAAAAGAAAACGATGATGGGGCAGCAGAACTGGATAAGAACGCTGGAGTGTCGGTTGGAGGTGACGGGTCTGCAAATGATGAAGAAAAGGTATGAAGTAAGGACGCAGAATCATAAAGTTGCGTGTTAATATAGTCTTTTGTGCAAATGAATCCAAGTTATCCAAATGTGCAAATTGCATTTAGATGTCTTTCACGACACATCTTTGGAAGTTACTCAAGTTTGCTCGCTTTTTGTTTGTAATTTTTTTCTTTTTTCTTTTTTAGGTTTGTTAAGTGGGGCGGGGGCGGGGGAGGGGGAAAAGAGGGTTTTAGGTAAATGTTATGATATCATATGATATATTGGTTGGAGATCTGTAATGCACTTGTTGTTGATGTTCTACTTATGCGAAACTTTGATGTATACATTTGGCCTAATGTCTTTATATTAATAATTTATTTAATGATTGAAGTATACCTACCAGTGTAGTAGTGTACCAATTATGACTGCATTTATTTGGTTACCATCCATCGGTAATCAGATAACGGCTATTGTCTTTTGTGTAATTGTTTCTACTTTCGTTTCGCTGGTTTGTGGATTTATACTAATAAATTTTTGACAGTTTTTCCATAAATGGTTTGTCGATTCATATTAAGAGTACTCTTTTATTTTTGCAGTAATAAATAAGACGACAACCGTCAGTTAATGATAGGAAAATCGCATCTAACCATCTGTATTTGTAGAATACAACACTATATATTAACTGTTACCATCTATATAGTTTGGTTTAATCAAAATTGTAAGTTTTATAGTGACAACCGAAGACTAAATCAAGTAACCCGGCTTCAAGCGTATCAAAGTGGTTGATCAGTTGATGAACGTTAAACATGGCTAAACCAGTGTAGTTACTTTGCTGCTTTATTCAGTTTTTCAAGGTACAAGGCATCCAACCTATTTTAGTCCAATTTGCTATTAAGAGGATCTCTAGAATCCTTGCATGCAAACAATTTGATCTTGGAATGGAGCGCAATAGCGGTTGTTGATTGATCATAGCCTGGTGTTATCCAAGTGTTCCACTCCAGACACTTTGGCATCTTTTAGGCATAATTTGGGGTATATACCATTGCATATATTTTGGTTCGATTCATCAATTCTAGTCTATTTTGTGGGTTTTACCGCGATTCTGTGACGGCCATGATCATTTTCTTATAATTTTGTCTCAGGTAACGTGCAAAACATGTCTAGATTTCTTCAAAGCTGATATCTGAGATGTTGACATGCGATAGGAACATTTCCATACATGATTATTATAGAAATCGACAAAATCTTCTAAGCGCAGGTTGATTATCTTATACTTTTGTCCGGTGTATCATGTATGCTATCTAAATGGGTAAAGAAATGAATGCGTGTCTTATCAGTTTTGAAACAGCTTGATTTAGAAAGCATTTCTGTAGTCACAATTCTTTCTTTTTGCTCGATTTTACAATTTTCGGGGCATTATAGTACAGTTTATGATGTTTCAATTACGTGTTTAAAACTTTAACCAAAGTTTGTGAATCATGGTTAAAATGGAAGCAACATTAGTTACAAATTCGATTTCATATCTACAACTCTAAAGTAATTTAACATTTGATTATCACCATCATATATCACCAATAATCTTCAAGTTCTCGAACCTGAAATGATGGTGTTCAAAGACTATCAGCATGGTAAATATAGCAATTATAATCTTGGTCTGTTAAGAACGAAACTTACTTCGTATGGAAATCAAAGTACGGGTTTTGGTCAACAATCAAACACGAAGATGGACAAAAATAATATTGCTGTACCCTCGTGTTACCCTGATCTTGTCATCAGAATATCTGAAAACAAACAAAACTCATCACAAGTCCATTAATAGATAAAAGTGAAAAGCATAAGTTTAGAACACATACAATACTTCCAGTTTGAATTTTTTTACTAGCTCGACCGGAATTCCGTAGGGTCCAATCAGTATTGCACCATCATCCATCGTTACGTCATACACATTGTTGCCAGATTTCCTGCATCCCAAAATTAAGGTACAGTCACATATTTACCCATTGTTATGATCCTGAGTTGGTTTCTTTATATTCTTTTATTTTGGTTTAATTAATCAGAAACGTACTCAAAAGTTCCGTTCATGGAGAATTTGAACCCCAATACAATGTCGACAAGAAACTTGAGTTTCCCGTTGTCTTTCACAATCTAAAAAATAGTAAAAGTAGAGCAAGTTGGATAGACTAGGTCCGAGCAAAACAAATGAACGGTTAATAGAGAGGGTGATATGTTTGTGTATCCCACCTGTGAGCCCATAAGACCATTTGCTGCATTTTCTATCCAACTATCAGTTTCCATCTGAAACGAAAAGAAGTTAACACGATTGTGTCAAATGTCTAAAACACCCTTCAACACTGATAAAAATTGAAAAAAACTGACCTGTGAACTCCAAATCATTTGCCATTCGCCTTCAGTGAGCTGTTTTTCGCCTTTCGTTACATTTTCCTCTAATGAAACAAACTCATATATCGCCTGCAGACAAACACATGATCAACAAGTTTTTAAATAAGAAATTCCTAAGTTTCAAGAAGATCTGAAACGGTACCTCAAGCACTTTAGTCCCCGAGGAAATAGCAGAAAGTAACTTTTGTCGAGGTTCTGTTTGCTTCTGAAGTACAAAAGTCGTCCCCTGCACTACACCAACATAACTCATGGTCCTTAATTTCAAGATAACTGAGTCTAACATAGCATATAAGTAGATGTGAGAAATGGGCGGTCGGGCAGGTCCGGAGCGGGCAAAGGGTCAAACCAAAACGCTTTTTCTCCAATTAAATTTATAAACAACTTGTGGGTCATATATGATCATAAAATTTATTGACCTGTTTCCTTATAATTTTTTTTTACGTATCTGACCCGTTTAAGTAAATGGGTCGAAATTGTCACCTCTACTATATACAAGAATAAGAATTATGGCTAATTGCACATAAGTGTTACCTTATTTCCTCTTGAGATCCGAAGGTTACCAGATTCCGACAAGTAAGTAGTGTCTAACCAACCCTTTGCTTCATCACCCAATAGTCTAAAAGGCACAGGATACGGGACCTTAAACGGAAGAAACTTAAGCTCAAATGCTGCTTTATCAAAACGAAAAAGAATCCTTTTTCCATCTTTAACTGTAGCTGCAGCCTGAGTTATATGCTCGGATCAAACACAAAAGTCAAACTTACCTAAACTGCAATGAGTATTTAATGTCAATAAAGACATACCTCGACTTTAAGCTCACCTATTGCATCCGAAAACTTGACGATGTTAGAAACTCGTTGATCATTTGTTTGTAGAAAAATTTCTTGAAATACACTGAACAAGTCCACCCCTACAAATGTTCTCTACAATAATCATCTTTTGTTAATATTTTGAGCCGAATGTTTAGATTGTGGATTCACGCGAGATATTATAATGTCGATCTAACCTGGATTGGGGAAGCGGTTCCTGGTCTTGTTGTGAAGACTAATTGCCATCGGCCTTCGATCAGACTCGAGCTGGTCTGCAGAATTGAGCTTAAAAACTTAAATTGGAGCAAACTCAAAAACCTTAACTACTTTTTTTTTATTATTACTTAAGGTTTAGGATTTTAGTATCACACACCGGATCAGGGATGCCTTGGGCAGCTTCTAGAGCTTTCACCGCTTGTTCAACAGCCTACATAATCATGACAACACAGAAATACATGATATTGTACATAATGCAATCCCCAAAAGCGCATTCGGTGTTTAAAAATCAACCTTCCATGTCACTATGTCAGATAACCTACAATCATTTTCCTAAGGGGGGTTTGGCTTAGCTTACTTAAACGGACTTGTGTTTGTTAGCTTAATAAGCTATTTCTGATATGTACCTCGAGTCCTCGACAATGGCTAATGAAAACAGCTTATTTGTATCAAATAAGGTATTAACTGTAACAAAAGCTGTTTGGACTTAATGTGCTTAATAATTCAATAAGCTTACCCAGACGCCCTCTAAATCGTGTTAAGTGTTACTAGTCATACATCTTTTAACCATCCAGTTAGTTAGGACGTAGGATATAGCTTAACTGGCGGTCTAGTATGACTTGGGCAGTGGCGGAACAAAGACTAATAGTGATCGATAGGGTGCAAGTTTTTTAGAACCATAGTGTAAGTGAAATACTAACTTTATTAAACAAGAATTGGTAACACAATTTTTTGGACCGGGTGCATTTAGTAAAAAGCAGAATTAGCATTACGAAGCAAAATTAATATTATGATACTTTGAGTTGCTGAGGAGAAGCAGAGCGACCGCGTCCTTGAATACCGATAAGACTACTTATCAATGAACTCTCAGCATCACTAAATGATACCTTCTGCTGTTCATCCACAGCAGAACAACATGAAATATGTCGTACAACTTGTCGACGCAAACATGTCGTAGATGAGACTGCAGACCGAGAATGAATGCTTCTCTGATGCAAAAATGGGTTGAATGGAAGTCCTAAGTCGATTGAGCAACAACCCATTTTTGAATAAACAAAAATAACGATATTGAATGTGTTTGTTTAAACAAGATAACGGCCACAACATTTGTTTTCAATGGATATTTTTATTTTATTATTTTTTGATTTATTTGCATGGTTAAGATAGAATCAGGGCCCACCCAGATAGCTCATTTTATCATTCTCTGGTTAACATTTGCTCATACATCACCAAAATTTCATTAAAGTTTTATGGAACTTATTATTGCTATTTACAGATAATAATGTTTACTACTAAGGTTAGTTAATACCGACTAACATTATTATGGATTAACTAGTGCTAAGTATGATGAATTCTTTTAAGCGTAAAAATCTTCTTTCAATATGATCATATATATACTTCAATTCAGAACCGTTTAGTGATCTTTTTTGAAGCATAATACGGAGTATTATGGGTGGCTACTAAGTATTAAAATCTATAGTTTGTAAGGCAATACTATAGATTCTGTTTTTGGAAGGCAATACGATGCAACTGATTCCTTGTGTTGTAGTACGGAGTATTACTTTATCTTAAAACGGAAAACGTCACAAAACCAGATGTATATTTTTTTTTGTAACTGTACAAATAAATATTACTCCGTATTAAACAGTGATTATAGTTCAAAAAAAATTAGAAACTCAATTTGTTTGACTTGGTAGCCATTTGGCTATAAGAGTTTTCGTTTAATTCATCTAAATACGAAGATTAGAACTCTGAAGATCAGCATAACCTAATGTCCGTTAGTGAGGTACTTTTAACGATTTTAACTGAAAATTATTTGTATTGATATAAACAAAGTCTTGTATATTGATGAGTATTAGCCAGATGTAAGTGTGTTGTTCATGACTAGATGCAAGAAATTTTAAAAAATTGTCCAAATTGATGAGTACCTTAAACAATGGCAAAATAGAACTATATTAAACCCAAAAAATTTTTATGGCAAAATAGAACTATATTAAAACCAAAAAAAAAAAAAAAAGCTAGAATGTCTAGGCGTCGACAAGTTAAAATGACTAATATGGTCATTTCAAAAAAAGAAGCCAATTTTTCAAATGGAATAAAGGGTGGCTTGTTTCTAACCTCTTCTTTATCCTTAAGTTTTCAATCATTAAAGTATCAACCATTAAAGTAAAGTATCATGCACATTATTATTGTGGCACCTTTCACATTAACTTCAAACAAACAAACAAACTATTATTCATTTTCCAAATTCTAATGGCTGAAATAGTTGTTAGCGCAGTCGTGAATGTGCTCGTTGAGAAGCTAATCTCTGGTGACTTGATGAAGCTAGCTCGATCTGAAGGAATCGATTCTCGGTTGAAAAAATGGAAGAAAAACTTGCAACTGATCCGAGATGTGCTTGCTGATGCTGGTCAGAAGCACATAACACAAAGATCTGTTGAATCCTGGCTACACGAGCTCCAGGATCTAGCTTATGACATAGATGATGTACTTGATGACATGGATACTGAAGCTTTGCGCAGAAAGTTGAATCAAGAACCACAAGCCAGTACCTGCACGAGTAAGGTATTGAAGATCATCCCGACTTGTTGTACTAATTACACTCCCCATAACATCATGTATGGCCGTAAGATAAGCTCTAAGCTAGATGAAATTACCAATAAGTTGCATGATCTTGTTGAAGATAAAAATAACCTAGGCTTGGATGTTAATGTGAAAGTTGAAAGATCAAATAGGACAAATAGACGATTGGAGCAAACTTCGTTGGTTGATGAGTCCGAAGTTTTGGGTCGGAAAGGGGATAAAGATGCATTGCTAAAGAAGTTGTTGGGGGATGAAGCTTGTAATCAAAAAGTTAGTGTCGTGTCGATAGTTGGTCTGGGTGGGATTGGCAAAACAACTCTTGCAAAAGTTCTTTACAATCATGAGAAAGTTAAGGCTCACTTTGAACCTAGGGCATGGGTTTATGTTTCGGAAGAGTTTGATGTATTCAATATTAGCAAGGCTATTTTTCAAGCTGTAAATAATGGGGAAAACAAAGATTTTGCTAATCTAGATCTTCTTCATGTTGCACTTAAGGAAAAGCTTTCACAGAAAAAGTTCCTAGTTGTTCTAGACGATGTTTGGAACGAAAACCACGATGTGTGGGAACTCCTGAAAAGCCCATTTGTCGATGGGGCCCCTGGCAGTAAAATTATCGTTACCACACGGAAGACCAAGGTTGCATCAGTTATGAACTCTTTTGAACCTTACAATCTGGAGGTTTTGTCTAATGAAACAGCGCTGTCTCTATTTGCTAGATGCGCGCTAGGTGAACCAAACTTTGACAATCATCCATCACTAAAATTGATTGCTCAAGGTATCATTGACAAATGTGATGGTCTGCCTTTGGCTTTGGTTACACT
Organism: Artemisia tridentata subsp. tridentata; assembly: GCA_021014915.2. NCBI lineage: Eukaryota > Viridiplantae > Streptophyta > Magnoliopsida > Asterales > Asteraceae > Artemisia > Artemisia tridentata. The sequence goes on from CP139505.1 coordinate 368,708,195, forward strand.
AGGGAGGGTATTGAAGACAAAAAAAGGAAATGAAGGTGATTGGAAGGAATTGTTGAATAGTGAGATATGGAATTTACATGATGAAAGTGATGTTCTTCCAGCTCTTAAACTAAGCTACTATGATCTCCCTCCGGATCTAAAGCAATTGTTTGCTTACTGCTCCTTATTTCCAAAAGACCACTTGTTTGACAAGAATAAACTAGTCCTGCTGTGGATGGCGCAAGGTTTTCTGTCTCGATCAGTGGGAAACAAGTCAATGGAGAGTTTAGGTTGCCACTATTTTGAAGAGCTAAAGTCAAGGTCATTTTTTCAGCATTCGGCGAATGATGTATCGCTATACACAATGCATGACCTGATGAATGACTTGGCCGTGAGTGTTGCAGGAGAGTTTAACTTTATGTTGGATGAAAAGATTGATGTAAATGGTAGGACCGAAGTTTTTGAGAAGCTGCGTCACTTTTCGTTTGTAAGTCAACAATGTCTGGTGTATAGAAAGTTCAAGGAATTACATAGAGCGAAATGCTTGCGAACGTTCTTATCGGTGTCCGTCGGTTTGGGAGGTGTCTCAGTGGACCATATTCTTGTTGAGCTGATGCCTCAGTTAAAGTTCCTAAGGGTACTAAGTTTAACTAATGGTTCGATTAAAGAGGTACCACAACCCATTGGCAGTCTCATTCATTTGCGATACCTCAATTTTTCGAATACATCCATCGAACAAATACCAGAACAAGTCAGCGACTTGTATAATCTACAAAGCTTGTTAGTTCGTGGTTGTGGAGGCTTATCTACCTTTCCAGTCAGTTTTGCAAAGTTAATAAATCTGAGACATCTTGACATCGGTGGTACTCCATTGTTGAAAAAGACGCCGTTAGGGATTGGTGGGTTGACGGGTCTACAGACTCTATCTAAGGTCTGTATCGAAGGAGCTAATGGGTTTCAAATATCTGAGCTTAAGGGCCTATTAGAACTTCAAGGAAGACTTGCCATTGAGGGCTTGGACAAAGTGATAGATCCGGAACAAGCAACGGATGCCAGCTTACAACAAAAGAAGGGTCTTGATGATTTGGATCTTGAATGGAGTCGTGACTTTGATGATAATAGGAATTCAATGGTTGAATATGAAGTACTTGAAAGGCTAAGCCCTTATTGTAAGTTGAGAAAACTGAAGATTTTGTGCTATGGGGGATTGAAATTTCCTAGTTGGGTCGGGAACTCCTCATTCGATCAGTTAACAGAGCTTGTATTAGAAGGGAGTCGGAAATGTACACACTTACCGACACTTGGGCATCTAAGTTCACTTCGGAAGTTGTCTGTGAAAAGAATGCATGAGGTGAAGACTGTTGGTCCTTTCAAAGGTATAGCACTTCCATCTCTTGAATCTTTAGAAGTTGAGGATATGCAAGGTTTAGAGATGTGGTCAACTGCTATTCCCTTTCCTCGTCTTCATGTAATTTCTATAAAAGAATGTCCGAAACTTAATAAGGTATCAATCAGATTTCTACCATCACTAAAATATTTATTAGTGAAAGAATGTTGTGAACCAGTGTTTAAGTCCATTGCTTGCATGTCTTCGTCAATTTCTAGTTTGACGCTACGCGATATTAAAGGACTTACTCAACTGCAAGGAGAAGCTTTAAAACATCTTGGGGCAGTTGAAATTCTAGAGATTTTGTTCTGTGAGGAATTAAGATACTTGTGGGAATCAGAATCGGTGGCATGCACGTTTCTTGTGAGTTTACAAACGTTGTTTGTAATTGACTGTCAAAGTTTAGTATCGTTGGCAGAGAAAGAGGATAATGTGGAGAGTAGCATGGAATCTGTTAGAGAAGTGAGTCTTGCCGATTGTGAGATGCTAGAGAGTTACAATTGTCCAAATAATGTTGAGAGCTTAGTGATAAGCCGTTGTTCTTCAATGTCATGCTTGACCTTCTCAAACTTGCACAAGCTCCCGTCCTCTCCGATGATTCTTGACATTCCAGATAAAGGCTGTGATTATCTGAGACCCTTTCCCAATATTTGCCTTAAATATCTTGAGATTTGTGATTGCAGGAATCTAAATTCATTTCCTCATGAACATTTGCAAAGTCTTACATCTTTGGAAGAGATGACGATACTTAATTGTCCAAACATGGACTATTCATTTCCTTGTGGGTTGTGGCCTCCTAATCTAAAGAAATTAACAATCGGATGCTTAAAGAAGCCTATGTCAGAATGGGGGCTTCAAAATTTCCCAACCTCGCTTGTTACTCTATATTTATTTGGCAAAGATTCAGGAGTCGTTTCGTTCGAGGTGGAAGAAAATGCGAGCAACGCTACTTCAAAATCTTTTCTTCTTCCGTCATCTCTAACTTCTCTAACTGTCAGCGATTTTACAGAGGTGGAATCACTTTCAGAAGTCTTGCAACATCTCCCCCGCCTAAAGGTTAGTATTTGGTCATGCCCGAAACTTATACGATGATGGTGGAATCACTTTCGGGAGAATCTTCTTTAATTTGGTAACTGAAGTGTCCTACCAGTTGTATTATGTTTTCTTTATTAGGAAGAAATCGATTATGGGTTATTGTAATACTCTTCAAGTTGCGAGGTTTATTAGATTACGTCATAGTTGTGACTGACCCATTATAAGGGATCTCTGTGTGTTCTCTTTGTATTCTTGTTGACGTTTAATAAGTATGTGCGTGCTGCTCGAAAGATGTGTCATTGATGCCTGTATGTCTTTGTGGGATGAAATTAAATTAAAAAGTTGACTATACTGTCACGTGTCCCTCACTAACTTAGTTTTTTTTTTTTTTTTTTTTTTTTTTTTTTTATAAATTCGGTTAGGTGTATTTTAGTCTATTTAACCCGTTTTTTTATTTCACTCCAAAACTTCAAACATAAATAACCTCCAAACGACAAACTTTTATAAAAAACCGATTTCACTATAATTTTTTTAAATTTAATTCTCTTTAATTTGGTATGCATTATCATATATGAATTGCAACTTTTTTTTCAACTTTTTAAGCAGGTTTTGATTTTCTTGAAACTTTCGGCATTTTCGGCTCTAATTTTGTCTAGTTTAAAAGCCTAATTTTGCAAAACTTAAAACACGAAAGTTGTAGCATTTTGGCTATTCTTTACCCAGAAATTTGAATCAATCAAATCCGATATGATATGAGTGAGATATCGCATGTTAAAAGATGAACAATAACTGATGAACGTTATAAAAATAACTAATGAACAATATCAAAAATAACTGATGAACGTTATTTTTTCGAAAACTGCTGAACATTATAAAAAATAACTGATGAACGTTATCAAAAATAACTGATGAACAATATCAAAAATAACTGATGAACGTTATTATTTCGAAAACTGCTGAACATTATAAAAAATAACTGATGAACGTTATTAAAAATAACTGATGAACAATATAAAAAATAACTGATGAACTGATAAACATTGTGTTTTTATTGGAAAAATTGATGAACTGATGAAAAATACTAACTTGAACTGATGAACATTGTGAAAAATAACTTATAGAACAAAATTAACCGATGACCAAAACTAACTAATTAACTGATGAAAATTGTCAAAAATAAACGGATCAAATACAAAGTTGTACAGTCACTTTTTTTAAAAAAAAATATCTCACCTTTTATGCAAAAGAAAAAAAAATCCAAGTGCATTACTAATTACATCACCAAATCAACTCTCCAACATTCATGAATCATGAACACACCCAAAACCAATAATAAATCATCATCATGAACACACTCGAAACCCATAATCATCATCATCTATCATTTTCATCAATACACACACGAAACCCAGATTTATCATCATCATAAAAGAAAACTTGGGTTTTCGAATAGATGTGTTCATCGGGAAACAAAAAATATTCCTCAAATTTGTCAACTAATGTTTATTGAAAAAAGTGAAGTTTTCTAATAATTTAAGGAGTAAACTGCAAAATACATCCCTGTGGTTTGCCCAATTTCGCACCATACATCCAAATCTTTTTTTTTCTAACTTATACATCCCTCCGTTAGTAAAAGTTAAACACCATACATCCGCGAGGACGAACGGTGCAAAGCGTTTCTCCGTTATCTCCTAACGAGATAGAAAATGTTTGCACCGTTAGTCCTATGGTTAAGTCTATTTGCACCGTTAGTCCTTTGTTACGTTTTCGTCCGATTTTTTTCGTTTTCGTCCGATTTTTTACGTTTTCGTCTGTTTTTTTACGCTTTCGTCTGATTTTTTACGTTTTCGTCAGATTTTTTTACGTTTTCGTCTGTTTTTTTTCGTTTTCGTCCGATTTTTTACGTTTTCGTCTGTTTTTTTACGTTTTCGTCCGATTTTTTACGTTTTTGTCAGATTTTTTACGTTTTCGTCTGTTTTTTTACGTTTTCGTCTGATTTTTTACGTTTTCGTCCGATTTTTTACGTTTTCGTCCAATTTTTTACATTTTCGTCTGTTTTTTTACGTTTTCATCCATTTTTTTACGTTTTCGTCTGATTTTTTATATTTTCGTCTGCTTTTTTACGTTTTCATCCATTTTTTTACGTTTTCGTCCGCTTTTATATGTTTTTGTCTGATTTTTTACGTCCACCACTATCCTACTTGCCAAGGTAGGTTAATGATTCATATTGGTGTCATTCACTTGGTTATCGTTTACTAAACAACTATAATCAACAGGTAGCTATGGTCTACGCAACGGCGTATGTCTATAACAGCACATAAATCATCCAAAACACACATTAAATAAACTAAATAACTTGTATCATAAAATCAAAAAGGTTCATAACAATGCAAGCACAAAAGGCTTAGCCTTGCATAACAAATGATAAGCAAAGATTATTCAGAGTAAAAAAAATCGGACGAAAACGTAAAAAAATAGACGAAAACGTAAAAAAAAGGGACGAAAATTTAAAAAATCAGACGAAAACGAAAAAAATCAGACGAAAACGTAAATAATCAGACGAAAACGTAAAAAACCGGACGAAAACGTAAAAAAATGGATGAAAACGTAAAAAAGCAGACAAAAATATAAAAAATCAGACGAAAACGTAAAAAAATGGATGAAAACGTAAAAAAAACAGACGAAAAATGTAAAAAATTGGACGAAAACGTAAAAAATCGAACGAAAACGTAAAAAAAACAGACGAAAACGTAAAAAAATGGACGAAAACGAAAAAAATCGGACGAAAACGAAAAAAATCGGACGAAAACGTAAAAAAACAGACGAAAACGTAAAAAAACAGACGAACGTAAAAACGAAAAAAAAAAAACAGACAAAACGTTAAAAAATCGGACAAAACGTAAAAAACGACGAAAACGTAAAAAAAAAAAACAACGAAAAAAGTAAAAATCGAACGAAAACGTAAAAAATCGGACGAAAACGTAAGAAAACGGACGAAAACGTAAAAAATCGGACGAAAAACGTAAAAAAAACAGACGAAAACTTAAAAAATCTTACGAAAACGTAAAAAATCGGACGAAAACGTAAAAAAACAGACGAAAACGTAAAAAATCGGACGAAAACGAAAAAATCGGACGAAAACGTAACAAAGGACTAACGGTGCAAATAGACTTAACCATAGGACTAACGGTGCAAACATTTTCTATCTCGTTAGGAGATAACGGAGAAACGCTTTGCACCGTTCGTCCTCGCGGATGTATGGTGTTTAACTTTTACTAACGGAGGGATGTATAAGTTAGAAAAAAAAGATTTGGATGTATGGTGCGAAATTAGGCAAACCACAGGGATGTATTTTGCAGTTTACTCTAATTTAAGAGTATTGAGATAAATCTTACTTTTTATATTTGTTTTGCTTCTGAATCGTTTGATTCTCTATATTGCAAAAAGGTATTCAAAATATCACAATTGATCACCCATTCATATTATAATCTTTGATCGATATGAGAATTGAAGTCAAATTAGGTAGGGGAGAATGTGTTTGATTGAGTATAAGAGCAATCAGTGTGGAGATTGTTGTGGCTCGCCGTGCTGAGGTGGACACCTCGCCGTGACACCGCCTTGCTTCGCTGTGAGGCACCTCCTCGTCTGCACGGCGAGCCTTTCTTCTGACGAGCTGGGTCCCATAAAAATAATAAACTTACTAGAAACGAGTTGTTCATCTTCAACCTCTCGATTAACATAAACTTTAAGTGATGTCAAATATCTTCTTCTTCTTCTTCCATTATTATTATTATCTAATCTTACACCAGGCTCAAATAAGCAAGAGTATTTCGAATTTAAGGCATCCAAACCATTTAATCGACTGCTTGTTGCAACTGTTAATTCGCCTCTGCCGTTCATACTTTCTCAGATCTCCTATTGTATTATTTGAGGGCAGATAAACATAGACGGTTCAGTTATGGTTGGAGCTAATCCACCTTAAATGGCCTACGTTTTTAGTTCACTATTTACACCCCCAAACTATAAGAACAAGTGAAATAAAAATAAAAATAGAAAATGGTGAGACCCAAATGAGTAAGTTGTGGTATGTTAGGGTGTTGGCAACGGAGGGCATACCGCCAGCGGCTTGGGAAAAAGACAAAAGAAAAAATAGAACATTTCCTGTTAAATCCGACCGTTGGGGTGTTTGATTTCGAATCCTCCATAATCCTCCCACTGCCAACACTTTAGGATTCAGAATCCTCCTTTTTTTGCCTGCCACATGATAGTCTGTGATTGGTCAGTGGGAATCCTCCCATGATTTCGAATCCTCCATTGCCAACACCCTTATGGGAAGAGGGGTTGTAAAGAAAGGTATGTCATGGTGACGTGGCACCCCGTGGGACCCGAATGAGAAGTTTTGCTTGCCCATGACACCTATTGCTCTAACAGAGATTTTGATCGAGTATAATGGAGATGAAGATATTTTATCAACAAATGACCAATATGCCCCTATTTGAAAAACACCCATCCATCGGTTGATCCAACGGTTAATAACACTTTTTATTACTTTTTAAAGGCCTCTACCTTAGGACTAATGTGGTGGCCGGGTTTGTTCCAATCTTTTTAGCAGATATGAAAATAAAAAAGCAATTATGCAAACTCTTCTTTTATTTTTACTTAAAAACAAAGACACGATTTAAAGTAGAAGAGTACATCATGTACCTACATATATACAAAAGTTTCATGAAAGACCTTTAACCATCCCAGTAGCAGCATCGAGATCAATGTCATAGAAACAAGGTCTGGTAGGAAGGCCAGGCATCGTGCTCATGGTCCCAACCAACGGATAAATAAAACCCGCCCCAATGCTTGCTCTTACATCCTTAATCGGCAACACAAATCCGGTTGGCGCTCCTTTTGCAGCAGGATTATCTGAAAACGAGTACTGAGTTTTTGCCATACAGATGGGAAGTCCCGAGAAGCCTTGTTTGCTATACATTTTAATCTGCTTCTCCGCCTGCAAGAAATACCGAGTGAAGTTACGTGTTTGTCCCTTAGAGTCAAACGCGAATGAAAATTTTTTAGTACCTGTTGAGAGTATTTGACACCACTGGCACCGTATGATGTTGCTATAGCTTCTATCTTGTCTTCTATACTTGCTTCTAAAGGATACAAGAATTTAAAAGGCTCTGTAGCACTTTCGCAAGCCTTTTGAACCGCAATCCCAAGGTCAATCTGATAAGATCTCATGAAAAAAGCTTAGCGAGTAATACTTAGATAATCAGAGTCCAAGTATTTGACACGTTTGATTCTTTTAAAAATTATAGGGTGTTTGGGATTGCTTATTTCAGACAATCAAACTGCTTAACTGCAAAAAAATAAGCACCACACGCAATGCCAAACACCATGTTAATACTGCTTAAGTTTTTCCTTAATTTTTTTATTAAAGGGTAGATAATCAACGATTTTTTGAAACTCATGAAATCGAGTTTTAAAATGCAAATCCAAACACCCTTTAAAAGGTCAAAAATGTTATAATTTTGGAGTCAGAACTAACCGCTCCTTTTCCACCATGGGCATGATGAGTACAAACAACTGCATCATATGCACCAGCAGCTAATGCAGCAGACCTCACGGCTCCTATTTCATCATTTGTATCAGTCGAGAATCTATTTACTGCTACCACAACATTCACACCATAAGCCTTCGTATTCTTAATATGCCTAACTAAATTGGCGCAACCAGCTTCCACAAGTGCCACATTTTCAGTAACATAAGCAGAATCAAGCGGCTTCCCTGCAGTGACCGGTAGGCCACCACCATGCATCTTAAGAGCCCGAATAGTCGCCACTATAATAGCACATTGTGGTCTTAAACCACTATACCGACACTTTATATTCATAAACTTTTCAATTCCGATATCACAGCCAAACCCTGCTTCCGTGACAACAAATCCACCCGGGCCAACAAGTTTCAACGCGATTTTATCAGCCACAATAGAAGAATTTCCATGAGCTATATTAGCAAACGGGCCAGCGTGAACAAAAACAGGGGTGTGTTCAAGAGTCTGCATTAAAGTCGGGTTAATTGCATCTTTCATTAGTACACTCAATGCACCTCCAACACCAAGATCATCAGCAGTAACAGGATCCCCGTCTCGACTATTACCAATCACCATTTTCCCGAGTCGATCCCTCATGTCGGCTAACGACGTTGTGAGGGCTAAAACCGCCATTATTTCACTAGCAACTGAAATGTCAAACCCAGTTTCCCTCACCATACCTTTCTCATCCGGGCCTTGACCCACAGTTATTTTCCTTAAAAACCGGTCATTTACATCCATAACTCTCCTCCATGTGATGGCTTCAGGGTCAACATCGAGCCTAGCAAAGCGTTTGACTTCTTCTAAATTAAGTTCTTCAGGTTTCACTTTGGTGATACCGAGCTTTTTCAAGCGTCTATACATAACATCATTAAATGTCCTGTTACCTTTTTTGTTAGGTGGACATAAGCGGTTAAAAAGGGCGTTATCTGATTGTGTTGATTCATGAAACATTCGTGTATCGATGGCAGCTGCTAAAAGGTTATTTGCAGCGGTTATGGCGTGGATGTCGCCTGTCATATGTAGATTAAACTCGTCCATTGGGATTACTTGACTGTAACCACCGCCAGCTGCACCACCCTTGATACCGAATGTTGGCCCTTGTGATGGTTGTCTGAGGGTTGTAACCACCTAACAGAACAAGTGACATACAAAATCAGTTGCAGCTCGTAAATGCAATAATCAGATAGTGTACTTTAAAAGCAATGACAAACACCCCTTAAAGTCACTTGAACTAATGTGTATCAGCAAGTACTCAAGATATATGTATATAAAATTTAACCAATATGTGTCGCTTTTTGTCACGAAATAAAAATTTTAACATTATATTAGTATGATATTATGTATATCAACCAGTTCCAAAGATATATTTGAAAAAACTGGATGTTTTTTACTTAGTCTTGATGAAGTATGTACTAGAATATTCTCCCACTAAATTCTTTAGTTTTTACTTAAAAAGGGAAGTGGACAATTATTTTGAGACATCCCGAAAAGGAAATATGGGCTATAATTTTGAGACGGATGGAGTACCTTTTTATCAAGAAAAGCTCCCAAAGCTTGACACAGACCAACAGTAGTTGTAGATTTGCCTTCTCCTAGTGGCGTTGGTGTTATTCCTCCGACAACAACATAGTATCCGTCTTTTTGTCCTTTAAGTTCATCAATCACGGGCAACAAAACCTAAAGTAACCATACAAAAAAACCACAAGATCATATATTACCACTTGTTCACTTCAGTTCTAGTACACTTTAAATTCAAAATGATACCATTGACAATATTGTATTTGACTTTATATGAAGTCAATTAGGTTGACTATTTATGGTCAAATCCTTAACCAAAATCTTTTAAAAAAATTGTGAATATATCATAGCATTATGATCACCTTAGTCCTAACACATTTCAAATGAAATTTTACCATTGACATTATCTTCTACCTTTCATATACTCGATGGACTTTTTCGGCGTTCGAACAAATCTCTAGTAACCACCAATTTGATACTATTCATGGGCAAAGATAGCATTTTATTAAGCGAGTGTTTGGCATTGCGAGTACTTATCTCACCAATAGTAGCATTTATGTATAGCAAAGCTCCTTCTAGTTACCTAATTGCTTACGAGTCATATAATAAGAATTTTTCACCAAATGACTATACCCTAACCGTGTAAGATGGTGAGATGCTCCCCAACCTAGAGGTTTTGGGTTCAAGTCCTATGTGACATTGTGGTGCAAGAACAAAACCAGTAGAAAATTTGACTAGGTGCGCTTAAGAAAAACTAAACAATGTTAGGAACCCAATTTTTTGGACTAAGTGCATTTTGAAAAAAATCGATGTTTTTTACAAAAATTAGTTGCGCCACATAAATCCATGGTGTCCCACCTAGACCCTGGTTCCGTCCCTGGTGGGTGTATATATTTTGTAAGGAAAATGTTTATGAGGCCTAAAAATGTGACTAATTATGTGCCTAAATAGATGTGGCAATAACTTATTTGTTTGTGAAGAAGTGGTCCGGATGCTAACACATTGGTTTAGCATATAATTAGCCAAACCAGTTACACATGTGAATCAATACTCTATATCGTAAATAGTGAGATTGTAATTCAACAAAGACTCAAACAAATGAAAACTCTTAACATCACAATTTCAAACTACATATACACATCAAAAAACAATCTCATTTTGGGCCCTTATTTTACATTAAAACTAAATATGACCCAAACTCGATTGTGGGTTTTGGTCATATTTATGGTCTAATAAAAACTACTAGTACTTATCACTTATCAATAATCACTTTCAAAACACAATGACAAGTACCCTTACTTCTCCCCAGTGAAACAAAACCAAAACATAAACTAGGGGTGTTTGTTTCGGCTTATATAGCCAGCTTATGACTTATTTGGTTTTGGGCTTTTGTGGCTTATTTTGAAACTTTTCTGCTTATATAAGTTTATTATGTCATAATGAACTTAAATAAGCCGAAGTCATAATGAACTTATATAAGTTGAAAAGTTTTAAAATAAGCCACAAAAACTTATATAAGCCGAAAAAGTTTCAAAATAAGCCGCAAAAAGTGAGCTTATGAAATGTAAGCCCAAATCCAAATAAGCGATAAGCCGACTATATAAGACGAAACAAAAACCACTTCACCTTGCAAATCTACATTCACCCACATTACCACAAAACTAAAAAAAACAACCAAACAAAAACACAAAGAAAAAGACAAACCTTAGCCTTATACTTGCCATAAAGATCAAAATGATTATGACCAAGGTTAAGTTTCTTAGCAATATGAGCAATGTGAAGAGGCTTTACAGAATGAGCAATATCTATATCAGTTGGCACAGGTGATACAACTTGCAATGTAGTACTCATTGCATTCATATTGTTACATATATATTTTTTTGCTAAAGGTTGCACTAAGATTTTTATGAAATATTTGTTATGGGTTTATTATTTTGGTTTAGAAAATGAAGATGAGTAAAGAGTTTGTGAAGAACATGCAAAGGAAGGTAAGGTAAGAGTTGTGAGTCGATAAAAGTGACGTTAGAAGTGGGACACTTGTTTAACTAGATTGATACAATGATACGTGTGGTTGGATATATTTACTTTACATAATGCTCCCTGGAGTTTACACTATTTTACACTATATATCTTTTTTGAACAACAATTGTTGTTTATACCCGTCCTATACCACCTATCTTACAATATATCGCACAAAAGCAATACCACCTATCTTACAATATATCGCACAAAAGCAATGCTTGGACCATAGTTTATAAGTTGGTAGGCAACTCACATACCACTAGACCAAAAGCATTGAGTGGTAGATATTTTTAGAACACCTAATGGAAATGCAAATAGTTGATCAATTTTGCTAAACATAGTTTTGGGCCATGTTTATAAAGATTTTTTTATAAAAATTAATAAGCAGTAACGTTGATAGATTGACACGTGCTATAACAAGTACAACACGTAAAGACAATATTTAGATTAACTTTGCGTCTCAGCGACCTTCTCGAAAAGATGTTTACTTTATTTAGAGTAAATTGCAGAAATCGTCCCTGTGGTTTAACGAAATTGCAGATATCGTCCCTAGAATTCCATAAGTGCAGGCGGCGTCCCTGTCACGAAACCTTTTGATCATTTTGGTCCCTGGCCAGGGACTAAACGTGCAATTTTGAGCAAACCACAGGGACCATTTCTGCAATTTTGAGCAAACCACAGGGACCATTTCTGCAATTTTGAGCAAACCACAGGGACGCCGCCTGCACTTATGGAATTCTAGGGACGATATCTGCAATTTCGTTAAACCACAGGGACGATTTCTGCAATTTACTCTTTATTTATAAAACAAAAACATCTTATCAGATGATCATTAGCTGTAATCGGTGATAACCATTATTACTATGTGAAAATTTTGTATTTACCAAAGTAAACAGCATAATGCTAAAATTACAACCTTAGATAAAAAGTTAATGTTATATATATATATGGGGTCAAGTCGGTTAATATGATTTGATGTTTTATGACAAACCCAAATAGAACCAAAACTTTGGTCCGAATACCATAGTGGAGAATCGAGCTCAAATTCAAGGATGAGCAGTCTAGATTCTAATTCGATGTCACATCTGCTTTCTAAAGATGTTTTATCCAACTTATGTGTGGATGACATTTTGCATATAAAAATCGGTTAAGATGCCTAACTTATATGACCTTTTTTTTTTTTTTTTTTTTTTTTTTTTTTTTTTTTTTCTAAAGATGTGATATAAAGTAGTGGCAAATTATTTGACTAATTTTTTATTTTTGTCTAAAATGTGTTCAGAAAATGCATATGGCTCTTGTAAAACTTTGTATGCATTAATCATACATTTTTTGATAGAAACATGACACAAAGTGATAAGATGCACTTAGAATAAACTAAACGATATTACAAATGAAATTGTAAAGACCGGATGCATTTGAGAAAAATCAAACCTTTTATTAACAAATTAACTTTACGCCACACAAATCCATGAATGTCTTGAGACCTCCTGAAATCCACCCTAATTCCATCACTAGTTTTAGACATATATTTTAGTCATACAATCCACTACTCTTAGGATAAAACCTTTAAGACTCGAAATCACAAATTTTAGCCGACAGGCACACTCGTAAACCAATAGATCAAATTACTAATATATTCATAATCTTATAGCCTTTGCAGGAAATCTATGTCACTCTATGAATAAATCTCATAGTCTTTATGATAATTTGACCAAGTAAATTACAATAATACAAGCATAATACATTTTAAACAAATAAAACAATCCAAGAATCAATCAAAAAATCTAACATAATCCAAATTACTCTAATCAAATCTACATAAATCCTCCTCAGACGTCGAAAACGAAAAAAACCTCATCCCTCTACTCGAAGACGAAGGAGACTGCTCACCACCAGGAGGTATATCAGCAATAGCAGCAAACATTCTACGTATACTAACTGACCTCGCAGGCTTAAAACTAAACGACTTCATCATCTTCGACTTAGAAAACACGTTAGATGAGTTTGACAAGATCAAATAGACCAAACCTTGGACTATAATAAATATCGAAAGCTTCAGTTACAAATCTTCAGGTACAAAGTCAGTGAACATTTTTTTTTTTTACGTGAACGTGTTTCTTGAATAAGGTTAATGTGTGTGTTTTTGTGTTGTGTTAAGGTTGGATCGAGTGTTGGCTATTTCCTGCATCCCAAAATTACCCATTGTTATGATCCTGAGTTGGTTTCTTTATATTCTTTTATTTTGGTTTAAATAATCAGAAACGTACTCAAAAGTTCTGTTCATGGAGAATTTGAACCCCAATACAATGTCGACAAGAAACTTGAGTTTCCCGTTGTCTTTCACAATCTAAAAATTAGTAAAAGTAGAGCAAGTTGGATAGACTAGGTACGAGCAAAACAAATGAACAGTTAATAGAGAGGGTGATATGTTTGTGTATCCCACCTGTGAGCCCATAAGACCATTTGCTGCATTTTCTATCCAACTATCAGTTTCCATCTGAAACGAAAAGAAGTTAACACGATTGTGTCAAATGTCTAAAACACCCTTCAACAATGATAAAAATTGAAAAAAACTGACCTGTGAACTCCAAATCATTTGCCATTCGCCTTCAGCGAGCAGTTTTTCGCCTTTCGTTACATTTTCCTCTAATGAAACAAACTCATATATCGCCTGCACACAAACACATGATCAACAAGTTTTTAAATAAGAAATTCCTAAGTTTCAAGAAGATCTGAAACGGTACCTCAAGCACTTTAGTCCCCGAGGAAATAGCAGAAAGTAACTTTTGTCGAGGTTCTGTTTGCTTCTGAAGTACAAAAGTCGTCCCCTGCACTACACCAACATAACTCATGGTCCTTAATTTCAAGATAACTGAGTCTAACATAGCATATAAGTAGATGTGAGAAATGGGCAGTCGGGCAGGTCCGGAGCGGGCAAAGGGTCAAACCAAAACGCTTTTTCTCCAATTAAATTTATAAATAACTTGTGGGTCATATATGATCATATAATTTATTGACCTGTTTCCTTATAATTTTTTTTACGTATCTGACCCGTTTAAGTAAATGGGTCGAAATTGTCACCTCTACTATATACAAGAATAAGAATTATGGCTAGTTGCACATAAGTGTTACCTTATTTCCTCTTGAGATCCGAAGGTTACCAGATTCCGACAAGTAAGTAGTGTCTAACCAACCCTTTGCTTCATCACCCAATAGTCTAAAAGGCACAGGATACGGGACCTTAAACGGAAGAAACTTAAGCTCAAATGCTGCTTTATCAAAACGAAAAAGAATCCTTTTTCCATCTTTAACTGTAGCTGCAGCCTGAGTTATATGCTCGGATCAAACACAAAAGTCAAACTTACCTAAACTGCAATGAGTATTTAATGTCAATAAAGACATACCTCGACTTTAAGCTCACCTATTGCATCCGAAAACTTGACGATGTTAGAAACTCGTTGATCATTTGTTTGTAGAAAAATTTCTTGAAATACACTGAACAAGTCCACCCCTACAAATGTTCTCTACAATAATCATCTTTTGTTAATATTTTGAGCCGAATGTTTAGATTGTGGATTCAGGCGAGATATTATAATGTCGATCTAACCTGGATTGGGGAAGCGGTTCCTGGTCTTGTTGTGAAGACTAATTGCCATCGGCCTTCGATCAGACTCGAGCTGGTCTGCAGAATTGAGCTTAAAAACTTAAATTGGAGCAAACTCGAAAACCTTAACTACTTTTTTTTATTATTACTTAAGGTTTAGGATTTTAGTATCACACACCGGATCAGGGATGCCTTGGGCAGCTTCTAGAGCTTTCACCGCTTGTTCAACAGCCTACATAATCATGACAACATAGAAATACATGATATTGTACATAATGCAATCCCCAAAAGCGTATTCGGTGTTTAAAAATCAACCTTCCATGTCACTATGTCAGATAACCTACAATCATTTTCCTATGGGGGGTTTGGCTTAGCTTACTTAAACGGACTTGTGTTTGTTAGCTTAATAAGCTATTTCTGATATGTACCTCGAGTCCTCGACAATGGCTAATGAAAACAGCTTATTTGTATCAAATAAGGTATTAACTGTAACATAAGCTGTTTGGACTTAATGTGCTTAATAATTCAATAAGCTTACCCAGACGCCCTCTAAATCGTGTTAAGTGTTACTAGTCATACATCTTTTAAGTTTTAACCATCAAGTTAGTTAGGACGAAGGATATAGCTTAACTGGCAGTCTAGTATGACTTGGGCAGTGGCGGAACCAAGACTAATAGTGATCGATCGGGTGCAAGTTTTTTAGAACCATAGTGTAAGTGAAATACTAACTTTATTAAACAAGAATTGGTAACACAATTTTTTGGACCGTGTGCATTTAGTAAAAAGCAGAATTAGCATTACGAAGCAAAATTAATATTATGATACTTTGAGTTGCTGAGGAGAAGCAGAGCGACCGCGTCCTTGAATACCGATAAGACTACTTATCAATGAACTCTCAGCATCACTAAATGATATCTTCTGCTGTTCATCCACAGCAGAACAACATGAAATATGTCGTACAACTTGTCGACGCAAACATGTCGTAGATGAGACTGCAGACCGAGAATGAATGCTTCTCTGATTCAAAAATGGGTTGAATGGAAGTCCTAAGTCGATTGAGCAACAACCCATTTTTGAATAAACAAGAATAACGATATTGAATGTGTTTGTTTAAACAAGATAACGGCCACAACATTTGTTTTCAATGGATATTTTTATTTTATTATTTATTTGCATGGTTAAGATAGAATCAGGGCCCACCCAGATAGCTCATTTTATCATTCTCTGGTTAACATTTGCTGATACATCACCAATAATTTCATTAAAGTTTTATGGAACTTATTATTATTGCTAAGTAGGGGTGAGCAAAAACCGAACCGCAAACCGCAAATCCGAAAAAAACCGTAAAAAAACCGCCCCACAAAAACCGCAAAACCACAAAAACCGGTGGATCAGTTTCAGGAAAAAATAAAAACCAATTTTGCGGTGCGGTTTCAGTTTTCACCGAGAAACCGCACCGCAAAAACCGCACCGCACCACTCTACAATTTATAATTTTTTAAATATATATTTTTTTATTTTTTAGAATAACACACTAAAATTTATATTTTTTTTATTTTTTAGAATAACACACTAAAACCGCACCAAAAACCACATAAACCCGCAAAACCGCACCAAAAACTGCACCAAAAATAAAAAAATATATCTTGTGGTGCGGGGCGGTTTTGACCAAAAACCAACCCGCAAAACCGCATAAACCCGCAAAACCGAAACAGCAAAAACCGCGCGGTGCGGATCCTCAATTTTTTAAAAACCGCATTTTGCGGAGCGGGGCGGTTTTTGTCAAAAACCGCACCGAACCGCCCCATGCTCACCCCTATTGCTAAGAGCCTAAGACCATTAGGCTATGCACAACCGGCCGAGTTTTATCGGTCGGTCGCTTCCATTCGACCAAACCGACCGATATGAAGGTCGGTCACATCGGTTGTGGCAAATCGGTCGGTCTTTTCCAAATTGAAATATCGGTCTACAAATCGACCGAGTTTAAAATCATATTTATCCTTCCAATTTTAAACCGTTGCATATTAAAAAAAAAAAAAAAAAAAAAAAAAAAAAAAAAAAAAAAAACACCTTTTCCAAACCTTATAAATACCAACCTCAAACACACTTCTAAACACACAATTTCAAACACAATTCAAACAACTTCTCATCCATATTCAAACAACATTTCTATCAATACCTTCAAACACATTATTTTAATTATGTCTTACGAGCTATTATTCGGTTCTTCGTCTTCCGACGATGATGAAGTTCTGAGTGAGTTTTTGGAGTACGGGAAGTTTGCTTGGAACGCTTATCAAGCATCACAGCCAAAAGTTCCACGAAGGTACATACGTAGGGATCATGAGGGTGCTCATAATCGTTTAGTGGCGGCATACTTCTCTCGAAAACCCGCAGTTCGACGAAAGAATATTCCGGCAGCGATTCCGAATGAGCCGAGAACTTTTCACAGAAATTGTTTGAGAGGTAACCGACTATTCTCCTTATTTTCAACAAACTCTTGATACTAGGGGCATACCTAGTATTAGCCCATTGGTCAAGTGTACTGCGGCAATTCATCAATTGTGATACGCGGCCGTTCCTGATTCTCTTGACGAGAATCTGGCAGTGGCTGCAACAACATCCCGTGAATGTCTCCGTAAGTTTTGCACGGTTATCATGGATTTATATGGTGCTGAGTATTTGCGAAAGCCCACGTATACTGTCCTTGAAAGATGATATGCTCATCACAAGTATAAGCATGGGTTTCCTGGGATGATGGGAAGCATTGATTGTACAAGTTGGGAGTGGGAGAATTGCCCAAATGGTTTGAGAGGTCAATATGCTAGGGGTGATCATGGGCCATATCCATTCATCTTATTGGAAGCGGTCGTCTCCCAAGATTTATGGATTTGGCATGCGTTCTTTGGTGTCTCCGGTATGAATAACGACGTAAACGTTTTACGTCGTTCACCTGTTTTCAATGATATCAAATCTGGGAGAGCACCATACCTTGAATTCGAGGCTAACGATGTACAATATAAAAGGGGATATTATCTTACTGACGGGATATATCCACAATGGTCCGTTCTTATTAAGTCCATTTCAAATCCTCCCACGGGTGATGAAAAAAGAATATTGTACAAGAGGAAGTACGAAGCAGCAAGGAAAGATGTGGAACAGGCTTTTGGTGGGTTGAAGAAGAAGCGAAAAATGCTTAAAGTTCCGGCCTGAGGGCTGTATAAAAAGGATCTCCAAGATATTATATATATATACATGTATCATATTACATAATATGATCATTTGACACAAGCAGCGAGCGATATGTCCTACATGGTTCGAAGATGAGGGCCATCATGATCACGATCCCTTAAGAACGCATGAAGAATCGTTAGTAGTTACCCAGGAGATTATGGACTCATCAACTCATCTAAACTTAAAATCTGATTTGATTGAACACATTTGGACAAATCGTAGAAATCAAGTCAATCAAGGAAATGAAAACGAAGACGATAGTGATGGTGACGATGAGGACGATGATGAAGAATTTTTGTAATGTTTTTAACTTTTTATTGTTATTTGAATAATTTACTTAATGTTTTTAATGTTTAATTGAATAATATATGTAATGTTTTTTTTTCATGAATTTTAAGTTTTTTTTAATGTTTGATTAAAAAAAAAAAAAAAAAAAAAGTCGGTCATCGACTGTGGCACTTTGGTAGCTTCCGGTCACCGGAGTGAGAAAGCTGACGTGACAGCCGGTGACCCAGGTCGCTTGGATCAACGACTGTGCATAGACTTAGGTATCATGGCAAGGCTAAATTACTCATTCGGGCCCCCGGGGTGCCACGTCAACATGACATACCTCCCTTTACAACCCCCTTCCCATAAGACCACTAACAACGGGCACGTTATACATGCGTTAAAGGACGAATTTTGCACGTTAAAACCGCGTTAAGGGGCGTTAGTTGTTGCGAGAGTGGGGCGTTAACGCTGCGTTAAGGGCTGCGTTAGCAGCTTAACGCAGCGTTAAGGGTAGATATTGTAAAAAAAAAATCACTTTTGCCCCCCTATATGTGTCATTTTCTAACCGTTGCAATTTAAAAAGTTTTCATTTTCGCCCCCTAGTTTTGTTACCGTTGAAATGGAGCGGGTTTAAGTAAAAAAAAAAAATTCAAAACCATTTTCAATCCCCTATAAATAACCATTTCACACCATATTTTTTTTCACACTTCCACAACTCAATACACTACATATTACACTATCTTCTTCAACCCAAAAAAAATGTCCCGATTCAACATAAACGATGACGGGAACGAATCGTTCTTAGATCTCTTAAACTCCGGGTTTAATAACCCCAATGTCGGCTCATCTTCAAACCCAAACGCCGGCTCATCTTCAAACCCAAACGCCGGCTCATCTTCAATCCCGAACCCACTTGACTTGTCGGACCAAGAACTTTACCAACAACATCAACAAATGCTATATTTCGAACAACAACAATCTAACCTAAACACAAATTTCTCCGATCTCAACTTCACCCAAAATTCACAACAATCTCAAACCGCAACCAATGAAGTTCCCGAGACTCCAACGTCTCCTCCAAAGAAAAACAAGTTCGGGCGTATCAAACGAAAGGTTAGAAAATCAAGAAACCCCGAACTCGAACCTTTGAAGGATGATGATGAAGAACCCGTTGCCAACAAGACCAAACATTGGAACCCACAAGAGGAAAAAGTGCTTGCTCAGTGTTATGTTGCAGCGTCGGAAGACTCACATGTGGGTCGAAGTCAAAGCAGGGATACGTTTTGGCAACGGGTGCAGAATGAGTTTAACAGAGTCAATTACCAACAAAGAAACAAGGATATGCTCCAAAGTAAGTGGAGAACGTTGAACCGTGATTGCTCAAAGTTCAACGCGTACTACACACGTTCCAAACGTCAAGAAAGAAGTGGCGAAAGTGAAATTGATATCTTGAAACGTGCCCGAGAAATGTACCTGGACGAGCACAAAGCCGCTCCTTTTAGCAACGAGGAAGCTTGGGAGGTTTTACGGGGTCATGTGAAGTGGGACGCGCCGGAGGGAATTGATTTAACCGGCGATGAACAACCAAGCCAAACAAATGAGGCGTTGTTTGGTCATGATGAACAACCAAGGCCAATGGGAAGGCGTACTGCAAAGAAAGCTCGATCCGAGAGCATGGGAGGAACGAGCACGGGAGCGAGTACGGGAGGAACGAGCTCGTCATTGCAATTCGTGGAGAGTATGACAGCCCAGTATAGTCACAAAAGGGAAATGGCCGAAGCCGCGTATCGGGCAACAAAAGAAAAAGAGGAGACGATAACAAGGCTAGAGGAAATGAAGTTTTTGATGATGAAGACCGACGGACAGCCTCCAGACGTGGTGTGGTATATCAACCAAGAAAAAGCTTGAATTGTTGCAAAATACAAGCTCGGGCAGCCTCCACAGTAGATTTAGGATTGTCTTTATTTTTATGATGTAATTTTTAATTTCGTCGTTATTTTTATTTATTTTTTTAATTTCGTTGTAATTTTTTTTAAGTGTGTTATGTTTGAATGTAATGTTATGTTTTTAAAAAATGAAGTAATTTATAAGTTAGGGGTTGAATTTGAAAATTTATGTGTAAAGTTGAGTTAATGTGTGTTAAAGCTGAGTTATTGTTGTGTGGGTTAAAGCTGAGTTAAGTTAAGGTGTGTAAAAGCTTGCGTGACATGCCTTAAAATTTAAGGCTGAGTTAACTGTTGTGAATGGCCTAACATACCACAACTTACTCATTTGGGCCCACCACTCTCTATTTTTATTTCTTTTATTCAAATATCCAAGTAAACTAAATTCATTTCATTAAAAATAAAAATACATTACAACATATTAAAACACATACGAAACATAAAATAAATACACGAAAAAAAAACACGCTGCGACATTTAAAAAAAACAAACCACAGTACGATAGGAAATTTAAAAAACAAATCACAACACCGTTAAACATTTCATTCATCCTATTTGGGGTGGTTTCTCAAAACCTCCCACACGTGACCATATTGGAAGCTTCTCCCCCCAAATCGTTGTTCAAAAATGGTCTTCGCATTCTTGACAATTTCACTATCATCTTCCCCACTTGTACGCTGCAAATGTTTGTAAATAGCATTGAATTTTTGACATTCACTGTTAAGTCTTGTCCATTTACCCGTGAACATATCTTTGTTACGATTGTCACTGTCAGTCTGATTGTTGAACATGACTACAACCTGATTCCAAAAGGAGTGTTCATTGTTGTTGTCTACGGCTTGGGAAACTGCAACCCAAACTTGAGCTAGCATGTTTTCTTCTTCTTTTGACCAACGATTATTCATTTCAAATGTTTGAAGTTTGATATACAAGTGTGTGAAAAATAGCCTATCATGGTATGCTATTTATAACCCATTTGAAATTATAACTTTTAAATGAGCGGGATATTTCTCCTTGTTAACCCTTTGTTCTTCCTCAGATGCAACACACTGTAAGATCCTACAAAAATCCGTCATGATAATCTTTGTTAATTAATAATACCTTTGACTTATCATTTAACAAAGCCCATTTTTATGGAGAAATTTAAATTTTTCTTTAATATACTATACTCACGACCAACATAAGATTTGGATAAGCTTACATATTTTATATGAACTATTTTCACTTTATTATTTTACATTAAACTCTTTATACTCAAACCTATTAAATTTTATTAACGTATACACTATCCGTTAAACTTATTACATGTCTAATATTTTTAGTTGGAATATATTAATAAACTTTGACATTTTTATAAACGTTACATTTTTCCGTTACCTGGTTTTAAGTTTCGTGACATAAGGACTTGAAGCTAGTAATTACCGGGAGCAAACTATACCCTTTAAACCTTAAACTAATAATAGACCTAAAGATTGTCACAAAAACTACCAATCCATCTCCTAATAGGCCACGTCAACTACAAGTTACAATTTCAAAATATATGTCTCATGATTATACAACACATCAAGCCCAAAATACAATATGTGTTTTATTTTGTGCCATTCATGCAAAATCAGTAACGTGTATGTATATTTTATATATGAACGTGGAAGTGTTCTATTACCATGAGGTGTGTACTAGTTAATAACCATAGCAAACTAAGGCCCATTATTCACATATACGTGTATTAGCAATCCTCCATAAGATATCTATTTCGACTCTTATATAAAAACCGGATAACACTCACACCTACAAACTTTTATAATTCTCCAATAGCCTGCCTTCTTCCACTCTCCCTCTCTAACATTACCGGCCACCATTTCCGGCCACCGGAGCCCCACCTCCGATCACCACCTCCCACCGCCACCATTATCATGAACCTTGCGACATCCTCTTCATCCCACTATACCACACGCGCCATGAAACATCCGTCTTCATCATGTACGCGCCTCTTTTCTCAGTCGGGTTATTCATGGAGTATGTTGGTTCGAGTACCACCACAGCCACCACAGCCGCCGCTTCCTCTCGTTCTCTTCTAGTCACGGTAAAAACCGAGAAAACCCGTCAATATTATTATTATTATTATTACCGATTATTATTATTGTTGTGTTTCATGGATTTAAACTATATTCAAACCGAGGTATTAAATTGCGAGTAAAAACTAAAGATAAACG
Source organism: Artemisia tridentata subsp. tridentata (assembly GCA_021014915.2). Classification (NCBI taxonomy): domain Eukaryota; kingdom Viridiplantae; phylum Streptophyta; class Magnoliopsida; order Asterales; family Asteraceae; genus Artemisia; species Artemisia tridentata. Next base: position 368,730,986 of record CP139505.1, read on the forward strand.
TGATTTTTAAACTTGTTTTGAGGCTAAAATCGTGTGGTAAGAAACTGTGATGGTGTTTGTGCTTGGTTTGGATCGGGTCGGCTTTATACCCGGTTGGGACACGGGTCGAACCCGTTTTGACATAAATTAATCTTTGGGTTGTCGTTGTGATGTTGTTATTGTTATTGTCGTAGTAACCGGTCTAGTATATCGTGGTCGTTACTCGTGGTTATTGTCATGTTTTGATTTTTGATTGTTGTCGTTGTTGTTATGGGTATTACTGCTGTTTGGTTTGTAGAGGTTGAGCCGAGATCATAATGGTCTCGGCCATGGTCCTCGTGGTAGTATCGATTGTCGTCATTGTTATTGGTTTTGTTATTATTGCGAGGGTGGTTATAGTTGGCATGGGAATTGGCAGCCGAGAGAGAGAGTCAAGGTCCAGGTCTCGGCAAGAGTCGTTATTGTCATGTTATTGCTATGGGTTCGTTGTGGGTCTCGGCATAAGGAATTGTCATATATTGATCAAAGTTCTGTTGTCCTTGTTATGTGGTTAATCACGTCGGTATGAGTCTCAGTTTAACAGCCATATGGGATTGTTTGTTTAACCTTGGGCCAAAGCCCAACTTGGTATGCTTATTGGGTTCAACGGGCCAAAGCCCATTAGTGTTATAAAAGAGTTTTGGCTGGGTTGAATTTGAGGATTTAGTGAAAACGGTAATAGTTAGTAAATTGTGGGGTTGAGATTGGGATATGAATCTTGTCGTGTCATTTGTTACGTTTTGGTTACTTGGAAAATTTAGTATGTATTAGACATTTGAAATTGTACTTGGATTTGAATACGGATATGATTATTATACTTGGACGTTTGGACAAATGTGGATTGTTATCGGACTTACCTACTAGACATTGGATTCATTGAACATTTTGAGACTTGAGACGGTATAATATATTAAGACTCGAAACGGACACAAAATCTTCAATAAAACCTAAACTAAAATTTACGAGAACAATAGCGAGACATAACTTGTTAAATATTATAATTTCAGTTTTGAATAATCCAAGCCTCGACGACTCGAGAAAAACTAGTTTTATTAACTAAATTCATTTTTAAACATCATTGTCTTATACAAACTATTTGGGGATAACGGGGTAAATGCCGAAACGTACAAACTAGTTATTTGATTTGAGATGTTGTTTGTCTTTAGCTTCTAAGTTGTCCTCCTTGGTTTGAACCCTCGTCAGTATCCTCTTGAGTTTGTTGATGTCTATTCTTTTTGGCGTGAGTTGTCTGTCGGGTCTAGGTCTTCTTACCACACCACATGAAACATTTAAACTAAGCTTTTGATAAGTTTTGGAAACTGAATAATCCACGAAAACTATGACACTTTATCTTTTATAGACTTTAATATTGTGCTAGACATATTTTGAGATAACTGTATACGTATTAGGTTGTGTACCGTCGTGCTGTATGAGACCGTTGTGATATGCTCTAGATGCCAGTCGTATCAGTATGATCTTTGCTTTGCTGTGGCTAAGGTGAGTCGTGGCCCCTACTTTTCACACTTGTTTTTAATAATTCTTTTGGGGAGATACATGCTTTAACTGTTTTATATTACTTGAAAACTCTCATGATTTGCTCAAAACTATCAACTATGCTTTATATGTTTGAATCATACTTGAAAGGAATACGTGTACGTTATATGTGCAAATTGTTTGATTAGCTTAAACACTGAACTTGAAACATAACATCTTCGGACTACTTGACGTAACATGATACTGAAACTCACTGTATGTATTCATATAACAAATGAATGAACTGTTAACTTTATTATGATATTCTACATTTTCTGGAGAGAATTGCCAAAAACCAGAATACGTATACTTGATGAACCCTGAGACCTAAATTGCCTAAGTACCCCTTTATTGCCATAAAGTCCCTCGATCATGAGCCATTAATCACTGCGGTGAGCGCGAATATAGTGAACAGCTTCGAAACCTGTTGGAGGCTGACGACCTACCCCACTAATACTTTGACGGAATGCCTTATGGCTAGTCGTATTAGTCGTGGTGCACTATATTTGAGAAAAATAGGAATTGGCAAATCCCCTATTCACATGAGGGCCATAAATCCCCCATCAGGTATCCCTGGTGGGACCCCGCCGGTTTACGGAAATGGTTAACGTTTTGCGTGTCATGAGACTTAGGGCAATATAACTTTATGAGTATATGAATGTTTCATATATATCCTAGGATACAGCTGTATTTAGAAGACCATCACTTTATACTGATAGACTTCGGATTCTAGATTATTATTCCCACTATATGATATGATTGTAAATCTTGTACTTGAACTTTAACTGGTAACATATGTGACTTAAATGAGAATTCTGCACAAGTCAAAACCAAAATGCTTGGTATGTCATTACATTTAAAAGCTGACTCAACATCCCATTTCGAGCATATAACAACGTAGCTCGACTTCATTTAAAATATGAAACTTCTGATTTTGAAGATCATACATTATTCACTGGTGAATTTTATACAACGCAATTCTTTAATTATTTCATGAAGAACTATTATCACTATACACCTTTTAAAGAAAGATATTTTCTATCAAACTCCGCGAACTCACCAACCATTGTGTTGACGTTTTAAGCATGTTTATCTCAGGTAATTAACGGAGCAGGACAAGACACGGAGCGGGCATCCTTTACTCTGATAACTTTAATGGTGTAAAATCAAATATGTCATTCTCTCCAAATTATCACATCTTTTTATGGGATTTTCAAACCAAATAATTTACCTTTGTATCAAAATACTATTTTTGAATGACATATAATTTTCAAAACGCCCTTCTCGGGCCGTTTTCTGAGATTAAACTTCGATCCTCACCGTAACACCCAAATTACTTTTCCGCTGCCACAAAACCAAATTTGGGGGTGTTACAGTTTGGTATCAGAGCCTATGGTTATAGAGAATCAAACGTTTTAAAGCATCAAACTATAACCACATTTTCAAAATTAATGATTTTACACCTTATCATCTTATGCCTTCCGTGTCTGTAGACTGCCGTGCTCAATACATTACCTATTAAGATTATTTTGTACTAATCTTTACATGCTTAATGTTTATTCTTCACACATTACACACTATACTGTTACACACTCAACGTTATATATATATATACTCACCAACTATTTCAAGTACAGTACTAACCATCTTTAATTATCCTACTCATATCTTTATAGATACGTGTGAAATCAATTTTACTGTATTTTCGGAAAATCCGCGCAGGAATTATTTTGTTAACTAGCATGAATATTAAATCAGAAATTCTTAAGCAGGATGGGTTGCAATGTCTTTATTTGAATGATTGGGATGCCTTTTATCTAAATAAAGAGATTGTAAGGCACCGAACCATAAGTTTATATTTCCTTATTTACATTGTTTGGGACGCCTCTCTATGTAAATAACGAATTATAAATAAGTGGGCTTATTTATGTCTGTAAAGGGCACTAGTATGAAACCGATAACCATAAAAAAATTCATCAAACACACAACATAACTCTCATTAGAACCCCTAAACAATGATACATAATGTTCGTATACGAATTCAAAGCAACACTCCTATCGTAACACTGTCTTTACTATTCTAGCCACTTGCATTAACTATTTCTCACACCAAGACAAACAAGATCTCCCATACCCTAAAAACCGGAATTTAGCAACTTTCTCTACATACACCAAATCTTCATTCAAACATCTCTACGTGAGAATCAGTTATCGACAAAACTCTTTGTTTAACAAGTAGGTTACCCGCACAGATTTCTGTAAAATATCTAAATTTAGCAGAGTAATGAATTCTTTTCCAAGATATGTTCATAGCATAAACATCCAAACACCATATTATTCAAATAAACTTGACGGAAATACTTAAACATTACAAACGATACTGAATTAAAACATCACATAAACCTAAACCTAAACTTCAAAGGTAGTCTGGATGATCCCAGGTCTGAGAATTGTTGGAATCATAACCATCATCATAAGGATCAAAGCTCGCCAACTTCTCTTCTTCCCATTGAGCTTCCAACCTGCTCAGCTCCCAATCCATGGCAGGAGTCCAACCACCATCATCAACTGCCACATTTCCTCGAAACTTGGCTGGAAATGATCCAGATGAGGCAAATGTTGTTGTTGCACAACCACCCTTGGTGTAGATGAACTTGATGCACCTTGTTGTAGTTGTGGTTGTTGTTGCTGTTGTAGTAGTGGTAGATTTTGTTGCTGTTGCTTTTGTTGTTGTTGTTGTTGTTGATGTTCAACCCTAGCAGCTTCAACATTCTCTTCCAAGCTCCAACGAACTTTGTTAGAAATCTGGTCATCTATCTGATGAACACATGACCACAACGATTCGATGACAGCAGCATCCTTGCAAGATTCATCATACAAAAACTTATCGATCACATACTTCCTACCATCTGAGATGTCTGTGCACTTAGCATAGCTTTCTCTAAGTCGTCGTTTCAATTGTTTCGTAGCTTCAAACTGCAGAATGACCTTCACAATAGCATTTTGACGATCCACGTCACTACCCTCCGTTTCTGCCTTGATGTACAGTTGAATTTGTTCAGCGGTATGTGGTAGCTTACAAGCCATTGAATTGTGTGTGTATAGGTAATCCAACCATGCCAATGGTATTTATAAGGGTTTGAAAAATATCTTTCAATTAAGAAATAAAATCGTTTGTATTTAAACGGTAAAACTTTCAAAATCTATGTCTAATAAAACTAGCAACTAGCTCGGAGATACGTGGTAAATAAAATATTTACTTTGGTTTTCGCAATTCAACGCAAGAGGCAGGAACAAATCGCGTTAAACACGCCCCACTATGATTTAAAAATCCTGAACACGCCACATACAAGTAACACTTTTCATACGATTTGACTACACATCCTTTAGGAAATAGTGAACCTCCTAACGTCCTCTCGAAACCCTTAAGCATTATATGAGATTTCGATAATCTCGAAACTATCTAGTAACCAAATACGCCATGGAACATGTGTTCAACAATCGCCAAATAAAAATTATCCTTGAAACATTTATCCTCGACCCATTGCTAACAACCATCCAACGCACCCTTATTTCTCATTAATACTCGAACCCAACTCTAATTAAGCGTAAGAACTTAAGATTTATTTCTAATCTAATCAACTCATACCCGTTTACTTGGATCATTCACTTAACGATCTACCAAAATTTTCATACATCTCAATTTGGTACTTACCAATAAATCGTACGTAACAAATCTTTTCCAATACTCGAGCATGTGACAATCAAAGCCCAGCCCGACTGTCATGCTCTCAAATGACTTCAACAAAAATCATATATTGCCTAAATACTTTGTTTAATTTAAGTTCCCAACAACCTCAGCAAACTCAAACGAAACCCTGTCTAGTTATTGGGCCATATTTCATTTTGTGAACTCAACTATAACTAAAACAAACCAACTTTTGTGCTTCTCTTTTGCCCCCAACAACGATTAACAACCCTAAGAAACAAAATGATTTTTCTCTACAACACATTTCACCTTGCAGCATATTGATTTCCCTCCTTGCTTTCACACTTAGCTCACAACTTGAATACTTTGAAAACTAAACTCAAACAAGCTATTAACGTAAGACACGGTTTTATATATACATAAAGCAAACCAATTTTGTGTTATCACTTAAGACTTTATCTAACGAGATTTTCCTTACAAAAACTGAAGTTCAACAACTATTTTTACAATCATCAAATTCTCGTTCGAAACTCTCATTATTAAAAATCTACAAACTCTTTATTTGACGAATAGTTTACACCATAAGTTGTGGTTTCCAAAAATTTTGAATCATGTGCACTTTCAAAACACGATAGAATAACAATTTTCATTCCAAAAACAAGATCTCGAAACAAAATAACTTGTTCATACACCTCACTTTTTAACCAACCCCAGTCAGACCTACACTCATCCCTCATTTCACTATTATATGAAGACAAGGAAATTACGAACATTAGAAACTTTAAAAAAATTCACAACAATCTACGACAAACACAAACAACATAGGATTTTATTAGAAACCTTGGAGGTTAATACATAACGAGATGATTCACATCAAAAGTACATAAAACACAACATAAAACATACAACCTTCAATCGGATGGCCTACTACAGAAACAAAAACCACCACCAACCCAACAATAACAAGACCCGCCAAAGGATGAAGTACCCTGATTATTCTGAAGACACAAAAGCGAACCATTAAACATAACAACTTAACATAAACCTAAACAAGAAGTTATTCCACATTACATCGATCCACAACAAAGCTACATTTTAAGCACCTACGCTCGACCTTCACTTCCAAAAATTATCCGCAAAAATCGCTAGGATTGTGAGGGGTACGATAACCAACAAGTATCCGATCCAGCCACGGGTATCTTCGCCGGGAAGAAGAACCAAACCAGCAACGACGAAAATGATGAACATGGCTGCAAAGACTATGGCGATCGGAGGCATTTTTTTTTCGGAAGAGAAGTGGATTGAAGAAGATGAAGTTTGAATGATGAGAATAATTGAAAAGGGTGAAAAGATGAAAAGGGAATAAAGTGAAGGAAAAAGGAGAGAGTAAATAGAAAAAGTAGGTAAAAATAGTACCCGCTATTTTACTATTCACTATCATTAAATTTCAAACCGCTACCATTAAAAATCCCCTAGTCTCGACCGTTAGAACACTAAACATTAAGTGCTAAATACTTCTTACTCGCAACTGTTACTTTCACTACTCGTAAACCATATTTTAAACAATCGATCAAACATTCGAAATTATTCTGTCTATTACAAATAAATTTAGTTGGAATCTCGCCACTTTGATATTCAAATAAGAAATATCTCGACAACATTATCCATAAACTCTCATTTCAGAACACCACATTTTCCAAATACCTATCACTGATTGAACTTCGGGACGAAGTTCAAAAATTGAGAGGTAGATACTGTAAGATCCTACAAAAATCCGTCATGATAATCTTTGTTAATTAATAATACCTTTGACTTATCATTTAACAAAGCCCATTTTTATGGAGAAATTTAAATTTTTCTTTAATATACTATACTCACGACCAACATAAGATTTGGATAAGCTTACATATTTTATATGAACTATTTTCACTTTATTATTTTACATTAAACTCTTTATACTCAAACCTATTAAATTTTATTAACGTATACACTATCCGTTAAACTTATTACATGTCTAATATTTTTAGTTGGAATATATTAATAAACTTTGACATTTTTATAAACGTTACATTTTTTCCGTTACCTGGTTTTAAGTTTCGTGACATAAGGACTTGAAGCTAGTAATTACCGGGAGCAAACTATACCCTTTAAACCTTAAACTAATAATAGACCTAAAGATTGTCACAAAAACTACCAATCCATCTCCTAATAGGCCACGTCAACTACAAGTTACAATTTCAAAATATATGTCTCATGATTATACAACACATCAAGCCCAAAATACAATATGTGTTTTATTTTGTGCCATTCATGCAAAATCAGTAACGTGTATGTATATTTTATATATGAACGTGGAAGTGTTCTATTACCATGAGGTGTGTACTAGTTAATAACCATAGCAAACTAAGGCCCATTATTCACATATACGTGTATTAGCAATCCTCCATAAGATATCTATTTCGACTCTTATATAAAAACCGGATAACACTCACACCTACAAACTTTTATAATTCTCCAATAGCCTGCCTTCTTCCACTCTCCCTCTCTAACATTACCGGCCACCATTTCCGGCCACCGGAGCCCCACCTCCGATCACCACCTCCCACCGCCACCATTATCATGAACCTTGCGACATCCTCTTCATCCCACTATACCACACACGCGCCATGAAACATCCGTCTTCATCATGTACGCGCCTCTTTTCTCAGTCGGGTTATTCATGGAGTATGTTGGTTCGAGTACCACCACAGCCACCACAGCCGCCGCTTCCTCTCGTTCTCTTCTAGTCACGGTAAAAACCGAGAAAACCCGTCAATATTATTATTATTATTATTACCGATTATTATTATTGTTGTGTTTCATGGATTTAAACTATATTCAAACCGAGGTATTAAATTGCGAGTAAAAACTAAAGATAAACGTGATTTTTAAACTTGTTTTGAGGCTAAAATCGTGTGGTAAGAAACTGTGATGGTGTTTGTGCTTGGTTTGGATCGGGTCGGCTTTATACCCGGTTGGGACACGGGTCGAACCCGTTTTGACATAAATTAATCTTTGGGTTGTCGTTGTGATGTTGTTATTGTTATTGTCGTAGTAACCGGTCTAGTATATCGTGGTCGTTACTCGTGGTTATTGTCATGTTTTGATTTTTGATTGTTGTCGTTGTTGTTATGGGTATTACTGCTGTTTGGTTTGTAGAGGTTGAGCCGAGATCATAATGGTCTCGGCCATGGTCCTCGTGGTAGTATCGATTGTCGTCATTGTTATTGGTTTTGTTATTATTGCGAGGGTGGTTATAGTTGGCATGGGAATTGGCAGCCGAGAGAGAGAGTCAAGGTCCAGGTCTCGGCAAGAGTCGTTATTGTCATGTTATTGCTATGGGTTCGTTGTGGGTCTCGGCATAAGGAATTGTCATATATTGATCAAAGTTCTGTTGTCCTTGTTATGTGGTTAATCACGTCGGTATGAGTCTCAGTTTAACAGCCATATGGGATTGTTTGTTTAACCTTGGGCCAAAGCCCAACTTGGTATGCTTATTGGATTCAACGGGCCAAAGCCCATTAGTGTTATAAAAGAGTTTTGGCTGGGTTGAATTTGAGGATTTAGTGAAAACGGTAATAGTTAGTAAATTGTGGGGTTGAGATTGGGATATGAATCTTGTCGTGTCATTTGTTACGTTTTGGTTACTTGGAAAATTTAGTATGTATTAGACATTTGAAATTGTACTTGGATTTGAATACGGATATGATTATTATACTTGGACGTTTGGACAAATGTGGATCGTTATCGGACTTACCTACTAGATATTGGATTCATTGAACATTTTGAGACTTGAGACGGTACAATATATTAAGACTCGAAACGGACACAAAATCTTCAATAAAACCTAAACTAAAATTTACGAGAACAATAGCGAGACATAACTTGTTAAATATTATAATTTCAGTTTTGAATAATCCAAGCCTCGACGACTCGAGAAAAACTAGTTTTATTAACTAAATTCATTTTTAAACATCATTGTCTTATACAAACTATTTGGGGATAACGGGGTAAATGCCGAAACGTACAAACTAGTTATTTGATTTGAGATGTTGTTTGTCTTTAGCTTCTAAGTTGTCCTCCTTGGTTTGAACCCTCGTCAGTATCCTCTTGAGTTTGTTGATGTCTATTCTTTTTGGCGTGAGTTGTCTGTCGGGTCTAGGTCTTCTTACCACACCACATGAAACATTTAAACTAAACTTTTGATAAGTTTTGGAAACTGAGTAATCCACGAAAACTATGACACTTTATCTTTTATAGACTTTAATATTGTGCTAGACATGTTTTGAGATAACTGTATACGTATTAGGTTGTGCACCTTCGTGCTGTATGAGACCGTTGTGATATGCTCTAGATGCCAGTCGTATCAGTATGATCTTTGCTTTGCTGTGGCTAAGGTGAGTCGTGGCCCCTACTTTTCACACTTGTTTTTAATAATTCTTTTGGGGGAGATACATGCTTTAACTGTGTTATATTACTTGAAAACTCTCATGATTTGCTCAGAACTATCAACTATGCTTTATATGTTTGAATCATACTTGAAAGGAATACGTGTACGTTATATGTGCAAATTGTTTGATTAGCTTAAACACTGAACTTGAAACATAACATCTTCGGACTACTTGACGTAACATGATACTGAAACTCACTGTATGTATTCATATAACAAATGAATGAACTGTTAACTTTATTATGATATTCTACATTTTCTGGAGAGAATTGCCAAAAACCAGAATACGTATACTTGATGAACCCTGAGACCTAAATTGCCTAAGTACCCCTTTATTGCCATAAAGTCCCTCGATCATGAGCCATTAATCACTGCGGTGAGCGCGAATATAGTGAACAGCTTCGAAACCTGTTGGAGGCTGACGACCTACCCCACTAATACTTTGACGGAATGCCTTATGGCTAGTCGTATTAGTCGTGGTGCACTATATTTGAGAAAAATAGGAATTGGCAAATCCCCTATTCACATGAGGGCCATAAATCCCCCATCAGGTATCCCTGGTGGGACCCCGCCGGTTTACGGAAATGGTTAACGTTTTGCGTGTCATGAGACTTAGGGCAATATAACTTTATGAGTATATGAATGTTTCATATATATCCTAGGATACAGCTGTATTTAGAAGACCATCACTTTATACTGATAGACTTCGGATTCTAGATTATTATTCCCACTATATGATATGATTGTAAATCTTGTACTTGAACTTTAACTGGTAACATATGTGACTTAAATGAGAATTCTGCACAAGTCAAAACCAAAATGCTTGGTATGTCATTACATTTAAAAGCTGACTCAACATCCCATTTCGAGCATATAACAACGTAGCTCGACTTCATTTAAAATATGAAACTTCTGATTTTGAAGATCATACATTATTCACTGGTGAATTTTATACAACGCAATTCTTTAATTATTTCATGAAGAACTATTATCACTATACACCTTTTAAAGAAAGATATTTTCTATCAAACTCCGCGAACTCACCAACCATTGTGTTGACGTTTTAAGCATGTTTATCTCAGGTAATTAACGGAGCAGGACAAGACACGGAGCGGGCATCCTTTACTCTGATAACTTTAATGGTGTAAAATCAAATATGTCATTCTCTCCAAATTATCACATCTTTTTATGGGATTTTCAAACCAAATAATTTACCTTTGTATCAAAATACTAATTTTGAATGACATATAATTTTCAAAACGCCCTTCTCGGGCCGTTTTCTGAGATTAAACTTCGATCCTCACCGTAACACCCAAATTACTTTTCCGCTGCCACAAAACCAAATTTGGGGGTGTTACACACACACAGTTCACAAAATACACACTTCACAAACACACACACACAAAAAAAAAAAAAAAAAAAAAAAAAAAAAAAAAAAAAAAAAAACATTTCATATATAAAAAATACCCCTCTTGTCAGTAAACTTGGCTCGTCGTCTGCACGAGCAAGCTGCAAACGGCGAAGGATGGCGAATTGGGACGGTGTAATGGCGAGCCATGGCATTTGCCACACCGTATGCTCTAATTACAGATAATGATGTTTACTACTAAGGTTAGTTAATACTGACTAACAAACGTTATTATGGATTAACTAGTGCTAAGTATGATGAATTCTTTTAAGCGTAAAAATCTTCTTTCAATATGATCATATATATACTTCAATTCAGAACCGTTTAGTGATCTTTTTTGAAGCATAATACGGAGTATTATGGATTGCTACTAAGTATTAAAATCTATAGTTTGTAAGGCAATACTATAGATCAGTGTTGCAAAAAAAGGTCTACAAGGCCGATTAATCGCCGATTAGGTGCTACAAGGCCACCGACCTTGCCGATTTATGTAACTGGGTCAAACAAATAGGTCAACTGTGGTCAACGGCTATCAGCGGCGGTCAATGGTGGTCAAACTTGCCGAAAACCTATAAATCTTGCCAGAAGTACCCAACACTCACCGTAAACTTATTTTGATCACTTATAGTAACTCTTTAAGTCTATTACAAGTTGTTTTTTAGAAAATACCTTGCCGGAAATACCTAAAACTCACCGGAAATATACAAAACTTGCCGTAAATAACTAAAATTTGTCAGTAATGCCAATCCGATTAATCACCGATTAATCCCGCCTAGACCGATTACAAGCTACAAGGTGGTCGACCGCCCGACTACCGATTCGCGATTTTTGCAACCTTGCTTTAAACAAATAGATTCTGTTTTTGGAAAGCAATACGATGCAACTGATTCCTTGTGTTGTAGTACGGAGTATTACTTTATCTTAAAACGGAAAACGTCACAAAACCAGATGTATATATTTTTTTAACTGTACAAATAAATATTACTCCGTATTAAACAGTGATTATAGTTCAAAAAAAAAAAAAAAAAAAAAAAAAAAAAGAAACTCAATTTGTTTGACTTGGTGTCCATTTGGCTATAACAGTTTTCGTCTAATTCATCTAGCTACGAAGATTAGAACTCTGTAGATCAGCATAACCTAATGTCCGTTAGTGAGGTACCTTTACTTTTAACGATTTTAACAGAAAATTATTTGTATTGATATAAACAAAGTCTTGTATATTGATGAGTATTAGCCAGATGTGTATAAGTGTGTTGTTCATGACTAGATGCAAGAAATTTTAAAAAATTGTCCAAATTGATGAGTAACTTAAACAAGCAAATTCATACGTGTTTTTTATGGCATAAAGGGTGGCTTATTTCTGAATAAAGGGTGGCTTATTTCTGACCTCTTCTTTATCTTTAAGTTTTCGATCAATCATTAAAGTAAAGTATCATGATTCATGCACATTATTATTGTGGCACCTTTCACATTAACTTCAAACAAACAAACAAACTATCATTCATTTTCCAAATTCTAATGGCTGAAATAGTTGTTAGCGCAGTCGTGAATGTGCTCGTTGAGAAGCTAATCTCTGGTGACTTGATGAAGCTAGCTCGATCTGAAGGAATCGATTCTCGGTTGAAAAAATGGAAGAAAAGCTTGCAACTGATCCAAGCTGTGCTTGCTGATGCTGGTCAGAAGCACATGACACAAACATCTGTTAAACTGTGGCTGCAGGAGCTCCAGGATCTAGCTTATGACATTGACGATGTACTTGATGACATGGATACTGAAGCTTTGCGCAGAAAGTTGAATCAAGAACCACAAGCCAGTACCTGCACGAGTAAGGTATTGAAGATCATCCCGACTTGTTGTACTAATTACACTCCCCATAACATCATGTATGGCCGTAAGATAAGCTCTAAGCTAGATGAAATTACCAATAAGTTGCATGATCTTGTTGAAGAGAAAAATAACCTAGGCTTGAATGTTGATGTGAAAGTTGAAAGATCAAATAGGACAAATAGACGATTGGAGCAAACTTCGTTGGTTGATGAGTCCAAAGTTTTGGGTCGGGAAGGTGATAAAGATGCATTGCTAGAGAAGTTGTTGGGGGATGAAGCTTGTAATCAAAATGTTAGTGTCGTGTCGATAGTTGGTCTGGGTGGGATTGGCAAAACAACTCTTGCAAAAGTTCTGTACAATGATGAGAAAGTTAAGGCTCACTTTGAACTCAGGGCATGGGTTTGTGTTTCTGAAGAGTTTGATGTATTCAATATTAGCAAGGCTGTTTTTCAAGCTGTAAATGGGGAAAACAAAGATTTTGCTAATCTAGATCTTCTTCATGTTGCACTTAAGGAAAAACTTTCACGGAAAAAGTTCCTAGTTGTTCTAGACGATGTTTGGAACGAAGACCACAATGAGTGGGAACTCCTGCAAAGCCCATTTGTCGTTGGGGCCCCTGGTAGTAAAATTATCGTTACCACACGGAAGACCATGGTTGCATCAGTTATGAACTCTTTTGAACCTTACAATCTGGAGGTTTTGTCTAATGAAACAGCGCTGTCTCTATTTGCTAGATGCGCGCTAGATGAACCAAACTTTGACAATCATCCATCACTAAAATTGATTGCTCAAGGTATCATTGACAAATGTGATGGTCTGCCTTTGGCTTTGGTTACACTAGGGAGGGTATTGAAGACAAAAAAAGGAAATGAAGGTGATTGGAAGGAATTGTTGAATAGTGAGATATGGAATTTACATGATGAAAGTGATGTTCTTCCAGCTCTTAAACTAAGCTACTATGATCTCCCTCCGGATCTAAAGCAATTGTTTGCTTACTGCTCCTTATTTCCAAAAGACCACTTGTTTGACAAGAATAAACTAGTCCTGCTGTGGATGGCGCAAGGTTTTCTGTCTCAATCAGTGGGAAACAAGTCAATGGAGAGTTTAGGTTGCCACTATTTTGAAGAGCTAAAGTCAAGGTCATTTTTTCAGCATTCGGCGAATGATGTGTCACTATACACAATGCATGACCTGATGAATGACTTGGCCGTGAGTGTTGCAGGAGAGTTTAACTTTATGTTGGATGATAAGATTGATGCAAATGGTAGGACCGAAGTTTTTGAGAAGCTGCGTCACTTTTCGTTTGTAAGTCAACGAGATCTGGTGTATAGAAAGTTCAAGGAATTACATAGAGCTAAATGCTTGCGAACGTTCTTACCGTTGTCGGTTGGTTTGGAAGATTTCTTCGCAGAATTCTGCTCAGTGGACAATATTCTTGTTGAGCTGATGCCTCAATTAAAGTTCCTAAGGGTACTAAGTTTAACTTATTGTGGTTCGATTAAAGAGGTACCACAATCCATTGGCAGTCTCATTCATTTGCGATACCTCAATTTTTCAAGAACAATAATCACACAAATACCAGAACAAGTCAGCGACTTGTATAATCTACAAAGCTTGTTAGTTCGTGATTGTATACGCTTATCTACCCTGCCAGTCAGTTTTGCAAAGTTAATAAACCTGAGACATCTTGACATCGGGGTACTCCATTGTTGAAAAAGACGCCGTTAGGGATTGGTGGGTTGACAGGTCTACAGACTCTATCTAAGGTCTGTATCGAAGGAGCTAATGGGTTTCAAATATCTGAGCTTAAGGGCCTATTAGAACTTCAAGGAAGACTTGCCATCGAGGGGTTGGACAAAGTGATAGATCCGACACAAGCAACGGATGCCAGCTTACAACAAAAGAATGGTCTTGATGATTTGGATCTTGAATGGAGTCGTGACTTTGATGATAATAGGAATTCAATGGTTGAATATGAAGTACTTGAAAGGCTAAGGCCTTATTGTAAGTTGAGAAAACTGAAGATTTTGTGCTATGGGGGATTGAAATTTCCTAGTTGGGTCGGGGACTCCTCATTCGATCAGTTAACAGAGCTTGTATTAGAAGGGAGTCGGAAATGTACACACTTACCGACACTTGGGCATCTAAGTTCACTTCGGAAGTTGTCTGTGAAAAGAATGCATGAGGTGAAGACTGTTGGTCCTTTCAAAGGTATAGCACTTCCATCTCTTGAATCTTTAGAAGTTGAGGATATGCAAGGTTTAGAGATGTGGTCAACTGCTATTTCCTTTCCTCGTCTTCAAGTAATTTCTATAAAAGAATGTCCGAAACTTAATAAGGTATCAATCGGATTTCTACCATCACTAAAATCTTTATTTGTGAAACAATGTTGTGAACCAGTGTTTAAGTCCATTGCTTGCATGTCTTCGTCAATTTCTAGGTTGACGCTATGCGATATTAAAGGACTTACTCAACTGCAAGGAGAAGTTTTAAAACATCTTGGGGCAGTTGAAATTCTAGAGATTTTGTCCTGTGATGAATTAAGATACTTGTGGGAATCAGAATCGGTGGCACGCACGTTTCTTGTAGATTGTAAGACGCTAGAGAGTTACAATTGTCCAAATAATGTTGAGAGCTTAAGGATACGCCGTTGTTCTTCAATGTCATGCTTGACCTTCTCAAACTTGCACAAGCTCCCGTCCTCTCCAATGATTCTTGACATTCCAGATAATTGCCTTAAATATCTTGAGATTCATGAATGCGAGAATCTAAATTCATTTCCTCATGAACATTTGCAAAGTCTTACATCTTTGGAAGAGATGACGATACGTAATTGTCCAAACATGGACTATTCATTTCCTTGTGGGTTGTGGCCTCCTAATCTAAAGAAATTAATAATCGGATGCTTAAAGAAGCCTATGTCAGAATGGGGGCTTCAAAATTACCCAACCTCGCTTGTTACTCTAGATTTATATGGCACAGATTCAGGAGTAGTTTCGTTCGAGGTGGAAGAAAATGCGAACAACGCTACTTCAAAATCTTTTCTTCTTCCGTCATCTCTAACTTCTCTAACTCTCAGAGATTTTACAGAGGTGGAATCACTTTCAGAAGTCTTGCAACATCTCCCCCGCCTAAAGGTTCGTATTTTGTCATGCCCGAAACTTAAAAATCATTATGATGATGGTGGAATCACTTCCGGGAGAATCTTCTTTGTTAATTATCTTCTTTTTTGGTAACTGAAGTGTCCTACCAGTTGTATTATGTTTTCTTTATTAGGAAGAAATCGATTATGGGTTATTGTAATACTCTTCAAGTTGCGAGGTTTATTAGATTACGTCATAGTTGTGATTGACCCATTATAAGGGATCTGTGTGTGTTCTCTTTGTATTCTTGTTGACGTTTAATAAGTGTGTGCGTGCTGCTCGAAAGACGTGTTATTGATGCCTGTATATCTTTGTGGGATGAAGTTAAATTAAAAAGTTGACTATCATGTACTGTCACGTGTCCCTCACTAACTTTGTTAGGTGTATTTTGGTCCCTTTAACCCGTTTTTTTATTCCATCCCAAAACTTCAAACATAAATAACATCCAAACGACAAACTTTTATAAAAAACCGATTTCACCTTAATTTTTTTAAATTTAATTCTCTTTAATTTGGTATGCATTATGATATATGAATTGCAACTTTTTTTTTTTCAACTTTTTAAGTAGGTTTTGATTTTCTTGAAACTTTAGGCATTTTTGGCTCTAATTTTGTCTAGTTTAAAGGCCTAATTTTGCAAAACTTAAAACACGAAAGTTGTAGCTTTTTGGCCATTCTTTACCCAGAAATTTAAATCACTCAAATCTGATATGATATGAGTGAGATATCGCACGT
Source organism: Artemisia tridentata subsp. tridentata (assembly GCA_021014915.2). Lineage (NCBI taxonomy): Eukaryota > Viridiplantae > Streptophyta > Magnoliopsida > Asterales > Asteraceae > Artemisia > Artemisia tridentata. The sequence goes on from CP139505.1 coordinate 368,747,847, forward strand.
TAAAAGATGAACAATAACTGATGAACGTTATAAAAAAATAACCGGTGAACAATATAAAAAATAACTGATGAATGTTATTTTTTCAAAAAAAATAACTGATGAACGTTATAAAAAATAACTGACGAACAATATAAAAAATAACTGATGAACGCTATTAAAAATAACTGATGAAAAATATCAAAAATAACTGATGAACGTTATTATTTCGAAAATTGCTGAACATTATAAAAAATAACTGATGAACGTTATAAAAAATAACTGATGAACAATATAAAAAATAACTGATGAACTGATAAACATTGTGTTTTTATTGGAAAAATTGATGAACTGATGAAAAATACTAACTTGAACTGATGAACAATGTGAAAAATAACTTATAGAACAAAATTAACCGATGACCAAAACTAACTAATTAACTGATGAAAATTGTCAAAAATAAACGGATCAAATACAAAATTGTATAGTCACTTTTTAACAAAAAATCACACATTTTTATAACAAAAAACGCTCACACACTTTTCAGCAAACACAAAAAAACCCAAATGCATTACTAATTATATCACCAAATCAACTCTCCAATGATAATAAATCATCATCATGAATCAATACACACACGAAACCCAGATTTATTATCATCATAAAAGAAAACTTGGGTTTTCGAATAGATGTGTTCATCGGGAAACAAAAAATATTCCTCAAATTTGTCAACTAATGTTTATTGAAAAAAGTGAAGTTTTTTTAATAATTTAAGAGTATTGAGATAAATCTTACCTTTTATATTTGTTTTGCTTCTGAATCGTTTGATTCTCTATATTGCAAAAAGGTATTCAAAATATCACAATTGATCACCCATTCATATTATAATCTTTGATCGATATGAGAATTGAAGTCAAATTAGGTAGGGGAGAATCTCACGACTCACGATGTGTTTGATTGAGTATAAAAGCAATCGGTGTGGAGATTGTTGTGGCTCGCCGTGCTGAGGTGGACACCTCGCCTTCCTTCGCCGTGACACCGCCTTGCTTCGCCGTGCCTCGCCGTGAGGTACCTCCTCGTCTGCACGGCGAGCCTTTTCTTTTCTTCTGACGAGCTGGGTCCCATAAAAATAATACTCCCTCCGTCCCAATTTTATTGTCCCTCTTTCCTTTTCCGGTTGTCCCAAAATTATTGTCCCATGCCAAAAATAGAAAGTGGAGTTTAGTAAAGTTTACTATATTACCCTTGGTTGAAATTAATATTACAAACTTTAAAGAAGTGTTAATTAATTGGTTAAGAGTAAACTTGTCATTTGGCAAAAAAGTAAGAGAGAGAAGTAGTATTAATTATGTTTTTCTTAAACTGTGTGTTTTTTGTCGGGGGACAATTATTTTGGGACGGAGGGAGTAAACTTACTAGAAACGAGTTGTTCATCTTCAACCTCTCGATTAACATAAATTTTAACTGATGTCAAATATCTTCTTTCTTCTTTCATTATTATTATTATCTGATCTTGCACCAGGCTCAAATAAGCAAGAGAATTTCGAATTTAAGGCATCCAAAACATTTAATCGACTGCTTGTTGCAACTGTTAATTCACCTCTGCCGTTCATACTTTCTCAGATCTCCTATTGTATTATTTGGGGGCAGATAAACATAGACGGTTCAGTTATGGTTGGACCTAATCCACCTTAAATGGCCTACGTTTTTAGTTCACTATTTACACCCCCAAACTATAAGAACAAGTGAAATAAAAATAAAAATAGATAGTGGTGGGACCCAAATGAGTAAGTTGTGGTATGTTAGGGTGTTGGCAACGGAGGGCATGCCTCCAGCGGCTTGGGGGGAGGCCGCCGGCAAACACCGCCGCCAACCCCCTTGCCGCCAGCGGCTCATGATTCGGAAGCAAGGTGAAGACGATGCGGCTTGGGAAAAAGACATAAGAAAAAATGGAACATTTTCTGTTAAATCCGACCGTTGGGGGTGTTTGATTCCGAATCCTTAGTTAGGACTAATGTGGTGGCCGGGTTTGTTCCAATCTTTTTAGCAGATATGAAAATAAAAAAGCAATTATGCAAACTCTTCTTTTATTTTTACTTAAAAACAAAGACACGATTTAAAGTAGAAGAGTACATCATGTACCTACATATATACAAAAGTTTCATGAAAGACCTTTAACCATCCCAGTAGCAGCATCGAGATCAATGTCATAGAAACAAGGTCTGGTAGGAAGGCCAGGCATCGTGCTCATGGTCCCAACCAACCGATAAATAAAACCCGCCCCAATGCTTGCTCTTACATCCTTAATCGGCAACACAAATCCGGTTGGCGCTCCTTTTGCAGCAGGATTATCTGAAAACGAGTACTGAGTTTTAGCCATACAGATGGGAAGTCCCGAGAAGCCTTGTTTGCTATACATTTTAATCTGCTTCTCCGCCTGCAAGAAATACCGAGTGAAGTTACGTGTTTGTCCCTTAGAGTCAAACGCGAATGAAAATTTTTTAGTACCTGTTGAGAGTATTTGACACCACTGGCACCGTATGATGTTGCTATAGCTTCTATCTTGTCTTCTATACTTGCTTCTAAAGGATACAAGAATTTAAAAGGCTCTGTAGCACTTTCGCAAGCCTTTTGAACCGCAATCCCAAGGTCAATCTGATAAGATCTCATGAAAAAAGCTTAGCGAGTAATACTTAGATAATCAGAGTCCAAGTATTTGACACGCTTGATTCTTTTAAAAATTATAGGGTGTTTGGGATTGCTCATTTCAGACAATCAAACTGCTTAACTGCAAAAAAAATAAGCACCACACGCAATGCCAAACACCATGTTAATACTGCTTAAGTTTTTCCTTAATTTTTTTATTAAAGGGTAGATAATCAACTTTTTTGAAACTCATGAAATCGAGTTTTAAAATGCAAATCCAAACACCCTTTAAAAGGTCAAAAATGTTATAATTTTGGAGTCAGAACTAACCGCTCCTTTTCCACCATGGGCATGATGAGTACAAACAACTGCATCATATGCACCAGCAGCTAATGCAGCAGACCTCACGGCTCCTATTTCATCATTTGTATCAGTCGAGAATCTATTTACTGCTACCACAACATTCACACCATAAGCCTTCGTATTCTTAATATGCCTAACTAAATTGGCGCAACCAGCTTCCACAAGTGCCACATTTTCAGTAACATAAGCAGAATCAAGCGGCTTCCCTGCAGTGACCGGTGGGCCACCACCATGCATCTTAAGAGCCCGAATAGTCGCCACTATAATAGCACATTGTGGTCTTAAACCACTATACCGACACTTTATATTCATAAACTTTTCAATTCCGATATCACAGCCAAACCCTGCTTCCGTGACAACAAATCCACCCGGGCCAACAAGTTTCAACGCGATTTTATCAGCCACAATAGAAGAATTTCCATGAGCTATATTAGCAAACGGGCCAGCGTGAACAAAAACAGGGGTGTGTTCAAGAGTCTGCATTAAAGTCGGGTTAATTGCATCTTTCATTAGTACACTCAATGCACCTCCAACACCAAGATCATCAGCAGTAACAGGATCCCCGTCTCGACTATTACCAATCACCATTTTCCCGAGTCGATCCCTCATGTCGGCTAACGACGTTGTGAGGGCTAAAACCGCCATTATTTCACTAGCAACTGAAATGTCAAACCCAGTTTCCCTCACCATACCTTTCTCATCCGGGCCTTGACCCACAGTTATTTTCCTTAAAAACCGGTCATTTACATCCATAACTCTCCTCCATGTGATGGCTTCAGGGTCAACATCGAGCCTAGCAAAGCGTTTGACTTCTTCTAAATTAAGTTCTTCAGGTTTCACTTTGGTGATACCGAGCTTTTTCAAGCGTCTATACATAACATCATTAAATGTCCTGTTACCTTTTTTGTTAGGTGGACATAAGCGGTTAAAAAGGGCGTTATCTGATTGTGTTGATTCATGAAACATTCGTGTGTCGATGGCAGCTGCTAAAAGGTTATTTGCAGCGGTTATGGCGTGGATGTCGCCTGTCATATGTAGATTAAACTCGTCCATTGGGATTACTTGACTGTAACCACCGCCAGCTGCACCACCCTTGATACCGAATGTTGGCCCTTGTGATGGTTGTCTAAGGGTTGTAACGACCTAACAGAACAAGTGACATACAAAATCAGTTGCAGCTCGTAAATGCAATAATCAGGTAGTGTACTTTAAAAACAATGACAAACACCCCTTAAAGTCACTTGAAATAATGTGTATCAGCAAGCTATGTTGCATGGAATCGCCCCTCGGGTGCCGTGTCCCGCACCCGAAACGTTTCGGAATCGGGAATCGCCCGGAATCGCCGTGGAAACGTTTCCCGAGAATAAGAAACGTTTCACATGATATGGAAGCGCCAGCTCATGTTTAAGAATCGGCTGGAAACGTTTTTAGTCCTATTATTTGCGTTTCTGGGCCAGCTGTTATTTTTTTGGCCCACTAAACTATATTTTATGGGCCATTACATACTAAATACGCTTCTATTTAGATTAAACCTAATAAATTCTAAAGTCTAACATGTTTGTTGACTTGACTTATCTTCTATCAAGATTCAAGAGTAACTAGTACTAGTTTAGAAGTTATTACTTGATGAGCCCGACCTGGAAAGCGTCTTTTTCTCTCAGAATACCAACTAGTTTAGAAGTTATTACTTATTAGTTATTACTATGTCGTTTTTTATTAACAGTTTCATGGTTGACAATCTTTTGCCTCTATTTTGATTAATGACATTTTGGTGATAACAATTTGATGTCGGATGTTTAATGTTTATTTATTTTATTATCAATATATATAAAAATATATAAAATCCACAAACGTTTCCAGCCGTACCCGCTTCTTGTATTTTGGGACATCGGCGTTTCCCCGTCCCCGTTTGCGTTTCCGTTTCCGTCCCCGTGCAACATAGTCAGCAAGTACTCAAGATATATGTATATAAAATTTAACCAATATGTGTCGCTTTTTGTCACGAAATAAAAGTTTTAACATTATATTAGTGTGATATTATGTATATCAACAAGTTCCAAAGATATATTTGAAAAAAAATCTATGTTTTTTACAGTCTTGATGAACTATGTAATAGAATATTCCCCCACTAAATTCTTTAGTTTTTACTTAAAAAGGGAAGTGGATAATTATTTTGAGACATCCCGAAAAGGAAATATAGACTATAATTTTGAGACGGATGGAGTACCTTTTTATCAAGAAAAGCTCCCAAAGCTTGACACAGACCAACAGTAGTTGTAGATTTGCCTTCTCCTAGTGGCGTTGGTGTTATTCCTCCGACAACAACATAGTATCCGTCTTTTTGTCCTTTAAGTTCATCAATCACGGGCAACAAAACCTAAAGTAACCATACAAAAAAACCACAAGATCATATATTACCACTTGTTCACTTCAGTTCTAGTACACTTTAAATTCAAAATGATACCATTGACAATATTGTATTTGACTTTATATGAAGTCAATTAGGTTGACTATTTATGGTCAAATCCTTAACCAAAATCTTTTAAAAAAATTGTGAATATATCATAGCATTATGATCACCTTAGTCCTAACACATTTCAAATGAAATTTTACCATTGACATTATCTTCTACCTTTCATATACTCGATGGACTTTTTCGGCGTTCGAACAAATCTCTAGTAACCACCAATTTGATACTATTCATGGGCAAAGATAGCATTTTATTAAGCGAGTGTTTGGCATTGCGAGTACTTATCTCACCAATAGTAGCATTTATGTATAGCAAAGCTCCTTCTAGTTACCTAATTGCTTACGAGTCATATAATAAGAATTTTTCACCAAATGACTATACCCTAACCGTGTAAGATGGTGAGATGCTCCCCAACCTAGAGGTTTTGGGTTCAAGTCCTATGTGACATTGTGGTGCAAGAACCAAACCAGTAGAAAATTTGACTAGGTGCGCTTAAGAAAAACTAAACAATGTTAGGAACCCAATTTTTTGGACTCAGTGCATTTTGAAAAAAAATCGACGTCTTTTACAAAAATTAGTTGCGCCACATAAATCCATGGTGTCCCACCTAGACCCTGGTTCCGTCCCTGGTGGGTGTATATATTTTGTAAGGAAAATGTTTATGAGGCCTAAAAATGTGACTAATTATGTGCCTAAATAGATGTGGCAATAACTTATTTGTTTGTGAAGAAGTGGTCCGGATGCTAACACATTGGTTTAGCATATAATTAGCCAAACCAGTTACACATGTGAATCAATACTCTATATCGTAAATAGTGAGATTGTAATTCAACAAAGACTCAAACAAATGAAAACTCTTAACATCACAATTTCAAACTACATATACACATCAAAACACAATCTCATTTTGGGCCCTTATTTTACATTAAAACTAAATATGACCCAAACTCGATTGTGGGTTTTGGTCATATTTATGGTCTAATAAAAACTACTAGGAGTAGTACTTATCACTTATCAATAATCACTTTCAAAACACAATGACAAGTACCCTTACTTCTCCCCGGTGAAACAAAACCAAAACATAAACTAGGGGTGTTTGTTTCGGCTTATATAGCCAGCTTATGACTTATTTGGTTTTGGGCTTTTGTGGCTTATTTTGAAACTTTTCAGCTTATATAAGTTTATTATGTCATAATGAACTTAAATAAGCCGAAGTCATAATGAACTTATATAAGTTGAAAAGTTTCAAAATAAGCCACAAAAACTTATATAAGCCGAAAAAGTTTCAAAATAAGCCGCAAAAAGTGAGCTTATGAAATGTAAGCCCAAATCCAAATAAGCAATAAGCCGACTATATAATACGAAACAAAAACCACTTCACCTTGCAAATCTACATTCACCCACATTACCACAAAACTAAAAAAAATAAAAAATAACCAAACAAAAACACAAAGAAAAAGACAAACCTTAGCCAGTTAGCCTTATACTTGCCATAAAGATCAAAATGATTATGACCAAGGTTAAGTTTCTTAGCAATATGAGCAATGTGAAGAGGCTTTACAGAATGAGCAATATCTATATCAGTTGGCACAGGTGATACAACTTGCAATGTAGTACTCATTGCATTCATATTGTTACATATATATTTTTGCTAAAGGTTGCACTAAGATTTTTATGAAATATTTGTTATGGGTTTATTATTTTGGTTTAGAAAATGAAGATGAGTAAAGAGTTTGTGAAGAACATGCAAAGGAAGGTAAGGTAAGAGTTGTGAGTCGATAAAAATGACGTTAGAAGTGGGACACTTGTTTAACTAGATTGATACGTGTGGTTGGATATATTTACTTTACATAATGCTCCCTAGAGTTTACACTATTTTACACTAGATATCTTTTTTGAACGACAATTGTTGTTTATACCCGTCCTATACCACCTATCTTACAATATATCGCACAAAAGCAATGCTTGGACCCATAGTTTATAAGTTGGTAGGCAACTAAATGCAAATAGTTGATCAATTTTGCTAAACATAGTTTTGGGCCATGTTTATAAAGAATTTTTATAGGGGTGTACTATACCCACGGGGTCTAGTACCTTTTTAGCAGTAGCTAGGTTGTGGTCCCATTTGTGAACTGAAAATGTGAGGTAAGCATGGTTTTAATTGGGGGTGGGTTAAAGACACGGTGGCTACAATTTTATCCCCACGGGGTCTACCCCATAGCTACTACTTTTGTCTCCTGCTTTTGTCTGCTGCTTTTGGACTTGGTACGTGTAAGAACCCCAAAAGCGTTATTTGTGGGCAACAATAAAGTGCAACAAATGTAAACGCAACACGTATCTTTCTTCTAGAACCAAATAATTTAGCATTTGTGTCATCAATAGTCTTTAAAATTAAAAAGGAAGTCAAAACAAACCGTTTTGCTAATGACAGATTGTTGTGGCTAATATATACTTTTATGAATTTTTGTTGCATACTGAGGGACAAATTTCCACCATTTAACTAATTTGAATTAATGGTGTGGATTAACCTAAGATTTAATATGGAAACCTAAGTCCATGTCTTTTTTTTTCATTTTTCTTTGTCTTTTTGTCTTTTTTATTCAGGATATCACTTTTGATATTCAGAGTATCATCACTTGTGATATTCTGAGTATCATCAATTGTGATATTCTGAGTAATTTTTTCTAAAGAAATTAATTTCGAAAAAGAAAATTAATTTCAAAAAAAAATTTAATTTCGAAAAAAAAGTAATTTCGAAAAAAATTAATTTCGAGATACATGACAAAAATTAAATGCAAAAGTAAATACTTAATTTTTCTAACTCATAAGAATTAAATGCTTTGGTACCATAAAACAAGGAAAAAAAAGTAGCAGTAGACAAAAGAAAGTAGTAATAGACAAAAAATTAGCATTTACAAAACATTATACATATACAATAAATTATTATACATTTTTATTTAAAAACAAAAAAAAAACAAAAAAAAAATAATATTTTGTATAATATTTTGTATGTTTTTTTTGTATATGTATAATATTTTGTATGTTTGTATTTAATAATGTTTTGTATAATTATTTTGTTTGTATAATAGCACGTTAAATATTACCACATTAAATAATTGCAACAACAACTGTTATTATTAAATTAAACGACAACGTTATACATATTATTTAAAAACAACAACATCTATGACATATGAAGATTATTCATTTCATTTAAAAGATCATGGAGCCTTGCACCCGACTGACAAGCGTGATCCTCAGGATTCCTTGCCAATTCTAACTCCATCTCCAACGTCTTTATTCTTTTTATTTCGAAATAAATGAAGAAAAAAAATTTACGGGACAAATAATATTTTTTCTTCTTCTTTTTGACGAATATTTTTTTCTCATTAAAAAAAAGTTGTAAAAGTATAAAAAATAATAAAAAATGTGTTGTAAAAGTTATAAAAAATAAAAAAAGTTGTAAAAGTTATAAATTTTTTATAACTTTTACAACTTTTTTTATTTTTTATAACTTTTATAACACATTTTTTTTTTATTTTTTATACTTTTACAACCTTTTTTTAACGCGAAAAAAATATTTGTCAAAAAGAAGAAGAAAAAATATTATTTGTCCTGTAATTTTTTTTTTTTCCATTTATTTCGAAATAAAAAGAAGAAGAAAAAAATATTCATCAAAAAGAAAAGTACAAAACAAAAATTAAATGCTTTAGATACCACTAATTTTTTTAGCATACGACAAAACAAAAATTACACTTGATGCGAAAGATGGAAAAAAACAGAAAAACAAAGAAAAAAAAAAAGGGGGCGCGTGGGTTTTTGAAAAGGTAGTATCACCTTTTGAATTAAAACATATGGGACTCAATTTAACTTAAAAGTAATAAACCAAGGGTGGGTTATAAGTACCGGGGCTATTATTTTAACCAAACCGGGTCTAGGACCTAGGCTATTTTTTTTTTTTTTTTTTTTTTTTTTTTTTTTTTTATTTTTATAATTTTGTTTATATCAAAAAGCTATAAACCTGAAAGTGCGGAACAGAAAATATAAAGTTTAATATGTCAAACGCTTAAAACTGTCAAAAATACGGAACAGAAACTGACAAAAACTGTGCTGTGCAGAAAAAAAAGGGGGGACAAAAAGTGGGGGACAAGGTCTGCCACCCTTGTCCCCCGGTACCGTTAGTATGCCCCTAAAAGTAATAAAGGGTTGTGTTAGGGAAACGGGGTCTACCCCCGCCCTAACAAATGTAGGGTACTGTTACTCCACTGTTACTCCACTGTTCATGACAGTTTTTTTGTTTTTTTTTTTTTTTTTTTTCATTTTTCATTTTGTCTTTTGGTCCCACATAAATATGCTTGTCCATGTATTTTTTTGTCCATGTATTTTTTTGTCCCAAAGTGCAAGTATTGCACATTTTTTTGTCCAAGTGCAAGCAGTTGCACACAAGCAATATTGCAGGCTCTTTTTTTGTCCAAGTGCAAGTATTGCACACAAGCAGTTGCACACAAGTGCAGGCTCAGATTAACAATCATCATCGCCGATTTAAATGATATGTCCAAGTGCCAGTATTGCTCGCTCATTTTTTGTCCAAGTGCAAGTATAGCACATAAGCAGTTGCACACATAACAGGCTCAGATTCATCATCGCCAATTTAGAAAAAAATATATAAAGAGGGTTAATCTAAGCAAATATTAGGCTCGGATATGAAGGCTGCAAAGTGATAAAAATATCACTTTGCCATGCCTTTCGGTTTTTTAGATAACCATTCGTCATCGCCTTTTTTGAAAAAAATTTTTGTCCAAGTGCCAGATTGCACACAAGCAGATTGCACCCAAGTGCACAGATTGCACACAAGCAGCTTGCACACAAGCATACTGCACCCAAGTGAAACAGATTGCACCCAAATGTGCACAGATTGCACCCAAATGTTCACAGATTGCACCCAAACCAAGTGAACCACAAGTGAAAACAAAAGTCTCACATTCCACACAACAGTAAGATTCTCAATTCCACAAGTGAACAAGGAAATAGCACTGCAATAATTCTCAATTCAACAGTAAGATAGTCAGATTGCACCCATGTTACTCACAACAGTAAAAAGTAAAGATTCAAATGATATGTCCAAGTGCCAGTATTGCAGGCTCATTTTTTGTCCAAGTGCAAGTATAGCACATAAGCAGTTGCACACATAACAGGCTCAGATTCATCATCGCCAATTTAGAAAAAAATATATAAAGAGGGTTAATCTAAACAAATATTAGGCTCGGATATGAAGGCTGCAAAGTGATAAAAATATCACTTTGCCATGCCTTTCGGTTTTTTAGATAACCATTCGTCATCGCCTTTTTTGAAAAAAATTTTTGTCCAAGTGCCAGATTGCACACAAGCAGATTGCACCCAAGTGCACAGATTGCACACAAGGTCACAAGCAGCTTGCACACAAGCATACTGCACCCAAATGTGCACAGATTGCACCCAAACCAAGTGAACCACAAGTGAAAACAAAAGTCTCACATTCCACACAACAGTAAGATTCTCAATTCCACAAGTGAACAAGGAAATAGCACTGCAATAATTCTCAATTCAACAGTAAGATAGTCAGATTGCACCCATGTTACTCACAACAGTAAAAAGTAAAGATTCCTGCAATTACTCACAAGAAAGGAAAGAGCACTGCAATAATTCACAAGTAAAGAAAGGAAAGGCTCCATTATAAACAAGGCTCCTCACAAAGAAGCAGATTGCACAAGTGAAACACAGTCTCACCACAATCAATATCATAAACAGATTGCACAAGTGAAACACAGTCTCACCACAATCAATATCATAAACAGTTTGCACAAGTGAAACACAGTCTCACCACAAAGAAGCAGATTGCACAAAGGGGTGGGTTATAGCAACGGTTGTATTTGGTTAGATTAACCCTCACTATTTAAATATTTTAACAAACCATTTCTTTGCAGATTGCACACAAGTGAAACACAAGCAGCAGCAAGTGAAATTGCACAAGTGAAGCACAACAAAGATCTTAGGCTGCCGAAATGTCAAGTTCAGCATTTAACACACCAGAGGTACATTAGGCTCAGATTATATATTGGTGCATCATAAACAAGTTTTATCATATTTGGCTGCAACTTCAAAGGTTGCAAAAAAAAATTATTTTTTGCATGTCCATTCGGTAATGCCACGCCAAAATCAAAACTATCTTTTAAATCATCATTGCCATATCTCAGTTTTTTTTAAAACAAACTGCTTATCAAGTTTCAAAAGCAAACTGCTTATAAGCCACAGGTATTCATCACCACAGAACCACCAACTTAATCACATTCATCATCACAGAGCAAAACATAATCACATATCACATACCTGTGGACTGTGGGGTAGGCCAGAGCAGGTATTCATACCACTCATGGTGGCAGATCAAGGTGTTAACCTACCAACAGCCACAGGTATTCATTACCACAGAACCAACAACTTAATCACCACAGAGCACAACATAATCACAACAGATAACCTGCCAACAGCCACAGGTATTCATCACCACCAACTTAATCACCACAGAGCACAATTTTTAAATCTAATTAGGGTTTCGTAAAAATTGAAGGTTTTTTAAATTAATCAGCTAATCGTTCAATTAACGTAGGTTAATTGAAAGATTATTCGTTAATTTTAAAAAACCCCCAATTTTTTACGAAACCCTAATCAGATCTAAAAAAAATTTAAAAACCCTAATTTTTCAAACCCCCACCCAATCACCACAGATAATTTCAAAAACCCCCCAAAAAATTTTAAAAACCCTAATTTTTAAATCTAATTAGGGTTTCGTAAAAATTGGGGGTTTTTAAAATTAATCAGTTAATCGTTCAATTAACGTAGGTTAATTGAACGATTATTCGTTAATTTTAAAAAACCCCCAATTTTTTACGAAACCCTAACCAAATCTAAAAAAAATTTTAAAACCCTAATTTTTCAAACCCCCACCCAATCACCACAGATAATTTCAAAAACCCCCCAAAAAATTTTAAAAACCCTAATTTTTAAATCTAATTAGGGTTTCGTAAAAATTGGGGGTTTTTAAAATTAATCAGCTAATCGTTCAATTAACGTAGGTTAATTGAACGATTATTCGTTAATTTTAAAAAACCCCCAATTTTTTACGAAACCCTAATCAGATCTAAAAAAAATTTAAAAACCCTAATTTTTCAAACCCCCACCCAATCACCACAGATAATTTCAAAAACCCCCAAAACATTAAGCACTAACCTTTGTAGGTGGTTATATCAAAACATCATCACCACAGAACACAGAACCCCCAATTTTTACACCCTCTTATTGTAGAGAGGGTTAATCTAACCAAATAGGAACCGTTGCTATAACTCACCCTCTTATTGTAGAGAGGGTTAATCAAACCAGAAAAGATCACCAGAATCAGATAATCACCACTCACATACCACATCACCACTCACATAAAGATCACCAGAATCAGATAATCACAAGAGTGATTTTAGATCTAGATCTAAAATAGAGAGAGAAAAAGAGAGACAGATGTGAGAGAGAAGAGAAGTTAGCGTGTGAATGTTTTGTGTGTGTGAGTGGTGTGTGATAGTGTGATAAAGATGAGGGCACGTGTGAGTGTTTTGTGTGTGTGAGTGGAAAACGCGTTGTTTTTTTTTTTTTTTTTTTTATTATTATTTTTTTTTTTTTTTTTGTTAAAATGTAAATTTTGTAAAAAAAGTTGTGTTTTGTAAAAAAAAAAATTTTTTTTGTAAAAAAAATTGTATAAGTTATAAAAAATATAATTGTTGTAAAAAACTGTAAATTTTGTAAAAAATGTAAATGTTATAAAAATGTTATGTAATTGTTATCAAAAATGTAAATGTTGTAAAAAATGTAAATTTTATAAAAATATAAATGTTATAAAAAAATTTATGTAATTGTTATAAAAAATGTAAATGTTATAAAAAATGTTATGTATTTTCAGGTTTTCGATTCTCACGAGCAAGTAACTGAGTGGGTGCAAAATATAGCTCGGGAGCTCGGTTTTGTAATTGTTAAAAATAGAACCAAATCAGAAGATGGTCAGATGAATGAAATCAATTATAGGTGTACAAAGGGTGGGAATTATATCGTACGAGGTAGTGGAAAACGGAAAACCAAAACATATAAAACCAATTGTCCATTCAGATTAGTTGCAAAATATCATCGAACAAAAAATTATTGGATTTTGAGGGTGAAGGATGATTCGCATAATCATGATATGCTAGAGTCGTTGCATGGTGTGGCTTATGCAATGCGATTAAAGGATGATGAGTTGGGTTTGGTCAAAGAAATGACAGATTATAACGTACGACCAGTTAATATACTTTCGACAATACAGGGTCGTAATTCGAATAACGTGTCTAGCGTTAGAACTATATATAACGCACAAAATAAGTTCCGGAGAGCCATAGTAGGTGATAGAACTCCAATTCAAGTCCTTTACTCGCATTTGAGGGATTCAGGGTATACATGGTACCATAGGGTAAATGAGCATACCAACGAGCTTGAGGAGCTATTTTTTGTGCACCCCACGTCGTATGCTCTATGGTGTACATTCCCTGAAGTCATGCTGATGGACTCCACGTACAATACCACGATGTTTAAATTGCCGTTGTTGGAAATTGTTGGAGTAACTTCAACAAATAAAACATTTTCAATGGCGTATAGCTTTTTATCCAGTGAACAAGGGCATAATTTTAAATGGGTATTGCAACGTGTGAAGCAAGTGATAGACGAAAGATATTACCCACGTGTTATCGTCACTGACAGAGATTTAGCGTTGGTTAGGGCAATAAGAGAAGAATTTCCTGACGCTCACAAATTACTCTGTCGATGGCATATAGAGCAAAATATACTTAAGTTTTGCAGAAATAAATTCACCGAGGGCGTAGGTGAGTATGAGTCCGTTAAACACGGATGGGATTGGATGGTTAAAGCTCCGACATTCGAATCGTTCGAGCGACGTTATAGACGCCTACAACAGCACTTGGTCAACCATCAGGGTACTTGATTCATTGTTTAATAAATGAGCACCCGAATGACCTTTTATTAATTCATTGTTTTTTTCAGATGTCGCTGCATATCTGGATAATTGGCTGCGAGGTTACTCACATATGTTTGTCTCGTATATTACCGACCGATATCGCTCCTACGGCCAGACAACAACGTGCAGAGTTGAGGCTCACCACGCGTTGTTGAAATTATATTTGGACGGCACACAGTCCAAATTAGACAGGTTGTTGAGGTCGATCGATAAGATTCTCATTTCGCAAGAAAATGCGATAAAAGAGACTTTCAATAGAAGCATCAACGAGAAACTAAATACGTGTAATATACCACCATTTCAAGAATTGTGGTATAAAGTTTCCAAACATGCTTTCAACCTCATGCACAAAGAACTCCAACTTAATATCACCGCAGCAGACTGTAGCCATAAGTTGCGGTTAAATTACGGACTACCATGCTTTCACGAGATGCAATACTATTTAATACATGGTAAGTATATTAAATTTATAACTATCAAGTTGTTTTCCACATTAATATCAGTAATTTATACAATTCACTTTAATTGAATTCAGGATGCCCCATTCCACTGGATCAAATTGATATTTTTTGGAGAACCCTATATGTTCCGTGGCCTGTTATCAATAGGCCCCCGTCTGAAGATGGGTCTTCCAGCGAACCTGGTGATGATGATGATGATGATGATGATGATGATGATGATACTTCGTTTAACGATGGCGTGCGACAATTCAAGAATATTTTTAGCAAATCAACGTCGTTTGTCAAGAAAAATATGTTAATGAAGTTGAGAGATATATTTCAGCCTGAATCTGTTGACACACGTGAACCAGCTATTCAAAAAAATACACGTGGACGTCCGAGCGCAAAGGACAAAAAGGGCAAGGCTACACAAGTCCCGGACTTGAATGAAGTCCCTGACTTGAATGAAGTACCAATCGTAGATCACCGAAGAAGTACAAATTCAAGATCTACAAAAGTCTCGGACTTGCGGAAAGAACCTCCAAGACATAGTTCTTACACGGGTGAAAGTCTACGCCACAGATTTTATGCTGGAGATAGTATGAGCAATGAGTTTATTGAGGGTATTCCACGTATTTTCCGTCCACACGTAATAAGCATACATGATGTGCGGGGTGATGGAAATTGTAGGTTTCGGTGCGTTGCCCACAGTCTTACTCAAAACGAAAATAGGTGGGCCGATGTCAGAGGTATGTTATTGCAAGAGTTAGATTATCATAGGCAAACGTACATAAGTATGTTCCTGCAACATGACTTTGACATACTTTGGCATACAATAGACTGGTCCAATGGACCCGCACCTATCGATCGCTGGATGACGATGCCAATGACGGGGCTGGTTATCGCTTCAGTAATTAACCGGCCTGTTGTATTTATATCCGAACAAGGTTGGAACACATGTTTTCCGCTTTTTACCAGGCCAAACATATCACATGAAACCGACCCCATTGTGATTGCCCGTGTGGGTGCTCACTACATTGTACCGACGCTAGACCCAAATTCTCCACTTCCGCGTAACCACCCACAATGGAGGTATTTCAGACAGCCAGTTGCAGCCGCATGGGAAACTTTATATGAACATCGACTAATGCAGTAAATAATTATACATACAAACCATTGTAAATGATTACTGATTTATGTTGTAAATAATTATACCGACATAACATTGTAAATAATTATTGATTTATGTTGTAAATAATTATACCGACATAACATTGTAAATAATTATTGATTTATGTTGTAAATAATTATACAGACAAAACATTGTGAATGATTACTGATTTATGTTGTAAATAACTGTTTTTATTATATCGTAAATGATTGAAAATTTATTAAAATTAATAATAACATTATTGATTGATGTTGTAAATTATTATGCAAATTCTTTGGCCAGGTGGAACGAAGAAATCCTTTCTGGTGTCGATGTGATAGAGGATTCATTATAGAACGGAAATCCAGGAAAGAAGGTAGCCGTGGGCGACTGTATTATGCATGTCCTCTTTCAGTGGTAAATAATCATACGTTTTGCTCAGTTATGTAAATAATTTGTCTGTTAAAAATACATTTCTTATAATTTTCTTAACATGTAACAGCCAGGTACAACAGACTATGGGTGTCGATACTTTATGTGGAAAGATGAATTTGAAAAGGCCTACTTTAATCAAGCCTCATCTTCAACGCAGTGCTCAAACTGCGTTGCTAAAGATAATGAGATCAAGCTGTTGAAGACAAGAATAAAGACGCTGGAGATGGAGTTAGAATTGGCAAGGAATCCTGAGGATCACGCTTGTCAGTCGGGTGCAAGGCTCCATGATCTTTTGAATGAAATGAATAATCTTCATATGTCGTAGATGATGTTGTTTTTAAATAATGTGTTAACGTTGTTGTTTAATTGAATGATAACATTTGTTGTTATAGTCGTTTAATGTGGTAACGTTTAACGTTATACATTACGTGAATTAAATTAGATATAATACATTACATAAACAAAACAAAAAAAAAAACAACAAAAAAAAAAAAAAAAAAAAAATAACCATGGTACATGTTTGTACAGTGTCGTCGTTTTTGCTCATTGCAATCCAAAAATACTTGCTTTTAATTGTACAAAAAAAAAAATAATAAATAAAATAACCGACAAAAGAGGACAAAAGAAGAAAAAAATAATAATAAAGTACACCTAATTTTTGTAGAGAGGGTTAATCTAACCAAATAGGGACCGTTGCTATAACTCACCCCTTTAGATTAACTTTGCGTCTCAGCGACCTTCTCGAAAAGATGTTTACTTTATTTACTCCCTCCGTCTCAATTTATTTGTCAGGAGAGAGAAAACACAAAGTTTAATAAAAGTGGGGTCACTTTAATTTTCAACCACTAAAATGGAATATTCCTCCACTAGATTCTCTAGTTTTTACTAAATAATGAAAGTGGACATTTAATTTGAGACATCCAAAAAAGGAAATGTGGACAAATAAATTGAGACGGAGGGAGTATAAAACAAAAGCATCTTATCAGAATATCAGATGATCATTAGCTGTAATCGGTGATAACCATTATTACTATGTGAAAATTTTGTATTTACCAAAGTAAACAGCATAATGCTAAAATTACAACCTTAGATAAAAAGTTAAATGTTATATATATATATGGGGTCAAGTCGGTTAATATGATTTGATGTTTTATGACAAACCCAAATAGAACCAAAACTTTGGTCCGAATGGGTAGAGTTATATAAACGGGCCCTATTTGGCTATATAAACGGTGGCTATAAAAGCTATTTGTACTTTTGTCGGTTTTTGTCCTTTTTTTTTTTTTTTTTTTTTTTTTTTTTTTTTTTTAATAGAAATATATAATAATGTTTTGTATATTGTATATGTATAATGTTTTGTATATTTGTGTTTAATAATGTTTTGTATATGTATAATGTTTTGTATAATAGCACGTTAAATATTGCTACATTAAATAACTACAATAACAACTGTTATTATTAAATTGAACGACAACGTCAACACATTATTTAAAAACAACAACATCTACGACATATGAAGATTATTCATTTCATTTAAAACAACAACATCTACGACATATGAAGATTATTCATTTCATTTAAAATATCATGAAGCCTTGCACTCGACTGACAAGCGTGATCCTCAGGATTCCTTGCCAATTCTAACTCCATCTCCAGCGTCTTTATTCTTGTCATCAACAGCTTGTTTCTTGCTTCAAGCTGGTCAATCTTATTAGCGTTAGCAACGCAGTCTGAGCACTGCGTTGAAGAAGAGGCTCGACTAAAGTGCCTCCTTTGAAACTCATCCTTCCACATAAAGTACCGACAACCATAGTCATCTGTTCCTGGCTGTTACATGTTAAGAAAATAATAAGAAATGTATTATTAACAAACAAATAATTTACATAACTAAGCAAACATATGATTACTTACCACTGAAAGAGGACATGCGTAATACGGTTGACCATAACTATGTTCTTTACGGGATATCCTCTCTTTAATGAATCCGTTCTTACAGCGACACATGTAAGGAGTATTTTGTTCCACCTGGCCAAATAATTAATTCAAATGATACAAACAGTTATTTACAACATAAACATAAATAAGTAATGTATTGTTAATTTAAACAATACAAGATAGGGTGTTCACAAATAATCGGATAGGAAGACTAAGCTTGTTATATATATATACATCAAAAGATAGGGTGTTCACAAAATTACAAGCTCGTCAATAGTTAGTTCTAAGATACTACAATGATTTATTTAGTCGATCGTAATATAATGTTTCCCATTGGGATGCATCTTGGGTTCTGTGCCTCCTCCATTGTGGGTGGAGATGCGGAAGTAGAGAATCTCCGTCTAGCGTCAGACAAATGTAGTGACCACATTCGTCTGACCCCACACGGGCTATCACAAGGGGGTCAGTTCTTTGTGAGAAGTTTGGACCCAAAAAAAGCGGAAAACACGTATTCCAACCCTGCCAAGATATAAATACAACAGGTCGGTTAATCAGTGATGCAATAACCAACCCCGTGTCTGACATAATCATATAGCGATCTTCAGGCGCAGCTCCATTTCCGAACCAGTTTACTGAATACCAAATTCTGTTAAAGCCAGCTTGCAACCACATGTTTGTGTAAACCTCCCTATGTAGGGCTAACTCTTGCAATAACATCTCTCTAACTTGGCGCCACCTATTTTGGTCTTCACAAATACCGTGGGCAACGCACCGAAACCCACAATTTCCATCACCTACCACATTATATATACTTATTATGTATGGATGCCATCTCTCTGGAATCTGCTCCATAAAATATTCGCTATCTACATCTCCAACGTACAACTGGTGTCTTATTCTTTGTTGAACACTAGGACCCGTGTAAGAACTATGTCTTGCATGTTCTTTGTTGAAGTTCGGGACTTTCGTAGATCTTGAAGTTGTGCTTCTTCGGTGATCTACGGTTGGTACTTCATTCAAGTCCGGGACTTTTGTAGCCTTGCCCTTTTTGTCCTTTGCGCTCGGACGTCCACGGGTATTTTTCTGAATAACAGGTTCACGTGTGTCAACAGATTCAGGTTGGTATATCGCTCTCATCCTCGTTAACATATTTTTCTTGACAAACGATGTTGCTTTGCTAAAAACATTCTTGAATTGTCGCATGTCATTTTGAAACGAAGTATCATCATCATCATCATCATCATCATCATCATCATCATCATCATCAGGTTCGCTGGAAGAGCCATCTTCAGGCGGTGGCCTATTGATAATAGGCCACGGAACAGACAGGGTTCTCCAAAAAATATGAATTTCATCCAGTGGAATGGGGCGTCCTGAATTCATTAAAAGTGACTTATATAAATTAACGGGGAAAATAACTTGATAGTTATAAATTTAATATACTTACCATGATATACATAGTATTGCATTTCGTGAAAGCATGGCAGTCCGTAAATTGACCGCAACTTATGGCTACAGTCTTCTACGGTGATCGACAGGTGGAGTTCCTTGAACATGAGTTTGAAAGCATGTTTGGAAACTTTATACCACAATTCTTCAAATAGTAGTATATTACAATTATTTTGTTTCTCGTTGATGCTTCTATTAAAACTCTCTTTTATCGCATTTTCTTGCGCAATGAGAATCTTATCGACCGAACTCAACAACCTGTCTAAGTTGGACTGTGTGCCGCCCAAATATAATTTCAACAACGCGTGGTGACTCTCAACTCTGCACGTTGTTGTCTGTCCGTAGGAGCGATATCGATCGGTAATATACGAGACAAACATGTGTGCGTAATCTCGCAGCCAGTTATTCAGATACTCAGCGATATCTGAAAAAAAAACAATGAATTAACAAAAGGTCATTCGGGTGCTTATTTATTAAATAATATAAAACAATGAATTAATAATTAATTACCCTCATGGTTGACCAATCGCTGTTGTAGGCGTTCATAATGTTGCTCGAACATGAGGCGTGTCGGAGCTTTAACCATCCAATCCCATCTCCGTTTAATGGCCTCATACTCTTCTAACGAACCGCATCTGTTTCTGCAATACTGAATCAGATTTTGCTCTATATGCCATCGACAGAGTAATTTGTGAGCGTTAGGAAATTCTGCTCTGCATGCCCCAACCAACGCTAAATCTTTGTCAGTGACTATAACACGTGGGTAATATCTTTCGTCTATCACATCCTTCACACGTTGCAATACCCATTGAAAATTATGCCTTTTTTCACTGTTTAAAAAGCTATACGCCATTGAAAATGTTTTATTTGTTGAAGTTACTCCAACAATTTCCAACAGTGGCAATTTAAACATCGTGGTATTGTATGTGGAGTCCATCAGCATGATTTCAGGGAATGTACACCATAAAGCATACGACGTGGGGTGCAAAAAAAATAGCTCCTCAAGCTCGTTATGCTCATTTACCCTGGGGTAATACGTATACCCTGAATGCATCAAATGCGAGTAAAGGACCTGAATTGGAGTTCTATCACCTACTATGGCTCTCCGGATCTTATCTTGTGCGTTATATATAGTTCTAACGCTAGACACGTTATCCGGATTACGAACCTGTATTGTCGAAAGTATATTACGTGGTCGTACGTTATAATCTGACAATTCTTTGACCAACCCGACCTCATCTTCCTTTAATCGCATTGCATATGCCACACCATGCAACGACTCTAGCATATCATGATTATGCCTATCATCCTTCACCCTCAAAATCCAATAATTTTGTGTTCGATGATATTTCGCATCTAATCTGAATGGACAATTGGTTTTACATGTTTTGGTTTTCCGTTTTCCACTACCGTGAGGTTCATAGTTCCCACCCTTTGTACACCTATAATTGACTTCGCACATCTGACCATTTTCTGATTTGGTTCTATGTTTAACAATGACAAAACCGAGCTCCCGAGCTATATTTTGCACCCACTCAGTTACTTCCTCTAAAGAACCGAAAACCTGACAATACATAACAAATTTTATAACATATATTTTTTTAACTAATACTTTTATAACTTTTTAACATTTACATTTTTACATTTTTTTATAACTTTTTTAACATTTACATCTTTTATAACAATAAAAAAAAAAAAAAAAAAAAAAAAAAGAAAAAAATAAGAAAGAAGATAAATACGAAAAAAACGCGTTTTCCCACCGGGGTATAAAACATTTTCTCTCTCTTTTTCTCACACATGTGTGTGTGAAACGCGTTTGTTGCGTTTATCTTTCTCTCTTTTCTCTCTCTTTATTAGATCTAAAAAAGATTTAGATCTGTTTTTGTTGTGATGGATTTGTTGTGATGGATTTGTGATATGTGATATTCTGTTTCTGATCTAAACAAGCGTTTTATCTCTCTCTTTTCTCTATGTTTTCTGTAGTTTTTTGGATTTGTGATATGTGATATTCTCCGGTGGGTGATTATGTGATACGTTGGTGGGTGATTATGTGATATGTGATTCTTCGTGATGGTTTCTTGTTAGATCTGTGATTTTTAGGGTTTCTAAAAAATTAGGGTTTCTAAAAAAATTTGGGGTTTTCTTAAAATCGTTTGATTTATTACGATTAAACATACTTAATTGTAAGATACGTGCTCTAATTGAGCAGATCTATAAGTTTTTTTTGGAAACGCCTAATTTTTAAAAATTAGGGTTTGGGTTGGGTGGTTCTGTGGTGGGTGATTATGTGATTCTGTGGTGGGTTATTATGTGATATGTGATACTTTGTGATGGTTTCTTGATAGATCTGTGATTTTTAGGGTTTCTATAAAATTTGGGGTTTTCCTAAAATTGTTTGATTTATTACAATTAAACACTCTTAATTGGAAGATACATGTTCTAATTGAGCAGATCTATAAGTTTTTTTTGAAACGCCTAATTTGTTAAAAATTAGGGTTTGGGTTGGTGGATCTGTGGTGGGTGATTATGTGATATGTGATACTTTGTGATGGTTTCTTGATAGTTCTGTGATATGTGATATGTTGTGATGTTGGTGTTTCTGTGGTGGGTGATTATGTGATATGTGATATGTTGTGATGTTGTGGGTGGTTCTGTGGTGATTATGTGGGTAGGTTAACACCTTGATCTGCCACTTTGAGTGGTATGAATACCTGCTCTGGCCTACCCCATTCCCCACAGGCTTGTGATGAAACTGTTTTTATTTTAAAAAACTTGATTTTGGCAATGGCAATGATGATTTTATAAATAAAAAAAAAAACTTGATTTTGGCGTGGCATTTCCGAATGGACGGCAAAACAAAAAAATGATTTTGCAACCTTTGATGTTGCAGCCAAATATGAAAGCAGTTTTGTTATAAATCTGAGCCTTTACCTGATTTGTGTAAAATTGTGAATTCGACATTTGTTGATGGTTCTGTGGTTGTTGATATGGTTGTATCAACGGGCCCTATTTTTATATATGGACGGTGGCTATTTGTGGCTATTTGTACTTTTTGTACTTCTTGATGGTGGATTATGGTTGGTGGTTCTGTTGTGGGTGAATATTTGATGGTGGATTATGGTTGGTGGTTCTGTGTTGGGTGAATATTTGATGGTGGATTATGGTTGGTGGTTCTGTGTTGGGTGATTATTTGATGGTGGATTATGGTTGGTTGTTCTGTGTTGGGTGATTATTTGATGGTGGATTATGGTTGGTGGTTCTGTGGTGGGTGATTATGTGATGGTGGATTATGGTTGGTGGTTCTGTGGTGGTTGATTATGTGTTGGTGGATTCTAGTTGGTGTGGTTGTTGTTGATATGGTTGTAGTGTTTGTGGTTCTGTGGTTGTTTTTGATATGGTTGATATGGTTGTAGTGTTTGTTGTGAGCTTTGCTTGTGATTGAGCTTTGTTTATAATCGAGCAAAGCTGCAGTTTGGGAATCTTACTGTTGGGCTTGTTTGTTTTTTACGGGCATGCAGTTTGGGAATCTTACTGTTTTGCGACATGCTTGTATCAATTTGTGATTGTGGATTGTGTTAACAATCTGTGATATCTGCTTTTGTGGATTGTGGAATCTGCTTTTGTGGATTGTGTTAACAATCTGTGATATCCAGCCCCCCCCCCCCCCCCCTATTTGGATATAACCCTTGTGTGCAATTGTGTGGAATCTGCACTTGGACAATGGTTTTAACTTTGTGTTTCACTTTTGGTTATAAGGCGATGACGAAAACCGAATGGCATGGCAAAGTGATATTTTCATCACTTTGCAACCTTCAAAACCGAATGGCATGGCAAAGTGATATTTTATCACTTTGCAACCTTCGAATCCGAGCCTTACTAAAAATCTACATTTTTTTCTATTACGTTTTCAAATCTGAGCCTATAAGGTGATGACGAAATCTGGACTTTGTGTTGTGTGGAATCTGCACTTTTAACTTTGTGTTTCACTTTTGGTTTAGACTTTGTGTTTCACTTTTGTGTTTGTGTGGAATCTGCACTTGGTACTTAATTTGTGTTTCACTTTTGTGTGTGGATTGTGGAATCTGCAGTTGGACCTGGACAAAAAAATACAAAGACACAAAAAAAAAAAAAACAGAAACACTTATTAATTTAACTTTGAAAAAAAAAAAAAAAAAAAAAAGCATAGGATGAAAAACAGAAAAAAAAAAAAAAACAAAAAACTGACAAAAAAAAAGAAGCTATTGGACGGGGTCAAACTAGACCCCGTTTATATAGTGTATCCCGGTCCGAATACCATAGTGGAGAATCGAGCTCAAATTCAAGGATGAGCAGTCTAGATTCTAATTCGATGTCACATCTGCTTTCTAAAGATGTTTTATCCAACTTATGTGTGGATGACATTTTGCATATAAAAATCGGTTAAAAGATGCCTAACTTATATGACCATTTTTTTATTTTATTTTATTTTTTATTTATTTATTTAATTTTTCTCTAAAGATGTGATATAACGTAGTGGCAAATTATATTGACTAATTTTTTATTTTTGTCTAAAATGTGTTCAGAAAATGCATATGGCTCTAGTAAAACTTTGTATGCATTAATCATAAATTTTTTGATAGAAACAAATTATACGACTAATTTTTTATTTTTGTCTAAAATGTGTTCAGAAAATGCATATGGCTCTTGTAAAACTTTGTATGCATTAATCATAAATTTTTTGATAGAAACATGACACAAAGTGATAAGATGCACTTAAAATAAACTAAACGATACTACAAATGCAATTGTAAAGACCGGATGCATTTGAGAAAAATCAAACCTTTTATTAACAAATTAACACTACGCCACACAAATCCATGAATGTCTTGAGACCTCCCGAAATCCACCCTAATTCCGTCACTAGTTTTAGACATATATTTTAGTCATACAATCCACTACTCTTAGGATAAAACCTTTAAGACTCGAAATCACAAATTTTAGCCGATAGGCACACTCGTAAACCAATAGATCAAATGACTAATACTCCCTCTGTCCCATTTTAATTGTCGTGGGACTCAAAACACGGTCTTTTTGCTTCAATTTTGACCGTAAATATTTTTGTTTGTATTATATAATACTTGATGAAAATTATATCATTGAAAAGTTCGTTAAACGAACTTTTCAATGATATAACTTTCATCAAGTATTATATAATACAAACAAAAATATTTACGGTCAAAGTTGAAGCAAAAAGACGGTGTTTTGAGTCACACAACAACTAAAATGGGACGGAGGGAGTATATTCATAATCTTATAGTCTTTGCACGCAATCTATGTCACTCTATGAATAAATCTCATAGTCTTTATAATAATTTGACCAACTAAATTACAATAATACAATCATAATACATTTTAAACAAATAAAACAATCCAAGAATCAATCAAACACTAATCTAACATAATCCAAATTACTCTAATCAAATCTACATAAATCCTCCTCAGACGTCGAAAACGAAAACGACCTCATCCCTCTACTCGAAGACGAAGGAGACTGCTCACCACCAGGAGGCATATCAGCAATAGCAGCAAACATTCTACGTATACTAACAGACCTCGCAGGCTTAAAACTAAACGACTTCATCAACTTCGACTTCGAAAACACGTTAGATGAGTTTGACAAGATCAAATAGACCAAACCTTGGACTATAATAAATATCGAAAGCTTCAGTAACAAATCTTCAGGTACAAAGTCAGTGAACATTTTTTTTTTTTTACGTGAATGTGTTTCTTGAATAAGGTTAATGCGTGTGTTTTTGTGTTTGTGTTTGTGTTTGTGTTAAGGTTGGATCGAGTGTTGGCTATTTATAATGCTCTAAAAGCCATCATTGACTGTTAGGAAGGTTGTTAAAGTTGACCCCGAAAGTGTGTTGTGTTGTGTTGAAAAAGTTGAAACTGCATGGATGGTGCTAAATAAAAGTGTTCATATAATTTAGAACACCAACTTGACCCATTTGGATATGGACAACATTTAAAATATTGGTTCTTGAAAACGAATGCTAACAATATTTGGATGAAAACGAATGCTAACAATATTTGGATGATAAAATGTATTTAAATTTAAAAGCTTTGGCAAGTCGATGAGCATTGATTGACATGTCTAACTGGCATGGCTAATTATATGTAAATCTATGTATCAGCATCCTGTTGTTAACAAAATTAGGGACTCACTTCTTCACAAACCAATAACTTATTGTCACATCTATTTAGGCACATAATTAGTCACATTTTTAGGTCTTCCAATCATTTTCGGCAAGTCAATATAAGAAAAATGGCTAATTGCATTTATGTCTTTTCAAAGTTGGAAAAGCTTGTTTGTTATGCAACAATTTTTTTTCCTAATATGTTTGGTATATAGTAACATGAATAGCATTCTGAAATTTAAGAAACATCTTTTGCTTGTAAGGCTGAAGGGAGTGGGGCTACCTAGAGAAGGGGCGAATCGCGCCATGTGGTGCCTAGTCAGCAGGTTGGGTAGCCTCAAAAAAAAGAGGGAGTGGTGTTCCCGGCGACCTAGCTTATATAATAAGAGATGGTCCGTATTTCAATAGAAGAGATTCTTCTCTTTCCTATATAATAACTATATAATAACAATTGTGATAGGTAAGTAGTATTATTTAATGAGTATTATTCGATTCTTTCACTTGCACAGTACAAATGAGCAGGCGACTCAAATATATCGCCCGGATGGTGTATCGCCTAGAAGGGGCAGTGTTTCCGGCGACTTAGAGGCGTTCCAGCCTTGGTTCGCCTGTTTAGACGCCTCACTCCATTTAGCCTAAGAGACTATACATGATATTGGTTGTTGTATTACTTCACTACAAGATAATAGATATTTAGTGACATAGATTTTAATGACAAGAAAAAGATAATAATAATAATAATAATAACAATAATAATAAAAATTAAATAATAATAATAATAATAATAATCTTTTATTTTATTTTTTTTAATATATAAGCAAAAGATAAAATTTTAAAATTTAATGACATTTTTTATATACAAAATGTGTCATAAAAGGCAAAAACAATATGTACTTTTTTGTCATTATTAATAGACTTTTACCTACTGTACTTTTATCAACATTTTTTTAATGTGAGAGAAGCACATAAAAATTTAATGACATTTTTTTTTAATACTTTTTGTGACATTACACTTTCTTTTTTTTTTCTTTTTTTTTGATGATATTTTTTATGTGTCATTAAATTATAATTTTTGTAGTGCTTGTAGAAATTTGGATTGTAGTAACGAGTTTTAACTTGTTCGTATCATATTTTTCTTTATTTTTTCACTTGAACAAGATGAAAGTAACCTTTGTCAGCTGAAGTGGTATCTCCAAACCTCGAATGCAACCGTTCACCAACCCCTAAACACGAGCTAGGTATGTGAAAATCATTCTCCTGATACCTGAACACCATACATGCACACAATTTATTTAATCAGTATACTTTTTAGAATACGAATGAAATGAATTAACTCAATTAACCATTCTTATACTTGAAGAAATTTGGTTATTGAACAAGATTTGCTTTGCTAAAAAAAAAGTACAAGATTTGGGAATCAATCCTTCATAATTTGGTTATTGACCAGAATTGTTATAAACCCTTTAGTTTGTTTTGATTTGGATTTAAGATCTTAGTAACGTTGTGTAAGTCGCTAGGCATTAGTTGAATAGGCTGGTATTTTGTAGCTGCTAATCGGCTAAACATAGATTAAATGGATTGAAATCTTACATATGTAAATGAGAAGTTGGTTAAAAGTTATATGGGTTAAAAGATAACAATTAGATAGTTCAGGGTTAGTCATGTAACTTTTCTGTTTGTCTGCTTTCTCTATGTTTTTCTTGTATATAAACACTGTATCATTACATTTTGGAGTAATAAGGAGAATCATTTTCACTGTGTGCACTGTGTGTTTCTCTCAACTCATTACTGTCAACATGGTATCAGAGCTCAGTAATGAGTTCTTGATTTGTTGTAACCGTTACAACCACCATAACTAACTTTTCCGATCACCGTAAACCACCATAACTGACATTTTCTGATCATCATAAAATCATCATATCACCATCATTTCTACCATTCACTTCACAATTCTTTCACCAATAACTGTCAAATTTCACCAAAATTCATCAGTTTATCCACAAAATTGATTCAATTCAAGTTTCTTATTAAATATTGAATTTGTGAATCACTTGGTTGTTGTAGTAACGGTTCTTTAAAGTTTGTTGTAAAAGCTTCCGCAAAGTGTTAACAATGGCAGCATCTTCTTCTTCTGATGCTTCAACTGGTCAAAACAGTTAGTCACTTTTGTTCCAAAATCCACTGTATTTTCATCCTTCTGATGGGCCTGGTACTCTTGTGGTGAATGAGAAACTATTAGGAGCACAAAACTATCGTTCTTGGAGAAGGTCGGTTGAAATTGCTCTCTCTACCAAAAGGAAGTTAGGTTTCATTAGAGGAACAGTGCCAAGATCACAAGATGATGTGAATTTGCAAGAACAGTGGGATACATGCAATAATTTGGTGATCAGTTGGTTGATGAATTCAGTGTCTGAATCCATTGCAAAATCCATCATGTTCATTAGGACTGCTTATGCAATTTGGATTCAACTGGAAACAAGGTTTGCTCTTAGCAATGGGTCACATAAGTACAAGTTGAATAGAGAAACTTATGAGACTATGCAATCAGGAAGATCTGTGAGTGAGTACTATACAAGTATGAAGTGTGTTTGGGAAGAATTGGATTCTATGAATGAATTGCCAAGAATAGTCAATATTACTCCTGAAATTGTTGTTTTCCTGAATGCATTGAGTACTCAGAAAGAAGAGCAAAGATTATTTCAATTCTTGAATGGTTTGGATGATAAGTTTTCTCATCTGAGGAGTCAGTTGTTGTTGAACTCTCCATTGCCAAGCGTTGAGACTGCTTGTGCTTTGCTTCAGCAAGAAGAGTCTCAAAGGGGGGTGTTTGGGTCAGGACAGTTAAGTGTTAAGTCAACTGCCCTCTATAGCAAAGGAGAGGTCAAAGAAAAATGTAACATCTGTGGTTACAAATGGCATCCACCAGAAAAGTGTTGGGAGAAAGTTGGTTATCCCACATGGCATTACAAGTACAAGCAGTCACAAAAGGGTAAAGATCTACAGAAGGCTGGTTCAGGAAATGTGAAAAAGACTGCTGCATTGGTTGAAACTGGTGGTCATGTGGTCTTTACTTCAAAGCAGTTTGAACAGCTAATGAAGAGTATTCCTCATTTTAATCAAGCCACTGATGAGGCCAATGCAATGGAACATCCTTTTGGAGAAGGTACACTCTATTGTTTCTCTTGTGTGAATAGGATTATAGAAGGGTGGATAATTGATACAGGAGCAAGTGACCATATGTCACCTGATTGCAATGATTTGAATGATGTTGAGGTTCTTAAGTGTAAACAGGTCATTAATTGATGAACTCAAATAAGTACATTTTATTATCATCATTTATCCTATTTATTTGACATGTTTTATTATATTATATATGAGAATTGATACGTTAATGTTTACTTTTGTAATTCTCAGGTAAAAACAAGTATTATGTGAAACTTGGCAATTTTGGACTAATTATGGAGCAAAACAAGTAAGATGTTAAGAGTCTACTGAAATGTACAAGATCAAGATCATTCTGCTCCAGATACGCCGCAACATACTTCTTACATACGGCGTATCACTATCAAGATTTCACAAGTTACAATCCAAGACAGCAAAGAACATGCGCCGCATAGAGAAATGGAGTTACGCCGCATCTTAAGGCGGTGTACGAATATTCCTGAATATATTAATCTTGGACCCCACGCGAAGTTAAGTCAATGCGCCGCATCTACTTATCCTATGCGCCGCATCTAACCCTCAGACAGAAACTATAAATACCCCAAGGTCAGACGAATTTAGAGGTTGGACAGTGCAAGATACCATACGTACGAGTACCAAACCAGAGACGAATTCAGACGTATTAGCAGCACAAGACACACCCTGAACGAAGATACAAGAGCTGTAAGAAGGTCCTGCATGTATTTAATTCATTAAGTAGTTTTGTTTTATTGTATTAGTACACTTTAATTCATCAGGATTGATGGGCTGATGTCATGTGACTACGGAAAATCATGCGCACCCCTTAAAATTGCTTTCCCATTAATTAAAGTTTATATGTTGATGTCTTTGGTGACTTTTATTAGTGCATTGATAACCTCTGTGTCTAGCTGAGCATTGCTTGGGTCGCCATGCCCCTTCTTCACCTATTTATTCTATCGTTTCTAGGATAGTGGGATAGACATAAGTGATCATTAAGGGTTTACTCGCCGATAAGATTAGAGCCAACGAGAAAGGGTTAATTATATACACTTCATATAAAACTATCAATAAAACAAGTGACAAGCTACTTAATTATCAGGACAGGTCTTCTTATTGTCTCAAGTATCTATCTGTGTACGTGTGTGCTAATCGCTGATTCGTGCTCATTAGTTTAGTTTACTATTTAATCATAACCAAACCGTGCCAGTCTCTCAGGCTGAAACCCCCCTTGCGTTAGATTAGGTTGTACAGCTAACTTAAGATATTAAAATACTGATTAGAATAACTAGATAATACGTTCCACTCTTAGTGATCGACACTCTACTTACCATTATATTCATACTGACCGGGTACACTGCTCGTTAAGTGTGTGTGTTATTGATAAGTCGGCTAAATATAAATTTAAAACTTGAGTAGGCATTAATACTGCTAAACCGCAACGACACATCACGCGCATCAAGTTTTTGGCGCCGCTGCCGGGGACTGAATTTTTATTATCTGTTAATTTGATTAGTATTTTAATTAGGTTTTTCTTTTTAATTTTTAGATTCTAACCACTAACTCTGTTATATATTAGATAAATTGTATTCATTGTATAGTTTGCATATTTTCTGTTTTTATGTGTTTTTATTTTCTGTAATTTGTGTTTCTTTTTGTTTGTTTTTTATTTTTGTTTTTCTTTTTTTTTTTTTTTTTTTTCTGCATTCTGCTATCATTGTACTGTGCTGATACAAACGATACGGCGCATCTGTTTTCACAGATACGGCGTATTGCGTTTAATTTTTATAAAATACAACGCGTTTAATAAATTCGAGTACGACGCATCTTTCCCCAAGATACGACGTATTCTGTTTTTAATAAGAAAATTTTCTAAACCCTAACGCCATACGACGCATCTGTTTTAACAGATACGGCGTATTTTCTATTTAAATTAAAAACAGTTTTCGAATTATTAAACAGATACGACGCATCGATCTTTATCGATACGGCGCATCTTCTAAATCAAAAATCTTGTATTTTGAAACGTAACGAAAATACGGCGCATTAACTTTTGTTAATACGACGCATTTAATTTTAATAAATATAATCGATTTTTGATAATTTAAAACTGATACGGCGCATTCTAAATTATAAGCGGCGTATCTATTTTCTGAATAAAAGTCTGATTAAATTTTAACGAAATAAGTCAATGATATCAGCAACTTTTATTTTACTTTGATTGTTTCACTCTTCTTTTGCACGAGTAAGTTTTATTTCAGGAAGATGGACGATCCGGATATTACAATGGAAGAATATGTTAGGTTTGAAGAGGAAAGAGCCTTGAGCAATAATCAGGTGTATGATTGGAAAAGAGCAAGATATGGTGCACAAGTCATTGAGACGAAAGAAATCACTATGGAAGAATACTTGATTTTAGGACAAGAAAAGTCAAGGAAAGAAAGAAACAAATTGCCATTTCAACACACTTGGTGTATGTCAAATGATGATGAGGAGGAGTCATATACCGTGAAACCAATTCCGGCAATTGTTATTGATAGTACTTTTTCTCCGGAGATTGCACAAGATGATGTGTATACGGAACCTTACGTTGAAGAATATTCTGCAATCGTATTACCACCATTAGACAATCCATCGGATGAAGATGAAAAGTATTCTAATTTTGATTTCGAACCATTTGACGCAATTGTATATGATGACATACCTCAACCAGATTTTGACCCAACGAGGGATTTTGAAGAAATCTGGGATGACTTGTTTAAAAATGAAATTCGGGACGATGCTGAAATTGCAAGACCACTAGTTAAAGATGGAGATTCACAAGATGAATTGGAGTCACTTACAACACAAAGTGGTACAAATTTATTTAATATTATTAATCCCGTTACTAATAATCTTGCTAGTTTTCCTAAACAGGTTGCAAAACAAAAGAATGATGAGGTCAAATTTATTACACTACCTATTGAAGCACATGAAGCACCTGTGATCAACCCGTTTTTGGTGGAGCTCGAGGAAGAATTTGGTGATGAGCTCTTAAACATTGCTATGATTGATGAAGATGATGATTTCGACCTTATGAAGGATATAGAGGAACTCGAACTTTTACTTGCTAAAAACCCTTTCTCATCTTCTGCGGAAGTCAAGGGACGCCTTACTACCAAAGAGACTAACCAAGAAGAAAGGAGACTCATTTTTCCTCAACATACTACTCTTTCAGATGAAGTGGTCAAGTCATCCAATTTATCAACCAAACCGGGTAATAATAGGGAAGATGTACATATATTGCCAAGGTATGATCTTTATGTATTTCTTCCATCTTTAATAGCAAATTTACACTCTTTTCGTGTTTATTGCTACTATCACCCGCACTTGATCCCAAGTGGGGGGAACAACACCCTATTACACAGTAAATAAGGGTGGAGTCAGGCTCGTGACTCGATAAAAAACAAGCGCTTCGTGGGAGGCAACCCATGCTTATCTTTTATTTTATTTTCTGATTTTGTATTGAGTCTGTCAGACCTGCAGAAGATACGACGCATCTCAATCATAAGATGCGACGCATCACCTGCACTGGTCATATCTTATTTAATTTTCTGCATTTTTATTTTTGACTTTAAAACTTTCTGTCAGTATTTTAATGCGGCGCATCCCTGGTTAAGGATGCGACGCATCTTTTATTCTGATTCGTATTTATTCCAGGCTCGATACGGCGTATCTTTTTCCATAAGATACGGCGTATCGACTGACCTGATGATTTACAATTTAATTTTTTATGTTTTGATTTTACTAACTACTAATGTTTTATGCAAGTTTGAACCTTCTTAATTCAGGTGTGTTAAAGTCTTAATGGTATTATAGATTCCTGCATTTCTGTGGATACATCATTTTTGAAGCTTAAACGTTCTAATCCACAAGAAAGTTGATATTTGCTCTTATACGAATAATGGAGGATCATACCGAGCAAATCTCAGGGGAGTTTTTCTGTTCTAATTCTTTTATTTTCCAGTTTTTAATCTTTGACACAAACAACGAGGACGTTGTTTAACTTAAGTGGGGGGATTGGAGAATTAGAACACTTACTTGTCCTAAACTTTTTCAAAATATGCTTAAAATGCGCTTAATATATCATAATTTAAAATTTTTTTAGCATGTTTTTGTTTAAAGTCTAAATTACATAGCTGCACTCATAACATTATTTCCAAAAATTGTGAACTTATCAAAATTCACAAATCTATGAGTGTGCCGGTGACTTGTAAACTTTAGAACTTGGCTTGTATACTATTCGAGACTACCATAATAAGTATTATCTATATAATTGGAATGACTTGTCTAAATTGGTAAATTTCTAGGATTACACCCAAATAGCCTTTTTATATGTTATGTGATATTAACTAACTACACTGGTTAGTTAACCCCCGTATAAACCTTTTGTTACTCTCACTTTTAGAGTAAGATACCCCTAGAAAAACACTCAGAGCCATTCCTTTCGTTTCTTACACCTTTGTTATAATGTTTCGTTACACCCTTACACCTTAGCCTACCCTGTAGATTAAAATCCGTGGTTGGTTAATTGCTTTAGGCAAAGTGTGTTTCCTTACATTACCTGTGTTCGCGTGCGTAATTCATTATCTTTGGTTGAGTCAGGAAATTGCACAATGCAATTGGTATGAAAGTAAATATTGCATAACTTTGAGTTTATTTTTCGTGTGTTTACTACTTTCACTATTACAGTTATTTCTGAAAGTATGAAGAGTATGGAAAAATTATCCGGAAAAATAGTGATAGAAAAGTTGTGAAATTTTACACATATATGTTGAAAAAAAAAATCGAAAAAAATAGAAAAGAAAAAGAAAAAGGAAAAGTTGGAAGTTTGTTTTAACCAACTTATGTAAAGTTTTGTATTAAGTGGGCGATATCACCACTATTTGTTGTATATTATATTTATGGATTGAATGGGAGTTGGCCGTTATGGGAACGCCAACTAGGGTTATTCTTTGATTAAGATTTTGTTGAGCATAATTCGTGTCTACCTAAAGCGTGTGTTTCAAGTGTTAAAGCGTGAGTTATTCAATGATATGAGTCTTATTCATGGGATGGTTGGGAAAGTAATTAACCACACTTAGGATTTTAATTTATCTGTTTTGTTTATTTTTCATTTTACACCAATTTGTATCCCAAATATTATCCATACCCTATATTATTCTTTATCCAAACCTTTGATTTATTGAGATTAGGGATTTGAGCAATCTTAAGTATCGTAGTCGTGGATTCGGCTATGTATTTATGATTTTGTCGCCCTTTTTGATATAATATTATTGGTAAAGATTACTTGGTCCTATCTTTAGCCTATTCGAGTTAAGGATTTGAGCAATTGCAAGTATCGTGGTCGTGGATTCGATCATGTATTTGTAATTTTGTCGCCTTAACCAATAAACCCTTTTTACCGCTTTAGACTTGTTATTCCTTAGCTTTAGTGGGGGAGATGCGTATACTTGCCAAGCTTATGATAGAATATTCGTCACGACTGGACAGTTAAACGATTAGATTTGCTTTTATCGAAATATTTTATTTTATTTCTAATTCGTTAAGTGTTTGGTTGTGTGATTATGACAAAACGAATACATGCTTAAATATAAAAATAAATCCTAATATTTTTTAGGATACATTTTCATAATATTTTATCAAAATATTTTGATAGAATATTCGTCACGACTGGACAGTTAAACGATTAGATTTGCTTTTATCAAAATATTTTATTTTATTTCTTATTCGTTAAGTGTTTGGTTGTGCAATTATGACAAAACGAATACATGCTTAAATATAAAAATAAATCCTAATATTTTTTAGGATACATTTTCATAAGATTTATTCTAAGGTTTACTTGGGGACAAGTAAAGTTCAAGTGGGGGGATATTTGATGAACTCAAATAAGTACATTTTATTATCATCATTTATCCTATTTATTTGACTTGTTTTATTATATTATATATGAGAATTGATACGTTAATGTTTACTTTTGTAATTCTCAGGTAAAAACAAGTATTATGTGAAACTTGGCGATTTTGGACTAATTATGGAGCAAAACAAGCAAGATGTTAAGAGTCTACTGAAATGTACAAGATCAAGATCATTCTGCTCCAGATACGCCGCAACATACTTCTTACATACGGCGTATCACTATCAAGATTTCACAAGTTACAATCCAAGACAGCAAAGGACATGCGCCGCATAGAGAAATGGAGTTACGCCGCATCTTAAGGCGGTGTACGAATATTCCTGAATATATTAATCTTGGACCCCACGCGAAGTTAAGTCAATGCGCCGCATCTACTTATCTTATGCGCCGCATCTAACCCTCAGACAGAAACTATAAATACCCCAAGGTCAGACGAATTTAGAGGTTGGACAGTGCAAGATACCATACGTACGAGTACCAAACCAGAGACGAATTCAGACGTATTAGCAGCACAGGACACACCCTGAACGAAGATACAAGAGCTGTGATGCGTGGTTTTGCAACCTTACAATAGGTTTTACCTCTCGAGGGATCTCAAGAGGCTTACAACCCCACCAGGCAGTGTACCTGACCGATGTAGTATAGTGTAGTGGTAAGTACGGGGGATTGATCGTTCTCCACAGGGAATAGTGTTCGTTAGGTATGAAAGACTACTCTAATAGGTCTAAGGGTGAGAGAAGATTCTTTTTGTGGTTTTATAATTTTATGAAAGCAAGTAAAATCTCGGGTTTGAAAGAGTGGGCGGAATTAGTTGCTAGTCAACTAACCCAAATTACTACGAATGCAAATAAAATAAAATAACAGAAAATGAAAATGTGGTGAAAACTTATGTGGAGAGAAATGTGTTTACTTAGATTTCCTTACTCCCTAACTATCTTTTACCGGTTGATTAGTATGTATTAGTTGCGTGGATGACGGGTGTATTCCTTAATACCATTCGTGGGGTGGCGTACGTACTTCCCCAACTCTATGAACTCCTACTTCACTCCTATGTCGAGCCGGCTAGGAAGCTCCTAACATGGGATCACTAGAATTCGTTCATGCATTAAATACAACCATAAAAACCTTTGGTACGCATTGGTTCATGTTTCTTAAGACGTTCAAGCAAGTTACCGAATAGGAAGTTAGCCAGTTTTCTTAAGCCTAACATAGATGAACAATCATCCAATACAACTAATAACACACTAATAACCAATAATCAATAGCTAGGTTTCATTAGATCTAAGCAAACACAAGATAAATCTAGCCTAGCATGTTAAACAAAAGACAAGAACAAGATAGAATCAAACAACACATAGACATATTGAATGATTAATTGATAACTTATCTTCAATGTAACATGGAAGATCTCAAGGCAAAAAGCCTTGAAAAAGCTGCTAAATCGTCTTAGGGTTTTCACACACAAAGTTCCCCAATAAGTTCCACACTAATGACAAAAAATTGCAAAACTATATATAGACTTTCAGATCTGACGGCGTCACGTTATGGAGTGTGACGCCGTCACCTCGCCGCTTTTAGGGTTCCCGGATGACCTTCTTGACGCCGTCCCTCTTTAGCTCTCCAAAATCCGTTCTGGCCTATCAAGGCTTGACGCCGTCAGATTTATGCGTGACGCCGTCCCTCTTTAAATTAAGCCGTGACGACCTTGATCAGATTAAAGCGTGACGCCGTCAGAATTCCCATGCAAATTTCTCTGGCTTATCATGAGTAAATTTCACATCCACCACTTTTGCCAAGCCATGACGCCGTCTGGGGATAATCCTGACGCCGTCAAAGGTAATTTCCAGCATGATTTTGAGACTTTGTCGTTTTCTTCACTTTTATGCTCCAAAAACGTCCAAAATGCTTCCTTTTCCAGATTTCTTCTCAAAAGTACCTAAAATGACAAAAGGAACGATTTTGGGCAATATTTGATCAAATAAATACGATTTAGGGCTTAAATGACCCCTTAAAAGCGGTACACTTTTCGCTTCATCAAATACCCTTACACTTGAGATTTGCTTGTCCTCAAGCAAATGCGCTTTTATTCTAATCAAAATACAAGTTATGGGTCATTTAACACTAATATAAAAGTAATTACAATAAATAATCGTTCCACTTTAATCATAATAAGCACGGAGATTACATACTAGCACCTCACAAGTAGTGTTTAGATACTCACATCTCTCAAGTGTCATCAAAATAAATCTCATAAATGAAAACGGATAATATCTCTCACTACCTGTCATAGCAAATAGATTACCATAGGCTTGGGAAAGGATCGAAAAACTCTTCCACTAGGCGTAAGCACCTAAGATAAACTATCAAAGAGGGATTTTAAATGGGTTATAACGTTAGGTGTAGGGAAAAGGAAAACACGGTTTTGTTGGATAAGGGATATTTTACTGGTGGCGAGTTAAAGATCTTGATTAATTACATGTACTATACAATGTTGCTAAGCCAAGACTCGACTCGATCTTAAGCTAAAAACAAAATAACAAAAACATAAAACAAACATAAAATGAAACGGGATGGTAGTCCGTATGTTTTTTCTATTTTTTTTTTTTTTTTTTTTTTTTTTTTTTTTTTTTTTTTTTTTTTTTTTTATACACTCTTGCCCTACCATCCAAAATAATACATCATAGGGGCGTTGCATTCCCCTTACACTTGAACTTTTACATAACTTTACAATTAACTATTCTAATGACTCGAATTAAGATAATCGAAAAACTTGGAGTACTTTTAAAATATTTAGCACATATGGGGGTAATAAATGATGTTCTTCCCCATTACTCCATTACACTAGTACTTTACCCATGAGTCCCAATCGTCCCAAAACAATATGTACAAGGATATGACTCGACTTAGCAACCATGTAATCAACTAGATAATTAACTTGGGTTTAAACAAATGTTGTCACAATAATGCACTAAAAATGAGTGCATACAAGGTAGGCTAAGGCGATTTGGGTGTACATTTAAGTGGGGTGTAACAAATTCTTCCTTTAAGTAAAATGCTTAAAGGTTGAAACGAAAAGATAGGCTCTGAGGGGTGTACTAGGGGTATCGTGTACTAAAAATGAGTACAACGCAAAGGGTGTGGGAGAATTACTTGACCAATGTAGCCAATGTAATTATAACAAAAACACAGGTGTAAAACAATGGGTTAATCCTAATGCCTCTTATCATGTAGTAAATCTAACTACACGAATGTAGTCTCACTTGTGGCCTCGGAATGGTCCTAACGCAAGTTCTAGAATCTAAGTGCTACCGGTACACACATCATAGCATAAATGCTTTTCCTACCAATTCTAGGGGCGAACCTCACATATTTGGGGGTGGAAAATTTTTTAGTGGTACGGTTTTTGTGCTAGTCATATAACTCCTATCCGTGAGACGCTCATTAAGATCAAAGTTTCACTCCTATATGTTGTAAAAAATTTTAAATTTGGCACTAAAATTACCCTAACAGGTATTTATCTCAGTTTTATTGCACATCTACTATTAAACAAAAAAAAATCAAGCGTAAAAGCATTCTCTGAAGTATCGTACTTTTACCCCCCTTACACTTAAGATGAACATTGTCCCCAATGTTCAAATAACAAGATGTAAAAGAAAAAAGTAAAAGAATGAAATCAAATACTCCCCTGATTCGCTCGGTGGATAATGTAGTAACACGGTTAGATCTTCTTCCAAGGTAATGTTGAAGCTCTATGACTAATCCATCGCCAAAAGCTTGATCCAACAAACATTTCCTTGTCCAAAATAACCTGTTAAACCTGAGAAAACAAACACGAAAAACCTGCATAACATCGGCGGGATAAACTCTATATATAAGGATATAATGCTTGTGGAATGATAATTTTGCAGATTCCTGGAGATTATAAGTTAGAGATTTAATAAAAACTTTTTATGAAAACAAAACTTTCAAAAATTTTCAGAAAATTAAACCTGACGCCGTCAGGTTGTAAAGCCTGACGCCGTCAGAAATGATCTGACATAATTTTCATGTTAAGTTTCCGGAAAATTTCTGGAAAAACCTATACCTTACTTCCCGGAATTCCTGCAAAACTTCATTATGACTCGATACAAGCATTTGACTCAAACAAATACTAATATGCATGCTTATATCTCATTGTTATCGTTCATGTTCAATCTTGTTCTTAAAAACAAATTTGGATTTCCCTTACACTTATCTTTTGCAAAATACCTTTATATGTAGTTAAGACGAAGTTAAAAACAAAATAAAGCATTTTCACAATTTATATTTGAGACATGAACAGTAAACAAAAAGAATAAGAAATGCATACGGAAACAAATAAAATTAAATAAACAAACAATCAAACAAATAAAGCAAATAAAGCTTGGGTTGCCTCCCAATAAGCGCTTGTTTTTGTTCGAGTCACGAGCCTGACTCTACACTTATTTAACAAAAATAGGGGAGGTTTTCCCTACACTTAGGATTAAGTGCGGGTGAAAGTAGCGATACACACCCTTAGGGTGTGAATATGCCACGTGAGGTGAAGGGGGTGAGTGAATGGCTTCCTTCATCCTAAAACTACCCGGATAATATTGGTTGATGGGTGGGTCGGTTCCTCTTTTTTCTCCTAGATGTAAATCTAAGGATGAAAAGTTGTGTAAAGGTTGAGGTTCCAATTCATCAACACTAGGAAATTCCCTAGAACTATGAGTAAGGTCATCACTAAAAGTGTGCAAACCTATATCCTCTAGTTGTGCTTGGTCCAAGGGTTCTACCTCCATCGGGATTCCTAAAGTTTCTTCTACTTCTTCCGGGTAAGTCACGGGCGGTGTGGGTGCCTCAAATGATGGTTGAGTATTTTGTGGGCTTATGGTGTTTACCTCATTATTCCACGTGTCAAGATCACCTATATCCTCGTCAATTGTTTTCTTAGGTAGTGATAATAACAAACCTAGTGCTTCATCCAACTTATGATTTATTGATACGGCTCTATCCACAATTCCTTGGCAAACTAGGTCGCTTTTCCTATTAGCCTCACTAAAACAAGATCCTAAACATGGAGGTTGTTCATAAGAATCTATCCTAGGTGAAGGCTCATATGATTCATAAGTGTCTCTAAATGAGGTATTTTGAACTTC
Organism: Artemisia tridentata subsp. tridentata; assembly: GCA_021014915.2. Classification (NCBI taxonomy): domain Eukaryota; kingdom Viridiplantae; phylum Streptophyta; class Magnoliopsida; order Asterales; family Asteraceae; genus Artemisia; species Artemisia tridentata. Next base: position 368,788,264 of record CP139505.1, read on the forward strand.
TTGGTGTTCTAGCCACTCAACCATATCTTGCAATCTTAGAAATCTAAGTGAAAAGTCCATTTGAAGCAAATTACAAACAAAATCACAAAGAAAAGATAGACTACGAGAAAGCTACAAAATAAAAAGAAAATATCTCACTTGATAGGAATCTTGTGAGTAGACCTAATAAAAATAAAATTTCAACCTAAGCAATAACTACTCCCCGGCATCGGCGCCAAAAACTTGATGCGTGGTTTTGCAACCTTACAACAGGTTTTACCTCTCGAGGGATCTCAAGAGGCTTACAACCCCACCAGGCAGTGTACCTGACCGATGTAGTATAGTGTAGTGGTAAGTACGGGGGATTGATCGTTCTCCACAGGGAATAGTGTTCGTTAGGTATGAAAAATTACTCTAATAGGTCTAAGGGTGAGAGAAGATTCTTTTTATGTTTTTATAATTTTATGAAAGCAAGTAAAATCTCGGGTTTGAAAGAGTGGGCGGAATTAGTTGCTAGTCAACTAACCCAAATTACTACGAATGCAAATAAAATAAAATAACAGAAAATGAAAATGTGGTGAAAACTTATGTGGAGAGAAATGTGTTTACTTAGATTTCCTTACTCCCTAACTATCTTTTACCGGTTGATTAGTGTGTATTAGTTGCGTGGATGACGGGTGTATTCCTTAATACCATTCGTGGGGTGGCGTACGTACTTCCCCAACTCTATGAACTCCTACTTCACTCCTATGTCGAGCCGGCTAGGAAGCTCCTAACATGGGATCACTAGAATTCGTTCATGCATTAAATACAACCATAAAAACCTTTAGTACGCATTGGTTCATGTTTCTTAAGACGTTCAAGCAAGTTACCGAATAGGAAGTTAGCCAGTTTTCTTAAGCCTAACATAGATGAACAATCATCCAATACAACTAATAACACACTAATAACCAATAATCAATAGCTAGGTTTCATTAGATCTAAGCAAACACAAGATAAATCTAGCCTAGCATGTTAAACAAAAGACAAGAACAAGATAGAATCAAACAACACATAGACATATTGAATGATTAATTGATAACTTATCTTCAATGTAACATGGAAGATCTCAAGGCAAAAAGCCTTGAAAAAGCTGCTAAATCGTCTTAGGGTTTTCACACACAAAGTTCCCCAATAAGTTCCACACTAATGACAAAAAATTGCAAAACTATATATAGACTTTCAGATCTGACGGCGTCACGTTATGGAGTGTGACGCCGTCACCTCGCCGCTTTTAGGGTTCCCGGATGACCTTCTTGACGCCGTCCCTCTTTAGCTCTCCAAAATCCGTTCTGGCCTATCAAGGCTTGACGCCGTCAGATTTATGCGTGACGCCGTCCCTCTTTAAATTAAGCCGTGACGCCCTTGATCAGGTTAAAGCGTGACGCCGTCAGAATTCACATGCAATTTTCACTGGCTTATCATGAGTAAATTTCACATCCACCACTTTTGCCAAGCCATGACGCCGTCCAGGGATAATCCTGACGCCGTCAAAGGTAATTTCCAGCATGATTTTGAGACTTTGTCGTTTTCTTCACTTTTATGCTCCAAAAACGTCCAAAATGCTTCCTTTTCCAGATTTCTTCTCCAAAGTACCTAAAATGACAAAAGGAACGATTTAGGGCAATATTTGATCAAATAAATACGATTTAGGGCTTAAATGACCCCTTAAAAGCGGTACACTTTTCGCTTCATCAAGCTGTAAGAAGGTCCTGCATGTATTCAATTCAGTAAGTAGTTTTGTTTTATTGTATTAGTACACTTTAATTCATCAGGATTGATGGGCTGATGTCATGTGACTACGGAAAATCATGCGCACCCCTTAAAATTGCTTTCCCATTAATTAAAGTTTATATGTTGATGTCTTTGGTGACTTTTATTAGTGCATTGATAACCTCTGTGTCTAGCTGAGCATTGCTTGGGTCGCCATGCCCCTTCTTCGCCTATTTATTCTATCGTTTCTAGGATAGTGGGATAGACATAAGTGATAATTAAGGGTTTACTCGCCGATAAGATTAGAGCCAACGAGAAAGGGTTAATTATATACACTTCATATAAAACTAGCAATAAAACAAGTGACAAGCTACTTAATTATCAGGACAGGTCATCTTATTGTCTCAAGTATCTATCTGTGTACGTGTGTGCTAATCGCTGATTCGTGCTCATTAGTTTAGTTTACTATTTAATCATAACCAAATCGTGCCAGTCTCTCAGGCTGAAACCCCCCTTGCGTTAGATTAGGTTGTACAGCTAACTTAAGATATTAAAATACAGATTAGAATAACTAGATAATACGTTCCACTCTTAGTGATCGACACTCTACTTACCATTATATTCATACTGACCGGGTACACTGCTCGTTAAGTGTGTGTGTTATTGATAAGTCGGCTAAATATAAATTTAAAACTTGAGTAGGCATTAATACTGCTAAACCGCAACGACACATCACGCGCATCATTAATCTACCTAATGGGCACACTTTTGTCATTTCAAAAGTGGGAAATGTTGCTTTGCAAAATAACCTTAAGCTGAACAATGTGCTAATTGTCCCTTCTTTCAAATTCAGGCTTTTGTCAGTCTCTAAACTGACAAAAGATTCTCACTACTTTGTTACATTTTATGAGAAATTCTGTGTTATTGATGAGTGTGTAAATACTCATCATTTTATACCCATAAAAGACACAAAAAATGGCCAAATATACCAATTTATACTGCAGATATCCTTGGTTTGTGTTTTTATGTATTTCAGGTACAAAGGATTGAAAACGGAGCGGAAACGGACATTTTTGGATCTTCTCGACAATATTGGTGCATTTGATCATGTGAAGACGGAGTCAAAGTCAAACCCGGGGTTTAGCATTGAATTGAGCTTGGAAAAATGAACCCGACACCAAAACCTATTTTTACCATTTACCTTAACCCTAATTACCCTAATTACCTAAAACCTAAAACTAATAAATCCCCAAAAAAAAAACCAAATCCAATAAACCAAACCCGGATCCAATTCACCCAAATAACCCATCCCCTTTTATTAATAAAACTGGGTCAATCCCAGTCAGCCTTCCCCTTTGCCGCCAAAACCACCCTCACCACCATCATTACCTGCTACACTCCTATCTCTGCTATCACCTCTGCTACACTCAATCCCCCCTCCAATAGCTCCAGTCCAAAGCCATATTCACGTGACTCCATCCACGCTGGCAATCCACATCTCACTTTGGGCGCCAAGATGGGAATAAAGGGCTGAGATGACACCAAGTGGTATCCAAGGGTCCAGATCAATCCAAAGAAGCACAAATGGTATCCCAAGCTATTTTCTCTCACAGAACAAGCACAAATAGAGTGAAGACCCCTAGTTAGCTTTTTAGTATAAATAGGAGACTTGTAAGCCATAAAAGGCAGGTTTTAATTTAGCTTAATTTTTAAGGTACTTGTATTTCTTTTAAGTTTATTGTTATCTTATCTTTCTTTTCCAGTATTGTAATTTGATTTTTAATTAAAGTTCAAGTTTTTCTATTTGGTCAACCAAAGTCAACTGTACTGCTCAAGTGCTTATTTAGTGTTTTTCTGCTTTTTTCTAAGCTTGTTTGATCTTATAATGATTATTGGAAGTTAGATTGACAAGAAATGCTTGATTAATGTTAGTTTCAGCTTAATAGCTTAAAAGTCCTATAAAACAGTCATAATAGCTTATAGCTTATTAGGTGCTTATTTCACTATTGAGAGTTGCTTATTAGGAGAAAAGTAAGCTGTTTAATCAGTAGGTAACAAGTTTCAGAGTTTAAATTAGCTAGGAGTAGTGTAAAAGTTCAAAGTTAACTTCATAAGGGGTGTTTGGCTTTTTGAGTCAAACGGGTAAAAACCCATTTCCACTGATCATTTGCATCATTCTTAAGTTTGATCTTAACTTATTAAGAATATATAAGTTGTTAGCATAAGCATTTTGGCTGTTTTTGGAGAATTGTAGACTCTGAGTGAAATAGTGCAAATATAGAACTTGATTTGATCTCATAAGCTCTATATAGCATTAAGTAGTTTAAGGCTTATTTTTTTGGTGTTTCTAAGTTCCTCTTAGTCAATTAAGTTGATCCTAAGTTGCTTATTTCTTGTCCCTTAGCCTAGGGCATTTTGTGCCAAAAGTCTGCATAAGCAGACTGCATTTTCAGATTTCCCCATTTTGCAGCTTCTTTCTTGATTTTTAACTTGCTCAGTTTAAGCCCCCATAAGCTCATTCTTGGCATAGTTAATCTTGGCTGGGTGTTCTAGTAGTAGCCATTTTTTATTGATTTTTAGGACTAGCTTTTAATAGCTTTTTAGAGGCTTGAAAAGCCCTTGATTTGCCCTGCTCCTAGACCATATCAGCAGACCCTTAGGTTCATTTAGTGCTTATTTGATTTATTTTCAGAGCTTATTTATGTGTTATTGTGGCTTTTTCATTTTCATCTCAGCTTATTTTCATTTACTTGTCTTGCCTCAGTTTGATTTTAGCTTCTTTTTTTTTTTAACCTTTTCAGCCCTTTTATTCTAGCATTCAATTGTTTTCTCAAATAGCCCACTGCTCAAATAAGCTCAGCTTATTCTGAGCTTATCTTAAGTTTTCAAAAATATCTCTTTTATAAAAGGTGCTATTTGATAAATGCTTATTAGATTTCAAACAAGAAAAATAAAATAAATATATATATATATATAGTTTTAAAAAAATAGCAAAACCCAGGTTCGAACCTGGGTCACCCAGTTCACAAAGCCAACACATAACCAGTACGCCCTAGGGTCTTTCTTAGTTAACATTTGCAAAACTTAATACTTAACCAAGTTTTTATTTTAATCTTTATTAAGTTGTTTTGTTTATAACAGCTTATTCCAATAAGCTGTTATTGTTGTCTTATTTTTCATAGTTTCAGTTTACTTCAAAGTATTTTCTCAAAAAGTTTCAGATTTTTCCATTTGTTTTAACATTTTTAATCATTTATTTTCCTTAAATCAGTTTTTAAATTATAATAAATAAAATAAAAATAAAAAAAATATAATTCTTTTTTATAAAATTTTCTTTTATCATTTCAGACTAAGGAAAAATAAATCGGTTCCCGTAGAGTTTTTATTTCATTATTTTGACGTTTTTAGTTTCGTATTTTCCGTTTTCAATTTCGTTATTTGTTTCCTTTTCGTTTTTATTGATTTATGCTTTGTCGATTTAAGTTTCCCTTACCCTATTTATGTTTCCCGTAGTTTTAAGTTATCCTTATCCTATTTATGCTTCCCGTAGTCATTAGTTATTTAATATTAATCAAAATCCAAAATCAATTCATTTTCATTATTCATCAATCACGATTCACAAACCCGATCTCACAAATTCCATTCATCCTTCATCGGGGATAACGACCCGGGTTACACATACTTCCTTTGTGTTTTCTAGGAAATAAAATAACGTGTTGATTCCTTCGAATCAGTTATCCAGGATTTGAAAACCAGGAAGGTGTTGGGCTTTGGGTAAAAAGCAAGCTGGTCTGTATCATCTACTCAATCTCCCTTTGGATCAAATTCATGCTCAACTTTCTTCAATGGTTGTTTCAGCACTTGAAGATTGTAGTTTGTTTTCATTTTTCTCAAACTGTTCTGTACCTACAAACTATGCTTTCAGTGTTTTCAATAACTCTTACAGTCTGTGGCACCATAGACTTGGTCATATTTCTGATTCTACTTTCAAGCATATTCATTCTGTTTCTAAATGTGTGTCTAATACTAGTAATGACTCTTGTTTGACCTGTCCAATGGCAAAATTCACTAAACTGCCATATTCTACTAGTAATTCTCATTCTAAAGTGCCATTTCAGCTTATTCATATAGACATTTGGGGGCCTTATAAAGTTTCAACTATAGGGAATCATAAGTATTTTCTCACTATAGTGGATGATTGCAGTAGGGCTGTTTGGACATATTTTGTTACACCCGTATCCCGATAAGGTACTAGTTATGTAAATATTATGTATTGTATATATTTAGTTTTGTGATATATGTTAGCCAAATAAATGTGAGTGTTAAGTTAGAAAGAATGATACTAGAAGGGCTAAGATTGCCATTTGGGCAAAGTTCATTAATTAAATATCTAAATCATGGAAGAGTAGAGAAAAGTCCAGAAAATTTAAGAGTGTGCTAGTGTGTGTCGACATTTAGAAGAAAAGAGGAGGGAAGACCAAAGTTGGTAATCAAGCTCAAGTTTACCATTGTTAAGGGATTAATCAAGCCTTGAGAACCCTAAGTTGATATCTTTTCTACAAGTAAGTGTTCTTTCCCCAATTCTATGAAATTAGGGTTCATGTGGTAATAATTGATCATAATGATCAAGTGTTGATAACTCATGATTAATTAGTTAATTAGTCTTTAATTTGAGATGGTTATGATATAGGAAGCAAGTAAGAAGTGGGGAAGCTCTTGTTAGTGTGGTGATTGTGCTTGAGAATCAAGGTAAGTACATTGGTTATAACATGTCTTTGTTAGCTTTATCATATTTTGGTATGATAATGGTTTATGTGTTAGTTTTATCATGTTTGTTTACATGATAATGTGAAGGATAGGGTATAGGGTGCGTTAGCTAGTATGGATCCATCACTAGATTTAGTTTAGTTAGTCGTTGGGCTAACTATGGGAAGAAGTTCAACCTTACGGGTTGATTGTGTGAAGTTCAACCTTATGGGTTGATTGTGTTAAGGTCGACTATGTCGGCGTGAGGTAAGTGCCCCTATATCGCTAGCTTAACTAGTGGTTAGACTAGTTATGGTTATGTTATGATTTTATATCATACATTGTTAGCTTGTTATTGCCATGTACTTACTAAGCGTTTCGCTTACGTGTTTAGTTGTGATGTTTTTCTTTATAGGTACCGAAGGATCTAGCAAAGGTAAAGAAAAGATTTAAAGTGATTATGTAGTAGAAGTTCATACTAGAAGAAGTTGTAGTAGAAGACCGTTCTTTTGGACCAAACATATTGAAGTTGGAAGCCCCCGACGTGTCTTTTCGTGTTTTGGGTATATTTCCTTTCATATGGTCATTTTGTCATTTAGCGGTGTTGTCGTCGTTCATGATCATTGTTTAAGTTGGGTCGTTGGACAAGTTTATGTAAATGTCAAGAAGTCCTTTGTTATGTGAATATGGTAGTAATTAGAAGGGTGTTTGGCATTTAGCCAAACTCACCCATTTTGGGAAGTTACGGGTCAAGACTTTGTACTAACAACTTTGCAATATATTAGAAATGTCAAGTCATGAATGAGTTTAAAGGGTTATGTAGTGAATAAGGGTTATGGGTAAAAAGTGTGTAGTTGAAATGGTATTTAAGGGGGTGTTTGGTATAAACGGGTTCTCACCCATTTTGGAAGGCTACGGGTCAAAATCTTCTAGTAAAAACTTTGTAAGATATTAGGAATGTCAAGTTATGTATGTGTTTAAATGGTCATGTTGTGGTTAAGTGTTATGGGTGATTTGGTGTCAAAATATTGGGTGTTTTGCTGTCAAAAACTGCAGTTTTGTTCTTGATGACCACCTTGACGCCGTCACCCTTTAAACACCAAAAATTCTCTGGCCTATCAAGGCTTAACAGTTTTGTTCATGATGGCCTTCTTGACGGCGTCCCCTTTTAATTGTCCAAAAACTTTCTGGCCCGTCAAGGTCTGACGGCGTCACCATTTTTCTGACGGCGTCACGTTTATCAGGGCAGTTTTCGAAAAATCATATCTTTTAATCCGTAAGTCGAAATGGGTCGTATGACCTATCGTTTTGAAGCTATTTGAGTCTACTTTCATCTAAAAATAGCCTCAATGGCTGAATGTGTACTGATTTTTGTCAGCTCGTAAAAGAGTAACCGGATGTCAGTTTCTGGGCGTGTTTTTGCGCGAAATTTTCACGTTTTTGGTCGTTTTTGGTCACGGGGCGTTACAACTTGGTATCAGAGTTTCGGTCTAAGAGATTTAGGATTTCCCCTTAGGATTTCCTAGACTTAGGCCTTGTGTAGATGCGGTTAGTATCGGTGTTTGTTATTTGTGTATTGTTTGGGTGATTTCGGGAAAACATATATTAAGTATTTTTATGACTACGCCTGGCCACCGTAGTGATTAAAATATGACACATATGTGAGATCGAAATCATTTAGGCTATACATGGATGATAAACGCTAGGGTGTTTAGTGTAAGGATAAATATGTTATTCATGCATCAATTATGTACACGATTTTGTTTAATAGTGTGAATTGCTAAATTTCAGTTAGTAGAAAAGATGGCGAACATCCGAAATAAGGAGGTGTTGAGAACGACCTCCTCTCGCCATAATGATGATGATGATTCAAATGATGAAGGAGATTCTAGTAGTGTCAGGTCAATATCATTACCGGAGAATTTGGTCCCTAAAAGTTTTACGAAAGCTGAGTTGAAAGAATTGGATGTCTTGGTGACTGATAGAGTGGGGAGGGCTATTGAGAAGGCCATGCCCTATTATGTTAAACAAACAACCGAGAATGTGCAAAAGATGTTTAAAGAGGAGATAGAAAAGCTTAAGAAGAGTGGGGAGTTATTGAATGATCCGAATGCTAGACCCGGGGTAGGGAAAGAGAAGTCTACTTATCGTGATTTCACTGCTTGTGCTCCACCCACATTTACGGGGACTCTTGATCCGTTAAAGAGTTCTCGATGGATTACCGATATAGAAGGGGCTTTTCGTACGAGTCGTTGTGTAGAAGAGGATAAGGTGAACTTTGCTACTAATTACCTTCGTGAACGGGCTAAAGTATGGTGGGAAGGCAAGGCGAACGAGAAAGGTAGCGCTTGGAGAGAATCGTGCACGTGGGATCAATTTAAAGAAGTGTTCATGAAAGACTATGCTCCTGCGGAGGAAATTGATAAGATAAGAGAAGCTTTCCATTCTCTTGTGCAAACTGATGAAACGGTGAATGAGTTGTGGGGAAAGTTTTGTGACATGGTACAATATTGCCCGGAATATCTTAACAATGAAAGGCTTAAAGTCGACAAATTTCAAAGAATGCTCAAGGATGAAATTCGTACGATAGTGTCACCGTTCAAGTGCGCCGACATGGAGGATCTTCTTAGTAGGGCACGTACTCGTGAAGCGGACTTGGATAGAATGAAAGGCAAAGAGAAGAAGGACTTAAAAAGGAAGCATGATCATCCATCAACATTTAGTAAGCGAGGCAGGTTCGATTTCACAAGGAAGGACAACACGGGAAAGCTACCTCCTAAGTGTAATAGGTGCGGTAAGAATCATGTGGGAGAATGTAAATCCGGGATGAAGGGATGTTATAAGTGTGGAGATACTGGTCATATTAGCAAGGATTGCACCAAGCCTTTGGTAATATGTTATGGGTGCAATGAAGAAGGACATAAGGTAAGTGAATGTCCTAAATCTAATCCTAAGCAAGCGAAGCCGTTCAAGCCAATTAAAGGAGAAAAGGTTGAGGTTCCAAGGCCTACAGCTCGTGTTTATCAGATGAGTACCGAAGAGGCGAAGTCGGGTTCAGATGTTGTCACAGGTATAATTCTCGTTAATTCCAAACCCGCTCGTGTTTTGTACGACTCTGGTGCAAGCGTGTCCTTTGTATCTTATAACTTCAGTAAAGAATTGTCAACCCGTTAGATAAACTTCCAATACCTATAGAAGTTGAAATCGCCGATAGTAAAGTTGTGATAGTGTCAAATGTGTATCGTGATGTAGAAATAGAGATCGATGAGAATGTTTTTAGGATCGACTTAATCCCCATAATGCTTGGAGAGTTTGATATTATTGTTGGCATGGATTGGCTTAGCAAACACAATGCCGCCATTCTATGTAAACAAAAGATCGTTAGAGTTGTGAACCATAGTGGTCAGAGAAATGATGATTTACGGTGATAAAAGGAAAGGCGAGTTAAAACTTTGTTCCGTGATGAAAGCTAGAAAATATCTATCACGTGGTTGTCTAGCCTTTATGGCACACGTGGTAGATATGAGTTTTGAAAAGAAAAATATCGACGATGTTCCGATTGTAAATGAATTCCGTGATGTATTCCCGGAAGATTTGCCGGGTATTCCTCCCGATAGACAAGTTGAGTTCCGTATTGATCTTGTTCCGGGTGCTACTCCTATTGCCAAAACTCCTTATCGTCTTGCTCCATCCGAAATGAAGGAGTTAATGAGTCAACTCCAAGAGTTACTTGACAAGGGTTTTATTCGCCCAAGTAGCTCACCATGGGGAGCTCCGACTTTGTTCGTTAAAAAGAAAGACGGTAGTATGCGGATGTGCATCGATTACCGTGAATTGAACAAAGTCACGGTGAAAAATGTATACCCGTTGCCAAGAATAGATGATCTATTTGATCAGCTTCAAGGTGCGAAGTGGTTTTCAAAGATTGATCTCCGTTCGGGTTATCATCAACTGAAGGTTCGAGAGGAGGATATTCCTAAGACAGCCTTTAGAACCCGATATGGACATTACGAGTTTACGGTTATGCCTTTTGGTCTCACGAACGCTCCTGCGGTTTTCATGGATCTCATGAACCGTGTATGTAGACCGATGTTGGATAAATTCGTTATAGTGTTCATCGATGATATCCTTATCTATTCTAAGAATAAGGAAGAACATGAGCTTCATCTTCGAGAAATCCTTGAAACGTTGAGAAAAGAAAGATTGTATGCAAAATTCTCGAAATGCGAATTTTGGTTGCAAGAAGTTCAGTTCCTTGGTCATGTTATTAATCCTGATGGTATTAAAGTTGATCCGTCAAAAGTCGAAGCCGTGATGAATTGGCAAGCGCCGAAGAACGTTGGTGAAATTCGAAGTTTTCTAGGACTCGCGGGTTATTATCGACGATTTATTCAAGACTTCTCCAAAATTTCATCTTCGTTAACCGAACTCACCAAGAAGAATGTTCCTTTTGTGTGGGGTGAGAAGCAAGAAGAAGCCTTCCGTACTTTACGAAAGAGGTTGTGTGAGGCACTGATCTTAGTGTTACCAGAGGGAACCGAAGACATGGTGGTCTATAGTGATGCATCTTATTCCGGTCTTGGATGTGTTCTTATGCAAAGGGGTAAAGTGATCGCTTACGCTTCAAGACAACTAAAGAAGCATGAAGAGAAATATCCGACTCATGATCTTGAATTTGCGGCTGTAGTCTTTGCCTTGAAGATTTGGAGGCATTATCTATACGGTGTAAAGTTCCTAATTTACACTGATCATAGAAGTCTTCAGTATTTCCTTGATAAGAAAGATCCGAATATGAGACAACGTAGGTGGTTAGACTTGCTGAAAGATTATGATTGTGAAATTCGCTACCATCCGGGTAAGGCGAATGTTGTAGCGGATGCGCTAAGTCGTCAAGGCCGAAGTGATGTTACACGGATTCACTCCTTGAGAATGATTATTACATCTGACCTTTTCGAAAGAATTAAGTTAGCTCAGGAGGAAGCGTTAAAAGAAGAGAATCAAGAGAAAGAACGAATCACTTCTCACATTCCTCATCTTGATGAAGACAGTCGTGGGATTAAGACACGGTATGGAAGAGTTTACATTCCTTTTCGAAGCAACATTAAAGAATTACTCATGGAAGAAGCCCATAAGTCGAAGTATTCTATTCATCCAGGAGCTACGAAAATGTACCTTGATTTAAAAAGAAACTATTGGTGGCCGGGTATGAAAAGAGATTGCGTGAAGTATGTGGAAAGATGTTTAACTTGTTTGAAGGTGAAAGCCGAACACCAAAAGCCTTACGGAAAAGTCCAACCTTTAGACATTCCAGTTTGGAAGTGGGAGAAGATTACTATGGATTTTATCACGAAATTGCCAAAGACGAAAAAGAAGAATGATACCATTTGGGTAGTAGTCGATCGTTTAACTAAGAGTGCGCATTTTATTCCAATTAGGGAGAATATGCCTGTTCATAAGTTAGCGAAGGTCTATGTTAATGAGATAGTCGCGCGTCATGGGGTACCTATTTCCATAGTTTCTGATAGAGATGGACGGTTCACTTCAAATTTTTGGCAAGATTTCCAAAAAGAGTTAGGTACGAAACTTCATATGAGCACGGCTTTTCATCCTCAAACCGATGGGCAGAGCGAGAGGACGATTCAAACTTTAGAAGATATGCTTCGAGCTTGCATGATTGATTTCGGAGGAAATTGGGACGACCATTTACCCCTAGTTGAATTCGCCTACAATAATAGTTATCATGCTAGTATAGGTATGCCACCCTATGAGATGCTATATGTAAGAAAGTGTAGGACGCCCGTATGTTGGGAAGAAGTGGGAAGGAGAGAATTGGCTAGCACGGATATAGTGTTGGCAACGACGGAAAAGGTTGAGATGATTCGAGCAAGACTTAAGGCGGCACAAGATAGGTGGAAAAGTTATGCTGATAATCGAAGAAGGCCAATAGAATTCGAGGTAGGTGACATGGTTATGCTAAAAGTTTCTCCTTGGAAGGGCGTTCTTAGGTTTAAAAACAAAGGGAAATTAAGTCCGCGGTTTATAGGGCCATTTAAAATCTTGAAACGTGTTGGCGAGGTAGCGTATGTGTTAGAATTGCCCGAAGAAATGAGAGGTATTCATAACACCTTCCATGTGTCGTACTTGAGAAAATGTTTAGCCGATGAGGCTAGTGTGGTCACTTTAGATGATATTGAAATTGATCCGGAATTGATTTCACAAAAGGACGAACCGGAAGCGATCTTAGGAAGAAAAGTAAGGCAACTTCGAAACAAAGAAATTCCGTTAGTGAAAGTGCAATGGAGACATCGTAAAGGTACAAGCATTAGATGGGAGCTAGAGGAGAAGATGAGGAATGAGTATCCTCATTTATTTCAAGCGTAGATTTCGAGGACGAAATCTTATTTTAAGGAGGGGAGAATTGTTACACCCGTATCCCGATAAGGTACTAGTTATGTAAATATTATGTATTGTATATATTTAGTTTTGTGATATATGTTAGCCAAATAAATGTGAGTGTTAAGTTAGAAAGAATGATACTAGAAGGGCTAAGATTGCCATTTGGGCAAAGTTCATTAATTAAATATCTAAATCATGGAAGAGTAGAGAAAAGTCCAGAAAATTTAAGAGTGTGCTAGTGTGTGTTGACATTTAGAAGAAAAGAGGAGGGAAGACCAAAGTTGGTAATCAAGCTCAAGTTTACCATTGTTAAGGGATTAATCAAGCCTTGAGAACCCTAAGTTGATATCTTTTCTACAAGTAAGTGTTCTTTCCCCAATTCTATGAAATTAGGGTTCATGTGGTAATAATTGATCATAATGATCAAGTGTTGATAACTCATGATTAATTAGTTAATTAGTCTTTAATTTGAGATGGTTATGATATAGGAAGCAAGTAAGAAGTGGGGAAGCTCTTGTTAGTGTGGTGATTGTGCTTGAGAATCAAGGTAAGTACATTGGTTATAACATGTCTTTGTTAGCTTTATCATATTTTGGTATGATAATGGTTTATGTGTTAGTTTTATCATGTTTGTTTACATGATAATGTGAAGGATAGGGTATAGGGTGCGTTAGCTAGTATGGATCCATCACTAGATTTAGTTTAGTTAGTCGTTGGGCTAACTATGGGAAGAAGTTCAACCTTACGGGTTGATTGTGTGAAGTTCAACCTTATGGGTTGATTGTGTTAAGGTCGACTATGTCGGCGTGAGGTAAGTGCCCCTATATCGCTAGCTTAACTAGTGGTTAGACTAGTTATGGTTATGTTATGATTTTATATCATACATTGTTAGCTTGTTATTGCCATGTACTTACTAAGCGTTTCGCTTACGTGTTTAGTTGTGATGTTTTTCTTTATAGGTACCGAAGGATCTAGCAAAGGTAAAGAAAAGATTTAAAGTGATTATGTAGTAGAAGTTCATACTAGAAGAAGTTGTAGTAGAAGACCGTTCTTTTGGACCAAGTATATTGAAGTTGGAAGCCCCCGACGTGTCTTTTCGTGTTTTGGGTATATTTCCTTTCATATGGTCATTTTGTCATTTAGCGGTGTTGTCATCGTTCATGATCATTGTTTAAGTTGGGTCGTTGGACAAGTTTATGTAAATGTCAAGAAGTCCTTTGTTATGTGAATATGGTAGTAATTAGAAGGGTGTTTGGCATTTAGCCAAACTCACCCATTTTGGGAAGTTACGGGTCAAGACTTTGTACTAACAACTTTGCAATATATTAGAAATGTCAAGTCATGAATGAGTTTAAAGGGTTATGTAGTGAATAAGGGTTATGGGTAAAAAGTGTGTAGTTGAAATGGTATTTAAGGGGGTGTTTGGTATAAACGGGTTCTCACCCATTTTGGAAGGCTACGGGTCAAAATCTTCTAGTAACAACTTTGTAAGATATTAGGAATGTCAAGTTATGTATGTGTTTAAATGGTCATGTTGTGGTTAAGTGTTATGGGTGATTTGGTGTCAAAATATTGGGTGTTTTGCTGTCAAAAACTGCAGTTTTGTTCTTGATGACCACCTTGACGCCGTCACCCTTTAAACACCAAAAATTCTCTGGCCTATCAAGGCTTAACAGTTTTGTTCATGATGGCCTTCTTGACGGCGTCCCCTTTTAATTGTCCAAAAACTTTCTGGCCCGTCAAGGTCTGACGGCGTCACCATTTTTCTGACGGCGTCACGTTTATCAGGGCAGTTTTCGAAAAATCATATCTTTTAATTCGTAAGTCGAAATGGGTCGTATGACCTATCGTTTTGAAGCTATTTGAGTCTACTTTCATCTAAAAATAGCCTCAATGGCTGAATGTGTACTGATTTTTGTCAGCTCGTAAAAGAGTAACCGGATGTCAGTTTCTGGGCGTGTTTTTGCGCGAAATTTTCACGTTTTTGGTCGTTTTTGGTCACGGGGCGTTACATATTTGCTAGTCAAAAAGTCAGATGCCTTTACTATATTCAAGTCCTTTGTTACCTTTGTTAAGAAACAGTTTGAAAAGGACATCAAAGTGGTGAGATCAGATAATGCCTTAGAATTTCTCAAAGGTTCTATTGGTCCTTTTATGGAGTCACTGGGTATAGAACATCAAACTTCATGTGTTGATAGACCTCAGCAAAATGGGAGGGTAGAAAGAAAGCATAGGAACATTTTAGAGATAGCCAGAGCTCTAAGACTTCATGCTCATCTGCCTGTGCACTATTGGGGTGATTGTGTTATCACTGCAACCTATCTTATTAACAGATTTCCCACTCCTATTTTGAAATTTAAGACACCTTATGAAGTTCTGTTGTAGTCTAAGCCTAAGTATAGTCATTTAAGGGTGTTTGGATGTCTAGTAATGGCTAGTAACCCTTCTAGAATTGTTGATAAGTTTGACACCAGAGGTGTACCTTGTTTGTTTCTGGGATATCCACAACATCAAAAGGGTTACAAGCTTCTGAATTTGTTAAATCACACTAGATTTGTGTCAAGAGATGTTGTGTTCTATGAGCATATTGTAACACCCCCAAAATCGGGTCCAGCGGAAGCATACATGTCACTGGGGGTGTTACTCAATTGGTATCACAACACAAGTACAAAGAACGGTTTTTACCTCAGTCATTTAGAATAAAAATTCATTAACAAAAAGTATTAAATTTACATTATTCAAAAGTAGAGAGGAAATAGGCCTATAAATTAAATAAAGCGGTCCCAACTATTTATCAGAGTCGCCTATGACCATGCCATTGCCAAGCACCTCCAAGGGTAAACTATCATCTTAAAACCTGAAAATATATGCTAAAGTGTCAACATAAAGTTGGTGCGTCCATATGTTTAAGTATTCGTAAATGTGGAACACAAGTTTATAATGTTTGTACACTCGTAATGACCATTACACTTGGTAGTATGTCCGTTCACACCCGTTAATGTGACCGTTACACCCGGTCCTGTTATATATGTTCGTCTAGTACACCTGGTCAATGTATGTGTCATGTATGTTTCAAGCACTTGTGTCCATGAGTAAGAAATCAAGTATGTAACATGTAAACACATAACGCATTCGAGTAAACAATCAAGTATTTCAGCCAAACAGTATGTTTGAGAAAACAAATCAAGTTTCAAGTAAAACAAGCATTGAGTTTAAATAAAAGCGAGCATGTATTCTCCCCCAAAACAGTTATAAAACAAGTAAAGGTAGGGGCCATGAACTCACCTCATCATAAAGTAACGCAAGGATCACAACTGGCATCAAGTGACAAAACACAACGGTATCGAGAGTACAGGCACAACGGTGCGGGATCGACACAACCTAATAATTATATAGTTATCTCAGAATACGTCTAGTAAAGTAAATGAGTCTTCGAAAGACAAGTGTCTTAGTTTTCGTGGATTACTCGTATCAATGTTTGTAAAAAGTTTATCGTCATTGCTCGTAAGAAAAGTTAGTTTCAACGTTTCGTGTGGTGGTAAGAAAGCATGGACTCGAACTACAACTCACGCCAAAGAATAATGTCTATCCCAATATATTATAAAAGTAGTAAACGAAAAGTCAAGAAAGTACTGTCGAGAACTTAAGTCGAGAAGATAATGACAGGAGAGAAGTCGAGAAAGTAATGACAAACAATTTCATCAAAGAAGTAAGTCAATTGGTAAGTTTCTGTATATACCCCATAATCCCAAATAATTTGGTTAAAACATCATTGTCTTATAAATAAGAAGTTTGAATTTATATTTCAAACAATAAAAGCCTCATGATTTAAATGTATTCGTTTCGTTACTTGGCCAGTTTATAATAAAAGAGTTTTTGAAAATACTCTCTAAGTATAGAAACTTTATAAAAAATTTTGCCATGACTCGTTTGCTTATAAAGCATTTCCAAGTCGAAAGACTTTTATTACAAATCAAATTTACCCAAATCAATTTTTATAAGAAACAACATAATAATTAAGATGTATCTAGTAATTTATTGTCCATTAAACATTGTTTCCTTATTGTGTGCTTGTTACGCATCGAATATATTAAATTCGTTACGAGTATAATATATTGTTTCCGTTTCAAGTCCAATAAGTCCATAATGTTCAATGTCCAATAATGTTAATACATGTCCAAATAGTTAGAATCCAATATATGTCAAGTATCCCAAGTCTAATATCATTAGTTTTTATCCAATGTCCATTAAATTTAGTCTGTTATGTCTTAATTATACAAGTCTCAATCAAAATATACAATCCGATGTCAAGTACCAAGTCCCAAGGAATTATCTGAAACTTACCATGAGCACGAGCTAAACCAATAAACCATGTTAGTTATAAATTTGATAAATTAAACGACACGCTCATCACAAACACAAGTTTTAAAATTATACCAATATATTTAACAAAAAAAAAAAGAAACCAAACTTACTTATAGTTAACAAGATGGGCTTGAGGCCCATGTAAAAAATCAAACACTCCCTATCGTGGGCTATTAAACCCAAACCAAATTTAGCTACTACGCTAGTCCAACACGAACTCGAATACAAACACGAACGCACCTCAATTTAATTCATGGGTTCTGAGCCCATGACCAAATTAGACGCACCCTAGATGACTACTAACAAACTCACCCTTTTTCATGACAGGATCAAAACCAGACGCACCTTTAATAAGCAGAAACTAACGTACCCTTTTTGTGACTGATAACAAACAAGACACGAACACAAACTCGAAATATAACCACAACGCACCCTATCTCGATTGAAACCAAACAAGACAAAATAACGCACCCCCGTGGGTGCTTCTCTTCTCGGCCAAGATTAGCAAACAACCCTCTTGGGGTGGTTGAACCGAGAGCAACAAAACCCGAATGAGTACTTCGACCAAGGCAAAAATAGGCTACACACATTAAATAAGCTAATCCAAACATAAACCCAGGAACAAACACAACGATTTCCCGAGATCAAACAAATCCATATTCGAAACCCTATACGGGTTTAACACCCGACCTGTATTCAAAACTAAAGACCACCAAAAATTGTTGTGTCGATATTTTACCACACGAAAAGAACCAAATCATTTTAAATCTCGTTTTATATCCACGAAAACATTAAAACTTGTTATAACCGGTTTCAATATCCACGAAACTAATACATAACCATTTATAATCGGTTTTCTAATCAATGACAACAAAAAAAGATCTAGGGTTTTGGCTTACCATCAAAAGAGAAAGGAGGAAGAGGTGAGATGAGACGGAGGAGGTGGTGGTGTGGTGACAGCCGTGGTGGCGTCCTCGAACCAAAAAAACAAACAAACCCAATGCGAATCCTTTCGTTCTAACCCTCAACGAGCACCCTTGGCCTTCAATCTTGACTGGCGGCAACAAAATATGGCGGCGGAGGTTGGCCGAAAAATGGCCGGAGCTCAGAAACGGCGCCGAAAAGTAAGGTGGGAGGTGAGAGTTACCAAATGAGATGTTAGGGTTATGAAAGCTTTTATAGTGTCAAGGAAAAACCCTATGGACCAGAAATGAAAATTATAAGGGACAGGGGGCAGCGGTGTAAAATTATTGCAGGGACCTATCATGTAATTTTTGCTAACTTTCACTAAATTACGTTCGGGACACGTTTAGACTAGTAAACAGTGGATTCAATACACGGGGATTACGTCATTGCGCTCAAAATATTATTTCCAATCAAAACGACTATAAATATGCCTCGTATCTCGTAATTAATACCAAACTCTAAAAAAATCATTGGTTCTCCGGATAAAATGCGTCGAGAAAATTTCGGGGTATTACACATATTTTTCCTTATTAAAAAACAACTATGTTACAAGTTCTGCAACCAGTGCCTGCTCCTATCTCTTCACCAGTGTGGTATGAAGATTTTGTATCTACAACACAACCTGTGAATGAACCAAATGAGTCTAGTGTGCCTGCTGATAATGCCTCCCCTGCTCATGACTTTGCATCATCAATGGAGCAGCCTGCACAAGTTGAAGAATCCTCTTCTGAACCTGAATTTGCACCAGCTTTTGTTCCAACCAATAATGTTCAAGATGCAGGCATCAGAAGATCTTCTAGAGTATCAACTAAACCAAGTTGGCTTAAAGACTATGTAACACCAGCTCATCCTCCAAGGGCTAATCAAGTGTCTGTCACCCCCTTGTAGTCTCAGTTTCATGCTTTTCTATGTGCATTGGTGGCTCAGTCAGCACCAACTCATTTCAAAGAAGCTGTTAAACAAAGTGATTGGTGCAATGCTATGAATTTGGAACTGAGAGCATTGGAAGAGAATGGTACTTGGGAAGTGACAGTTTTGCCTAAAGGAAAGAAAGCAATTGCCTGTCATTGGATTTACAAAATCAAACTAAAAGCGGATGGAACTCTTGATAAGAAGAAAGATAGACTTGTAGTGAATGGGAATAGACAGAGGAAAGGTGTAGATTATGAAGAAACATTTGCACCAGTGACAAAAATGGTGACTGTTAGGGCCTTACTTGCAGTGGCAGCCATGAAAGGTTGGGAGAATGGATGTATCCAATGCTTTTCTAAATGGTGGTCTGTTTGAAGAAGTGTATATGCAAATTCCACAAGGGTACATTGGTGAGGGGGAGAATGTGCAAGATGTCAGTTCTAACTCCAACCTAGTGTGCAGACTTAAGAAATCATTGTATGGCCTCAAACAAGCACCTAGACAATGGTTTGCTAAACTGTCTTCAGCCTTATTGTCCTTTGGCTATGCTCAATCTAAAACTGACTACTCATTGTTCATCAAGACAGATGTTGATTCCTTTACAGCAGTCCTTGTATATGTTGATGATCTCTTGATTACTGGTTCTAGCAATGCTCATATTCAAGCCCTCAAAACTCAGTTGAGTACTCACTTTCATATGAAGGACTTGGGTCAAATGAACTACTTCTTAGGACTGGAGGTGTGCAAAAATGACCAAGGTATATTTATCTCTCAAAGGAAGTATACCACTGACTAACTTCAAGAAGCTGGTTTGACTAATGCAAGACCATACAAGCTGCCTATGGATCCTCATGTAAAGCTGCAAGCAGATATGGGGACACCTTTACTTGATCCTGAAGTGTACAAAAGATACATAGGAAAGCTTATATATCTCAGAATTACAAGGCCTGATATTTGTTACACTGTGCAGCTTTTGAGCCAATTTATGTAGAACCCTACATCAGTACAAATGCAGGCTGTCAAACACTTGATGAGATATTTGTTGAATTCACTAGGTCAAGGTATATTACTAGCCAATGATTCAGCTGTTCATTTGACTGCCTATTGTGACAGTGATTGGGCTAGTTGTCCTATGACAAGGACGTCCACCACTGGCTATTGTATTTTGCTGGGTCAATCACCTATCTCAAGGAAGTCTAAGAAGCAACAGGTAGTGTCTAGATCATCAACTGAAGCTGAATACATGGCTATGGCATTAACCTGTTGTGAAGTTACTTGGCTGGTTACACTACTAAAAGATTTGGGGCTAAAAGACCTAGGTCCAGTTGATTTAAAGTGTGACAATCAAGCTGCAATATACATAGCTGCTAATCCAGTCTTCCATGCCAGAACAAATCCTATAGAAGTTGATTGTCATTATGTGAGAGATCAAGTTAAAAATGGTGAAGTCCTACCTTCTCATGTTTCTACCAAAGAGCAGTTAGCAGATGTTTTCACTAAGGTTCTTCCAGCTGATCAGCACTCAAAACTAATGTCTAAGTTGGGAGCTTGTAGTCCTTCCACCTCTCAACTTGAGGGGGAGTGTGAAAGAGGAGTTGGTTAAAAGTTATAGGGGCTAAAAGATAACAATTAGACAGTTCAGGGTCTCTTATGTAACTTTTCTGTTTGTCTGTTTTTCTCTCTGTTTTTCTTGTATATAAACACTGTATTATTACATTTTGGAGTAATAAGGAGAATCATTTTCACTGTGTGAACTGTGTGTTTCTCTCAACTCATTACTGTCAACAACATATAAATAAATAATTATGAAATTAGAGGTTATATGCATGTCATTAACATAAAATTATTATTATATATATATTTTTTATTTATTTATTATTTTTTTTTTGCAATTGATTGTAAAATATAATGGATTAATAACCGGTTATCAGATTGTGTACATATGAAATTGGTCCATAATGGATTAATAACCGGTTGTATGCACTTGGGCTGAACATCCGTCTTTGCCTTATTTGCTTGACTTTAATCAATTTTGACCAATTCCAACTAATATATCTGATTACCTCCAAAACACATCAGAGAAACGCCGATTAGTCAACCTTCAATATCCAAGTCTTTATCTTAAAAGTGATATTCTAATAATAAAATTTACTAACTTGTAAGCTATTGTTCATATACAGTAAACTTAGGAAAAAATTCAAGATACCCTTTAACTTACATGAAATTAAAACTTAGCCTTTTAAACTCATTAATTTTAGATTTAGCATCCTTTCATTTTAGTAAAAGACGAATGGCACAAAAAGTCATCTGACCAATGTTTTAAATACCGGTAAATACCGGCCGGTATTACCGGTACCAGAGGCATGGCCGGTATAACTTGTCACGGTATTTTGATTATACCGCCCTACGGTAATACCGGCCGGCATTTGCAAAATACCAGAAATACCGGTATTTAAATACCGGCGGTATATATATTATTATAAAAAAAAATCAATTAAAACAAGAACACAAAAAGGGGATCGATAGCCAAACAAAAACATAACCCAAACAAAAACACCACCACTTATTTCTCAGATCGGTAGTGCTCGTTTTGGTACATCTTTTATTGCATTAAAGAGTTTAGTTGATCACAAAGACGATTTGCAAGCAATGGTCGTTTCTAGTGAGTTTAAAAAGATGTTGAAAGTTGGAAATGCGTACGAGTGTAAGTCCATTGTGATGAAAGAGGAATTCTGGAATAATTGTTTGATCACAGTGAAGGTCATGACCCCTTTGTTAAGACTATTGCGTATGTGTGATACGGATAAAAAACCTTCTATGGGGTATGTTTATGATGGAATTTGTCGGGCGAGGAAAGGGATTGAGGCACTATTTAAGGGAAAGGGTGGTGGAAGAAGAACCCGAAGGGGAACTTAATACGGATGATATAGATAACATGCTTGATGAAACCCAACTGGCTACTCAAACGCAAGGTTGCATTCTAAAATATGTTATATGTTAATTGTCATACTTTTAGTATATAATCACTATTAGTCATTTTGCACTCATTGTTAACTTTTTATTTGGTATTGTAGAAAATGATGGTGGTTTTAGTCTTGTTGATGAGGACGAAGTTGAAGGCGATAGTGAGTTCCGTCCTTTAAGCGATCGCACACTCGACGCATACAACACTCCTATGTCTCCATGATTGTCGTATTTTGTTGTTGGATTTATATTTTCGTTCTACTTTGGATTTGTATGTTTGATGTTTATATGGATTTGTAATTTTGTATTCTGCTCTAGTTTTTGGATTTGTAGGTTTATGTGGATTTGTACTTTGGATTTATAAAACCGGTACCGTCCGGTATACCGGTATTACCGGTAATACCGGTACCGGAGGATAATCCGGTATAACTAAAATACCGGTATTTAAAACATTGCATCTGACTTAAGGGTCATTTCTAATCAAAGAATGACATTTTTTGTTGCATAAATAGACACCCGGCTTATTTTTTAGCCAATTTAAGTATTTTCACACTATGTTCTTAAAAAATAAAAAAAAAAAAAAAAAAAAAAGGTGAAAGCAAAGTAAAGAAAGAAGAAGTAAAGTAAGAGAGATGAAGTAAAGTAAACTTTCACCCCAAATGTGGGGTGATAGTTTTTAAAGCAAAATCACACCACTTTCACTCACTTTCTTTCACTTTACTTCCTATTAAAAAATTGAGAACACAACCTTTTATCACTTTCACTTTCTTTCCTCTCTTTTACTTAACTTGAGAAGACAGTGTAAATATTTAATGATCATCCATTAAGTTTTTACATTTCAGGTCCATTGCTACTGCCACCACCACCAATCATCGTCACCCCACCACCAACCCTGCCCTACCACCATCACTATCAAACACCGCCTCCATCACAAACCCCACCCACCTCTGCTGCAAACCACCACCTGCACCCACCACCACCGTCGCAAACCACCAACCCTACCCACCATCACCACCGAACATCGTCGCCACCACAAACCCTACCCACCCACCAATACCACCACATACCCCACCCATCATCGTTTTACCCCAACACCATCCATCATTGTCGTCACCACAACTGTCATCCCTTAACCATCACCACTGTCATTAGCAACCTAACCTAATGCCGCCATCACCACCATACCCAACCATCACTGCCATCAGTGGTTGGTGGTGGTGGTTGAGGTTGGTGGTTTGCGGCGGTGGTGGGTGGTGTTGGTGGTGGGTGGTTTACTTGGTAGTGGTGGGCAGAGTTGGTGGTGGCGACGATGATTGGTGGTGGTGGAAGCGACGGTGGACTTGAAATGTAAAACTTAACGGATGCTCATTAAGATTTAACGAAAATACTTAAATTGACTAAAAAATTAAGTTGGGTATTTTTTTTCTGCCAAAAAAATTGCGATACTATGATTGAAAATGACCATTGTAATTTCTTTTGCTATTTCCTTTTAGTAAATACTCTAACAAAGTAACCCCTAAAAGCCAATAGAAATTTGTATTCGTCCATTCTAATACGAGAATCAAGAATCACATGAGTCATTTTTAGTGTATTGTTTGGTTTTTAACTTTAACAACATATTACTCATATACTTATTAAAACCTTCAAAAAGTAATGTTTATTTTAAACCCGTTATAACACTCATGCTTCAAAAAACTCGTTTCACAACAAAACATATCAATTTTGAAGTATTTATTTAAGCTTATATGTGGGCTTACGGGCTTATTTGGTTTCGAATTATATATCTACTATATTAATAAAACAAGGTTTTGAAAAGCAATCTCACTCTCAAAATTGCTTAAAACCTGCCACCTGGAAAATAATCCTGATCTAACGGCTGTGATGCATTTCACCCTTCAACTAATAAACCGGATTCCATCTATAACCGAAACCCTTCAAACCATCACCTCCCCCAAATCATTTAATCCCTAATTTTGTTTTTGGTAAATCAAACTTTAGAACGCAACATCTGATTATGATCTGTCAACGATGGCTTACGATCTGCTAATGCATTGAAACAACCATCACCCATTGATCTTCTGCCTAATTTATCTCCGTAAGTTTTTTTTTTTTTTTTTTTTTTTTTTTTTTTTTTTTTTTTTTTTTAGTTATTTATAATTCATTGTTATTCTTGAGATATATTGTTTCTTTATAAGAATCATAAAAAATCCTAATTTTTAAAATCATAATTAATCTGTCAAACTTTCATATTCTATACGATGAATTAAATTGTGTATGTAGTTGGAATAAGGTTTTCTTTAACTTTCGGTTATATCATTTATTTTATTTATTTATTTTTCTGTTTTGAGATCTATGGGCTAAGTTTCATGGATGGTTTAGAATTTTAGATGTGATGAAATTCTAAATTGTATATGTTACGAATTGATTATGTGATTTTATACACACCATGTGTTTGATGAAATGTGTATGAAGCTAAATTGGTTATGGATCGCACCTTTTTATTCTAAATTGTATAATGTTCATTTTAGCTACATGTTTCCATTACATATAACTCCAATATGTGTATATGTAATGGAAACATGTAGCTATCATGAACATTAATGGAAACAATATGTGTATATGAAGGTATGGCGATGAAATCACACTCCTGGTATCAGTAGCTTGCCCAAGGATATGATTTTCTATCTTTTTGTATAGGAATTTGGTTTTGTACATACTGGGTTGTGTCCGAGAGGGTTTGTTTTCGTTTTCACTTATTCTGAATAGTTGCTTTTACTTTCAATGATGTATTATGATCCTCATGGTCCTATTTATTATGTATGCAGCTTGAATCCTTATGTGTTGGTCAATGGAGTTAAGTAAAGTTCTAAGGTACTCGCAAGACCATAAAACAATAGGTGAGTTGTCTAATTACTCTACTTATGCCGTTGTTTTGCAATTCTTGATGTACTTTGCTTGCATAGTTAATCTATCATGTATTACCTTATTCTGACGTCATCATGGTATAAATGATATGTATTTATCATTACAGGTAGTTAGAGAACGGTGCGGTTTTTGGTAGTAGAACAGTTTCATTGAAGTCACATTCAACAAAGTAAGAGCCTTTTTTATGTTCTTTTATCCATATAACAAAAACTTATAGTAATTGTATTACGCATCTTTAAGATGTTTTATGTTTCAATCGAATTCTATCTTTGATTTGTAATTAGTTTGAGTATGTTATCTTGGTTTTGTTTCCATTCAGTCCAAGGATACACCAGAATTCACACCTCGTGGTGGTAGTAGTTCAAACTGTGGTGGTAGAAGTGGTGCATTCCGATACACTGGACGTAGTAGCTCAACCCATTACAGCCCTTCAGGTATACAAGTGCCACGCCTTCAAACAATCTCATTTTTCATTTTATGAATATATAGATTCTCTAACATCTACAACACTACAAAAGATTTGAACATATATCTTTTTAGTATATTCGGATTTTAGTCTTTTAATTTTACTGAAATGGCGATTTTTTTTTTTGGTGGCTGTAAGCATGAAGTGGTAGGTGAAGTTGTGGAGGTGGGATCGCATGTTAGCAAATACAAGGTCTGAGACGTCGTTGGAGTCGGGCACCTCGACTACTGTTGCAACATATGCCGCCCATGTGAGGCGAACGTGGAGCAATGTTGCAACAAGACATGGACGTTTTACACCGATGGAATACCTACTCAAGATGGATTCTCGGACTCCATTACAGTCCTTCAGCAAAAGGTAGTTGAACAAAGGGTATGTAACTCATTATTACCCTACAAGGGTGGTTACATTAGAAGCTTCTCAATTTTATGGGCTGTCCGACATTGCTTATAAGGGGCTGTTTGGGATTGCTCGGTAGAAAACTACTTTTATGGTCTGTTTGGGATTGCTTTTAGAATAACTACTTTTAGAGGCTGTTTTGGATTTCTTTTTGAAACTGATTGCACGGACTATTTGGGCAAATCTAATCTATTATGATTTATACCAAGCCAAACGTCAAGAAAAGTTTGTTAGTGGCATGCATTTCTTCACCATATACTGATATGCATACATCTTTATCATAATCTATCAATTTCTGTGCAACTTTAGTTTTAATTTTAATGATTGATTTTATATAACCATAATATTTCGCTTTTTTATTTGGTGAATTAACTAAAATTTTATTTAATGAAGTTCAAAAGGCCTGGAAAGTTTATTTCACATTGCAACCAGATTATAAGGTTTTTAAAATCTGAATTGATTTTATATTTCCTTTAATACGTGTTTGAAGTTTTTCTAACTGATTATAAATGCTCATAATCATTCGTTATCGATTTGGTACATGCAGGAAAATTATGCTTGCAGAAAGAATAAGATAGAGCAAGATCAAAATGCAACTGGTACAAGACCAGAAGTTGCAAAAATCTTGTGAAGAATCTTAATCGTAAGGTAATTAGCTACTAATTATGCATGGAAAATGGAAAAAAAATCATTAAAATAACCTTATTAGATTATGTAGAATAAGATTGTATAATGTTCAATCTTGAGGTCAAAATGCATGTCTGTGTATGAACAACATTTGTTATTAGCTGTCTTGAGATAAGATGCCTGGGCTGGTAATGGGTCACTTTTGTACAAAAAAAGCGGGTCAAATGGTTGATAATCATTTAAGAGGGTGTTTGGGTAAGATTATTTTTCAATGTTTAATAGCTTATTGTTTTTTTGCAAAAGCCATTATGTACTTTGAAGGTATTTGTTAGCTTATTTTAAAAGGCTCATGTCTTTTTAGGGAGTAAATAAGCTAAGAAGCACAAACACTTAGATTAGGCCTTTGTGAAATGAGCACAAAACTTTCAAGCATAAGCCTACCGAAATACCCCTTTACTAATGTAATATGTGTGTAAAAGGTTCCAGTTGCATGTACCGATGATATCATCGGGCAATAAGAATGATTAACGTTAGTCAAAAAGTTATTCAAAATTGTTGTGGGTAGATACATCTTGACCCAACATCTTTTTTGTAAATATTTAACCAAATTGACCCGTTAACTGGTCCGCCTTGCCCATTTGCCACCTTTACTGGCATAGCGACTACTTTGCACTACCTCAAATCACCGAATAATTTCTTGATATTATGAAGTCTGTCTTCGTGATATTATAGTGGCTAATAAAAAATCCTATCAATCTTATACAACATTTATGTTAAGTCTGCACGTCTTCATGATTGCTTAAAATTTGAAGAATTTAATATCTTACAACATATTTGATGTTGGCTTTTGTTGATATGATTCAGTTCTGGACAATATACTAAAACATTTCATAATTACTTTTTCTGTTCACTCCAGGTCTTGAAAACCATGCGCAAGGCCATTGTAATTGATTTTTATTATGAAATGAAGATTCCCAACAACGCTCAACCATTCGATGATAAAAAGAAGGCTAAGCAGTTCAGGTAAGTTCAGGTAATCGAATACTTATATGGTAATGTTAATATAAAAAGTAGTTTGGTTTAACTCACTTATTATTGATTTGTGTCTTTGCATCCATGTATAATATCTTTAACAAATTAGTTAGTCATACAAAATCTAAGATATAACGAACGTAAACAGGTCTGCAACCTTATGGATTTAGTAACAGTTGGATAACTACGGACATGTAATTCACCCAGAAATTTATTCTGCAGGAGCTCTTTAAATCTCATGGTCAATCGATTAAAAAAACTCAAGAAATCTGCTTCCCGCTTTAAAGTTAGAAAGATATTACAAAGTTAAATCAAGAATTAGCAGATACATGCTCTTCTATCGAGCACTTGCTTCGTGATTCATGATCAACCTGAAGGTGGAGCCAATGCCCTCAACATTTTTTATATGTTTTGTAAGGTGCAGAAGTTCTTGCCAGGACTCGGGTGCCTATAAGTAATGTAGCAAACTTGAGGGTGCAAGATGTGCGGGTTGGCTGAAAGGTTAAAGTTAGGTCATTTTTACTATGGGTCGATTATTGACAAGCACTTTCTGCCCATTTATGATTATAGCTACGTAAAAGTTTAAGACTTTTAATTTCAAGTTTCAAAAGGTTGAATGAATATAAAAAAAAGACTTCAGTTTAAGACTTTTTGTAGGAATGAGGGTCTTGATGATGATGAAGATTTATAAGAAATAAGGGCTCGATTTGCCAAAGTAAGGTCATGAGGCGTTCCTCAACTTATGAGTTGGCATATATACTTAATAAGTTAATATATCTGACATGGCGGCAACTATACACCTTATTATTTTATAAAAGGTATTTGTAGCATATGAAAACCATCTTATGTAATTATGAAATTCTTGCTTGCTATTAATGTTATAATATGTTCATGATCATGTTATGTTCATCCCTATTGTTATCATTGTTATACTCAGATAAGTACCAATTACAAAGTTTTTGACCCATTTTATGCAATTGGGTGTTGGGCTTATAGGTTGGTACCTACATAATATTTTACATAACTATTAATTATTGTTATCTACGTATATAGTGAATAAGCATTTTTGTGTTTAGATGAAAAAACTGTAAGGTGTTGGGATTTCTTATTGCAGTATGCTAATTAAATTTTGGTACAATCACTAACCCCCAAGCCTTTTTGCCAACAAAGGGACCCCAAATATTTCATAGGCAATTTACCACACTTTAAAAGGCATGACTTGCAACAACTCTTAACTATTTCTTTTATCTTAAACGAATTCTAAAAGCTAGCCGCCCATCGGGCGGGCCTTAAATCTAACATCTGTACCATATAAAGATTCAAATGCTTAATTTAATGTGGAAGAGTGAATATGCAAAACAAAATGTACGATACAAACATGCCAATGCTCCACAAAAGCTCTCAATAGAATGTAATGAAATGAAGATGAGTATGAAGTGTTCTTTGGAATATAAACCAACTGTCATCATTAATCGGAGGTAAATGCAAAATATCAAGTGATGCGGAATATGAATCGTTGCTTCGGTTTCGAGTATATGAACCACCTTTGCACTTACAACATATAATGATCTCAATACTATAAATAAGAAATATATTTACAACATACCACAATCCCATCTCCTCACACTCAAACACAAACACTATCATTGCCGACAAGCATCTTATCGCAGGTGAATTTTGTATATTTCATTTATAGATTTGGTGAGAATTAATGAGATCTTAAAGGTTTTAGTTGATTCTTAAAACATAAAAAACATATGTTTTGCACCACCCATTCACCGGAACTGATAAGAAGGCACCAACACAACTTCAATAACACTAATGCAATCTGTTTACCACTTTAATAAAATAAAAAGACACGGGAATGGTCTAAAAGTTGTGCATCAGTGCTCTTCACATTTTACACCATGTAGGCTTATTATTTGACCATTATCATATCTGTATATATGTGTATTCCAAGTGGTAACATTGACTAACCGTGTGGAAGTGAACCACATGTTTTCAAAATAGTTACAAATAATCTCAGATGCATGTTTTCTATTTTCTCAAACTGTGGAATGCTTTGTTTTTCACCAATTTTTACAACTTTCAAATAAATATAGC
Source organism: Artemisia tridentata subsp. tridentata (assembly GCA_021014915.2). Lineage (NCBI taxonomy): Eukaryota > Viridiplantae > Streptophyta > Magnoliopsida > Asterales > Asteraceae > Artemisia > Artemisia tridentata. The sequence continues at coordinate 368,817,896 of CP139505.1, forward strand.
CTTAATATCGCATACGTCTTATTCACGAATAAAACATCGTGTTTCCTCTAAAGTTTGTGGTTTACAACTTTGCTACATATCAAACAAATAGTGTGACTTCGTAGGTTTATGCAGCAGTGCAGAAATTTTGTTTTCCTGAGATTTTTTTTTTTTTTTTTTTTTTTTTTTTTTTTTTGAAAACATAGGAGTATGTCGTGGAGGATGTTGACGGTGAGACAAACGGATCCGATTGGGCTGCACCACCTCTCCCACTGGAGCACATTCAACAGCTCAAGACTCTTGGCCGCCTATAAGTCGACAGGATGTATCTGAAGATTTAACCTATATGTGCTTGGTTTGTTAGCCTTGACATCTCTTATTGATATAACTGAATTAGACTTGCAATTGCATGTAATGTTATAATCCTCAAATTTTCATTCCCTTGCTAAAGATGTCCAAATCCTCAATACAACCTCAATATACTGCTTTCGATAAATTTTAGCTAAAGATTTAAGCTTTACGGCTCATTGGTAGACAAATTTGTACGTAGTATTTATTTCGAATTGATCTACATCCAAAGCATTAAGTTGTGGAGGGCCCATGTTTAATGGTTCATGAGGCTTGATCAATTTAAGAGGTCTCGATATCAATGCAGGTGTTTATAACAAATGGTCGTCTATTCTTCAATGCCTAACCAACTAATTGTTCCTAAATTTTTTTGGTTTTATTTTTGAAGGTGATGAATGATGCCATTATTTTGTGTAAACTTCGCATGTTGTGACTATACCTTTCACCAACTCTGTGACATTTGATTCATCCACTCATTTCCTTATTGTCTTCTATATTTATTTGTTTGATATCAATTACCATCTTCAATAAAAATTAGGAGAGGTATAAATTTACTTATGAAAAAATATGTTACTTAAAATATTGATATAAATTACAATAATTAAACTATACAAGTAAACAATGGAAAAAGTTTGAACAAACTCAAATAAAAGTGATCACTTTCTATTTACAACATTGAGTTTGGATTTGTATTTTAAAAAACTTAGTAGTGGTAACTCAGGGCGGTGCACGTTGTCATGTGAGCGTCCTAATATTGTATGCAGCATTCATAACATCATCTTCATATTGACTATGTAACGCAATAAACCCAAAAAAATGGTAAATCTACCTAAAAATTAACAAAATCCAACCGAGGCAGGCCAAGTTATACATTGTTGTATATTTTAGCCTCACCATCACGGTACCAACTAAGCAATTTACTCAAACATTACGCAATCAACAATTAGATACAATTTGTGCAACGCACGGGTTCGTAAAGCCACATGCATGTCCGAAACACATGTTGGCGCAAGACAGAAACAGAAAATCGTGTATCGAGAAAAAAATAATACTTGACATAGTGCTTGAAACATGTCAAGTATACGTCTTTAAACATGTACTTGACGTTTGTTTTTTCTGGTTCAGCAATACACTACGAACAATTAGAATGAGCCCGAGTGCATCGTACAAGTATCTATACGTAACTTATTCATATTAAAAGATTACATGTGAAAAGCCTCATTTAAATATAACATCTTGCAAAAAACCTTTTCACATGTACTCTTTTAAAGTGAAGTAACTATTTTAAATAGTGGAAACCTAATTAGTACCAACCATTAAGCTATGAACACTTAGATACAATCGGTGCAACGCACGGGTTGACAAAACCTCGTATTTCTTAAGCCCTAATTTTTTAGCTTATTTTGATGCTTATCGCTAATATAAATTTATTATGGCATAATAAATTTATATAAACCCAAAGGTTACAAAATAAGCAAGGAAATCATAGCTTATAAGATAAAATATAAGCCGAAATCAGATAAGCTAGCTTAAACAAACACCATCTTTATCAAAATTAACAAAACAAATACAGTAATTTCATTAAACTTGGCACCATAAACAACATTTTTTTTCCCGCCAACATTGGCCCAAAATCCCCCAAATTAACACTAGGGTTACACTTCTTCCATCCTGACCAAAATTAGGGTTTGCCATCATATCAAATGGCACCGTTAAGCTGGAGACAACACACGCTGATCCAAGCTCTGCTATCACGGGGCCCACTCAAAGAACATGACTTCCACTCCATCTTTGCTGACGTCACCGGCAAAACCAAAGGTTCTTACTTATTTCCCTTTTATAATCATCATTTTATTTAACTATAATTGTTTGAAATTTTAGGTTTTATTTGTATATTTCCGTGTGTAGGTTACCTGGGGTATGTTATTTCAATGCTAGGGTTTATTTGTATGTTTACTTTAGGAGTTTAGGGGGTGGTTGGGATAGCTTATTAAAATTTTTGATACAACGGATTAGTGTTCTAGGAATGTTTATATGGGTCTGTTTTTGTGGGTGAAATTACTAGTTAGGAACATCGGGGTAATTGGGGCGTGTTTTTTAAGCGGATAAGCACCATTAATTAGTTCTCAAGTTTTTTGACTAAGGTAATATAAAGAAATAAACATTTTACTTCAAAATCAACCAAATCACCCTTATTTTCCTGTCCCTTTCCGTTTCTTTTCCTCCTCGAGTGATACTCGAGAACACAAACTTTTTTGTTTCACTTCATTTTCTTTACTTTACTTCCTTAAAAAAGCTTGTGTTTTTAGGGTCAAGTAAGGTGGTGTTTGTTTTATCAAAAAAGTACTTTTTTTCATCTGCAGGCGCTTACGGACGTTAGTTTTTGTTTATTTTAAGACATATGAGGCAAAAATGACTTTTTACCGCTTCAATTTTGTACTGTAGATTTTTTTCAAGTCTAATTATCACTTTTTATAAGACTTCAGAAGATTTACCTCTTCTGTCGTAGACATGAACAACCTAAGTTGTGTTCAGTAACCATTTTGAGATTGTTTCTTTCAAACTGATTATCTGCTCAACCTTATGAGTATGAGCATAAGCTGTTGGAATAAGCAATCCCAAACAACCCATAAGCAACTTACAATAATAACAATTGCCAATCCAATCAAAGAGGGGTATGGGGGAGGTAGGATGTAGCATAATTGTATTTGTTATAGTTGTTTCAATATAAGGGGTTTATTTGTATATTTGCTTGTGTGTGTATAGATTATTGTTTATGACTTGCATAAACGGGTAAATGGACGAGGCTTCTCTCTGTTCAGGTTACCCGGGAAGGGCGAGTCTTTGACTCAGATATACGCCGGCCTGACGTGGATGAGGTTTTCTCGGTTCAAGTTACTAGGAGAGGGCGAGTCTTTGATTTAGATGTACGCGGTCTAACCGGGGTATATCCCTTTGAGGTTTGAACCTGAGGTCTATTGTGACCCTATCCCCGGCCACCCGCAAGTGTGTATCTATAGTGAGGTTTGAACCTGAGATCTATTGTGAGGAGGTTAGGTGCCTTACCATAGGCCATTTGGTGGTGGCGTTAAATGATAGAAAAGAGTGTTTGGCTAACAATTACTTAATTAGGGAAAAAAAGTGATTTAGGTGTTTTTCTAGAGAGAAAACGCAGTTTTGAGGAATGATATGTTTTGAAAACGCGCTTCCAGATAACCTAGTAAAACTGTTTCTTGTCTTTTGAAATAGTAGATAACCAGTTTTGAGAGTGTTTGGGGTTGCGTTTCAAAACTGATTATTTATATGTGAGCGAAAGGAGTTTGGACTTTTGAGTAAGGGGGGGGGGTGTTTTTACAAAGAAGATAAGTACTTTGAGTGTTTCTGTGTTTGGATGAAGAAAATTGATTATGCTTATTGTAGGGTGAAATGAGCTGTTTTCAGCAAGGAGTTTGAGGTTACTTATTAGTTATTTTAAGTTGTTTATTCAGTTATACAAGTTTACCGATTAGGTGAAATAAGGTGTTTTTACAATAAGCTGATTATCTGCTTATTCAACAAAGTAATGAACATGTATGGAGTTTTAATAAGTGATTTTAAACACTCTTTAGGATTCATATATGCACTCTATAGAAAGAAAAGAAGATTAAACGATACTGGATTTTCCAACTAAAACTGTTATACTTTCAGGTTGTGGCTTGGCAGGAAGTAGCAAGCTTTAGATTGTTGATGATAAATCAGTATTAGAGTTTATATCACGTGCAGCAGTTGTTTGTTTATCAATAATCAATGCGTGCTGATTCATAAAGAATTTGATAGTACGATAGGAAGAAAGTTTTTAGTACAATGTAAACGGCTTATTGGCTTATAATGAGTGACTTTTTTATCTTCTCTATTTCTTTCTGTAATTCCATCATGTGCTGATTGTTGTCCGTTTAAGGGCCTTGATAGTAATCTAATTCGCAATAACTATATCAAACTTTCTATCCTAGTTTAAGCTGTGTATGATATACATTTTGGAGTTTCTTAGAAGGTTTAGATTTTGTTTTATTATAGCTTTTTTGACTTTTCTTACAGTTGTTTAGGCCATGTGGTACTGGATTATAAAAGGCCTAACAGACATGGTCATTCTCTTTTTCAGATTCTCATCAACAGTTGTTCAACGACTATCTTCGGAAGATAAACATGGAGCTGTCCTATGTCCAGTTTGAGTTACGGGCATGTAGAAACCAGTATGATGGCTGTGTGTATTATGGAGTGATCAACACTGTTTCAGATGAACAGTCCAAGCTTGGAACAAAATATACTGTACCTCAGATTGCTTTCTATAAGGCCATTGTAAGTTGCTATGCACATATATGTAAACCACTTCTGCATCGTTGAAATCACATACATATTGCAATTATATATTTCAGTTACGTTGGCTGCATGCAGTTTTGAAGTAATGATTTGACTATAGTTTAAAAAAAAGTGTTAAGTTCCTTAAATGATATCAAGTGTTTTATGCTAAGCAGAATCTCATGTGAAACTAAGAAACATAATAATAAAAAGATAACAATAAGTCTCTAAGCTTAATATATGTGTTTAAAGTATCGGAAAAAGTTGGTCTTTCACGAAATAGGCTATTATAGACTATTGAATTTGGATTTAGAGGTTTCACTTATGTTCAACAAACACTGCTTGACCCATGTAATGTATCTTACTTGCAAAGTGTTATATCATCACTTTGTATTTATGTGATCGAGGTCAATGATAATGTAAACAGTAAATTGGTCTACAATCATAGCTCTTGGATCGCATGGTTTATGAGATCATACTATAATTTGAATTTGATAAATGATTTGAAACAGATTGAAGCCATAGTCCAAGATTCCTCAGCGCAAGGTGCTATTTCCAATATCGAAGCTCTCAATCTTCGACTAGAAAACCAGGTCGCTATTTATTATTTCTACCAGCATGTATGTTAAGAAAGAAAAAGAAAAAAAAAGTGCCCTCATTGGTCTTTGCGGGATGCTTTGATTTTGACTACCATATAATTGCAAGCTATATATCACAATTGCAGGCTTCATCATCTCAAGCACCAGTACCTACAGCATTGAAGAATTTCTCAATGTCTCAAAAGGAAAAAGCTTTACAAGAATTTGTTCAGGACCAATGGTTGTGTGACACCGCAGATGGAAAAATTGGACTTGGTGTTAGATCGTTCCTTGATCTGCGGAGTTGGTTTCATAACAATGAAGTTCCTCCATGTGATGTCTGCAATGAAGCTGGAATTAAGGTTCTATCTTCATTTTTTATTTTCTAAACTCTTTGTAAATCGAGATTCTCCATCGCCGTAGCCTTTTTTTATGCATCGTTGACTGCATTTCGACAAGCTTGAAATCTGTTGATCACGTGAAATTATGGTGCATCTTTTAGCTTAAGACCATAAATTTCTTGAAAAGTAGTATATGGTATGAGAAGGGGTACATAACTACATATGCCTAGAGGCTAGAGATACCCCTAATTTATTGAGTCCATGCAAAGGGCCTGCTTTCTCACACCATCATGGATGGATGCCAAGGTGCATTAGGCATGTCTTTAGATGTATGTATCATTTTATATATGGTAAAGCTGGGTGGAATATCACTGGGAACAGAAAGGTGGGAATGGAAAACTATAATGTAACTGATAATATAACTAATTATATTCTTGTAGCTTCTTAAACTTCAAACCCTGATTTAGTTGCGAGCTCTTATCTTTCCTTTTGACACTTCTGACTGAATTTACACATATACTGCCACCAAGTGGTAAGGCACCTAACCTCCTAACAAGAGGTTTAGGGTTCAAACTTCACTAGGTACACAACTGGGTGGCCAGGGAATGGGTCGGAAAGGGTTCACGGGGATACCTTGATTAAGTCGCATACATATGCGTCTCCAAATTGGCGTTTAAGAAACTATGTCTCAACCTTCTTTTCCAAAATTACCCCTTCTCTCGAAGAAAACCCATATAAATACTTTTTCATATGGTTTGCCAGCTACTGTTTTTTTTTTTTTTTTTTTTTTTTTTTTTTTTTTTTTTTTTTTTTTTATTATTATTATTAATTGCGTTTGCAAATTCGACAAACAGATAATTTCCTTCAAAACGCAATCCTAAACACCGTGTTACACTTTTTTCAAATATGAATTCGAGCTCAAGACTCCCTCACTCATACAACTTTCCGAACATCTTTTGGTTATCTGCATTATTTGTTTAATGTCTCATTATGATATAACTTCTGCTAAGAGTTTCTGTTGGTGTTTAGCATTTTGGTTTTTGTAATACCTACCACATTGTCTATTGATTCTACTTATATAGAATCATCACATGTTTATCCTAATGGCAAAAACTGGATGAAAAAGTTTTCTTTTGCTTTGTCAACATACATATGTTCACATATATCACTGCTTCTATTGTATCTGATGCACATCTTCCTTCATTTTCATGATTACCAGGCAGATCTATGCCCGAATGATAGCTGTAATGTTCGAATTCACCAGTACTGTTTAAAGGCGAAATTCTCTTCAAGGGTAAATTTCATTTATTACTATTTTTTATAGCTAATTTAGTAATCATTGCTGATCATATTTGTAAATGCAGAACGAAAAAGTCTGCCCTGGTTGTGGGACACAATGGCCATACTTCATGGCAAAAGCAGAAGCCGTGGAGGAAGAAGGAGAAGTTACAGATCTCAATCAGCCTCCTCCTGAACCCTTGGCACGAAAGAGGTCAAAAAGGTCCATAGTTTTCGAAGAGGACGTGTCGAATAGTCAAGAGGGAGGGTCAAACGGTTCATCTCGGGTTCATTCATCGTCTCGTAAAAGGCTTAGAAACTCTCAAAATACTGAAGATGAGGAGTCGACTGGTCCATCTCAGAGCCAGCCTATGACACAAGCAGCTCGCAGAGCGAAGGTTGAAGCATTAGAAGATCTTGATGAAGACAATGCTGGTCCGAGTCAAGTCACCAGGAGGGTACCTAGAAAGTCTTCGCGATTACATTGTTGATATTTTGCTGAATGAAAAAGTATCTTTTGTAGAATGATTATGAAAACAGGGTTAACGAGATTAAGACCATCCATGGGACTTGGTGTCAATGGTGTTGGCAACTATTTGGACCAGTGAAAACTAGGATGTTTTTGTTTGAAAGGTTGGTAATAATCTATGTAGTTACTCGAATGATGGATGTAATTAAGTAGGTTAAGTGTTGATTAGTAGCATCTACTTGGTGGGCATTTGTTCAGGTTTCTTAAATTGAGTGATGTTTTTCAACATAAAGAATGATTGTGTTACTTGTTTTGAGCTGTATTAATGGTGCTTACAAGTCAGTGAGTCATTAGGATCATTTATGTTTGTGAAATATCACACTTAACAAACCGCAATATCTGGTTTTGTTAAGTTTAATGTTTCACAAGCATAAATGATACTATAAACATCATATTTATACAATTCCAAATAATAAATAAGAAAATGATAACGCACCCGGAGGCCGCCTAAATATCCGACTTCTTTCACTGAGGCCGTCCGACTTCTTTCACCGAGGCCGTTCGTCTATTAAAGCTAATTTACAGGCCACCCGATTAAAGCTAATTTTCAGGCCACCCAAATATGTATTTGTTTTTGTTTATATCAATTTCTATTAAAGTTTTATTTAAACATCAAAGAATGGCAAGAATAAAACTTATCTTAATGTATCAAAACAATACCAATATGACTTTGACCGTGAGATATGACTTATACACTTCTAAATTGATTTTGATTAACACCGTGAGATATGACTCACGCTTCTAAATTGATTTTGGGGTAAATTGCAAAAATAGTCTCTAGAGTAGCTCAAATAAGCAAGAAATACATCGAGACAAAAAGTAATGCAAAAACGACATTAATGTTCAATTTTTTTGCAAAACAGCCACTGAGAGCTAACTTTCGTTAGTTTTCTCGTTAAGTGGCACGTCACTGAGGGTATTATTGTCATTTCATTGCTTTAAGGATTAATATGTCCACGTGTCATAGCACTGTTGCTTTAGGGACTAAATTTGCAATTTAAGTTTTATCTTTTATTTCACACCCACCACCAACACCACCCTCTACCACCACACAACCAATAAAAAAGAAAGACAAGACGAAGGTGAGTACGACATCGTTGATACTATGGCACAGTCATCAGAACGATCCAACTAACGGACTTGACAAAGCCAAGTTAATGTGGACTAATATGATCAATTGGATGAAGGAGTATGGCACAGAAACAATCATGGAGGTATATATAAACATATCTCCAATACTTTTCAGTTGAAATTCCTCGATGCTACACAATCATTAACGGGCTTTCAGTGAAGATTCTGTTTTTGTACGAACTCAAGCTCGAGTTTGAGAAGACTCTGTTTTTGCTACAATGGTTAACTGATTAGTGAGACCCCTTTTAATGATTCGGAATTGTAATTCAATCCACATTTCTTCTTCAATATGAACAACAACCGTAGTCAAGATCAAGTAAGCCTTTTTCCCCTATGCTTTTGTGGTAAAATAACGAAAACCGACAGCTATTTTAAACTATATAACGAATGTGCAGGAAACACTTGTGGCTGATTCTCTCATCGTTTTCGGGCCAAATTCGTGAATGTTGTACTCTATAAACCAGTTCAAAGAAGGGGTAGTACCAACTCTTGATCTTTTTTTGAATGATTTGGAAGTGATTGTTAAGAATTTTAGGATGGTTTCGATTTGTGTGGACTTGAACTTGTTAACTGTTGTTCATAAATTTTGAACTTTTTGCACATTATTATGGCTACTGCTATTTGTACTTCTGTAAATTCAAGGTTGCTCAATTTCTGCCTAAGTGGTATATGCTATAAAAGCAGTTGCGTCAAAAACCAAATATATTGGTTGGAAGTGTAATTGAACAAATGATAATTTGCCCCTTGATGCTTTGCAAATTCTTTACTAGACTTTCGAATATGTGATACAGTTTCTCTGATATCATGATTCAGTGTAACATTTGCGATCTATGTGTGCAATATAATAAAAGTACCCGACTCTGGAAATTCTTTACTAGTCTTTTGAAAGTGTGGTTTGGAAATGACAAAGAGTATGTTAGTTATATATTGTTGGATCTGGGTTTTGATTTGAATTTATGGGTTTTTATTCATGATGTTCTTGATTTTATATTAAAGTTAAATATAAATTCAAAAGAAATTCAAATGGGGAAGAAGACGATGGTATATTAGTCATTTCACTGCACTTAACGAGGAAAACTAACGAAAGCTAGTGAACAGTGCGTCTCAATGACTGTTTTGCAAAAAAATAGAACATTAATGTCGTTTTTGCATTACTTTTTGTCTCGGTGTATTTCTTGTGTATTTTGGCTACTTTAAGGACTATTTTTGCAATTTACCCTTGATTTTGATTAAACAATGATGCACTTAAACAAAGGGTAAAACTTGTATTTGGATAAATGAACACAAATACATATTTCGGTGGCCTGTAAGTTAGTTTTGATAAATGAAAGACCCAAATGAACATGAATAATTTGGTGGTCTCTACATCCATTATCCAAAAAAAACTGTAACTCGATTGGACGATTGCTATACCAAACAAACTTTTATAAATACAAAAGAAGCTTCAACGAAAATGAATTTTGAGAAAAGTCCAAAATACATCCCTGTGCTTTTCCCAAAAATCGATTTACATCCCTAAACTTTTTTTTGGAACAAAATCATCCCTCCGTTAGTAAAGTTGGCACAAATACATCCCTCCGTTAGTTATATCAGTTACTATGGACTAACGATGCAAATGATTTTCCGTTATCTCCTAACAGGAGTTAAAATAGTTGCATCGTTAGTCCTCGTTCAGTTAAAAATTTTGCATCGTTAGTCCTCATTGACTATAGAGTTAAAATATTTGCATCGTTAGTCCTCATTGAGTTAAAATATTTGCATCGTTAGTCCTTTGTTACGTTTTCGTCGCTTTTTTACGTTTTCGTCTGTTTTTTTACGTTTTCGTCGTTTTTTACATTTTCATCTGTTTTTTTACGTTTTCGTCTGTTATTTTATGTTTTCGTCCGATTTTTTACATTTTCGTCTGTTTTTTTACGTTTTCGTCTGTTTTTTTACGTTTTCATCCGATTTTTTACATTTTCGTCTGTTTTTTTACGTTTTCGTCTGTTTTTTTACGTTTTCGTCTGATTTTTTACATTTTCGTCTGTTTTTTTACATTTTCGTCCGATTTTTCTTTACTCACACCACCATTCCACCACCCACCAACCCACCACCAACCACCACCCACCACCACCCAACCCCACCACCCACACGCACCACCCACCACCCCACCACCACCGCCACCCACCCCACCACACCACCACCACCCCACCACCGCCACCCACCACCACCACCCCACACCACCACCACCACCCACCCCACCCACCACCCCACCCACCACCACCACCACCACCACCACCACCCACCACCAACCACCACCACCCACCACCACACCACCCCACCCACCACCCCACCACCACCACCCACCACACCACCACCACCACCACACCCACCACCACCCACCACCACCACCACCACACCACCACCACCACCACCACCACAACCACCACCACCCACCACCGCCACCACCAACCACCACCACCCACCACACACCACCACCACCACCCACCACCGCCACCCACCACCCACCACCAACCACCACCACCAACCAACCACCGCCACCCACCACCACCACCCACCACCGCCACCACCAACCATCACCACCCACCTCCACCCACCACCGCCACCCACAACCACCACCACCAACCACCACCACCACCACCGCGGTGGTGGGTGGGGGTGGTGGTGTTGTGGTTGGTGGTGGGTGGGGTGGTGGGTTGGTGGTGGTGGTGGGTGGTGGTGGTGGTGGTGGGTGGTGGGGTGGTGGTGTGGGTGGTGGTGGGTGGTGGTGGTGGGTGGTGGGTGGTGGTGGGGGGTGGGTGGCGGTGGTGGGTGGTGGGTGGTGGTGGTGGTGGTTGGGTGGTGGTGGTTGGTGGTGGTGGGTGGTGGTGGTGGTGGTGGTGGGTGGTGGTGGTGGTGGTGGTGGTGGTGGTGGTGGTGGTGGTGTGGTGGTGGGTGGTGGTGGGTGGTGGTGGGTGGTGTGGTGTGGTGGTGGTGGGTGGTGTGGTGGTGGTGGTGGGTTGGTGGTGGTGTGGTGGTGGTGGTGGTGGTGGTGGTGTGTGGTGGTGGGTGGTGGGTGGCGGGGTGGTGGGTGGGGTGGGGTGGCTGGTGGTGGTTGGTGGTGGTTGGTGGTGGTTGGTGGGTGGCGGTGGTGGGGGTGGTGGGGTGTGGGTGGGGTGGCGGTGGTGGGTGGTGGTGGTGGGTGGTGGTGGTTGGTGGTGGTGGTGGTGGGTGGTGGTGGTGGTGGTGGTGGTTGGTGGTGGTTAAAGAAAAATCGGACGAAAATGTAAAAAAAACAGACGAAAATGTAAAAAATCAGACGAAAACGTAAAAAAAACAGACGAAAACGTAAAAAAACAGACGAAAATGTAAAAAATCGGACGAAAACGTAAAAAAAACAGACGAAAACGTAAAAAGACAGATGAAAATGTAAAAAATCGGACGAAAACATAAAGAAACAGACGAAAACGTAAAAAAACAGATGAAAATGTAAAAAATCGGACGAAAACGTAAAAAAACAGACGAAAACGTAAAAAAGCGGACGAAAACGTAACAAAAGACTAACGATGCAAATATTTTAACTCAATGAGGACTAACGATGCAAATATTTTAACTCTATAGTCAATGAGGACTAACGATGCAAAAATTTTAACTGAACAAGGACTAACGATGCAACTATTTTAACTCCTGTTAGGAGATAACGGAAAATCATTTGCATCGTTAGTCTATAGTAACTGATATAACTAACGGAGGGATGTATTTGTGCCAACTTTACTAACGGAGGGATGATTTTGTTCCAAAAAAAAGTTTAGGGATGTAAATCGATTTTTGGGGAAAGCACAGGGATGAATTTTTTATCAAACCAATTTGCAGCTTCAATGATCATTGAAGTATGGCAAACTTACTTTAGTTGGTACTTGTATGGGTTGCTACTTTTTCATTGTACAAATGTCATAACTTTTAACTTTTAGCAAAACAATACATATGAGGATACAAAATATAAGCTGTATGAGGAAAAAAAAAAGTAGTATATATTATGTGCAATATCAAGTATATAAAATTTAATACTGAAAGTTATGATTATGAAAGTGTGAAAGAGGAATTTGAGAAGCAATTTCATGATATATAAATCATGTGTAAATGTAGCATGATCATTATTCTAAATGATTTTGATGTTGTTTTTTAATATGCATCATGGGATGGATATGATGCATATATTAATTGAAAATTTAGTGATCTTAGTTGGTTAATCTTACCATCAATCATTGAGGTTAGATGGCATACACAACACATTTGTTAAGTGTATCTTTGACTATGATCAATTTTTTTACAATTCATGTGAAGAATTTAGTGATCTTAGTTGGTTAATCTTACCATCAATCATTGAGGTTAGATGGCATACACAGCACATTTGTTAAGTGTATCTTTGACTATGATCAATTTTTTTACAATTCATGTTTCACAATGTGTGCATAAATGTGAATTACTTACGAGAGTAACGTATTACCGACTTAAGTAGAACGTCGAGTTTTCTCTTTTCTAAATGTGTACGATCAAAATATCTCAGTGACCGTTTTTAACATTTACTTTAGTCACTTCAAATATGTATCTAAGGAGGTTCGAACCATGGTTTTTAACAACCGAACCGAACATCAAACCGGTTTTTCTCCCAGTTGAACCTGGTTTTTTTCTATTCAACTGGTCGAACCGGTAAGTGTTGTTCGATTTTCAAAACACTTGTTTAAACCTTATACCTCTTATAAAGACATCATATACGTGACCACAAGGCCAAGTTGGTAATGCCTATATAACCAACTTAAGTGTTATATATACTTTTATTAAAGCCGCAAAAACTAATGCGAGCCTCCTAAATAGATAATATTACGCGATTTAGCTCTCACATATCAGCTAAAACGGATCAACATAAAGTCACTAGTGGGTCACTTTCCCATATCCAATCTAGCAAACAACAATATTAAAAACACAACAACTATAACAAGTGACAAACCAACATTTGCACACAAACACAGTACACAAGAAAATGACAAGACAAAAACAACAATCAAAAATCAAACCACCCCCCCTAAAATCCTCATATTAGCTGTATCTTTATAATTGAACCCAACCCATTTTTAAAAAAAACTCAATCTTTATAAAACTACACTGTTCCATTGAACCATTTTTATTATTTAATCAAATCTTTTGACTTTTAGGGTTACAATCAATTCATCCAATTTATAAATCAATACCATTTTCAACACATCAATTGAGTCTATATATATCAAATTAAACCTCCACGTCATCATAATTCACAATCAATTGGGTTCAATTTTGTCTATTTTGATTTTCCCCAATTTGGGTCAGTTTCTGATGGGTTAATTGGGGATTTTGTTTTGGGTTGTGGGTTTTTTAATTCCTTTCTGGGTTTTGCAATTCAAGGTTAGTTGATGAATCTTGTTGTGTTTTTTTAGGTGATTGTGTTGATTTAGGGGGTGTTTGGATTATAGCTTGTTTTCACTGCTTATCAGCTTATTCAGATTTTGAAAAGCCCTTTAAGCTCACTTTTTCCGGAATATGAGCTTATCAAGTTGATAAGCTCATAAGGTAGGAAAAGTGGGCTTATTGGCTTTTCAAAATCTTGATAAGCTGATCAGCTGTGAAAATAAGCTATAATCCAAACACCCCCTAAATTTAGAATTGTTTGATTAGCTTGTGTAAGTAGTAAAGACGCTAGATTTGATAATAATAGTTCATGTGCATTTTTTGTGTTATGTGATTATTAGTCTTTTGATATAAAGGGTGCGTTTTTATTTAGGAAATATGAGTTTGACTATTACTGTTTTTTGCAAAATGAGCAATTTTGTATGAAATAGAATCGTAAATTTTGCATTTATAGAGTTCTGTAAATCGTCCAAAATTGCACATTTATGCATATGACAGTTTCGCTTGGTATTTTTATGTATTTATTAGAACGATGGTTGCTTTGTTATGATATATGAAGGCCGTGTTTGTGAAATGATTTGTGTTTTCAAGTTGCAGATGATCAGTTTTAGTGTTTCAATTGATTATATAATGAGTTTTGGTTAACTATTTTAGGATTAATTGCAACAGAATTGATGACAATTATGTATCTAAATAGGGGTCAATTTTAATGTGAATTTTTAAATATTCAAAATCCTCAAACACTTGAACAACAGATTATGTGATTATAACAACCTCAAATGTCTCAAGCACTATCTATAGCAGTCCCTATTGTTACGCATGGTTATCTGATCTGATTAATCCATATTACCTAGTCACATTTAAAACGCGATGCCAAACACCTTCAAGAAATGATGGTTCCAAAAGTTAACATTTGTTTGTACTTTTTCATGTACTTGGTTTTCTATCATAAACAAAGTATATTTCATGATAAGTGCCAAATCGATAGAGAATGTGGCAAGTAAATCTAATTTTGGTTTGGTTTGGTTTGGTTGTGGTTCGCAGGGTACTAAGGGGAAAATAAGGTGAAACTATAACACCATCAAATATGGTTCCTGGAAGTAGAATATACCAGGATGTTACTGAATCTCGGGGTGATTATGGTGTTAAATCTTCAAACGTAGAAGCACGAAGTTGCCTGAGATTATGTGTATCAGCTGGTGGAAGGCATGGAATGACTTCAAATACACATAGTGCAGTTCATGAGCTGCTCGAGTGTCCAGTATGCCTTAACATAATGCACCCTCCAATTCACCAAGTACGTGCTCTTCTACTCATTTTTTAAACTATAGGGGTGTTTGGTTTTTTTGAATTGTTTGGATAAACAGCTCTGATTATCTCAGCTTGATTATATCAGTGAAATACTAGTTGCCACAAACCTGTCTCATTTTGTTTCCAGAAAATGATCACTTTTATGCCATATTATTCTTTAAATAAACCGAACTTACCACTCACTCAACATTTGTTTATCTGTTATTAGAACTAAATTATGCAGAAGCACATGAAAAACTATCTTTACAACATCGTTTATTTCGACTCATTAACAGATTTGTATTATTCAATATCACATAATCAGTTTCAGAACGCACATCCAAACACAAGTTAATATGTTTTATGGTTTTTTCAAGTTCCTAAATTCATATGAGGATTTAACATATGTGTTATTGTTTTATGAAGTGTCCAAACGGTCACACAATATGCGTTGTTTGTAAATCTAAAATGCAAAACTGCTGCCCGATATGCCGCCAAGAGCTTGGAAACATCCGATGCTTGGCCTTAGAGAAAGTTGCAGAGTCGATTGAATTGCCATGCAAGTACCATTATTTGGGTTGCCAAGACATTTTTCCTTATCATAGTAGAATAAGACACGAGGAGAGTTGTAAGTATCGTGGATATAATTGCCCATATGCAGGCACGGAATGCAATGTCACGGGTGATATTCCATTCCTTGTTGCACATCTCAAGGCTGACCACAATGTTGATATGCATGATGGCTCCACCTTCAACCACCGATATGTGAAGCCCAATCCTCATGAAATCGAAAATGCTACATGGATGTTAACGGTATGATCCTTTCTTTACTTGATAATCATGTTGTACTTAACACTGAGCATCTGATGGTCAGCTGATTGCTAGTACTTCTAGCACTATACTTGTGGCCCGTTTTATTAAGGGTATTTGGGTTCTTGTATTGGAACTGAATATTTGAATATTGTGATTTCAAGTCACGTTAATAACCTCTAATAACTTGGATTAATATTATCTTCTTCTGGTTATTTGATTATTTAAGGGTCAAATAGTCACTTATATACCAGTTGCAATAAAACTGATTACCAAAGTCCAAAAGGTGAAATAAAGTTATGTATATTATCCCTTCTTATGACCTAATTTAAGAGGCTTATACTTCGAGTTCCTGTCTTCTGGTCTTTTTTTTATTTATTTTTATTTTTTTTTTTTATATATTTTTAATTTATTTATGGTCTATTTTTTTTCTTTCACAAGCATGCCCTTTTAGTCATTATATCTTTATGGTTTTTTAAATAATCAAAATTTGTCAAACAAACCAAACTGCTTATTATCTAATTATTACAGCTTTGAATAGCATAAACACTTCCAAACACTATTTTCTACACCCTCTTTTTGTTACAATTGATTATCAAATTCTAATTATTTGATATCACATAATCACTTATAAGATGCACATCCAAACACCCCTTAAAACATTAGTAATATTCAGTGTATTTTCCTTATATAAAGATAGATATTCAATCTAATTTACAATTCTTGATTTTGCTTTTTGACCGTAGATTTTCAATTGTTACGGATATCAATTCTGTCTGCACTTTGAGGCCTTTCATCTGGGGATGGCACCAGTTTACATTGCGTTCTTACGTTTTATGGGCGATGAGAATGATGCAAGCAAGTTCAGCTACAGCCTCGAGGTTGGTGCAAATGGCAGAAAGCTAAAATGGCAAGGGGTCCCAAGAAGCATTCGTGATAGTCACAAAACGGTTAGAGATAGTCTAGACGGGTTGATAATTACAAGAAATATAGCTTTGTTCTTTTCTGGTGGTGATAGGCAAGAGCTGAAGCTAAAAGTGGCCGGCCGGATATGGAAAGAACAATCTTAAGTTAAACCACCAAGACAAGTACCGGAGACCACCACCCTTCCGCCTTACACAACTATGTTTTTGGTTCTTTTTTGTGATATAGGAAAAGAAAGAAGGGTTGCGTGAGATATATATGTATCTCTTTGTAAAGGTTTAGATTACAATTTTGCTTTGTGGATGATCTTAAAGCAGATGTAACTTTGTTTCAAAATATATAAATCTTTTTTTTTTCTTTAATTTTGATCTTTTGGGTACAAGTTTAATATATATATATATATATATATATATATATATATATATATATATATATATATATTATATATATGTAGTGTATCTTTATTTTGAGAACCCTGTTAAGTGCGGGAACTGCGAGAACTCCAATTTTGCATTAGAAAACATGCATGTTCATATAAAACATGTATGTTTTCTTACATACACCTTAATACACATACTTGAGTAACACACATGTTCATATAAAACCTGTTAAGTGCAACAGATCAATGCAAAATGGTTTTTATTTTCAGAACCTTGTTAAGTGCGGGAACTGCGAGAACTCCAATGTTGCATTAGAAAACATGCATGTTCATATAAAACATGTATATTTTCTTACATACACCTTAATACACATACTTGCGTATTAAGGTGTATGTAAGAAAATATACATGTTTTATATGAACATGCATGTTTTCTAATGCAAAATTGGAGTTCTCGCAGTTCCCGCACTTAACAGGGTTCTGAAAATAAAGCTCCCCTATATATATATATATATATATATATATATATATATATATATATATATATATATATATATATATATATATATATATATATATATATTTACAAAGTTACTATTCTTTTTAAGAATATTTACAAAGTTACCTTGAAAATATGAGAAGTTTGAGACATATTTAGCTAATTGTATCTTCAGAATATGAGTGAGTCATCAACTTAGAGGTTGTGTGTTCAAATCTCGTTGAAAACATTGCGAATTATTGTATGTGAGATAGGTGATACAGGAGAATAAAAGCTGTCTTTCTTAATAGAAAAAGAATAAGTTGGATTGTGAGTGATGCAAGTGATGCTTTAGGTGAACTAAAGAATCTTTAGTTGTCCAAACATGGTGTCGTTCCCAATATTCTATCAAAAATTGCTTTTTTCGTACTTGTTATTTTTTTTGTCAAAATCGAATTGTACTAATTAGACCAAGAAAAGAAAAAAATTTCTGAGAGAAGGCTCCTCAAATACTGTATAAACTTAAGGGGTAATTGTATATATACCCAACTTAAACGTGTAATAAGTCAAAACAATAGTCGTGGCGGCGGCTATATTGACGCATAAGGGTGTTGGTTAACATGTGACGCCTTGTTACACTGTGTTGGGATCACGCATGACTTGAGCTAAAAAGAGAGGAGAAGGTGAGAATCCTCATTTTGTGTGTTTAGTAAGATATAGTTAAATGATGAGAGATGAGTAATTATTACGAAAATTGATATGAGAGAAAAGTTATAGATGAGAGATCGTATTTGCTTAAAAGAAGATGAGGAAGAGGTTGAGCTTCAAAAAAATTACTTTGGTAACTTTTTAATACCTCATTCGTCTCAAATTGGTCATGACAAAAATTGCAAAATAAAATAATAATAAATAAAATAAAAATAATTATTAGGGGGAATTGCATAATCTATCTAACTATATATAAAGAATGAGTTGCAAGTTGAGCATTTATTGAATGTGAGCATTATTGTTATAAGCTAAGAAACTCTATTATGATTATTAAGCTAACCAAGTACGCTAATGTGGAGCTTCTTTTACATTTTACATATACAAGTATTTTTACTTGTACCACATAGAATAAGTACCACATTAGATGTAAGTACCACATTAGATGTAAAAGTGCACTTTAGGTGTCAAAATATGATAAGTGCACTTTAGGTGTCAAACTAAGGCAAATGTGTTTATATAAAAATGATGTTAATAACATAATATCTTAAGTCCTATAATAGCATAAGTAGTTTAACATTTTTAGTAACACATAAACTAACATGGTACAACTTGGTAAACATATATTAGTTAGCTAGTATATACATTTTACAAGTTTACTTTCATAAACGTTTTAATTTATATTAGAAATGTATTATGACATCATTGCATGCATCACTTTGAAATCTTTAGATGATTTTGAAGATCATATGAATATCTTGTTTAGATCATTACTCAATGAAAAGATATGAAAATATCTTGGATAGATTTGGGAAGATTGTCTGTCAGGTTCCCGCGGAACCAAAACATTACACGAACGGATCCCTACATTTGGATCCGTCCCATCCGTGGGTTACTAATCTTGTTGGCTATAAATAGCAGCCCATTGTTTACTCATTTGCACATCACTTGAACATACATTCTCTTTACCTTTTTGCATACATTTAGATCAGTAGATAACCATGTAGTAACATACATTAATCACCCTTATCATCATGATCATAATGCTTCTAACATTCATCTTTGTTGTAAGCATATCATACCTCCTGATCCACTAAAAAGGCTTGGAGATCCTGCCATCATCATCCAGCAAAGCATATCAACACATGAAGATTCAAGGGCACTTGTCATCCTCATTGTTTGAAGACTTCTTATTCAAGAAGTTCATTTAGATTCCACATGCATACATATATGAAGATCTATCACAACAAGCTTAGGGAACTTGTGATCTTCATCCATTGAAGGCTTCCTATCAATGGAAGTTCATTTAGATTAGTCATTCATATCAAGTAGACATTTGTGTCATGGATCATCATTGTAAACATCATTGCATCATCACAATCTATTCACCAAACTAGATTAGATGGTTTATGTGTTTGTGCCATAAAACACAAGGTTTTTATGTTGGGCCATAAAACATAGCGGGAGTGATTGTACCCTTGTAAAAGAACTCGACATCTAGCTTAGTGTCGAAAATATTGTATAAGCGACGTTAGGTTGGTTCTACCTCGAACTAGAACCCGATATTTAGCTTTGTACCGAAAAAAGTGTAAGCGACGTTTGCAAGGTTTTCTCCGCCGAGTAGGGTACTCGGGGAGTGGAGTAGGGCGGAGAGGAGCTCCGTGACCGAACCACTATAAATCATCGTGTTCGGTTTGCGCTTTCTTTTACTTACTGCTTTACTTTTATGTTTGCATTATATGATTGCTTGTGTTGTGACTTGATGGTTATACTTGTGTGACAACTTGTTTTAGTATATGCTAGTCATAAACTATAATTGGCATCTTTCATATTATAACAAGCTTAATCGGATATTTGATACAACAAGTTTTAAGATTTTAAAACGGTAACGTATTCAACCCCCCCCCCCCCATCGTACTACATTATCAGTTGCCAGTGTACTAGTTCTGATGGCCAGTGTACTGGCTCCGTCATTGTGCTTCCTGAGCAGACAACTCTCCTGAGCAGACAATGCCTCATCATGGAGCGATTTTGTCTTAAAAACATTTGGAGTTAACTGTGATTGTCTCCTCCGGAGTATCCAGAGGAGGACATACCTAATCACACATACAAATGTGATATTTACTTATTGCGTACTTAATTGAAATTTGCTTATGTGATATTTACATATGTTTATTCTTAACTATGTCTTAGTGTGATATTTACTTATTGTTCGGGTTTGGGTTAGCCTTTTCACGGCACAACTAGCTATACGAGATGAGTTCAAGTTGCGATAAATTGTCATGTGTATGAGAATACCTGCACTTTTATTTATGAATTAACTTTAGAAGATTGACCAAATGCTCTAAAACTGAATTGATTCTAAATTGGTCCGAAACCGTTCCTCAAAAGACCAACCAGTTTAGGGCTGGGACTAGTCTTGGACTGTGTTGGAAATACTCGACCAGTCCTACTTTTAAGACCAAAAACCGAATTTGAGAACATATTTGTTACTTGAAGCATATAAATCTCAACATAACCTTAGTCCTTTTTTATTAAAAAGTTAAATTTAATTTTTAATTTATTGACCAACCACAATCTGTAGAACACGAGTTTTGTTGTTCTTGCGTATTTTACATTATAAGAAAATACGATTTATTTTCAAATTTTTTGATGTCAAAAAATTCAGTTAGACAATTCAACTAGCTAGCTAGGTTGATTAATTTTGCTAACATAATAAAATTGTCGTTAAAAAAAATTAAATTGAAACTTTTGCATAAGTATTTTGCTAATATTGTTCACTGGATACATCAGTACAATTGCTCAAATAAGATGAAAACAAATGTTAACTTCGTGGCCTCTCCCTAAACCCTAACTACCAAAATCTCCATGGAAGCAAACCTCTGAAACAGAAACACAAACACAAACACAAAAATGATATCCAGAAAATTATCCCCTTCAAATCTCAAAACCCTTTTTTCACTCTCACATTACACCACCTATACATACACCAAACCTATATCTAACCCCTATTCCACACTCATAAACCCCAAAAAATGCCCAAACCCCTTAAACCCTACCAAAACCCTAACCCCACAAATCCTCAATTTCAGATCATTTTCTTCAAAACCCATTTCAGTTCCATCATTAAGAGACGGAAACTATGATGAAATCATTTCCAAAACCCTCAAGATTTGCCCTGGATGTGGGATTAGTATGCAAGAAACCGACCCGAAACAGCCCGGGTTTTTTATTACACCAGCTGTTAAAGATCAAAATTACAAAATGGGTATTGATAAGAATCCAGTGGCGGAAGAAACCCATGTTTCGGAATTTTATAAAAAAGGTTTCTTGGTTGAGTTTGGCGAAAATGATGAAAATGGCGAAAATGTGGAAATTGGCGAAAAACGGAAGTTGGGTGGAAGGAGCGAGAGGCCCGTTGTTTGTGCTAGGTGTCATAGTTTAAGGAATTATGGGAGGGTGAAAGATGAGAAAGTTGAGAACTTGTTGCCGGATTTTGACTTTGATCATACTGTTGGTAGGAGGTTGAATTCGGTTACGGGTACTAGAAGTGTGGTGGTTATGGTTGTTGATGCTACTGATTTTGACGGGTCGTTTCCACGTAAAGTAGCTGAGTTGGTGTCGAATACTATTGATGAGAATTCGAGAGCGTGGAAAGAAGGGAAATCGGGGAATGTGCCTAGAGTTGTGTTAGTTGTTACTAAGATTGATTTGTTACCGTCGTCTATATCGCCTACGGGTTTTGAGCATTGGGTTAGGACTAGATCTAGGGAAAATGGGGCTACTAAATTGACGAAAGTTCATATGGTGAGTGCGTTTAAGAATTGGGGGTTAAAGGGTCTTGTGGATGATATGACGTCGTTAGCAGGGCAAAGAGGGCATGTTTGGGTTATAGGGGCGCAAAATGCTGGTAAATCAACACTTATCAATGCTATGGCGAAATGTGTTGGTGGGAAAATGAGTGTTTTGACTGAGGCTCCAGTGCCCGGGACGACTTTGGGAATTGTTCGAGTTGAGGGTGTGCTTCCTAGCCAGGCTAAGTTGTTTGATACACCGGGGTTGTTGCATCCACATCAGATTACCTCAAGGTTAACTCGTGAAGAACAAAAGTTGGTTCATATTACTAAGGAAATGAAACCGAGGACTTATCGGGTCCAAGTAAGTAACTTTGTTTAGACATACAAGATTTGTTCACTTTATCATTTGTAGTTCTTGTATATATGCTGGTATAGTGAAAAATCATGATTTTAGGATTAGATTATTATTTTAGATGATGTTTACGATTGTGTTTTGGAATATGTGAGATGGAAAAGCCATAATCAGATAAGAAATTGTAACAAAAAGAGGAGCACAGGGGATGGTTGCTGTGTTATGCAGTTAAAGTTGTGATAACCGAATAATCAGTTGTTAGTGTTTGGCATGTCCAAATTATATAAGATTTTACATGTAATGTGACCTATAAATATATCGATAGTAAAAAATTGTGGAAGTGAATATTTGATCCTTATATAATTAGATAACGAGAATTAGTTAAGTAAACCAAACTCTAGAAGGTGATTAGTAGTGACTTGAAAATGTTATCATCAGATGGTCACTTTCAATATGCAATGCCAAACACCCCTTTAATTAGTGGATGGTTTTAGTTTTCTTTGAAAAGAGATATGAATGCGTTCATGAGGGACTGCTGTGCTGCAATTGCATTTTACGTATGTCTTTTATGTGTTTTTTTACTTATAAGACATGTTTATCAGACGAACTTGGAAAATGAATATTCTATTCATGTTGGGGGTCTCGTGAGACTTGACGTAGAAAAGGCATCAGTGGACTCCATATATGTTACCGTATGGGCATCTCCACATCTTCCCTTGCATATGGGAAAAACAGTAAACGTGTCAGCAATGATGGAAGATCATTTTGGCAATCAATTGCAGGTACGCTCATTCTATATCACTTCATTAAATTTGTTATCTTAATAATTTTTAATATAGATTTCAGCGTGACATAGGAACATGCAAAACACGAAAAATGTGTCCACATTGTTCTTAGTAAGAAAACATTATAGAGATGGTGCATACACAGGCCACCCAAGTATTAAAAATGTGTTCAACCTGATCTTATTCGAGCAAACCCCAACCACATATGACATACCACATGATTTTTTATAGTTATTATAGTATTTATATCTGTTTTTACCCTTTTCTTCAGCCACCAATTGGGAAGCAACGAGTCAAGGAGCTTGGAAAATGGGTAAGAAAAGAATATGAAATTAATGGAAAATGGTGGGACTCGAATTGTGTTGACATTGCTGCTGCTGGTCTTGGTTGGTTTTCCATTGGAATAAAAGGAAAGGCTAAACTTAGTGTTTGGACATATGAGGGTATTGATATCACCCTTCGCAATGCTTTGATCCCTCACCGGGCCCACCAATTTGAAGTCAAAGGGTTCACTGTCTCGAAAATTGTGTCACAAGCCGATAAATCTTTGAGCAAGCAACGTCGCAATGAGAAGAAGAGTAAAGTCGGGGGTGATTTAGTAACAGAAGCCACAACTGCTTTAGAAATAGAAGCCACAACTACTTTAGAAACAGAAGCCACAACTGTGTTAGAAACAGAAGCCACGACTACTTTAGAAACAGAAGCCACGACTACTTTAGAATCAGAAGCCATAACCGCTTCAGAAACAGAAGCCACGACTACTTTAGAAACAGAAGCCACAACTGCTTCAGTGTGATGCCGGAAGTGGTGAAATAAGATAATGCCCTTGTAAAAATTGCTTTTTTTTTCTGGGTTTTTTCTAAACTTATTCCCGGTATGCAAAAAGAACATAACAATGATAAATTTCCATTCTTTTCAAGTGCGGGATCATATTTTCATGCAAGTTCAGAACGTACAAGAACATGAACTATTCTCTATACTAGACCTCGAGTTTTGTGGAAAGTCTCAGCTGATTACTAAATTTGCTTTCATGATAATACATAATAAAATTGTTGATTCTTTCTAAAATATAAATGAAGAACGCCCGATTCTTGTGTTCTATGTCTCAACAGCAGCTCGAGTTAATGATGTTGCAAAAAGCAAATCAAGTTTTTGCACAGAAGCCGCCTCTATATACACATATGCTCATCTATATTACATGTTTGAGAATAACCCAGAGCCAAATGGAACCTGTCTAGAAGAAAAAAAATATAATATCAGGACCAACCAAAAAGCCAAAAACAGTTTTATCAGTTTACGGATATTTTGACTTTTTGAGGTCAAATAGACTCCTGTTAGTAAAAACAAGGCTATATATGTATTTCGGTGAGCATACTTTCGAGGGTGCTTGTATCGAGTGAATAGACTACCGAAAATGAGATTCAATGACTTAATAAGTCTAATATATATAATGCTGTGAATGCTATTAAACATCTATAGGGAACCTCATGTAATGCATCTGTTTTATTCACAAAACAACATCAGCATGATGTTTCGGTGTTAATGGTGTAATGCTATAACAGTGAGGTCTAATTAGTCTAACGATATATAACCAACTTCTAGAGATAAGAAGGGAAAAGAAATAAATAAATAAAAATAAAAATAAATAAATAAAAAATAAAGGATTATAACTATTCGATATAACTATTAACCACTTTTAATAGTAATCCATTTACTTAGCCACTTGCGTATTTAGTCACTAAATTGCAAGTACGCGAAAATGTATGTGGATTCTATGTGTGTATGCGGTTACACGTAGTTACAATATTCAAATGGGCGATAAAAAAGGATATAGAAAGTTGAAAAGTGACCTAAGAATTTGGAAGAAGCCGTCCATTATACATCTTACTAAGCAATTCTTTGGCACCAGGCCTCCTAAGAAGACCTTTGTTGTTTGGTAAACCAGTACCTAAACAAACAGGACAGACAAGTTTCCCTCGACCTGCATTCCCAAAAAGAAACGAAAATATTTTCAATAACCGTAATGTCAACTAAAATGCAACGAGACACAAACATAAGAAAATTATAATTTACACATACCATAACAGTTGGGACATTCAGTAAACTCGTAGGTATCTTTAGCCCGTTTTCTATTTAAAGCTTTCCATTTTCCTGTACCACCACACATATCACCTATATGGAAAATCAACACATCTCATGGACCAAAAATACGACATTTGACAATCCTTTAATAGCATGAAATTGAGATTGAAGGTAATGAAAGTCAAAACTTACAAATAATAGCACCACTACCGCCACAGTTCCGACAGACAGGTTTTTCATTCATATTGGGAGTAATTGCTTCTGCCTTGTCATATGGACTAGTTGAGTTGCTTATTAAAGCCATTGATGAAGCTAAGCATGCTACACATAGTCTTCTTGATGTCAACTGGCTTTGAGTCTGCGAAGATGAATTGTCTTTAGACATCATTCTGATGCATACCAAGGGAGTGTTTGGATGTGCGTTTTATAAGTTTTATATGATATTATGTAATTCAAAAAATCAACATGTTGTAGAATATAGTGTTTAGTCAAAAGGGCATCATCGTGAATCAATGGACTTTTTGTAAAATGAGAGTAAATATATCTCAAATTATGTTAAGAAATGGGTAAATAGGTAATTACAATCTCACAAACCTTTTTCTCGATAAGTTCTGATGAGGTGTCTGGAACATCTGCCGAGGAGCTTTCAGATTCTAAGCTACATCTCACCCGATAGCTCACCGACTTCAAATTGGCTAAATATCCAAACGAGTAAAGTAAGTCCACAAAAAAAATTGGATTACATTCGTCTAAGAATCTGTTAGAGAAATCCTACTGACTAAGCTTCAATTATTCAAGACCATCATCCAGAAAGGGTGCAAAATTGCTTTTCAATTCAAATTAAGATAAATCTTTTGCAAACTAATCATCCGAAAAAGAATTATCGTTTGAACAAATGAGGGAGTATAGACAGATAACCATCCTAAAACAGGTAAACGTAGAAGGAAATGCTAATAAAACGAACCAAGTTGTTTTGAATTAACATATAAAGTTGCTAAGTAAATCACTCGCATATAACATATCAGCAGTTTTGATAAGCAACCCCTAGGTTAGCTTTCAGGTTATCCTTATATCCTATCAGGCTTTTAATAAGCCACTCCAAACCAACCACTAAAAACAACACACTCTCATGTTATTAACTCAGGTGTGGGACTATCACCACTAAAATGTGAAAGGTCTCGAGTTCAAATCCTGCGTGTTGCAAACAACCTTAAAGTGACCATGCCAACTTTATATGGTTTTAGTCAGTGTTGTGGTGGGTTCTACCCTCATGGTTTAGTCAGCCAAAAGGTCGGAAACCATGGTTACCAAAAACAAAATGCTAGCATACTTTTTTTTTGGTAACCATGGTTTCCGACCTTTTGGCTGACTAATTCACGGGGTTTGAGCTTGAGACCTGACACATCTTAGAGTGTAGTCACAAGCTCTTTTGCCACTAGGCCACCCCTTCAGTTGCTAAATGCTAGCATACTTTTATATACCAATTATATATAATTATAAAGATATATAACATACTACCCTTAGCATCATCACAATTCACTAAATATCACATAACATAAGTAAAATTTCTAGAAACATGAAGAAAAAAACCAAAGTTGATAAGAGGGTGTTACAGTGTAGAGGTGGTGGAGCATTTGAGTGAGCAGAGAATGGTGTGCATATTGCTGAAGAAGATAAGTTAAATGCCATTATTTTCACCTTCTTAACAGAGGAAACTCTGTTTGAAGAAGATGAAGATGAGTAACAGAGGGTGACTGTTATTAATGGATATGATACCCATATGGTGATGTGGCATATCCTTAACCTTCTATTTCTACTTGCTACTTTCATCCCATCTTCTTTCAATAATTACACTTTGATGCTTATGTTTTCCTTTGTTTAACTTCAACCACAAAAATAAATAAAGTGGGTTCAGACTTTATTAACTGCTTAACGATTCAGACTTCAGCCTGAACTCAATCCGGGTAGGTTTGGTTGACCTCCGTGTTCTTGATACGGACATCAAAGGTAAAGCTAACAAAGCTAGGGCAGGCCCCTGATTTTTCAAAGGCTTGTACTTATAGATAATCGGCCGAATCTTTTCTTGGGAGTTGGGTCTCGTCTGTTAGGCCTTGATATTTCAAAGTCCCCATTTACTAAATTCGCCAAAATTATTTGGGATTTTTGGCCTAAATGATCGATAATTAACTTTTTTTTGTTAAATAAATAAATGCTAGCTTGTGCATTATGTGAACAGTTATTTGTTCGTGAATTTTTAATCGTAAAAACCTCACTGTAAAATCCGCCTTAAGCCCGGCTTTGAGCCGCTCCTGATCATAATTTAGGTGAAAGCCAAGATCCCTGACGGGCAAGGCATGTCTACAAGTGTGTTATGGTAACACACTTGTTAATAACAGCTTCATTGAAACATGGATTGTGAACAGAATACGAACTTTAGACGAGTAATTTCAATCTAGACAACGTTGCCTACTCCTCTCAACTTGTACTGTTGGTCAATGATCAATTACCATATACTATACCACCAATATCGCATTTTTCTGTTATTGAGGACCTACCAATTATCAATTTCGTGAAGAAAAAATGCACCCTAAAAAAAAAAAATATGCACCCTAAGGTGACGTTCAGAATTGTTATAGTGAAACCCCAGCTGTTCATGATGGTCTCAAGAAAATGAAACCAGCTGGAAATCCCTAGAATCTGCATTTGGGTAACGATAGGCCAATTTGGAACCAGACTAGTACCAGACCATTTTAAACTGATCCAGTTGTACCCCACAATCGATTCTAATCAAAAGGAACCAGCTCAACGGGGTTCAAGCCTGGACAAGGCCTAATCTCAGGCTTTGTGCATCTCATGTGCTATTAAAGCACAAACAGCGATTGGGCAAACTAAATAGAGGAGCCAACTATACAGCTTTTAAAATTTAAATATTAATTCTACAACAAAGTCATTATTCTACTTCTGACAAAAAAAAAACAAAAAAAAGGCCAACTTCTAACATGAGTTCTTCAGTCACAGAACCAGTTAAAGAAGATATAAAAGACAAGAAATATGACTTCCTCAATTACATGCAGTTGTCTAATAAGCTTCCCCTTTGCTATATCATCAAGACACGGTTCTTCCATAGCAAATGCAAGCAAGGTACAAATTTTTTGCCCACTTTTCCTGCATGTTTCAAAACCACAAATCGATGTCAATAAAATTAAGAGAACGCCTTTTCCTACTTTAAAAAATGGCGGTATCAACGCATCAGGTAAATGCAAATATGCTTTAGCTAAATGAATGGGTCAAACGGGTTGAAGGTCAACCAAAGTCTTATTTATTTTCCATACAGCCATCTAGACGATTATGTACGGAAAAATGCTTTTGTAGTCATAATTAACACGTCATTTATTTGTAGAATATTTATAAAAATAATGAAAACATGTTTGTAGCTTAACCCTATACCCCTACTAATAAATGAAATGTTTCAACCCGAACCCATTTTGACCAGTTGCCCAACCAGCATGACCCACCCATCTTTTGCCACCAAGTTCATACGAGAAGAAAAGATTTATGAAGTAAGACCAACCTTGACATGTGTGCTTGGAAACTGAGATGTACGTAAAGTTTCTTGCGTTTCATCACCGGGCTTGCGGCGGGGCACACTCAAGATGAGAGCAGTCTGATCCCATGTGGCGGCAGTTGATGTGATACGGTAACCATTATCCCACCTTCTATGTATGCCCTCACTTGGATACAGAAAATCTAGTTCCACCACCTACAAACATATAGCAAAAAGATAAACCGTTATGCGAAGAAATATGATTGTTACCAATGCAAGGCAGCCATTAGCCTATAAGAGCATCTTAAATGCATTTGCAGCAAACACACATTATTTTGGTGAACAAAGAGCATCTTTTTGGAATACGAAATTTGGTGTAAATTGTTGGGATGATAGCGTTGCACTAAAAACATATCACCAATTTTGGGGTATATATGTGAGATGGTCTTAAACACAGGAATGGTGGTGAGAATGTTCAAGTTTAGAAGCTATACCTGATCACTAAATCCAGCATTGCGAGACATGACGACGCCCCATCGTGTACCCGCAGTAGCCATGGAAGTCACATGGAACCCTTCTCTCCATTTCTTGTTTATCCACTTAAATGGGAAAGAGTCGCTTACTTTGTAAGACTGTTGAGAGTATTGGGTGCCTGCAAAGATTTAAAAATGGTGAAAATTAGACGTGTAACATTAATATATGTAATTCAATATAAAACCCAGAATCAGTTTTACTAACCTTTCGACATCACCACAAGAGAGCTCCCATTGTTAGCACCGGCAATGGAACTGATGTAATAGTTCTTCTCCCATTGTTCCATTATCCATTCCTAAAACATATATGAAATCAACAATAATGATTAGTCCAACATTTTAATTTTTATTGCAATAAACAATGTTGGAAAAGACTTTTGCGATGTCTACCTTGTGTAAGAAGAAAGGAGACAGCTCATAAACTTGGCTTGTGAAGCCAGTTCCAGCATCCATTATAAGAGCCCACAGATTTGAACAAGAGGCCACGGAACTTATGAGTAAACCATCAGCATTTCCCCTCTCAATATGTTGTGCCAGTCTTGCATCCGCAACATTGTAATGGTACCTGATGCAGCATAAACACGAAGTAAGTAATGGTACATGCTCACAGAAAGTAGATTCAATAATATATGAATGCCATTAAGGCATCGTGCATTGAAAAACAGAAGAATGGTTGCAGAGAATCACATACCTCTGTTTCATGGGTTGTCTGGCGTTGTAAACCGAAACCCACTGTGTAGCAGGAACACCCATTCGGACCTTCTTTCTAGGCTGCCCATCATCATCCTCATCAAGATTCAGCCTGCCCCGTTTTTGGCCAACTTGAAAGATAATCTAAGAAAGAAAAAGGAAAGACAGAAACAGTAAGTAACTAGTCCATTAAAAACCGTGCTTTGATAATATGGATCACCTTTTGAGCTCCATCGGTATTGATTGGCCTGATGGCAGGGTTAGGTCCTAAAAGTCCCTCAAACAAAGATATTAGCTTGGAATAATTAGGCTCTTCATCAAACTTCATGTTCACAACTATCTCAAGAAATTGCTTAAAAGGAGCAGGGCAGAAACAACACAGCATCTCCGGAGATGTGGCCATTTTCTTCTTGCATACTAAAAATGATCTATTATCCCCCTAACAAACATCAATATGCTTATTATCAGAATTATCCCAATATTAAATATAAACTAACATCAAATGATACTTGTAACCAAACAATACCTGATACCCTTGCCAAGGTAACCTCCCACGGTTAAGAAACACAAGTGTATAAGCAAGAGATTCTAGATCGTCTCTTCTACTGGCTGTTCTTCCCAGATGTGTATGCACACTAGCATATCTAACTGTTCCTCTGCAGTAATATGAGAAAGATATGTTATGCAGATGAAATGAATATTAAACTCTACACTTATATCTAGTTAGGTAGTGTTTGGCTTAGTTTATTAAAAAGGGTTATGGTTTTTGCAAAAAGCCCAACTTTGCTGTTCAAAAAGCTAATAAGCACTCTGTTACAAGTGTTTGGCGCTTAATTTTTTTGCTAGTTAAATAAACTACTAAGCACTTCAAATTAGCTAAGCAAATCACCCACTCAGTAAAGCCGAATTTTTACCTAAACATGTCAGGCCTTTGATCATAATCAACATGTTGACCACTAGCACTCTCTCGCCACTTTGTTGCTGCATTTCATATATCGATGGATATGTTAACAGATAGGTAGAAAGAACAGATACGTTATCTGAGGATGAGATGTCTTACCAAGCCCTAAGTCAACAAGAAATAGTTTCTTTTCTTGAGATGTTGATGGTTGACCAAGTAAAAAGTTCTCCGGCTTTACATCACCATGTACGTAACTAATTTCAAATAGACAAATAGTAGTAATTCAGCACAATTGCATGTAAGAAATAAACTTGAACATGAACCTTTTCCCTTAAAAGAGAAAAAATCTCAAATATAGAAGTAATAAGAACAAATAAGCATAAATCGAATTGGCATACCCTCTTGAATGCATCTTTTCCAAAATCGACAAAGCCTCCACAGCTATACAAGCTACCATTTCAGACGACATCCTGGCAAAAAATCATCAAACAAAATATAGGCTGTAGCAAGAGACAACACTGAAAACTCAATATCAACCAATAGGTTTAAATTATGTTCTCTTCTGAAGCAAAAATCAAATACCAGCACAGAGATCAAGGTTACTCTTCATATGATAGATAGCATCAACTAGTCAACTACCACTTAATAGGTTCAATCACATGAATGAACTATCTAGTTTCTATTACTCTTGGTATGCAATTTCCATGAAACAAATAAAAAGAAATGGAACACAATATGCATTGTTTTATATTAAAAATGTAGTAAACGACAATGATAAATGAGTACAAAGCATTGTTTTATGTTAACATGATAAAGAACTCACGTTTGCCCAGAAGAATTCCAGACATCCCACAAACTAGGCCCCAACATATCCATGACCTGGAATGCAAGATTAAAAAGATGGAGAAATGATTAATTTAATGTTTAATCATTATAAATCTATATGAACAGCAATACATATAAGCATACCATCACATAGTAATCTCCTTGCTTTCCTTTATAGTGAACTTTCGGCACTCCATGACTGCCACCAAGGGTACTGTTCCACAAAATCACATTCGTCACTTGTTTAAATTAAATTTAAAGAGAAGAAAGCTATATGTTAATCAGTTTTCATATAAAATTTAATTGCACACATACTTGTAAACTTGCCACTCGTATGGAGGGCCATAACTGCAGCCTTTGCTATTTTTATGCTCAAACTTAAGAGCTACCTGCCACAACCATAATTAAGGAAAACAGAATGCAAAAATCAGACTTATTAAAAGACAATATTTTAACAAAACAAACTTGGTTACTTGGTAGAAGAACATTACCTCAATGGCACCAGGACCTGATATGCGATCAGTTCCACCAGAAACTCGACGGCCAACAAAGACCTGACCAAAACCACCTTTTCCTAGCTTTCTCTCAACCTTATATATAGGTGATCCACCTACTTGAACCTGTAAATAAGCCATGTGAGGATGGAAGAAACTGATTTTGAAAGCTTAATTGGAATACTCTTAATTCTCTGCATCTCTTAATAATGATGGAAAGATATAATCAAGACAACAAATATTTCATCTGCATCTCTTATTTGAAATGGTAGATCTCCATACTAGTTTATAATCGACATTGACCTTAATCAGAAATACTAAAGAGATGTTACATGTGCGTCTAAATCTCTAAACACTATTATTACTACATTGCCCTAGGTTGCACGGACACGGACACGGACACGGCGATACGGCAAAATCAAAAAATATAGGACACGGACACGGCGTGGACACGGGAATTTATATATTATATATGTATGTATATATATACTTATGTATGTATAAAAACATGTATAAAACATTAAAATCATATGAAGTACCATGTTTCATAGCCAAATTTAAGAGTGCATTACTTGCAAAGTGTTAATTCATAAGTCATAACAAAGCAAAATAGAAAAACATGGTTTCATAGCCAAATAGCCAACTAACTAGCAAGTCTTTATGTTATTTGTTTTCTATAAGTATTAGACTATTGGTCAAAAATCCGTGTCCAGCCTTTCATCCGTGTCCAAAAACGTGTCCTACCCGTGTCCAAAACCGAGTCCATATCAAATCGCACGTGGGACACGGCACATGCGTGTCCGACACGTGTCCAAGGCGTGTCCGAGGCGTGTCGGTGTCCGACACGTGTCCGACACCGACACTTCGAGGTTTTAGGTGTGTCCGTGCTTCCTAGATTACTACATTGCACTATTCAAGACAGTAGAGTCAATTACTAGGTGTCTAGAAACATAGCAAGATATAAGGCCCATCCACTACCTGATCCATGCAAGTTAACAACTTAGCACACATCTTATGATTTGCAGATCAATCGATGACTACAAGAACAAGGTTTGCTTCATAAACTCTTTAAGTACAAAACGGATAATTACCGACGGTATGGAGCAAACATCACAATTAGATTACCTCTTTCATGTTCGTAAGAAACATATACACAATGGAAATACATAAGAGCAGCATTACATTTATGACGGAAAAAAGAAACATTTCTAGCATGATCATTTTTATATCATCAGGTTCAGTTCTCAAGTGAACAATCCTAGCATAGCGAGTTTCAATTTCTAAAATACGAAGATAAGGACAATATCATATTTCCTATACGCCACAGTTATCAAAATCTGACCACAGAAAAAACTAATGCAACATCGAGCGAGCATACCATTCAGCATGATTATCAATAGGTTCGTATAAAAAATGCACTCTTTGCAAATACTAAAATATATAAACACCGACCCGATGGATACCTAATTGCTTAAAAAAAACCACGGATCATCAAAACCACGTCATTCATCATAATTCCATTCAAGTATACTAACTTTCTAAGGAGGTGTTTGTTACGAATTATATAGCCGGCTTATGGCTTATTTGGTTATGAGCTTATGTTACATAAGCTCACTTTTTGTGGTTTATTTTGAAACCTTTCGTCTTCTATAAGCTTATTATGTAAACCAAGAAGTTTTAAAATAAGCCACAAAAAGTGAGTTTACGAAACATAAGCCGTAAACCAAATAAGCCATAAGCCGGCTATATAAGCCGAAACAAACGCCCCCTAAACCGATAAAAAAATTACCTAACGCCTATAAACTAATGCGGTCAATCACTTCTAAACACTACAAACAAATTACTGATCGCTTTACATTCCTTTCAAGCATGCTAATTTCCCTAACGTAACGCCATTATCTAGCTACGCACTTCAACCGAACATTCACAATATTCATAAACCATTTAAACACAATTCAGAAACCAAACGACATAAAAACCGAAAAAACGCATTATACCGACCCTTTCAGGAAACGGAGCGGTATTCCCTTCTTCTTCCAGTCCATCGACTCTATTCGCACTCAAACCGCCACTTAAATCCGCCATCGCTTCCTCCTCTTCCTCCTTATCCGATATCACAATCACCGTTTTCGACTCTTTCGTCTCTTTCACAACAACCGCCTCCTCAGCTTCTTTCTTCACCACAGCGCGTGTCCTCACGCGATCACCAACCGCGGCGCCTGTAGCGCGTGGCTTCACTTCTTTCTTCGTATTAACTAAGGGAAGACGTTCACGGCGCAATTCCGGCATCTTTTATCTATAAAACACAAACATGATAACGAATTGAGTGAATTTATAGAAATTGTTATCATCGTCTATAATGAAACCCTAACCCTAACCATTTTTTAAAAAAAAAATAATTTTTGGAGTGTGAATTGGTTTAATTGAGTGATTAATGATTGTGATTATGAATTGAATTGAATTTATAGGGTTTGAATGTGTGTGTGTGTGCTAGGTCAAAATTGGGGATTTGGAAAGAGGGGCGCGTGGGGTTCGTGAAATTTCTATGGTATTATTTTTTTATATCATATGGTTTAAAACTTTAAATGATTGTGAGAAAACCGGTAGTAGATAGTTATGAGAATATTGATTAGGCCGTTTATTTTTAAGATGAAAAAAAGTTAATTTTTGGAATGTGTTGACGGTGTTTATTCATTTTGTTATAGAATGATTTTTATTATATGGTGTAAAAGAATGGGAGAAAACTCGGGTTTAAACCTCACTAGGTATATATAGTATCTTATAGTAAAGACGTTGCTGGTAGTAGATAGTTATGAGAATATTGATTAGGCCGCGTATTTTTAAGATTAAAAAAAAGTTGATTTTTTGAATGTGTTGATTATGTTTATTCATTTTGTTATAGAATGGTTTTTATTATATGGTGTAAAAGAATGGGAGAAAACTCGGGTTTAAACCTCACTAGGTATATATAGTATCTTGTAGTAAAGACGTTGCTGGTAGTAGATAGTTATGAGAATATTGATTAGGCTGCGTATTTTTAAGATTAAAAAAAGTTGATTTTTTGAATGTGTTGATGATGTTTATTCATTTTGTTATAGAATGGTTTTTATTATATGGTGTAAAAGAATGGGAGAAAACTCGGGTTTAAACCTCACTAGGTATATATAGTATCTTATAGTAAAGACGTTGCTGGTAGTAGATAGTTATGAGAATATTGATTAGGCCGCGTATTTTTAAGATTAAAAAAAAGTTGATTTTTTGAATGTGTTGATGATGTTTATTCATTTTGTTATAGAATGGTTTTTATTATATGGTGTAAAAGAATGGGAGAAAACTCGGGTTTAAACCTCACTAGGTATATATAGTATCTTGTAGTAAAGACGTTGCTGGTAGTAGATAGTTATGAGAATATTGATTAGGCCGCGTATTTTTAAGATTAAAAAAAGTTGATTTTTTGAATGTGTTGACGGTGTTTATTCATTTTGTTATAGAATGGTTTTTTATTATATGGTGTAAAAGAATGGGAGAAAATTCGGGTTTAAACCTCACTAGGTATATATAGTATCTTATAGTAAAGACGTTGCTGGTAGTAGATAGTTATGAGAATATTGATTAGGCCGCGTATTTTTAAGATTAAAAAAAAGTTGATTTTTTGAATGTGTTGATGATGTTTATTCATTTTGTTATAGAATGGTTTTTATTATATGGTGTAAAAGAATGGGAGAAAACTCGGGTTTAAACCTCACTAGCTATATATAGTATTTTGTAGTAAAGACATTGCGGGTAGTAGATAGTTATGAGAATATTGATTAGGCCGCGTATTTTTAAGATGAAAAAGGTTAATTTTTTGAACGCGTTGACGGTGTTTATTCATTTTGTTATAGAATGTTTTTTATTATATGGTGTAAAATAATATGAGAAAACTCGGGTTTAAATCTCACTATGTATATATAGTATCTTATAGTAAAGACGTTGCTAGTAGTAGATAGGTATGAGAATATTGATTAGGCCGCATATTTTTAAGATGAAAAAAGTTAATTTTTTGAATGTGTTAATTGTGTTTGTTCATTTTGTTATATAATTATTTTTTATTGGCTCATGATTGGCACACCACAAATTTTATTCTTTCATCACAATTTGTGCATTAAAGTGTTGTATGGTGTGTTATACAGCTTGTGCAAAATGGTGTTTTTATCAAAAAAATTGGTGTGTGAATCAATCCCCTTTTTTATTACATGGTGTAAAAGAATGGGAGAAAACTCGGATTTAACCTCTTAAAAAAATATTACAGGTAGCAGATAGTTAAGAGAATATTGACTAGGTCGCATATTTTAATGATGAAAAATAATTAATTTTTTGAATGTTTTGAACATAGATTCTTCTTCGTTTGGTGTTTAGTCAGTTTGTTATAGAATGGTTTTTTATTATATGGTTTAAAAAAATGCGAGAAAACTTGGATTTAAATTCGTTAGTTGTATATGGTATAATATTTGAAAAATATTAAACGTAGCAGATAGATACAAGAATATTGATTAGGCCGCGTATTTAAAAGATGAAAGAAAGTTAATTTTTTGAATGTTTTGAACATAGGTACTTCTTTGTTTGTCATTTATCCATTTTGTTATAGAATGGTTTTTTATTATATGGTGTAAAAGAATACGAGAAAACTCGGGTTTAAACCTCGCTCATTGTATATGGTATAATATTTAGAAAATGTTACAGGTAGCATATAGTTATGAGAATATTGATTAGACTGCGTATTTTAAAGATGAAAAAAAGTTAATTGTTACACACCCGTACCCCGACAAGGTACCATTAATATAAATATTATGTTATGTAAATGTGTTAGGGATATTTTATAATTTAAGGTATGGCTAAATGAGGAGAATAGAACTAAGGGGGCTATTATTGCCAAGAGGCCAAAGATGCAACTAACTTCATATTAAATAACTAGTTAGGAATTGTCTGGAAATAATTGGAGAGTTCTTGGTGGTTCGACATTTAGAAGAGAAATAGGAGGGAAAGCTAAAATTATCATCTTGTCTCAATTTCACATCAAGAAGTGATCAAGAAGTTTAAAGGAAACTTTAATTGTGTTCTCTACAACAAGTAAGTAACTTTCCCCAATTGTGAAAATTAGGGTTCATATAGTGGGTTTTAATGATTATGGTGAAAAGTGGTGAAATGATGATCTCCTTAGTTAGATAATAGCTAATTGTAGTTAATCTTGTGATAGGGAGTAATTATAGAAGCCCATTCAAAGTCAAGTAGGAAGCTAGTAGGAGTTGAGGTAAGTATATGAGTATAATCTTTGTAATGTTATGTTACTAATGTTATGATCTTGTTAATGTGATGTTTTATGGAGCTTATAATGATATGTTAGCTTGGATCCAATGCTATACTTGAAAATGTTAGATATAAATGTTACTTGCTTTAGCAAGGTAAGTAATCACCCCCACTTGATGCTCCTTGTAAATGTTATGATTGGTGGATATCACTAATCTTGAGTAAATGTGATGTTGATTATATCTTATATACTTACTAAGCGTTTTCGCTTACGTTTGAAGTTAATGTCATCTTTGTAGGTTCTAGCGGTGGAAGTAAAGGTAAGGATTTGGCGTAGTTGTAGATTGGAAGTAAGTAGGAAGGTAAATAGAAGCTAGCTTAGAAGATCGGATCTCTTTTGGACCAAGCGTATTGAAGTTGGAAGCCCCAAGTGTTCTTTTGGTGTCGTGGGTACACTTCTTTTATATGGTCTTTTTTGTTAGTTTTCGGTCTTGTCTTGATGTCTAAATTATGGGTCAATTAAGTGTGTAAGTCATGAAGTTCCTAATGTACATGTTGGTAGTTTAAGTACTCATTAAGGGGCGTTTGGTACGAACATGATTCTACCCATTTGAAAAGTTAACGGGTCATGTATGCATGGAACGCCTTTGATATGCTAATATAATGGTTATGGTCAAGTTATTTGTAAATTGGTAGTAGTATAAATGGTCTTGTAGTGTAATGGGTCATTGTGGGTAATTATGCATAAACCGTTGAAATTGGAGGTACTATTCCGGGTGGTCAAACGGGTAATGTTTTTGCAT
Organism: Artemisia tridentata subsp. tridentata; assembly: GCA_021014915.2. Classification (NCBI taxonomy): domain Eukaryota; kingdom Viridiplantae; phylum Streptophyta; class Magnoliopsida; order Asterales; family Asteraceae; genus Artemisia; species Artemisia tridentata. The sequence continues at coordinate 368,856,514 of CP139505.1, forward strand.
GAAATTAATCTTATGGACATACTTGAGTATTCTGGAAAGTTTCGTCCAGTTTCGAGTCCGGGAGGTCGGGTTTCCAGCCGAGGATTTTGAGTGTTTTTGGAATTGCATATTTTGATCAGTAGGGTCTGTCCGGATTTCTGTGATGCAGGGGAGATACGGCGCATCTCCTATGAGATGCGGCGTATCAGGTGATGCGGCGCATTTCCTGTTGGGATGCGGCGCAACGTAGCCTACTTCTTGTAATTTCGGTCTCAGTGGGTCGATGTGGCGTATCTAATTCGATAGATGCGGCGTATCCGTGTTCAGAATAATACGGCGTATCACTTTATATAGATACGGCGTATTGTCTCTCAGCCTTGATGCGGCGTATCCCTAATAATGGATGCGGCGTATCTTGACCTCAGAAGGAATGTCTGCTTGTTCCAGCAAAGTGGTGTCAATGTTTTGAATAGTCTTTGTATAGATGTTCTTGCAAGTATGTTTTAAAATGTTAAAAGTTATATGTTATGGTCATATCATGAAGAATATTTATGAGTTCAATGTAGTCAATCGTTTCCGCATTCAAAGTTCAAAATTTTTGGTCTAATCGGGCACGGGGCGTTACAACTTGGTATCAGAGCTTCGGTCTAAGAGATTTAGGATTTCTTTTTAGGATTTCCTAGACTTAGGCCTTGGATAGATGCGGTTAGAGCTAGTGTTTGTTATTCATGTATTGTTTGGATGGTTTTGAGGACCCATATGTTCAATATTTCCATGACTACGCCTGGCCACCGTAGTAATGAAAATACGGGACATATGTGAAATTGAAATCATTTAGATTATACATGAGTGACAAGCTAGGGTGCTAGAATAAGATGGAAATGTCATTCATGCATTGGTTAAGTATTTATAATTGTGTTTAATGTTGTGAATTGCTAATTTTCAGTAAGAAGAAATGGAGACCCCTCACCCGAAGGAAGTCGCGAAATCCACGGCTTCCAAACATGCCGAAACTTCGGCAAGTGATCCGGGCAATGCTAGTAAGGATAGTGAAAGTTCTTCCTCAAACTCCGGAGGCCCTAACTTTAGAGGCTTCACGGGAGATGAAATGAAAGCTCTAGATATAATATTAGCAAAAAGGGTGGGTAAGGCTATTAAGCGAGCAATGCCTTACTATGTTCAACAAACGACGCAAAATCTTAAGGAGCTAATGAAGGAAGAGTTTAAGGCATTTAAGCAAGAATGTGGTCCGACAAAAGAACCTAGGAATGACAAAGCTACTTACCGGGATTTCACGGCTTGTGATGTGCCACAATTTACCGGTGTTCTTGATCCCATTGTTAGTAATAGATGGATTACGGCGGTGGAAGGTGCCTTTCGTACAAGTGGTTGTGAAGAAAGGAAGAAGGTTATTTATGCTACTAACTTTCTTCGTGATAGTGCGAAGACTTGGTGGGAGGGAAAGGTGTGCGAAAAAGGTGAACCTTGGGTAGAAACTTGTACATGGAAAGAATTCAAGGAATTGTTTAGTGCCGAGTATGCTCCGGTTGAAGAGGTGGACAAAATTCGAGAGAAATTCCAATCTCTCACTCAAACTAACGAGACGGTGAATGAGATGTGGAGGATGTTTAATGATATGATTCCTTATTGTCCCGAATATCTTGGAAATGACAAGCTAAAGGTTGACAAGTTTCAAAGGATGCTTAAGGATGACATTCGTGAAGTGATTTCACCGTTCAAATGTACTACGTTGGATGATCTTTTGAGTAGGGCTAGGGTAAGAGAAGCGGACTTACTTAGGAGGAAGGAGAAGGAGGCGAAAGAATCAAAGAGGAAACTAGAGTTTGCGGATAAGGATGGAAAGAAAGCTAAATTTGACCATGGTAAGAAGAATGCGGGAAACAAAACTAAGGTAGCATGTTCTAAGTGTGGCAAGTTTCATCTTGGGGAGTGTAGGCGTAACACGCCGGGTTGTTACAAATGTGGAGCCTTAGATCATCAAAGCAAAGATTGTACCAAGCCGATGATAGTATGCTATGGGTGTAATGGGATAGGGCATAGGTTGAGGGATTGCCCGAAAGCAAAGGCGATTGAAGCAAAGCCTTTGAGAACCGTCAAGCAAGAGAAAGTGGAGATTCCAAAACCAACAGCTCGAGTCTATCAAATGGGTGTTGAAGAAGCCAAATCGGGGACCGATGTCATCACAGGTATTCATCTTGTAAATTCCATACCCGCTCGGGTTTTGTATGATTCGGGTGCTAGTGTTTCTTTCGTGTCTTATGATTTTAGCAAGCAAATAACTTCCCCACTAGCTAAACTTCCTATACCCCTAGAAGTTGAAATAGCCGATAGTAGAATCGTTGTTGTGTCTAATGTATATCGAGACGTAGAGATAGAGATCGATGAAAGTGTCTTTAAGATCGACTTAATTCCCATTATGCTCGGGGAATTTGACATTATTATCGGTATGGATTGGCTTGATAAATATAACGCGGCTATCCTTTGTAGCCAAAAGATCATTAGAGTTGTGAATCCTAGCGGTCGTGAAATGATTATTTATGGGGATAAAAGAAAAGGTGAACTAAAGTTGTGTACCGTGATGAAGGCTAGGAGGTATTTATCACGTGGGTGTTATGCCTTTATGGCTCACGTGGTGGATACAAGCTTTGAGAAGAAAAGTATCGATGATGTTCCGGTTGTGAATGAATTTTGTGATGTTTTTCCGGAAGACTTGCCGGGTATTCCACCCGAAAGGCAAGTCGAATTTCGTATTGATCTTGTTCCAGGTGCTACTCCTATTGCTAAAACACCCTATCGCCTAGCTCCGTCCGAAATGAAAGAATTGATGAGTCAACTTCAAGAATTGCTTGACAAGGGTTTCATTCGTCCTAGTAGTTCGCCATGGGGAGCACCAATCTTGTTCGTTAAAAAGAAAGACGGTAGTATGCGGATGTGCATTGACTACCGCGAATTGAATAAAGTCACGGTGAAAAATGTGTATCCGTTACCAAGAATCGATGACCTCTTTGATCAACTTCAAGGTGCGAGGTGGTTTTTGATGTATTTATTTGTTTATTTTTATTTTTCCAAAGAAATTGTAACGAATACAATTCCCCCGGGTCGTTCTCCCAACGAAGGTTTGACGGCGTTTAAATCGATTCGATGTCGTGAAAATGTGAAGTGAATAAGTGAACGTGAAAGATTATTTTGGTATTGATTACACTAAAATATGGAAAATTAAAAGCATTTACGTTATCAAATTAAAGCACATAAAAAGAAATCAAATAACGCAAATCCCGGGCTATTCCCGAGATTTATACACTAATAGTGAAGAAATAAACCTAAAGATGCGAGGCTAAAAACCTAAAGGACTGAAAATGTAATTTATTTAAAACTAATTTTATAAAAAATAAAGAAAAAGTTCATAAAAACTAAAGGGACTGAAAATGTAATTTTGGAAACTTAATTTAAATCTAAAAAGTTTGAAAACAAAGACAAGGACTGGAAATGTAATTTCTAGAAAGTATTTAAAACTAAAAACGTATTTATACAAAGACAGGGACTAAAAATGCCAAAAAACAAACTACTTTAATACTAATACTACCTAAGCACGATTTAACTCAAAGCAGAAAGTTAAGGGACCAGAAATGTCAATCACAAAAACTTATTTTATTTTCTAAATCAGTTAACACCCTAACAAGCCCTTTTCAAAGGCTTATAAAAAAACTCAAATCTAATCCAATTTTGAAAATGAAAACTGTTTTAGAAAGCTCAATAAACAGAGATCACTAATATCTAAAAAGCCCTATCACAAACACTTGTTTGATAGCTTAATTTTGGCCTAGATCAGTCATCAAAAACACAATAGGCTGCTGCACTTTTTTGTCATATCATATCAGCAGTTTTTGGCTAAATTGCAGGTCTAAATTAAGCAATCTAACTAGCTTTAAAGTCCAATACCAGATGTTATTTTTCAAGCCTACTATGCTAGCTATCTATAAGCCCAAATTGGAGTTTTTAACTTATTCTAATAAGCGACAAACTTACTGAGTTCAGCAGCTCAAAAACCACATTCCTGCACTATTAGGCCTATGACAGTAGAAGAAAATGGCGCAAAAGTGAGGACCAATGAAATGGACCTTAGCTTTTTTATACTAACTAACACACCTAAATGTAAACCTCAAAATTTTGTCGCAAAGAAAATCTAAAAAAAACTTAGCTTACTAACTAATAGTTCTAAAATAAAAGCAGCTTAAGTCCTAATGCAATTCTTTCTAAACTAAAGCCTTTCTTAAACCACTAAAATTATACTACTTACAACTTAAACAAAAGCACCTTAAACAAAAACAGCTAATAAGCAAGAAGCAAAAAAAATGAAAATGAAACTTACAAGGTGGTCCTGCTACAAATTATCTCAGTACTAAAAAATATAAACCCAGGCATAAGCCACAATCAATAACCCATATCCAGAACTAACTATATCAATCACAAACATGTGAACATAAACTGAAAAGAGATATTAAGAAAAACAATAAACAGAGTTGACTTTGTTTGACTTTCATTAAACTTTAAAAAACTGAATACAAAAATGACTGGAATTAAAATTACAACTGAATTAAAAAGTACACTATGAAAAACATTAAATGACACGAAAATAACATTGGTTACAATTTTCTAAGACACGAAAATTGGACGATTTATTTGGAGGAGGAAGGGGCTATTTATAGCCATTCTCAGAACCTTCTGGGAATCCATGCTGGCAATCCGTGGCATCCTCAGCTGCTAACCGCCCTTGGATCGTTTCTTTCTTCCCACGCTTCATTCTTGGCCCTTAGATCAAAATAGTGACGCGGCTCGACCAATCAACTGCCCACACGTGTCTCTGCAGCTGTCAGGACCTTCTAGATACTCAATGATTAGGTAATTATTTTGAGTACGAGGTAAATGAGGTCAGTGAATTTTTAGGGTTCTTGGTAAAATATTTGGGGGAAACACTGAGCGCGGGTGTGTGTGAGGTTTTTTTTTTTTTTTTTTTTTTTTTTTTTTTTTGACTTGGTGAGGTATAATAGGTTGACCGGGTTATTGTGGGTGGATCGGGTTAGGTGATGGGTAAAGGAGTGGGCCGGGTGATGTTTAATGTGGGCTGGGCATTGTTTTAAAGGTGGGCTGAAGTTTAGGTTAGGGAATTATAATCCGGATATAAGTTTTTAGGATAAATAGATTTAGGTAAAGTGCAAGGACTAATGGTGTAATTTCTGAGATCAAAGGACTTTTTCTGCCATTATTCAAACTTGTGATCCAAGGGCTCAATTTGACAACTTCTGAAAGATGGAGGACCTCGGTTGACTTTTTGACCATAATTTCTTCCCGGCATCGGCTATAAATAACACTTCCACATCTCGTGCTCGGTTTCCCGGTTCTTTGCTTGATTTTGTCCTTTTCTTCGATATCCGTGCCTGCATATGTAAAAACACAAAAACACAATATATTTGGCATTTTGGTCGGGTTTTTGGTCTATTTGGGTCCGGTTTTGGTCAAGAAAAGGTGTGTGTTTTAGCACATACCAAAATTCCCCCAGACTAAGCTATTGCAATGTCCTCATGCAATGTTATAAAAACTCCCCGATTTTCCTTTTTATTCTATTTTTTTTTGTATTTTCTTATTTTTCACGTGACGGCTTTGTCGAAAATCATTATCTAACGATAACTTTTAGGATCACGGAGCAGGAAACACGACTCATAAAGAAGTGACCATACGGATAAAATTCGTCGTTCCTGATTTTTCACAAGTCCCCAAACTAAGCTTAAAAACGAGATCATTGTCGTTTACAAGTTAGATTGCCAACACTACCCATAAAAGCTACTTGTGGACTCCTTGTTCCCAAATTCCTAATTTCCTCTATTTATTTTATTTTTGGTGAGAAATGAATTTCTTCATATTCTCGTTTCGATAATTTCTTAGTCCGATAAAGATACCTTAGTTTAGACGCTAAATAGTTTCCAAACCTTCCCTTGAAAACCGTTGCATACAAAAATGAGGTCCACATCAAGGTCTCTGATTTAACACGATTTTGAGGATATCCCTTTTATTTGCGACCGAAACAACTCATCTACGAGTCCAGAGACGGAAGCCTTTATTAGGATATCTCGGAGTCGAAATTTGGCATTTTTAACATTATTAAGCACATATTATTATTGATCCTTGGCCATTTATAACAATCACAACATCGGCTGCGAACCGGCAAGATGTGATAGTCTATTATGACCTTGGAATTTTTCCTCTGCCTTTATTAGAAGTCTACAACATCGGCTGCGAACCGGCAAGATGCAGAAAACTTTTTATGGCTTTGGATTATTATTATTATTTATTATTCATTATATATTTTGCCAAATCCCGAGTCCTACGGCTTTTATAACAATCCCAACATCGGTTGTGAGCCGGCAAGATGGAATAGTCTATTACACCGTAACACTGGCAGTACCTTGATGTGTACCCAACTTTCGTAAGCAAGAATTCTCTAAGGAAGAAATAAAAACTAATTATCGCCAAAACTAAAATAGCTTTAATTATTCCTAGATTACTATTTTTTTGGTGAAACAAGCTTATGGGAACAAAAAGCGACAAATAACTTCGATGAGCTCTAAAGAGATCCAACTACTCCACGTTTAGCAATCTAACTTATAAACAACTCTATCATTTCTCGTTCTTCGCAAATTTAAAATCTTAAGTAATAAGATCCGCGAATGCTTAGCCAAATAATCAAGCCATGCATATATAAAGTCAAATACGGGAACTTGCAAACTCTTGAAAAGAATTCGCGTTTTCTAGCTCCTTATGTAAAAGACTAGCACGAGCTTATAGATTATAAAAGGTTAAGGGGACAAGCTAGGGCTCAACACGCCCGATCAAGTCAGAATTTTATTCCTACTCTCTCCAGCGGAAAATCAACAAAAATGTCAAAATTTATTATATTTTTGCAAAAAATTTTAAAATTTTCTCATTTTTTTTGAATTTTTTGAATTTTGGAGAAAAAACGGAGTTGCATGAGAAAACAGCAAAAATGCAAGGCAAAAATCAAATCGACAGATTACCCCCCCAGACTAGAACGAGACATTGTCCTCAATGTCTTAAAGGTAAGGGTATCCTACATAAATCTAAGGCCGTTTATTAATTATGCCAAAAGATAGATGCAAAACGATAAGATTTTAGGATATCGGATAAGCAACGAATGATGAAACTCGAGTAGCGTGAAGGAAACTACGAGCACGAGAGTCTTCATCATCGGGCATTCCTGGACATATCACAGAAAACACGAAACACAAGATACGGAAGAGGAAGCCCTCCTCACTCACTTATTAGAAAATAGAAAAGAAGATAGAAGGATAAGCATGGGGTGCCTCCCACGAAGCGCTTGTTTTTGGTAACCGAGTCACATGAGCTTGACTCGACCCCGAATTTATTTGTCCTTGGGGGAGCAAGTGGAAGAAATAATCTCAATCGGACTTTCGTTCAAGAGGTTTGGATAAACATTGAAGCAAACGAAAGTTCCACTCCGATGAGATGCCCACGGCTTAGAAATGCCGGGGTCAAAGATGACATCTTCACTCCCAAAGGAGTGAAGGAGAGGAGAAGTCACCGTATAGGTGAAGAAGGGAAGAAAGATCCTTATTAGAATGGGAATCCATTCTTCATCATTAAGGCTCTCAAAAACCTCGGGAGGGAGGGTCGGGATGATATCCTCGATAATAAAACTCTTAGGAGAGAGTACATCTCCCCCCGGGTCAGGATCTTTGTCAATAGCAAAGTAATCATACTCCGGAGGAGATATGATATGATTCTTATGAAGTATGTCTTCGAGCTTGGGCTCTGGAAGGATATACGGAGGTGGGACATGTGATGTACTTTGTGTGCTAGAAGTTTGCACCTCGTCCATTATTGTCTCCGTATCTGACTCAATATCAGAAAGAATTCCATCATCAGGTGGTTTAGCAGGAGGTCGAGGGGGTGATGGATCAACGTGAAATGACTCAGTTTCTGGAAGGGAAAGGGAATCATTATTAAGCAATCTTTCAAGAAAAAGAATTTCCCTTGCTGAGTCATGGGAATCGTCGGGGCGAGGTATTGGTAAAATCGGCTCATCAAAAGTAGAGTCCTCGTCCTCAACGTTCTCTAACCCTCCATCGAAAAGAGGATTAACTTTGCAAGAAGTATACTCATCATTGAATTCAAAAAGAGGGTTAGAGAAAATCCCGGAAGTAACCTTAGATACGTCAAGAGATTCGCCATAAAATTGGAAATCACTTTCACTGTCAGATATTTCCTCGGACTCACTTGGGATTGGGACAAGATTCTCAACACCGTCTGATTCCGTTGCCGGATTAGTGTTTAGATGCTCGTCCCCCATTTTTAGAGAGTCCTCGGGTTCTTTGGTAGGAACGACGGGTATGGTTGCAACTGACGAATTCTCATAAACTCCCCACCCAGAATCCTCATCATCGTCATCGTCGTCATAAACGAAAGTTTGACGATAATTAGAACTTATTTTAGCTGCTTGTTCTTCAGCTAGAAGTTCTCCATAAGTTTTCTGATGAGGTTCTTCTGGGGTACGTAAAGCCTTAAGTTCTTTTAGTGTTTCAAGCATAGCAACGAGAAGTTGCTCTTTATTGAGTATTTCTTCAGGAGGTGACTGAGGTTGTGGTTGAATCATATGGTGTTGTGGGGGTTGGAAATTGTCAAAACCGGGAGTACTATAGCAAGGATTAGGTTCATAGTAATTTTGATTCCACGGTTGACATTGATAATCATTATGAGGACCCCCACAATTTTCACAAGAAAAAGTCGGTGAATTTTGAAACGATGTATCATTAGAACTTTGATAGTACGCCTCGTGCTCATATGAATTCTGTGGAGGGTGGTTGAAATTGGAAAAGTTCGAATAGCAATTTAAACAAATTCCATTTATAAGATCATTTCCACACCACTCGCAGGTACATCGTCGACATAGAAAACCATCTAACGGATCTCCACACCCACAGCAATAACGTTGATTGAACGAAGATAAATTGGGCTGTGGAGAATAGTCAGAGGAATTTGACGGTTCATTGAAAGAGTTTGGATTAGATTCATAAGCGAATGAAGTTTCAGCTTTCGAATAAGAACACATACAAAGTCCACGACTAAATCCACATTCGTTGCAAAAACATCGGTTACAAAGTGAATTAGTCTCCAACGGATCTCCACATATAAAGCAGTGATATCCGGGTGACTCCATAAGAATTAAATATAAGAGGGATAAAGAGATAGAATCAAATGGTTAAGAGGATAAGAAGATTATTTTTGGGTTTTGAAATTTAGAAACATGAAAAATCACAAAAGAGAAATGGAAAATAAATTTGAAGAGAAAATCTTTTTGGATTTTTAATTAAGGAAAAATTAGAATTATTATCTTTTTGGTGATCGTTGATCAACCGTACTCGTTTCTTTCAAAACTACGCGCAGCGTGGCGGGAGAGAAGAATGGATCTCTCTTCAGTCTGCAATTTAATGTCAAGACTTCCTTAAACCCCGTAATTAGGTTGTAGTAAAGAAATAATCCAAGAAACGATTAATTTTCCGATCTCTTTTGTTGTTTATTCGGAATGGTTTACAACCGCCCTCCTTCAACGGAAGACCGAGGATTTATTATTAATGGTGAAAACACTTTAGGAAAAGTGTTTTTTTTTTTTTTTTTTTTTTTTTTTTTTTTTTTTTTTTTTTTGGTATTGTGAATACTTGGTGACAAGTATTCAAATGGTTTTTTTATTTATTATTATTTTTTTTTTCAAAAACAATTTATTTACAAAACAAGACGATAACTTCCACGGGGAAGGTTCTTCAATACACAAAATACGATACGAATCAACGACAACGTTTCAAGCCTTCCCCGGCAGCGGCGCCATTTTATTGATGTATTTTATATATTTTGTTTATTTTTATTTTTCCAAAGAAATTGTAACGAATACAATTCCCCCGGGTCGTTCTCCCAACGAAGGTTTGACGGCGTTTAAATCGATTCGATGTCGTGAAAATGTGAAGTGAATAAGTGAACGTGAAAGATTATTTTGGTATTGATTACACTAAAATATGGAAAATTAAAAGCATTTACGTTATCAAATTAAAGCACATAAAAAGAAATCAAATAACGCAAATCCCGGGCTATTCCCGAGATTTATACACTAATAGTGAAGAAATAAACCTAAAGATGCGAGGCTAAAAACCTAAAGGACTGAAAATGTAATTTATTTAAAACTAATTTTATAAAAATAAAGAAAAAGTTCATAAAAACTAAAGGGACTGAAAATGTAATTTTGGAAACTTAATTTAAATCTAAAAAGTTTGAAAACAAAGACAAGGACTGGAAATGTAATTTCTAGAAAGTATTTAAAACTAAAAACGTATTTATACAAAGACAGGGACTAAAAATGCCAAAAAACAAACTACTTTAATACTAATACTACCTAAGCACGATTTAACTCAAAGCAGAAAGTTAAGGGACCAGAAATGTCAATCACAAAAACTTATTTTATTTTCTAAATCAGTTAACACCCTAACAAGCCCTTTTCAAAGGCTTATAAAAAAACTCAAATCTAATCCAATTTTGAAAATGAAAACTGTTTTAGAAAGCTCAATAAACAGAGATCACTAATATCTAAAAAGCCCTATCACAAACACTTGTTTGATAGCTTAATTTTGGCCTAGATCAGTCATCAAAAACACAATAGGCTGCTGCACTTTTTTGTCATATCATATCAGCAGTTTTTGGCTAAATTGCAGGTCTAAATTAAGCAATCTAACTAGCTTTAAAGTCCAATACCAGATGTTATTTTTCAAGCCTACTATGCTAGCTATCTATAAGCCCAAATTGGAGTTTTTAACTTATTCTAATAAGCGACAAACTTACTGAGTTCAGCAGCTCAAAAACCACATTCCTGCACTATTAGGCCTATGACAGTAGAAGAAAATGGCGCAAAAGTGAGGACCAATGAAATGGACCTTAGCTTTTTTATACTAACTAACACACCTAAATGTATACCTCAAAATTTTGTCGCAAAGAAAATCTAAAAAAAACTTAGCTTACTAACTAATAGTTCTAAAATAAAAGCAGCTTAAGTCCTAATGCAATTCTTTCTAAACTAAAGCCTTTCTTAAACCACTAAAATTATACTACTTACAACTTAAACAAAAGCACCTTAAACAAAAACAGCTAATAAGCAAGAAGCAAAAAAAATGAAAATGAAACTTACAAGGTGGTCCTGCTACAAATTATCTCAGTACTAAAAAATATAAACCCAGGCATAAGCCACAATCAATAACCCATATCCAGAACTAACTATATCAATCACAAACATGTGAACATAAACTGAAAAGAGATATTGAGAAAAACAATAAACAGAGTTGACTTTGTTTGACTTTCATTAAACTTTAAAAAACTGAATACAAAAATGACTGGAATTAAAATTACAACTGAATTAAAAAGTACACTATGAAAAACATTAAATGACACGAAAATAACATTGGTTACAATTTTCTAAGACACGAAAATTGGACGATTTATTTGGAGGAGGAAGGGGCTATTTATAGCCATTCTCAGAACCTTCTGGGAATCCATGCTGGCAATCCGTGGCATCCTCAGCTGCTAACCGCCCTTGGATCGTTTCTTTCTTCCCACGCTTCATTCTTGGCCCTTAGATCAAAATAGTGACGCGGCTCGACCAATCAACTGCCCACACGTGTCTCTGCAGCTGTCAGGACCTTCTAGATACTCAATGATTAGGTAATTATTTTGAGTACGAGGTAAATGAGGTCAGTGAATTTTTAGGGTTCTTGGTAAAATATTTGGGGGAAACACTGAGCGCGGGTGTGTGTGAGGTTTTTTTTTTTTTTTTTTTTTTTTTTTTTTTTTTGACTTGGTGAGGTATAATAGGTTGACCGGGTTATTGTGGGTGGATCGGGTTAGGTGATGGGTAAAGGAGTGGGCCGGGTGATGTTTAATGTGGGCTGGGCATTGTTTTAAAGGTGGGCTGAAGTTTAGGTTAGGGAATTATAATCCGGATATAAGTTTTTAGGATAAATAGATTTAGGTAAAGTGCAAGGACTAATGGTGTAATTTCTGAGATCAAAGGACTTTTTCTGCCATTATTCAAACTTGTGATCCAAGGGCTCAATTTGACAACTTCTGAAAGATGGAGGACCTCGGTTGACTTTTTGACCGTAATTTCTTCCCGGCATCGGCTATAAATAACACTTCCACATCTCGTGCTCGGTTTCCCGGTTCTTTGCTTGATTTTGTCCTTTTCTTCGATATCCGTGCCTGCATATGTAAAAACACAAAAACACAATATATTTGGCATTTTGGTCGGGTTTTTGGTCTATTTGGGTCCGGTTTTGGTCAAGAAAAGGTATGTGTTTAAGCACATACCAGGTGCGAGGTGGTTTTCCAAGATCGATCTCCGTTCGGGTTATCATCAATTGAAAGTTCGAGAAGAAGACATTCCTAAGACGGCTTTTAGAACCCGATATGGACATTACGAGTTTACGGTTATGCCATTTGGTCTTACGAACGCACCTGCGGTTTTCATGGATCTCATGAACCGTGTATGTAGACCGATGTTGGATAAATTTGTTATAGTGTTCATTGATGATATCCTTATCTATTCTAAAAGCAAACAAGATCACGAACTTCATCTTCGAGAAATTCTTGAAACATTGAGAAAAGAAAGATTGTATGCTAAATTCTCGAAATGTGAATTTTGGTTGCAAGAAGTTCAGTTCCTTGGTCACGTTATTAACGCCGATGGTATCAAAGTCGATCCTTCAAAGGTAGAAGCCGTAATGAAATGGCATGCACCAAGGAATGTTGGTGAAATTCGAAGTTTTCTTGGTCTTGCGGGATATTATAGGAGGTTTATTCAAGACTTTTCCAAAATTTCATCGTCTTTAACGAAACTTACTAAGAAGAATGCTACCTTCGAGTGGGGTGAAGAACAAGACAAAGCCTTTTGTACTCTACGAAGGAAATTGTGTGAAGCACCGGTTCTAGTATTACCGGAGGGGACCGAAGATATGGTGGTTTATAGCGACGCGTCTTATTCCGGTCTTGGATGTGTTCTTATGCAAAGGGGAAGAGTGATCGCTTACGCCTCGAGACAATTAAATAAGCACGAAGAAAATTACGCGACTCACGATCTTGAGTTTGCGGCTGTGGTTTTTGCTTTAAAACTTTGGAGGCATTATTTGTATAGTGTCAAGTTTGTAATTTACACCGACCATCGAAGCCTTCAATATTTCCTTGATAAGAAAGATCCCAACATGAGACAACGAAGATGGTTAGACTTGTTGAAGGATTATGATTGCGAGATTCGCTACCATCCGGGTAAAGCGAATGTGGTGGCGGATGCATTGAGCCGAAAGGATCAAAATGAGGTTACTAAAATTCATTCCTTGAGAATGGTTGTCACCACCGACCTTTTTGATAAGATCAAGTTAGCTCAAGAGGAGGCATTGAAAGAAGAAAATAGGGAAGGTGAGCGTATCACTTCCTACATTCCACATCTCGAAGAAGATAGTCGAGGAATTAAAACTCGGTATGGAAGGGTTTATATCCCTTTTCGTAGCAACATCAAAGAATTGATTCTAGAGGAAGCGCACAAGTCAAAATATTCTATTCATCCGGGGGCTACAAAAATGTACCGCGATTTGAAGAAGAACTATTGGTGGCCGGGTATGAAAAGAGATTGTGTAAAGTACGTTGAGAAGTGTTTGACTTGTCTAAAAGTCAAAGCCGAGCATCAAAAACCGTACGGAAAAGTTCAACCTTTAGATATTCCGGTTTGGAAGTGGGAAAAGATCACGATGGACTTCATTACGAAATTGCCAAGGACGAAAAAGAAGAACGACACGATTTGGGTTATAGTAGATCGCCTAACCAAGAGTGCTCACTTTATTCCAATCCAAGAAAATATGCCCGTTCATAAGCTAGCAAAGATTTATGTTAATGAGATAATCGCACGTCATGGGGTGCCTATTTCTATAGTCTCCGATAGAGACGGGCGTTTCACCTCAAATTTTTGGCAAGATTTCCAAGAAGAATTGGGTACGAAACTTCATATGAGCACGGCCTTTCATCCTCAAACCGATGGGCAAAGTGAGAGGACGATTCAAACTTTGAAAGATATGCTGCGAGCTTGTGTGATTGATTTTGGAGGCAATTGGGACGATCATTTACCGTTAGCCGAATTCGCCTATAATAATAGTTACCATGCAAGCATAGATATGCCGCCCTATGAAATGCTTTATGGTAGAAGGTGTAGGACACCCGTGTGTTGGGAAGAAGTCGGAAGGAGGGAATTGGCAAGCACGGATGTAGTGTTGGCTACAACGGAAAAGATAGAGACGATTCGTGCAAGACTTAAGGTGGCACAAGATAGGTGGAAAAGTTATGCCGATAACCGAAGAAGACCAATCGAATTCGAGGTGGGTGATCTTGTTATGTTAAAGGTTTCCCCGTGGAAAGGCGTTTTTAGATTTAAGAACAAAGGGAAACTTAGTCCTCGGTTTGTAGGACCTTTCAAAATCTTGAAGCGAGTAGGCGAAGTAGCATATGTGTTAGAATTACCCGAAGAAATGAGAGGTATTCACAATACCTTTCACGTGTCATACTTGAGAAAGTGTTTGGCGAATGAAGCGAGTGTAGTCACCTTAGACGACATTGAAATTGATCCGGAGTTGCTTTCGCAAGAGGATGAACCGGAAGCTATATTAGGAAGAAAAGTGAGGCAACTAAGGAATAAGGAGATCCCGTTGGTAAAAGTGCAATGGAGACATCGTAAGGGTACAAGCATTAGGTGGGAGACGGAAGCAAAAATGAGGAACAAGTATCCTCATTTATTTCAAGAGTAGAGTTCGGGGACGAACTCTCATTTTAAGGAGGGGAGAATTGTTACACCCGTACCCCGACAAGGTACCATTAATATAAATATTATGTTATGTAAATGTGTTAGGGATATTTTATAATTTAAGGTATGGCTAAATGAGGAGAATAGAACTAAGGGGGCTATTATTGCCAAGAGGCCAAAGATGCAACTAACTTCATATTAAATAACTAGTTAGGAATTGTCTGGAAATAATTGGAGAGTTCTTGGTGGTTCGACATTTAGAAGAGAAATAGGAGGGAAAGCTAAAATTATCATCTTGTCTCAATTTCACATCAAGAAGTGATCAAGAAGTTTAAAGGAAACTTTAATTGTGTTCTCTACAACAAGTAAGTAACTTTCCCCAATTGTGAAAATTAGGGTTCATATAGTGGGTTTTAATGATTATGGTGAAAAGTGGTGAAATGATGATCTCCTTAGTTAGATAATAGCTAATTGTAGTTAATCTTGTGATAGGGAGTAATTATAGAAGCCCATTCAAAGTCAAGTAGGAAGCTAGTAGGAGTTGAGGTAAGTATATGAGTATAATCTTTGTAATGTTATGTTACTAATGTTATGATCTTGTTAATGTGATGTTTTATGGAGCTTATAATGATATGTTAGCTTGGATCCAATGCTATACTTGAAAATGTTAGATATAAATGTTACTTGCTTTAGCAAGGTAAGTAATCACCCCCACTTGATGCTCCTTGTAAATGTTATGATTGGTGGATATCACTAATCTTGAGTAAATGTGATGTTGATTATATCTTATATACTTACTAAGCGTTTTCGCTTACGTTTGAAGTTAATGTCATCTTTGTAGGTTCTAGCGGTGGAAGTAAAGGTAAGGATTTGGCGTAGTTGTAGATTGGAAGTAAGTAGGAAGGTAAATAGAAGCTAGCTTAGAAGATCGGATCTCTTTTGGACCAAGCGTATTGAAGTTGGAAGCCCCAAGTGTTCTTTTGGTGTCGTGGGTACACTTCTTTTATATGGTCATTTTGTTAGTTTTCGGTCTTGTCTTGATGTCTAAATTATGGGTCAATTAAGTGTGTAAGTCATGAAGTTCCTAATGTACATGTTGGTAGTTTAAGTACTCATTAAGGGGCGTTTGGTACGAACATGATTCTACCCATTTTGAAAAGTTAACGGGTCATGTATGCATGGAACGCCTTTGATATGCTAATATAATGGTTATGGTCAAGTTATTTGTAAATTGGTAGTAGTATAAATGGTCTTGTAGTGTAATGGGTCATTGTGGGTAATTATGCATAAACCGTCGAAATTGGAGGTACTATTCCGGGTGGTCAAACGGGTAATGTTTTTGCATGAAATTAATCTTATGGACATACTTGAGTATTCTGGAAAGTTTCGTCCAGTTTCGAGTCCGGGAGGTCGGGTTTCCAGCCGAGGATTTTGAGTGTTTTTGGAATTGCATATTTTGATCAGTAGGGTCTGTCCGGATTTCTGTGATGCAGGGGAGATACGGCGCATCTCCTATGAGATGCGGCGTATCAGGTGATGCGGCGCATTTCCTGTTGGGATGCGGCGCAACGTAGCCTACTTCTTGTAATTTCGGTCTCAGTGGGTCGATGTGGCGTATCTAATTCGATAGATGCGGCGTATCCGTGTTCAGAATAATACGGCGTATCACTTTATATAGATACGGCGTATTATCTCTCAGCCTTGATGCGGCGTATCCCTAATAATGGATGCGGCGTATCTTGACCTCAGAAGGAATGTCTGCTTGTTCCAGCAAAGTGGTGTCAATGTTTTGAATAGTCTTTGTATAGATGTTCTTGCAAGTATGTTTTAAAATGTTAAAAGTTATATGTTATGGTCATATCATGAAGAATATTTATGAGTTCAATGTAGTCAATCGTTTCCGCATTCAAAGTTCAAAATTTTTGGTCTAATCGGGCACGGGGCGTTACAACTTGGTATCAGAGCTTCGGTCTAAGAGATTTAGGATTTCTTTTTAGGATTTCCTAGACTTAGGCCTTGGATAGATGCGGTTAGAGCTAGTGTTTGTTATTCATGTATTGTTTGGATGGTTTTGAGGACCCATATGTTCAATATTTCCATGACTACGCCTGGCCACCGTAGTAATGAAAATACGGGACATATGTGAAATTGAAATCATTTAGATTATACATGAGTGACAAGCTAGGGTGCTAGAATAAGATGGAAATGTCATTCATGCATTGGTTAAGTATTTATAATTGTGTTTAATGTTGTGAATTGCTAATTTTCAATAAGAAGAAATGGAGACCCCTCACCCGAAGGAAGTCGCGAAATCCACGGCTTCCAAACATGCCGAAACTTCGGCAAGTGATCCGGGCAATGCTAGTAAGGATAGTGAAAGTTCTTCCTCAAACTCCGGAGGCCCTAACTTTAGAGGCTTCACGGGAGATGAAATGAAAGCTCTAGATATAATATTAGCAAAAAGGGTGGGTAAGGCTATTAAGCGAGCAATGCCTTACTATGTTCAACAAACGACGCAAAATCTTAAGGAGCTAATGAAGGAAGAGTTTAAGGCATTTAAGCAAGAATGTGGTCCGACAAAAGAACCTAGGAATGACAAAGCTACTTACCGGGATTTCACGGCTTGTGATGTGCCACAATTTACCGGTGTTCTTGATCCCATTGTTAGTAATAGATGGATTACGGCGGTGGAAGGTGCCTTTCGTACAAGTGGTTGTGAAGAAAGGAAGAAGGTTATTTATGCTACTAACTTTCTTCGTGATAGTGCGAAGACTTGGTGGGAGGGAAAGGTGTGCGAAAAAGGTGAACCTTGGGTAGAAACTTGTACATGGAAAGAATTCAAGGAATTGTTTAGTGCCGAGTATGCTCCGGTTGAAGAGGTGGACAAAATTCGAGAGAAATTCCAATCTCTCACTCAAACTAACGAGACGGTGAATGAGATGTGGAGGATGTTTAATGATATGATTCCTTATTGTCCCGAATATCTTGGAAATGACAAGCTAAAGGTTGACAAGTTTCAAAGGATGCTTAAGGATGACATTCGTGAAGTGATTTCACCGTTCAAATGTACTACGTTGGATGATCTTTTGAGTAGGGCTAGGGTAAGAGAAGCGGACTTACTTAGGAGGAAGGAGAAGGAGGCGAAAGAATCAAAGAGGAAACTAGAGTTTGCGGATAAGGATGGAAAGAAAGCTAAATTTGACCATGGTAAGAAGAATGCGGGAAACAAAACTAAGGTAGCATGTTCTAAGTGTGGCAAGTTTCATCTTGGGGAGTGTAGGCGTAACACGCCGGGTTGTTACAAATGTGGAGCCTTAGATCATCAAAGCAAAGATTGTACCAAGCCGATGATAGTATGCTATGGGTGTAATGGGATAGGGCATAGGTTGAGGGATTGCCCGAAAGCAAAGGCGATTGAAGCAAAGCCTTTGAGAACCGTCAAGCAAGAGAAAGTGGAGATTCCAAAACCAACAGCTCGAGTCTATCAAATGGGTGTTGAAGAAGCCAAATCGGGGACCGATGTCATCACAGGTATTCATCTTGTAAATTCCATACCCGCTCGGGTTTTGTATGATTCGGGTGCTAGTGTTTCTTTCGTGTCTTATGATTTTAGCAAGCAAATAACTTCCCCACTAGCTAAACTTCCTATACCCCTAGAAGTTGAAATAGCCGATAGTAGAATCGTTGTTGTGTCTAATGTATATCGAGACGTAGAGATAGAGATCGATGAAAGTGTCTTTAAGATCGACTTAATTCCCATTATGCTCGGGGAATTTGACATTATTATCGGTATGGATTGGCTTGATAAATATAACGCGGCTATCCTTTGTAGCCAAAAGATCATTAGAGTTGTGAATCCTAGCGGTCGTGAAATGATTATTTATGGGGATAAAAGAAAAGGTGAACTAAAGTTGTGTACCGTGATGAAGGCTAGGAGGTATTTATCACGTGGGTGTTATGCCTTTATGGCTCACGTGGTGGATACAAGCTTTGAGAAGAAAAGTATCGATGATGTTCCGGTTGTGAATGAATTTTGTGATGTTTTTTCCGGAAGACTTGCCGGGTATTCCACCCGAAAGGCAAGTCGAATTTCGTATTGATCTTGTTCCAGGTGCTACTCCTATTGCTAAAACACCCTATCGCCTAGCTCCGTCCGAAATGAAAGAATTGATGAGTCAACTTCAAGAATTGCTTGACAAGGGTTTCATTCGTCCTAGTAGTTCGCCATGGGGAGCACCAATCTTGTTCGTTAAAAAGAAAGACGGTAGTATGCGGATGTGCATTGACTACCGCGAATTGAATAAAGTCACGGTGAAAAATGTGTATCCGTTACCAAGAATCGATGACCTCTTTGATCAACTTCAAGGTGCGAGGTGGTTTTTGATGTATTTATTTGTTTATTTTTATTTTTCCAAAGAAATTGTAACGAATACAATTCCCCCGGGTCGTTCTCCCAACGAAGGTTTGACGGCGTTTAAATCGATTCGATGTCGTGAAAATGTGAAGTGAATAAGTGAACGTGAAAGATTATTTTGGTATTGATTACACTAAAATATGGAAAATTAAAAGCATTTACGTTATCAAATTAAAGCACATAAAAAGAAATCAAATAACGCAAATCCCGGGCTATTCCCGAGATTTATACACTAATAGTGAAGAAATAAACCTAAAGATGCGAGGCTAAAAACCTAAAGGACTGAAAATGTAATTTATTTAAAACTAATTTTATAAAAAATAAAGAAAAAGTTCATAAAAACTAAAGGGACTGAAAATGTAATTTTGGAAACTTAATTTAAATCTAAAAAGTTTGAAAACAAAGACAAGGACTGGAAATGTAATTTCTAGAAAGTATTTAAAACTAAAAACGTATTTATACAAAGACAGGGACTAAAAATGCCAAAAAACAAACTACTTTAATACTAATACTACCTAAGCACGATTTAACTCAAAGCAGAAAGTTAAGGGACCAGAAATGTCAATCACAAAAACTTATTTTATTTTCTAAATCAGTTAACACCCTAACAAGCCCTTTTCAAAGGCTTATAAAAAAACTCAAATCTAATCCAATTTTGAAAATGAAAACTGTTTTAGAAAGCTCAATAAACAGAGATCACTAATATCTAAAAAGCCCTATCACAAACACTTGTTTGATAGCTTAATTTTGGCCTAGATCAGTCATCAAAAACACAATAGGCTGCTGCACTTTTTTGTCATATCATATCAGCAGTTTTTGGCTAAATTGCAGGTCTAAATTAAGCAATCTAACTAGCTTTAAAGTCCAATACCAGATGTTATTTTTCAAGCCTACTATGCTAGCTATCTATAAGCCCAAATTGGAGTTTTTAACTTATTCTAATAAGCGACAAACTTACTGAGTTCAGCAGCTCAAAAACCACATTCCTGCACTATTAGGCCTATGACAGTAGAAGAAAATGGCGCAAAAGTGAGGACCAATGAAATGGACCTTAGCTTTTTTATACTAACTAACACACCTAAATGTAAACCTCAAAATTTTGTCGCAAAGAAAATCTAAAAAAAACTTAGCTTACTAACTAATAGTTCTAAAATAAAAGCAGCTTAAGTCCTAATGCAATTCTTTCTAAACTAAAGCCTTTCTTAAACCACTAAAATTATACTACTTACAACTTAAACAAAAGCACCTTAAACAAAAACAGCTAATAAGCAAGAAGCAAAAAAAATGAAAATGAAACTTACAAGGTGGTCCTGCTACAAATTATCTCAGTACTAAAAAATATAAACCCAGGCATAAGCCACAATCAATAACCCATATCCAGAACTAACTATATCAATCACAAACATGTGAACATAAACTGAAAAGAGATATTGAGAAAAACAATAAACAGAGTTGACTTTGTTTGACTTTCATTAAACTTTAAAAAACTGAATACAAAAATGACTGGAATTAAAATTACAACTGAATTAAAAAGTACACTATGAAAAACATTAAATGACACGAAAATAACATTGGTTACAATTTTCTAAGACACGAAAATTGGACGATTTATTTGGAGGAGGAAGGGGCTATTTATAGCCATTCTCAGAACCTTCTGGGAATCCATGCTGGCAATCCGTGGCATCCTCAGCTGCTAACCGCCCTTGGATCGTTTCTTTCTTCCCACGCTTCATTCTTGGCCCTTAGATCAAAATAGTGACGCGGCTCGACCAATCAACTGCCCACACGTGTCTCTGCAGCTGTCAGGACCTTCTAGATACTCAATGATTAGGTAATTATTTTGAGTACGAGGTAAATGAGGTCAGTGAATTTTTAGGGTTCTTGGTAAAATATTTGGGGGAAACTAACAACTGACACAATCATAAACACATTGTCTATTCGTCTAACACATACAAACATAAACCCTAATTGCTCAAACCCTAAGTTTTTAACATGGATGGTGGTCGTACTGGAAGCGGGAATGGGGTTGTAGTACAGAAAAACAGAGGGAGAGAGAGGCTTAGAAAATACGGTCTGCTACCTGCCCCTTCGGTTGCATCCCCTAACCCATATACACCCACGCCACAACAGAAGAGGGGAAACTCTGTTGGTAGTGAAAGTATTCAACGAGTATTGGATGTTAGTAAGTTTACGTTGTTTAGTTCCTTTACGAGCGGGTTAGCCCGCGCGTTGCTGCGGGGCGATTTTGTTGTTGGTTTTCAATTTTTTTTTCAAATTTTAATGTTGTAAAATGTTTGTTTGTGGTGTGGGATTCTGGTATATATAAAGAGAGTAATTTGGTTGTTGTTACTGGTGTAACAGCAAATGTATATAATCTAGAAAAAGTTATTCAAAATAGTGAAGAATTACAAACAAAAAACGCATATTGGATGAACAAATACAAAGAATCAAGTAAGCTTATCATCCAATCTAACAACATTGATGAGGTTAAGATCTTTCATTTACAAAAAATGGTGTTAGATCCTCATTTGAATTACATATAGGCACACCAGTATTTTGTACAAAATACAACTTTAACAAATGATTCTTCAATTTTGTAGTTGATTCAAAGGGTTGAATCCAACTAACTTACCTTGAATTCTACTTTTTTGTGAAATTATAAAGTAAACAAAATGAAAATTATTCATTGGTTGTGTAAGCCTGGAGACCACGAAATACGGAAACACTTGATCAGCATCATCAAAACCTTTACTTTGGAACCTTGGCTAAAGCATGACGTTCTGAAGAAAAAAAAAATCTGAAATCATTCAATTCTTTTGTCTTAATAGTAATATACTAACATACTGAACCACATATATACTTTACATAGTCTACCCAAAACCTTTAAGAACCATCACTGTTTCTTAAACTTTATCATCTCCATTTCGGAGTATAAACAATTTTAGTAGTATCACTTCTTTTAAAAAGTGTATCCTATGTGCAAACTGAATAACTATCCTAGCCCACTGACATACAAAATCCATAGGAAAAGAGCCACATGAATTAAATGCATCATTTGTACCACACTAACATGGAACATGCTATATCGCAACAACCTTAATTTGCAGCCAAAACTTACAAAACCATCATAACTTGCATACCTTAAAGTTGCAGAACCTTACAAACTTGCATACCTTAAAACTTGCAAAACCTGAACGCTTGCATACCTTAAAACTTGCAGATCCTTAGAATTAGATTGCAGACCTTAACACCACATGTCGAAGCTTAAGGCTTTATGTTGGTGTAAAAAGCTTAGATACAATTGCAGCCTAAATACATAGGAAGTTCGTCTACTGGCATAAATATATACAGAACTAACAGAACTACAACGTGCGTTGCAGTGGCACAAAAAGAACCACATTTTCCTTAAGTTTCTGTTTCATTTTAAGTAACAACCATTATGAAAACTAAGTGTTAACAACAACTCACACCCAAAAAACCTTTGGTCCAGACATGTTTAGTTCTCTATAAATAATTATTGCGTCCAATATAATAAAACTTATATTTCTTCAGTAATAATCCAATCTTTCTGTAAAAAAAGACATACGTGGTTTTAGGCTTAAATTAAAAAAAAAATAAAAAAAAATAAATAAATAAATTAGTAACTTAAGTATATGAGTTTTTTTTTTTTTATTAACACAAAAGATAACCAAAAAGATGATAAACTCAATACATTTTGAGACATGCTTTTATAGAAAAAAAGTTAAGTTCAACTGTAGTCTGTAGTCCTAAATTAAAAATACAGTCTATATTATATCTAGAATAAAAAAGGTGCATTCCCATTATGAATTGTAAGTTCCAGGGAAAACTTAAACCTTGTGCTCTCTACTGAAATTGTTAAATGCTATAAAAGGCTTGGTTTCCAATCCATGGCTTGGCATGCATAACTTTCCTTAATGCCTAAGCTTTCCAACAAATGCAAAAAGAATCCTTGACATCATAAAAGTGAATAAAACACGATAAACATGAAATTTGCATAGCATAACTATTGACTTATTATCACTAATTGATGTATTATATTGATGCCATGTAGCAAGTAACTTGAATATCACACAAAAAATATAGCATGGCAATTCAGCTTACCAACGATCCCTATCAACATAATCCAAGTTACCCTACTGCTTGTGTGGCAGTAACAGCAGCAACCTCATTTGTTTTTTATTAAATCGTCAAATTGACGGGGGTTTTTAAGAAAAGCGGAATAAATAGATAATGGCACATGTCTTACCTATCAAGCTTCAATTAATGAAGGTCGGCAAAGCTTCAAGAAATAAACATTGTTTACTTACAAAGATACAATCAGGTTCACCAGGTGGTACATATATGCCATCGAACCAATCACCGTAGTCCAATTTTCTTTCCTATTTGTCTAAATTCCTCAATCGCCTTATAAATTTAATCCAATTTCCAAATGTTACCAAAAAGTTCTAATACTATTAACAATATATTTTTTTGAAATCAGTTGACGAACAAACCATATACTTTTCAAAAAATTGGTCAAAAGTGTTGTAGATTAACCATGCGTCACCCATCTCACAATTGTTCGTTTTAACCCAAATTTTTGCACTTGTTTGAACCCGCCCCACCCACTTTTTTTGTTGCCACTTTTTAATGTAGGTGATCAAATATAAGTAGGCTTAATCTAAATGACCATTTAAATAAAAAATCGGTGTACCTTCCATTTGCCCATGGTTTCCTCACAAAGTTGAAGTACCACAAAGTTATTTCCTGTTGCAAAACATCCACTGTTACCATCCATTTGAATATCAGATCATAATTTTATTCCTATAATGAGTATGATTAAAAAAAATAATAAATAAAAAAATCTAACACGTGCCTTTAGAGTTTGTGACCCATATATCATCAATCACAACATTGCATCCACCCATTTACCTAGTGAAGACTAATCTAAGTGTAATGGGGTGTTTTGCATAAGGCAAGCCATCTAGAACACCCTAAAGTTGCTTATTGATGCATTAAAACACAATAAACAATTATAAGAGGTGTTTGGCATTGCTTACCCCTCATCGGCACGAACTCTACTGATCTCTCACCTTGGACAACTTCTACATAAGCATTCGTTATGGGTCCTGTCCATAACATGTCAACACATCTAATTAACCTATATAAGATTTTTATCTGTATTGTTGTGCACAAACATTGAGTCAGCACGTATATTCGCCTACTCTAATGATCTCCCTTCAATGATAGTGTACCAAACTCAACTGCTATAGGAGAGAGTGCAAATGGTGGTATCCTGAGAAAGAGTTAAGGTCAAAAGATTAACTTCAAGTAGGGTAAGGAGCAACATAAAATCCAAGACACATGAAATTCTGAAAGTTTTGGTATCAAGTTATCATGCTTTATTTATCCAATCATGCTTTATTTATCCAAAAGTTTACTATTTTAATATGTTTGGAGTGAACTTACTTTTTCCATCACTATAATGTAACTCAACTTGTTTTAAGTGGACAGCTGATTGTGTCTGATATTGCACATGCGACAGAGCGTATTGTATTGTTGTCCTTTGACAGTCCCATGGGATCTTAAGAATGATCAAAAGTGGCCAAATGAATAGCAAATCATTTTTAGTGCAACACGCGACTGAAAAAAGTTGACAAACAGGTCAAAACAGGTAAAAGTTATTTTCTTTGCTACGACTGTTTTTTTTTTGGGTTAACCATAGTTTTCGACCTATGTAGGTAACTATGACCATTCGTGTACTTCTTAATACTATAAAATATAGAAGAACAAAACTTACACTTGATGCGAAAATAACAAGATCATAAGTTGGTCTCCATTAATCTCAAGGATGTCCTAACATATGTTGTATTCTGATATTGGTTTGTGACAAAACTGAATATCAAATATAAGCTCATGCATCTATTATTTCTTTAGGTAACTATTTTTTTTTAACAACTTGACACCACCAAAAGCGATATTTAATAATTAGTACAACTGAAAACCATAGAAACATGTATACATAAAATTAGAATCTCCTACACTAGTTTATATTAGAGTGCCTTATTTGACTATAACGATTCAATATGAGATTATCACTTTCAAAACGCAAACCAAACAATTAAAGCACCCCTATAATGATCAAACCAAAAGCAATGATTCTTTTTCGTAGGTAAAATAGTAATTAGAAAAAATTGCACGTTTGGCCCCTGTGGTTTGCTCAGATTTCAGGTTTTGTCCCTGAGTCGTTTTAATTACACCAGAGATACCTATTTTTGAAACCTTGCACTCATTTAGTCCTTATTTTGGATGAGCCGTTAGTTTGACCGTTAAGTGTTTAAATAATATTTGCCCTAGTCCCTCTGTTAATATTTTTTGCACCGTTAGTCCTCATTTTCTAAAATGAATTCAAAAGGGCATCATGGCTCGAACTCGGGTCTTATTGCCCAAAAACCAATGCCCAAACCACTGGACTAAGCGTCCAATGGTGTAATTATATCAAAATAAATTCTATTTAACCTTTTTTTCTTAAATTCGTTTTTATCCGTTTTATACGTTTTCATTTGTTTTTTTACGTTTTCGTCCATTTTTTTACATTTTTGTCCGTTTTTTACGTTCTCGTCTATTTTTTTACGTTTTCGTCCATTTTTTTTTACGTTTTTGTCCATTTTATTACGTTCTCATCCGTTTTTTTACGTTTTCGTCCATATTTTACGTTTTTTCATTTTTTACGTTCTTGTCCCTTTTTTTAAGTTTTTGTCAGTATTTTTACGTTTTTGTCCATTAATATCCGTTTTCGTCCATTTTTTTACGTTTTCGTCCATTTTTATACGTCTTCGTCCGTTTTTTACGTTTTCGTCCGTTTTATACGTTTTCAACCATTTTTATCTGTTCTCGTCAGTTTTTTACGTTTTTGTCCGTTTCTTTACGTTTTCGTCCTTTTTTTACATTTTCCTCTATTTTTATACGTTTTTTGTCTTTTTTTTACGTTTTCGTCCCCTTTTATACGTTTTCGTCTATTTTTTTTTTAGTTTTCGTTCATTTTTATACGTTTTTGTCTGGTTTTATACGTTTTTGTTCATTTTTATACGTAAAAAAAAATGAATGAAAACGTTTAATCTAAGTGTATAAAAATGTATAAAAATAAAAACGTAAAAAAAAGACGAAAACATATAAAAACAAACGAAAACATTTAAAAATAGAAAAAAACATAAAAAACGGACAAAAACATACAAAACGAACGAAAACGTAAAAAACCAAACGAAAGCGTTTAAAAATAGACCAAAACGTATAAAAATGGACGAAAACGTAAAAATACGAAAGAACCTAAAAAATGGTCAAAAACGTAAAGAACAGACGAGAACAGATAAAAATGGTTGAAAAAGTATAAAAACAGACAAAAACGTAAATAAACGTAAAAAAAGGAGGAGAACGTAAAAAAAGACAAAAACGTGGACGAAAACGTAAAAAAACGGACGAGAACATAAAAAAATGGACAAAAACGTATAAAAAATGACAAAAACGTAAAAAAAAATAGACGAGAACAGATAAAAATGGTTGAAAATGTAAAAAAACAGACGAAAACGTAAAAAAAATGGACGAAAATATAAAAAAAACAGACAAGAACGTAAAAAATGGACAAATACGTAAAAAAAGGACGAAAACGTATAAAAACGTAAAAAACAGACAAAAAGGTAAAAGAAAAAAAAAAGGACAAAAAACGTAAAATACGAAGGAGAGTGTAAAAAAGGGACAAAAACGTAAAAAAAACGAACGAGAACGTATAAAAACAGACGAAAATGGATAAAAACGAGTTTGAGCCAAAAAAAGGTTAAATAGAATTTCTTTTGATATAATTACACCACTGGACGCTTAGTCCAGTGGTTGGGGCGTTGGTTTTTGGGCAACAAGACCTGAGTTCGAGCCATGATGCCCTTTTTAATTCATTTTAGAAAATGAGGACTAACAGTGCAAAATATATTAATGGAGGGACTAATGGGCAAATATTATTTAAACACTTAACGGTCAAACTAATGGCCCATCCAAAATAGGGACTAAATGAGTGCAAAGTTTTAAAAATAGGTATCTCTGGTGTAATTAAAACGACTTAGGGACTAAACATGAAATCTTAGCAAACCACAGGGACCAAACGTGTAATTTTTTCTAGTAATTAAAGCAGAACAACCAATAAACTTGTATAGAAATTTACCTGCGTATCCACTTAGATTCTCAACCAAATTACCATCCTCGTCATCTTCTTTGAGAATTTTCGCAAGCTCAGCCTCTGCCCATTCCAGAATGACGTTCTTCTACAGCTCCAACTCCCTCGCATTCAACCTGAAAGAAACTTGTCAACAAAAAAACTTTCGTGAAAGAAATCACAAATGCAGGCGTAGAAAAACCAATATGTTTCAATTTTTTTTATGAACTGACCTTATACGTATCTGTATTTTGTTCAAGGAGCATTGCTAAAGTTTTGTCCAGGCGTAGAAAAACCAATATGTTTCAATTTTTTTTATGAACTGACCTTATACGTATCTGTACCAGCAACCAAAATATTACCTTGAGCATTAATATGAATAAAGAAAATGAATGGAGCTGGAGAATCTGGCAAAACGACATGATTGAGAAATTAGACTGTGATTAGTTCTTAAGATAAAAACCATAGCTTGATTTATTTCACATAGTCAAAAGTATAACATGTATTTAGTTTCCATCAAACCTATAAGAACCTTAAGTCCCCATTTAGCTCCAAGCACACACATATACAAACACAAACCAATCAAAATTTTTGTCTTAGGCATTTCAGTGAACATAACAAAAATATCCAACAGTAGCATCTGCTATAAGATAGAGATTTTAGCAAAATCGTTTCATTCAAGTATTTCATCAAAAACTAATGTGCATTACAAAGCAAGCTGGTTGACTCAAATTAAAAATAAAATTATAATGTTAACTGCATAATTGAGCTATAATAAAGAAAGGAGGTTCAAAAATTCTTTGGTAGATATGTGTAAACTCTATAAAGTCATTACATGCTTCATGCTTTGGCAACAATAAAGAAAGGAGGTTCAAATTGTGGAATTATAGTGTGTCGCACAGAACAATCAATTTAAAGCATGTTTACTTTCACAGAAAAATCAATCCAAAGCTTAATGATCCCATTCTTATTATAAAAATTGAGGGGGTGTTTGTTTAAGCTTATATGTGGCTTATGAGATTATTTGTTTCTCGGCTTATATTTCATAAGCCCCAATTTTCCGGCTTATTTTGAGATTTGTGGGCTTATATAGGTTACACCAAAAAACAAAAATCAAGAGCATAAAATCAAAAAAATAATACCTTTTTTTTAGGCATTTCATCCATCACTTGCATCAACACCTATTATCAAACACATAAATTAGCTAAAATAAATAAATAAAAATGAAACTCAACTGTCATCAACTTCCCCAATAATCACTTCTAAGCAAAACCAAAACCTGTGAACAAAATTTAACCTAAATCCACTGGAAATAATTGATAGGACAAATCATCTACCAAAAGATATGGGGTGTACCGCCCTTCTTGACCCCACCGGAATCCTTGCTACACGGCTGTTGCCAACGAACAAACACAACGGCAATTCAAGATTTTAACAACCCTCCACTCATCTCACTATTTCCATTTTTTATATGAGTTTTTGTGGGTTTGATAAAATCACATGTTGATTGTCAAACAGAAGATATAAAAAAGTTGCAGTTTTCACTAAAGAGTGTGCGTTTTTTTGAGTATTTTGGTGGGAATAAGATTCAGGAAGAAAATGTGGGGGCGGGGGGGGGGGGATGGGAGAAGCGTTGTGAGTGTTTGTGAGCGAAGATTCTAGGTTGTTGGCTGCTATTAGGGGGTAACGAGTATGGCTACCCGCGCGTTGCGGCGGTTTTTTTTTGCTTGTATTTTTGTCATATACGTTTTTCGCAGCCTATTATTGGGTTTCCGATTGTGCTAATACTAAAGAAAAAGTTTTTGAGAGCATTATCAAAAGGAAACATCTAAAGGTGTTGCTAGTAGCATTTTAAAACAAATGAGCTGAAACAAAGTATGGGACTGGAGATGTGCTAACCAATTAAATTACTACGGGATTATGTAGAATCCAAATTGTATATAACATCAGATCATGTAAAATAAATATCCAACTGCTATAAATTACGTAGTATAAGCGAATGAATACAATGGAGACAAATTAATAACATGTCAAATATACCATCAGTGGATTTATTGTCCACGATCAGACATTTTGGCAATACTCGCGTCGTCGTAATCCGGTTCAGACGAATTCACCAAGCTTTCGTAGAATCTCTCTCCTTTCTTTATCAAATCTCATTCCAAAGAATGCGATCGTCATCGGCATCCAAACATCTTTCTTGTATACAACATGAAATCCGATACTTCTCATTCTGCATACTCTATACTGAAACAATTTAACGAAAAATGAGACGTTTGGAAACCTTGATTTTTGCCGTATAGTGTCATTTTGTAGAGATCAAAGACTACACCTCAAGTTGTTCATGTAATCTTTTTCGAACTTACCCACCACCATTTCCAAATCTACTACCCCTTGATTGCTCTTTTTCTTGCAATTGAGGGAGTTCTTTTAACACCTGCAAAATTACACTTGTTGCATTCTCTTGGTCTGCATAAAAGAAGGTCAAGATTTAGGCTATACAATTTAAACATCTTAAGGCAAAGATCTAACACGTGATATCTGAACTCACCGGAATTGCAACTTTAGCTTCTTTTAACAACGGCTTGGAGGCTTCGATAATTCTTCTGTGTTGATAATTCAACGTACCAATAATTTCACGTCTTTCTTGTTCCAATTCCAATTTCTGCGTTAACAATAATATTTTTAGGTGCTTATAATGTCAGAAGTTAAATAACTAAATAATTGAATAATCAAAAAGTATCTTAACCTATTGTACCAGGACAGAGGCAATGTGTCATTAAGAGGCATCTGGATACGCGGGGATTCATGCAAATTATTTACTCAAACGACACAAATAAGGTTGAAGAATTTGTCAAACCCACAGTATCTGGTCCAATATCTAATCCCATCCACCCATCTGGGATACCACTTCCGCCTTCCGCAAACTCCAAATGAAAACAGTAAACACAGTTTCCTTACATTAAACAAAGTGAAATTACAAATAGGCTCTGATATCGCAGCATATAAGTAAGGAATCTTTTACTTCATTACCTGGCAACGACAGGTAGCTGTCTTCGCCATTGGCGAATTGGAACCTGTAGCAAATGGAAGTTATAGTTTAAGGGCTATCAACCCGCCCAAAGTCCACTTATATGTATTAAACCAATAGAACCAAACATCGTTAATGCTCTTACGGCGGGGTAACCACCATAGTCATCAGGTTTGGTAATATCTTTGGTCACACAACTGGTAGCTGCTAGATGCACCTGCATTTAAATGGATACATATCAGGATATATGCAAATGCAAATACGAATCTATTGGGTTCTTGATGTGTAAACATCGTTTTATTGCAAGTTTGTTAATTTCCAAGCAATTAAACAGGTACCTTCAAAACTAAGGCTCATGTTTTCAGCACGATTCTGAATCTAAAAATTGGAATAAATAGCACAAAAAAACACAATTTCATTATAACTAACCTGCATGATGCTACCATGATCACCTTTCTGTAAAAAACGACGCCGTTTTAAGTTTTTTTTGTCGTTTTCATGTTAGCATCATACAGGTTAGTTATAATTAAATACTTATTAATTACTTTATTGGTACTGTATTCAACTTAGCATGATGTAGTCTGTACTGTTACGGTGTTCAAACTTCAATGCTACCTATAAAGGTAGAAACTTGAAAAATCAAATCAATGACAGAAACTAATTATAAGCGCCATCCTTTACTATTTTCATTTTCGTTGTACCTAGATTGCATCTCGACCTATTCTCCCAGAATCACCGCTTACCCTCCTCCCAACATAAACCTGCCCAAAACAATGGAAATCATCTGACTATTCGCTAATCTTCTGTCCAAAAAGTTCGCTACGTTTTTAATATATTTCTTCGGGTTGTCAATAATGTTTTTTGTTATTACAAATATGTTAAAAAGGTAGCAAACTTTTTGGTGATTAAAACATTAACATTCACCCGCAGATTGCTTTTCACTTCAGCATTTGTAACTTGTAAGGCCATCGATTCGCATAACCTCTCATATCTGCTTATTTTAAGCAACAGAACACCCGATGATAAGTTTCTTTTGGTGTTGTCAACTGTCTGTATACAACAACCGTCAAGATATGCTTCAGTGCTATAGTTATTTGCTGCAATATCTATCGAACAGTTGCAATCAATGTAGGCGGAAGTAATCTTTAAATGAAAATTAGAAAAAGAAATTTCTATTCAACAATAACGGGAAACGGTCCTACTCACATGTATATATAGCATTCCCATTGTGCACAGTAAGCGGATCCGTAAAATCAAGGCAAATGATTTTTATTATTATTTTTTTATAAGTCCATTTTCCAAAAGCATGTTTCAGTTTTCCGGAAAGGCTATGTATCTGATATATATAGCATTTCCATTATCAACACGTTATTTTTTTCATTTTTGATTCAAGTAGCAGCAGTGACCCGTACATAGGCAAGCATTTAATATATCTCTACCCCGTAGCTGCAGTGGCCCGTTGAAAGTAGGTCTCGATAGCGGGTGTTCAGACCAGATTATGCACCTACAATTATTAAGTAGTGCATAATGAAATAAACTGTTGGGAGTCCATTATTGCTGCCAACTTTTAAAGGGTGCAAGTTAATAATTTTGGGTTCTTTTGGATGGTAGTATGGTTGAATAGAAAGGAGTAATATTAGAGTAGCTGTAACCATTTTCAATGGCTATAATGGATATGAATAAAGTTGATGTGCATCTTTGGCAGGTATGGTCCATTCCAAAGTTTTTTTTCAATAGGTGTATCATGGCAATAAGCCAAAGGAGATAAGGCTACCTTGGTTCATGATATGCATGTGTCCAGAAAAAAAAACTATGCAAATTCCTTTTTGAGTTTTGTTTCTCTATTTAAGGTAGTTAGGGTGTACATTTATTTTCACAATTCATTTTCCAACTTCTCATAAAGAAGGAAGAAAACACAATGTCTAGGCGTCCTAAGTGTGATCAGCTTAGAGTAGAGGCTAATTCAAACAATTGGTCTGAGATGTTAGTTCTATATTGCCGTCAATCTGCAATCGAAGACATTCAAATGGCACAATAGATGAATGCGCTTTGTGGTAGACTGGTTGGGGTAATTCGTGAAAGGGCGACTTTTATTCAAGAGCTAGACACTGTTGGGAACATTTATGCCCAGAAAACGGTTGAGTACCTAAGAGAGGTACAGGAAAAAGATGACCAAAAGGTCATGCAGATGTGCATAATGACAGCCGAGTTGGAGCTAAATGCTCGTGATAAGGATATCTTTATTCAGAAGCTTAAGGGTGTGATGGATTTCTGACTGTGGGGCTAGACTCGGAGGAAATTGTTGTTGGTTATGATGTGTCATTTATGTTGGTGTCTGTATTTGCAGTTATGTATATGTATTTAATTTTATTATGAGTCTTGTTGTAATGTTTGGCTGAAGCCTATGTGGCTTGATTGTAAGATATTATAAAAGTTATTGTTTATGTTAGGTAAAATTGCGTAACTCACTTTTTTGCTTCCTTGGATGTGGTGGTTCATCTTTAAACAATGCTCTCCTAACTATTCTTTATCTGCTCTGTTCATCTGTCTTTTCGTTTGGGTCTTGTTGATTTGTTAGTGCTAGGATTGTTGGTGGTGTTCCTATTTTTTACAAACAAAGTAGTTAATATTTACATTTGTAGATGTTATCTTTAAATAAGAGAAACTGTTAACTCAAATGTTGGTACCTGGTTTTGGTTCTATTGCTCTGGTTGTTCCTTGGTCTCTATTTCTGTTGTTGAAAACTTGGTCTAGAATAAAGTCAATCCTGATGCTATCCAACTTTTCATCATCCTTATATTTTCCGGTAGCCTCTGTCGTTGTTACTTAAACCCTGTAAACCAAAATAGCCATAAATATCATGGAGTACTTTGGAGTCCTTAACAAATCTACACATATAGCAATCTACATTTTGAAATAAGCAACCTCAACCTGTGTAGAAGATGAACATCTTGATTGTGTGCTTGATTCGGGTGGCCTTGATTCATGAAAGATTAGATCCATGTTGAGTTAGGTCAAGATGAACTAGAGAGAGAGAGTGGGTAACTCAAAAGAAAAATTAGATTAAATGTAATGAGAGTTCCACCCCTTCCCATGTGTGGGAAGGGTTTATATAGTTCCTAATATTGGTGCCCCTAGTGGGCTGTGGAGTGAGCTGACAGTGGGGAAAGCCCCGACCCACTCCACAAATATATTTAACTACACTAATAATACTAATAATACTAATAGTACTAAACTAATATAAATAAGCCTACGAGCTATGTGAATGCTAAATAGATGCTCGGGGTGACCGAACCTTCATCTGAATATTTATATTTCTAACAATCTCCCCCTAAGGGAGGTCACCCCGGAAATAATAACTTGAATTCTAGCATTTTGTCTTCAGAACTTGTCTTCATAGCTCGTAGTCTTTGATTCTTCAATGTCATGAAACTTTGTGCCTTCAGCAGCGAACTTTTGATGAATGATCTTTTGTCTTGGATGATCTCTGAGCATTCTTTGAAATTACCATCCAACATATGTCTTCAAATCATTCGCTTGCAGTATTGTCTCCATGTGATGTGATATTCTTCGAGCCGACATGCTCACACTATTTATTGTCATGATCTTCAGCATCAGAGTTTGCAGAAGCAGTGTTAAAGGTCTTTTAGGTTATCATGACTTCTCTTGAATACGATGATGATGTAGTGTGAACATGTGGTAGATGTTTGGCATCTTTTCTGCAACCAGCTACAACAGCAACCAGCTACAGCATTCCACAGCTACAATAGCCAGATGTTCCTGCATACGACAGTTAGCAACAAATCGACCGGTACTTACAGGTTCGGACTTCGAGATTGTTAACAGCATAGTGTGAAAACTCTCTCTAATCCTTACCAAGACCGTTCCTAATCGAAAACCCACAGAGGGCTTTTTAAGATCAAACCGTAGCATATCAACGATTAGGTGAGTCGCTGGAGATCACTCCACGACTGTAGACCGTTTGAAACCGCCGCGACCACTAAGCGTAATCCACGAGGAATTACCGAAGTGACCTGCTTTCAGGGCTGTTTGATGTTGACCCTGGCAGGAATTTCCATTCAATCATTGAGAATTACATTTGTAAATTCTCTCATAAATGTTCTGGCAGATTGCTAAGATCTGCGTAGGACTCATAAGTTTACAACTGGTGTCCTTAATGATGAACAACCAGTGTAGAGATAATTTGTGTTCCTATGAGATCTTATGATGAATCTCGTGGCTCTAGACTCTATAGTGCGCTTTGATTTAGTGAGCGGAGGCTGGAGAGGACTGCCACCTTTTCAATATCATCTAACTCGGAGTGAGAGAGACGATAGGAATATATTGAACTCCGTGACAATTGAAACAAGAATCCTTTGAGGGACCTTTAGTGGCTAGGGAGGGTTGTGCAGCGTATCACTGGGTCCATGATACTTTGTCTTCAATGCCAGAAATCAACTATGTGATTCTGACAGCATATGTATTGACCCGGTTTCTGCCTAAGTTGTAAGGAGGGCTATTTCTTTTCACCCTTTCTCACTTCATTTCTTTTTAATTCTTCAACCCCTTCAGTGCTTACCGAGACTTCATTACTAGAACCTTGTTGGGTTTGTTCCAGTACTAGCTCCATCTCAGTCGGCACTTTTCCCTTATCCACTTTTCTCCTTTTTTCATCATACCTAAGGACTTCTACACTAACTAGTGGATTGTCCCTGGGTAGATCCCTCCGGCTCTGGCGGGATCGTGGGAACTTGAGCCTAACCTAACCATCCTTATAACTCCATACATTAATTAAAATGGTCGGTCTTTGGTATTCTTCCACGATTGCCATAAACCAAATCTTTGAAAAATCTCTCAAAGTGCTCACGATTCTGAAACACATTTTTGTAAACACTTGAGAGTTTTATATTTTTCAAATGCTCCCCTTCAACATGTGCTCAAATGATTTTTTTATAAATTTGCACATGTTAGGTAGAGCTCGCACTTTTTGAATTGATCAACTTTCAGTGAACATGACCGATTCGAGACACGCTTACATCACTGGTTAGACCAGCTTGAAATTATTACCCGGCCTGGTCAAGTCCACAGAAAGTTTCTCGAAACGATACACTCTACTCAGACACATCCTTTTCGAGACACGCTTACATCACTGGTTAGACCAGCTTGAAATTATTACCCGGCCAGGATATGTCCTTTCGATCAATGACAGTATATGTTTCGTCAATTCATTGGTGAAGTCTGAGCCTTGCTCACGTGAGATGCCAAATCCTTTTAGTCCATTCGCTCCCCCTCAATATGTGCATCGATATACGAAAGAGTTTAGCACATATGGGAGAGCTCACACTTAAGTCCAAAACATCACATTTTCATCAGGTTTCATATTTAAATCACATTCTCTCCCCTGATCAAAAATTTCAAACCTTTTGAGATTTGTGATCCCAATTGATTTAAATAAGTTAGAAAATGTGGGAGAAAATGTGTCCGATTTAATGTAGTCTGATGATGAAACATACTATGCTCCCCCTTAAACTAAGAGGGAGATTCACTGCTTATTATTCACTGCTTATTATGCACAAAGTGATTATTATGACACAAATGATATTGACCTTTTTGCGCAGATGATGTGATCATCCGCTTTTCTGAGTGAGTCAGTGGTCAACATCGATTATCCATCCACCAACAACTCTTCTCAAGTATTGTCGATCCCCACTTGGCGAGATCCGAGTAAGTACTGCTTTGTTGAAATGATGGTGGTGGAGGTGAAGGTGTTGTTGTTGTTGTTGCTGCCGATGTTGTTGTCGTGGTGAATTCCGAGCCAATCAATAGAGTTTGAACGTCTGATCAAATGGTTAGAATGGGAACTGGTACATTCATTTTGGCTATGGAATCTGCATAAGAATATCAACACAGATATACATACATACAGATACACTATTCCTAAATAGCTACCCTTCAGCAGCTTGCCACATTATAATACCAAGTTCATCTTATAATCAAACCACAATCAGGAACTACGTCAAACCACTATCTAGCAAGAAAAGAAAATACCAATCATGCACATGGCAATTCACACAGACATCAATATTCAACTCAGGAACTTAGGAACATGATTCTAATATGATAGCAATATACCTAAGTGATTCCTGAGAACATATGCACAATATCAACAACAATTAAGTAGCAGAGACAAGCAACATTTGAGACTCATTCACTTAGATCATACAAATGTCAGTGGAGCATTCAAGAACATCAAACGCATCGGGTTTTCTAACTTCTTTCAGATTTTGAGTTTTAAAGTATCTAGGGGATTAAACGAGGATTCCAAAGAGATACAAATGAACCTTCTAGTTATATGAAGCTAGGATACTATAAGCAAGTTGCACATAATGTCCTAAACTTTCTAGCAACTAACACACTTGGTCATTTGATATATTTAAGCAATTTCCTCTTCAACTAATACCCCATTAACTGCAAAACCTTTTCTAAGAATCATGAATTAATCAAGAAACCCGTTTGATGATATAAAATTTGAATTCACTCTCCCCCTCAATCAATGACCTAGTTAAAGGTTTGTAGTCGTTGATTGAGTGACAAATTTTATGCATAATCCAAGTATAAACAAATTTCATACAACACATATCCACCAAGTGTCTCACAAATAATTTTCAGAAGAATCATAGAATGAAAACTATTTGCATAAAAAGAAGATTTCTCTTCTTTTTCAAGAAATGATGCACTGAAACGTACATCAGATCGAAGAAACATGGATATAAAGTAATCCATGCCCAGGTGAACATCACCCAGTTGGAGGAACAACCGTCTTTTTGGCGACGTGCTTTCCCCAGTATGAAACGCGGGTTGCTATCTAAAGTAATAGCAAGCCATTTAGACATGTTTTAACCATCCATTTTAACTTCTGCTCGAGCTTCATTTAAAGACCCGTGCCATTATTGAATGACATTTCTAAGTCCGTAAATGTTATCGATAAACAGAAGACATGCCTAGGTGAAACTATTTTTGGTCTTTTCTAATTTTTTTAATTTTTTTTTTTGGTTTTTCTGATTTTAACGATTCTCTATTTACAATTAGCAAGATTTCTATATATCTATTTACAAAATGGTATAAGATATGAAAAAAAAAAGAATGTAAGAAGCAAAATATATACAAGGATACGAACCAAAAAACCATTACTCCTCAGCATCCTGAATCTGCTCCACATTCATCACTTGACATGCTGAAGAGCAATGTGAGCACTTTTAAACAGGGATTGATTCTGGCTTTTCACTCTCCCCTAATTAGTGCTCTCCCCCAATCTGACAACCTTTCCTGATGAACACCCATAATAGGAAGAAGAAGAAGACTTTGGATGAACACCCATAATAAGAAGAAGTCTTTTGGTAACCAAATGCATGCCGTCTTTAGTCT
Organism: Artemisia tridentata subsp. tridentata; assembly: GCA_021014915.2. Taxonomy (NCBI): domain Eukaryota; kingdom Viridiplantae; phylum Streptophyta; class Magnoliopsida; order Asterales; family Asteraceae; genus Artemisia; species Artemisia tridentata. The sequence continues at coordinate 368,894,495 of CP139505.1, forward strand.
TCTAACACATAGCGGAGAATGTAGGAAAGACTGTAGACTCGACCTTCTTCAAGATTGCCCAATATGGAGGAACAGAATACCAATCATCTTCATCTCACCAAATGCCTTCCAGTAACCTTACATATAACCCATCAGCCCGCAGCGTACACATGAGATGATAACACACAGCAGAGAATGAAGAATAGACTGACGACTCGACCTTCTTCAGTCTTTAGTATAACACCAAAGTAACAAGTTGAACCACTGATCATCTATAGTATGTATCCATCCTTGGATATTAAGCCCTGATCACGTGAACCTGTTGTGCGTCCTTGATGTACACATTCTCTCTCCCCTGATGGTTACGATTAATCAGCCCATGACGTGAAAGCGAAACGATAATACCAAGGTGACAAGTTGAACCACTGATCATCTCTGCGGTTATCAACACCGGAATAAATGATTAAGCCCGATCACGTGAACCTTTTGTGCGACCTTGGTGTACACATTTCTCTCCCCCATGATGGTTACGATTAATCGGAATCATCATCATTATGTGTACATGTAGCCTAATGACATATACATGAAGCATTGACTAGAAGCCCTTTGATACTGATTGAACCAGCCCGTGAGAAGATGTCGATTAGCATTCCATGACCATGTTCTTCAACACCTTGATAGACGGAAGAAGTAGTGTTGGAGAAACATGGTTTGCACGACTCCTGAACTGACGTATTCAGGAGTCGTATGACCATTTCTCAATCATCAATCAACATGTAGAGTCATATTCACCCTTTCCCCCCCTCAAAAATTGCATATGCCTGCCAACTGCAATTTTTGATGATTGACCAAGTGAATATGAATACCATCAACTGTAAGTAGCTCCACTTGACGGTTCTTGAAGACTGACATGTTGTTTATTCACCCTTTCCCCCCCCTCAAAAATTGCATATGCCTGTCAACTGCAATTTTTGGTTGAATATGTGAATAAAAGTATACTCCAATATGCGCCGATCCACTGGAAGACTGAATAAGCACGGAAAGAGCATGATACTTGTTGACGAGAATGGCCATAACTAAGAAGATTCCTCTTCTTTTGAAGATAAAGTGCACTCAAGCGTACACTTTTCTTTTCTTTGAAGAACGAGGCCTGAACTGATTATGAACAGACGTCATAATGATGAAGACCGAGGCCTGCACTGATGTGTACAGACGTCATTATGTTGAAGAGCGAGGCCTATACTGACGTGTACAGACGTCATTTCTCTCTCTTTACTTCTTCTCTCATCTAACTCGTTACCAACCCCATTATCATTCTGTCGGCTCGATGTCGTGACCACTGATGGAGAAAACCCAATATGATGAACTTGATACTGAAGTAATATAACCCGAACTTGTGACTTAAACTTGTACTAATGCGTGACAAAGAGCAGTGAAGAGACTTCGTGCAACATCGAATCCCTAAGTACTCTATACTCTTCAACCAACCAACCATCAAGTATAAGACGTACATCACCTCTTGGATATCCACAACTTCGTGTGACACTGAGCACTACAACGTGACTCCTTAAAGTGATAGTTATTTTTCAATAGAGAGAAAGAAAAAAATAACTAGATATCCAAGTCCTCGTCATTGTAAATGTTGAAAGCTCGAACAAGGATCTCGAAGAATCTTCATCCAACCTCCCCGATATCTTCAGATACTAAGTACACGCACCCATGAAATTTCACTTCAGCCTCAAATAAATAATACTGAACTAACCCCGTAGTCACATCTTGTCGATTAAATGCCTCGATCCAGCCATTTGTGATGTTATAGCTGAACTTTGATAATGGTTTTAACCCGATCATGGTCAAGAGCGCATAGCTCATCATCACGGGATTTTACAAATCTATGATTTAAACCGAGAAATAAGTTCTTTCGCGGGATTTTACAAAACCAAGAAGAAACCGTGAGACAGTAACAGATTGAATGTGGCATGACTGATTTGATTTTGGTGAACATCAGTTTGGGTTAAGAATATCTTGAGAATTACAGATCACATCACACCTTTTTAAAATCTTTGTCCAACTAACCAACCTCGAACACAAACCACTTGTGACTACTTGATGAAGGAAACCCGATATACCAATCTTGCAAATGAAGTAGAATTACTCAAGTTTGTTACCTAAGCTTGCATTGTTGTTGGAAGAACGGTGTTAAGTCTTTAAGTGCTTAATGTTATCCTGACAAAGTATGAGACTTTCATCACCTCTTGCGATTATCCACAACGTCTTCTACGTGTGACACTGAGTACTACAATGTATCTCCTTTAAGTGATAGTTTACCAGGTCTTCAACCATCCACCCCGACTTTTGGAAACTAGATAACCCAAGTCTTCAACTTACATCATAAGCACGAGCAAGTTATCATTGAAATCATGCATCCAACCATCCCCGATTTCAAGATAAAATAGGTAGACTCTTTCGTGAAATCCAACTTCACCCTCAAGCAAGGAATACCAAATTAACTTCGTAATCAATTTGTGCGGTTGAATAGTCAAAGAGAGAAGAAACATGCGCTAATTATTAGCAGTGCCCAAGACTCATAGTCAGTCCTATCAAACATAGCTGTCTGACCCAGCTGCTTGGATGATATCAGATGCAGTGCATGGAATAGATGTCGTACTGTGTACAGGATTTTACAGTTCTTTGAGATTTAACCAAGAAATAAATTCAAGAACGAACTGCACAACAGTAAGTATCAGACCGCTGAAATCTTAAGCAAATCGCTAAGCCCCAAACCGCTGAAAGCTAAACCACTGAAGCTGGAACCGCTAATATTCAAACCTCTGGAGACGGAACCGCTAGGAAACTCGCGCTAATTCTCCCCCTCAAAAAGGGCATGAAATGACCTTTTTGCCAAAAATTGAAAGTTCGTGATGGTTGTGAATTTGTCAGGCACAATACATGGAAAGAAACAAATAAAATTACTGCAACGACGATGGAGATTAAGACACTCTTGTAGTAACCCCTTGCTTGTCTCCTCATCAACGGCTTAGTAGATTAACAAAGTCACTGAAGCTCGTAATATGCCAAAGCCGCTTGATGAAATGTGTTTATCTTAAGAGTGAATAAAAGGTTAAGACACGTCTCTAAACAATCCACCTCGTCTTTAAGTCTGACCACCTCTTGAGAAGATCTTGAACTACAATCCCATTAGAAGCTTGAGAGAGAACAATCACTTGATGAAGCTTGATAAAGGACAAGTTCGCGACTTATACTTGCACTAAATTTGTGATTTAGGACCTATATTGAGCACAACAACGTAACTCCTTTAAATATAGGTAGAGATATATACCCAACCTTCCATCCTTTATTGTATATATCCACTTCTTGAACGTCCAAGTCTAATCACCTTAATCACCTTAAATTGCAAATTGTGATTTAGAACCTATATTGAGCACAACAACGTAACTCCTTTAAATATAAGTAGTGATATATACCCAACCTTCCATCCTTTATTGTATATATCCACTTCTTGAACATCCAAGTCTAATCACCCTAAATACGCTCGAGCAAGGGTCATCAAACATCTTGCATCCATCCACCCCGAGATGTTTGTGACACTAAGTACACCAACCCGTGAGTTAACAAACCAATCAAATCACCATGATTTCCCAATTCCTGCCGATCTTGAAGCACAAACTTATCCCAGAAAAATAGGTCAAACCCCGTAAGTTTTATTATGTCTAAATTCAAGTCCCGCCTACATGTCCAAAAATTAATCTCACGGGATTTTACAGCTCTTGAGATTTAAACCGAGAAATCGAATCTTTCGCGGGATTTTCTAAAATCTACAAGAGAAACCGTGAAATCACCCAGAATACCCAAGAGTGAAGTGCAATGCTAATCTTTGAAATTAAAGTCACAGAAATCAAGTCACAACTTGATCAAATCGCAACAAGTCAAGTCACAGTTTGTCAAGGTGCCACAAGACAAATTGCAATCAACCAAATCGCAATAAGTCGAATCGCAAGTGTTAACTCACAACGTCAAATCGCAACTGGTAGCATCGCAATCAGTCGAGTTGCATCAAGTCAAATAACAACTTGTCAATTTGCAATTAATCAAATTGTAATTAGTCAACCGTAACTCAAATTGTAAAGATCAACTTGCAGGCTTACTCAAATTGTAGGCTCCAATAGGACAATGCTGCCCAATCCACAACTCTGTAATCACGTTGACATTCATATACCCAAATGCAAGCCGTGACGTGAGTCCTCGTGAAGTTTTGTAATAGCCCAAACTACCACTCATTTTTCACTAAATATTAAGGACTAACTAAAACTATGTATCCCAAATTAACGAAAACAATCTTTAGACCAATTCCATAAAATTCGAAATGCAAACAGTCCAGCCCAAGTTATAATCCCACACATACAAACCATTCCGATCCAACTTTTAATCTAAGGCCCAATCAAGCGCAACCCAGTCCAATGATAGCATCCTTTAGATTAGGGTTATATAATACCCTATAATCCCTAATTTAGTGTAACTGTAAATACACATTGACCGAATACACGCCCCCATCTCCATTCGACCAAAACACAGGCACCGAATCCTTTTCATCAAAACAAATTACATCTAATTAGTTCTCATAAATCCGAATCAAACACAAACCCATCAAGATAATCATCTTCACAAATTTATCGCAACATCATCAATCCGAGTTCTGATATCTTGTAGCCACGAAACACACCCCAAATGAAATCCTTGAGACTTTAATTGCGTATTGAGGCAAAGCTCGTCTTCAAGATCTCTACGCTCGAATGTATTTCTTTTCGGTTTAGCGAACATAAATACAAAACCAACTTCAAGAACATGTGTTCGAATCATTGAACCCACGAAGGATGCAAGATATCTCAGCTACAAGATCTTTGAAAAAGGAGAATGGGTAAGCTAGGTTAGATGATATTTTTGTTTTTGATGTAATTTGTTGTGAAATGATTCAATTAGATGTGTAGTTGTAATTTCATTTTGAGTTCGTTTTGACTAAGAGGAAATTGATTTTGTTGCCGTGGATTAGTTGGTTGTCATTGTTGTTGTGGATTCGTGTTTGTTGTATATTTGGATTGGTTGTGGTCTCATCTTTATCTTCATTCTGTTTGAATGTTAGTAATTGACTGATGGTTGATTAAGGCTGAGGTTACCGTGAGTCAGTGGTATTTGGTCAACGGTCAACGGGTATGGTCAAAGCTACATAGCCATACAGCTAAAAAGTCAAACCGGCAAAAAGTCTAAACCGCCACAGTCGCTAAACCGCCACAGTTGCTAAACCGCTGAAGGTTGAACCGCCAAAAAGTTAAACCGCCGAAAGTCAATAAACCTCCAGTCAATAAACCGCCAGTCAATAAACCGCCAGTCAATAAACCGCCAGTCAACAAACCGCTGCAGTCAACAAACCGCTGCAGTCAACAAACCGCTACAGGTAACCGACAAAACAGTCACTTTCAGTCAATTTGTCTTTTTCCGCCAGTCCATAAACCGCCAGTCAACAAACCGCCAGTCAACAAACCGCTACAGGTAACCGACAAAACAGTCACTTTCAGTCAATTTGTCTTCTTTCCGGTTTTAGTTAAGCTCCAACCAGCCCTCCCAATATTCACCAAACCGCCAGCAAGAACAAGCATCTTTTGACAAGCCGCTACGAAGAATAACTTTTATAGCCACACTTTTAATCCAACCGCAAGAAAGAGCAAAACAAGAACAACACGTGGTGTTACATCTTCGAACGTATGAAACACTAAACACAACACATGTTTTCGGTAAAGACCAAAAACAAATCGTTCACAGAAAATCTTTCACAAACCAAGCCATACGTTCAAACAAAAGAGTTAATTTTCACTTAACAGGACACAAAAAATTAATATTCTCTTAACTGGGCTAGGTTCAAGTCCAAAAACATTTAAAGCCCAACATTCATAATACACTGTACGATTCCAAAGAGAATCTTGAAAATGGTATTCGGACCAAAAAAATAAGACAAGAAAAATAGACACCAGGAATCCAAGCACAATCAATCGAACCTAACCATGGCTCTTGATACCAATTGTAAGATATAAACATCTTGATTGTGTGGATGATTCGGGTGGTCTTGTGTTATGAAAGTATAGATCCATGGTGAGTTAGTAGAGAGATGTTAGTGAGAGAGAGGGGAAACTCAAAAAACAAAAGATTAGATTAGATGAAAATGAGAGTTCCACCCCTTCCCATGTGTGGGAAGGGTTTATATAGTTCCTAATATTGGTGCCCCTAGTGGGCTGTGGAGTGAGCTGACAGTGGGGAAAGCCCCGACCCACTCCACAAATATATTTAACTACACTAATAATACTAATAATACTAATAGTACTAAACTAATATAAATAAGCCTACGAGCTATGTGAATGCTAAATAGATGCTCGGGGTGACCGAACCTTCATCTGAATATTTATATTTCTAACAACCTGCGTATTCGAAACAACTTGCTTTAGATAATTCAAAAAGCAGCTTATGTTTGTATTTACTTATGAGTTTGTTATATACAAAGAAGTTTCACCCGCCAGGGTTTACATTAACAGGTTACCATGTCGAGATACAGGCAATCTCAGCTTTAATCGAAACCCATTCAGACTCATCAAAGCCAATTAGTATGATAATATACATAATACTAAAAAGTATTCAAACTAAACTTTCGTGAAGCTTATTTTCAGCAAAATAAACTCACTGTAAAAAAACTGAGGTTGTCCCGCCAAGACGCAGACTATCTCAGACTCATCGAAGCTGTTTGTACTCATCAAAATAATATTAGGTAACCCCTTTTTCACCCAGTCCAAGTTTTTTTTGTATCATGAAAGAGTCTGATAGAGCACAACTTTTATTATTTACTGACCATACCTGTCACGATGATACCTTGCTTTTACGCCTATAATCTGTCTGTTGTAATCATAATCTAAGGTCCGCTCTCTTTTCCAACCCCTATCCTTGTCACGGCCTCTGTTTCGCCTTCTATTCTTGTTGCTCTGTCTTTCCTTCCTCTCCTTTTCAATGTTTATACTTCTTTCTCTTGTATCTCTTTAACTCATTCCTGCAGAAACCGATTACAAAAATATTTGTTATAGTCTATGTTAAAGCTCACAAATCCTACCAGCGGCCAAAAAAGTCATTACCGATTCCGTATACAATGAACCCTAAATCCTAATTAAATCAAAATACCCATAAATTTTACAAAAATTGAATATGTTGTAAAAGATGAACTAAAGACTCACGGATCAAAGAAATAATGGCATCTGCGCTTAATCCTTTTTTGTAATCCATGAATCCCACTCAAAATAGCTGAGCCTGCCATTAAACAGAACCCATAAATAAGAATAAAACTTTGTACAATTAAAATATGTATATGGAATTTTGACTCGTACAAAAAACTACCCGTTTTGATCCATTATGCAACTTGTCTGACCCAACCATTTTTCCTATAATAGTGTGTCCGATTCATGCAAGACATTAATTGAGAGCATCAGTAAACCACGTACCTTTGGGCTTTTCTTGGTTTCCAGTGAGTTTGTATCCATGGATGGGGTGGCTATAACTTAATGTACTATTCAATTTGATTTTCAAGAAATCCCGAGCGATACGGGAGGTGGTGATGAAGATGCTTTCTGACAGCAGCATATGCAAAAATTTCATTATTAACTGATGCTGAACATAAGTCTATCAATTCCCCAGGATTAATATCCATGTGCTTTTTGTATAGATACCAAGTAATGGAAACCTGGTGCATACAGAAAAACAGATAAGTTCATTGTTGAGTTATGTGAGCAAAAGAATCATGAAAACACCAAACCAAAACAATATAAGAAAGCCCAATAATGCTTCAAGAAACAGTATGTTAGGCGACTAATACGTACAACTGTAAAGAAATGTTTTATTTTAAAAAAATGTGAACTTATATAAAGTACTCTAATATTATGGGTTACAATGATCCAAACAGATTTAGTACTAACATTACGGGCTGCCGATTTTATATACCCAACATGATGATCGCGGGTCATTCTGCAAGATGGTACATGCTCTATGTTATGGTTTTCCTGGACTTTACTATTACACTCGCACCATCACTTTACAGGAGAGGGACAAAAGACGTGAAATAAGCAAGTCCTAACATTACAAGGGTGTTTGTTTTAGCTTTCAATGGAGCTTAATAAGCTACTGAAGCGTTTAAATAAGCTTGAAAGGTTAGACTTTTAGGCTTAAGTGAGTCTATAAGATTTTTTTTAAACTGCCTCTTTTAGTCTTTGCTAAAGACGCTGCATGCCTTCAGTGGCAGTAAGACTCCTGAGTGTTCGCCTTGTTTGATATATGGTGGAAAAATGTTTAATGCACCACCACCCGTAACACACGTAGCCGATATCGCCTGCATCAATTCTCTAGTATCAGCATGAAATAACATGCCTTCTCCATGCAAATAGTTGTAAAATGTACAAAATCATGAAAGTACCTTATTGTAAGTAGTAATCGTATATAACTATGTGTCCAAAACTTCTGGTCCTGAATTTGTGTGTTTATTAGGAAGAAAAAAAACAATGGTCAACTCGAATCCAAACGTGTAATACTTTTATCGGAAATGAATGAATTCATAAAATGCATATCCTTTTTTTGGCTTATATATTGTAAACATTACACAAACTGATGTTCCTACATTATCTTGCTATTTTTCAATGTTCAATAAAATTTCATTTTCTACTGTATGCAAACTATTTAAAATGATAATAATGGTTAAATCCAAGAGCACCCATTAACCTAACCTCGGTTCTTAGGTTGGATGGTTGTTGGGAAGTAGTTGTGACTCTTCTATTCCATTTTCTGCCGCCAAAGGTTACAGATGATTCAAAGGTTTGCACAAACAAAGTTGAAAACTTAATCACAAAACCAACATTAAAACCAAACAATCTCATATCTATATCCATATATACACTAAAGTCAAAATCATTTGAAAATTCTAACAATATATTGACACCGTATAGCATTACATGAGCAGAATTGAACATTTTGAAATTACCTCAAGGCAAGTTCAGTAACTATCTCTCGAGACATGGTTATCTGGTCCACATCCCCGAGCTCCAACTTAGTGCACGTGAACTCTATCGCAAAGTGTAATCGGTAAATGCTACAAAACAGCATAGCCGCATTATTTTTTTCATAGCCTCAAATCCATTAAGTGCCAACTTTGTTGCACCTCAATTTCAATAATCAAAGGTCGACTTGGTGTCACATGTAACAACTTACCAATATTTGGTCATTTTACATTATATTACTAAGTCACAATTTTCAATCCCAAACACTACATCCTGTTTACCATTTCTCGCCACAGTTTGATATTTCCATACAGCAAAGACACTCAGAAAACATGTTAACAGCCCCTTAATCCATCAATATAACATGCATTAAAGCTAAAATTTACTTAAAATTAGTAACTATATCAGGCAATCAATCTCAAATCTCAAATCCAAAAAAATACATATGTGGAAAACTAGAAGGGGGGTTGAATAGTTTACCTGTTTTTAAATCTTCTTAAAAAAAAATTATTTTGGAAAATCTTTGATTCGAGTCTTATGTGCAATCAATCAACACCAATATGAACAACACACTAAACTAACTAATTATAAGTAATGAAAGTAAAGAGAAGAGATGGAAAGATCAAACCAGGACAAAAGGATTTATAGTGGTTCGGCTACGAAGCTCTTCTTCTCCCTACTCCACTCCCCGAGTACCACACTCGAGAGTTTCAAGCACTATGTCAACAACCTCCCTTTAGGCAGAGAAAACCATACACTTTGCTTATCTTATTTTCGACACTAAGCTAGATGTCGAGTGCTAATCTTAGCTAGCACCAATCTACCACGATCTACTTGATCCTTTCTACTTCACACAAGACTCGATCTACCCGATCTACCTATGATCCACTTGATCAATCACGCAAGCCCAATGGCTTCAGGAGATCTCGACACGATCACCACTACCACAAAAAAGAACATAAACATCCCCTAATAGAAACCGGTTATATAATAACCCGTTCCTATTGTAAAAAATATGGGGTAGGGAAAGTGTAAAAAACCGGTTGTCATAGAATAACCAGTCTCTTTAATATAAAGATTAAGAAAAACTGGTTCTATGAAAAAGACCAGTCTTAGAATATTAGTAAAGACACCGGTTTCTTTTAAGAAACCGGTTTGTATTATATTCCACTTATAGACACCGATTGTTTACTATAAAACCAGTGTTACTGATCTTTTGAATCTGCTCAACCGATTAAACCGACTGGATCGAACCGGGTTTCAAAACATTTACTCAAAGTTTCTAACCCTATATTTTGTCACTTAAACTAAAACTTGCAAAAATCATTTCAACACATAATTTGATGTTGAGTGCAACACCGTCCAAGATTAGTTTAAGGGGCAAATAATTTTGGGGCCCAGTCGCTAGAAGTGTTGGGTTTTTGTGGCTCGAAAAAAGTCGCTTGCCTGAAAAGGACCTAGAAACCGACGACTTTTCTTGAAAAATTGAGAAGGCGACATGTGGCACTTAAAAAGTGGCGCCCAATCATTAAAGTTGTACTTTGTGTCATAGCTCACTATATGTACTTTTTAAGCAACTTTTTACAGCGACTTTTCACACATTAAGCGACCTTTTTAAATTTTAATTTTAATTTTTTTTTCGAAATTAATTTTTTTTAAATTAATTTTTTTTTCTAAAAAGTTATTTCGAAAAAAAAATTAATTTTTCTAAAAAAATTAATTTTGAAAAAAAAAATTAATTTCGAAAAAAAAAAACGATTTTTCTAAAAAATTAATTTTTCTAAAAAAAATAATTTCGAAAAAAAAATTAATTTCAAAAAAAATTAATTTCGAAAAAAAAATTAATTTCGAAAAAAAATTAATTAAAAAAAATAATTTCGAAAAAAAAATTAATTTTTAAAAAGGTCGCTTAATATGTGAAAAGTCGCTGTAAAAAAAGGCGCTTAAAAAGTACACATAGTGGGCTATGACATAAAGTACAGCTTTAATGATTGGGCGCCACTTTTTAAGTGCCACATGTCGCCTTCTCAATTTTTAAGAAAAGTCGCCGGTTTCTAGGTCCTTTTTAAGCAAGCGACTTTTTTCGAGCCACAAAAACCCAACACTTCTAGCGACTGGGTTAAAAAATTAATTGACCCTTAGTATAATCACTACACCAAAAATGGTTAAAAAACTAAGGTTGGGTCACACATAATCATCAACCAAATGACATGTCACACTCTCACTAGCCAACACACCCAAGTGGACCCCACATCAAGACAGCCCTACAGTCCATAGCTGCTACATTTCTCCAATCGTCACAATGTTCCAAAAGTTGACTATTCTTTATCACATTTTATTTTCATTTTATAGAAAAATAAAAAACAGTACATAACTTAGGATGGCGCACATTAGCACATCAACCAAATTTTGCTAAAATACACAGTAGAGATCCATTTTGAACGGTCAACAAGAATACCAGTACTGATGCTATCTCAATTTTCGAAAATTTCACCTACTTACTTTTTAAAAAGATTAAGATCACCATTAATGCTTTAAAAAAACTTAAACACTCCATAAATGCTTCAAAAAATAGCTAGAGAAATTCAAGATTTTATAATATTCTTCTATATTGTAAGGAAGGTAACAATACATCACTAATACGCATTATCTTTTATATTTTTGATCAAAAGTATATATTTTTATCGTTAGTGTTGTACCTGAATATATAAGATTAGGTGTATATCTTTTTTTTCTTTTTTTTTTTCTTCACATAATTGAATGTGTTTGAATCATTGCTTTGATAATTTATGTTCTTTTTTTAATATCTATATACAGGCACGTTAAAGATTTTGCTTTGTATCGATCATACAAAATACATTGGTAGCTAAACCCATATTCATCCATTGAAGAAGGTATTTCGTTTAAACATTTGAGTTAACTAATCTTTTTGCAACACTTATGCATTTAGTACGAAATACATTGGTAAGCTAAACCCTCTAGTATAGACTCGTAATCATGTGGCCGTTAACTATCATATCAGAAACATAATATGAAAACAAGCTAATACCAACTCCCATGTATTTTAACTTAACTAGTCTTTCAAAAAGGGTCTCACCCGATTAGGTGTTTCTGAAGTAATATTGTGACCCTATCGACATTCTATTATTTACAAATTTAGCATGATCTAATCAACATATATAACTGGTTGTCCTACCGAAAGTTCTTTTCAGCCTTAAACTCCGAGAGATCGTTGCTTAGCTTCTTTTCAACAGAATCAAGTACTTTCAAACACCTTTTAGCCTCTTCGAACTGAATTTGTGCAGCCACGAGCTTGGCATATCTTTCTTTCAGATCAGTTCTTGCTGCCCTTTTAACCAACATGGTGTTTGTTTTCATTTCCATAAGCAAAGTTTTCTTTTTTTGGGCCTCGTTCCTTTTAAGAATGGTTTCCAAGTGAACTTGAAGCCACGACACATTAATTTTGGATGCCTCTGCAGCTGTCACTTGGCTCGTTATTTCTTCCATCTTAGAAATGATGTTAGTAACATCGTTGGTTTCAATTAGCCTGACAATCTCACAAACAACCTCAAGTAGAGATGTTCTCATAGGATCCGTGAACACACATTTAGCTGCAATGTCACCATGTTTTCTGAAAATGGTTTCAAGAATCGGTGCATTGATGTCCTTCACCTTGTATCCCTGGACACATATATTGCCAGATTGAGAAGACGAAACCTTTCCAGGTACCGCCTCTCTCACCTGCACGAAATGGATAGAGATTGGATGTCAAACGGGTTGGCCTGACGTGTTAGTTTGTTTGATAGCTTTATATCAGATTTTAAACATTTAATTGATTCAAGAAATGATAAGACAAATATGTACTTACTTGTTGTCCCGTTTTGCGAGCTCTAACTAGAATACTTCTCATCCGTTTTCCATTCCACTTTGTTACAGATTCTGATGACATTGGAGGATCAATAAATGAAAGTTTTATCCTTTCATGTTTCTTTTCACTTTGAGAATGTTGACAGCGTCTTAAACTCTGCACCATATATATACAAGTATGATCATAAGGCCACTCAAACATTTTGAAGTCATCTAACCACTTAATATAGTTAAATAAAATCCGCAAAAGAATATGGCCTACAGCCTATACTACTAGCAGCATATGATGGTGTAACAACGTGGTGTGCAAATTCTGAAAATTTGATGACATGGCGTCTCTCTTGGTATTTTCAGCTTCATCATCAAATTTATCCAAATGAACTTTTTTGTCATCGTCATGATGATCTGTTTCATTTCCTGGTCAAAATAATACGTAAGAACCATGGCATTAACAAATAATAAATTTAACATGCAATTGTATGCATGAAATGTTAAAAATTATAATTCATTTTATGCAAAGATTAAGTGTCTATTGAGTCAGTCAATTCCTTTACAGAACTAGTCAGTCAATTTCTTTCTAGAACTAGACTGTTAGACCCCACCACACAATGCAATAGAAACCATTAACAAAAAAAGGAAGACAAAAACAAAGAAACCATTGATGATTACGAATGTTAGACGCTAGTATGTTCTTCTAATTAAGCCATCAATGTCAAGTAACATTTAGTCATCTCTGTGTCTATTATATAACATAAGATCTGATATAGCTTAGTTATATTAAGGTCGTTTCTACAGTTCGGACATCGAACCCTCACATGTACCAATTATCCTCAATATATGAACAGTGCATGAATGATATAGTGAGTGGAATAAGTAGCAACTCAAGTAACTAAACAGACTCTAGCAGTCTAGCTCACAGAATCATGTTTACAAGACATGTGAAACTGGACAGCTGATAAAAACCATTTCTTACAGTTTCTAGTAAAATTGTAAGCATACTTTAAATAAGCATCACCAAAAATTCAAGCAGCATACAAATACTACGATAATGGTGATAGAATCAGGAAATGAATTCTTCAAGTACAGAGATAACAATACAACATATAAGATCACGGATTCACAAGGTAATTACCATGCCTATGAGACGTATGCCCCTTTTCTACAAGATCAGATATATACTCTGTCCCGATGATTACCCCTTCTTTACTCAATCGAAGCTGCAGTAACTCTTACCCGTTAAAAGAATAATTGTGCATAAAGCAGAACAAATAGAATAAAAGGAAATTCAAAACAAGGGTTTATCTTAAACTAGTATGATTAAGTAGATTAAATCTCATAGCATGTCCAAGTCAGAAACATAATAAAAATTTAATTCCGAATATGAGAGACAATGGATCAGGCGAGTATGAACAACATCCTGTAAACTAACATTTCATATTCGTCAGAAGCACACACAAAGTTTAACTACGATTATTTCACTAATATCATCCTCCATAATTCTTCTCTTTCAGAATCTTTTTTATATTTTCTGTCACCAGACTGTGCTCGTTGTCGAGTTCCAATATTTCACGACTCTTGTTCACGTTAAATATAAGATAATAAAAAGTAAAAACCAAAGAATATTGTATTGAAAACTAACAATGAAGAGATAAATACATAATCAGCCTGCTTTAAGATGTAGCTATCTCCCAAAAATGCTTAAATGAGCTCTAAAACATGTATTAAATATATCATATATCACTTATGTAGTTTTTTAATTATGGAACTACTAAAGCTATCCTTTGACTAATTAACCTCACGTGTAATGGGTCGAGATCCATGCATTGGTCTAACAGTTTCTTACTTTCTTTTGGCTTTGATCCAGCTATACAATTTGGTAACAAGTGTATATGTGACCCGGAAAGGCCCCAATACATACTATCACAATCCAACATGCAGTACATATAAGGGGTCTGAACGGATGAATAAAATATAAACTCTAAAAAGATGTTTTTTTTATCTCCTAACACTCCTCCAAATGGGATACCAGATGTGATTATCCAACTTGCCAAGGACTCACTGATATAATATTCAGGAACTGGGAGCAGTGCAAGATCACACTGTAGGCGGTATTATCCTTAAGGATTAATGCTAATCCAAATAACTAGAGCATCCCCATTAAATATACTACACATCATAATGGATGGTTAATGCTTGCACTTATCTCCCTATCATCTTCAACCCCCCCCCCCCCCCCCCCCCCACTGCCCCACAACACACACACAGAAACCTCTCTTCTCTCACCACTCAGCTGAAAATATGATTAAGATGGTCAACCTAGCTAAACAATCATTAAAAACTGAACAATGTTGTGTAAGTTCAGATTCTGTAATATGTTTAAAATCTTCTACCTCCCAATACCCCACTTCGGTGGGATTGGGTATTGTTGTCGTAGTTGTCTTCGTCTAACATTATGAGTTGAGTCACTGGAGGTATGCATTATAAATATATATTGATGATTGACCTGTTTGATATATATGATTAAGTTGAAAAATGTTTGTAAAAGTACATTTTGACCCATGGGATATAAAACATATCAGAGAGACAGATATATACACTCATAAGTAAACATGCTGATATGATGATCTCTAATACAAAATCTTTGCAAACTAAATCTGAGTCGCAACATTCTTTTTTGACGAAAAGTCAAACCAGTGGATAGAAAGGATCAAACATAAGTCCTAAACTTCCAATGAACAAATGAAATACTAAGGTTCATTGATCAAACATATTATCTTCAAAAGAAAAGATTTTAGCAAACCGGGCGCACTTTTGCCTGTTTAGACATGTACCCATTTTGACTTGTCACCCAACCGCCTAAATTTCCACTTCAGACTTAGTATGTAATTATTAAACGGAACTCATACATACCTTTAGGCTCATCAGGTGCCAGCAATGAAATCCCTATGAATACTGAAATCATTCCCAAAATAAACATAACTGTCCTCAAGATATCCATTACCTGATATAAAACACAAGTAATGTCAGACAACTTTTGTTTTTTTGGGTAAAAACAACTTTTAACACACATAAAGGAGATAATATCAAAGATTGGATACATGCGGAGATAATGCAAGAATTGAGCCTCCAAACCATATAGCATACAACTTCACAAATATTACATCAAAGGTTTGTTTGTTTCTAGGTTAATCTGTTATTTGTATGCCAGACAGGGATAAACAATTTCAAAAGCAAACACAATATTTTAAAAATATTTGCATGATATTAGGAGATACATGGTTCGAGTCCTGGGCAAAATTATGTCTTTACTAACATGCTACATGACAATCTTCGAGTTTCAGGGACGATAAGTGATGTAAACACGGCATTTTGGTCACTAACTTGTTTTAAACATCAAAGGGATATAGCATTACTTTGTCATAAATCTTGTGTCGTAAAAAATAGAAAGCAATGGGAACTGACAGTAAAAACTACTTCATTATTGTTGTAACCTTGATTCTTAATATACGTGTGTATCTGTATGTATGTATGTATGCATGCACATCCCACCCTATATAACAATACATATGAATATGTATTAACAATACAATACAACAATACATATGAATATGTAAATATAAAAATGGATAAACTGAATATTATTAAACTGACAAACAAGATCAGCTTCAAGTGCTAGAACAGAGAACCTGGACCTTTTTTCTGAGGATGCAAATGCATGATCTAAAATAGTAGCCTGCTAGAATCAGAATTTCCCCATACCATTCTACTCACTTTCACCACTTTATTATTCATCACCAGCTTATTATTCATCATGTCTTCCTTTTCGTATAATAGTATTTTTAAAGCTGTTAAATTATCATACCAAATGGAGCATGACATACGCATGGCTTCTGACAGTTTTTGCAGTGAACAGTCAGTAACAACTGAAAAAGGATTCACTAGGAACATCCCACCAGCTATTTCCACAGTTATGCAGCAAAACAAGTAGTAGTTAATCACTATTTATACTCAAATAATAGGATGATATAAATTCATATCGCCAAGCTAACCATTAGGTGATTATAAATGTCATGATGCAAGAGTCCAACTAACTACACGTTTAGGGGCTAATGCTCTAATACCATTCGTAACACTGCACTTTCTCTAACCAGGTGAGACATGGTGTTAAAAAACTTATCTCAAACTCATTCATCAACCCAAAACAACTTTATTTAAAGCTAACTTATTCCTCTCATTCTTGTATTCTTAAACATACTGCTTGATCAGACCCGCAATATGATTCATATATAGCAGCCTGGGTTATCCCACTCCCTCTCCCCACCCCTATCCGTAAATCAAAATGCACTACTAGAACCTACTGTAACAAACATTTGTGACTTTATATAGTCCATAGTACTAATTCTCTTTTTGAGGATTTTCATCAAACACTTGGTGGTCAAAAAATATAATGGGTCATTTTGATATGTATTACATCTATTCATAAAAGAAAATTGTACATATAATCAATGTAGAGAAATAAATAAGATTGTTGTGAGCTAAGAAACACAGGCACAAAAGAAATTGATACTTCACATTCAACTTCTACTATAAAATATTTCATCCCCAAAATAAATTGGTACTTCATATGCAATTTCTAGTATAATATACTTTATTTCATGATACTTAAAGATGAAAAATTACCTTGTTGCTTGTTGGTATAAACTAGATAAGGTGGAATAACATTCGAGCAGGGATTAAGGGCCGAGCGATGTATTATGATGGCTAAAATATATCGATTAATAGACCTGGCTGGAATTATATCAGGGGAAAAAGAAAACCACAAGGTTTAGGAGGGATTTGTAAAAATTTAAAGGAATTTTAAAAGGTTTTGGTGAAAAAAAAGGGCGCCATCAGTTTGAGAATTAGAGATTTTGGACAGATAAGTGTGGGGGTTAGATTTTATTTATGTTTAGAGAGTGGTGTTTCCTAAGGCTAGTCAACCAGACGGACGAGCTGCCACGTCAGCTTTTTCTCTCCGGTGACCAGACATGACCAAGTTCCTTTGCAGATCACGAGTCATATGAAGCATACCTTTGATTGAATCAATGTCGTCAACTAGGCACAATTTATAACACTTGTAACCGTATATATGCAAAACTAATCTTAGAATATAACTTTTTTTCTTTATATATTTCAGATGGATCGTAGTACATGGATGCACAAGATAGGACGTTTTACCCCTGAATATATGAAAGGACTGTCTGAATTTTTTAAATGTGCCGAGGATCATAGAGAAAAGACAGGAGAAACAAAAATTTCTTGTCCTTGTAAAGAGTGTAGAAATAATGTGTCCATTGCCGATCCTAATATTATTAGACGCCATCTCATACAACAAGGGTTTGACAAAGAGTATACTGCTTGGACTTTTCACGGTGAATCGCAAGTTGAGAGTCACACATTTGTTTCAGACATTGATCACGATGAGAATGATAATTCTAACGATGACCATCATGTTAATATAGATGAGATGTTACGTGATGTTGCTGAAAAGGATATTAAAAAGTTACAGCAGTTGTTTGTCGATGCAGAAAAACCATTGTATAGCGGATGTAAGAAGTTCACCATACTTTCTATAGTGGTGAAACTGTTGGACATAAAAGCGAAAAATGGTTGGAGCGACAAAAGCTTCACCACCCTATTAATGTTGTTACACGAAGCGTTCCCTGAAGATAATGAATTGCCTGTTTCAACGTATCAAGCGAAAAAACTAACGTGTCCCATGGGATTGGAAGTGGAACGAATACATGCATGTCCAAACGATTGTATATTGTACAGAAAAGGGTACAAAGACCTACACGAATGTCCTGTATGTAATGAATCGAGGTATAAAGAAAAGAATTTAACAGAACTAAATAGCGACATGACAAAGAATGGGCCCCCTGCTAAATTGTTGTGGTATCTTCCCATCATACCTAGATTGAAAAAGTTATATTCAAACCCCAAGGATGCCAAATTGTTGCGTTGGCATGCTGAAGAGCGCAAAAAAGATGGAAAAATGAGACATGTGGCTGATTAGGTTGTATAGCTAACTTAGGATATTAAAATACTGATTAGAATAACTAGATAATACGTTCCACTCTTAGTGATCGACACTCTACTTACCATTATATTCATACTGACCGGGTACACTGCTCGTTAAGTGTGTGTGTTATTGATAAGTCGGCTAAATATAAATTTAAAACTTGAGTAGGCATTAATACTGCTAAACTGCAACGACACATCACGCGCATCAAGTTTTTGGCGCCGCTGCCGGGGAGTGAATTGTTATTATCTGTTAATTTGATTAGTATTTTAATTAGGTTTTTCTTTTTAATTTTTAGATTCTAACCACTAACCCTGTTATATATTAGATAAATTGCATTCATTGTATTATTTGCATATTTTCTGTTTTTGTGTGTTTTTTTATTTTCTTTAATTTTTGTTTGTTTTTAGTTTTGATTTTATTTTTCTGCATTCTGCTATCGTTGTACTGTGCTAATACAAACGATACGGCGCATCTGTTTTCACAGATACGGCGTATTGCGTTTAATTTTTATAAAATACAACGCGTTTAATAAATTCGAGTACGACGCATCTTTCCCCAAGATACGGCGTATTCTGTTTTTAATAAGAAATTTTTCTAAACCCTAACGCCATACGACGCATCTGTTTTAACAGATACGGCGTATTTTCGATTTAAATTAAAAACAGTTTTCGAATTATTAAACAGATACGACGCATCGATTTTAATCGATACGGCGCATCTTCTAAATCAAAAATCTTGTATTTTGAAACGTAACGAAAATACGGCGCATTAGCTTTTGTTAATACGACACATTTAATTTTAATAAATATAATCGATTTTTGATAAATTAAACTGGATACGGCGCACTCTAAAATTATAAGCGGCATATCTGTTTTCTGAATAAAAGTCTGATTAAATTTTAACGTAATAAGATACGGCGTATCCAACTTTCTGGATACGGCGCATTGTCTACGGATATCAGCAAATTTTATTTTACTTTGATTGTTTCACTCTTCTTTTGCACGAGTAAGTTTTATTTCAGGAAGATGGACGATCCGGATATTACAATGGAAGAATATGTCAAGTTTATAGAGGAAAGAGCCTTGAGCAATAATCAGGTGTATGATTGGAAAAGAGCAAGATATGGTGCACAAGTCATTGAGACGAAAGAAATCACTATGGAAGAATACTTGATTTTAGGACAAGAAAAGTCAAGAAAAAAAAGAAACAAATTGCCATTTCAACACACTTGGTGTATGTCAAATGATGATGAAGAAGATTCATATACCGTGAAACCAATTCCGGCAATTGTTATTGATAGTACTTTTTCTCCGGTGATTGCACAAGATGATGTGTATACGGATCCTTACGTTGAAGAATATTCTGCAATCGTATTACCACCATTAGACAATCCATCGGATGAAGATGAAAAGTATTCTAATTTTGATTTCGAACCATTTAACGCAATTGTATATGATGACATATCTCAACCAGATTTTGACCCAACGAGGGATTTTGAAGAAATCTGGGATGACTTGTTTAAAAATAAAATTCGGGACGATGCTGAAATTGCAAGACCACTAGTTAAAGATGGAGATTCACAAGATGAATTGGAGTCACTTACAACACAAAGTGGTACAAATTTATTTAATATTATTAATCCCGTTACTAATAATCTTGCTAGTTTTCCTAAACAGGTTGCAAAACAAAAAAAATGATGAGGTGAAATTTATTACACTACCTATTGAAGCACATGAAGCACCTGTGATCAACCTGTTTTTGGTGAAGCTCGAGGAAGAGTTTGGTGATGAGCTCTTAAACATTGCTATGATTGATGAAGATGATGATTTCGACCCTATGAAGGATATAGAGGAACTCGAACTTTTACTTGCCAAAGACCCTTTCTCATCTTCTGCGGAAGTCAAGGGACGCCTTACTACCAAAGAGACTAACCAAGAAGAAAGGAGACTCATTTTTCCTCAACACACTACTCTTTCAGATGGAATGGTCAAGTCATCCAATTTATCAACCAAACCGGGTAAGGATAGGAAAGATGTACATATATTGCCAAGGTATGATCTTTATTTATTTCCTCCATCTTTACTAGCAAATTTACACTCTTTTCGTGTTTATTGCTATTATCACCCGCACTTGATCCCAAGTGGGGGGAACAACACCTTAATACACAGTAAATAAGGGTGGAGTCAGGCTCGTGACTCGAACAAAAACAAGCGCTTCGTGGGAGGCAACCCATGCTTATCTTTTGTGTTATTTTCTGATTTTGTATCGAGTCTGTCAAACCTGCACTTCGATGCGGCGCATCTCCATCCTAAGATGCGACGCATCACCTGCACTGGTCATATCTTATTTAATTTTCTGCATTTTTATTTTTGACTTTAAAACTTTCTGTCAGTATTTTAATGCGGCGCATCCCTGGTTAAGGATGCGACGCATCTTTTATTCTGATTCGTATTTATTCCAGGCTCGATACGGCATATCTTCTTCCATAAGATACGGCGTATCGACTGACCTGATGATTTTCATTTTAATTTTTTAGTTTTATTTTTACTAACTACTAATGTATTATGCAAGTTTGAACCTTCTTAACTCAGGTGTGTTAAAGTCTGAATGGTATTATAGATTCCTGCATTCTTGTGGATACATCATTTTTGAAGCTTAAACGTTCTCATCCACAAGAAAGTTGATTTTTGCTCTTACACGAATAATGGAGGATCATACCGAGCAAATCTCAGGGGAGTTTTTCTGTTCTAATTCTTTTATTTTCCAGTTTTTAATCTTTGATACAAACAACGAGGACGTTGTTTAACTTAAGTAGGGGGATTGGAGAATTAGAACACTTACTTGTCCTAAACTTTTTCAAAATATGCTTAAAATGCGCTTAATATATCAAAATTTAAAATTTTATAGCATGTTTTTGTTTAAAGTCTAAATTACATAGCTGCACACATAACATTATTTCCAAAAATTGTGAACTTATCAAAATTCACAAATCTATGAGTGTGCCGGTGACTTGTAAACTTTAGAACTTGGCTTATATACTATTCGAGACCACCATAATAAGTATTATCTATATAATTGGAATGACTTGTCTAAATTGGTAAATTTCTAGGATTACACCCAAATAGCCTTTATATGTTATGTGATATTAACTAACTACACTGGTTAGTTAACCCTCGTATAAACCTTTTGTTACTCTCACTTTTAGAGTAAGATACCCCTAGAAAAACCCTCAGAGCCATTCCTTTCGTTTCTTACACCTTTGTTATAATGTTTCGATACACCCTTACACCTTAGCCTACCCTGTAGATTAAAATCCGTGGTTGGTTAATTGCTTTAGGCAAAGTGTGTTTCCTTACATTACCTGTGTTCGCGTGCGTAATTCATTATCTTTGGTTAGGTCGGAAAATTGCACAATGCAATTGGTATGAAAGTAAATATTGTATATCTTTTAGTTTATTTTTCGTGTGTTTACTACTTTCACTATTACAGTTATTTCTGAAAGTATGAAGAGTATGGAAAAATTATCCGGAAAAATAGTGATAGAAAAGTTGTGAAATTTTACACATATATGTTGATGTCAAAAAAAAAAAAAAAAAAAAAAAAAAAAAAAAAATCGAAAAAATAGAAAAGAAAAAGGAAAAGTTGAAAGTTTGTTTTAACCAACTTATGTAAAGTTTTGTATTAAGTGGGAGATATCACCACTAATTGTTGTTATATATTATATTTATGGATTGAATGGGAGTTGGCCGTTATGGGAACGCCAACTAAGGTTATTCTTTGATTGAGATCTTGTTGAGTATAATTCGTGTCTACCTAAAGCGTGTGTTTCAAGTGTTAAAGCGTGAGTTATTCAATGATATGAGTCTTATTCATGGGATGGTTGGGAAAATAATTTACCACAC
Organism: Artemisia tridentata subsp. tridentata; assembly: GCA_021014915.2. Lineage (NCBI taxonomy): Eukaryota > Viridiplantae > Streptophyta > Magnoliopsida > Asterales > Asteraceae > Artemisia > Artemisia tridentata. The sequence goes on from CP139505.1 coordinate 368,917,399, forward strand.
TTAGGATTTTAATTTATCTGTTTTGTTTATTTTTCATTTTACACCAATTTGTATCCCAAATATTATCCATACCCTACATCATTCTTTATCCAAACCTTTGATTTATTGAGATTAGGGATTTGAGCAATCTTAAGTATCGTAGTCGTGGATTCGGCTATGTATTTATGATTTTGTCGCCCTTTTTGATATAATATTATTGGTAAAGATTACTTGGTCCTATCTTTAGCCCATTCGAGTTAAGGATTTGAGCAATTGCAAGTATCGTGGTCGTGGATTCGATCATGTATTTGTGATTTTGTCGCCTTTTCTGGAATGTGAGATCGATAGAGATTAAGAAGAATGATTAACCCTTAACCAACAAACCCTTTTTACCGCTTTAGACTTGTTATTCCTTGGCTTTAGTGGGGGAGATGCGTATACTTGCCAAGCTTAAGATAGAATATTCGTCACGACTGGACAGTTAAACGATTAGATTTGCTTTTATCGAAATATTTTATTTTATTTCTAATTCGTTAAGTGTTTGGTTGTGCAATTATGACAAAACGAATACATGCATAAATATAAAAATAAATCCTAATATCTTTTAGGATACATTTTCATAAGATTTATTATAAGGTTTACTTGGGGACAAGTAAAGTTCAAGTGGGGGGATATTTGATGAACTCAAATAAGTACATTTTATTATCATCATTTATCCTATTTATTTGACTTGTTCTATTATATTATATATGAGAATTGATACGTTAATGTTTACTTTTGTAATTCTCAGGTAAAAACAAGTATTATGTGAAACTTGGCGATTTTGGACTAATTATGGAGCAAAACAAGCAAGATGTTAAGAGTCTACTGAAATGTACTAGATCAAGATCATTCTGCTCCAGATACGCCGCAACATACTTCTTACATACGGCGTATCACTATCAAGATTTCACAAGTTACAATCCAAGACAACAAAGGACATGCGCCGCATAGAGAAATGGAGTTACGCCGCATCTTAAGGCGGTGTACGAATATTCCTGAATATATTAATCTTGGACCTCACGCGAAGTTAAGTCAATGCGCCGCATCTACTTATCCTATGCGCCGCATCTAACCCTCAGACAGAAACTATAAATACTCCAAAGTCAGACGAATTTGAAAAGGTTGAACAGTGCAAGATACCATACGTACGAGTACCAAACCAGAGACGAATTCAGACGTATTAGCAGCACAAGACACACCCTGAACGAAGATACAAGAGCTGTAAGAAGGTCCTGCATGTATTCAATTCATTAAGTAGTTTTGTTTTATTGTATTAGTACACTTTAATTCATCAGGATTGATGGGCTGAAGTCATGTGACTACGGAATATCATGATCACCCCTTAAAATTGCTTTTCCATTAATTAAAGTTTATATGTTGATGTCTTTGGTGACTTTTATTAGTGCATTGATAACCTCTGTGTCTAGCTGAGCATTGCTTGGGTCGCCATGCCCCTTCCTCGCCTATTTATTCTATCGTTTCTAGGATAGTGGGATAGACATAAGTGATCATTAAGGGTTTACTCGCCGATAAAATTAGAGCCAACGAGAAAGGGTTAATTATATACACTTCATATAAAACTAGCAATAAAACAAGTGACAAGCTACTTAATTATCAGGACAGGTCTTCTTATTGTCTCAAGTATCTATCTGTGTACGTGTGTGCTAATCGCTGATTCGTGCTCATTAGTTTAGTTTACTATTTAATCATAACCAAACCGTGCCAGTCTCTCAGGCTGAACCCCCCCTTGCGTTAGATTAGGTTGTATAGCTAACTTAGGATATTAAAATACTGATTAGAATAACTAGATAATACGTTCCACTCTTAGTGATCGACACTCTACTTACCATTATATTCATACTGACCGGGTACACTGCTCGTTAAGTGTGTGTGTTATTGATAAGTCGGCTAAATATAAATTTAAAACTTGAGTAGGCATTAATACTGCTAAACCGCAACGACACATCACGCGCATCAATAATGCTGACAGAACCTGGTCTTAGTGTGATAATTAGTGTTGTACTAACTAGTCGAGCAATTTTCCAGAGGATGAAAAATTACACTGTAAGCTTTCGCTTGAAACTTAAAAGCATATTTCATTTTATAGTCAACTACTTATACTTATTATCTTCATTTGTGGACCTATCTACATTAATCTTGATATCATGGAATGGGACCATTAAATAATATTGAAAGAAAAGGGGCTAAACTCATTGTGTAATGTGTACATTTTCTTTTGCAGGTCTATGCAGTTTCCATTACCATCCGTATAGTGGTATGCTACTATGCTGTTCTGATATATACTGTTCAACTAATCCTTAGGGAAAAAAACTAATTATCTCACCTTCTTCAATCTCTGATTAACAGCTTGGTTTTATGCTACTAGCCCTCATCTGGAAATTTGATTTTCCCCCATTCATGGTGCTTATCATTGCAATTCTCAATGATGGTTAGACTTCCTCTTTGTCAGAACCATATTATAGTGTCATTACTCTTTTGTTTAGATAGGTAACATGTCATTAAATACACATATTAATGATGTCGCCTGAACTAAGAGATTTTAATTATTTGCTTACCTCGCCGTTTAGTTATTCCTTGAAGTCCTTAAGCCTAATAAACCTACCTTTGTACTAACATTTTGGTGGGTGTTTCCAGGTACCATTATGACAATTTCTAAAGATAGAGTAAAAGCATCTCCGCTACCAGACAGCTGGAAGTTGAGAGAGATTTTTGCCACAGGGATCATTCTTGGTAGCTACTTGGCTATGATGACTGTCATTTTCTTCTGGGCGGCATATGATACCAACTTTTTCCCAGTAAGAAAGTTTCTATTTTTAATAGTTAGCTTAATAATTGGTTACAGGAATTTACACCTTGGCTTTCCATCATCTGTAATACAGTTGCTACATATTGAGAAATCTATTTCATATCTTATAATTTGTGTGATTTATTGTGGCATCCAAAAACCTTTATTAGTACATGCCATCACAAACATGAAAGTATACGAGCCTCAAGTTATCTTTCTTTTTTCTACACGGCTACACCTCATCTCCATATTATCAGTTTTTCATCACTTCTTCAAATGAAGAGGACATGAGTTTTAGTGGTTTGATTTTGTTTATTGTGGCCTTATCCAGCGTGTGTTTGGAGTTGCAAGCCTCCAGAAAGGTGCTCGAGATGATTTTAGAAAGCTAGCCTCAGCAATATACCTACAAGTGAGTACTATTAGTCAAGCCCTCATATTCGTTACCCGGTCTAGGAGTTGGTCCTTCGTAGAACGTCCAGGATCTTTTCTTTTCGGCGCTTTCTTAATTGCTCAACTGGTAAGTGGAATGATTATTTGCAGCTAATCTTTTTCAGCTTATTGTTCTTGTTAAAATCTGAATAAATAAATGGTTGATGATCCTTTCCAATTTATTTCAGATTGCAACATTGATTGCTGTTTATGCAAACTGGAGTTTTGCTGCAATTGAAGGGATCAGATGGGGTTTGGCTAGAGTAATTTGGCTTTACAACATTGTATTCTACATCCCACTTGATCTCATCAAGTTCTTCATTAGATATGCTATAAGTGGTAGAGCTTGGGATTTGGTTATTGATCAACGGGTGAGTAAAATGCAGAGTCTAAAGATTTCACGACCAAATAAGAGGGGGAGGATCTTCTGCTCGCAATGGATGCTCCCTTTGGTGTCTTGTCTCCTCCTCACTTCTGTAACAGGTAATGCCGATTCTACATATGTTAACCAACTCGTAAAGGACAGTGAATAATTAATTTACTTATAAGTTTGTACATGCGTTGTTGTAGTGTATATCTTGTTTAGCAAAAAAATAATAATAATGTAGCACATGTAGTTGTGTCTTTCTGTATTATCATAGATTATTGATATTATGGGTAGCAATGTTGGTAGTTTGGGAGATGATCCCCGTTATGTGGCAAGACGTTACCTAGCATCATACTTCATCATTGATGTCTTAGCAGCCCTTCCCCTTCCACAGGTATGTCTATAATCTGTTAAGGTTGTCAAATTATGATGCATAAACTATAAATGTGCATTATTGGGTAATATATATATGGCTGGTATTGTGTAGTTTGCAGTTTTGGTAATCATCCAAAACTTAGACGGGGCTGCCTTAGTGAAAAAAACACTTTAAAGTTCATTATCTTCTTACAGAATGTTCCTCGAGTTATCAGGGCATCTTTGTTCTATTAGAAGGTGACCAAAATTTCTGGCTTCCTAACCGAAAAAGCATGGGTGGGAGCTGCTTTCTCTATGTGCTAGCTAGCCATGTAAGTACTATTTTATGTACTTATCATATTTCTAATGAAAAAACAGTTAGGAACTGATAGTATATCGCTATGCTGCTCATGGTAAGAACTGTTTTTATATGAACAGGTAATTGGAGCCATCTGGTACCTTTTGCTATAGAAAGTGAACTGAGATGCTGGCATATTGCATGTCAAAGGCATAACTGTCGCTCCAAATACTACATTCCTTTCTAGCAATTAATTAGTTAAACAAGTTTGAGTCAAGTTGAGACGATTTGATATGTTGTAGTTGGTTATATTGTCATGTATCAAGATTTATGCACTTTACTTTAGTTGTATATTATGGAATTATGAAAATTTTATATTTTTTTGCAAAAACTAAAAAATCATTTTTTTTAAATGAAATTCTCACCAAGACCGGTTCTTATATAAAAACTGGTTTCCTTACTCTATAATAGAGGCATGTAGACACCGGTTCTTACTAGCAAACAGGTTTCGATGCTCATATTAGAAACCGGTTGTGGAACCGGTTTCTATATGCTTTGGTTATAGAAATACCCCCTCGCCTAGAGTGGTTCCTAAACCACTCTCCATGAGCCATTCTAACCGGTCTTTATGAGATTTTTTGTAGTAGTGCACAATGATCAACCCTCACTTGACTCACTCTAATCTATCTACCCTTGATCTTCTTGATCAACACACAAGCCCAATGGCTACAAGAGATATTCAATATCTCTATAAGATCACAATGATCTTTCCTAACAATCTCTCAAAAGAAAAATAATCTTGATGTATACAAAGATACAATCAAGTGTGTAACAAATGTTACAAATGCTCTAACTACAACTACAACTCTTGTATCTTCTTGGATACCTTGAGTTCTTCTCTTGCACTAGAAGAGGAATGAAGAGGATCTCTAGGTTGGATGATTGGATCACTCTTAAACAAAAGAAAACTAAACTAAATGATCAAGAAGAGAAAATGAAATAAGGGTATTGAACTCAGAAAGTTCTGTGTGAAAAGGATGCCCAAAATCTGTGAAGTGGGCTGGTATTTATAGGCAGAAAAAATATTGCCGTTATAGGGACACGGTACCTCTAAACCACACACGGTACCACTAAATTTAGTGGTACCGTGCCAGACAAAAACTCTCCTCTTTTTGTCTTTTCTGGTGAAAACTTATTTGGGGAAGTTTGGAGCTGATTTTAGGGGGGAAAATAGCTGTTATGTATTTTGAACTTATTTTTCCATTAAAATATTTCTTAATTATTCAAAAATAATTTGTAAAGTATATTTTCGAAAGAAATGTTTTGTCACATTAAAATGTGAAGTCTTAAGCACAAATTCACTTCTATGATCATTTGTCAAGTTGTAAATTTGTTCTAGAGTGATTTGTGTAGAAACGGGATCTTCCGATTAAAAACTTGTTTGCGTTAATTTTAACGTAACGTGTTTTCACATTTTGTCATCCTCAAAACGTGAAGTTATCGAAGGATAGAAATAACGTTTTTAGAACATTATTTGCATCAATAATCTTTCCCTTTTTGATGATGACAAAACATAAACTCATTTTAGGTTAAAATTAGTTTTAACAAGTTTTTAATGAGTTTACTCCCATTTCTCCCCCTTTTTGTCGAAGCAAAAAGGTTGCTAAGGCTCCCCCTTGATGTATACTCCCCTTCGTTTGGAGGACACCAAGGAATCGAGCAATGATTCGTGCTACAAAACAAGGTTAGATAACACATATACAAGATCTAACATGTATCACTTATGACAAATATCCAACCACACATAAATGACTAAGTAGCCAAGCCAACCACATAAATGAAAACATTCATTCATAAAAAGAAAAGCAATTGTCATACATAGGTATGACTATAAGATAAATATAAAAAGAAACAACAAGAAGCATAAATCCTTAATGATTAGAGGAAAGCTTCATTTCCAAGAGGGGTCCTAAAAGTTTATTGTTGCAAAACTAAACATTAATATGTTTAGTTTTGTGGGCTAGGAGGTGGTGGAGATGGTGGCATCATTTGGGGTGGTGGTGGTGTCAAAAGGTGCTCCACATAGGAGAACATGAAATGAATCTCATCTCTCAAGGAGAAGATGAGATTACGGTTTGGAGGCAACATAGGCAATTAGCACTGTGTAGATCAAAGGGATGGGGTTGGATGGGTTGTGCCATGATAGGGGAAGGAGGTGGTGGTGAGTTTGTTGGTGATGGAGTTGGCATGGCATAGTCCAATGGAGTTATGGGTGAGAGTGTGTAGTCCATTGAGGATGGTATGGTGTTGAAGGAGGGAGATGATGAAGATGTTGTGTAGGTAGGGGATGTTTTGGAGGGTGCATTAGGTGGAGATGGTGAGTTGGGAGTAGCTTGGGGAGGTGGTGTCATTGCTTCATCATCTTTTGTAAGATCCACAAAGAGTGGTCTTGAAGGTGGTCTTACGGTTATCCTAGGTTTCTTTGAGATGTGGGTGGTGGATTCTTGTGTGGATGACATGGTGTTTGAGTTGTGTGAGGTTGAAGATGAAGTGCAAGATAAGCTTGCAATGGTGAAGCCTTTTATAGGCAAGAGTTGGTGAATTTGAATTAAAGGTGATGGGAGTGTCCTATGGTGTAGGAAGGGAATCTTGGGGTTTATGTGAGGTTGCAAAATTTGCAGGTTTGAGGTTAGGGTTGCAGGGATTTAGGAGGAACAGTGAAAATCCGTCAAACAAGGACACGGTACCTCTAAATACCACACGGTACCGTTAAATTTAATGGTACCGTGGCCTATTTAGCGGTACCGTGACACTATAGTCACGAATTTTCCTGTGCAGGCTAGTTCTGGGCAGCTAGAGGGATGTTTTCTAGGGGAACTAGTTCCTGGAAATGATAGTGCCTCAAATCACTAAAGATTTATTTGCCTAATATGTCCCATATTAAGCTACTTCTAGCACATAAAGATTATCATGTAATTTGCCAAGATAATCATAAGCATGCAAACATAAGAGACAAAATAAGCTATCATCCAAATAATTCATGCAAGGTGATAGATTAAATATTAAGCATGCAAGATGACAAGAAGTATTAATCCCTACTAGTTAATCATAATAGTTCTAATTTTGAAATTAGTTCCGTTTGACTTGAGCACACCCTTATTCATCATCACTTGATGAAACATCATAGCAAGATTCCGAACCGTCATCATGGTTCCCTTGAGATGATGTACATTCCCAGTATAAAGAGGTATAGGTGGTTTAGGTTAGAGGAGCCATGACGGGATTGACAAGGAGATATTGATTGTTTTGAAGGTGGGGGAATGGGCTCATGACAAACCGATATAGACGAGTCAACAACATGCCATAGGGTATCGCATTATTTAGTTGACCCCTGACACCTACAATTCTCCTTGCCACAAAGTAAGCGAGATTGTAGGGTTGCTCGGTGACTAGACAATACAACATGTGAGCACAACACGCCGGAAGTTGCTCACGGTTGTGAGGAAGACAGAAGACATTTTCACGGATGACTTCTATCCATCTATGTAGATGTGGATGAATTTCATCAACATAGACTTTGAGTGGATCTATGTCATACTCATGAGACTCTCGAAACTTAATTTCACCGTTCTCTCTAAGAGAACCATGAACTTTTTGAGGGAGACGAATGTGAGCTTTAATCTCACATGGAGTGGGAATGAGGGTATCGTAAGGACCAAACTCAATTTGGTGACTCGTGAGGGTTTTTAGGGACCAACCTTCCGTGTAGGAACACTGTCCATGGTTCGAAAGTCCAAGAATATTGGCAAATTGGTCAAGAGTGAGTGAGATTTCTTGGTTTTGTATAACGAATTGAAGAGACAAAGTTTGATCCTTATTATGTATGAGTATAACTTGTCTATAGAATTCGAGAACGAATCGAGGACAAGTTTGATCATTGATCTGAAACAAGCAATCGAATCCGATTTCTTGAACCATGGTTAGGATGTGATCATGGTTGAGAAAGGATGACTCGACAATTCGTCCTTCATGAAAAAGACGAGACTCTAGGTTTTGGAAACTTTATATGTGAGAAGGTGGGGTGTATGGATCAATTGATGGTTTGGGAATGTAATCATCTGTTAGTTCATGATCATAATCAAACATGTGATATCTCTTGTTACCTATGAAAAATTAATCAAGGATTAAGATTGAGACTTTTTCATTTCAAAGACATGTGCCTAGTGTGTGCCTATATGCAGACTATGTGGAGGTGTGGTAATCTCGACTCTACAACTAAAAACAATGAGATTACCCAAACGCTCCTAGCTTCACTTTTGCTCAAGCAAATATATCCAAAAATACATATTACTTATGTAATTCGATCAATATTTGTGAGATCATGAATGCATGTAAAAACGTTTTTAGTTTGCATCAATAATGCACGAAAACTATGTGACTTGGTTTAGGACTTGAATTATTTTTCAAATTCAACTTAGTTCTGTCTCCAGTACCAGACGGTACCACGGTACCATTAAATTTAATGGTGCCGTCTTTACCTTTAGTGGTACCGTCCATAGTTTTGACAGAACTTGTAGGTTTGACAAATTTTACTTGTTTCGTTTTACTTGTCGAAGCATTATCTGTTTCTTTTTCAAACCTAATGATCCTAAATACATTTTCTTTGAGTTTTTCGTTTTCTACTTAAAGACTTATGCATGACTTGCATCCTACGTCTACTTCTTTATTTTTCTCAAGTCTTTTGACTTGATCCTTTAGTTCTAAAACTTGCATTTCGAGTTCATGCAATTTTAATTTTAGTGTTTTATTTCTACCCAAAATTTTAGAACTAACTTCGCATAGTTTATTATATTCGTCATTTAGTATGTTATCATCTATTGACGAATTATTATCACTATAATAAGAAGAGTCTGAATGTACCTCATTAGAAGCCTGAGCCATTAGGCACGTTTCATCGTTGGGCTTCTTCTCTTCTTCTTCACCGCTATCACTCCAAGAGCCTCCTATGAAAGCTCTTTGGTTGTTGGATTTCGGTGGTTTGGGACATTCTCCTATGAGGTGATTAGGATCTCCGCATCTAAAGCATTTCCTATCACTTGTCCCTTTCTTTTCAACTCGGTTCTTTTGTGATGGCTTCTTGTCATCACGAGGTTGCCTAACGAACCTACCTCTTCTCCTAAAGAACTTTTTAAAGTCTCTAACGGCTAACGCATACTCTTCATCTTCACTATCGGAACTCGAGCATTCCTCATCACTAGACTCCTTTTTGGCTTTCAATGCTAGAGATCTAACTCTCTCGCTTTTGCCTTTAACTATATCGGAGTCCTTTTTGATTATCATCTCGTGAACCTTCAAGTTTCCTATTAGTTCATCGAGTGATAATGTCGCCAAGTCCTTTGACTCTTCAATGGCGGTGACCTTTGCTCTCCATTTAGGATGTAGAGCCCTAAGAAACTTCCTAACGTAGTTCTTGCTAGAGTAACCTTCATCAAGAGCTTTAAGACTAGTGATAATAGTATTCAATCTAGCAAAAGCATTATATATTGATTCATCTTCCGAAATGGAAAATTGTTCATATTGTTGAACAAGAAGATCTATCTTGTTCTCTTTGACTTGATTATTACCTTGGTGAGTGACTAACAAAGTTTTCCAAATATCTTTTGCCGTATTACACATGAAAATTCTTTCAAATTCCTTTTTAGGCAAAGTATTGTAAATCATCATTTTAGCCTCATTATTTTTGGCTAGTTTTCTTTTAAGTTCATCACTTTGTTTATCATAAGGAACTATTTCATCCCTTTTAGTTTCCGGATTCTTTTGAATAGGTTGAAAGTCACCCTCGGTAATAACATGCCAAAGATCAATGTCTTTTCATTTCACATACGTTTCGAATCTTGTTTTCCAATAAATAAAACAATCGGTTTCGAAAAGTGTTGGTCTTTGCATAGATTTCCCTTCTAGATATTTGTCGGAATCCATTGATCGATTCAAGTTTTAAAATACAATTTACTTTAAAATCTTGACTAACCTGGCTCTGATACCAATTGTGGAAAACTAGAGGGGGGGGGGGTTGAATAGGTTTACCGGTTTTTAAATCTTCTTAAAAAAAACTTTACTTTGAAAAATCTTTGATTCGAGTCTTATGTGCAATCAATCAACACCAATATGAACAACACACTAAACTAACTAATTATAAGTAATGAAAGTAAAGAGAAGAGATGGAAAGATCAAACCGGGACAAAAGGATTTATAGTGGTTCGGCTACGAAGCTCTTCTTCGCCCTACTCCACTCCCCGAGTACCACACTCGAGAGTTTCAAGCACTATGTCAACAACCTCCCTTTAGGCGGAGAAAACCGTACACTTCGCTTATCCTATTTCCGACACTAAGCTAGATGTCGAGTGCTAATCTTAGCTAGCACCAATCTACCACGATCTACTTGATCCTTTCTACTTCACACAAGACTCGATCTACCCGATCTACCTATGATCCACTTGATCAATCACACAAGCCCAATGGCTTCAAAAGATCTCCAAGATCTCGACACGATCACAACGATCAACCCTCACTTGACTCACTCTAATCTATCTACCCTTGATCTTCTTGATCAACACACAAGCCCAATGGCTACAAGAGATATTCAATATCTCTATAAGATCACAATGATCTTTCCTCACAATCTCTCAAAAGAAAAATAATCTTGATGTATACAAAGATACAATCAAGTGTGTAACAAATGTTACAAGTGCTCTAACTACAACTATAACTCTTGTATCTTCTTGGATACCTTGAGTTCTTCTCTTGCACTAGAAGAGAAATGAAGAGGATCTCTAGGTTGGATGATTGGATCACTCTTAAACAAAAGAAAACTAAACTAAATGATCAAGAAGAGAAAATGTAATAAGGGTATTGAACTCAGAAAGTTCTGTGTGAAAAAGGATGCCCAAAATCTGTGAAGTGGGCTGGTATTTATAGGCAGAAAAAATCTTGCCGTTATAGGGACACGGTACCACTAAACCACACACGGTACCACTAAATTTAGTGGTACCGTGCCAGACAAAAACGCTCCTCTTTTTGTCTTTTCTGGTGAAAACTTATTTGGGGAAGTTTGGAGCTGATTTTGGGGGGAAAAATAGCTGTTATGTATTTTGAACTTATTTTTCCATTAAAATATTTCTTAATTATTCAAAAATAATTTGTAAAGTATATTTTTGAAAGAAATGTTTTGTCACATTAAAATGTGAAGTATTAAGCACAAATTCACTTCTATGATCATTTGTCAAGTTGTAAATTTGTTCTAGAGTGATTTGTGTAGAAACGGGATCTTCCAATTAAAAACTTGTTTGCGTTAATTTTAATGTAATGTGTTTTCACATTTTGTCATCCTCAAAATGTGAAGTTATCGAAGGATAGAAATAACGTTTTTAGAATATTATTTGCATCAACAATATATATATATATATATATGAGATAACATTTTGACATAGCTTACTACAAAATAACCAATAAAGAACTGATTTAGCGTTTTCACAAATCACACAAATCCCTTAGTTGTCAAAAGCAACCAAAAAAAGAACCATACTGTTAATAGTCAAAAGCACTTCCAAGAACACCATAGCAATCATCCTATTTGAACCTGCAAAAAACTGACAAATCAATTACAAACCGAATTAATTATATTTTTTAAAACTCTAAATTTCACAATCTATAAACCTAAACACAATTAAACCCAACCCCATCACATACCTCAAATTATTTGAAACAACTAAGCCATTTTTTTATCTGGGTTTTTTTGTTAAAGGGTCATCGAATCTGACATAAACGACTTGGGTCAAAATTAGTGATAGGTGAATGAGTTTTCAGTTTTGGGGATTCAGTTTGTGGAAGAAGATTAAGGTTTTTTTTTTTTTTTTTTTTTTTTTTTTTTTTTTTTTTTTTTTGTGGATTCTGGATTCGGTAAGGTCTGGAAGGTTTGTGAGGAGTAGAGATGTTAATAGATTTGGTGGAAGTAGAATGGTGTGTGTGGGAAGGAGTGGAGAAGAGGGTTCTGGAATATGAGTTATTAATGGGAAAATGGCAGAGGTAAACCAGACCAAAGGGACTAAGAAAACGGATATGTAGTTCGGGTACTGTTTAGTCCACTGTAGTGGGTACTGTTTCGAGCACTGTAGCAGCTACAGTGCTTTGCCACAGTGCAATTCCCCCTTTTAGTATATAATATAATTAAGTGAGAAGGAGAATGAACAGTCCCAACATAACTACACTTCCACCAATTAGAAAATGCCTGGTGGTCTTGTTGGTACCTATTTGGATGGTATAATTACAAATCCCACCAATCATGAGCCCAATTAATTTATTAATTGCCCCCCTCAAATTTTGGCTATTAGTATATAGTATAATTTGTTTAAAATTGGGTTAGTTTGATTTTGGTAATTGTAGCATAGGTTGGAAGTATTAATGGGCTAGTATTAACTGTGAGTGATGCCAAAAAGTAGTATTGACCGAGTTTTAAAATTTTGTTTCATAGTACTTTCAATTAATTTTTGTTGGTAGTGCACTGGTAATCATTTGTTATCTCGGGTAATGGCTTCAAGTAAATTATTTTTCCCTGACTATATCTAGTCTTGTTGAGCATTAAGTGAATGGTTAACAGTGGTGTGTAGTTGCTTGTGTTAAGTGATCACATCTAGTCTTGGTGAATGGTTAACAAGTATAGTCTTGGTTCACGTTTCATTATGTATTAGTGATCACATCTAGTCTTGTTGGCTATCTTTATAGATGAAAAGGAAAATGCGGAGAGCCTTTGTGATCGTATGGAAAACAGGATTGCAAAACTTGAACATGTGTTATACATGGCAAAAATCCTGAAAGGTTAATTTTTTCAACCTCTTATGATGTAATGTAAATACTATTATTTATTTTGTGTGGAAAACTAGAAGGGGAGGGGGGGGGGGGTTGAATAGTTTTACCTGTTTTTAATTTGTTTCAAAACTTTACTTTTGAAAAACCTTGATTCGAATCTTTTGTGTAATCAAACAACACGAATATGAACTCTACATTATACTATCTAATATAAACAATGATTGAAAAGAAAAGAGATGGAAATATCTAACCGGGTCAAAGAGATTTTTATAGTGGTTCGATCACGAAGCTCTTCTTCGCCCTACTCCACTCCCCGAGTACCACACTCGAGAGTTTCAAGCATTATGTCAACAAAGCTCCCTTCAGGTGGAGAAAACCGTACAACGTCACTTATCCTAATTTCCGACACTAAGCTAAATGTCGAGTACTAATCTTAGCGAGTACCAATCTACCACGATCCACATGATCCTTTCTACTTCACACAATCAACACACTTGACTCGATCTACCCGATCTACCCTTGATCCACTTGATCAACACACTAGCCCTCAAGCTATAAGAGATCTCCAAGATCTCGACTAGATCACAATGATCAACTCTCACTTGACTCTATCTACCCAATCTACCTTTGATCAACTTGATCAACTCACAAGCTCACAAGCTACAAGAGATATTCAATATCTCTATAAGATCACAATGATCTACTCTCACAAACTCTCAAAAGAAAAATGAACTTGATGTATGCAAAGATACAACAAGTATGTAACAAGTGTTACAAGTGCACTAACTATAACTACAACACTTTGTATCTTCTTTGATACCTTGTGTTCTTCTCTTGCACTAGTAGAGGAATGAAGGTGATCTCTTGGTTGGATGATTGGATCACTCTTTAAACAAAAGAAAACTAAACTAAATGATCAAGAAGAAAAGATGTGGTGAGAGTTTTGAACTCAGAAAGATATGTGTGAAAAAGGATGCCCAAAAACTGTGAAGAGGTCTGGTATTTATAGGCAGAAGAAATCTAGCCGTTATGGGGACACGGTACCACTAAATTTAGTGGTACCGTGGTACCGTGCCAGACAAAAACGCTCCTCTTTTTGTCTTTAGTGGTGAAAGTTTATTTGGTGAAGTTTGGAGCTGATTTTGGCGGGAAACATAGCTGTTCTGATATTTAAACTTATTTTTTCATTAAAACATTTCTTTATTAATCAAAAATAACTTGTAAAGTATATTTTTGAAAAAATGTTTTGTCACATTAAAAATGTGAAGTTTGAAACACAAATTCACTTCTTTGATCATTTGTCAAGTTGTAAATTTGTTTGTTCATACCTAGAGTGATTTGTGTAGAAATGGAATCTTTCGACTAAAAACTTGTTTACGTTAATTTTAACGTAAAGTGTTTTCACATTTTGTCATCCTCAAAACATGAAGTTATCGAAAGATATAAATAACCTTTTTAGAACATTATTTGCATCAACAATCTCCCCTTTTTTGATGATGACAAAACATAAACTCATTTTAAGTTAAAATTAGTTTTAACAAGTTTTTAATGAGTTTACATCCCATTTCTCCCCCTTTTTGTCGAAGCAAAAAGGTTTTTAAGGCTCCCCCTTGATGTATACTCCCCCTCGTTTGGAGGACACCAAGGAATCGAGCAATGGTTCTTGCTACAAAACAAAGTTAGATGACAAATATACAATATCTAACATGTAGCAATCAAGATAAATATCCAACCACAAACAACAAATTGGGTAAGTAGCCAAACACCAAAAAATAAGACAACCACATAACATGCCCATCCATTCATTAAAAGAAATGTTATACATAAGTATGACTACAACATAAAAGAAAAACAATCTACATGTAGCACATAGAAATCTTAAGAGATATGAGGCCATAAGATTTGCTTCAAATGACAAAATGGATCCTAAGTTTTTATTTTGGAAATTAAACATGAAAATGTTTAGTTGTTTGGGCTATTGGTTGGTGGAGGAGGTGGTATGATGGGTCCTTGTGGTGGTGTGAGGAGGTGTTCAAGGTAGGAGAACATAAAGTTCAACTCATCCCTAAGGTTGAAGATGAGGTTTCAGTTGTGATGACAACATGCACAACTTAGGTTATGTGGCTCTAAAGGATAAAAAATGGGATGACTGATGAGTGACCTTTTACTCATCATTTTATACCCGAAAAGCCCCACAAAAATGACCAAAAACACCCAAATAGACCCTATATTGTTACAAATATCCTTGGATTGTGTTTTTTGTATTTCAGGTACAAAAGGATTGAAAACGGGGCAATTATGGACAAAACCGAGCGTGATTTGGAAAAGAGCCGAAAACCGAAGCCGGGAAAGACGTTTTTCATGTGGATTTGATTCAAGCTCAAGAATTCCAAAAATAGCCCTTGGATTATTTCTACTTGGCAAAATTGGTCCCTAGAAGAACTTTGCAAAATTGGCAAATATGGTCCTTGAAGTTTCAAGATTAACACTTTTGGTCCTATTACTAAAATCCCATTTATCCTAAACTACTACAAACAACCGGATCCAATAAAATAAAACCCTTAACCCATCCCATAAACCCACTCAACCCACCAAAAGCCCACCCACCTTTAATACAAACCGGGGTTAAACATTACACAGAAAATAGTCAAACCCCCAATTAAATTACTATTCCCTCATCCCTAACCTCCCTAATCCCGCTAAAACCTGCTAATCCCTCCCCTGTCACTCTCACCTCACCACTACCTTCCAAAACTATCACATGGCATTGTTTCCCCCTCCTCCTTGCCACGCTGGAAATCCCAAAGGACCACATACAATCCAACGGCCATAATTTTGAGATTGGGGACCAAGTTATCATCTGATGGCCAAGAAGAAAGCACAAATGAACGACTGGGGAACACTCTCACAGAGAAAGCACAAGGACTCTCAGGAAACCCTAATAGTTTTAGTATAAATAGAATAGGAAGCTGTAGAAAATATTTAGGTTTTATTTTAGCTTAATTTTTTTAAGGTATTTTGTATTTTTCTGCTTATTTAAATACTCAGCATTGTAATTTACTCTTATTTTATTTTTAAATTCAGTCTTTATTTTAAATTCCAAATTTACTGTTTTAGCTTATTTCTTGCTTATTGCTTAATGCCTGCTTATTTGCTTATGTCATTTGCTTATCAGTGTTATTTATGATTTTTATTTGCCTATTTGAGTTTACATCTGTCACTAGTTAAGCTTAGTGTTAACTTGAATTCAGTTTTGCCTTGAAAATAGCTCATAACAGCCTGTTAAGAGAGTGTTTGGGACAGCTTGGGTTATAGGTCAAAAAGGGTCAACAATGTTCATTTGCATTTTGGTTAGTTTAGTATAGCTTTTTATGAGTTAGATAAGTAGTTTGAGGTCCTTGTTGAGCTGATTTCAAGGAATTTTTAGATATGAGTGTTTTGTCTAAACTTTGAGATAAGTTCTTGCTCAAAACTAATTCTGCAATAATAAGCTAATACAGGTTCTAGCTTCTTGTACTTCTGTATTAATTATGATATATAGGGTTGTGTTCAAATGTTAGAATGCCCTCATTAAGTAGTTTGAATGAATTTGGAATGAGAAGTCCAGACTGCACATCAAAAATATGAGCTCTGTCATGCAGTCTACTTAGTTCCTTTTAGGTCTGACTAATTAGCTAGCTTAAATCTGTTAGAGCTTAATCTTCTTAGCTTTGGTTAGCTTGTTAATTATCCTGAGCCTATCCTTAATTTCCTACTTCAGTATAGCTTATTAAAAGCTTATAAGAAGCTTAAAATAACTGCTCAGATCAGTAGCACATCAGCAGCCCTATATGTTTATTCCATTATCAGCACTCTTTTTAAGCTCCATATAAGCTCCAAAATTCTTGAAATTTGTTCTATAAGTTCCTTGACAGCCCTTATTCATCTGTTTTTAGCTTTTAGGCATTAGCTTTTAGTCTCCAAGCTTGTGCATCAGCTTAAAGTTGGTTATATAGGGCTGTTTGGATCAGCAGTCCTAGGTTTCTAGTTTATTTGTGCCTTTCAGTTTTTTGCTTATTTAGGGTAGCTTATTAGATTAGAATTGCTTAATTAGATTCCTTTTAGTCCCTCATAGCTTATTTGCCCTTTAACTTTCAGCTTGTAGCTTATTTAGTTTTCAAAATTTCATTTTAAGTTTTTAGCCTAAACTGCTTTTAGTTTCTGCTTAAACTAAGCTTATTTGAGTTTTTCTGAAAAGTTGTCTTTACAAAAGTTTAGTATTTTTATATGATCAATCATTTTCCAAAAGAAAAACCAAAAAAAAAAAAAAAAAAAAAAAAAAAAAAAAAAAAAAAAAAAAAAGTTTTTTAAAAAAAAGTGCCAGACCTGGGACTCGAACCCAGGCCTCTTCACTCACACACAAACGTATTACCAGTATGCTCTAGTTATGCTTGTGTTATTATTGTAAAATTTAATACTTAACATAGTTCTTCTCTAATTAGCTTATGAAACTGTTAGGGCTTTTAGATAGCTTATCTGTTAGCTTTTTGAACTTTTTACATTTTTCTTAGAGTTCAGGTAGTATAAAGTAGTTTTAGAAAAAATTTCAGATTTTTAAAAATAGTTTTAATATTTTTAGTAATTTAAATTAGTTTCAATAGTTTTTAATTCATAAAAAATTAATTAAAAGTCAAAAAAATATAATTCTTTTTTTCAAAATTTTCTTTTAACATTTAGGACGTAGGAAAATTAATTTGGTACTCGTAAGGTTAATTTGTAAAGATTTTGACTTTTAGGCTCGTTTTTAGATTTTCGTTTTTATTCGCGCTTTCTTTATTTTAAATTTTGCTTTCCTAGACTCGTAACCAAAAACAAAATCGTATTTCAAGCACTTTAATACCAAACCAAAAACGATATCCTCAATTTCACACCTCGTTGGGACTACGACCCGGGTATCCACTTATCCGGTTTATTACAATTGATTGTGTTGCGGTTAAACCGTCGCGAGTTGACTTTTCTTCGTGAGAGGGTTTTGACTTGTGACGCGTTTGACCAAAACTAACAATCAATTTTTGGCGCCGCTGCCGGGGAGGTGTGTTGCGACAATATCGTCACGGTTTGACGATTAGTGACTTGAAGAACCTTCCTTGTGAAGTTTCGTATATATCTTGTGAATATTTTTTATAAAAAATCCAAAAAAAATTGAAAAACCAAAAACCCAAAAATATTTTTCTTTCCTTTTTAACCCTAATGTTCTTGGTGCATGCGCACACGTAATCGTAGACGTGCTGCCTCATTAGTCGAACCCGAGATTCGTACTAATCCCGATCCTCCCATTGATATAATGGCGGATAATCGCACCATGTTGGAGCTTTTCCAAGCACCCACCGAGGGTTACAGAGATGCTATTGTTGTTCCCCCGATCGTTGCCGATAATTTCGAGCTTAACCCGGCGTTACTATCCTTAGTAACGTCAAATCAATTTTACGGTTTCGAGAGGGATGACCCTCATTCCCACATTTGATAGTTCAACAAAATTTCATCGACCATCAAATGTAGGGATGTTCCTCCAGAAGCAATCAAATTGCTTCTCTTTCCTTTCTCTCTTGAGGGGGCAGCCCGGATTTGGCTTGAAAAACAACCCCCTCGTTCTATCTTAACTTGGGAAGATTTGGTGTCGAAATTTGTGAACGAATTCTTTCCACCTTCAAAAACCACAAGTTTAAAAAATGAAATTACCAAATTTACTCAAAAATTTGATGAATCTTTTAGTGAAGCGTGGGACCGTTTTAAAGAATTACTTCACAAATGTCCTCACCACGGTTTTTCTGAGTTACACCAAATTGATACTTTTTACAATGGATTGAACCAAACCGACCAAGATTCTCTAAACGCCGCCTCCGGTGGTTTTATATTGAATCGGACTACGGGAGATGCTTTGTCCATCATCGAGAACAAGTCAAAGGTTCGCACTTCACGAAGCAAACTGGTTGTTTCCCAAGTGAGTGCTTCGTCTTCTTGTTCACATCCGGTGAATACTTCTAGCACAGATGCTAAAATTGACAAGCTTACGGATACAGTACAAGCTTTGGTTCTCTCCATCCCAAAAATTCTTTCTTCTACCCCACAAGCTTCTCCACCTGATCAAGTCAAAGCGGTGGAGGAAAGTTGTGTCACTTGTGGTGGTCCTCATGCTTATTATAATTGTACCGCCACCGATGGCCGGCCTTTTAAAAGCAATGCCGTAGCCGGGTCTTTAAATCAAGGAGGTACTCAATACCGTCCTCAAGTTGACCCGAGCTATCGTACTAGCTATCAAGCAGGACCACCCGGTTTTTCTCAACCAAACAATCAAAACAGGTTTAATCAAAACCAAAGTAGGGGGCAAAATGTTCCATATCAAGCCCCTACTAATCAATACCCGACCCAAGGGGTCAATTTCACTCAAGGGTATCAAGCTCCTAATTACCCTGCCCCGATTGCTCCCTCAACTGATCTTGCAAATTACATTAATACAAATGAGGTGAAAATGAGGGCCATGCAAAATCAAATCAAAAATTTGAAAATCGAATTTCAAAATGCTTTGACTAAGCAGGGTGATGAGCTCAAAAGCAAAATTGATCAATCGCAAACAAAGATTGAAAACATGTTTGATACCCTCATCCATCAATTTCAGCAAGCTAATCTAGCTAATCAAGCTAATCAAGCTAATCAAGCTTCTACTTCAGGAACTCTCCCAGCTAATACAATTCTTAACCCAAAGGGAGAGTTGAAAGCGATAACCACCCGAAGTGGTTTAGTTTATGATGGACCCACGGGTCAAGCTACTACTTCTTCCTCTTCTAAAGTAGTTGACCGTGAGACCGAGGTGACCAAGGATACGAAACTTCCTACTAATAACGGAAGTACCGGATACGTCCTACCCCCGGTTGTCCAAAGTGCTCCAAAGTTTAAAAAGTCGATACCTTATCCGACTAATCCAAAGCTCCGCGAGAAGAACAATCAACAAATGTTGAAATTTCTCCAACTCTTCCAAAAGCTTCATTTCGATTTGAGCTTTGCGGATGCTTTGCTTCATATGCCTAAGTTTGCTTCAACTTTCAAGAGCTTATTGAATAACAAAGAAAAGTTGTTTAAACTAGCAAATACACAATTGAATGAGAATTGCTCGGCGGTTATCCTTAAGAAACTTCCAGAAAAATTAGGAGACCCCGGCAAGTTTCTCATTCCTTGTGATTTCCCGGGATTGATTGAGTGTTACGCCTTGGCCGATCTTGGCGCTAGCATTAATCTCATGCCACATTCCGTATGGAAAAGGCTTGGACTTCCGGAACTTACCCCTACACGTATGACTCTTGAGCTAGCCGATAGGTCAAAAACTTATCCAAAAGGTATAGCCGAAGATGTTTTTGTGAGAGTGGGAAAGTTCCATTTCCCGGTTGATTTCGTTGTTGTAGAATTTGATGCCGACCCCCGAGTCCCCCTAATTTTAGGGAGATCGTTTTTAAGAACGGGGCGTGCTTTGATTGACGTTCACGGAAATGAAATTACTCTACGAGTTGATGATCAAGCCGTGACGTTTAAACTTGACCAAACTGCGAGCTACTCCTCCGCTTCTGAAAAATAATCTGTTAACCGAATCGATATAATTGATTTTGAGGAGTACGCTCAAAAGTTTTCTGAAAATCCCGTGAGTGGCAATCCCACTCCTATTTCTGAACCAATCATTTCCGACTCTTCCCATCCTTCTCCTCCGATTGAGGGAAGCTATATCTCTAGGGAAGAGCTCGAGGTTTTCTTTGTTGATGCTCCAATTTCGCCAGAAATTGTTGAGTCCGATTGTGATCCGGGAGGAGATGCTCCGATATTAGAAAAAATGATATTTGATGAACCTTTATTTTCCCTCCCCTCGAAGGAAGTTATGAAAGAAGTTAATGTTGAGGAAAAGCCGTCAGATCCTTTGGAGCACGAGCTCAAGGATGCTTTTCCTGAATATGAGAGTTTTGTTTTTGATGACAAAGAGGAGAATAGTGGCAATCCCACTTCTCATCCTGATTATTCACTCTCGGCTTACGAAGCCTTTTGCTTTGATATCGATCATTCGGAAGAGACGGGTAGTGGCAGTACCACTTCCCATTCTTATATCTCTCTTCCCGAGTATGATTCATTTCATTTTGATATGAATGATCTTTATCATGAGGAGTTCTCCGGTGAACTCCCTCATAGTATATCTCCTCCGGAATATGATCATTTCTATTTTGATCTTGAGGAAGATACTAGTCTGGGGGGAGGTGTGCTTGATTATAAGAATTTACTTATTGAAAATTTCATCCCAACCCTCCCGCCCAAGACTTTTGGTAAAAATGGAACTAAAAGCTTTAATGACAAATTTGTCTTTGGTGATGAAGAGCTTTTCATGATAATCATGATGATCTTTCTCCTCTTCATCACATTTGTTGTGATTTCTCATCTCTTTCACTCCTTCGGAAGTGAAGACACCATTTTTGACCCCGGCATCTCCATTTATCATCCTTTTGAGCCGGGTCTATCTCATCGGAGTGAAACTTTCACATGTTTAAATGTTTATCCAAACCTCTTGAACGAAAGTCCGATGAAGATTTTCTCTTCCACTTGCATCCCCATGGACAAATGAATTCGGGGCGAGTCAAGCTTAGCGACTCGAACAAAAACAAGCGCTTCGTGGGTGGCAACCCATGCTTATCTTTCTATTTCTTTCTATTTTCTAACACTAAGTGTGGGGGAGTTCCTCTACTTGTTGCTTTGTTGTTGTGTGTTTGCCTTTGTTTTCAGGATTCCCGTAGATCGTGATGATTGATGCGCCTGTTTTCAATCCAGCCGCCCAATATCCGATCTTTATGTTTATGTTTATCCAGGGATATCTTATTAATCCTTTTTGTGAAAAGCAAGATTTCGTTTCCACACTTAGATAGTAACATTACCTTTTTACGTTCTATAGTGTCGGCTTAGGCCGGTACTTTGAATATTGAGGGCAATATTCAATTCTAAGTGTGGGGGGGAATTCTTGCGAATTTGACCCAAAATTTTAAAAATTTTCACATGTTGTACCTACTAGTCCCCTAGCACCCCTGTTTTGATCAAAATTTTAAAATTTTTATCGAATTTTGCATGAAAAAGAAGTGCTTTGCACATGAAAAATAATTTGCTATACATTAATGCTTGGGTATTAGTGGAAGTTTAGACTTGATTAGGCTAGAACAAAGGGAATCCCGACTCTGCTAGAGTGTTGATCTAGCTGCTACCCTTAACGTTTAGGCTAAGTTTTTACGAATTGTGCAAATGAAAATGCTAAGCGTGGAGTAGTTGGTTCTCTTTAGAGCTTATATAAGTAATCTATGGCTTTTCCTCCCAGAAGTTCCTAACCTGACTAAATTAGTGCTATTTTCAAACTTTTGAACGCAAAAAACCGTTTTTGTTAAGCAAATAAATTTTTATACAATCTTGATTTAGAATACTAGTTCAAAGTTTTATTTAAATTTCGGAACAAGCATACTTTCGTAAACATAATAAGAATGCAAAATGAAAGTGAGTCGTTGCTTGAAAGTTGCAAAAATGAAAGTTTTTAGTATGAATAAATAAGTCCTAACCTTCGGTTCGAGATCGGTCCTTGGATCCTTATTACCAAAAGGCGTTTAGGTCTTGGCTACCCTCTTGCACCGGCCCTTGGACCCTTAATTCTGAAAGGCGTTAAGGTCTTGGAACTCTCCGTTGTAACGGCCCTTGGATCCTTTATTCCTAAAGGTGTAAGGTCTTGGAATTTCCCCGTGAAGCTCCGTAGTTTATGGTACAAGAATGAGTTTAATCAAAAAAAAAATAATAATAAATAAATAAAATAAAAAATAAAAAAAAAATGAAAAAGATGTTTATGTTTGTTGCTTATGAATAAATGTGAGAAACTTGCTTCTTCTTAAATTTAAATCGAAAGTTGAACTAGTGTTCGTCAAAATTGTCTAAAAGTTGGACGGTGATTTAGAAATTGTTGACTTCAAAGATCCCGTGAGCTCCGATACTATTCTCGAGGGTGTAAAAACCTAGCCTCCTAAGTTTACTAAGGACATGCTGAGAAGAAAGTCGCTACATGGAGTGATCTCACCTTTGAATCTCTAATTTCTAAATCATTGTCGGTTTTTAACCCTAATAAATGTCGATTTTTACGGTCAAAACTTTGAAAACAAGCACACACACCTAACTTAAATAACTGTGGGAGCGAAAAGTTAAGCCTCGACTTACATAGATTACTAATATAAGTAGTGTTAGCATTTTACAAAACGTTTGCACAAGGATTTTAAACTTAGTTGGGGAGTATAAAAAGAGGATGACGATTACAATTCCCCGGAGTCACCCATTTTGTGTGATTCCCGTTCCATGATGCTATTTTTGAAAATCAAGCATGATATTTACGTTTGTTCTCGTTTAATTTACTTGCATTTTATAATAAAGTCAAAACGGGATAGTCTTGGTAATTTTGATCCTTTCATTACTTTATATGATCGGATTGCTAGGGACTAGCAATTGCTTAGTGTGGGGGATTGATGAGTGGCCTTTTACTCATCATTTTATACCCGAAAAACCCCACAAAAACGACCAAAAACACCCAAATAGACCCTATATTGTTACAAATATCCTTGGATTGTGTTTTTTGTGTTTCAGGTACAAAAGGATTGAAAACGGGGCAAATATGGACAAAACCGAGCGTGATTTGGAAAAGAGCCGAAAACCGAAGCCGGGAAAGACGTTTTTCATGTGGATTTGATTCAAGCTCAAGAATT
Organism: Artemisia tridentata subsp. tridentata; assembly: GCA_021014915.2. NCBI lineage: Eukaryota > Viridiplantae > Streptophyta > Magnoliopsida > Asterales > Asteraceae > Artemisia > Artemisia tridentata. Next base: position 368,941,323 of record CP139505.1, read on the forward strand.
CCAAAAATAGCCCTTGGATTATTTCTACTTGGCAAAATTGGTCCCTAGAAGAACTTTGCAAAATTGGCAAATATGGTCCTTGAAGTTTCAAGATTAACACTTTTGGTCCTTTTACTAAAATCCCATTTATCCTAAACTACTACAAACAACCGGATCCAATAAAATAAAACCCTTAACCCATCCCATAAACCCACTCAACCCACCAAAAGCCCACCCACCTTTAATACAAACCGGGGTCAAACATTACACAGAAAATAGTCAAACCCCCAATTAAATTACTATTCCCTCATCCCTAACCTCCCTAATCCCGCTAAAACCTGCTAATCCCTCCCCTGTCACTCTCACCTCACCACTACCTTCCAAAACTATCACATGGCATTGTTTCCCCCTCCTCCTTGCCACGCTGGAAATCCCAAAGGACCACATACAATCCAACGGCCATAATTTTGAGATTGGGGACCAAGTTATCATCTGATGGCCAAGAAGAAAGCACAAATGAACGACTGGGGAACACTCTCACAGAGAAAGCACAAGGACTCTCAGGAAACCCTAATAGTTTTAGTATAAATAGAATAGGAAGCTGTAGAAAATATTTAGGTTTTATTTTAGCTTAATTTTTTTAAGGTATTTTGTATTTTTCTGCTTATTTAAATACTCAGCATTGTAATTTACTCTTATTTTATTTTTAAATTCAGTCTTTATTTTAAATTCCAAATTTACTGTTTTAGCTTATTTCTTGCTTATTGCTTAATGCCTGCTTATTTGCTTATGTCATTTGCTTATCAGTGTTATTTATGATTTTTATTTGCCTATTTTTTGTTTACATATGTCACTAGTTAAGCTTAGTGTTAACTTGAATTCAGTTTTGCCTTGAAAATAACTCATAACAGCCTGTTAAGAAAGTGTTTGGGACAGCTTGGGTTATAGGTCAAAAAGGGTCAACAATGTTCATTTGCATTTTGGTTAGTTTAGTGTAGCTATTTATGAGTTAGATAAGTAGTTTGAGGTCCTTGTTGAGCTGATTTCAAGGAATTTTTAGATATGAGTGTTTTGTCTAAACTTTGAGATAAGTTCTTGCTCAAAACTGATTCTGCAGTAATAAGCTAATACTGGTTCTAGCTTCTTGTACTTCTGTATTAATTATGTTATATAGGTTTGTGTTCAAATGTTAGAGTACCCTCATTAAGTAGTTTGAATGAATTTGGAATGAGAAGTCTAGACTGCATATCAGAAATATGAGTTCTGTCATGCAGTCTACTTAGTTCCTTTTAGGTCTGACTAATTAGCTAGCTTAAATATGTTAGAGCTTAATCTTCTTAGCTTTGGTTAGCTTGTTAATTATCCTGAGCCTATCCTTAATTTCCTACTTCAGTCTAGCTTATTAAAAGCTTATAAGAAGATTAAAATAAATGCTCAGATCGGTAGCACATCTGCAGCCCTATATGTTTATTCCATTATCAACACTCTTTTTATGCTCCATATAAGCTCCAAAATTCTTGAAATTTGTTCTATAAGTTCCTTTATCAACACTCTTTTTATTCATCTGTTTTTAGCTTTTAGGCATTAGCTTTTAGTCTCCAAGCTTGTGCATCAGCTTAAAGTTGGTTATATAGGGCTGTTTGGATCAGCAGTCCTAGGTTTCTAGTTTATTTGTGCCTTTCAGTTTTTAGCTTATTTAGGGTAGCTTATTAGATTAGAATTGCTTAATTAGATTCCTTTTAGTCCCTCATAGCTTATTTGCCCTTTAACTTTCAGCTTGTAGCTTATTTAGTTTTCAAAATTTCATTTTAAGTTTTTAGCCTAAACTGCTTTTAGTTTCTGCTTAAACTGAGCTTATTTGAGTTTTTCTGAAAAGTTGTTTTTACAAAAGTTTAGTATTTTTATATGATCAATCATTTTCCAAAAGAAAAACCAAAAAAAAAAATAATAATAATAAATAAAAGTTTTTTAAAAAAAGTGCCAGACCTGGGACTCGAACCCAGGCCTCTTCACTCACACACAAACGTATTACCAGTATGCTCTAGTTATGCTTGTGTTATTATTGCAAAATTTAATACTTAACATAGTTCTTCTCTAGTTAGCTTATGAAACTGTTAGGGCTTTTAGATAGCTTATCAGTTAGCTTTTTGAACTTTTTAAATTTTTCTTAGAATTCTGGTAGTATAAAGTAATTTCAGAAAAAATTTCAGATTTTTAAAAATAGTTTTAATATTTTTAGTAATTTAAATTATTTTCTATAGTTTTTAATTCATAAAAAATTAATTAAAAGTCAAAAAAATATAATTCTTTTTTTCAAAATTTTCTTTTAACATTTAGGACGTAGGAAAATTAATTTGGTACTCGTAGGGTTAATTTTTAAAGATTTTGACGTTTAGGCTCGTTTTTAGATTTTCGTTTTTATTCGCGTTTTCTTTATTTTAATTTTTATTTTCCTAGACTTATAACCAAAAACAAAATCGTATTTCAAGCATTTTAATACCAAACCTCAAACGATATCCTCAATTTCACACCTCGTTGGGACTACGACCCGGGTATCCACTTATCCGGTTTATTACAATTGATTGTGTTGCGGTTAAACCGTCGCGAGTTGACTTTTCTTCGTGAGAGGTTTTGACTTGTGACGCGTTTGACCAAAACTAACAATCAATGACCCATTAGTGGTTGTGGTGATAGAGAGGCGGAAGATGATGATGTGTTTGACCCAAGCTCAAAAGGAGTTGTTGGTGATAGGGTGAAGGTTAGTGCTAATGGTTGAGGAGGACTAGGTGGAGGTAAAGGTGTGGTAGTCCTAATGGTGGAAGAGGATGATGAGGTTGGCCTAGTTGAAGTGGCTTTTGATGGAGCCAAAGGTGTAGAAATTGATGCGGTTGAATTGGTTGAGGGTAGTGGTGTGTGAATGTCTTCCTCATCATCCAATGTAAGATCAATGAGAAGTATCTCATTGGGTGGTTTTATATTTAGCCTAGGTTTCTTTGCTTTGTGAGAGGTGGTAGCCATGGTAGAAGACATGGTGAGTTTATGATGAATGTGGAATGGTGAGGAAGATCAATGCATGATAAGGGCTTAAATAGCCAAATCAAAGCATGCAAGGATGGATAGGATGGTGAGGTTAGGGAATTGGGAATGTTGGAATTAGCACAAATTTGCAGATTCTGAGGGAAAGGAAGTCAAAAAGTGAAAGCAAACAGTTAAAAACGTCTACCCAGGGGACGGTACCACTAAATCACCCACGGTACCACTAAATTTAGTGGTGCCGTGCCCTATTTAGTGGAGCCGTGGCCTGCTGTTGACATTTTTACCAGTTCTGCAGGATTTAGGCTGCCTAAATGGGTAATCCTAGGGGTACTATTTGCAGCAAATCCCATTGCCTCACTTCACTAAATAATAATCACATAGTTTTCCTAACACTATCCACAACTAGCAACAAACAAGAACATGTGATTATCTAGAATTAGGCTACTATTAAGCATGCATCATATCAAGTAATTTGATCATCTAGTGCATGCAAGAAAAATGTAAAATAAAAGATATGAACTAGATAAAGCTCATAAATATAATCAAGCATTAAGCTTCATTAATTAACCAAAGTAACCCATGCCAAGTTAGAAATATTAAGTTAATTCAAACTTGTTAATGTTAGATGGCTGTAGCCAAGACCCCATTAGTAATAGTTTAATACTACTTGAGTTAGTAATACTAATTAAGTTAGTATTGTCTAATCTCTTGACTTTCCCAACTTCTTAATCTTGTTCCCGATCCCCTTGAGTGCTTTTCCAATAGACTTGAACCCCCCGATCGTTTGCTCATGCATGGACACTTGTCGGTTGTACATCGTTGTTTGCCTTCTCATCACCGCACTTAGGTTGGTGTTGTTATAAGGTAGGTCGGTGGTAGGTGTAAATGATGAAGTGTCAAGATTTTGAAAGAAAGTGTCGGGAGAAGGAGTACGAGCACAAGAAGTTCCTTCTTCATTCACTTTATCATCATCCTCATCCATAGGTTGAGATGACGATCCATGATGGAAGGAGGAAGAAGTGAAAGTAGCATCGGAGGTGGATTTACGACCACGTTTGGACCCTTTGTCACTACGTTGCTGATGCGTGGTTTTGCGACCTTACAACAGGTTTTACCTCTCGAGGGATCTCAAGAGGCTTACAACCCCACCAGGCAGTGTACCTGACTGATGTAGTATAGTGTAGTGGTAAGTACGGGGGATTGATCGTTCTCCACAGGGAATAGTGTCGTTAGGATTGAAAAACTACTTTAATAGGTCTAAGGGTGAGGGAAGATTCTTTTTGTATTTTTATATTTTATGAAAGCAAGTAAAATCTCGGGTTTGAAGGAGTGGGCGGAATTAGTTGCTAGTCAACTAACCCAAATAACTACAAATGCAAATAAAATAAAATAACTGAAAATGAAAAGAGTTGTGAAACTTATGTGGAGAGAAATGTGTTTACTTAGATTTCCTTACTCCCTAACTATCTTTTACCGGTTGATTAGTGTGTATTAATTGCGTGGATGACGGGTGTATTCCTTAATACCAATCGTGGGGTGGCGTACGTACTTCCCCAACTCTACAAGCTCCTACTTCACTCCTATGTCGAGCCGGCTAAGAAGCTCCTAACATGGGATCACTAGAATTCGCTCATGCATTAAATACAACCATATAAACCTAGTACGCATTGGTTCATGTTTCTTAAGACGTTCAAGCAAGTTACCGTATAGGAAGTTAGCCAGTTTTCTTAAGCCTAACATCGATAAACAATCATCCAATACAATTAATAACACACTAACAACTAATAATCAATAGTTAGGTTTCATTAGATCTAAGCAAACACAAGATAAATCTAGCCTAGCATGTTAATCAAAAGACAAGAACAAGATATAATCAAACAACACATAGACATATTGATTGATTAAATGAATACTTATCTTCAATTAAACATGGGAGATCCAAGGGTATGAAAACCCTTAAAAATGGCAGAAATTCGTCTTAGGGTTTCTCCTCACAAAGTTGCACACTAATGACAAAAAATTGCAAAACTATATATAGAGTTTAGGGGCTGACGACGTCACATTGTAGATCTTGACGCCGTCACCTCGCCGTTTCTAGGGTTCCCGGATGGCCTTCTTGACGCCGTCCCTCTTTAGTGCTCCAAAATCCGCTCTGGCTTATCAAGGGGTGACGCCGTCAGAAATGGGCTTGACGCCGTCTCGCTTTAACTTAAACCGTGATGGCCTTGATCACCTTAAAGGGTGACGCCGTCAGAATTCCTTTTTAAAATTCTCTGGCTTATCATGTGTATTTTTCATATCCACCTCTTTTGCCAAGCCATGACGCCGTCAAGAGCAATCCTTGACGCCGTCAAAGGTACTTTTCCAGCCGATTTTGAGACTTTGTCGTTTTCTTCACTTTTATGCTCCAAAAACGTCCAAAATGCTTCATTTTCCAGATTTCTTCTCCAAAGTACCTAAAATGACAAAAGGAACGATTTAGGGCAATATTTGATCATATAAATACGATTTAGGGCTTAAATGACCCCCTAAAAGCGGTACACTTTTCGCTTCATCAGTTGCTTTGTGCGACATTGTGGTCCACTAAGAGGTTTGATAATGGGATCGACAAGAAAGTAGTCGCCATTATTAAGATGTGGGTAATTTTCCATAACCCAACGGAAGAGACGAGTAAGCAACATACCGTATGGCATGAGCTTATCGAACCGACTGTGAATGTTTGCCATTCTTTTTGCCATGTAGTACGCGAGGTTGTATGGCTCCTCGTTACTGAGGCAATAGAGCATATGGGCAAGACTTGCCGGAACATGATCCCGGTTGCCCGCAAGACACAAAACGTTTTCACGCAGAAGGAGTTCCCAATTTTTGAGATCGGGAAGGAGTTCTTTGAGATAGATGCGATTGGGGTCGAGATGAACTATGGAACCATCACGTTTTTGGTGCGTGTTGGCGACTCGAGGGATTTGGACGTGTTGCTTTATGCTTTGAAGGTTGGGGATTTCGGTAAGAAAAGGACCTTCATTTTCAAGGTGATAGTGAAGTGACTCTAAGGAATGGTCTTCTGTGTAGGCACATTGACCATGGGATGGAACACCTAGAATGTCCCCGAGTTCGGTGATGGATAAAATGATATGTTCATTTTGAATCCAAAAATCAAGAAAGACATTAACCTCAAGATCATTGAAGGTACGAACACGACTGTTGTAATACCCGAAATTTCAAAACATGCAAAATGACCAAAATACCCCTGTAACTTTAGAATTTAATTAAAGAGTACATAAAGCATCAAATAAATTCCAAACTCTGTGTAATGAGCAACATATGAAGCAAGAATATTTTTACTACAACATTTTAATATTTTGCAATGTACAAAAATTACTTGTCACATTTATATGGGCGGAATTATAGAGCTAAGATTAATTGTTTTATTGTTAAATCAAATTAAATCATTTAAATTAGATAAACACCAAATTAAATATGGAAACTTGTGCAAATTCAGAAATTTATCATCAAAATAACTATGGGCTGAGATTTTTGCCTCCTCCCTCTCCTAAAACACGGTTTTATTAAACCTTCCTTTCCAATCCATCATTAAACCCTAAAAACACACAAACAAAATCCTCTATTCATCTCACGATTTTCTGGAGGCTGTGGTTATTTTTTCCTGGGTTCATACGTGTTCAAGGAAGGTAGGAAAAATAGTCTTGAGGTTGTGGAATTTCTTGTTTGCTCGTAGGAGTTTTCTTTGTGTCAGATTGTTCAAGCCGAGAAGAACAAAAACTCATACGCCTCATTCATTCGTTCAAACCTTGATCTGGTATTTTTCCTATATTCTTTACATTGTATATGACTCATATAAAATATCTAAATCGAACCATGCACGTAAGAATTGATCGTGGTAATTATAAGTAGCAAAAACACAAATAAAACCTAAAGTAATGTATACAATTTTTTTGGGTTGAATAAATATTTTATTTGAGTTCTATAGGCATCATATAACTCTGAAAAAATGGTTATTTGAATTGTTAAAGCCTAAATCATCTTTGATGAGTTTTTGTGTTAATCGGATTTTAAAGAAAAAGAAGAAATAAATGAAAACCCAATCGAATGAGATTAGGGTTAGGGTTTTGGGATTAGATATGATGTAATAATGATGTTTTAATGTGGTGTTAATGATTTGGTGATGATTGGTAAATTAGGGTTAGGGTTTTGTTAATTAAAATGCATACCGATTGGTTTTTGGAAAATAGAGGGGTTGGTTTTGTAAATTCTGGAATTCGAAGGATGTCTTGTATAATAAATTATGTAAGGGGTTTTATGTGTAAATATTGTAATTAAAAGGTTTAATTAGTAAATTATATAATATGTAATTCGAATTGTAATTTTCATAAATTAAAGGACTTGTTTTGTAAATTCTGGAAACTTGAAGGATGTTCGTACCATATATTAAAATAAGAGGTGTAATGTGTAATTTCGGATACTTAAAGGCTTAATATGTAATTATGGATATTTTGAGGATCGAATAGTATTGTATTTAAATAAAGGGTTTATTTTGTAAATTAATTAACTTAAGGGTCTAATCTGTAACATTGTTAAAGACTAAGGATTAAAATCGTAAATTGGAAACTTACTAAAGAAGGAAACTTTCTAAAAATGGAAACTTGCTAATTATGGAAACCTGCTAATGCGGGAAACCTGCTAAAAATAGAAAGTTACTATTTTTGGAAAGCTACTAAAAATGGAAAGCCGACTAAAGAAAGTAATCTGAATTAAATAAGCTATTAATAAGACAGTCATGAATTCGTGTAGATTCGCTGAAGATGGAGTTGCTTCCGATCTTTATGTTATCTGTTGTGTTTTCACTTGCGGTATAAGGTACAGATATTTTGACCTTCTCACAGGTTTCTCATGAACTCTTTCTCTTTTATATCTTGTTTCCCTTGAACCTTGCTATGCTTCCCTTGTTCTGTGAACCCTGCTATGTTTCCCTGGATTTATGAACCTTGCTATGTTCCCTTTTGTATTGTGAACCTTTGATATGATCCACTTGATTTGAACCTTATTATGAACCCTTGCTATGATCTCTTGTTCTGAACCTTGAATTGAACCTCTGTTATAAACCTTGATCTGATATACTTGTAATGGAAACTTGACTCGAACATTGATATAAACCTTGATCTGATATACTTGAAACGAAAACTTGATCTGAACCACTTGATATGAAACTTGAACTTGAACATCTGATACTTGATACTTGACCCTTGACCCACAGTTTGATACTACGAGCCACTACTTGTTTCACTAGGCATGAGGGTTTCATGTCCTTGTCATTGATGCACCGATGACTTGACTCTAGGGTAGGAGAGTGATGACCTATCCCGTCCCTGACCTGACTTGACTTGTTACGTAGAGGAAGAATCTGGCCTACTGGGGCGTATGGATGCATCCTAGATTTGATCTGTTTCTGTTATCTGTATCTGTCTATCTGTTATATAAATCTGGTGACTGATGGTGTGTGCGATACACGTCTTTCACATATCTGGGAGCTAGCTACTCCATTTGATACATGAGGACACCCCTCATATTATCTGGTTACTTGAGAGGTATCCCCTCTGGATTGCTTATATGGTTACATGGTTCTGATATTATCTGTTCTGGGCTCGTGGTGGATTACTGTTCCTTTTTCTCTTTCCTTTATCCTTATTCCTTTACTTATTCCTTAACCCATATTACATCTGCATGACCTTTATTTCTGTTACATTGTATTTTTCTCCACTACTGCTTTGTTATCGTTATATCTGTTCACTGAGCTCTCGTAGCTCAGCCACATTTCTTTTCCCGCGGCAGGTTTTTAGTAGGAAGCTGGGAATGAGTGGAGAGTACCTTGGACTTAGAAGACTTGATAATTATTCTGGATTAGAGATGACTAGAAGTATTATATTTTAGAATTAGTGTTTATTGAAATTCTCATTTGTAACCTCGTAGTTTCAGTATTTGGTTTGTAACCTTTGAGAATTCTTGTATTACTATAGATGTATGCTTTGGTTTGATCTGATATGAAACCATTATTGTGACACATTTACCCTTGTTGGGTTGGGGTGTTACAATTTTTGGTATCAGAGATGACAGGCTGCGACTCGTAATACATTTACCCTTGACCTGTGAAGTTTGGACCGCTAAGTTTCCACTGTAGGCACTCGTAGGACAACCTTTGAGAAATTGCTTTAGGATTTCCCTATAGGAACTTAAATTACGACCAGTGAGGAATGGGTAGACTATAAGGCATTTGCTTAAGTATCTTTGCTTCCGCATCACTCTGATTCGTGCCTTGCTTTTGGTTAAATCCTGTTGAAATCACATTGGAGATTGAAAGCTTATGCCTTGCACCACCTAAGATTTGAAACCTAATTAAATCTTGAAAGCATTGAGAATTGCATAGTAATTGTCTGACACTATTTGATCCTTGCCTTCAGATTCCGACTCCAACCTCTGAACCTTTTGTTAATCATTCTGATGCCTCTTCGGGCATTCTGAGAATCCCCATGACGATGATATACTTGATACATTCTGTTAGTTGTTTCTTGCTTCTGATAATCATCTATGAATCCTCTGACACTATTTGATTTCGTCTTAACCATCTCTGTTCCCATGAGAAGTCTTGTGGTGTTCAACCACGAGTATAAAAATGTTTTCCCTTTCATTCTGAACGGTAAGATCTGCTTTGTTGATCCGTCTTTCTTTGATAGTTAACTTTGATTTTTATTCTGATAAGAGATTGATTGATTGAACATTCAACATATGGACGACTATCCTCCTATGTCTCACCTTTGGCATTTGAAACAATTTTGAACTTCCTACCATGATTACCGATTGTTAAACTCCTTGCTATCACTATTACTCTGGAGACTCGCGTGTTACTTTCGCGGTTATGAAGTTTTCCTAGAAACCATTTCGTACACCAATGAATGAATCTTATCTTGAGAATTAATTGGCACTCTGAGTTTTCCGAATATGATTCCTGGTTGAACCACCAAGTTTTCCACCGGAATGTGAAGTAGGATTTGACATGATACCGAGAGATTGTCTAGCCGCCAAGCGAAGATGTCTTTTGGATCATACCAGTTGATTAGAGCAACCAGAAAGAGCAGCAACCGAAGACCAGGAAGTGAGTTTGCTTAAGTATATCTTCTGGGAGTGTTCCACTACCTGATTGTGATCTTCACTTCCGAACTGTTTGACAAACAGTTTGATACCTCTCCGACCATCCCAAAGGTCATTTAACCCCAATGTGTTTGACACATCCTATTAATTCATTTCCAGTGCTGGATATAAATGTATCATCTGATACTACTCTGTCTTGCAAAATCCATTACTACTCCTATGAGGACTCTGGTGATTATTAACCATGGATATAGGAAGTTTATTCCCTCCCTTTGAATAATGAATCTTGCCGTCAACTAGTTTCCTTTGGAAGGATATGACGATAATTTTGTCTCGATATTAAATTGTCAACTGAGCATGATGATGCTGATAACTGATATTCCTTACGCCTCACTTTTGACAATTATACGATGTTCGTATTACCAAGGATGTACACCCTACCTGTCACTTATGCTAATAAGCTAAACAAAACTCCAACACCTTGAATGGTTCGCTTAGCTATCTCACACTATATTGAAACATGTACTCGACCTTGATATATGAACTATCCGTCTGGTTTAAAGACCATATTCGTTCTGCGGATCTGTTTACTCTTGGTATAATTGACCTTGAGATCTTTTGGTTATGGATTGGATGACTTTTGCTAAGCTACCATGGACTACCATATCCGATATGTGAACTTTAAATAATCTACTTCGTTCTACCTCAACTTTGGTGACTCTCAACCACTTTAATCTGTTAAGATTAATGCTGCTATGGAAACATTTACTTCGATCTCATTTGATTGTCAATTTCCCCTGACACTTATTAGTGTCCACCCTTAGAAAGCTCTGGCATTGGAAGTTTTGTTGTACAAATTTTCTGGTGTTTTCTGATGAACCTTTTTGGGATTCCCTCTTGCTCGGGAGATAGAGTTGGCATTGAACTGATCTCAGTTGATGAACCATGATGCCATAAAAGTTGAGAGATTGAAGGAGCTAATGGAATATGATTTTGTTCACCTCAGTGTTCTCCTTGAATACCCCTATTAGTTTATGAAGAAGAAAGAGAAAATTCTGCGTCAGCGTATCGACTATCGTAAACCTAACCGTATCACTACCGTAATCATTTTTCATTTCCATGTGTCACTGATTGATTTGTTCTATCTTTGTAAACTCCGTATCAGACGACCTCATTTAATGTTTGAAGGACTAAAGAAGCCACCACGAAAACTTTTAAGAAGGGAGTTGACTAACTGGGAGTAATTTCTGTTGGGTTTATGGATTTGATGATACAAAAGATAAATAATGAAACAAGAAAGAATGAAACATGAAGGACTTGCTTGCAAAAGAAGATTTATATTTTAGTCCTTCGTAGTATTTTGTAAACCCTAATTTCTATTATATAAAGAAATTAGAGGTACAGGTTTTTATATTATATCTTCCATAATGTAGTCGATAAATGTGTGTGTGTGTGTGTTCTAGGGCGTAGTTCATTGTAAACGCCTAGAACTAGTTTTCGTGCCTCCAAGATCAGAGGTGTCTTTGATCCTGTTATTGTTGAGTAACCGTTCTATTGTGATCGAATAGAAATTGGAGGTGATTGTGAAGAGAAACTTTGTGTCAATAACTTTGATTTGTTTTAATCCGCTGTGCATGTTTATTCATTGTTATTGTTAAACCCTAAGGCTCAAAACGATCCAAGAAACTATCTTTACCACGTTATTAGTTTCTACAATTGGTATCAGAGCTTGGGGAGCTCGTTACCTAGGGATTCACAAAGTTTATTTGATGGCAGAAGCAGATTTGAAGAAGGATCGGACTGGTTTTTAAAAGGTATTAACGGATTAAAAATTTTTTTTCGATCTGTTGTGGCTGTCGTATTTGAATTCTATTGACCTTGTACTAGTTGTCAATTATTCTATTTGTGGGGTCAATGGGTCATTAATTGAGTTATCAGACGTGGGTGACTGGTGATATTCATGATTCATCAATGCGTGATTTTGCAATTAATCAATTTGTTGCAAACGAGATGGCTCATATTCGATTAAGGGTTAATTGTGGTTTGTCGTCTGGTTAATTATTATATTCGAGTATGATTGGTCAAAGATAATATTTGTTGCTGTTTCACGTGGCCAAAGCGACGTATTAATTGAAGGTGATTTAATTGAGTTTTTGATTATTTTGGATTGATTTATATGACTGGTCAAAGCTTCACGTGGGTACTAAAGTTTGATTGATCGATTTGTCGTATTTCGCAAGGATAGATTTATTTATTATAATCGATTTCTTTATGATATCTCGTACGAATTGAAGGCTGTGAAGCTGATTTGTATCATGTGGGGTCAGTATGCTTGCTCGAGAATACTGCTGCTACATAATTTCATTCTGCTGCTACGCTTATATAACTCTGCTGCTAGTGGTAAATACACTCTGCTGCTAGTTATAATACTCTGCTGCTAGCTTTGATCATTCTGCTGCTCGACATATATCACTCTGCTGTTACGCATATTGACTTTGCTGCTGGACTCTGCTGCTGGACTTACTCTCTGCTGCTACGTTATTGCTGGGTTTACACGATTGATACTTGCATTATTTACGAGCAGTGAGGGGAAGTAAGTATGGTTATTGGTTTACACACACAGGGGAAGTTCACACACACGAAGAAGATTTTTTTTGGTTTATTTGTTCGTTAAAGATTTAAAGGCTCGCATTAATTTTCTTATTGGAGGAGAGGATTATTTATTATTTCTTTGATGATGCGGTTGAATTTTTCAAGGTTGTGTCTTAGCATACCTTTTGAGAGGAGGTAACTTGTTTGTTCGTTCAAGTGACTAAGAATTGACAAAACACTTGAAGGAGTTACGTTATTGTGCTCAGTGATTATTGTCAAGAGATTGCGGTCTCCCTATACGTTAAGTATACGTTCGAAGTCGTATTTAGTACAAGGCATAGGACACAAGGTTGGTTTCTTCTACTTCAACATCAAATTGGTGATGATTATTTTTCTTCAACAATATATAAAGCCTACAGATTTGAAGAATCATTTTATGTACATGCATCACTCGAGGGGAAGTTTTTATTGTTTATTTTGCTCTATTTGTTGATAACAAAAAGGGGAAGAAATATTGTGATGGCATGGCATGGATTAAGGGGAAGACAGTTTGTTTCATTCAGGGAGATGATTACATCTCAACTTCTGCTACTTCGTCTAGGGAAGTTCGTACAAGACGGTGTTTGTTTTGTCATCATCAAATAGGGGAAGATTGTTGGGTTTATGGATTTGATGATACAAAACATAAAGAATGAAACAAGAAAGAATGAAACATGAAGGACTTGCTTGCAAAAGAAGATTTATATTTTAGTCCTTCGTAGTATTTTGTAAACCCTAATTTCTATTATATAAAGAAATTAGAGGTACAGGTTTTTATATTATATCTTCCATAATGTAGTCGATAAATGTGTGTGTGTGTGTTCTAGGGCGTAGTTCATTGTAAACGCCTAGAACTAGTTTTCGTGCCTCCAAGATCAGAGGTGTCTTTGATCCTGTTATTGTTGAGTAACCGTTCTATTGTGATCGAATAGAAATTGGAGGTGATTGTGAAGAGAAACTTTGTGTCAATAACTTTGATTTGTTTTAATCCGCTGTGCATGTTTATTCATTGTTATTGTTAAACCCTAAGGCTCAAAACGATCCAAGAAACTATCTTTACCACGTTATTAGTTTGTACAATTTCCGTGAAGCATTTAAGTTTTATTCGTAAAGAGGAAGGGAGGTGATGTGAAGTAGATATGAAGTTGTCTCTGAAATGATTCATGAAGCTGTTTTCGTACTCATTGCGACCATTATGAGTTTTAAATAATGCCAATTGTATTGGCTAATAGAATCATGTTTTCGTGAGTAGTTGGACAATTGTCATAGTATGACAGTATGTTTATGCTCTGAGACGAACGAGGAACACGTAGATCATCTTTGTATTAAGGAGAATGACCCTTTGTTCTGGAAGAATAGATTTGATTGGCGTCCATAAATTGTAGCAGACAACACTACCACGTATCCGGTGATGACAGCAGTTGAGTTGGCAAATTGCGAACTGGCTAGAAGACCTGTCAAAGACACGCAGTCTTGCTTCTCTATTCATTTTAGTTGTACTAGGATGAATTGAGAGCAGAAGCAGACTCGCGAATGGAAGATGCACAGTGACCATGTCAGAGATTCACGTTACTACACCACAGTTCTAAGAAGAAGTGTCGAAGGCTTGAGGGACCAGACTCAAGATTATATTTCCACTCTGTGATCATATGGACAGACGTAGACAGACTACTTGGAATTGGAATCATGTATTGGATGTATGATATTTCTGAAGCGAACGTTTGTGTTTGGAAGAGTTGATTCTGTGAAGGATGAAGCTATGGATGACATAATTCATTTCCTCCTGACCTACTTAAATTTCCGTTACCTAATGATAAAATCCTTTGAATGATTTAGGTTCTCTATTAGTAATTCCGTTCTGTGTTCATTCTGCGTATCTTGGATGATAGTTTTGTTATGCGAAATTTGACTAATTATGGATGACCTGATGCTTTTAACAACGTATCCAATTCTGATAGACATTCTAGACCTTTTCCGTTACTCTTTCGAGTAGTTCATTCTCCTCTGAGTTATGGTGTTTGATTTTGATGACCTCTGAGACTGTAGAAAGATTAGGTGGATTAAGATAGGTTGTTTTGTTCACGACACGAAATAAAGTATGACCATCATGAGGGCATATTTATATGATGCCAGTATTATGACGTCTGGCCAACGTGATAATACTTACATCATATAACGTGCACTTGTTGTGGGCATAGGATATTTCGAGGAGTGCCTTAGAGCTTTAGAAATTCTGATAACTGTTTGAGATTATCTGCGTTAGTGAGACTTTAAGTTCATCCTACCTATACGCGTAATCTGTTTTCACCATTATGCGAATTGATACGCCTGGATTCTTGTCACGCATCTTGCTGACCTCTGCACTTCCGATAAGAATCTTAGGTTCTGTTGTAGAACTTTCTGTCAATTGATGTTATCGACAACCTATTTTCTGTACGTTCTCATCTGATTTGTCTCATCAATTCTGTGGACGGCATATCCGTCAAAATCCTGTGTATTTCCTGCGCCTCTTCCGAGAGAATCCGATTATCATCTATTACGTTGGTATATTATTCTTTGATCTGGATTCAGTATGATTTGTCTTTTCTGAGAAAACCGAAGCTTTGATCAACAAGATAGAGTCATGAGAAACAAGTCTTTCATAATTCTGTTCACAGTCAGTTGTGTTTCCGTTTCGTCTCACCTCAATTTTCGAGAACGAAAATTTTTATTTTAGAGGGGAAGAAGTTGTAATACCCGAAATTTCAAAACATGCAAAATGACCAAAATACCCCTATAACTTTAGAATTAAATTAAAGAGTACATAAAGCATCAAATAAATTCCAAACTCTGTGTAATGAGCAACATATGAAGTAAGAATATTTTTACTACAACATTTTAATATTTTGCAATGTACAAAAATTACTTGTCACATTTATATGGGCGGAATTATAGAGCTAAGATTAATTGTTTTATTGTTAAATCAAATTAAATCATTTAAATTAGATAAACACCAAATTAAATATGGAAACTTGTGCAAATTCAGAAATTTATCATCAAAATAACTATGGGCTAAGATTTTTGCCTCCTCCCTCTCCTAAAACACGGTTTTATTAAACCTTCCTTTCCAATCCATCATTAAACCCTAAAAACACACAAACAAAATCCTCTATTCATCTCACGATTTTCTGGAGGCTATGGTTATTTTTCCTGGGTTCATACGCGTTCAAGGAAGGTAGGAAAAATAGTCTTGAGGTTGTGGAATTGCTTGTTCGCTCGTAGGAGTTTTCTTTGTGTCAGATTGTTCAAGCCGAGAAGAACAAAAACTCATACGCCTCATTCATTTGTTCAAACCTTGATCTGGTATTTTTCCTATGTTCTTTACATTGTATATGACTCATATAAAATATCTAAATCGAACCATGCACGTAAGAATTGATCATGGTAATTATAAGTAGCAAAAACACAAATAAAACCTAAAGTAATGTATACGATTTTTTGGGTTGAATACATATTTTATTTGAGTTCTATAGGCATCATATAACTCTGAAAAAATGGTTATTTGAGTTGTTAAAGCCTAAATCATCTTTGATGAGTTTTTGTGTTAATCGGATTTTAAAGAAAAAGAAGAAATAAATGAAAACCCAATCGAATGAGATTAGGGTTAGGGTTTTGGGATTAGATCTGATGTAATAATGATGTTTTAATGTGGTGTTAATGATTTGGTGATGATTGGTAAATTAGGGTTAGGGTTTTGTTAATTAAAATGCATACCGATTGGTTTTTGGAAAATAGAGGGGTTGGTTTTGTAAATTCTGGAATTCGAAGGATGTATCGTATAATAAATTATGTAAGGGGTGTTATGTGTAAATATTGTAATTAAAAGGTTTAATTAGTAAATTATATAATATGTAATTCGAATTGTAATTTTCATAAATTAAAGGACTTGTTTTGTAAATTCTGGAAACTTGAAGGATGTTCGTACCATATATTAAAATAAGAGGTGTAATGTGTAATTTTGGATACTTAAAGGCTTAATATGTAATTATGGATATTTTGAGGATCGAATAGTATTGTATTTAAATAAAGGGTTTATTTTGTAAATTAATTAACTTAAGGGTCTAATCTGTAACATTGTTAAAGACTAAGGATTAAAATCGTAAATTGGAAACTTACTAAATAAGTAAACTTTCTAAAAATGGAAACTTGCTAATTATGGAAACCTGCTAATGCGGGAAACCTGCTAAAAATAGAAAGTTACTATTTTTGGAAAGCTACTAAAAATGGAAAGCCGACTAAAGAAAGTAATCTGAATTAGATAAGCTATTAATAAGACAGTCATGAATTCGTGTAGATTCGCTGAAGATGGAGTTGCTTCCGACCTTTAAATTTTCTGTTGTGTTTTCATTTGCGGTATAAGGTATAGATATTCTGACCTTCTCACAGGTTTCTCATGAACTCTTTCTCTTTTATATCTTGTTTCCCTTGAACCTTGCTATGCTTCCCTTGTTCTGTGAACCCTGCTATGTTTCCCTGGATTTATGAAACTTGCTATGTTCCCTTTTGTTTTGTGAACCTTTGATATGATCCACTTAATTTGAACCTTATTATGAACCCTTGCTATGATCTCTTGTTCTGAACCTTGAATTGAACCTCTGTTATAAACCTTGATCTGATATACTTGAAATGGAAACTTGACTCGAACATTGATATAAACCTTGATCTGATATACTTGAAACGGAAACTTGATCTGAACCACTTGATATGAAACTTGAACTTGAACATCTGATACTTGATACCTGACCCTTGACCCACAAGTTGATACTACGAGCCACTACTTGTTTCACTAGGCATGAGGGTTTCATGTCCTTGTCATTGATGCACCGATGACTTGACTCTAGGGTAGGAGAGTGATGACCTATCCCGTCCCTGACCTGACTTGACTTGTTACGTAGAGGAAGAATCTGGCCTACTGGGGCGTATGGATGCATCCTAGATTTGATCTGTTTCTGTTATCTGTATCTGTTTATCTGTTATATATATCTGGTGACTGATGGTGTGTGCGATACACGTCTTTCACATATCTGGGAGCTAGCTACTCCATTTGATACATGAGGACACCCCTCATATTATTTGGTTACTTGAGAAGCATCCCCTCTGGATTGCTTATATGGTTACATGGTTCTGATATTATCTGTTCTGGGCTCGTGGTGGATTACTGTTCCTTTTTCTCTTTCCTTTATCCTTATTCCTTAACCCATATTACATCTGCATGACCTTTATTTCTGTTACGTTGTATTTTTCTCCACTACTGCTTTGTTATCGTTATATCTGTTCACTGAGCTCTCGTAGCTCAGCCGCATTTCTTTTCCTGCGGCAGGTTTTAGTAGGAAGCTGGGAATGAGTGGAGAGTACCTTGGACTTAGAAGACTTGATAATTATTCTGGATTAGAGATGACTAGAAGTATTATATTTTAGAATTAGCGTTTATTGAAATTCTCATTTGTAACCTTGTAGTTTCAGTATTTCGTTTGTAACCTTTGAGAATTCTTGTATTACTATAGATTTATGCTTTGGTTTGATCTGATATGAAACCATTATTGTGACACACTTACCCTTGTCGGGTTGGGGTGTTACAACTGTGGAATTCGAGGATGAAACGAGGACAAATTTGATCATTTATTTTATATAAACAATCAAATTGGATCGTAGGAAATCATGCTTGGATGCCATTCAAGGGAACAAAATAAGCATCGACTACACGACCTTCGTGTATATATCGATGTTGGACTCTAAGGAGATAAGCTTTTTGCTCATCGGAAATGTTTGGGTCATCGATGAGAGAAGGAATGTAAGATTTGGTATCTTGATAATCGGTACGAGGCATTGTTACCTACAAAAATATAAGTATGTATATGTTAACTTGTTGCATTTTGATGATCACATTTCTAGTGTGTGTGTGCCTAAATGCAAACAATGTGGAGGTGCGGTAATCTCGACTCTAAAACAAAATTAATGAGATTACCCAAACGCTCCTAACTTCACTTTTGCTCAATCAAATATGTCGAAGAATACACATTAGTTATGTAATTCGATCAATATTTGTGAGATCATGTATGCATGCAAAAACGTTTTTAGTTTGCATCAACAATGCACGAAAGATGTTTCATGATCCTAGATGTGTGAAAAACAATGGAATTGGGGTGTTTGGCAAAGACGACAATTCGGCGCCAAAATTCTTAAAGTTGAAAAGCTTGAATGTTGATGACTCCTAATCCAATTTCAAGTGTCCTAGACATGATTCCACTAAAAATATTTAATCTTAATCCAACATAAATAGTAAAATTTGGACTAATATATATGATATAAGTGGGTTTATGCAAATCCTATGATTAGGGAATCATGTGTGTTATACGTTGTCTAATCCTAGTCCTAATTGCACATAAATTTAACTAAAACTGAAAAACCCCAATTTTATGCATATGAACAAACCCTAGACACAAATTAGAAAGAAATTAAGGTTAATTTACTTACAATTGATGTTGTAGTGATTGATATTTTTTAAGTGCAATGCCTCGATCTTGATTCACGAGAGTGTAGTAGGATTTGGGTGTGGTGTTCGGTTTTGACAGCAAATGAGAATGGGTATTTTGTTTTGAATGAATGTGCAGAGGGAAAGAGGGAAGAAAACGGGTTTATCAGACACACGGTACCATGGTACCACTAATGTTTAGTGGTGCTGTGCATGTATGAGACTCGTTTTTGTTCCATTTTGACTTTTGACGAATTAATCTTACTTAATTAGTAAGACTTTTTGACGCGAGGGAAGAGTTTATACCTAATAAACTCTTTTAACAGAAACGATTAGGCGAGATGACAAGAAATAACCTTAGTATTTCCGAGGAAATGCATAAGTAGTCATTGGAGGAATACGAGGGATGGCTTTGATATTTCCAGTGAAATATTTAGAAAGTCATGAGACGAGACTGAAGAGATGACTTCAATATTTCCAGTGAAATATTTAAGTAATCATACGAGGAACGTGAAGGATGACTTAATATTTCCAGTGAAATATCTAAAAGTCGTGAGACGAGACGTAAAGGATGACTTCAATATTTCCAATTAAATATTTAAGTAGTCATGAGAGGAATGAAAAGAATGACTCAAAAAGTCACGAGGCGAGATGTAAGAAATGACTTCAATATTTCCAGTGAAATATTCGAGTGGTCATAAGAAGGATGTGAGGAATGACTTAACATTTCCAGTGAAATATTTAGCAAGTCATGAGATAAGACATAATGGATGACTTTAATATTTCTAGTGAAATATTTAAGTAGTCATAAGGAGGATGTGAGAGATGACTTCAGAAGTCATGTGGCGAGACGTAAGAAAGGACTTCAATATTTCTAGTGAAATATTTAGAAAGTCATGAGACGAGATATGAGAGATGACTTTAATATTTCCAGTAAAATATTCAAATAGTCATAAGAGGGATGTGAAGGATGTATTTGAACACATGGGAATTGTGAAATTCATGGAATGTGTTCCATCATTCCTAGATCTAGACGAAGATAGTTAGAGGATTCTTGTTTGAGAAGTTTGGTTGGGATGTTGACGATGTTGTCCTTTGAGGGAAACTTTTCTAAGAAAATGATTCCTCTTTGGACATTATCGCGATGGAGGAGATGACGTACTTCGATGTGCTTCATACATGAGCAATCTACGGGGTTCTTGGTCAAGTCAATTTGCACCTCGGTTGTCGCACTTCATAGGAATGTCGTTGAGATGGATGTCGCAGTCGATTAGAGCTTGTTTCATCCATAGTGCTTGTTGTCATGCCTTTTCGGTGCTTACGTATTCGGCTTCGGTCATGGAGATAGCAAGATTCGTTTGTTTCTTGGAGAACCAAGAAGTTAGACAGCAACCCATGAAGGTACAAAAATCACTCTTACTTTTTCAATCCACATTATCTCCCGCATTATCAGAGTTGGTATAGACAATAGTTTCTACACCAATCCCCTTGAGATATTACAATCCCAAGTGTATAGTGCCTTTAATGCATCGGAAGATACATTTAATCGCTTTAAGGTAAGAAGTTTTGGAATCCTTCTTACAAGCGAGCACAAGTGCAGACACTAGACACGATATCGGGTCTACTTGCCATTAGGTAAAATAAATTACCTATCATGCCTCTAACCTAGTACTATCCGCGCACTCACCTTCATCGTCTCTTGTGAGATTCGTCTCTGCGGACATGGGCCTTTATATCGATTAAGATTGTTCTAAGCTAAATATCTTATACACACACACACACACACACACACACACACATATATATATATATATATATATATATATATATATTAGTATACTTAGATTTAAGAAGATATTATCTTCAAGTAATATAATATGAGGGATAGGACAAAAACTTAATTCACTCATCATGCTCATCTTTAAACTTGTCACGCATGATCTTTGAGCGATCATTGTACATTTCTGGACAAGTTGAGTTTGTCGTCGACAAATATTTGAGCAATGGTGGAATGTGAATTTCGTTTCTTTGTGAAAAGCATGTTGTCAACCATTTTCATGGTATATTCATGTTTATGTAAGAAAGCCTTTGATATGTCTTACCAAGCTTAAGAGGCTTGTTTAAGAACATACAATGCTTTCTTGAATTTATAAACATGATATGGTTTTTATGGATCAACAAATCCTGGAGGTTGTACTACATATACCTCCTTGTTGACAAAACCATTTGGGGATGCACTTTTCACGTCCATTATGTTAGTGCCTACTAAGTTAGATTCTAAGAACACTACATGCTTGACATGTCTACTAACAAAGGGGGTTTTAAGAAAGTGTACCTTGGCCTGAGGTGTTGCCCTTAAAACTAGAAGACTAGACTACCTTTGTTGAAAGCTAAGCAAGATGAGACAAGACTTGATTTTGCCTCACAGGATTAGTGCAATCACTAATCATACTCCATTCGTCGGACTTCAAGTTGCTTCACAACCATATCTATCTAGTAAGACAGAAGCTCAAACATTTGGTCCCCAATATCTCATGGGTCCAAAGTTGTTAGTGTTAAACATCCCATGCATTTGTCGCATTTGGTTGGGATGTTGGAATGGAGGACACATTTCCCATGGTAAGTAACTTTGTGGTTGACGGTTATTCCAAGTTACGGGAAAGTTACTTGGATAACTTTGTCTTCTAAAGTTACCTCTCGGTAGAGGAGTTCTTGACCGAGGTTTAGGAACATTTGTTCTTCTAGGTGAAGGAGTCTTTGATCTAATATCAGGTTTTACAAAACCAAGTCCGGGGATTGACAGGGGTTTGTAAAAACTTTTGACTTCCTTTTTACTAGCAATAGGTACTTCTATATTATTAATAACTATGTGACTCGGTTTAGGACTTAAGTTATTTTTTTAAATTGACCCAGATCTGACTTTAGCACCAGACGGTACCACGGTACCACTAATTTTAGTGGTGCCGTCTGTACCTTTAGTGGTGCCGTCGTCTGATATTTTAGATTCTCCAGGCTTTACAAATTTTACTTGTTTAGTACCACTTGTAGAAGCTTGGTTTGGGTCAAATCCTAAGCCTGCACCGGCATGTTCACTAAACCTAATGTTTTCAAGCATATCAATAAGTGCCTTTGTTCCTTCTTCAAACTCAATGATCCTTAACGCATTTTATTTGAGTTTTTTATTTTCTACTCGAAGAGATATGCATGCCCTACATCCTACATCTATTTCTTTATTTTTCTCAAGTCGTTTAACTTGACCCTTTAGTTCTAAAACGTGCACTTCTAGTTCATGCAATGTTGCTTTTAGTGTTTTGTTCCTAGTTATGATTTTAGAACTTACTTCACATAGTTTATTATATTCGTCATATAATCTATTGTCATCTATTGACGAATTATCATCACTATAATAAGAAGAGTCGGAATTTACCTCATTTTGAAGCCTGAGCCATTAGACATGTTTCATCGTTGGGCTTCTTCTCTTCTTCTTCACCGCTATCACTCCAAGAGCCTCCGACGAAGGCTCTTTGGTTGTTGGTTTTCGGTGGTTTAGGACATTCTCCTATGAGGTGATTAGAATCTCCGCATCTAAAACATCTCCTATAACTTTTTCCTTTCTTCTCATCTCGGTTCTTTTGTGACGGCTTCTTATCATCACGAGGTTGCCTAACGAACCTACCTCTTCTCCTAAAGAACTTTTTAAAGTCTCTAACGGCTAACGCATACTCTTCATCTTCACTATCGGAACCCAAATATTCCTCATCACTAGACTCCTTTTTGGCCTTCAATGCTAGAGATCTAACTCTCTCGCTTTTGCCTTTGACTATATCGGAGTCTTTCTTGATTATCATCTCATGAACCTTCAAGTTTCCTATTAGTTCATCGAGTGATAATGTCGCCAAGTCCATTGACTCTTCAATGGCGGTGACCTATGCTCTCCATTTAGGATGTAGGCCCTAAGAAACTTCCTAACATAGTTCTTGCTAGAGTAACCTTCATCAAGAGCTTTAAGACTAGTAATAATAGTATTAAATCTAGCAAAAACATTATCAATTGATTCATCTTCAGGAATGAAAAATTGTTCATATTGTTGCACAAGAAGATCTATCTTGTTCTCTTTGACTTGATTATTACCTTGGTAAGTGACTAACAAAGTTTTCCAAATATCTTTTGCCGTATTACACATGAAAATTCTTTCAAATTCCTTTTTCGGCAAAGCATTATAAATCATCATTTTAGCCTCATCATTTTTGGCTAGTTTTCTTTTAAGTTCATCACTTTGTTTATTATAAGGAACTATTTCATCCCTTTTAGTTTCCGGATTCTTTTGAATCGGTTGAAAGTCACCCTCAGTAATAATATGCCAAAGATCAATGTCTTTTGATTTCACATACGTTTTGAATCTTGTTTTCCAATGTATAAAACAATCGGTTTCAAAAAGTGGTGGTCTTTGCATAGATTGCCCTTCTTGATATTTGTCGGAATCCATTGATCGATTCAAGTTTTAAAATACAATTTACTTTAAAATCTTGACTGACCTGGCTCTGGTACCAATTGTGGAAAACTAGAAAGGGGGGGGGGTTGAATAGTTTTACCGGTTTTTAATTTGTTTCAAAACTTTACTTTTGAAAAACCTTGATTCGAATCTTTTGTGTAATCAAACAACACCAATATGAACTCTACACTATACTATCTAATATAAACAATGAATGAAAAGAAAAGAGATGGAAAGATCTAACCGGGACAAAGAGATTTATAGTGGTTCGGTCACGAAGCTCTTCTTCGCCCTACTCCACTCCCCGAGTACCACAATCGAGAGTTTCAAGCACTATGTCAACAAAGCTCCCTTCAGGCAGAGAAAACCGTACAATGTCGCTTATCCTAATTCCCGACACTAATCTAAATGTCGAGTACTAATCTTAGCTAGTACCAATCTACCACGATCCACACGATCCTTTCTACTTCACACAATCAACACACTTGACTCGATCTACCCGATCTACCCTTGATCCACTTGATCAACACACTAGCCCTCAAGCTATAAGAGATCTCCAAGATCTCGACTAGATCACAATGATCAACTCTCACTTGACTCTATCTACCCAATCTACCTTTGATCAACTTGATCAACTCACAAGCTCACAAGCTACAAGAGATATTCAATATCTCTATAAGATCACAATGATCTACTCTCACAAACTCTCAAAAGAAAAATGAACTTGATGTATGCAAAGATACAACAAGTATGTAACAAGTGTTACAAGTGCACTAACTATAACTACAACACTTTGTATCTTCTTTGATACCTTGTGTTCTTCTCTTGCACTAGTAGAGGAATGAAGGTGATCTCTTGGTTGGATGATTGGATCACTCTTTAAACAAAAGAAAACTAAACTAATTGATCAAGAAGAAAAGATGTGGTGAGAGTTTTGAACTCAGAAAGATATGTGTGAAAAAGGATGCCCAAAAACTGTGAAGAGGGCTGGTATTTATAGGCAGAAGAAATCTAGCCGTTATGGGGACACGGTACCACTAAATTTAGTGGTACCGTGCCAAACAAAAATGCTCCTCTTTTTGTCTTTAGTGGTGAAAGTTTATTTGGGGAAGTTTGGAGCTGATTTTGGGGGGAAACATAGCTGTTATGGTATTTAAACTTATTTTTCCATTAAAACATTTCTTTATTAATAAAAAATAACTTGTAAAGTATATTTTTGAAAAAATGTTTTGTCACATTAAAAATGTGATGTTTGAAACCCAAATTCAATTCTTTGATCATTTGTCAAGTTATAAATTTGTTTGTTCATACCTAGAGTGATTTGTCTAGAAATGGGATCTTTCGACTAAAAACTTGTTTACGTTAATTTTAACGTAAAGTGTTTTCACATTTTGTCATCCTCAAAACGTGAAGTTATCGAAAGATATAAATAATATTTTTAGAACATTATTTGCATCAATAGTTTGTATTATAGTTTTGCTATCTTGAATAATCTTTGCAGATATCAGATACAAGGTTGGGCTTAAACTGATTGAATGTTTGGCGGAAGATGAAGAATTATGGTTTAAACTGGGAAATAACTTTAATGGTGAATTATTGGATCAGATGAAAGCAAGATATGGGCCATACAAAACCATCACAGAGGAAAATCTAGATGAATTTCTTGATGAGCTGTTTATGAGGACAAGGATTGAAATGATAGGTAAAAGTATTGAACCTTTTATAAGGGTGTTTGGAAAGGGAAATAAGTCTTATTTATTTCATTTTGGCTATCTTTATAGATGACAAGCGAAAGGCAAAAGTGACTGCAGAGCTTGTTGAGGATCTGTTTATCAGCAGAAAGAATGTAACGCTAGAAGGTAAATATATTCAATCTCTTAAAGGGGTGTTTGGAATGTCTTTCTACCTTATAGATGTTATTGATTTAAATACTGTTCTTTGAAGTGACTATTACAGCTTGTATTACAGTTTGCCTTTGTTGTATAATCTTTGCAGTTTTGGATCTTAACACTTTCAGTACTGATTTTGAAGACACTCTATCAGTGTCATCAGCTGAGGGTACCAGTAAGCAGAGGAAGGAAGCTGATGATAAACAGAGGAAGGCAAGGCCAGATGAGGGTACCAGTGAGTAGAGGAAGGCAAGGCCAGATGAGGGTACCAGTGAGCAGAGGAAGACAAGGCCTCTGAGTGTAACCGACTACATCCTTGGCTCAAGAGAAAAGTCAAAAGAACCAGCTCCAAAAAGAAGTTCTAAGTGTTGTTCATTGCATTCCAAAACCAGAACCACCACTTGCAGCAATGCCAGAAGCACATTTCTCTTATTGTCAGTGTTGCCAAAATACATTTCAGCTTCGTGAGGAAATACGCGTGTTTAAGGAAGAGGCGCGCTTCATGTGGACAAGCATTCACAAGTACCTTGTGGAGCTCATGAAGAAACAAGCCAAAAAAAATGAAACATCTCCTCCTAACTTTTGATATGGTTGTATTAGGTTGTTGCTAAATAATTATATATTTGGATGGCAGTTGTTTTAACAGTGGTTTATCTTTTGTATCCTATTAGTAATGCAACTTCGTTTAGTTAAATTTGTTATTTTCCATATTCTTTGCATATGAGATTGTCTGCATACTTGTTTTAATAGTGGTTTAGCTTTGTTATCCTACAAAGTATGTAATTTGTATGCAAATTATGTAGATAAATGATCAACCATGGAATAAGCATTTTATTTATCTCATAAAACCAACAAAAACAGTAACACACATCCATCAACATCCAACAACCATTTGGTAATTGTAGCACCCCCAATTACGTGATACGCAGCAGAATTCAAGCTGGGTGTTACCTAATGGCACAACAATTATAATAATATAAAATGATCTCTAATTAAGTCGTTTTAAAAGATTTATCATTCGAATATTAGAGTTTACAAAATGAGGTCCCAGTGGTTTCAAGGTTTACAAAATAAGTTTTCGAATGATAATAAATTTATAGCCTTCTTGATATATTCGTGCTCCTCCGTTCCATCCTCGATCATTATGGACCTAAGATAAACATGTTAAAAGTGTCAACACAAAGGTTGGTGAGTTCATAGAGTTTATAAGTAAAGCAGTTGATTTTTGTAGTCTTGAGTTTGAGTGATAATTGCAATAAATACAAATATCGATAAAATGAATAGTGGGCAACGTTGTTTTACACCCTTAGTTACCAGTTGAACACAAGTTTCAAGTTTAGTAGACAGTAGGCCCCGTTGTTGCACCCATAAATTCAGTAGTGGCAGTACCGTATCATTACAGTAACATAATATTGCTCCAAGCCTCATGAAACTCAAACGTTAACGTGTGTGACATCATAATAATGACATAAGTTACTGACATTATAAAAATGTAAATAACAAGGCCCTCGGGTAGGAGCTTGCCAACTTCCTATTGTTCTCTCAAATAAAGTGCATTTGGCTATCTATCCGGCTAGCACAAAGGCTATTTGTCCGGCTAACACAAATGGGTTGTCAACCTCCAATAGATCTATTCACAATATTCGCTTTCACTCGCAAGTGATTAATGGTTCATGATATGAGGGTATTTTTAGTGGCAACAGTGTAAACTTAGGCAATATCAATCAGGATAGCATATAGAAAAATACTTGTGTTCAGGTTTGTAGCATGTAGCTCCGCACAAGTTTGGAAAATGTATAAAAGTGGGATTATAAACTCACACTAATTTTTAAAAGTTTAGAGTACTTGTAAAAGTAAAAAAAAGTAGTTGAGCATGTATCTCCCCCAAATATTATACGAAATAATTGAAAATAGGGGTCATGAACTCACCTTAACGTGTAGTGGTGTAAGTATTGCAAAATAGAATCAAGTAGCAAAGCACAACCGTACATGGTCGGCACGACCTAGAAGATAACAACTTATCTTATAAATATGTCACGCGAAATTCAAGTAATGCGTATGAGTTAAAAGATGTTGTATCATTGTTTTCGTATCATTGTTTGTAAAAAGGTTTTTGTATCATCGTTCGTGTGGTGGTTTGAGTGTTAATACTCGATTGCACATACCAAAGTATAAAACATATAGCATAAGTATAAAGGAAATAAACACGTAAGGATCAAATAGCAATCAAGTAAGAGATGACGCGTTTATTTATATAACTTCTAAGTTGTGTAGACTTGATTTAAAATGCGTGTTCTCAATATGTTGTCAAATATTATAGTTTTCGTTTCGATAGTTGTTGTTCAATTCAAACATGATCCGGTTTCCAAATTAATAATCCCGAATTACTAAGTGAATCATAACTAATAATAATAAGTTTGGATATGAGCTCATAAGCTCGAACCTACAACCCTTTAGGTTTTCTTATTATACCGAGGTAAACAAACACCCTCAACCCGCACCCTTATATGGGCTGTCGTGTGGCTAACTAAACCTAACCCAACACCTTGCGATGTGGGCTGGAAACAAGCAAAACCAAACACCCCTTATGGCTATTGTTGGGCTGGGCAGAAACAATAAACAAACAGCCCATTTGGTTGTAACAACAACCAGACCAAACGCACCTTTAATGGGTTGCGATTTGGTGTGCTTAAAACCCACGAGCCCAACACCAATTTGGCATGGCTGTGATCGCGACTCAAGACAAACAAACACCGCCTGTTGCGCAGAAAATAAACGAGCAAAACGCACCCTTTAGGGGCTGAAATAAGCAGGTATAAATGCCCATGTTGGGCTGGAAATAGGCAGAACCAAACACCCCGTTGTTTGGGGTTGCGTTTGCAGCAAACAAACGCCCACTGTTGGGGTTGTGACATGCAAAATGAACACCCTCTTTGGGCGGTATTTCCAGCCGAGCAAACCAAGACCACCACCCCTTGTTGGGGTTTTTGTAGCTGACCCGTTTAGAAAACAACAACCCCTCGGTTGTGACCTTTAGTCGAGTCTAATACCAAAAAGCCATAAGTCGTATTAAGCTTAAATAAGCAGTCTTAACCCCAAGTAAGCTTTAAGCTTATTCAAAGAAGCAAAAGAGAACTAAAAGAAAAATGAAACAAATTAAGCCAAACACCACCTGTGGTGTGGCTGTGAACGAGCAAACCAAACACACCCAAGTGGGGCTGTGGTGTGAGCCGCGACGGCAGACAACAATAACCATAACGACAACCCTCTTGGGCTGTTGTGGCTCGGACCAAACAAACACCCTCTTGGTGCGTCTCTTTTGACCCAAAACTGAACACAAACAAACACCTTCTGGGTGTTGTGGTGGGTCGCAAAACTTTGTGTTTCCAACTGAGTCCGACCACAAACAAATAAGCCATAACTAATAAGCCGAAAAGCATAAGCTTAAGCAACAAACAACCTCCTATCAATATCGTAAAGACCAAGATTACTCAAATAAGCACTAACTTTTAATAAGCCAAATAATCAAGTAATAAGTTGTAACAACAAAAAAATCCAGAAATCAAAATCCCCCTGGGTTTCGGTCTCAACCTAATACTATGATAATTCACAAATAAGCTCAAAAGTCCAAATAAGAAAATAATCACTAGATAAGCTCACCGAGTGCTTAAAAATAAGCACTCGAGTAAAACCATAAATTAAACCACAACCATGATTTGAACGATGATAGTTACAAAACGATTATTCTGTGCAATCAATTAATCATTTATACAATTTTAGTTTATAATTGAATCAAGATAATATACAGAAATTTATAACTCGTGTTTGTCAGCATACTTATAAGAAGCACAAAATGGTGGTGGCTGTGGTGGTGTCGATTAACCATGGAGAGGGAGAGAAGAGGATAATATATTCTCTGTTCCTTTTGTTTGGCTCGAAATCAGAGAGAATTGTGTGTTTTTCTGTGAAAAAAAATGAATTAGTTTTCTTTCTATTTATAACGAAAATTTCTGTAAATATCTAGATATTTTGATGAATATTAATTAGATATTTCAATGAATAGTAAATAGATATTTTGATGAATAGTAAATAGATATTTATAAATAGTAACTAGATATTTTGATAAATAGTAAATAGATATTTATGAATAGTAACTAGATATTTTATATATTTGGAGTACATGGTACATCGTTTATGCATGAAAATCGTGTAGAAGCGTTTATTTATTTAATTAATGATAATAAATAAATAATAGAAAAATAAGAGTAAGACATAAAATGAAGAGTAAATGTCATAAATCGTCCCTGTGATTTACCGGGTTTAACGAAAATGGTCCATAAACTTTTTTTTCCGGATCCAGTCCCTGTGGTTTTGACCCGTAACGGGTTTGGTCCCTTGACCAAGATTTCCGTCTGTTGACCGTTATATATTGCATAAATGACATAAATACCCTTAAGTTTGTGGTCCCTGTGGTTTGTCTAGTATAACAGATATAGTCCCTACAGTATTTTTTTTTGTCCGAATTTTTTTAAAAATTTTTTGACAAAAGATTTTTTAAAACTTTTTTGCCTCAGATTTTTTTTTGATTTATAAAATTTTTTGAATACTTTTTGACCGAGTTTTTTTTATAAAATTTTTTGACAAATTTTTTTTTCGCTAGATTTTTGTTAGATTTCTTGGCATGATTTTTTTACAAGATTTTTTTATAAAAAAATTCAAAAAAATAAAAAGAATAGATAAAAATAAAAATTATCAAAAAAATTGTCATAATATTTTTAATTTTTTTTTGAAAATTTTTTATTTTTATCTATTTTTTAATTTTTTTGAACTTTTTTGAATACTTTTTAATGGTCTTTTTTTTTTTTTTTTTTTTTTTTTTTAATTTTTTTTTACCAAAAAAGCTTTGACATAATTTTTAATTTTTTTTAAAATATTATTCGCAGAATATATATATATATATATATATATATATATATACATATATATATATATATATTTATTTATTTATTTATTTATTTATTTTTACATATTTTAAAAAAAAAAAAAATTTTGACAAAAAAAAATTGACATTTTTATAAAAAATTTTGAAATTTTTTGAATATTTTTCGCAGGATAAAAAAGAATTATGTCAAAATTTAATATGAAATTAAAAAAAAAAAAATCTTGTAAAAAAATCATGCCAAGAAATCTAACAAAAATCTAGTGAAAAAATTTTTTGTCAAAAAAATTTATAAAAAAAACTCCGAAAAAAAGTATTCAAAAAATTTTATAAAAAAAAAAAAAAAAAAAAATCTGAGGCAAAAAATTTTTAAAATAAGTTTTGTCAACAAATTTTTAAAAAAATTCGGACAAAAAAATTAAAAAGAAAAAAAAAAAAAAAAAAGAGAAAAAAATTCGGACAAAAATTTTTAATTTTATTTATTTTTAAAAAAAAATTCGGACAAAAAAAAAAAAAAAAGAACGGAGTGACTAAATCTGTTATACTAGACAAACCACAGGGACTACAAGCTTAAGGCTCTTTATGTCATTTCTGCAATATATAACGGTCAACAAACGGAAATCCCTTGTCAAGGGACCAAACCCGTTACGGGTCAAAACCACAGGGACTGGATCCGGGAAAAAAAAGTTTAGGGACCATTTTCGTTAAACCCGGTAAACCACATGGATGATTTATGACATTTACTCTAAAATGAAAATGATATTACTAGAAACGTTCTAGCAATATGTAGATTAACCCTAGTCCACATTTGTACCAAGCCCGTTGTTTTGTTATTATACCAATTCTATTAGTTTCGAGATTTACACCAAGTCCATTAGATCACATAGTTTCAGTGTGGGTTACGTTACATTAGTTTGTTGTTGTGATAAACTGATAACGTTTAATCTAAAAAAAAAATTAGACGTAGAAAATGGGTAAGTATTCTTTTGTTATAATATTAATACAAGTGAAAATTTACTGGTGGTTACAGTCTCACCCCCTTAAATGGAATCTCGTCCCGAGATTTAGTCCGTATTAGATGTTGAAAAATGTGGTTCCTTGTGTCAATTGGTTTACGAGACAACTAGTGAGGTATTTACACTTGTCGTTGTGAAAAAATGTGTAGTTTGTCGTTATCCTGAATTTCTTCTTAGAAGAGTAACGAGTATTTTGTTAGATAATTATTTCTCCTGATTTGGTTTAAGTTAATCATGTAACTAGGTGAGCAGGTTTTATTTTGGTTTCACTTGTGAAAATTTATAAGTTAGAATTTATTGGTTTACATGAAAAACGCTATTCCAAAGGGCAAATAAATTCATTTTGAATGAAGATTGTTATTTTATAAGGTTTATCATGTTTTAGTGATTAGTCTTGAAAATAACATGGTTCCTATTACTTGTTTTGTGAAAATCAAATTATTGACGTCGAAAATAATCTTTAACAATAAAGATTTCGGATGAGAACTTGATGAATGTAGAGAAAGTCGTTGAACTTCAGCTTTTGTAGATGGTGAATCAGTTTGTTCTTAGTAGAGATTTTATTTTTTATTTTATATTTTTTTTATGAACAGTAATTTCAAACGGTCATGAACAGTAGCCCAACGGCTATGAACAGTAGCCCAACGGCTACTTTTCTTTTTATAAATACCCCATTTTAATTTTTCATTCTTCCACCACCCATGTTTCTCTCATTAATTTTTCAAGATGCCGCATGTTATTACCATCCTTGCGATTCTGTATGTTGTTGCCGCTGCCATCTACTTGGCCTACGCTCCAGATGAAGATTATGAATTTTTGGCCGTGGTGTTAGCGCTTCTCGTACCACTCGTGGTTCTAGCCATCGGCGTGGATAAAATATGGGGTAATAGTATTGCGTTAGGAATGTTGAAATAAGTCTTTGTTGTGTTTCCTTGTAATATTTAATGAATGTGTAATAAGATTTGTTTTCTTTTATGCATAAGACCATGTCTTTTGGTACTGCGTTAATGATTTGTTTGTATTTATCGTACAGAATACTCAAGGTGTTACATCCAGTCATGGTTCTTGCTCTCGTAGGCGTAGTGGTGTTTTTCATTAGCTTGGCGGATCAACCAATTGGCGATTCTATACCTTACTTAGTGATCTTTGTAACATTAGCACTACCGATGCTAATTATATCGTTATGTATTAATATTCGTGGATTCTAATGTAATAAAAGTTTACGTTTTGTGTTTTATGAATTCTAGAGATTCTCGAGTTAATACTCATGTCGTTTAAGATACAAATAAGCCCACTCATTTATAATTCATTACTTACATAGAGAGGCGTCCCAAACAATGTAAATAAAGAAGTATAAACTTATGGTTCGGTGATTCATAATTTCTTTATTTAAATAAAAGGCATCCCAATCCATTTAAATAAAGACATTATAAATCATCCTACTTAAGAATTTCTGACTCAACACTCATACTTAATTGATAAGGTAATTTAGTGTGTAGGGGTTTTCGAGAGTACGGAAGGAGTATCTACACTCATCTCTAGAGATGGGAGTAAGATGATCAAGGAAAAATTGACATAGTACTCAAAATAGTTGGTGAGTATAAGAATTGTGCAACCCACAATGTCTTGGGAAGATTTCGTAAATTGCAAAAATGTAGAAGTAGGTACATGCTCGAGGAAATGTGATTGAGTCGTAATGCCTTAGAATAGGCATACGCAAGTATGTTTATTCCGTTGTTTGTGTAAAGTGATCGAAAGTATGTCGAGTGTGTATATATCAATATACTAAAGTGTTTGTGTAGCATAAATTACCTAGAAGTCACATAATCGTCTGGAGGATGGAAGGCACAGAGAGTAAAATGTTTTTGTGAAAAAGCAGTTATAGTTTACGTCTCAATTAGACTCGTTTCTCTATAACTATAGCTCTGACACCAATCTGTAACACCCCCAATTTCGTGATACGCAGCGGAATTCAAGCTGGGTGTTACCTCATGGCACAACAATTATAATAATAGAAAATGATCTCTAATTAAGTCGTTTTAAAAGATTTATCATTCGAATATCATAGTTTACAAAATGAGGTCCCAGTGGTTTCAAGGTTTACAAAATAAGTTTTCGAATGATAATAAAATTTATAGCCTTCTTGATGTATCCGTGCTCCTCCGTTCCATCCTCGTTCATTATGGACCTAAGATAAACATGTTAAAAGTGTCAACACAAAGGTTGGGGAGTTCATAGAGTTTATAAGTAAAGCAGTTGATTTTTGTAGTCTCGAGTTTGAGTGATAATTGCAATAAATACAAATATTGATAAAATGAATAGTGGGCTACGTTGTTTTACACCCTTAGTTATCAGTTGAACACAAGTTTCAAGTTTAGTAGACAGTGGGCCCCGTTGTTGCACCCATAAATTCAGTAGTGGCAGTACCGTATCATTACAGTACCATAATATTGCTCTAAGCCTCATGAAACTCAAACGTTGTGTGTGACATCATAATAATGACGTAAGTTACTGACATTATAAAAATGTAAATAACAAGTCCCTTGGGTAGGAGCTTGCCAACTTCCTATTGTTCTCTCAAATAAAGTGCAATTGGCTATCTATCCGGCTAGCACAAAGGCTATATGTCCGGCTAACACAAATGGGTTGTCAACCTCCAATAGATCTATTCACAATATTCGCGTTCACTCGCAAGTGATTAATGGTTCATGATATGAGGGTCTTTTTAGTGGCAACAGTGTAAACTTAGGCAATATCAATCAGGATAGTATATAGAAAAATACTTGTGTTTAGGTTTGTAGCATGTAGCTCCCCACAAGTTTGGAAAACGTATAAAAGTGGGATTATAAACTCACAGTAATATGTAAAAGTTTAGAGTACTTGTGAAAGTAAAAGCAAGTAGTTGAGCATGTATCTCCCCCAAAGATAATACAAAATAATTGAAAATAGGGGCCATGAACTCACCTTAACGTGTAGTGGCGTAAGTATTGCAAAATAGAATCAAGTAGCAAAGCACAACCGTACATGGTCGGCACGACCTAGAAGATAACAACTTATCTTATAAATATGTCACGCGAAATTCAAGTAATGCGTATGGGTTAAAAGATGTTGTATCATTGTTTTCGTATCATTGTTTGTAAAAAGGTTTTTGTATCATTGTTCGTGTGGTGGTTTGAGTGTTAAGACTCGATTGCACATACCAAAGTATAAAACATATAGCACAAGTATAAAGGAAATAAACACGTAAGGATCAAATAGCAATCAAGTAAGAGATGACGCGTTTATTTATATAACTTCTAAGTTGTGTAGACTTGATTTAAAATGCGTGTTCTCAATATGTTGTCAAATATTATAGTTTTCGTTTCGATAGTTGTTGTCCAATTCAAACATGATCCGGTTTCCAAATTAATAATCCCGAATTACTAAGTGAATCATAACTAATAATAATAAGTTTGGATATGAGCTCATAAGCTCGAACCTACAACCCTTTGGGTTTTCTTATTATACCGAGGTAAACAAACACCCTCAACCCGCACCCTTATATGGGCTGTCGTGTGGCTAACTAAACCAAACCCAACACCTTGCGATGTGGGCTAGAAACAAGCAAAACCAAACACTCCTTATGGCTATTGTTGGGATGGGCAGAAACAATAAACAAACAGCCCCTTTGGTTGTGACAACAACCAGACCAAACGCACATTTAATGGTGATGAAGCGAAAAGTGTACCGCTTTTAAGGGGTCATTTAAGCCCTAAATCGTATTTATTTGATCAAATATTGCCCTAAATCGTTCCTTTTGTCATTTTAGGTACTTTTGAGGAGAAATCTGGAAAAGGAGGCATTTTGGACGTTTTTGGAGCATAAAAGTGAAGAAAACGACAAAGTCTCAAAAATCGGCTAAAAGTTACCTTTGACGGCGTCAGATTTTACTCTGGACGGCGTCATGGCTTGGCAAGAAAAGGTGGATGTGAAATTTACTCATGATAAACCAGTGAAAATTGCATGTAAATTCTGACGGCGTCACGCTTTAACCTGATCAAGGGCGTCACGGCTTAATTCAAAGAGGGACGGCGTCACGTTCAAGGTCTGACGGCGTCAAGCCTTGATAAGCCAGAACGGATTTTGGAGAGCTAAAGAGGGACGGCGTCAAGAAGGCTATCCGGGAACCCTAGAAGCGGCGAGGTGACGGCGTCACACTCCATAAGGTGACGCCGTCAGATGTAAAAATCTATATATAGTTTTGCAATTCTTTGTCATTAGTGGAGAGCTTAGTGTGAAATTTTTGGGAGAAAACCCTAAGACGATTTTAGCATCTTTTTCAAGGCTTTTTGCCTTGAGATCTTCCATGTTACATTGAAAGATAAGTTATCAATTAATCATTCAATATGTCTATGTGTTGTTTGATTTTATCTTGTTCTTGTCTTTTGTTTAACATGTTAGGCTAGATTTATCTTGTGTTTGCTTAGATCTAATGAAACCTAGCTATTGATTATTGGTTATTAGTGTGTTATTAGTTGTATTGGATGATTGTTTATCTATGTTAGGCTTAAGAAAACTGGCTAACTTCCTATTCGGTAACTTGCTTGAACGTCTTAAGAAACATGAACCAAATGCGTACTAAAGGTTTTTATGGTTGTATTTAATGCACAAGCGAATTCTAGTGATCCCATGTTAGGAGCTTCCTAGCCGGCTCGACATAGGAGTGAAGTAGGAGCTTGTAGAGTTGGGGAAGTACGTACGCCACCCCACGATTGGTATTAAGGAATACACCCGTCATCCACGCGACTAATACACACTAATCAACCGGTAAAAGATAGTTAGGGAGTAAGGAAATCTAAGTAAACACATTTCTCTACACTTAAGTTTTCACCAACATTTTCATTTTTGTTATTTTATTTTATTTGCATTTGTAGTTATTTGGGTTAGTTGACTAGCAACTAATTCCGCCCACTCTTTCAAACCCGAGATTTTACTTGCTTTCATAAAAATATAAAAACATAAAAAGAATCTTCCTCAACCTTTAGACCTATTAGAGTAGTTTTTCATACCTAACGAACACTATTCCCTGTGGAGAACGATCAATCCCCCGTACTTACCACTACACTATACTACATCGGTCAGGTACACTGCCTGGTGGGGTTGTAAGCCTCTTGAGATCCCTCGAGAGGTAAAACCTGTTGTAAGGTTGCAAAACCACGCATCAAATGGGTTGCAGTTTGGTGTGCTTAAAACCCACGAGCTCAATACCAATTTGGCGTGGCTGTGGTCGCGACTCAAGACAAACAAACACCCCATGTTGCGTAGAAAATAAACAAGCAAAACGCGCCCTTTAGGGGCTGAAATAAGCAGATATAAATGCCTATGTTGGGCTGGAAATATGCAGAACCAAACACCCCGTTGTTTGGGGTTGCGTTTGCAGCAAACAAACGCCCACTGTTGGGGCTGTGACATGCAAAATGAACACCCTCTTTGGGCGTTATTTCCAACCGAGCAAACCAAGACCACCACCCCTTGTTGGGGTTTTTGTAGCTGACTCGTTAAGAAAACAACAACCCCTCGGCTAGGGATGAGCTCGGTACCAATCCCGTCCCAAACCCGTCCCGAATTGATGGTCCCGATTTTTTCCCGGGCATGAAAGGTGTGTACCGGTACCGTACCGAACGGGATTCTGGTACCGGTACCGGTTCCGGGATTCGGTACCGGGAAATCGGTACGTATCGGGTTATTCCCGTTTTTCGTTAAACCATGTTGAGCTCAATATTTCTTTGCAGCTGAGTGATAAGATGGCGATTAGAGATTGTCCTATTGTTTTTGCAGCCTTGTTATACGGTATCTGTTTGTAAAATCCACCTGTAGAATACTTGTTTATTACAGGGTAGCTTAATTTAAATGAAAGTGGTACATATATTCTTTCGACTTTTAACTTTTAAGGAGTACAACACAGAACAGAAAATGTCATAGACAAACAATTCGTTGACAATAAGCAAGTTTTCTATTGATTAACGAGTACATGACATAGATATCTTTTGTGAAAGAAAAGATAAAGAAGGTAGACGTTGGCTAGTTTATACACATTGCTGACAAGTTGATTAACTAAATCATGTTCAAAATCATGTTCAACAATAATACCATCAAAATACATGTTTGCAGGTGGTCTCATGTATCACAGTATCAGTAATACCATCAAAATAAACAAACTAAATCATGTTCAACAAAACAATTAATCTTGTGCAACTCCCATCCCTTTTCCTTTAGCGTTTTGCTTGGAAATCTCTTCTTCTATATCTATACATACGACAAAAAACTAGCAAAGTTAATAACTTAACAAACATTAAAAAAACACATTCAAGATAAGCTATTACCTTTTGCAACATCGTCATCATTTAATAGATCGTCGATGTCATCTATTATAGCTTTTTTGGACTTTCTTACCCAATCTTGGGTACATATCAACGCCTCAACTACGGCATAAGACAAGTTAGTCCTATATGGGTCAAGAACACGACCTCCTGTACTAAAAGCCGACTCCGATGCAACGGTAGTTATTTGAATTGCCAAAATATCTAAAAAATAATAAAGACTTGTAAAACAATAGTAACGTAAAACATAAGGAATAAAATCATCATAAAATGTAGTAAGTTACCTTTAGACATTCGAGCTACTATTGGAAATCTTGGAGCATTTAATTTCCACCACTCGAGAATGTCAAAATCACTAGTAAATCTAATTCGTGGCTCATTTAGGTACCTAGTTAACTCGGTATCCATTTCAATGGAGCCGGAGTCTTCCAAATTCAAGAAATCATCCAAAAATGCATTATCCCCAACATAGGATTTACAAGATTGTTGATTCTTGCCTTTTTTTTGATGAGTTTTTTTGACACAACCGTGTCCAACTTTGTTTTGTATTTAGAAACAAAATAAACTAATAACCCGTGTTTTACAAAAGCTTGTTACGTAGCTACAGTGATGATTGAGATATAAACATGTGATATTCTCTAAAATACAAACATCAAATGAACGACAAATTCTTGAAAACCAACCCTTCGAAAAACACTGGTTTATTTCCCACGTTCTGGAGACTATTTTTTTAACAATCAAAAACACAATCATTAAGGTTTAATTGAAACACACATTATAAGATGTCAAAAACAGGAAAAGACTAGATCGCTCCAAACACAAATAGCATAAATCACCAAAGCAAGTCTTGTTTTACAAAATAAACTAATAATCTGTGTTTCAAAATAAAGTAATAGTTTCGATGATTGAGATACATACATGTTACGTTGCTACAGTGATATATGTTAAAAAGAAAAACAAAATTAAACATACCTCCATACTTTTCCAATGATAAAGATTGAGATGACTTGTGTGATTGATAATAAATTAGGGTTTAATTTTTTGGAAGATTTTGTGAAAGAACTGTGGTTGTTACTTGTTAGTAACAGTAGGGTTTTTTTTTGACCTTTGGTTTGCTTGTTGCATGGAACAAATGGGTGTTTGGATAACACAATTCATTAAAAAACATGGACTATTCTAATTTCGGTACCAAATCGAGATTGCCAGAATAAGTCCTGTCCCGAACCTGAAATTTCCCCATTTTTTTTGGCCTTATTTAGTAGTCCCGGTACCGTACTGTATATCGGCACTCGGTACCGTTTCGGTACGGTACTGGTACGGTACCGGTACGGTTTCGGAATTTGGTTCGATATGCTTATCCCTACCCTCGGTTGTGACCTTTAGCCGAGTCTAATACTAAAAAGCCATAAGTCATATTAAGCTTAAATAAGCAATCTTAACCCCAAGTAAGCTTTAAGCTTGTTCAAATAAGCAAAAGAGAACAAAAAGAAAAATGAAACAAAATAAGCCAAACACCACCTGTGGTGTGGCTGTGAACGAGCAAACCAAACACACCCAAGTGGGGCTGTGGTGTGAGCCGCGACGGCAGAAAACAATAACCATAACGACAACCCTCTTGGGCTGTCGTGGCTCGGACCAAACAAACACCCTCTTGGTGAGTCTCTTTTGACCCGAAACTGAACACAAACAAACACCTTCTGGGTGCTGTGGTGGGTCGCAAAACTTTGTGTTTCCAACTGAGTCCGACCACAAACAAATAAGCCATAACTAATAAGCCGAAAAGCATAAGCTTAAGCAACAAACAACCTCCTATCAATATCGTAAAGACCAAGATTACTCAAATAAGCACTAACTTATAATAAGCCAAATAATCAAGTAATAAGCTGTAACAACAACAAAATCCAAAAATCAAAATCCCCCTGGGTTTCGGTCTCAACCCGATACTATGATAATTCACAAATTAGCTCAAAAGTCCAAATAAGAAAATAATCACTAGATAAGCTCACCGAGTGCTTAAAAATAAGCACTCGAGTAAAACCATAAATTAAACCACAACCATGATTTGAACGATGATAGTTACAAAACGATTATTCTGTGCAATCAATTAATCATTTATACAATTTCAGTTTATAATTGAATCAAGATAATATACAGAAATTTATAACTCGTGTTTGTCGGCATACTTACAAGAAGCACAAAATGGTGGTGGCTGTGGTGGTGTCGATCAACCATGGAGAGGGAGAGAAGAGGATAATATCTTCTCTGTTCCTTTTGTTTGGCTCGAAATCAGAGAGAATTGTGTGTGTTTTTCTGTGAAAAAAATGAACTACTTTTCTTTCTATTTATAGTGAAAATTTCTGAAAATATCTAGATATTTTGATGAATATTAATTAGATATTTTGATGAATAGTAAATAGATATTTTGATGAATAGTAAATAGATATTTTGATGAATAGTAAATAGATATTTATGAATAGTAACTAGATATTTTATATATTAGAAGTACACAAGGTACATCGTTTATGTATGAAAATCGTGTAGAAGTGTTTATTTATTTAATTAATGATAATAAATAAATAATAGGTAAATAAGAGTAAGACATAAAATAAAAATGATATTACTAGAAACGTTCTAGCAATATGTAGATTAACCATAGTCCACATTTGTACCAAGCCCGTTGGTTTGTTATTATACCAATTCTATTAGTTTCGAGATTTACACCAAGTCCATTAGATCACATAGTTTCAGTGGGTTACGTTACATTAGTTTGTTGTTGTGATAAGCTGATAACGTTTAATCTATAAAAAAAAATTAGACGTAGAAAATGGATAAGTATTATTTTGTTAGAATATTAATACAAGTGGAAATTTACCGGTGGTTACAGTAATCATGGATTGAACCTACGTGCGGTCTTCTTGGCTATTTTGAATGAAGTTTCTTTGATTATTTTTTCTTGACTTGCTCCTGAACAAGTTTCTTCTGCACTTTCTTCTTGACTTGCTTCTTCTTCCCGATCTTTAGGTGGTGTTCTTATCCCACTTCCATCTCCACTACCCACTGCACCACCCCCTCTAGTTATGTTTCCACTTCTAACACCTAAGCCTATAACACCACCAGTTGGAGCTACTGAACCACCACCTCCAGCAGCTGCAACAACTCTTCTGCCTTTTTAAGCATGCCTCCAACATGAATACCACATAATTTCTCCTCTAGGTAGCCTTGCTTCAAAAGTTAAACCAGCCATATTTTGAACTTCCATATAACAGCAAATGCATCTCATTTTAGTTGATTCGCTGTTGTCATCCAACACCCCCACGTCTGTATCAGTACCATCCATATTATTTCTCGTCATCTTTTTACTTGAACGGTGTGCCATACTAGTTGGTAGGATAATTTACTTCAAGAGTAACACACAGTCTTTCTAACCTAGTTTCAATTTACTTTTGTGTAGTCAAATATAGGGTCAGGCTACCTTGAAATAAACCATTTTGACTTTATTTGTGTGAGGTAAAGGAGTATTAACTTCACACATTTATAGGGTCAGGCTATTTTTTTATATCATATGGTTTAAATGATTGCGAGAAAACTCGGGTTTAAACCTCGCTAGGTATGTATATATGGTATGTTTAAAAGACGTTGCTGGTAGGAGATTCTTACGAGAATATTGATTAGGCGGCGTAATTTTTAAGATGAAAAAAAGTTAATTTTTTTGAATGTGTTGACGGTGTTTATTCATTTTGTTATAGAATGGATTTTATTATATGGAGTAAAAGAATGAGAGAAAACTCGGGTTTAAATCTCACTAGGTATATATAGTATGTTATAGTAAAGACGTTGCTGGTAGTAGATAGTTATGAGAATATTGATCACCAATCGTGGCTCGTGTAGCACGTGGCTTCACTTCTTTCTTCGTATTAACTAACGGAGCACGTTCACGGCGCAATTCCGGCATCCTTTATCCACAAAACACAAACATGATAACAAATTGAATGAATTTATAGAATTTGTTATCATCGTCTATAATGAAACCCTAACCCTAACCGTTGTATAAAAAAATGATTTTTTGGTATGTGATTTGGTTTAATGATTAATGATTGTGATTATGAATTGAATTGAATTGAACTTGTATTGAATTTATAGGGTTTGAATGTGTGTGTGAAAGCTAGGTCAAAATTGGGGATTTGGAAAGAGGGGCGCGTGGGGTTCATAAAGGTATTATTTTTTTTTTATATCATATATGGTTTAAAAGATTGGGAGAAAACTCGGGTTTAAACCTCGCTAGGTATATATGGTATGTTTAAAAGACGTTGCTGGTAGGAGATAGTTATGATATTGATTAGGCCGCGTATTTTTAAGATGAAAAAAAGTCAACTTTTTGAATGTGTTGACGGTGTTTGTTCATTTTGTTATAGAATGTTTTTTTATTATATGGTGTAAAATAATGAGAGAAAACTCGGGTTTAAACCTCACTAGGTATATA
Organism: Artemisia tridentata subsp. tridentata; assembly: GCA_021014915.2. Classification (NCBI taxonomy): domain Eukaryota; kingdom Viridiplantae; phylum Streptophyta; class Magnoliopsida; order Asterales; family Asteraceae; genus Artemisia; species Artemisia tridentata. Next base: position 368,983,816 of record CP139505.1, read on the forward strand.
TAGTATCTTATAGTAAAGACGTTACTGGTAGTAGATAGTTATGAGAATACTGATTAGGCCGCGTATTTTTAAGATGAAAAAAGTTAATATTTGAATGTGTTGATTGTCTTTATTCATACAAACAAAGTTTTTAATAAATAAAATCTTTTATATAATAAAACAAAACCCCTAGTGGGGACTTTTACATTTCAAAAAAATCAAATCATACCTTATTAAGTAATAATCAAATTATTATTATTATTATTATTTTCTTAAATATTAAATAAGAAAAGCCTAAATACTTCTAAATTTATCCATATTCTACAAAAAAAAGAATGTGATTTGTAATCATTCAATAAAAACTTACAAAAATATATGTGTCAAAATATAAAAAATTAAAACTTGAAAACGGTGGAGCAAGTTTTTCAAAGATTTGGGCCGAAACTTAAAATTCAGTATCATTCCCACTAAATATTTGAAGTCCCAACATTCCCAAATTCCTCCTCCATCAATCAAACTCGATCTCTTATCATTCATTCACGCACAATCATTGACGCAAGAACATCTCCTCCAAATCTAATTAATATTAAAACCCACTACATTCGTAAATAACCCTAATTCAATACCTCAATCAAAGTACAATGGTTTTGAAGGTCCTGTTATAATAATTAAAACCCGAAATTAAAAATAATAATTTATTTAAATGATCAGAAAAAACCCCGCGCGTGCGCGGACATTATATCTAATTATATAAATATATATTTTCTCTCTCTTACATCCAAATCCTAATATAAATCTAAATCCAAATCCTAATCCTAAACCCATCTACAAACCAAACAGGCCCATAATTGTTGTGCTATAATTGGGACTTGATGCTATGCAATTCAATATCAAGCAATACTTAGTTACTAACTCTATGATCAGATGCAAAGTTCTTTGGTGCCGTTATTTAAAAATTACTCCCTCTGTCTCAAAATTATAGTCCATATTTTTTTTTCGGGATGTCTCAAAATAATTGTCAACTTTCATTTTTAAGTAAAAACTAGAGAATTTAGTGGAGGAATATTCTCTTTGATTGGTTGAAAATTAAAGTGGTCCCACTTTTATTAAACTATGTGATTTTTGTCTTCTGAAAATAATTTTGAGACGGAGGGAGTATATATATCGAACAATTTTACAAGTTTAAGGGCCTCGTTTATTAGTTATGACAAAGGCCACCGAAATCTCATAAAACGGTCGTGCATTAATCGTACACATGTATTTACTTGTATTAAGTAAAAAGTCTTATGTACAAATCATCTCTTTTTTTCAGAATAGTACAAAATTTGCATTTCCTATGTTAAAGTTATTAAAAAAATATTGAAAAATTTCTTATATGTTTCTTTTCAGAAAGAGCTCAAAATATTGACACAAGCAGAATCTAAAGTAGATCGGAAATTAAACAATAACATAAGAAATTAAGCAAAGGACTGCACACCTGAATACAGAATCCATGGTTATGACTTGAATCATTCATATGTTACATACATTCAAGTGGAAAAGAGCTAGAGCAACAGCCACAAACACATATCTAATTATTAAAGAACTTTAGGTAATCAACCAACGGTTTTCAAAACATAATTATAACTGCAGCCTTGTAGGAGATTAAACGGTGGAACAATTTGAAGTTTAACTTAAGGAAACTGAGAAAGGGGAGGGACAAGGAGGCTCGTTCACGTCAACAACGCCTTCAAGCATCTGGATTACCATCCTCATTGTTGGCCTCAAAGATGGATTTTCTTGTATACACCAAAGACCAACCATCACGAATGTTTTTAGTTTTTTGACATCTTCTAATGCCTCCGAATCATTTTCAACCAAAACGTCCAACATCTTTTCTTGATAACAATCCCATGCCCAATCAGTCAAGATTGCTCCATATTCATCACCACTCTCATTCCCCTTAACACTCTTTCGGCAAGAAATTATTTCTAGTAGCAAGACACCAAAACTATACACATCAACCTTTGCTGTAACCGGGGTGTTCCTAAACCATTCAGGTGCAACATATCCTTTTGTTCCTCGTATTCCAGTATTAGTTCGACTCTGATTCATCAACAAAAGCTTTGCCAATCCAAAGTCAGAAATCCGAATATTGTAGTACTCATCAAGAAGTATGTTCTGAGGCTTTATGTCACAGTGGATTATCTGTGTACTACACTCTTCATGGAGGTACGATAATCCCTTTGCAATTCCAAGTGCTATATTGCACCGATGACTCCAGCTAGGTCTCATGTTTCCAAAAAGAAAGCTTGCAAGAGTACCATTACTCATGTACTCGTAAACTAGTAGCCGCTGCTCACCATCGTCACAAAAGCCAAGGAGTTGAACCAAATTTTTGTGATGAGTCCTTGCAATCGCATTCACCTCGGTTCGAAATTCCCTCTCAGTATCTTCAACCATTCTGTCCAATTTCTTCACTGCTACAGTGTTTGTACCTATTACCCCTTTATAGACTATTCCAAAAGCCCCTTTTCCGAGTTCATCCTTGAACCTGTTAGTAGCTTGAACAAGCTCATTATATTTAAAACGAATCACATTGGTTTCAACGGAGGTACCACCTAGATCAACTTTTCTTATTTTTTTCTTGTAGATTAGGAAGATACAAAAACAGATTACAACAGACAGTACGATGTTTACAAACACTGATGTACCAAAGAGAGCCGATCCAGCTATTATCAAACTCTGCCGATCCTTTTTCTCTCCTGAAAAACGAGGAGGACCTCCATGAGGACGATCACCTTTTCTATACTTCAAGAAGGCCTTCACGTTAAGCGTATTATCGATATTTCCGTTGGAGAGTGGAAGCTTCCTCTTCCAACATTGGTTGTCCCTATAGATTGCAACAGCACAGAAGCAATCTTTCAAACATGAGGTTTTGCAGTCTTCGACGTTACTCGGGTTCATGTGGACATAGAAAGCAGGTGGCCAATCAATATCATTTAGCTCGATGAAATCAAACTCATCTTCGCCATAACTTTCGTCACGGCTTGGAGAGAAATCAGGCTTGCATTCACCATATGGATCATTGGAATCAAACAATGAAAACCCCTGTGGGCATTCACAGGTCGGTCTGTTAGCATTAAGGCTGCAAACACTGTTAAGCCCACACGCTCTGCTACCTTGTATCCTACAAATGTCTTTTGGCTCAAGCCATATAACTTCCCAGCTTGTGTTACCGGTTGGATTATTCTTGGGGTAGTAATATTGAGTAAAAACGCCATCGGAATCTAAAGTAGCTCGGAAATAATAAGCTCCGGATGGAATTAAATCTCTTACTGTAAGATCGGATCTTTCACCATTTCTTTTTAAAATATACATGTACCCTGTCGTATGAAGGATCAATTTGTCACCAGAATTAGTGGAATTGGAGTCATCATTAGTACCACTGGTATAGTAAGCGTCAGCAGCAGACTCAGAAAAAAAATCTACACAGTTAAGAACAAGATTGCCATCTTCAAGCAAGCCTAACTCGAATCTTCCACCAGTGAAGTTTGTTTCTCTCATTTTCGAATTTATCACTCCATTTCTCGCCATAATCTGAGTTGGCAACAATGTATCAGCTGGAAAATTAAAACTTTCCCATTTCTTGCGAGAATCGCTTCCAACAAGCACAAAGTTACCTGTATCGTTCATAGCCCCATATGCTAGATCAGAAATGGATCCAGAACTCCACACCTGTCTTCCTTGAGGATCACTAAGTACGAGCCCAAGACCATTAGTTAGCTCAACTTTTGATCCTTGAGACACCATAGGACCATTTCTCGGATACCAGACAATGGTCTTGTTGGGTATCTTGTCATACCATATGGATAACAAGAAATTATCATTTCCTTGAACTTGTTGGAACCCGAAAGCAAATTCACCAGAAGGCGAAAGCCATGGTTTAGCATCGGGTGTTGCAGTGAGTGATGCACCAACAGATACCGAACCATTAGGCCGTTGTGCAGCTAGACCTTGTAGGGAAGTGGTTAGAATGATGAGATGAAGTATAAACGCAGCCATAGGAGATTTTAAGTCAACATAACGACATGATGAAGTATAAATGCAGCCATAGGAGATTTTATTGCTAATTTAATAATATAAAATTATAAGTTTACAACAATATGATGTTAAGTCAACATAACGACTTTTGAAGTAGTCCTTTTTCTTGTATAGAATTTTGACCATAGGAAGCATTCAACGTGGAAAACTATCCCCTCGCTAACGAATAATAATTTTAATCATAATTTATATTGATTTGTGAGGTTGAGTAAAAAAACTAGAGCCAAAGCTAAAAAAGTTAAAAAACTTAACTTAATTACTTATATAAATGTATCATATTCAATAAATGTACCATTGACCTATAATGAATACTGTTGTCAGTGGCCGGAGAGGACGGTCCAAAATCCTCCATTTCCCTTTAAGGACACCAAAAGCTCGTTCTACATCCTTTCTTGACGCCTCTTGCAGTCTCTTGAATTTTTTATCCTTCGTATCGACTGGATGCCGAAATGCTTTAACAAACGTGGACCAGTTAGGATAGATGCCATCGGTGAGAAGGTATCCACGTTTGTAGAATTGCATATATATTCCTTCAAAAGTTAAAAATTACATATATCTCTAACTTGAAATTATAATTACTTATAATCCTTCGTAACTTATAAAAATTACATATATGTCCAGATAATTAAATTATGTGTTAATAAAACATAAAATAAAGAGTAAATTACACGGATGGTCCTTGTGGTTGGCGTTGACTTTCACGTATGGTCCCTTGACTTTTTTTTTGCACTCCCGGTCCCTAACTCCGAAACTACTAACACATATGGTCCCTTGACCAAACGTCCGTTTGGTCAAGGCGTTAAGTTGGCTAATAGTGAGGGTATTTTCGTCATTCACTGTAGCATGTCTCTCACATCTCAAACAAAACCAATCAAACAATCACCTACTCCCACATATATTCCACACTCTATTTCTTCTTCACAGTTAATCACCTACTCCCAAATACATTTCTCAAACTCTCTCACACATCATGCGATTAAACTTGTAACAAAATATAGAACCGAATCTATGCCATTAGCTGCTAATGTTCCGCGGTCAAATGGAACCGTAAAGTACTGTAGTATTTTTCCATTATTTAACAACTTCATAACTGACTAAAACTTCATAATTCAAACCAATTAATCACTCAAAAAATCTACGTATGTGTTCACTACGTATAACCTCATTATACTAAATAATTAATACTTCTAATGTAAGTATGTTTGTGCTTATCATTGAATAAATTACCTAGAAATCAACTTGTTGATAAGGGTCAACTCAAAGGTCAAATGGGTAAATAAGAAAAATGTAGCCAAAATGGAACTGGTCAAACGGGTCAAAAATCACCCAAAGCTTAGTTTTGATGCTTGCTATTAAATCGTTATATTTATAATCAAGATTGTTTTACCTTGTATACTGCACTAAAACCTCCTTGCCCGAGCTTATTATCGGTTGAAAACTTTCTAGTTGCCTTAACTACTTCATTGAGGCTGAAGAAAGGTAGGTCCGAATCTTGCATTTGGTCCTTGTTTACTTGAGCTGGTAAAATGTGAAAACACAGACGGTACAACTTACTTCATCATTAACTGTGTTCCATTGATTGCAGAAGCCGACTTCTTGCTTTCCTGTTGCAATCGGTTGATAATCTTTAAACCACTCACATACGTTCAGGGGCACCTTAAAAAAGTCTAAAATTTTAGACTAAAATAAGCAGATACTTTACGACATTTGTGACAAATGGTAATTTTCCCACCAATATTTTAATAATAAATGTTAATTTATTATTACACAACTATTAGACTAAACATTTATGTGTTTACATAACTATTACGGGAAGCAAACCCGCACGCAGTAGCATACAATAACTCTCCAAAACTATTTGAATTTACTAGAAAAAGTGAATTTATCACTTTCTGAAAGTTACAGACACCAACGTAACAAAAACGAGACGTTATCTTGTTTTTCCTGAAAACCGACACCACACGCGTACCGACACCACTTTAGTAGTGGTTAAACTTTATAATTCATATTCGGAGTCAACAAATTTTATTTTATATCAGTTTTATAAAAACAGCACCATATTTATGTTTTTCATGTTTACGTGAAACCGAGGTACCACGATTTTACATCAGCTCAACAGAACACGGGGTATACACAATACAATTAAAACCTATAATACACTCACCCACGTGATACCTTATCTGTTCCTTTTCTTTTTCGATCTTCCCATCCACAACAGTCCAACCCTATGTTTGACTTCTTCATGGTGATAGAACCCAGGAACATCACCATCACCATCAACAATCGCTATCTATACATGGCATATAGTGCTTTTCGTACCTCCCCAGGGTTTTGTCGATTCATAAATCCGCTCCCCACAAGTCAAACGTTATTGAGATCGAGGAATGGAGAGGGAAGGTAGCTAAAAATGGCGGAATCTTATCTTTGGAAGATCAAAAGAGAGCCAAAGGCTTGCCATAACTTTCCTTTATGAACCACCGATTTCCAGTGGAAGCAACCACACAATCCCATCTCACCACAAATCGTATATCTCAATCGAAAGGCTCAAGAAGAAGAAGGGGTGTGTGGAGTGCTTGGAAATCGGATTGGGTTGTTGTTTGTCTCCGGTAATCGACCTCTTATCCTTCTTTGTAAGGTTAAATTCCTCTCATTGTTGTTGTTATTCATTTGTTGTTCTCGAATCGTATATATTTTTCTTGTTGTTAATATGAATTATGTGGTTAAGGATTATGTCGATGATGTATTATTGTGGTGTGGCTAAAAAGATTTTTGAAACTGGGAACAGTTAGAACACGAATTAAGAACCAATATTGGCTCAAGATCATGATGTGTTGTCATTAAATAAGTTGTGTTTGAGGTCTTGTAAACTTCTTGTAATCGAAACTTAAACAGAAGTGGTGTTAACTGAATTGATGTTCAAGTCTTGTTAATCTTTCTAAGTCGAACCATAAGCAATGAAGTGGTTAAATAAGGTCTAGGATAGGAAGAAAATGGATGCTTGAGTCGAGCTAAAATCATTGTGGTTAAGTCGTGTTCAAATCAGTGTGTTAGCCTTGAGCTCACACCTCGTCTATTTGGTGTTCGTCCTGTGTTTACACTCATGTTGTTACTCGAATGGTTGTGGTTGCGTTAAGAGTTTTGGTCAGTCAAATTTCTAGTCGAATAACATGCTTACAAGGTGTTTGTAATGTGGTTTGAATAGAGTGAGATTGGTGCTCAAAATATGAATTTTGATTCGAATTAGTAAACCTTGTACTCGAATACTAGAGTTGTGTTGTACTCAACTCATGGTTGTAACTCGAGTGCTTGAATTTGTAAATCCAGTCGTGTTACTTTTGAGACATTATTTGAGCATGTACCGCGTTAATTGTTGTCACGAGACATGGGTCTAGAACCCTCGAGCTCGCGTGAAAAAGGTCCTAGTTTATATGGTTGTATTGTCTAACCGAGAGACCATGTGTTATGGCCACAAAGTTCATCTCGAAGCTCGGTTGGCTCACTCTTTTCCTCTGGTTTGTGTCGACCAATGTGTCGTAAATGACACCCATTGGGTGCTCACTCCACCCGACTCACAAAGGACTCACACATGAGGCCAAATCCCCTTTAAATCATGTCTTGGTCGGGTTCATAGTTCGAACCTTTTCCTCACCTAACTGCTCAACAAAACTGATTGTGAACTCATGTGTAGATTTTCCAAAGATGTCGCATACTGGATTTTTTTTGGTCATCCTATGTGGGCCGAGAATTTTTAAAACCCACAAGGAAATCTTGTGTCTATTACTAGTTCACCAGGCCTAGTTTCATTGAATCTTAAATAATCAACTTGGGCCGAAGCCCATGTAGCCAAAGAAAGACACAGGCCACTGGCCTTTACTGTTACAGCCCATAATGGGTGAATAAACTTAGTCCGTTTTTATTTAAGCTCGGGCCACAGCCCAATCCGTCACAAGCTTTAATATTATAGCGATTTTGAAATAATTCGTCCCGAATACACGTGTTGTGATCGTCACCGTTCAAGTGGTCGTTAAAATCATTACCACCTCATACTTTAAAACAACTCGACTAGTATTTTATTCCATTACATGTCATAGCTCGATATATATATTAGTATCACATGAATAACTAGAAACTAAGCGTGAGTTTTATAGCAAACGCTTGTATTTATAAATCATTTTGGTTGACATAACGCATACAATGAAAAACATATTTTTCATATCTAACGATATATAAACATGTCGAAACACTAAACTTGGAAACATAAACTAGTCATTGTTTTATTTGCATATAACTTGAAATGTTTTATCAAACTTATATAAAGACTACGAAACGATTATTTTCAAACACAAGTTTACAATTTTTTTAACACGATAACTACTTGTATAAATGAATTAATAACTTGTCGTAGAGGATATAAACAACGATGAGAAATCTTCAAATGTAACAATTCTTTACCAAAAAAAAAAAAAAAAAAAAAAAAAAAAAAAAAAAAAAAAACTATATGTATGTACGAATATACATATACACACACCATCGTACACGCACTTACTCATGTACACACACTTGGTAAAATATATATACACACTTAACGACAACGTTTCCATATGTCGTCAACATTTGACATGCGATTGTAATTGTCTTCAGTTCGTAGTCTCCCGATTTCTGTCAAACCGGAAGCTTATTCATCTTGATCTTTTTCTAATGTACACTTATACATTTCCAATGAGCCAATACCTTCAAATGTTAGAACATTGTTTCAAATTTAAATGCTGCAATCACCACACCAGCAACAATAACATAAAATCTTTAAAGCTTCTGAAGTTCTTAAACTTTAACTATGAACTAAAACATGCCTTACTAATCTAGGTCGCGTATCGGTGCCGCACACTATCACTACTTAACTTTTGAGGTGAGTTCATGGCCCCTACTTTTACTGGTTTTTAAACTGTTTATAGGGGAGAATATATGCTCGTTTTAATTAAACTCATGACTGCTTATTTGGAAAATGCGAACTGTTTACTCAATATTTGACTGTTTGGCCGAAATACTAGAATGTTCACTCGAATGCGTTATATGTATACATGACACACACATTGACCAGGTGTACTGAACAGTTTACTCAATATTTGACTGTTTGGCTGAAATACTAGAATGTTCACTCGAATGCGTTATATGTATACATGACACATACATTGACCAGGGGTATTGGACGAACACATATAACAGGTCCAGGTGTAACGGTCACATGTCCAGGTGTAACGGTCACCTTACCGAGTGTAACGGACATACTACTAAGTGTAAAGGTCATTACGAGTGTACCGATTAACCAAACAATATAAACTGATATTCCACATTTACGAATACTAAAACCTATGAACTCACCAACCTCGTGTTGACATTTTAGCATGTATTTTCAGGTGTAAAGCGAAAGCATACTACTGGAGGCTTTGGCAGGGCATGGCATGGTCATAGACGACTCTGATAAATAAACAGTTGGGACCGCTTGATTTAATTTATAGGCCTATTTCCGCTCTACTTTGGAATAATGTAAATTTAACACTTTTTGTTAATGAATTTTTATTCTGAATGACTGGGGTAAAAACCGTTCTTTGTACTTGTGTTATGGTACCAATTGAGTAGCACCCCAATGACATGTATGCTTCCGCTAAACCAGATTTTGGGGGTGTTACAGATTGGCATCAGAGCCTTGGTTATAGAGAACTGGGTATTTTTCAAACCTAGACTATAATTACTTTTTACAAAAAAAAAAAAAAACCCTATGACCATCACATGCCTGCCTGCCAAGCCGGTTGCCTTAATTATTGTTTTACTTGACACAACTATATGCTATGCTTTACCGTTTGATGATTTATATCATACATGACTTACACTATATACCAAAATTATTTTCTACATACTTATATATACATACCGTACTTGTCACAACTTACCTTCCCCGACACAATTTCACTACCCGACTTCGAGTTCGAACGCTCACTCAATTCTTTTGAAACACCTAATTTACCGTCATCAAGAAATCCACCAATCCATTTGGTCACGACCTCAACCTATCGCCTTAAAACATGTTTCCTCGAGACATCTACTCTTAGGACACATCACTATTAGGTCTCACTCTTCCTTTATTATTCAGAAAGGACATGTCGATTGGGAAGCAAGACCTAGTCTCCGCAGCCACGTGACGACTATTAATCTATGACGAGTGTGATTGTCTATTCAATTATGCCTCTTCGCTTATTGTTGATTTTTCCACGTATTCTACTTGTGATTATTATACCCTCTTGTGATACCGTTCTTTTCATTTGAAACCTCATTCGTTGTCATCTTTTATGATGTAGATAAATGGCTCCTACAAGAAGAACAACCAAGACCACACGTGGTCGACCTGCTGCTACCACTCTTCCAACTGGGAATGGAGCAAACCCACTTATTGTGAATCAAGCCACGCTGGATCAGTTGGTTAATGACCGTGTAGCAGCAGCATTGGCTGCAGCAAATGCAAACAACTCGACTACTGATGTCGAAACCTCAAGACCTACAAATGACAACAACTGCGGCTGCACCTATCAGGAGTTCTGAAAGAAAATGACTGGAGGTTTTGGAGGAACCGAGGGAGCTTTTGTCTTGGTCAGATGGATGGAAAGGTTGGAGACTGTGTTTCGAATATGCAAATGTGCGGATGAAGACAGAGTTAAGTATGCATCGTTCACTTTCATTGATGCTGCTCTAACCTGGTGGAACAACTATTTGAAGTCTGCAGGCATTGATGCCGCGTACGCAATGCCATGGGAAAATTTCAAAGAAATGGTGCTCAAGAAGTATTGCCCTCGCAACGAAGTTAAAAAGTTGGAGGTAGAGTTTTGGAACCTCAAGGTGCAGGGCACCAACATTGTTGCATACAACCAACGCTTTCAGGAGTTGGCTCTACTATGCCCTGAGATGGTCCAAACCGAAGCTCGCTTACTGGAGAGATACATTGGAGGATTACCCTCATCCATCAAGGGTAATGTCACCACCTTCAAGGCTGCTGATCTCCATGAGACTATGAAAGTGGCCAACAAGCTAATGGACCAAGTAATAGAGGATACCGCCGAGAGAGTAGTGGATAACAAAAGGAAATGGGATGATAACCCCAGAGACAACAACAACAACAACAACAACAACAACAACCAGAACAAGCGACAAGAGGCCGCCAAGGTCTATGCTGCTGGGTCGGGAGAGAAGAAAGGTTATGCTGGAACTTTACCCAAATGCAACAAGTGTCGATTTCACCACAATGGACCTTGCCCCACTCAGTGTGGGAACTGCCAAAAGATCAGACACAAAGCTAGGGATTGCAAGGCTCCTACCCTCATGATGGACCCGAACGTCACAATAACCTGTTATGAGTGTGGAGTGATAGGGCACTTCAGGAGTGAATGCCCAGAGCTGAGGAATCAGAATGGAGGAGGAACTCGTGGGGACGTATACGCAATAGAAGGAGGAGAAGCTCGCCAGGACCTCAACAAAGTCACAGGTGATAACAATGCTTAAAGAAAGAGAGTTCCCTGCTTCGCATAATAAGACCTAAGTCTAGACCCTCTTGGATTGTATTTCCTTGAGTATTTGTACTGTTAGTGCAAACAGTCTCGTTGGAGAGATTGTTAGTGCAAGCAGTTTCGTTTGTTTTGATTGATGACAAACATGTAACTTGATACATAACGTAAAATGTACAAGTTACTTGTAATCATATCTTGTCTCAACATACATTCAACACCTCTTGAGTCCTCGTATGATACAACACAGGTTCACACATGTTTGTTATGTGGCATTATGATCAAACCCTTAACAAACCATTTAGAATGTTTAAAATACGGCTAGGTCATTAAGTATTTTAAAGCTTACCATTCTACTTAGAACCTCATTTCACATTTTGCATATACAAGTATTCTTACTTGTACATCATGTTTTCTAAGTTTAATAGGATAAATACACTTTAGGTGTCAAACTAACATGATACATATTGGTAAACATATATTAGTTAAGCTAAGCTTGTATATACATGCTACATGATCACTAGGATACATGTTACAAGCATATACACATTTATATTATTTACATTTTATTTCTTAAATTAGAAATATTTAGGATGACATCATGGCATGCATCATGAACACAATCTTAGAAAGATTTTGAGATATCTTGTATAGATCTTCAAGCTAAAGAGTTGACTTTGGAAGATATGGCAAGATATGGTAAGATATGGAAAGATTTGCTAGCTGTCTGGTCCGGCGGATCCCTTTGGTATAAAGGGCGGATCCCGGCGGATCCCTTTTGTCAAATCCATGGTTTGTTTTACATTTTGCCTATAAATAGTAGCCCATTGTTTCAAGCAACTAGAACACACATTCCCTTTATCATTTCACACACTTAGATCAGTAGCAAACCATGTAGATTCATACATTAATCATCCTTTACATAATGATCATAATGTTACTAACTTTCATTATGTTGTAAGCATACACTGTTAATGATCCTGAGAAGCAAGCTCAAGATCATGAGTCATTATCCATAGCATACTTCCTGATCCACCAAGAAGGTTAGAAGATCTTGAAGTCATTATCCATCATAGCATTCCAACATATGAAGATTCAAGAGCACTTGACATCCTCAATGATTGAAGACTTCTTATTCAAGAAGTTCATGTAGATTCCATATGCATATATGAAGATCCATCACAACAAGTTTAGGGAGCTTGTGATATTCATCCATTGAAGGCTTCCTATCAACGGAAGTTCATTTAGATTAGCCATTCATATCCATGACCCATTTATGTCATGGATCATCATTGTAATCTATTCATACTAGATTAGATGGTTTATGTGTTTGTGCCATAAAACACAAGGTTTCTATGTTGGGCCATAAAACATAACGGGAGTGGTTGTACCCTTGTGAAAGAACCAACGGGAGTGGTTGTACCATTGTAAAGAACTCGACATCTAGCTTAGTGTCGGAAATTGTATAGGCGACATTAGGTTGGTTCTACCTCGAACTAGAACTCGGTATTTAGCTTTGTACCGAAAAAAGTGTAAGTGACGTGTGTAAGGTTTTCTCCGCCGAGAAGGGAGCTTGTTGATCTAGTGAAGTAACTCTCGAGTTGGGTACTCGGGGATTGGAGTAGGACGGAGAGGAGCTCCGTGACCGAACCACTATAAATCATCGTGTTCGGTTTGCGCTTTCTTTTACTTATCTCTTTACTTTTATGTTTGCTTTATATGTTTGTTTGTGTTGTGATATTTGTTTGACAACTTGCTTAAGTATATGCTAGTCATAAACTACACGTAACATCTTTCATATTACAACAAGCTTAAACGGATATTTGATACAACAAGTTTTAAGATTTTAAAACGGTAACGTATTCACCTCCCCTCTACGTTTTCACAATTGGTATCAGAGCCTCGTGGCTCTTATTTTCAAAACAAATGGTTTTTAAAATGGAGTACGATCCATGTATAAAATTACCATTGAAGTAGAACATAATATGAAAAATGTTTCGCTAAGTATACTTAGAAATTTTGTTGTTAAATATTACTTTGTATACAAGCTTGAAGATGTCTTTGGAAAATCAAAAGAAAATATTTCTTAAAAAGATTAAGTGTCAAATTGTGTGCGTAAAGCTAATTTACGAAAAACACGGGTTTTAAAGGGGCGTTTGGGATAACTATTAATTTAGTTGAAAAATCACCTCCGTAATGTTTAGATAAGTCACATAAGTAGAAATGTTGTTAAATATGTGTAATATATGTTTAATATTAAGTCTAGCAAGTCCTACATGTTTTCTCTGTGTCAAAATACGAGTTTAGGAGAATTTGTCACAGACACCCACGGATCCCTTTGTTACAAAGGGCGGAACCCTCAAAAAGGATCCGCCAAATCTGTCACTACAGTATGCAGTTTTTGTCCAACTTCAAAAATTCATAACTAATTAACCATAAGTCCGTAGAAGTCGCGCCACCTATCATTTTGAAGGGAATTCAGTCTATTTTCATTTAAAAATAATCTCATGTCCTAAATCTAAATTGAAGTAGGTAAAACAAATCAAATACTACAACCTATTCAAAATATTAAGTTTCATTTTGACACAGTAACTTAAACTTTTACGTCGGGCTATGTAAGTTGGTATTCTTTGAACATTGATATGATTTCTTTTGAAACTAAAGAATTTGGTAATATAAAGGAAACAAATCAAGCTTGGCATACATCGTCATATTTAAACGCAAAGTGACGAAAAGTATCTTTTCATTTATGCTATGCTATGTGACTATTTGTTCTAAGTTATTTGCATACATGTGATTTGCCTGTTGGTAATTGTGATTGCATTTGTTGATAGGAAATACATAAGTGTTTTGCCATGACAATTATTTGCTTGTTTATCAATTACTTGTTTGATGCACAATAGGACTTTTGCTAGATCTTGTGCACTAAGTTGATAAACTGTGTTTGTTTCACTTATAGACTTAGATATTTTTGTTTGCATATGTTATGTGAAAACTTTGCATAACTTACTTAGAAATGTGAACTGAGTGAAACTAGTTTAGTATCTTAAAATGTATTGTCTTGCACAAACCTTCACTTAATTTCAAGTGTTAAAATGTGTAAACATGTTGTATCTGTGTAAGTGTGTTTGGTATAAGAAAATTTCAAACAATGATGTGATGACTTGTTGTGTTATTAGGATATTGTGTTGGTATTATATTTTTATGTGAACTAACAAAACAATGCAGGATGATAACATTTTGATGTTGTCAAGTTTCCGGGTTTAAGCCACCGTTTGGCTTAACCACTTTTATGGTAAGTTATTATCATCGGATTAATCTATGTATAAACGTGTGTTAGAACATGTGTTTTTAGTTTTATTCTATCACATATTAATAGTTACATATGTTTTAGGAGAATTTTCGGGATTTGAACGAGTAACGAAAAATATGACATATCCTCTGTTAGAATTAGCACTTATGATCGGCGGATATGGCGGATCCCAAATTTTGGATCCGCCTGTTGTGCACTTTGGCTCCGCCATTCCTCACCCTGCGGATTCTGCGGAACCCAAATATGGGATCCGCACTTGTTGTCAATTGGATCCGCCAGGATAACATCTAGTTTTTCAAACTTTCATTTAATTCCTCACTCAAGATCACTCACATTCTTCACTAGGATTCTTTTCACTGATGATTTACTTATATTAGGATTAGAACATTTCACTTGCACCTATAGGAAAATCATATCTAACCATAACTTCAAACTTCACAAAAAGGGATCCAAGATACCTTTCTCCATAAAGGAAGGAATCCGGAAATTTGTTCCTTGCAGTCCATGGACCACTGATCATTTATGATCATTACACACATTCACTGCATCCAATTGTCCTTTACTTATCCATTAGCTTGATTTGTAAAATGACAACCTCCTAACAAGTCCGAACTCACTATTGGCAAAAATATCATAGATCACAAGTCCAAATGATAACTATAGATATTATCCAGTATTCACATATGTTGCCTTACTTGGTTAACATGTCATCTTTCAAGACAATTAAGATTTACATCAAGTCATAACTCACACTTAGGTTATAGATGTAATTATCAAGTCTTGTCATCCTTTTCTCCAAGTAGGATTGACAACTTAAGTATTTCGTCCGAAATATTCAAGTATATCTGACTTACGATTGTAGTCATTAAAAGTCATATCTGAAACAATCAACTCACAAGTATTTTAACAACGTATGTTAAAACACTTATCCTATCATGACTAGAACATTTGTTCTTCATCCCATTTAGCCCCTAGGTTTCACAAACATAAATAAGCACTTCATTCACTAGTAAACCACAAGAATCAGTATCCATTCTTGTCATTCATGTACACTTGTACTTTCACCATCATCCTGTCACATTCACCTCTGTGATATATCTCAGGCCCTAAGCTTCAGATCACATCACACACTAGTTGTACCTTCCTATGGATCACAAGAATTAGTCTCCATCATTGTTGTTTTCAACATCCATAAAACCTAAGTACCTTCATAGCACAACAAACCCCTACATCACCACAATCCTTATTATCATTTGAATCCATTGAGTGCATTGCTCAAAAAGCCCTTTGTCCAAAAACTCGTTAAACAAACTCAACCATACTTTACCACCTATAGGATTAGAACCTTCAACATCAAATGAGCATGAAGCTCACATTCATTTACACTAGGTTTAAGTAGTACAACTTTCACAAGTAATCAAAGTATTGGTAATACTTTGTCACCAAACTTCTGCTTATGTCTTAAATCAATATTTTAACAACATATGTTAAAATGCAAAATTTCAAAGACAACCTCATGCACCCCAAGTAACAATGACTCTTGAGGAGTATACATAAGAAACTCAAGTGAATTCTTCGTGTCATCCCCAAGTTTATTTAGGACTATCAAAAACTTTGGCTTCATTTAGGAAAACATGATGTTTGGGAAAACATCATGCCTTAGAAATCATGCGTTTAGGATAATGTATATCATATGCATCTTGCAACATGAATGGTTATGTTACAAGAGATTTCATTACACCCACAAGTTCTATGAACTATTCCCCTCATCTTGTCATACTTATTCTCTTAAGCATGATAACCTTACTTGTTGAAAGATACTTTGTGTATCTATCTTCTTTCAAGCGTACATCATAACCAAACATTGCTCATAATCTAGTTCAAACCTTGTGTGTATCCTACACATCTCCAGAGCATACACAAGATCTATTAAAGTTGGTAACTTTACTCAGATTCTTGTTCCAAAGAGCTTTCTTGAGAACGTTCTTAACATATTCCATTATCATACACAAACATATCTCTTGGTCTTAGATGATCAAATCACTTGCATAACACATACTTAAACTCAACTTAAAAGATGTCACCCTTTAGATCATTCAACCTTAGATTCTAAACACAAAGATTAAAATCTGTTGACACATATTTGTCAAATTCCCATGTATAACATGACACCTTCATCACTTTAGTTTTAATAGAAATAGTTGAGTCTCATTAAGCCAAGTAATTGGTAAACTATCATATTTTGATTGGCAAAAATAGGAATTCCTATCTTTCAGACATGAGAATGACTATTGGAGAATTTATTGCACTAGAAACTCAATTTAACCTAACGGTTAAATTGCTTCCAGCAGAGAAGTTGGGTATGTGGAATCACCCGTAAAAATGGTCGTGTTTAGCCTGAATTGAGCACCGCTAGTAATAGTCTCATATTCATTCTCCAACTTGAAAAATCTGTATTCCTATACTTGCCTAAAGTAAGTATTAAAATAAGATAATTTATCTTGTCTTAGGAATATTAATCAAACAAGTAGTAGATATGATTATTCTTAGTATAATCACTTGCATTTCATATACATGTGTTGATTACATGTTTTTTGTTTGATATGATTAAGTAACTTGACATAATCATGATAACTATTTTAGTGATAGTCAAATGTGTAAACCTTGGAATGGTTTTGTCTGCATGCTTATATGCTTCATGTTAACATGATTTGAATAATATGTTCATTCTTTCGTTATATGCTATTTTGCAAGATTAACGTATTACTTGTTAACTTATGATATGTCATTTTTAATACATGGTGTTAGATAGCTCTTTTCTTTAGTTGACATTCATTGAGCTTTTTCATAGGATAGTCTAAATGATGCATGCTTCCAAAATGTTAAAAATTGTTTGCAATGAATCTATCGTCTCATTTCTTTTGTAACTTTGTCACACTATTTGTTTGCCATGTGTGCACTTTGTCTAAGTGGTTTTGGTATGATGAACATTTAGAAGTCATTTTATTTTACACATAGATCATTGTGTTAATTAATGGGTAAGTATGCTTAAGTGATTAAGCCTAACTTCAAAACAATTTCACAATGTAGTATCTAAAACAGTGTCATGCTATCTTGCAATATGATTATTTGTCTTGATGCCATGTGGTAGCTTTTTGTCTAGTAGATGAATATTTGTTTTTGTTTACATAAGATGCTATGATTTCTATGATATTCACATCTTTTGTCATTAAGACTTTTGTCTTGTAGATTGATAACAAATTATTTGTTATTTCTCTTTGTTATTTTGCATAATTATTGTCCCATTATTGCTACTTTGATTAGTAATATGTTTATAAGATCCATTTTCTTGCATATAGCTTCAAAAGCTAATAGGATTAAGTTTTAGAGGTTTGAAATTTGTGTTTGGGTATCTTTCAACATACCTCTCTCCAAATCGTATTGTTGCTTCCGCTTTCCTAATAACATCTCCATCATCCTTTAGTTATAACAATACACCTTCCATGAGGAAACCACATACCTCGTCGTGCAATCATCTTGCATTGATAGAGAAGAGCTACATAACTTCGAGGATGAAGTACTTTGTATGCTAACCAACTTCCGCAAAAACATTACTAAGCTCATCGCTTTCATTAACTTGCTTCGTCATCCTTAACATCACACATTATGATGGATGTCCACCGATTAAGGGGGAGAGAAATTCATTCACATAATTGTCTGTTTGTATTAAAGAACACTTTGTTTCTTACATCCTTAAATACTAACATGTAGGTTCACACCATTTAACTAAAATAAAAGCTCACAAAGTCACAAGTATGCCAAACCTTCTTAGATCAACATCACAGTTTTACACCATTACCTCGTCAAGTGAAAAACACATCATGTGTTTGACAAACCTCTTAAATGAGAAGCATTAAGTCTCCTTAGACTTTGACTAGGATTAGTGAAATCAAATCAGTAGTTATAAGTAAATAGACCTTAGCTTGAACCTTCGTTTGATCAAAATCGACAAAACATAACCAAATCTATTCTGGTCTTACGGAACCCTTGGATAAGACGGACGGAACCAAAAATTTGGTTCCGCCAAATCTGCGGGTACCTGGTTCAGTTTTAACTACTCATAACAGACAACCCTCTCACAACCAACGAGTCTAGGATTTACTTTCACATCTTCACGGTCTAGAACAACTTCATTAGAACACCTTCGTTGTCTAAGAACACTATTATAGGACTGATACATATCAAGCACGTCATTGTCAGTGCAATCAGAACCATCACTCTCAACACGTTGGTCCAACCAACACTCTCATCATATGATGTCATTTTCATCCGCATATAGGTGTCTAGTATTTTTAATTGTTTTTCTATTCCTAAGTGATCATTGTCGTCACTTCCTCTTATTTCCATTCGAGCATTTAATATGGCACGATTCATCATCTTTGGTAGATGATAATATCATAACCTTAACCGTATTCAATACTCTTATAGCATTTGCTATACATTAGAGTTTCTGAATTCATTGCATTCATTATAACCATCACCTTCCATCACCTCTTTCACTAATCATCATTCCCATGGATTAGCGAAAAACCTACTTGCATCAACCTTTAGTTATCAATTGAGTTATCACTAGTAAACTAACACCAACACTAGCATCACTAACTTTAACTCCACTTCATATCCTCATCATAGGCATTGTTTTGTAGGAGTATATTCTTGTAAATGTAATTCTTATTAGAAGATTACACTCTTTATAACATGGTTTACTAGATAATCACGATTGATATCACAATTGGTATGTTGCATCATATTTTTCTTTGATTAGACAATCACAATTGGTTAGTTGCTTGTGATTAGTTGCATAATATTTTTCTTTGAGATAAAATATATTGCACTAACCATTTCATTGTAGGTTCATCATCATATACGCTCGATCGTATATAGCTTACTCATCATAGGATGAAGTTTGCATCGATTATTTTTCTCCTTTTATAGGTGCTTCTTGACGCTCTCAAACCAGGAGGATTATCAGTCTAGCACTCATATTGCATCGTCTATACACATTGGTCGTATATGACATATATGTCTTAAGACATAGCTTCTAGTGCACTAATCTTTTGTTTTGTAGGTTCATCTTGACGCCCTAGAGCAAGGGGGAGTTTTCGTCAAGCATTTTTTTTGGATGCATCATATATACGCATTGGTGTATATCACATACTTGTCCTTGGACAAATATTGTTTTATACTAACCTTTATTTTGTAGGATTCTTCATCCTTGGATCATATACGTCGGTACCCTAGCAACGGGGAGTATTGATTAAGGGGGAGCTACAACGAAGGGGGAGCATGTACACATTCTTAAGAATTCTCATTTTTTGACACACTTTTGTGTTTCGACAAAAAGGAGGAGATAGGTCAACATAGTCCAACATTGCTTACCCACGTGTATCGTTGGCTATTTGCATTTCATTCATCATGCATTTTTCATATATATTCTTTTTATGTTGCACACCACTAACCTTGATGTAGGTTAAGAATCTAGTTTGATCCATGGATCCGCTAACAACCTAGGGGACGCAACAACCATAGGAGATTGGAGTAGTATATTTAACTTCACTAGGGATGATGCAAGCTCGCCATTTCGGGGAGAAATGAAGTTAACTCCAAGGACACACCCTTTTTGCTTCGACAAAAGGGGAAGAAAGGTGTAAACGGAGAAGGTAATATTAAAGATAGTACGGACACAAGTAACTTTTTACATTTTACTTTCTATCACGTTTACATATTTTGTCATCATCAAAAAAGGGGAGATTGTTAGTGCAAACAGTCTCGTTGGGGAGATTGTTAGTGCAAGCAGTCTCGTTTGTTTTGATTGATGACAAACATGTAACTTGATACATAACGTAAAATGTACAAGTTACTTGTAATCATATCTTGTCTCAACATACATTCAACACCTCTTGAGTCCTCGTATGATACAACACAGGTTCGCACATGTTTGTTATGTGGCATTATGATCAAACCCTTAACAAACCATCTCGAACCATTTAGAATGTTTAAAATACGGCTAGGTCATTAAGTATTTTAAAAAGGCTTACCATTCTACTTAGAACCTCATTTCACATTTTGCATATACAAGTATTCTTACTTGTACATCATGTTTTCTAAGTTTAATAGGATAAATACACTTTAGGTGTCAAACTAACATGATACATATTGGTAAACATATATTAGTTAAGCTAAGCTTGTATATACATGCTACATGATCACTAGGATACATGTTACAAACATATACACATTTATATTATTTACATTTTATTTCTTAAATTAGAAATATTTAGGATGACATCATGGCATGCATCATGAACACAATCTTAGAAAGATTTTGAGATATCTTGTATAGATCTTCAAGCTAAAGAGTTGACTTTGGAAGATATGGCAAGATATGGTAAGATATGGAAAGATTTGCTAGCTGTCTGGTCCGGCGGATCCCTTTGGTATAAAGGGCGGATCCCGGCGGATCCCTTTTGTCAAATCCATGGTTTGTTTTACATTTTGCCTATAAATAGTAGCCCATTGTTTACCCATTGTTTCAAGCAACTAGAACACACATTCCCTTTATCATTTCACACACTTAGATCAGTAGCAAACCATGTAGATTCATACATTAATCATCCTTTACATAATGATCATAATGTTACTAACTTTCATTATGTTGTAAGCATACACTGTTAATGATCCTGAGAAGCAAGCTCAAGATCATGAGTCATTATCCATAGCATACTTCCTGATCCACCAAGAAGGTTAGAAGATCTTGAAGTCATTATCCATCATAGCATTCCAACATATGAAGATTCAAGAGCACTTGACATCCTCAATGATTGAAGACTTCTTATTCAAGAAGTTCATGTAGATTCCATATGCATATATGAAGATCCATCACAAAAAGTTTAGGGAGCTTGTGATCTTCATCCATTGAAGGCTTCCTATCAACGAAAGTTCATTTAGATTAGCCATTCATATCCATGAGCCATTTATGTCATGGATCATCATTGTAATCTATTCATACTAGATTAGATGGTTTATGTGTTTGTGCCATAAAACACAAGGTTTCTATGTTGGGCCATAAAACATAACGGGAGTGGTTGTACCCTTGTAAAAGAACCAACGGGAGTGGTTGTACCCTTGTAAAGAACTCGACATCTAGCTTAGTGTCGGAAATTGTATAGGCGACGTTAGGTTGGTTCTACCTCGAACTAGAACTCGGTATTTAGCTTTGTACCGGAAAAAGTGTAAGTGACGTGTGTAAGGTTTTCTCCGCCGAGAAGGGAGCTTGTTGATCTAGTGAAGTAACTCTCGAGTTGGGTACTCGGGGAGTGGAGTAGGGTGGAGAGGAGCTCCGTAACCGAACCACTATAAATCATCGTGTTTGGTTTGCGCTTTCTTTTACTTATCTCTTTACTTTTATGTTTGCTTTATATGTTTGTTTGTGTTGTGATATTTGTTTGACAACTTGCTTAAGTATATGCTAGTCATAAACTACACGTAACATCTTTCATATTACAACAAGCTTAAACGGATATTTGATACAACAAGTTTTAAGATTTTAAAACGGTAACGTATTCACCCCCCTCTACGTTTTCACATGTACCTTCTTAAAGATTTTCTTTTTCATTGCATTGTATGGATCTTCATCAAATGAATTCCCGATCTTTTGTGTCAAGGCATTATGATGACATCTTTCCGTTACGCTCTCTGTCTTGCAAACCATATTTGAAATTTTCATGCAAACTATTATGCTATCGTCTTATATACGGTCGTGCTCCTTTATAAACTATTTTGATTACTATCTTAAAAACAGAATGACCGATACTGTTTCAAACTCAGTACTATCTTGACTAAACCGAACATGGCACCATCAATCCTCAATTAAACAGAGCCTGATCACCTATGTTTAATTCAGGAAAGATCATGCTATGATAGGAACATTCACCTCAAGAATTTTGTACTTCAAAGCGAACAATTCACATCTCAACTGTCAAAGTTCAATAGTTTCTTGGAAAGGTCTCGAATTCATGTAGGAACGTGAAAACGAAATCAAACGTAAATGCCCTCAATTTTTCTCAACTCCATCAGGTAACTCTAAGTGAAAACCGAGGATGATTTTCCTTCTAAGGTGGAGAGGATGTGACAAATGGTAATTTTCCCACTAATATTTTAATAATAAATGTTAATTTATTATTACACAACTGTTAGACTAAACATTTATGTGTTTACATAACTATTACGGGAAGCAAACCCGCACGCAGTAGCATACAATAACTCACCAAAACTATTTGAATTTACCAGAAAAAGTGAGTTTATCACTTTCTGACAGTTACAGACACCAACGTAACAAAAAAGAGAGGTTATCTTGTTTTTCCTGAAAACCGACACCACACGCGTACCGACACCACTTTAGTAATGGTTAAACTTTATAATTCATTTTCGGAGTCAAAATATTTTATTTTATGTCAGTTTTATAAAAACGGCTCCAGATTTATTTTTTTCACGTTTACATGAAACCGAGGTACCATGATTTTACCTTAGCTCAACAGAACACGGGGTATACACAATACAATTAAAACCTATAATACACTCACCCACGTGATACCTTATCTGTTCCTTTTCTTTTTCGATCTTCCCATCCAAAACAGTCCAACCCTATGTTTGACTTCTTCCTGGTGATAGAACCCAGGAACATCACCATCACCATCACCATCAACAATCGCTATCTATACATGGCATATAGTGCTTTTTGTACCTCCCCAGGGTTTTGTCGATTCATAAATCCGCTCCCCACAAGTCAAACGTTATTGAGATCGAGGAATGGAGAGGGAAGGTAGCTAAAAATGGCAGAATCTTATCTTTGGAAGATCAAAAGAGAGCCAAAGGCTTGCCATAACTTTCCTTTATGAACCACTGATTTCCAGTGGAAGCAACCACACAATCCCATCTCACCACAAATTGTATATCTCAATCGAAAGGCTCAAGAAGAAGAAGGGGTGTGTGGAGTGCTTGGAAATCGGATTGGGTTGTTGCTTGTCTCCTATAATCGACCTCTTATCCTTCTTTGTAAGGTTAAATTCCTCTCATTGTTGTTGTTATTCATTTTTTATTCTCGAATCGTATATATTTTTCTTGTTGTTTATATGAATTATGTGGTTAAGGATTATGTCGATGATGTATTGTTGTGGTGTGGCTAAAAAGATTTTTGAAACTGGGAACAATTAGAATACGAATTAAGAACCAATATTGGCTCAAGATCATGATGTGTTGTCGTTAAATAAGTTGTGTTTGAGGTCTTGTAAAATTCTTGTAATCGAAACTTAAACAGAAGTGGTGTTAACTGAATTGATGTTCAAGTCTTGTTAATCTTTCTAAGTCGAACCATAAGCAGTGAAGTGGTTAAATAAGGTCTAGGATAGGAAGAAAATGGATGCTTGAGTGGAGCTAAAATCATTGTGGTTAAGTCGTGTTCAAATCAGCGTGTTAGCATTGAGCTCACACCTCGTCTATTTGGTGTTCGTCCTGTGTTTACACTCATGTTGTTACTCGAATGGTTGTGGTTGCGTTAAGAGTTTTGGTCAGTCGAATTTCTAGTCGAATAACATGCTCACAAGGTGATTGTAATGTGGTTTGAATAGAGTGAGATTGGTGCTCAAAATCTGAATTTTGATTCGAATTAGTAAACCTTGTACTCGAATACTAGAGTTGTGTTGTACTCAACTCATGGTTGTAACTCGAGTGCTTGAATTTGTAAATCCAGTCGTGTTACTTTCGAGACACTATTTGAGCCTGTACTGCGTTAGTTGTCATCTCGAGACATGGGTCTAGAACCCTCGAGCTCGCGTGAAAAAGTTCCTAGTTTATATGGTTGTATTGTCGAACCGAGAGACCATGTGTTATGGCCACAAAGTTCATCTCGAAGCTCGGTTGGCTCACTCTTTTCCTTTGGTTTACGTCGACCAATGTGTCGTAAATGACACCCATTGGGTGCTCACTCCACCCGACTCACAAAGGACTCACACATGAGGCCAAATCCCTTGTAAATCATGTCTTGGTCGGGTTCAGGGTTCGAACCTTTTCCTCACCTAACTGCTCAACAAAACTGATTGTGAACTCATGTGTTGATTTTCCAAAGATGTCGCATACTGGATTTTTTTTGGTCATCCTATGTGGGCCGAGAATTTTTAAAACCCACAAGGAAATATTGTGTCTATTACTAGTTCACCAGGCCAAGTTTCATTGAATCTTAAATAATCAACTTGGGCCGAAGCCCATGTAGCCAAAGAAAGACACAAACCACTGGCCTTTACTGTTACAACTCATAATGGGTGAATAAACTTAGTCCGTTTTTATTTAAGCTCGGGCCACAACCCAATCCGTCACAAGCTTTAATATTATAGCGAATTTGAAATAATCCGTCCTGAATACATGTGTTGTGATCGTCACCGTTCAAGTGGTCATTAAAATCATTACCACCTTATACTTTAAAACAACTCGACTAGTATTTTATTCAGTTACATGTCATAGCTCGATATATATATATATATTAGTATCACATGAATAACTAGAAACACAACGTGAGTTTTATAGCAAACGCTTGTATTTATAAATCATTTTGGTTGACATAACGCATACAATGAAAAACATATTTTTCATATCTAACGATATATAAACATGTCGAAACACTAAACTTGGAAACATAAACTAGTCATTGTTTTATTTGCATATAACTAGAAATGTTTTATCAAACTTATATAAGTCGTTCGACTACGAAACGATTATTTTCAAACACAAGTTTACAATTTTGTTAACACGATAACTACTTGTATAAAAAAATTAATAACTTATCGTAGAGGATATAAACAACGATGAGACTCTTCAAATGTAACACTTCTTTACCAAAAAAAAAAAAAAAAAAAACTATATGTATGTACGAATATACATATACACACACCATCGTACACGCACTTACTCATGTACACACACTTGGTAAAATATATATACTCACTTAACGACAACGTTTCCATATGTCGTCAATATTTGACATGTGATTGTAATTGTCTTCTGTTCGTAGTCTCCCAATTTCTGTCAAACCGGAAGTTTATTCAACTTGATCTTTTTCTAATGTACACTTATACATTTCTAATGAGCCAATACCTTCAAATGTTAGAACATTGTTTCAAATTTAAATGCTGCCACACCAGCAACAATAACATAAACTCTTTAAAGCTTCTGAAGTTCTTAAACTTTAACTATGAACTAATACATGCCTTACTAATCTAGGTCGCGTGTCGGTGCCACACACTATCACTACTTAACTTTTACTATCAGACTGCTATTTGCTGAGGTGAGTTCATGACCCCTACTTTTACTGGTTTTTAAACTGTTTTTGGGGGAGAATATATGCTGGTTTTAATTAAACTCATGACTGCTTATTTGGAAAATGCGAACTGTTTACTCAATATTTGACTGTTTGGCCGAAATACTAGAATGTTCACTCGAATGCGTTATATGTATACATGACACACACATTGACCAGGTGTACTGAACTATTTACTCAATATTTGACTGTTTTGCTGAAATACTAGAATGTTCACTCGAATGCGTTATATGTATACATGACACACACATTGACCAGGGGTATTGGACGAACACATATAACAGGTCCAGGTGTAACGGTCACATGTCCAGGTGTAACGGTCACCTTACCGAGTGTAACGGACATATTACCAAGTGTAATGGTCATTACGAGTGTACCGATTAACCAAACAATATAAACTGATATTCCACATTTACGAATACTAAAACCTTTGTACTCACCAACCTTCGTGTTGACACTTTAGCATGTATTTTCAGGTGTAAAGCGAAAGCATACTACTGGAGGCTTTGGCAGGGCATGACATGGTCATAGACGACTCTGGTAAATAAACAGTTGGGACCGCTTGATTTAATTTATAGGCCTATTTACGCTCTACTTTTGAATAATGTAAATTTAACACTTTTTGTTAATGAATTTTTAATCTAAATGATTGTGGTAAAAACCGTTCTTTGTACTTGTGTTATGGTACCAATTGAGTAGCTCCCCAGTGACATGTATGCTTCTACTAAACCAGATTTTGGGGGTGTTACAACATTAGTTATAAAGTTCAAAACTACCACTTACTTTTGAAACCTTTTGCTCAAATATGTCAAACTTGTTTAGATGCACAAAGGATGTCTTCTGCATAGGCCAAAAAACACAAGCAGTCCTCATCAGGTAAGAACATCATATAGATATTTATGATTTGAAGTCATGAATATTATTAACACATAACATTATATAAATT
The DNA here is from genome assembly GCA_021014915.2 of Artemisia tridentata subsp. tridentata. NCBI lineage: Eukaryota > Viridiplantae > Streptophyta > Magnoliopsida > Asterales > Asteraceae > Artemisia > Artemisia tridentata. The sequence goes on from CP139505.1 coordinate 369,011,115, forward strand.
ATTCTGAAAGAAAAAAAGTGTCGAAGAACCACATGATCCTAACCTCGAAACATTTTTGCTTTAGGACCCATTCAAAAAGTTCTTTCGTCTCCATCATTCAGTTCTCGTTTTCATCTTCAAATAAGGTTTGATTGTACCTGGAGATGGTTAAAATATTTCAATCACGTTAGGTTTGGAGGTATCAATATATACTCTAAAAATGTCTAGAAAATAATCTTACTCGCTAATAGCCGCACAAAATATCACAACTGTTACACCCTCAAATAAATGAATCAAGTTCCAGTATGGATGAATGAAATTAAGAACTTGACAAGAGAGAGTTAATGGGTCAACCAACTCATCCCAACCCTTCTCGACCAGTAATTAGAAATACATATTTCAACCCGAACCGTTTGACCCCTTACCCAACTCGTCCACCCCTCTATGCAAGAAGCGCTGTAATCTACTGTAATTCAAAACTATGAAATCACTTATGTAGAAAAAGTATCTTGACTCAGTAATAAGTTTATTAAATTAAATGATTAGTAGACTTGACTTACCATAAGTACAATTTGGGTAACTTCAACCCGCTTGGTTTGGTTCCTTTCGACAATGCTCATGTAAGGGGCATTCTAAGGTCGAACAATGTTAACCGACACCTATAAGAAACATTTAAATGATCAGTCCAACTTTTCACTCCGAGCCCAATCTCATGACCATTCTTAAAAATATTTTCACCCTCAAGTTGAAAGGTTAAACTATATTAGTACTCTCGTATTCAGCGACAACATTCATTACCTCTGTGAATCTTTTATTATCCATAATGGTGAGATCAAGTTCTGTGATTATATCTACAAATGAAGGTCTATTGTGAGTGTCAGCATCCAAACATCTATCTATCAGAGACAGTAGTCTTGCTGGACCACCTGACTCGGTTTTTTCAAAAGCATGTCTGAGTCCATCAGAGACAACAGCTGCTGTCAATTGCTGCTCAGTGTAGTTCATTTCCAGCACGGTGTGAGCCTGCCAATAGGGGATATTTGTATGCTCAGATTTAAAGAGGCAAAGCATACCACAACAGGGGCGTCAATTGCTATTTATATGAAATTTATTGATTCTACTTATATAAATTATGATTGATACTTGTTATATATACATAGACTGGTAATAATTGAGAATGTTGAGGTTTGGATTTTGGTGCTTACCACAGGGTGTGAAGGCAAGTATGGTGCTATGTGTTTCTTCACACCAATTGGACCCATTCCCGGACCACCTCCACCGTGTTGGTTTCGGTAGCATTCATGTGCACTGGTCTTCAGTTGATGGAAGTCCCAAATAACACTAAACTTGCCTACTGTTGCAACGACGTTCTTGCTTCCCCCGCTAAATACCCTGAAACACAATTGATAGATTTAATCAATAGATTATGTAACCTTGCAGCGAATTCTGCATGTTATTTAGCGGGTGTTTGGCTAAGATTCTTTTGAGAGCAGCTTATGCATTTTAATTACATAGTATCAACCCTTTAAAAAGCTAATAAACATTTAATCAATAAGCTTGTTGTGTTTTTATAACATAATAAGCCCGATGCTATTGCTTATCTAGAATGATGTCGTGTATGTGTTTCTTTAATACATATGGACAGTTTTTGGGTGTTCTGATGGTTAGTGCAGATAAGGGGGTGTTTGGATAGCTAATTATAGGTTTCTTGTCTATTTAAAAATAGCCGGACAAGCACTTAAATAACCAATGCCAAACAGCCTCATCCATTAAATAATCAATCCGAAATCATTTATACATATCTATACGGCTATACCTATATATCTATAAAATTTGAGTTTTTATTATGTTTAATCATTTTTTTTCTTGCAATGCATTCTAACGTGTATCAACCTCATAAGACCCCTGGTTCAAAGGCTCTAAATTTGCAAAACAGAAGATTATGGCGTACCTCTTGTTTAGGTGAGATGTCGACAACAAATGATTTGTTTGTTGACTGTTATACCTGCACTGGTGAGTTACTTTTCCCCTTTTTAAGATATCGCTCCAACACTGATGCTTGTTTTCGCAAATCAATTTGCTTTTTTCTTTAGCTTCTTCCTTCTCGTGATGCCGCCATTCTATCTCCTCTTTCTATGCTTCCTGTTGCTTTCTCAGCTACTTTTTCATTGCAATCTCATGACGGTTTTCCTCTTTTCTGCCACTTCTTGCAACCATTTCTACATTTTTTCCTGCAATGGAGTTTACATATTAGAAACAAAAATCACACTGAATAGCAAATAGTGATTTGCCACTGAGAAAGAGAAATTCCTTAATCTACTTTTAAATGAAACATATTATTTTTTTTGCCCAGGGTATTTGAATCTATGATTAATGGGTATTTGAATGTGCGCCTAAACTGAGTATTGTAATACAAGGCTTGAAAAAAATGAGTATTGCACTCTAAGGCTTGAATAATTAATTAAAACTTTACAAACCCACAATCTAGCGAACACTTCCAAGTTCAAGAGAACCTTGTCATTTGGTTATGCAGAGAAGTTTGTGAGTCCACCTGAATGCAACAACCCTCCAACTAAACATTTTTCTTAATTGTTTGACTTCAACCTTCGACCAAGTTCTCTAATTGCTGCAAAACAAAAATTCAGATTTATTTCAAGTTTGCATCCTCAATCCTCTTATGCTTTAACTATAGTACTACACATATTAACAACATGTTCACAAATAAATTACACTTTCATGTTACCTACATTAAAAGTAAATATATGGTCAATGTTAAATTTAAGCAAATTCCTATACCTTCATTTGCGGTAGGGTGTTTTTTTTTTTTTTTTTTTTTTTGCGGTAGGTTTTTTAAATCAAATGAAGAGTTTTTTTTTTTTGAATTAAAACTTTAATAGGCATTTCATCAAACAATAACCAATTTGAGTTTTTAAACATTTCATCAAACATGTGGTGTGCATATTTATTTCGTTTTAAAAAATGATTCAATAGTTCCGAAATAAGAGTTTTTTACCTTGGTTTAACGGAAATTGATAATCCAAGTTTATTAGTTTTGTGAACACCATCTTCTTTCCATTAATTAATTAATTTTCACATTCATATACCTGAAAAAAAATCAACCATGTTAATCTTAAGAAAAAGACTTGAGTTAGATTATGATTTTTACGAAATCATTCAAATCCGTAATTTTTTCTTTCAAACTAATTGTAACAAATATTGAAATTACCTAATGTGTAGATTCGTTTGACTTATCATATCGGTTTTGTTGATTTTGGATCTTCAATTGCTTCTTCAAGTTTAGATTTAGGGTTTTGGGAAGAACTGATTTAATGATGAGATTGATATGGGTGTGATTTCCAGCTCATTAATTTGTGACAGCATGGCATTTAGGCATGCCAATGTTCCTCTATTATATATATGGGGAGATTCCTACCAAACTACAAAAACTGGAAATCTAGAGTGGTTATATAAATGGCAGTGATTTAATTTCATGTTGAGGGATACTGATAAAGTAACCTATAAGTCTTATGAACAAGAAAGGGTATAACAGACAATTTTAAAAATTTTGGGTATTGCACAAATAGAAAACAACGTCGTTAAATCAAACTACATATAATGATGAAGATTTTACTATAATATGTTTGAAGATGATGCTAAGAAAATCTCATAGTAAGAAACATTATATATATACATATACAACAGGTATACCAGGATGTCATGACCGAGAGATTTAAAACGTAGTACGAGTTATTGAGGTAATAGAGGAAGGGGATGGGCATGGAGGTTCAGTAACTTCAGCAACTCCTTCAAGCATTTGGACAACCTTCCTCATGGTTGGCCTCAAAGAAGGATTTTCTTGGACACACCAAAGAGCAACAACCATCACACATGTCGTCAGCTTCTGGAAGTCATCTAAGTCCTCTAAATCATTCCCAACAAATGCATCCATTTTACCTTCTTGATAGCAATCCCATGCCCAATCTGTTAAAACTTCCGCTTCCTCGTTATCACTATCAAAATGCACACTCCTTCTGCATGAAATGATCTCCAGTAGCAAGACGCCGAAGCTATAAACATCAACCTTAACCGTGATAAGGGTGTTCCTGAACCATTCAGGAGCAACACATCCTTTAGTTCCACTAATTCCAGTATCCGTTCGACTTTGATTCATCATCAAGAAGTATATTCTGAGGCTTTATGTCACAATGGATGATCTGGGTGCTACACTCTTCATGGAGGTATGCAAGTCCTTTTGCGATGGCAACACCAATATCACTGCTCTGTTTCCAGCTTGGTCTCGTATCTCCAAAAAGAAAGACTGCCAAAGTGGCATTGCTCATGTACTCGTAAACCAATAGCTGCTGGTCACCATCTGTTGGAGTTTAATATTAACATCATAACAATTATATGAAAAAATAAACATAAACATCAAAGCATGCAGCGGAATATAGGATCTAATACTTGTAATTAATTAACCAAAATAAAAGAATATGCGTACATTTGATTTCTAGCAAAACAAGAAATCGATTGTCCAAGAACAAGTTAAACCCTAAATTAGGGTCTAAAGAACTCGACTAATAGTAAGTCAAATGGGCATGATAACACAAGCAAAAGTATGCTTGATCTTCATTCTTGTATACACATATTAGTAGCGTTTCAATGTGAAAGGCTAGGTTCTTAATCCACGAACAAACCAAACACTTTACTGTGAATGTTAGATCGATTTTCCCAAGGGTTTTGGGAAGGGGACGATCGGCCAAACACAAGGAGAGGAGAAGAGGAAGAAATTAGGTTTGCAAGGGAATCAAGATTAGTTAATAATGGATACAAGAGGCCTTGTATTTATAGGGAACTAATCTTGTTCTCCAAGCTAGGGTAGGATTGCCCTAATCCCTATGGTTCGGCCGATTTCATGAATCCCTAAGGATTCTAGATCTTTCTTGCCTACTAATTTCACCTCTAGTCCCTTAACTTGCTATTTAACGACCGTTATCTAAACCTCGTTAAATACTAACGCCCGTTAAGTGTTTATTCGTGAAATTTAATAATTAAACATAACTTATTATATTAATTATTAAAACATTGAAACTCATACGTAATGTGTGCAATCCCGAAGTCTCGTGTTCGAAACTGGTCATACGTATATTAATTTATATCCATAAACTTAACAGCTCCCACTTGGATATGCATTAATATAGTAATGACATTGGTTAGTCTAGCATAACACCCCAATGCCCCCAGATCGACCCTGAGTATGGTTTCCTGGAAAAAACCTTTTGATGATTCATCATCATACTTATCCTTTTATTTCTAATACCACGTTAATATGGATATGGATCTAAGTCATTCCATAATTAACTATTCTGTTTCTCGTATTCCAGATAGACCTTGGGTATGGCCATACAAACATCTTGTCAACCCTACGAGGGGCCCAACAGTATTATACTTCAAAACAAATTTGAAGGAACAAATCCTTTCTTGACTACAAGCATAACCCTTGAACTTTGCATCACCTCCGAAAATAGCCCTTATAACTACCAGTTACGGATAGCGTTAGACTATCTTACAGAAAATGAGCTACATCCGCGGCTGTTATCTGGTATCTCAAGTCTGAGGATAAATATTCATGATTTACTTTAATGAAAAAGATCCATAAAGTACAATCATGTGGTTGGGATCTGTCCTATATTCAATTTATCCATTATTTGAATATCACGTGAATTTGGCATGTACAACGCATCAATATACTTAAGTATATTCTATCAAAACTCATATTTGTCTTAATTCAATAATACTCCCATATTATTGATCGACAACGGACTATTTAGAATAACATAAGTTACTTATGGATTTAAACATGCAAATATAGGATACAATTTATTATTAATGAAAACAAACATACCAAGTACTTTAATTCATTGTAAATAATAATTGCTTAACATCCCTTATCCAAATACTAAATAGATCACTGCATGATAATACTAATTAATGAATTATGCCTCAAGTCATATCAAACATACTTGTTGACAAGACATAAATCAATTAATCATGATCTATCCGATTTTTAAGAATACTTATTTCAAGAATTTAATTAGAAAAATTCTTGTATGTGTGCATTCATCTACCTAGATATTGCCACATAATATTTCATAAAATGCGTGACATCCTCAACCACGAATTTATGACAATTAAACTATCAAACCTTTTATAGTTTAAAGTATTCTAATTCTTTAATGTATAATGCAACTATGCTTATAGTTAAGCATAACTAGTACTCATGGCCATTAACTAAGATGAAATCCTACCATGACTAGTATTGAGTGTCATCTCAATCTTATTAGCATCATTGTATGCAAACAACAATATGCTCTTTAAAATTCCATAAACTTGGATATCCATCGTGCAATGTTTGATACCTTCAAATCTTTCAAGATTTGTCAACTATATCAATTACGAAACAATTTGCCATATGGTTCATACTTAGAATTTAGGAGCAACTCCAGGCTGAGGATGTTAATTCTAAATCCAACCATATCCATTACACTTAGTTATCTAATAACTTTCAATTAGATATTAATGTTGTCAAATCATCTTTCATCAAGCATGATACAACACATTACATGATGTACATGATAAATCCTTGTGTCAAACTTAGATTTTATTCATGTCATATCTTTTCAAAGATATGTTTCTATCTAGACTTTCTAATAGTTTATCATGTTTATTAGAATCAATTATTTTACCGCTTATGTTTATAACAATAAACATATATTCCAAGGTTGTATGTTTATTTCCTAAATCTTTACCCGAAGTTTCATTCCAAACTAAGACTTAACATTTAATGTTAATGGAATGTTACTTCCTATATGTTATACAACATATATGAAATAAGAAAATAAATATAACACTCCCACTAGCTTTCAGGAATATTAAGAAATATCTTATTTTAATTATAAATCAACACTAGGATTTAATAACTAAATATAAGTATATCTCCTAGATGCATGCATTAATCCATTCCTAAATAATTGCACTTTGTATACTTCCAAAGATTATTTGAATTCAAATACTCCTTTTAATTAGTTATCGTCCTTGCACAAGTAATTACTCAAGAAAGAGTTTTAATATTCCATTGTTAATTTCATATAAATGAAACTAATAATGTCAATCATAATCTTTATACATTTAATGTGCCTAGAAAGAATTTCAATCACAGTTAATTGCTTAAGTGTGATTAATAATCTTTCCATACATTAAATATGTATACAAAATTTGTCCATTATGATTTCTACTCAAAATTTAAATCTCTAGGATTTTCATTCCCTTTGTAGAAACTCATCTTCATTCTACAGTGTAACTATAGAGTTCAAGATTAATTACGTTTCCAAAACTAATTATCTTTATGGACTGTATCTAATCATTTATAGTATGAGTAACTTGCCAAATTCAATATTTGCAATTTATCAACAGGTTTATTACATAATCCTGTGACTCATAATCCTCAACATATTATACAAATATTTGAGATATCCTTGCAGATCTATGAATGAGAATTCCATCATCTTGAGATTTAACATTAACATGTTTAATCCTCATCATGACTTTACTAGTGTATTTTTAGAAGATCATGTATCTTGTAATTTTATCTTTTCAAGATAAAACTCCCACTTGCCTTTTGCAATTTATAGACTAAATATAAATACTTAGCAAGTAAAGCAACACAATATTGTTCTCTTTTGGGACATTACAAATACATGTTGACAGTTCCTTACATTAAGTTTGTTAATAACCTACTCAAAAGCAGTTTAACAAATTCAGAACATCAATTTTAAGACTTAATGTGATTCATCACATTCCATGGTGTCTTATTAATCTTCTAGGTTGGAGTCTAATTGAGTATATCAAATCCATACTTAATTTTCTAACCTTGATAACTTTTGGAAGAATGGAAGATATAGTTATCTTTAATCAAACAATATAACAAGAGTTTGATTTTCCTAACTGAACATACCATAAACATTATGTATTTCATTAGGATTAATATTGTAAGTCAATCTTATAATATGTAAGATAAATATATTTCGTTTTGGCTTACCTATTTACCAACTAAGTCAAGTTAATGGTGAAATAGATTTTCCAAGCCAATTTCATGCAATATAACATAAGTACTTTTTGACCAAGTCACTTCATGTCCATGTCTTAACAAGAAGATATAAACTGTTATAATCCCAATATACGTTATAAATCATTGATCAACTCAATGACTTCTTGTATATGTCTTAATAAAAAAACATAACTAGTTAATTTCTTACTTTATTATAAGTCTTATAGCAATAAAAGACTTCATATTTATATCTTTACAATAAAATATAAACATGTATGACTAAAGTAATCCTGAACACCACAATTTGGTTTCAATAGTAATTTCAAGTTAATTTATTACTTCATATATTTATGACATTCCAAGAATACATAAACATTCAAATTTGAAGTAGTATTAGATTACTTCATTTAGCTATGTCATTGCAATAATACATAAATATTTAGTTTGAAGTAGTCTTATTATCATATTGACACTTGTTCTAATAATTATCTAATTTAGAAATTTGCAAATTAACATAGTTTCATTACATCAGCTAGGGCTGCTAGTAATGAAAGTATGTAATTTACCTTGTCATTAATATCTATGTCAAGATCTCACTTACGCTAGATATTAACTCCAAGTGTTCTATTAATTAGATGTGAATAAGTCACATTAGAACATTAGTCTCTTACCTTGCAGTCAAGAGAATCCTTTAAATCATATTCCTTTGTGTTGTTGCTTGCACACAATAAAGATTTCTCCCACTTGTGCATGGAACAACATCATGTATCAGATAAACAACACGTCAATCATTGTTTATGTGATCAATATGTTTGTGTCATAGATATTGGTAGATATAGGACCACCTTGTCTAGTCAGGAAACGTACACGACTATCCTTAAAACCACAAGTGTCTATAATTGGAAAGTAATTATCTCAAGAGATACTAGAGATAATCTGGGTTACTACCAAGATATCAAAGCTTGTAGCTCCCACTGAATTACAGATCATTACATTAATATATATAATTCAGTAATTACAACACAATGCTCCCACTGGATTTGACAACATTATAAGTGTTTCATAACCAGTAAAAGCAAATAATGTGTTATTTACTTTCCTACACCTTTGAGGAATCACATACGTAACAATTACTTAGGTACTCAAAGAATGTATTCTACTTTGTAAATGATGGAGTATCCATCAATGCAATTAACTTGAGAAACTTGGGCATGCAATTTCTTCCTCAATAGGTCTACCATCCCCACAATGGTATGTAGCACCTTTAAACGGTCAAAGCACAACAACTAGACAAAGTATGCTAGTTTGCCTTTTACCAATTTTGCGGTAACTAGTCTAGCTTCTAATTTTAATAACTCATAACACGTGCAATTTTCTTAACTATTAAAAATTTGCTATAAGTTATTTCTTAGAATTTAGACAATTCTAATTTCTTATTACACCTTTCTCATTCATGAAAAGGAATAGGATTAAGTCTCACTCTTCTCAAAGAAAGTAGACTAGATATATTCTTTTAGTAAAGTTGACTCTAGCAAAAAACCCCTACGGGTGTAGATCAATTTACCACTAAAAGAATGCCCCACGTTTACGGTTTTAACGTTGCATTAATACATTAGAGGAATTTTCAAAATTCAATTTTAGTATTTTCGATAATAAAATCTTTCAAGAAAATAATATACCCATGGTAAATAACATTTAACCATTTAAATTTCACTGAAAATTTGGATCCAAATTGACATAGTTTCATCACATCAGCTAGGGCTGCTAGTAATGAAAGTACTCAATAAGGTACGAGTCGAACTCAATTGCCAATCTCAAATTGCAATTCCTAGAATTATGGGATTTACATATTTTGCCAACCTCAGTTGCAAATGTAAGCATGTTTTATCCCCATCTTTATGCCTTGAGTGACTAGTCCTTCTTACTATCAACTCAATTAAGTTAACCAACTTAAGAAACTGCAAATACTTCCATGCTCGTCCCACGACAAATGGAGATTTACCCTTTGATTACCATCCATGCTCGTCCCACGACAACTGGAATTAGTAATCTCAGGTGTTTCTGTTTCATTGGATGGCATATAACTTAAATTAAGGGTATTTATTTTGATGTGTGTAATCAAAAATATGTACAAAGATGTCATGCATTCATCTTGTATCATATGTAAAAAAAAAAATTTACTCATTAGTTTCTTTACTAAGCTTAAATCAACAAATTTTTAATTGATGGCGTTGAGAAACTTACAACTTTGCCTTAAGATGCTTCGTACATATAATGGTTATACTTGGTAAATCTAATTTGTCGCACAAGCGGGCGGAGAGACAGAATGTAGTCTCTTTAAGGCCACAATTTAATGCGAAACCAGCCTTAAACCAACGTTATAGTTTGTCAAAATTAGGTCCGCCTTTCGACCATTTTTGTACAGTTGCATCAATCAATTAAAAGTTTAAGATTTTTAAAGCTTAAAACCATGTTTCACAATTATTAAGTCCAGTTTAATTTTATTTTAAAATTACCCTTTGCTTACTATCATGTCACAACATATATAAACAAATAGCAATTAAAAAAATAAAATAAACGACATAAATAATGGACATGATAAATAAATCAATTAACATGTATATATTGATCCTAAGACTCCCATTGGTTTTCGAGCTAGGTACTAATGGACCACATACACCAATTACTTGGTTGCGTAAGTCTTACGATAAATATATACAATAACAAACATGATTGATTGTGACGATTCAAATGGGGTCTTCCCTAATTTTAGGTCTTCCCTAATTACATAATTAATTAACTTTTTAGTAATTTAACTTGTCAAACAATTTTTACTAAAAACCCTAATTAATTGTATAAATCGTCAACTATAGCATGTAATCAAGAAAAGCACGTAACAATTACTACAATTTGTAACACCCCAACCCGACAAGGGCAAAGGTGTCACATATACGGATTCTTATCAGAACAAACACAAGCATATGACATAAATAATACAATAGGATTCCAAGGTTACAACTGAAAATCTGATATTACAAGGCCACAATTGAAAGGTACAAATTTCTAAGTCTGAAATAAGGATCTCTTCTAATCATCTCTACTTTCAGAATAGCTAACAAGGTCTTCTAACGCCAAGGTTCTCTCTATTAACAACCGAGCTTCCAACTAAAACCTGCCGCACACGAAAAGAAACGTGCGGCTGAGCTTAAAAAGCCCAGTGAACAGATATAACGGAAACAAAGCAGTAGTAAAGTGTAATGAAGCAAAAGAAATAATACCAGGTATAGCAAGAATCAGGATAAAGGAATAAGAGATTACCAAGAAATGGTTGCAATAGCTAGGTACAAAGGAAAACATAACCCATCACAACCCAAGTCTAATCAAGTCCAGTCAAATGTCAGATCAAGTGCTAGGTCAAATGTCAGGTCAAGTGTCGGGTCAAATGGTTACAAGGTTGCGGTTAAACAGTAATCCTCTACGAGCCCAAACATATCACATCAAATCACATATATCAGGGTGTATGGAGGGGTGACCTCAGCATACCAGGAAACAGGGTGAGGGGATACCTCCAGGGGTTGGAGTCATGAGCTCCCAGGGGTGTGAAAGACGTGTATCGCACACACTCGTCAGTCACCAGGATATAACAGGAAATATAACAAATCAGGACATGTCTAGGATGCATCCATGCGCCCCCGCAGGCCACAGGGTCTTCCTCTACATAACAAATCAAATCAGGTCGGGGACGGAACAGGACATCACTCTCCTGCCCTAGAGTCATGCCACCGGTGCATCAATGACATGGACATGAAACCCTCATGCCTAGTGGGTGGCTCGTAGTCTCAAACTGTGGGTCAAGGTCAAGTATCAAGTCTCGGGTGTCAAGTCTCAGGTGTCAAGTCTCAGGTGTCAAGTCTCAGGTGTCAAATGTCAGGTCATATCAGGGTTCATATCAGGGTTCATATCAGGATTTACATCAGGGTTCATATCAGGAGGTCAATATCAGGAGGTTCAAAGTTTCATAAAAGGTCCACTTAAAAGTTTACTATTAAAAGTCCATTTTCTAGGTGTCAAAATAATCCTTAAGTACTGGTCTCCATAAAATGATTTTAAAACAGTTTTCATAAAGAAGATCTTTTCAAAAGGTTTCCATAAAGATAGTCTTCAAAATAGTTTCTTGAAACATTTACATAATTAATTAAAAAGATTTTCCCGTCCAGTTACAATATCAAAATATATCAAGGTTCAAGTCAAGGTTTTATGGCAGGGTTCATATCAAGGTTCATGCCAAGGTTCAAGATAAAGGTTCAAGTCAGAAGATAAAGCAAAGGTTCAAAGCAGGGTTCAAGAATAAGGACAACAGATCAAGTCTCACAATACAAGGGATACATAGCGATGGTTCATGAAGTCTTAAATGAATCAATATAATATATCAAGAGAACGAAGGCCCATTACTGAAAAGGGCAGAATATCCGTACCTTATCCCAGAAGCAAACACAAATTAGAAACGGGTGACACAAAGTGAAGCAGGACTTCTCTTCCTTCACACCTAGAGGGGTAGACAAGAATTAAAACCCTTCCATTTAAGTAACTTTCATTTTAGCTTTTAGATTCATCAAGTTATTCTTTTAGTCCTTTAGGTTTCATAATTTACACTTTATACCCCTTTGCTTTCAAAAGTTACATTTTAACCCTTCAATTGTTCGTAATTACACTTTAGACCCTTAATTTATCAAAGTTTCACAATGGTCACTCATTTTATCATATTATAAGAATGTATCCTCAATTTTACAGAATTTACACAATAGGTCCCTCTAGTTTTCAAAGTTACATATTTAGTCCCTTATTTTACAATTTCAACTTTATATTATTCATAATTACATATTAACCCATTAAATCACCAAATTTACACATAACCCCCTGAATAGATTAAATTACTCAAAACAGCCCCAAGTTTCCAGAAATTACAAGTTTAGTCCCTCCATTTAATTATTTTACATATCGAACCATATTAAACCCTAAAAACATTTTAGTCCTTTAAAATACAAAAATGACACTAGACCCCCTCTTTTTATATTTTATACTGTAGATACATGTTCCAAAATAAGTTCTAAAAATAACCCTTGAGTTTTAAAAGTTACAAAACTCACCCAAAACATTTTTAGCAAATCGTATAACACTTTATTTAATCAAAACCCTAACCCTAAAAATACAAGTCATTATCCAATAATTATACCATCATTAAATCCTCATTAAATGACCAAGAACAAGCCCTCAATCCAAACCCTAGATCGAATTACACTTTATTTCTTTTTCTTCTTTATTTTCTTTAAATCGGTAAAACTAAATAAATCAAGAATAATTATTTTAGGCCTTAACAATTCGAAATACAATTTTTCCCAGATTAGTATGATCATATGGAGTCCAAATAAAATAAATATGAAGCCTCAAAAATTCGAATTGAATTATTTAGGGTTTATACACGTTTTTAAGATTTAATTCACAAATAATTGTTAGATCATGCATGGATCGACTTTTACATTTTATTTGGTGTTCATAACATATATAGGGTCTGAGAAAAATACCAAATCAAGATTTGAACGTGTGGAATGAGGCGTACGAATTCTTTTATACGCGTATGGCCAAAATGGGTCAAAAATCATCACGGCTTCAAAAACGATCTAAAAATCATGAAACCAATTTTCACAGGTCACATATTATGTGAGGAACACAAGAAAAATAAAAAACGAATTTTTAGGAGGTCGCAAGAATTGATTTGAAATATTACCTATCGAATGCAAATAATTGCTAGCGATCGAACTATGGAGAACCACGACCAAAACCAATTTTCCTACACTTCCTTGGACCACGACTAACACCAGAAAAATGTGCTTGCACCTCCAGAAATTCGGATGAAGGATGGGAGAATTATTTTGTGTTTTTGTTCTAGGCGGCAATTAGGGTTTTATGAAGGAAAATGTGTGAAGCTAATTAAAAGGAATAGTCCGACCTTAAGAGGAGGGGAATTGGCCCAAAATCACGGAATTTTAGTTAGGGAGTAATTTTGATTGATTCTTCTTAATTAAATGTAGTTTATTTCCTTTTAAAACATGAATAAATGATATATTAATCATATTCGGTTATCCAAGGGTATTTTTGTAATTTTGTAACTTGCAAGAATGTTAAAAGGGGTTGTCAAAATTATTTGGTAACATATCTTGTGCATTGCCAGAAATTTGGGATCGATTCGATACTTTATACGCTTTTAATTAATTTTTAAACTTGCAGGGGCATTTTGGTCATTTTTCATGTTTTCAGATTTTTGGGTTTTACAACTCTTCCCCACTAACAAAAAAAATTTCGTCCTCGAAATTTGCAGGGACATAGAAGAGCGAACATGACAGAAACGAGACAGAACATGCCGGATCAGATAAGCGTTACTTGCAGCAGATTTGGGATAGCTTAGCAGAATGGATCTTAACGTAAGATGACGGAGGTAAACGGATGGAGTAAATTCTCTTAAGGTAGAGCAAAATGAAGTACATACTTGGTGTCTTTCATCGAATCATGATCATAAAATACTCAAAACAAATCAAGCCAAAATCTCAGAATTCAACTTGGAATGGAATTATTAGATCAAAATCCAAAATATTCGTACGAAAATCAAGAGGAAGTCAAAGCGTCATAAACAGAAAGGAAACATGCGTATCAAATCATTCAAACAAACAGAAGGAAATAAATCATGCAGGCGATCTCTTCAGGCTGAGGCAGGAGTCGCATCGGCAGGGTCCTTCTTGTCATCCTCGAGGTTGTCCACGTTGCGGGGCTGGATTCGTACCACTCCATTCTCCTCAATGAAGTTGGGGCACTTGCCTGCGTACCGAATGACCGCTCCATCTTTGTAGATCACCTGGGTGGAGTACTCTAGCACTTCTGCTCCATCTTTGTTCACTATGGTCAGCTCCTCCTCGATATAACACGGCCATATACTAGCAGGAATTAACTTCCTCCTTGCCGTTCTCCATATCTTCCCAATCTTCCTGCTGCCGGTAGGATAAACGATGGTCCATCGTTGCTTTTTCCGTGCGGAGTACTCTCGAGCGCGCGTGGACACCATCTATACGATTAGCAGAACGATCAGAAGGAGTATATTGATGACAAAATAGAATACGAAAGGTGTCGACATGAGCAAGTAGGATAACAGAAGCAACGGAAGAGAGTGCGCGGACGGAAACCTAATGTCTACCCAGATCCTCACAGGTCAGAACTTAAGTTCCTATAGGGAAATCCTAAAGCAAATTTTCAAAGGTTGTCTTACGAGCGCCTACAGGGAAAGCTTAGTGGCCCTAACTTACACAGGTCAAGGGTAAATGTATTACGAAATCGCAGCCTGTCTCTCTGATACCATAATTGTAACACCCCAACCCGACAAGGGCAAAGGTGTCACATATACGGATTCTTATCAGAACAAACACAAGCATATGACATAAATAATACAATAGGATTCCAAGGTTACAACTGAAAATCTGATATTACAAGGCCACAATTGAAAGGTACAAATTTCTAAGTCTGAAATAAGGATCTCTTCTAATCATCTCTACTTCCAGAATAGCTAACAAGGTCTTCTAACGCCAAGGTTCTCTCTATTAACAACCGAGCTTCCAACTAAAACCTGCCGCACACGAAAAGAAACGTGCGGCTGAGCTTAAAAAGCCCAGTGAACAGATATAACGGAAACAAAGCAGTAGTAAAGTGTAATGAAGCAAAAGAAATAATACCAGGTATAGCAAGAATCAGGATAAAGGAATAAGAGATTACCAAGAAATGGTTGCAATAGCTAGGTACAAAGGAAAACATAACCCATCACAACCCAAGTCTAATCAAGTCCAGTCAAATGTCAGATCAAGTGCTAGGTCAAATGTCAGGTCAAGTGTCGGGTCAAATGGTTACAAGGTTGCGGTTAAACAGTAATCCTCTACGAGCCCAAACATATCACATCAAATCAGATATATCAGGGTGTATGGAGGGGTGACCTCAGCATACCAGGAAACAGGGTGAGGGGATACCTCCAGGGGTTGGAGTCATGAGCTCCCAGGGGTGTGAAAGACGTGTATCGCACACACTCGTCAGTCACCAGGATATAACAGGAAATATAACAAATCAGGACATGTCTAGGATGCATCCATGCGCCCCCGCAGGCCACAGGGTCTTCCTCTACATAACAAATCAAATCAGGTTGGGGACGGAACAGGACATCACTCTCCTGCCCTAGAGTCATGCCACCGGTGCATCAATGACATGGACATGAAACCCTCATGCCTAGTGGGTGGCTCGTAGTCTCAAACTGTGGGTCAAGGTCAAGTATCAAGTCTCGGGTGTCAAGTCTCAGGTGTCAAGTCTCAGGTGTCAAGTCTCAGGTGTCAAGTCTCAGGTGTCAAATGTCAGGTCATATCAGGGTTCATATCAGGGTTCATATCAGGATTTACATCAGGGTTCATATCAGGAGGTCAATATCAGGAGGTTCAAAGTTTCATAAAAGGTCCACTTAAAAGTTTACTATTAAAAGTCCATTTTCTAGGTGTCAAAATAATCCTTAAGTACTGGTCTCCATAAAATGATTTTAAAACAGTTTTCATAAAGAAGATCTTTTCAAAAGGTTTCCATAAAGATAGTCTTCAAAATAGTTTCTTGAAACATTTACATAATTAATTAAAAAGATTTTCCCGTCCAGTTACAATATCAAAATATATCAAGGTTCAAGTCAAGGTTTTATGGCAGGGTTCATATCAAGGTTCATGCCAAGGTTCAAGATAAAGGTTCAAGTCAGAAGATAAAGCAAAGGTTCAAAGCAGGGTTCAAGAATAAGGACAACAGATCAAGTCTCACAATACAAGGGATACATAGCGATGGTTCATGAAGTCTTAAACGAATCAATATAATATATCAAGAGAACGAAGGCCCATTACTGAAAAGGGCAGAATATCCGTACCTTATCCCAGAAGCAAACACAAATTAGAAACGGGTGACACAAAGTGAAGCAGGACTTCTCTTCCTTCACACCTAGAGGGGTTGACAAGAATTACAACCCTTCCATTTAAGTAACTTTCATTTTAGCTTTTAGATTCATCAATTTATTCTTTTAGTCCTTTAGGTTTCATAATTTACACTTTATACCCCTTTGCTTTCAAAAGTTACATTTTAACCCTTCAATTGTTCGTAGTTACACTTTAGACCCTTAATTTATCAAAGTTTCACAATGATCACTCATTTTATCATATTATAAGAATGTATCCTCAATTTTACAGAATTTACACAATAGGTCCCTCTAGTTTTCAAAGTTACATATTTAGTCCCTTATTTTACAATTTCAACTTTATATTATTCATAATTACATATTAACCCATTAAATCACCAAATTTACACATAACCCCCTGAATAGATTAAATTACTCAAAACAGCCCCAAGTTTCCAGAAATTACAAGTTTAGTCCCTCCATTTAATTATTTTACATATCGAACCATATTAAACCCTAAAAACATTTTAGTCCTTTAAAATACAAAAATGACACTAGACCCCCTCTTTTTATATTTTATACTGTAGATACATGTTCCAAAATAAGTTCTAAAAATAACCCTTGAGTTTTAAAAGTTACAAAACTCACCCAAAACATTTTTAGCAAATCGTATAACACTTTATTTAATCAAAACCCTAACCCTAAAAATACAAGTCATTATCCAATAATTATACCATCATTAAATCCTCATTAAATGACCAAGAACAAGCCCTCAATCCAAACCCTAGATCGAATTACACTTTATTTCTTTTTCTTCTTTATTTTCTTTAAATCGGTAAAACTAAATAAATCAAGAATAATTATTTTAGGCCTTAACAATTCGAAATACAATTTTTCCCAGATTAGTATGATCATATGGAGTCCAAATAAAATAAATATGAAGCCTCAAAAATTCGAATTGAATTATTTAGGGTTTATACACGTTTTTAAGATTTAATTCACAAATAATTGTTAGATCATGCATGGATCGACTTTTACATTTTATTTGGTGTTCATAACATATATAGGGTCTGAGAAAAATACCAAATCAAGATTTGAACGTGTGGAATGAGGCGTACGAATTCTTTTATACGCGTATGGCCAAAATGGGTCAAAAATCACCACGGCTTCAAAAACGATCTAAAAATCATGAAACCAATTTTCACAGGTCACATATTATGTGAGGAACACAAGAAAAATAAAAAACGAATTTTTAGGAGGTCGCAAGAATTGATTTGAAATATTACCTATCGAATGCAAATAATTGCTAGCGATCGAACTATGGAGAACCACGACCAAAACCAATTTTCCTACACTTCCTTGGACCACGACTAACACCAGAAAAATGTGCTTGCACCTCCAGAAATTCGGATGAAGGATGGGAGAATTATTTTGTGTTTTTGTTCTAGGCGGCAATTAGGGTTTTATGAAGGAAAATGTGTGAAGCTAATTAAAAGGAATAGTCCGACCTTAAGAGGAGGGGAATTGGCCCAAAATCACGGAATTTTAGTTAGGGAGTAATTTTGATTGATTCTTCTTAATTAAATGTAGTTTATTTCCTTTTAAAACATGAATAAATGATATATTAATCATATTCGGTTATCCAAGGGTATTTTTGTAATTTTGTAACTTGCAAGAATGTTAAAAGGGGTTGTCAAAATTATTTGGTAACATATCTTGTGCATTGCCAGAAATTTGGGATCGATTCGATACTTTATACGCTTTTAATTAATTTTTAAACTTGCAGGGGCATTTTGGTCATTTTTCATGTTTTCAGATTTTTGGGTTTTACAATTACTACAATTCAAATATAATCCATGACAAAACATGCATGTTTTCATCATGGATTCCACATAACACTTTTTATTAAACATAATCAAGTTTAATGTACGCATATTCAATTAATGACATATCACAAATATTCATTAATTATTCACATAAAAAATTACATGCAACCTAGGGTTTCTACAAGTTTTACAAAACTAAAACCCTAATTATAAAAATATAGGATGATCGACCCTAATTAAAAAAAATTAGGGTTTACTTATTTTTAAAACCCTAGAACACCTTAAACATGTAATAATCACAAAGATCGTTTTGATAATTAATTACACAGTATTAACGGCTCTTGATGCCACTGTT
Source organism: Artemisia tridentata subsp. tridentata (assembly GCA_021014915.2). Taxonomy (NCBI): domain Eukaryota; kingdom Viridiplantae; phylum Streptophyta; class Magnoliopsida; order Asterales; family Asteraceae; genus Artemisia; species Artemisia tridentata. Next base: position 369,030,389 of record CP139505.1, read on the forward strand.
GAAGTTTTATATTAACATCATAACAATTATATGAAAACATAAAAATAAACATCAAAGCATGCAGCGGAATATAGGATCTAATACTTGTAATTAATTAACCAAAATAAAAGAATATGCGTACCTTTGATTTCTAGCAAAACAAGAAATCGATTGTCCAAGAACAAGTTAAACCCTAAATTAGGGTCTAAAGAACTCGACTAATAGTTAGTCAAATGGGCAAGATAACACAAGCAAAAGTATGCTTGATCTTCGTTCTTGTACACACGTATTAGTAGCGTTTCAATGTGAAAAGCTAGGTTCTTAATCCACGAACAAATCAAACACTTTATTGTGAATGTTAGATTGATTTTCCCAAGGGTTTTGGGAAGGGGACGATCGGCCAAACACAAGGAGAGGAGAAGAGGAAGAAATTAGGTTTGCAAAGGAATCAAGATTAGTTAATAATGGATACAAGAGGCCATGTATTTATAGTGAACTAATCTTGTTCTCCAAGCTAGGGAAGGATTGCCCTAATCCCTATGGTTCGACCGATTTCATGAATCCCTAAGGATTCTAGATCTTTCTTGCCTACTAATTTCACCTCTAGTCCCTTAACTTGCTATTTAATGACCGTTATCTAAACCTCGTTAAATACTAACGCCCGTTAAGTGTTTATTCGTGAAATTTAATAATTAAACATAACTTATTATATTAATTATTAAAACATTGAAACTCATACGTAATGTGTGCAATCCCGAAGTCTCGTGTTCGAAACTGGTCATACGTATATTAATTTATATCCATAAACTTAACACCATCGTCACAATAGCCAAGAAGCTGCACCAAATTTTTGTGATGAGTCTTTGCAATAGTGTTGACCTTGGTTTTGAATTCCTTCTGAGCATCTTGATCCACGGTTTGCAACTTTTTCACTGCCATGGTCCTTGTCCCTATCATACCTTTATAGACTATCCCGAAAGCCCCTTTCCCCAGCTCATCTTTGAACCCATCAGTTGCTTTGACTAGCTCTTGATACATAAAGTGAGGTAGATTTGTTTCAACAACTTTACTACTTAGGTGCGAGTTTCTTGCTTTCTTCTTGTACGTAAATTTGGAAAAACCCAAAACAAATCACACAAACCAATACAACGATTACGAAAATAGATGTGCCTAACAGGGTTGATCCCACCACTATCAAACTTCTTTGATTCTTGTTTTCTTGTAAAAACACAGGAGGGTTTTGAGGAGGACTGTCACCTTTTCTATATTTCAAAAAGGCCTTCACGTTAAGTTAAAATCTGTCTTTCCATTGGAGAGTGGAAGCCTCTTCTTCTCACATTGATCGGACCTATAAATTGCAATTACACACAAACAATCTTTCAAACATGAGGTTTTGCAGTCTTTACCATCACTGGGGTTCATGTGCACATAGTCATTGAGTGGCCAATCAATATCACTGAGCTCAATGAAATCATGTTGATCTTCGCTATAAGCCTCATCACAGCTTGGAGAGAAATCAGGCTTGCGGTCACCACGTGGATCATCGAAATCAAACAATGAAAACCCCTGTGGGCATTCACAGGTCGGTCGGGTAGAATTAAGGCTGCAAATATTGTTAAGCCCACACGCTCCGCTACCTGTAATTCCACACATTTTCTTGGCTCAAACCATATAACTTCCCAGCTTGTGCTACTGGTTGGATTCATGGGGTAGTAATATAAAGTAAAAATGCCATCCGAATCTAAAGTAGCTCGAAAATAATAATCTCCCGAAGGAAGTGCGTCTCTTGGAGTAAGATCAAATCTTTCGCCACTTTCTCTCAATATATACATGTATCCTGTCACATCAAGGATCAATTGTTCACCAGAATTTTTTGAATTCGAGTCATCCTTAGTACCACTTGTATAGTAAGCATCGTCACCCACAGAACCAGATAATAAATCCCAAGTATTAAGCACAAGATTCCCATTTTGAAGCAGGCGTAACTGAAATCTTCCACCAGTGAAGTTTCTTTCGCTCATTCTCGAATTGATTACTCCATTTCTCGCCACAATCTTAGTTGGCAACAATGTATCAGCTGGAAAATTAAAACTTTCCCATTTCTTGCGAGAATCGCTTCCAACGAGCATAAAGTTACCTTTATCATTCATGGTATTAGTTTGTGAACATGTTTCAAATACGCATGCCTGGAATGTATTAGAGCCTATGAGATCGCATATGTTACATTTAAAAATTCAATTTATATAATTAATATATATAATGTATTAATTAATTATTAATTCACGAAAACCACTTAACGGTGTTAACTAACGGTCGTTAGACGACAAGTAATGGGACTTGGATGTAAATCTGGAAAGGGAAGGATCTAGAATCCCCCCCCCACCTCATAATGTGGCCAGCCCCCTAGGGGTATTAGGGTGGGATTTGGATAGCTTGTTCCCTAAGTTTACAAAGGCTATATAATAAACCCTTTAGGTTCATTATTAGGTATCCTTGGAAAACCTAGACAAGCTATTCTTCTCTTCTCTCTTCCTCTTATTCCTTGATCGATTGAATTACACAATCCATTGTGATTGTGCAATTGATCTTGAGCATAATCAAAGTGATTAGCTTGTTTTCGTGATCTAAGAACTAGCATTCTAATTGAATTGCTATAACAACATGTGTGTGTGTGAGAACATAGAGGAATCATACTTTGATTCTTGGTGGTTCTTATTGATCGATTATCATAAACCATAATTAGGGTTCTTGATCGAATTTGGGGATTTTATTTAAACCCTAATTGCTAAGGAAGCTAACAAGGTATGTTTTCTTTTAGGTTAATTGTTTACACTATATGATCTTATCCGCCGCGTACTCATAATGTTTATATGTTTATTATGTGAAAATTAGTTTATAAATTCCAACAGTCGCATCACGAGCTATTATATCGTGTATTATATTACCTAAAACACGTAAATATTGTAACTTGATCAATTGGAGCAAAATAATTAGGTTTCTTTGATTTTTTTTAAAAAAATTCTCCTATGGGGCGTATAAATTAAAAAAAAAGGTTTTTAAGTTTTAAAAATTGTAGAACCCTAATCTAAGTTGCATGCAATTTTATATGTTTAATAACGTATAATTATGATTATTTGACGTTAAAACGATCTTGGTACTTGGATTAATTGTTCATATGTGCTATATTAATTGTTAAAATGTGATTCATGATAAAACATGCATGTTTTTTCATGCATCTTGAATCTTGATATTGGATATTACTTGTTGTATTAATTGTTAATCGTTTTTGCATGCTTAATTTGACGATATATTAATTAATTAAGACATGTTAGTAAATTAATTGTATGACACATAATTACTACATATTTAATTAATTCTAAAATTGGGAAAGACCCCATCTTCATCGTCCTTTAATCAACTTTACGTATTTTTTGTATATATTTAATGTAGGGCTTACACTATCGATTTTAATCGATGTACGTGGTTCACTTGTACATAGCTAAAAAACAAGTGGGAGCCTTAATACATGTTAGTTAATTTAATTATGCATGGTATTAATGGTTAATTGTATTAGTTTTTTTGCTTTATTATTCGTTATGACTCATGATCAAAGCAAAGGGTGTTTTTGAAAAAATAAATAAACTGGACTAATAATTATGAAATTTGATTTATTATAAACTATTTTCTTGCCAAATGTTATATGTCGATAGTGGTTCGCTTCGCGCAGTAATTAGCTCCCAGTCGAGACTAGCAAGATATTTAGTTTATAATGTGTTTTCTAACTTAAAGCTTTATGCTTTTTATCGATGACTATTTTTGCAATCAACCATTGACTAGCAAGGCATAACGCATTTGGTACGCTTCGCGCGGTAATATGCTCCAGCGAGTTCTTGCAAGTGCATGGTTGTTGTAAATTGGTAATGATTCCACGCCCCACTACATACTTCGGCATATGAGGAAATTATCGAAAGAACTTGGGTCTTTGACTCATGCAGTAGTACGATATAGTGGTTTGTCAATCTTTAGTTGGTTTACCAATACCGCGATAAAAATAATATTACTTTAACTTTGAAAACATGTTGAATAGTCAATTTTTGGAGTAAGGTCATTAATTTTATTTTCACAAGATTTTCACATAAATTTAAGAAAAATACACCTTAATAAAAGAACAAAGTTGAGTAAAAGTTTTTTTTATTAAAACCGATGATACGAAGATGTATGCATGCTTATTCGTAAATATTTGATTACACATCAAATTCAATGTACCCTTTGAAAATTTAAGTTAATGCCATCCAATGGTACGAACACTAGCAGTTGGAATTTACTTTACGTGAGACGTAGATAGTGTTACGCCCCATGCCCGATTTTACCAAAATTTAAAACTTTTAAGCGGAAACGCTTTGACCCGTTACTGATGTCCTGTCGGTCTTTTATAAACTGACTAAAATCTATTACAAAACAGACATTGAGACTATTTTTGTAAGAAACTAGACTCAATTACCTTCGAAACGATGGGTGGCACGACTTCTAACGATTTTCTGTACTACTTGCTGTCCCGTTTTCATACTTAACTAAAACGACTAAAACTCGATTTCTATAACTCGAAAATTAACGAAACATTCTAGAAATATTTAACATAATATAATACTTCACTTTCATAAACATTTGTGGTCTAAACGACCCTTGAACACGTACTTTACCAAGCGATGGGAGTTTTGCCAAACACCCCTTTTTGACCCATTTTCAACTCAACCTATACACAACTTGAGCATAGCTCATATACATAGTTAAAAACTGGACTTTGACACTACAAAACAACATTACAAATCATCAACGACACTTGGGGGTTCAACCTTTCATCGAGCTCGGTATCTATCATAATTTACTTGTCTAATATCAACATGCACTTCCAACCTTATTAGCAACATGAGCTACTATCCGAGCCATCCTTTAAATCAATACAAACCAACAAAAAGGTTAAACAACTAAACCGTAAGCATTACGCTTAGTAAGTAAAAAGGATAATCACATGATATTATACATCATTAATCACATAAGCATCATTCACATCACATTAGTCCATAAGACTACTTTCATCAATACATGCACATCACACTTAATACACATATCATCAATCAAACATAATTCTTACGTACCTTACATAAATCACAATTGACTTAAACACAACTTCGGCTAGTCTTGCCAAACTAACCTCTTAAATCTTCACTATCGTCTTCCACATAAGACATATATGAATAAGTCAATATAATCTCATGTCCTAACCATTTTACTTACCTCACATCCAAGCTAAGATATCAATAACATCATCATCATCATCTTCTTCTTCTTCTTTGCTTGCTTTCCTAGCCAAATAATCACCAACAAATATAAACACTTCTAATTTACATAATAATTAAGGGTGTCTAACTCACCCATAACCATAACTAAAACCCTTTTAGTCATTTACTTGATCATATCATTATCATCTCCCAAAATCACCAATTTACTCTTAAACCATTAACAATCTTAACCCATCATCACAAACACCTCAATATAGGTTTTAGAATATCAATTACCCAAAACCCCTAATTTGGGTACATAAACCCTAACTCACCAATTTACAATTAACACAAGAATTGGGTTACTTACTTACAAAAGATCATTGTCATGGACACATTACTTGGATTAGAACCTCAATCTTCCATCAATTTGGTCATTAGTGAAAACCTTGTTTTCCCTCTTTTCTTTCTCTCTACAAACGACCCACACACACATACATTTATGGATAATAATGAAATGTGTAGAACCTGGATATTTCTAGTCACAACTTTCTTCACAACAAAGCTATTCCCTAAATCACACTTTTGGTCCCTTAAGTGCTATAACAATTTGGTCTTGGTACTAAAACAAGGTGGTTCTAGTGCCAATTTGAGATTTTGGCAAGAATAGTCCCTGATGGGAGAATCCTTTCACATTAAGTCCTAAAAGGCTAAAACAAGGTTGTTCTAGTAATAAAACATGGTGGTTCTAGTACTACTTTGGGATTATGGCAGGAATGGTCCCTGCATGCTATAACTAGGTGGTTCTAGTACTAAAACAAGGTGGTTCTAGTACTAGTTTGGTCATTTGGCAACTTAGGTCCCTCAAGTCCCTTTTCTTTCTACTTTGGCCACATAAACTTTATAAAAGCAACACGTCAATCTTTCTATAACCATATTACACATTCTTAACTATTAGTTTGAGTATCAGGTTTGACTACAACTTAAATTTCGTTGACTAACCAATCATATCGAGTCTCCCAACTCAAAAAATTCTTAGTCAAACCATTCCAATGGCATTTTCATTTGTTAATACTTAAAACTCGGTTTTTGGTGTAACAATTATACCCTCCTTATTTAGATTTCGTCCCCGAAATCTTACTTGCTTAATGCTCTCGACCATTCATAAACTTTACTACATTCTATGTTCACATCATAGCCCTTATGCCCATTTACTATCAAATTAATATGTACATATCACTTAAGTTAACAATCTCAATCCAACTAAGTAATAATATTCAAAATGCTAAAAACTCATTTAAATCACATAATTTCACAAAATTTCAAGTATTTCTAATGACACCACGTCATTAGTATCACATCATGCTATGGAAATTTCCCATTCTACTCGAATATCTACTAAAAACAACACTCCACATCATAACTTATCTAAACTTTCCAACAATGACGACTTGTTATATGGAAAATTTGACTCTATATAAGTCAAACTTCGACACTATTTCTTCATCATTCACCCATGCACTTACATGAATTTAAGCCATGTACCAGTCAATTTCGTATTCTACTTAATACCAACACGCATCTACTTCAAAAACCGGTAGCTTATTTCAAATTTATATCTCAAGTACCGTCTAAACGACACTTTAAAAACTAATTATTCACATTACTTAAGCAACTTTCTTGTTAAATTTTGGGAATACTTACCCATTATCTTCTCAATTTAATGTACAAACTCATTTTTGGCGTCTATTTTAAGGTTTCACACATAACCTTAATGCCGTTATAAATTTTCACTTCACATCTAATCTCATTTCTTATAACGTCTAACTTGTTTTAGTTTTCAAGTCCTAATTCTCACCCCTACTCATGCCATATCGGATACCCATAAGCCCACTTGATGCGTGGTTTTGCGACCTTACAACAGGTTTTACCTCTCGAGGGATCTCAAGAGGCTTACAACCCCACCAGGCAGTGTACCTGACCGATGTAGTATAGTGTAGTGGTAAGTACGGGGGATTGATCGTTCTCCACAGGGAATAGTGTCGTTAGGATTGAAAAACTACTTTAATAGGTCTCAGGGTGAGGGAAGATTCTTTTTGTATTTTTATATTTTTTTATAAAAGCAAGTAAAATCTCGGGTTTGAAAGAGTGGGCGGAATTAGTTGCTAGTCAACTAACCCAAATAACTACAAACGCAAATAAAATAAAATAACTGAAAATGAAAAGGTTGTGAAACTTATGTGGAGAGAAATGTGTTTACTTAGATTTCCTTACTCCCTAACTATCTTTTACCGGTTGATTAGTGTGTATTAATTGCGTGGATGACGGGTGTATTCCTTAATACCAATCGTGGGGTGGCGTACGTACTTCCCCAACTCTACAAGCTCCTACTTCACTCCTATGTCGAGCCGGCTAAGAAGCTCCTAACATGGGATCACTAGAATTCGCTCATGCATTAAATACAACCATAAAAACCTAGTACGCATTGGTTCATGTTTCTTAAGACGTTCAAGCAAGTTACCGAATAGGAAGTTAGCCAGTTTTCTTAAGCCTAACATCGATAAACAATCATCCAATACAATAAATAACACACTAATAACCAATAATCAATAGTTAGGTTTCATTAGATCTAAGCAAACACAAGATAAATCTAGCCTAGCATGTTAATTAAAAGACAAGAACAAGATATAATCAAACAACACATAGACATATTGATTGATTAAATGAATACTTATCTTCAATTAAACATGGGAGATCCAAGGTATGAAAACCCTTAAAAATGGCAGAAATTCGTCTTAGGGTTTCTCCTCACAAAGTTGCACACTAAAAGTTGCACACCAATGACAAAAAATTGCAAAACTATATATAGAGTTTAATGGCTGACGGCGTCACGTTGTAGATCTTGACGCCGTCACCTCGCCGTGTCTAGGGTTCCCGGATGGCCTTCCTGACGCCGTCCCTCTTTAGTCGTCTAAAATCCTCCCTGGCTTATTAAGGCTTGACGCCGTCAGAAAAGAGCTTGACGCCGTCTCTCTTTAGCTTAAACCGTGATGACCTTGATCACCTTAAAGGGTGACGCCGTCAGACTTCCTTTGTAAAATTCCCTGGCTTATCATGTGTATTTTTCATATCCAACTCTTTTGCCAAGCCATGACGCCATCAGGAGCAATCCCTGACGCCGTCAAAGGTACTTTTCCAGCCGATTTTGAGACTTTGGCGTTTTCTTCACTTTTATGCTCCAAAAACGTCCAAAATGCTTCCTTTTCCAGATTTCTTCTCCAAAGTACCTAAAATGACAAAAGGAACGATTTAGGGCAATATTTGATCAAATAAATACGATTTAGGGCTTAAATGACCCCCTAAAAGCGGTACACTTTTCGCTTCATCAAATACCCTTACACTTGAGATTTGCTTGTCCTCAAGCAAATGCGCTTTTATTCTAATCAAAATACAAGTTAGGGGTCATTTAACGCTAATATAAAAGTAATTACAACAAATAGTCGTTCCACTTTAATCATAATAAGCACGGAGATTACAAACTAGCACCTCACAAGTAGTGTTTAGATACTCACATCTCACAGGTGTCATAAAAATAAATCTCATAAATGAAAACGGATAATATCTCTCACTACCTGTCATAGCAAATAGATTACCATAGGCTTGGGAAAGGATCAAAAACCTCCTCCACTAGGCGTAAGCACCTAAGATAAACTATCAAAGAGGGCTTTTAAACGGGTTATAACGTTAGGTGTAGGGATATGATAAACACGGTTTTGTTGGATAAAGGATATTTTACTGGTGGCGAGTTAAAGATCTTGATTAATTACATGTACAATATGGCGTTGCTAAGCCAAGACTAGACTCGACTTAAGCTAAAAACAAAATAACAAAAACATAAAATAAACATAAAATGAAACGGGATGGTAGTCCGTATGTTTCTTTTTCTATTTTTTTTTTTTTTTTTTTTTTTTTTTTTTTTTTTTTTTTTTTTTTTTGCATACACTCTTGCCCTACCATCCGAAATAATACATCGTAGGGGTTTGTATCCCCCTTACACTTGAACTTTTACATAACTTTACAATTAACTATTCTAATGACTCAAATTAAGATAATCAAAACACTTGGAGTACTTTGAAAATATTTAGCACATATGGGGGTAATAATGTTGTTCTTCCCCATTACTCCATTACACTAGTACTTTACCCATGAGTCCCAATCGTCCCAAAACAATATGTATAAGGATATGACTCGACTTAGCAACCATGTAATCAATTAGATAATTAACTTGGGGTTTAAACAAATGTTGTCACAATAATGCACTAAAAATGAGTGCATACAAGGTAGGCTAAGGCGATTTGGGTGTACATTTAAGTGGGGTGTAAACAAATTCTTACTTTAACTAAAATGCTTAAAGTTAGAAACGAAAAGATAGGCTCTGAGGGGTGTACTAGGGGTATCGTGTACTAAAAATGAGTACAACGCAAAGGTGTGGGAGAATTACTTGACCAATGTAGCCAATGTAATTATAACAAAAACACAGGTGTAAAACAATGGGTTAATCCTAATGCCTCTTATCATGTAGTAAATCTAACTACACGAATGTAGTCTCACTTGTGGCCTCGGAATGGTCCTAACGCAAGTTCTAGAATCTAAGTGCTACCGGTACACACATCATAGCATAAATGCTTTTCCTACCAATTCTAGGGGCGAACCTCACATATTTGGGGTGGAAAATTTTTTAGTGGTACGGTTTTTTGTGCTAGTCATATAACTCCTATCCGCGAGACACTCATTAAGATCAAAGTTTCACTCCTATATGTTGTAAAAAATTTTAAATTTGGCACTAAAATTGCCCTAACAAGTATTTATCTCAGTTTTATTACACATCTACCATCAAACAAACAAAAATCAAGCGTAATTGCATTCTCTAAAGTATCGTATTTTACCCCCCCTTACACTTAAGATGAACATTGTCCCCAATGTTCAAATAACAAGATGTAAAAGTAAAAAGGTAAAAGAATGAAATCAAATACTCCCCTGATTCGCTCGGTGGATAATGTGGCAACATGGTTAGATCTTCTTCCAAGATAATGTAGAAGCTCCAAGACTAAAGCATCGCCAAAAGCTTGATTCCACATACATTTCCTTGTCCAAAATAACCTATTAAACCTGAGAAAACAAACACGAAAACCTGCATAACATCGGCGGGATAAATTCTATATAAGGATATAATGCTTGTGGAATGATTATTTTGCAGATTACTGGAGATTTTAAGTTAGAGATTTAATAAAAACTTTTTATGAAAACAAAACTTTCAAAAATTTCAGAAAATCAAAACCTGACGCCGTCAGGTTGTAAAGCCTGACGCCGTCAGAAATGATCTGACAGAATTCTCATGTTAAGTTTCCGGAAAATTTCTGGAAAAACCTATACCTTACTTCCTGGAAATCCTGCAAAATATCATTATGACTCGATACAAGCATTTGACTCAAACAAATACTAATATGTATGTTAATTTAATATTCTTATGATTCATGTTCATTTGTGTTCTAATAAACCGATTCAGATTTCCCTTACACTTAACTTTTGCAAAATACCTTTATATGTAGTTAAGACGAAGTTAAAAACAAGATAAAGCATTTTCACAATTTAGTTTTTTTTGAACATGAATCAATAAAATTAAAAATTAAACACACATACGGAAACAAATAAAATCAAACAAACAAATAAATAAACACACAAAGCAAATAAAGCTTGGGTTGCCTCCCAAGAATCGCTTTTCTTTATTAACGAGTCTTGTAGCTAGACTCAAAGTCACGGGTTCTACGTTTTTCCGTTTTGCTTCTCAATTGCCCCTCTAATCATCCTAACAACCTCCATATCAAATTTGTATTTAGGTCCTAGGTTCAAGCAATCTTTATAATAAAGGCTTCTCTTATTCCAAACATAGTCCATGCCTTTTTCTTTATCCTCATCATTGATGTCCTCAATCGCACCAATGTTGTCCTTGTCAAATCGAGGCACAAAACGAAATTCATTTACCCGATAAGGCATCCTATATGTGATCCTATCAATGTGATTAGAAAACTGAACCGTGCCTCCTAAACGATCATACTTTAAATTGGATGCTTCAATAAACGGCTTACCTAACACCACGCGAGATAGGCGGCAGTCAACAACACTTGCCAAATCTTCTAAGATCATGAAGTTGGTGACAAAGGTAAAATTCCCAACAAGGATGTGCATATCCTTAATCCTTCCAACGAAGTTGCAAACTCCGCTAGGGCACTTGGGGTCTATCCTAGGCTCAAGTGGTGTGTTTATGATCTGGCTATAAAGGCCTGAGGACATCACGTTGATTGGGGATTCACAGTCAATGTAAGCATGCTCAACGTATTGGTACCCAATCATACATGGTATCTTCACATTCCCGGGATCACCCCTCTTAATCTTTGGGTCAATTCTAACAAAAGGTGGTCGAGGGTTATCAACTAGGTTGTTATAGTAAGCAATCTCCTCCTTAGTGGGGTATTCATTGAAATAATCATCCAACCTAGGATCTACCTTCACTTCATCAATTTTCTCAATCAACTCCTCAACCGTAAGATTATTACGTTCTAAGTAATTGTCTGAGTATATGGCGGTCTCTAAGTTGTTCAAGGCATAATCAAGCTCTATATCAATCATTCTACTGAGCTCTCTGAGCTCACTAATCTCATTCTCAAGTTGGCTACGCAACAAAGCTACTTCGCCAGGTGTAAGGGGTGGATTCGCGTTTTCCATAATGGCAAACTGAATAGTCAATGAAAATCTTATACGAACAAAAGCACGAAGAAAATAGATAGACTAAAGAAAAACCTAGAAAATAAAATAAAAATCTCACTAGAAAGGAATCTAGTGAGTAGACCTAATAAAATAAAAATTCAACCTAAACAATAACTATTCCCCGGCAGCGGCGCCAAAAACTTGATGCGTGGTTTTGCGACCTTACAACAGGTTTTACCTCTCGAGGGATCTCAAGAGGCTTACAACCCCACCAGGCAGTGTACCTGACCGATGTAGTATAGTGTAGTGGTAAGTACGGGGGATTGATCGTTCTCCACAGGGAATAGTGTCGTTAGGATTGAAAAACTACTTTAATAGGTCTAAGGGTGAGGGAAGATTCTTTTGGTATTTTTATATTTTTTTATAAAAGCAAGTAAAATATCGGGTTTGAAAGAGTGGGCGGAATTAGTTGCTAGTCAACTAACCCAAATAACTACAAATGCAAATAAAATAAAATAACTGAAAATGAAAAGGTTGTGAAACTTATGTGGAGAGAAATGTGTTTACTTAGATTTCCTTACTCCCTAACTATCTTTTACCGTTGATTAGTGTGTATTAATTGCGTGGATGACGGGTGTATTCCTTAATACCAATCGTGGGGTGGCGTACGTACTTCCCCAACTCTACAAGCTCCTGCTTCACTCCTATGTCGAGCCGGCTAAGAAGCTCCTAACATGGGATCACTAGAATTCGCTCATGCATTAAATACAACCATAAAAACCTAGTACGCATTGGTTCATGTTTCTTAAGACGTTCAAGCAAGTTACCGAATAGGAAGTTAGCCAGTTTTCTTAAGCCTAACATCGATAAACAATCATCCAATACAATAAATAACACACTAATAACCAATAATCAATAGTTAGGTTTCATTAGATCTAAGCAAACACAAGATAAATCTAGCCTAGCATGTTAATTAAAAGACAAGAACAAGATATAATCAAACAACACATAGACATATTGATTGATTAAATGAATACTTATCTTCAATTAAACATGGGAGATCCAAGGGTATGAAAACCCTTAAAAATGGCAGAAATTCGTCTTAGGGTTTCTCCTCACAAAGTTGCACACTAAAAGTTGCACACCAATGACAAAAAATTGCAAAACTATATATAGAGTTTAAGGGCTGACGGCGTCACGTTGTAGATCTTGACGCCGTCACCTCGCCGTGTCTAGGGTTCCCGGATGGCCTTCTTGACGCCGTCCCTCTTTAGTCGTCTAAAATCCTCCCTGGCTTATCAAGGCTTGACGCCGTCTCTCTTTAGCTTAAACCGTGATGGCCTTGATCACCTTAAAGGGTGACGCCGTCAGACTTCCTTTGTAAAATTCCCTGGCTTATCATGTGTATTTTTCATATCCACCTCTTTTGCCAAGCCATGACGCCGTCAGGAGCAATCCCTGACGCCGTCAAAGGTACTTTTCCAGCCGATTTTGAGACTTTGTCGTTTTCTTCACTTTTATGCTCCAAAACGTCCAAAATGCTTCCTTTTCCAGATTTCTTCTCCAAAGTACCTAAAATGACAAAAGGAACGATTTAGGGCAATATTTGATCAAATAAATACGATTTAGGGCTTAAATGACCCCCTAAAAGCGGTACACTTTTCGCTTCATCACCACTCATTTGCAATTCTTTATTTACATAAAAAAGGTGTCCCAATCTATGTAAGTAAAAAATTATAAACTTATGGTTCGGCGATTTACAATTTCTTCATTTAAATGAAGAGGCGTCCCAATCCATTTAAATAAGGAGATTATAAATGATCCTACTTATGTAATTTCGACACAATAATCATACTTACTTTACTGTTCATCTTTTCTATCCTTGAATCCAATCTCACTAACTTTCCCATAAAGGCAAGTCGGCCTTTTCCCCGTAGAGCTTAGCCACTTTACCTTAACCTTGCGCAAGCTAAAATCCATGTCAGAAAGGCAAGCTAGCAACCATACCATGAAGGTAAGCTAATACCCATGCCATAAAGGCAAGCTAATAAAAATGCCGTGAAGGCAAACTAATAACCATGCGCAAGTTAAAACCCATGCCATAAAGGCAAGCTATTACCCATGCCATGAAGGCAAGCTATGAACCATGCCAAAAAGGCAAACTGTCAACCATGCCATAAAAAGCAAGCTAAGCTATCCCGAAGGATACTTCGACACGTGCCAAGGATATAGGCAAACCATGCCGGTGAAGGCAAGCTAACAACCATGCCATGAAGGCAAGCTAGACCATCCCGAAGGATGCCAAAACATATGCCATAAAAGGCAAGCTGGGCTATCCCGAAGGATACAAAAATTAGAGCATCGAATCCAAGCTATGTTTACTTTAACAACTTTAGTCATTTTATCTTTCATGCACTTTTATCATTAAGTACACATTATCATTTCCACAATTCTCATTGCCTTAAGCAATTTCAACATTCGCTACTATGTTTACTTTCATCTAGACAAGTTTCTATATAATACTTGTCGATTTTTTATATTTGCATTTTCACAATGCAATCTATCATTCATCCGTCAACCCCAAGCTGACTCACATATTCACTATATGCCATTGTATCACATTGGCCTATTCAACTCTTTCACGCGCATAAGTCTCACATCTTATCATCATCCATATTTTCAATATATTATCATGATTCGATTCATGCTTTAGCATTCTTTCTAGCGCACTTCATATCACTATGAATTCTAGCGCAATCTATCTCATTTACCACTTCTACTCATCACGCTTAAACATTTAATACTAACACTTTTTACTTATCATGTTTTATAGGTAATGTAACAACCGTGATTTTTAGCAGGTTAGTTTGACTAATAGTCTCAACCTATCTAAATTTTGTTTGGTGTGTATTGTGTGTTTACGTGTGATATATGTGTGGTATATGTGCGGTATATGTGTGATAAGTACGTGTGTTGGCACTAAATCCCTTGGTGTGAGATTTTCATCATGATTGAGTAGTGTTGAATTTTGGGATAAGTTCATTTTGATCGCCTTGGTGGTGTAGAAATGACTTGTGTAGTTTTGGTGTTTTGTGATTTTGCGTAACAAGTCTCCGTTCAAATATTTGAGCGTTAGTAAGTTACGTGGAGGTTGTTTTTATGGGTTATATTAATAATAAGCGTGAAAATCTATTTTTGGAAACTTTGTTTTGAAAATGATATTTTTTCCGGTTGTCGTAAAAACGAAAGTTTATCGCGTAAGGTGTTAAGTTCGGTATAGGGTTTTTATAAAATATCAAGAGTACAAGGTTTTAAGTGTAATAATTAATTTTAATAATAATAAAAAAAAACATAATAGGAGGGGGGGGGGGCGACCGAATATAGGGGATAGGGGAAAAAAGGAAACCAAATTTGATCCTAAATATACTTACCAAATATTAAGGAGGTCTAGAATAATCCATAGGTCATTATAAATACAAAACCAAAACCCTCCCATTCACCCTTTGATGTGTCGAGTGTGAGTGCAAGTTTTAAATTTATAAAGGTCGAATTACCGAATCTAGAAACAACACATACGAGCAAGTGAACTCGTCCGTTATAGCAAGATTGTGATGGTAAGTCGGGATCGTTCGCAGGGATTTGTGTAGTGAATCGAATAGTAAGCTACTAGAAGTAAATTCCTTAACAAGTGATGAAAAATAGATTAATTCAAATGATTAAAAACTACACTTGCTTAGACTAGCATACTACTCCTTGATAAGCATGATTGTGATAACTTTGGATAACATGTTGGTTATGATAATTAGTTTGGTGAACTAATCTATTGCTTCTACAAATTAAACATTCGTCAAGATTTTAGTTCATAAAAACAAGCATTACGTTTAACCACTCAATTCAAGATCGATTCAAGGTTCATAAGTTGGTGTACCTTAAACACAAAAATCATCTTTTGCTTAATCAAATAGCTTAGGAAATGGTCAATACAAAAGGTAACCAATTATAGACAAAAGGTCACAATTGAGAGTAAACTATTAATCTTTAGACCCTTGAAATGGTTTACCATCAATCCTATTTTTGATAGACAAAAGCATTCTCATTACAACCACAATTAACTTTCTTTGTGTAATCAAGAATAATGGGTAAAAACAATCACTCATAGACAAGTGATTATGACTAGTTGAATAACAATAGTTCTTTCGACCCTTAAGATTATTAGCAACTAGTTAAACTTGATTCAACAAATGTCACTACAAAACTTAATCACGATTGGAACTTAGAATCAACTTGAAATTGAATTAAAACATGTCATCACAATCATACGCATATCAATTGGTAATACACATCATCTAAGCAAGTGCACAAAGGCACTAGCCACTCATAGCAAACATAAACATAAACTCATAACTTTGAACATTAGAAACCATAATTGAAAGTCTTACAATGATTGAAATAAGATTACATATGATGAGATGATGATAACCAAAAGGTTGGTGATGATTCCTTGATGTTACGACCTCCAAATGATGACTTCTTGGACCTCTAAAGTTTCCTGGACTTCTAAGGATGAATTTTGAGAGTATTTTTATGAGTGGTTGCTTCTCCCTTTGTGTTTTCTTGAGATTTTTCTAAATACTCATCAAATGGTCCAATTAATACTCCAACCAAGGGTCTAAGTTCATAAATGCTTCTCTTGTCCTCCAAGTAGTATTGAATAGACTGGAATTATGAGTGGAAGGACCTAGAACCGGATGTGTAGAGTCACATATCTTAATGATGAAGTTTTGGCAAGTCAGCAAGCTTCCAACCGATCGGTAATATGTCTAACCGATCGGTTGGTCTTCGATACTACCTCCATCCGAATCGGTTGCGGGCGGCGACCGATCGGATGGATCACTGCTGCTTGGACTTTTTCTTGGACTTTTGTCGTCTTGGCTTGATTTTTCCTTTTTGGTTCTTCGGTTCTTCATCCAAACTTGATCTTTTCAACATCTTTGAAGCTAAGCGACATGAATACTTGGACCTTCATTCTTTGAAATGCCTTTTTGATTGGGTCTTTGTATAAGAATCTTCGTACTTTCATAAATATGTCCTTCTTTCTCCTTTTTCTCATCTTTTTCCTCCTTTTTCCTGTTTTTGGCCACATATGCTTTGCAAACACACTTTGGTACGATTTAGTAACAAAAGCATATAAATACAACCAAAAAGCATACATAAAAACACGAATAACGCTACTAAAAACATGCACAATTTGAGCGTTATCAAATCCCCCACACTTGAACTTTGCTTGCCCTCAAGCAAATCTAGCAATAAAAACTATTATCCACATGGTACACAAGGATGTTTAAAAAGATGTGATGCAAATCTACCAAGTACGGGTACAAGTTAGATTCATCATTTTAAGCTTTTATGGTTGAAGCATCGAGATGTTTGACAATACCCAAATGATTTTCTTGCTTGATATACATTACTAAACACCTCACGAAGGGAAATGAAATATAATTCACTCAAAGCACTCATTTGTATGGTGGAGTATATAAGAGAAATCACACTCACTTGCTCAGTCATGATTTAAATGTTACCATAAGCTTGTACAAGAAACAAAACTAAACCGAAATGGCGTGAGCACTAAGTATAGATATCAAAGAGGGCTTTTATTTAGGTTTAAGGTTTCGAGGGATAAGCAAGACTGATATGCAACTACCTTATGCAAAACATAATAGATCGCTAACAACGAATTCTCGCATCACCAAATAACGGATGGTCACTAGGGTATATCTTAGATCTCTGACAACGTTACTTGAATAACGGATGGTCACCAAAACACACACTAGATCGCTAGCAACGTTATTTAATTCTTCAAGAAATCGAATGGTCACTACATGTCCATACACTTGATAATTTCACAAAGTCAAAAGGGTAGGAATAAGGCATGGGATATTATATATATATTTTTTCTAAAAGGTTGAAAGGAATGAATATACAAAATAGTCAAAGTCTGTTAGGATCTCTGAGAAATAAGGAATTTCTCATTGCTGCCGATAGTGAAGCTGGTTCCTGCCGATAGTTATCCATTGCTGCTGCGGTTGGTTCCTGCCGATAGTTAAGTTTGTTTCTGCCGATAGTGTTTATTACTGCGGATATTATTGTTTGTTATCCGTATGTTTAGACAGGTTGTTAGATTTATTTTTAGAAGAGATTGATGTTTATCTCTTCACACGTTTTCTTGTAAGACGGGTTAGGGTTAGGGTTTCTTATCATTATAAAAGAAACATCCCGTCTATGAGTTTAATGTACCTTTAACGATTACAATATTCAATAACACAATTATTAGTTCATAGTCTGATCCATAGAGGATCATTGTCTTTCCTTCTTTAATATTCTTGTTGTTTAGTTTCCGCATAAACACAAGTCTTACACCTAGAGGTTCTCGTTTAACCAAGCTCAATCAAGCTCGAAGTACTCGATCCTACAAGTGGTATCAGAGCCTGGTGAGGATCTCTGATAAAGAAGAAAAAGTTCTCTTTCATATCTCTTAACCCTCTTTCAATGGAAGACGAAATCCCTCAAAACAATGTCATTAACCAGGAAGATCACCAACCCAAACCTGAAACATCACAAGTCAAAACACAAATCGTCACCACTATGACCAATAACAATGCTAAATTCCCATACCTAAAGAAAGATGAGTATGAAGTCTGGGCCATGAGAATGGAATATTGGATCACGAACAGTGATTACAATCTGTGGAATGTGATTCTTAAGGGAAATAGCAAGAAGAATACTGGAAGGGATAATAATGGCAATATCTATATAGAGCCACCTGTTACAGCAGAAGAACACCTTGTTGTTCAAAGGGAAACCAAGGCAAGAACCCTGTTACTTCAAGCTATTCCAGAGGATCATATGAGTGATTTCCATCACCTTGATGATGCTAGAAAGATCTGGCAGGCTGTAAAAGCCAGATTTGGTGGGAATGATGAATCCAGAAAAATGAGAAAGTCTATGCTCAAGCAAGAGTTCCAGGAATTTAAGATCTCTGAGGCTGAGGGGATTCACAAAGGGTATGACAGGTTTCACAAGATCCTGAGCCAACTCAACCAGTTGAAAGCTAGGCCAGACGATGAGGACTGCAACACCAAGTTTCTGAGGGCCTTGCCTCCATCCTGGTCTCAGGTTTCCATAACACTTAAGGCCAAAGGTGGACTGGATTTTATGAGTTTTGATGATCTGTACAATAAGCTGAAAACCCTTGAAATTGATATCAAAGGGTATTCCACCTATTCACCTCAAACTCCAACCCATACTGCTTTTGTTAGTACCTCTGGTGCTAATAAAGCATCATATGGAAAAAGTCTGACCCCATCATCTTCATCACTTTCCTACTCACCTGCCACACCAAAAGCTCAGACAAGATCTGATAATAATCTAGAGGAGGTGCTTCATTCATTTGTTGCTGAGAGTACACCTCAGCAGAAGATTGTTTATGAAGATTTCAATCAGATTGATGAATTGGATATGGAAGAGATGGACATAAGATGGCAGGTGGCTATGATATCATTGAAGATGGATAGGTTTGAAAAGAAGGCAGGAAGAAGGGTCAACTTTGATGGACAGGAGCCTGCCAGGTTTGACAGAAGGAAGGTGAGGTGCTATAAATGTTCTCAAACAGGACATTTTGCTAGGGAATGCACAGATAAGAAGGTGGATGATAAAGCTCGGTATTCTGCTTTCAAAATTCAAGAGTTGGAATCAGAGGACCCCAAGGCCTTGGTATCTGTGGATTCAATGGTGGACTGGGAACATCATGAGAAAGCTGTTGCAAGTGGAGCAGAGAAGGTCTATGGGATGATAGCTGGATATGGTGAGAAGAAACAAGTGGCTGGTCAGTTTGGAATGATGGGTCATCCATCTCAGGTACAAAACTGCCCATTTGGTTGTGAATCTTTATATGCTAAACTAAAACAGGAATTTGATGATAAAGAAAGTGAATATAAGGATAATTTTATACAACTTAAGGCTCATAAAAAGGCTGTTAAAACATTAGAACAACAAAAGGTCTGGTATCAACAACAACAGTCTGCTTATGAAGTGAAAATAAAGGTTTTGGAAAGAGATTTAAAAAATGCCACTAATGAGTTTAAACATTCTGAAAGGGAAAAAGCTAAGGTAGTGTTAGAAAATCAGGATTTACAATCTAAGCTAGATAATTTCTTGGCTAGATTTGATAAGTGGAAAGACTCATCCAAAAACCTTCACATGCTTATTGATAGTTCTATGTCTACTAAAACTAAAAGAGGTTTAGGGTTCGGTGACCTGATAGGGCCAAATCAATTTTATGACCCTAATGAGTATAGTGTTTTTGACCCGGAACCTGTAGATTATAGAAAACCTGTAAAGTATGTGAAGGAAGGAGGAATGAATGTTGTTCCTCCACCCATAACTGGAACATTTAAACCTGCTAATCCTTTTGATGACTTTGATGATTCACAAATGATCTATGGCAAACAGGCAAAGGACTTGCCTAATCTTGATTGTGACTCTAATGAATTTGTCTCTTGTTCTTACAGTGACAAATCTTCAGAAATCAAGACTAATGACTATGCCACATGTGGATCAAGTGACAAGTCAGCTTCAATAAAGTCAGAAGATCTCTCCTCAGAAGTAGCTACTGATGAATCTCAATCAAAGACAGCTGCATTTGAAGATATTTCTTTTGATAGTGTTAAAAACAATAATGTTTCTAGTTGTGGTTCTATTTCAAACAATAATGTTTCTAGTTGTGGTTTTGTTTCAAACAATGTTGGTTGTGGTTTTAATTCTGTTAAGGATAGTTTTGTTTCATGTGTTGGTTTGAATTATTCTGTTTGCAATGAGAAAAATAATGTTAAGAAAAAGTCCCCTAGAAAGAAATCTTGCTTTGTGTGTCGTAGTTATGATCATCTTATTAAAGATTGTGACTATTATGAAAAACAGATGGGTTTATATGCTTGTCAAAATAGGTCTGTATGGAAAAATGTCAATGATATTCCCCCTTATATTCCTCAAGCAGCAAGGAGAACTTTAGTTGCTACTGGCAAGCCAGTTTATGCTGGGAAGCCTGTTGCTGCTGATAAATTCATTCCTGCTGATAAGCTTGTTGCTGCTGCTTATTCAGTTCCTGCCAGTTGGGTTAATCCTGCTGGTTTGAGAAGCAATACTACTAGACCTTTCAGCAGACCTACTAGCACTTACTTTCAAAATGATCTGAGACCTGTTTGTTTTGACACCATGCACAAGGGAGGGGCAAGATGGAAAACTGCTGTTAAGTCCTCAGCAGGTTGTTCTTGGAGAATCAATAACCAACATATGAAAATGGGGTCCAAGATCAATGGTGGATCTCATCAATCTCCAGGGTTTAATTCTTATTGATCCACTAGGCAGGCTCAAGTCAGCAATGGCTTGGGTCTCTCTTGTATCTAATGTTGTATATGTATTCTTTGTATCAGGATTTTCCTTTTAGAAGTAAAGATGTTGGAATTGTTGACAGTGGGTGTTCCAGGAGTATGACAGGAAATTTAGAAAGACTGCATGACTTTGTGCCTTTGAATGGAGGTACTGTGACATTTGGAGGAGGAGATGGCATAATTACTGGGAAGGGAACTATCAAAACTGCCAAGCTGGACTTTGAAGATGTGCTTTATGTGAAGGAACTCCAAAACTTCAATTTGTTCTCTGTCTCTCAAATCTGTGACAAGAAGAACATTGTTCTCTTCACTGAGAATGATTGCTTTGTGCTGTCCAAAGACTTCAAGTTACCTGATGAAAGTCAGGTTGAACTTAAAGTTCCTAGGACTTACAATCTTTACAGCTTCAATCTTAGTGATGTTCAGCCTGAGGGTTCACTTGCTTGTCTGGTTGCAAAAGCTTCTGTGGATGAATCTAATAAATGGCACAGAAGAATGGCTCATGTGAATTTCAAGACCATTAACAAGCTGGCTAAGAATGGTTTGGTTAAAGGGCTTACTCTCAAGATCTTCTCGAATGAACACAATTGTGTTGCCTGCAACAAAGGAAAGCAACACAAAGCTTCATACAAGGCTATCACTGCTGTGAGCACCATCATTGAGCCTCTACAGCTTCTTCATATGGATCTCTTTGGTCCTACTTCTATCAAAAGTATTGACCACAAGTATTACTGCCTGGTGATTACAGATGATTTTAGCAGGTTTTCTTGGACTTTCTTTTTGGGTACTAAAGATGAAACTTATCCAGTGATTAGGGATTTTATTGCCTTAATAGAAAATCAGCTAAGTAAAAAGGTTAAGTCTATAAGGTGTGATAATGGCACAGAGTTTAAGAATTCTAATCTTATAGAACTCTGTGGGAGTAAGGGGATAAAAAGGGACTATAGTAATGCTAGAACTCCACAACAAAATGGGGTTGCAGAAAGGAAGAATAGGACCCTGATAGAAGCAGCTAGGACTATGCTAGCTGAATCTAAGATGCCCAATATGTTTTGGACTGAAGCAGTATGCACTGCTTGCTATGTGTTGAATAGGGTATCTATTACTAGTCCTCATAATAAAACACCTTATGAACTTTTGTCTGGGAAGGTTCCAAACATTAGTTACCTTAAGCCTTTTGGATGTCATGTCACTATTTTGAACACTAGTGATTACCTAGGCAAGTTTGATGGGAAGGCTGATGAAGGATTTATTGTTGGATATTCTGCTCATAGTAAAGCCTATAGGGTTTATAATCTGTCTTCTAAAAGAATAGAAGAGACTCTCAACTTAAGATATCTTGAGGATAAACCTAATTTGCAGGGTGCAGGTCCAGAGTGGTACTTTGATCTGGACTATTTGACTGACTCTTTAGGTTATAATAGATTCAAAGCAAATCTATCTGTTGGTACACATGTTTTTCAATCTAACAGTGCAGGTACCTCAGATGATGATTCTGATGCAGAGAGTGATGAACGACCTATTGTTGTTCCTTCTTTTCCCTCTAACAACATTTTAGGTTCAAAGCTCAAAGATTCTTCTGATATGGTTGGAGGTGATTCTAGTTTTGCAGAAGATCTTGCTAGGCTTCAAAGACAAGAGTATAATGCCAAGAGAGCTGCTGAAATGTTTGGTTCTGGATTTTCTAAGGAGACAGAGGAGATTCTGAGAAATGCTGAAGCTGAAGTTAGAAGGCAACTGAATTCGACTGGTGGTATTCCTGTTCCTACTGCTACCATTTCTGCTGGTAGTGGATCTGTTCCTGCCGATTCTTCTAAAGTTTCTGCTGATGTCTCCATTCCTGCTGATGTTCCTGTGTCTACTCCATCTGTTGATTCTTTGGGTATTGATAACTCCCCTGAAAGATTTCCAATTCCTTCTGATCTTGGAAATTCAGTCTCTTCAAGAGATAAGCTGGATGATCCTCATCATCAATCTAGAACAGGCATTTTCACTTCTTCCTCATATGATGATGACTTCAACCCCTCAATTACTAATCAGGCATCCTCCATTGATGTCAATCCCATTGTTACCAAGAGGATCAATACAGTTCATCCTCAGTCTTTGATTCTTGGAGATCTAAATTCCCCTGTTCAGACAAGAAGTAAACTACATCAACCCAAGTTTGGAGAATCTGCTTTTCTCAGTTATATACAGGATCAGTTAAGGAGCAATCATACTGATTACTTACATTGTCTCTATGCTTGTTTCTTATCTCAAGTTGAACCAAGTAGTATAGCTCAAGCCCTTGCTAATGATGATTGGGTTGAGGCTATGCAAGAGGAAATGCAGCAGTTCCAGAATCAGAAAGTATGGATGTTGGTACCTTTGCCTGCAGGAAAGCATGCTATTGGAACTAAATGGATTCTAAAGAATAAAAGAGATGCTAGGGGAATTGTGGTTCGAAATAAAGCTAGGTTGGTAGCTCAAGGTCATAGACAAGAAGAGGGGATTGATTATGATGAGGTGTTTGCACCAGTGGCAAGAGTTGAAGCTATCCGATTGTTCTTGGCTTTTGCTTCATTTATGGGGTTTGTAGTATATCAGATGGATGTGAAGAGTGCATTTTTGTATGGAAGGATTGAGAAAGAGGTTTATGTTACTCAACCACAGGGATTTGTGGATCCTTAGAATCCTGATTTGGTATACAAAGTGGTTAAAGCACTTTATGGTCTTCATCAAGCACCAAGGGCTTGGTATGCAAGGCTTTCAGCCTTTTTGCTAAAACATGGTTACAGAAGAGGGGCTATTGATAAAACTCTTTTTATCAGAAAGAACTTCAAAGATATCATTCTGGTACAAGTTTATGTAGATGATATCATCTTTGGTTCCACTAATGAAGCCTGGTGCAGGGAATTTGAAGAATTGATGAAGAGTGAATTTGAGATGAGTGCTATGGGTGAAATGACTTTCTTCTTAGGTCTTCAGATTAAGCAGAAATCAGATGGGATCTTTATCTGTCAGGAGAAGTATGTTTATGACATACTTAAGAAGTTTGATATGGAAAATGTGAAGACAGCCACAACTCCATTTGAACCTCCAAAGCCTAAATCCAATAATGAACCTGATGCTGCTGTTAATGTTCATCTATACAGGTCCATGATTGGATCTCTCATGTATTTGATAGCTTCAAGACCTGATATCATGTTTGCTGTTGGTGCATGTGCTAGACATCAGGTTACACCCTTGACTTCTAACCTAAATGCAGTTAAGAGAATCTTCAAGTATTTGAAAGGACAGCCTAAGATGGGACTTTGGTATCCCAAAGATTCTCCTTTTGTGTTGGAAGCCTATAGTGACAGTGATTATGCTGGGGCTAACTTTGATAGGAAGTCAACTACTGGAGGTTGTCAGTTTCTGGGTAGGAGGTTGGTTTCTTGGCAGTGCAAGAAGCAGACTATAGTGGCTACATCTTCTATTGAGGCAGAGTATGTTGCTGCTGCTAGTTGCTGTGGACAGGTTCTTTGGATGCAAAATCAGCTGTTGGATTATGGGTTCAACTTCATGAACACTAAGATCTTTATTGATAATCAAAGCACTATGTGTATTGTTAAGAATCCTGTCTATCATCAAAGGACAAAGCATATAGAGATTCGACACCATTTCATAAGAGATGCTTATGAGAAGCATCTTATTCAGGTGCTTAAGATTCATACTGATGACAATGTGGCTGATCTGCTGACCAAGGCTTTTGATGGACCAAGGTTTAAACATTTGGTGGTCCATATTGGGATGGTAAATCCCTAGATACTGAGTTTGAGGGGAGGTTGTAGCTTAAGGGGAGGCTTCTTGTTGTTGTTGTATATCTTTCTATCTTTCTTTCTTTTGGTTTCTTTTCTTGTTTTCTTTCTTTTATTTGGATTTGTTTCTGATTTCTTGTTATTAGTTTAAAAAAAAAAAAAAAATTATGTATATTTTGTGTGCTAATAAGTTGGTTTTGAGCAACACCTTGCAGGTACAGTGTTGGTGTTTACACCTTCACCTTAAATGGTATTCAACTCACCATGTCTTGCAGACAAGAAAGAGTTGACTCACCATGAGGGTACGGCTCTGGTGTGATTATCAAATCCGTTGATAGCTGTAATAGCTTGCTCAAAGCTATAGGGTATCTCAACTCACCGATGGTTCATTCCTAAGAGTTGAAATGGTTCTCAATTCACCATGGATGTAACCCTTTATGGGATCCAAAGAATTGGCTAGTCCACAAAAGTATGGTTTGTGGTAAAGACACTTGGTATCCATATTTGGTATTCAATTCACCAAGGTTTGCTGTAACCTAAGAATTGGCTAGTCCTGAGCAAACGGCTACAGGTAAAGACAAGTCAAATCCGTTTATAGTTGCTGATTTGCTAATAAATCAGATGGTTATCAATGTACCATGGTCTAACAAACCTAAACATTGGCTACTCCAGTAGTGATGGCTATTGGTAAAGAGACATCAAATCCATTAATTTTCAATGATTCACCTCTCACAGGAGTTAACACACCTGGATGTGATGAGAATAGTATGAAACTTAAGTGATTTGATGTACATATTGTCATAGTAGCAGTCAAGCTCAAGTGAATGTCATGGTGACCAGTTTACATGTTTTGAAGAAGATTTCCTATTGCTGCTGAACTATTGAAGTTGCTACTATAGATGTTGGAATCTTGCAGATTATAGATGTTGCTGCTGGTTACTACTTATTGCTGCTACTAATTCGCAATCCTCAAGCCTGAGAAGTTAAAGCTCTATCACGTTGGAATCTTGCAGGTTAACCTAGTCAACCTCAAGATTAGGGGAGGATTGTTAGGATCTCTGAGAAATAAGGAATTTCTCATTGCTGCCGATAGTGAAGCTGGTTCCTGCCGATAGTTATCCATTGCTGCTGCGGTTGGTTCCTGCCGATAGTTAAGTTTGTTTCTGCCGATAGTGTTTATTACTGCGGATATTATTGTTTGTTATCCGTATGTTTAGACAGGTTGTTAGATTTATTTTTAGAAGAGATTGATGTTTATCTCTTCACACGTTTTCTTGTAAGACGGGTTAGGGTTAGGGTTTCTTATCATTATAAAAGAAACATCCCGTCTATGAGTTTAATGTACCTTTAATGATTACAATATTCAATAACACAATTATTAGTTCATAGTCTGATCCATAGAGGATCATTGTCTTTTCTTCTTTAATATTCTTGTTGTTTAGTTTCCGCATAAACACAAGTCTTACACCTAGAGGTTCTCGTTTAACCAAGCTCAATCAAGCTCGAAGTACTCGATCCTACAAAGTCTACTGCCCAGATGTTACTAGCTATTTCGAACCGCTATCATGCATTCTTGAAAAACTCCACACTTGATTGCACTTTACATTATTTCATAACTCATTGGCTATTTTTGTCACCTTATTGTTGAGATGACTTTTTTTTTTTTTTTTTTTTTTTTTTTTTTTTTTTTTTTTTAGAACATAAACTCATGTCATCTTATAGTTGTGATGACTTCACTTGGATAACTACTTTTGGAGTTTACAACTTTCTTCGTACTTTCATGATTTCCCACATAACATCCATCTTGCCAAATAGCTAGCAACCAACCAAGACTTGACTCAGGGTAAGGCTAGGCTAAAAGTGTAAAATCTTTTTGTATTTTTCTGGATTTAATCAAAGAAAAAGATAGGCTCAGAGGGTGTAACTAGGGGTATCTAGCGCTAAAGATAAACGCTAACAAAAGGGTTTATACTGGTGGTTAACTAGTCAATGCAACTAGCTAAATATCAATTTGGAAGGCTTATTTGGGTTAAATCCTAAGGTTGCCTCTTATCACGCATATATACTTATATCACTAAGAAAAATGATCTCACAACGGTCTCGTAATGATTTACAAGCACAAGTTCTAGAATAAATAAAATCACCGGCACACTCATAGCAAAAAATTCAAGCATAAGAGATGTATGCTATATACGAAACAGGCTTAAATTCCTCACATTGTAGTGAAAAGGGCTAAAACATGTGCTAGCTAATGTTATCGATCCCAGAATGGATTGCAATATTAATCGGGACACATCTCAATTTTTCAAAAATTATAGGTTTTACCAGTGGATAGATCCAGTTACTTTAATATATAATCCTTTAAATGACAAAGAACTAGATGATAAGGGCAAACAAAATTTAAAATTTAGCTCAGAACTTACAATTTATCCTTATTTTCCTATTCACCCCCCGCACACTTAAGTTAAGCATTGTCCTCAATGTGATATATGAAAAGAATGAAAATAGGGAAATAAGAGAATAAACCATATTTTCTTGCTTCAGAAGATTCTTTGATCCAAGTGTCCATACTTTGAAATCATTACCTGCAGTAATCTTAAGACAAAAAGAAACATACGAAATATGTCTACGTTTTATTAAAAGTTAGTGATACACCCCCACACTTAAGTTCAACTAAGGGATTAGAGAAACTTTGGGATATAATCACTTTTGAAAAATAAACTAAGAAATAAAATTGCAAATAGAAAACACACGGGTTGCCTCCCGAGAAGCGCTTGTTTTATTAACGAGTCATCAGCCGGACTCAAACTTCCTTCTTGCTATGTTGGTGTAATTTTCGGTTTCTTCTTTGAGACTTTTGGAACATACACCACGTTTCCTATCACTATTCCTTCTCTAGTTTCATCTATGTTTTCCAATTTGATTCTTTCCCAAGGTCTAGGAAGAACATCATAGATATAACCAGAATCCTCGGCCCATGGAGTGTTTTTCTTGAAATCGGCCGGAAAGGGTGCCATGAATGTTATTGCTTCATAGTCTGATTTAGGTGGAATTTCTTTAATAGAAATCTCGTTCATTTGCTCCTTATCATAATACAATTTAATTCGGTGACCATTAACAATGAAACTTCCACCTTGCTTGTCATGTAATTCAACAAACCCAGATGGAAATCCATGTTTCACTATATATGGGCCAAACCATTTTGGTTTTAGCTTAGGTGCTTTGAACTTGTATTTCATATTAAAAAGCAGAACTTTGTCTCCAGCTTTGAATTCTTTCCGGATTCTAAGCTTTCTGTCATGATACGCTTTGGTTCTAGCTTTGTAGAGCTTGGAGTTCTCGTAAGCTTGGAGTCTTAGTTCATCGAGTTCATGCAATTGCAAGAATCTCTTCTCTCCAGCTATTTTGAGATCAGGGTTACAGCTTCTGAGTGCCCAGTAAGCGCGATGTTCGATTTCGAACGGCAAATGACAAGTTTTTCCATACAAAAGTCTGTATGGTGTTGTACCAATTGGAGTTTTATAAGCCGTACGAAATGCCCACAGAGCATCATCGAGTTTTCAAGTATCCTTTTAAGGCTCTGTTGGTATTTTCGACTTGACCACTGGTCTGAGGGTGATAAGCTGTGGCGAAACGATGATGTACTCCGTATCGTTTCATAATTTTCTCCATTTGTTTGTTACAGAAATGGGTTCCTCGATCACTTATTAAAGCTTTGGGAATTCCATAACGAGCGAAAAGCTTTTTGAGAAAATTGACAACAACTCGAGCATCATTTGTGGGTAGAGCTTCTGCTTCAGCCCATTTGGAAACGTAATCAATAGCAACGAGAATATATTCGTATTTGTGCGATTTAGGAAATGGTCCCATAAAATCGATTCCCCAAATATCGAATATTTCACAGACTTGAATGCTCTTTTGAGGCATTTCATCTCTACGAGAAAGACTACCTGATTTTTGGCAAGCATCGCAGTTTTGGACAAGAGTATGAGCTTCTTTGAAAATAGTCGGCCAATAGAATCCAGCATCAAAAACTTTTTTAGCTGTGGTGGAAGGACCATAGTGTCCCCCTGTCGGGCCATGATGGCATTCATCAAGAATTCTTCTTGTTTCAGAACCAAAAACACATCTTCTTATCATTCCATCGGGACACATCTTGAAAAGATAGGGCTCTTCCCAATAGTAATGTTTGAGGTCTGAAAAGAATTTACTTCGTTGGCCATGAGTTAATCCTTTTTTTAGAATCCCTCCAACGAGGTAATTTGCATAATCAGCAAACCATGAAATTTCTATCTCATCGGCTGTGTCAACAGTCATGAGAGTTTCATCAGGAAAATAATCGTCAATCTTGTCTTCCTTTAACTCTTCCAAGTTCGGATTATCAAGACGAGACAAATTATCAAGACGAGACAAATGATCAGCAGCTAGATTTTCTGCTCCTTTCTTATCTTTGATTTCGATGTCAAATTCTTGGAGTAGCAAAAT
Source organism: Artemisia tridentata subsp. tridentata (assembly GCA_021014915.2). NCBI lineage: Eukaryota > Viridiplantae > Streptophyta > Magnoliopsida > Asterales > Asteraceae > Artemisia > Artemisia tridentata. The sequence goes on from CP139505.1 coordinate 369,060,119, forward strand.
CCATCGGATAAGATGCGGTTTTGCATCTTGTTTGGCAAACAGATATTTGAGCGCTCAATGATCAGTGAACACAATTGTTTTTGAAAGCACAAGATAAGATCTGAATTTGTCGAAAGCAAAAACAACGGCTAATAATTCTTTCTCCGTAACCGTATAGTTTTGTTGCGCATTATTGAGTGTTTTACTGGCCAAGTATATAGGACGAAAATGTTTTCCTTCACGTTGTCCTAATACAGCTCCAACAGCAAAATCGCTTGCGTCGCACATGAGCTCGAATGGTAGTGACCAATTAGGTGAAACCATAATGGGTGCACTAGTCAGTTGGGTTTTCAATATTTCGAATGCCTTCATGCAATCTGCATTGAAGTCAAAAACAGAATCTTTTTCTACAAGTTTCGTCATTGGACGAGATATTTTGGAAAAATCCTTAATGAAACGACGGTAAAAACCGGCATGTCCTAGAAAACTTCTAACGGCTTTAACGTTTGTTGGAGGTGGTAATTTGGTGATAACATCTATTTTTGCTTTGTCAACCTCCATTCCTACACTGGAAATTTTGTGTCCTAGCACAATCCTTCAGTCACCATGAAATGGCATTTTTCCCAGTTGAGAATAAGATGTGGAGTTTCGCATCTTTCGAGCATTTAGTCGAGATTAGAAAGACAAGCTTCAAATGAGCTTCCAAAAACTGAAAAGTCATCCATGAAAACTTCCATCGATGTTTCAAGCATGTCTTGGAATATAGCAATCATACATCTCTGAAAAGTAGCAGGTGCATTACACAATCCAAAAGGCATACGCCAATAAGCGTAAGTTCCAAAGGGACATGTGAATGTAGTCTTTTCTTGATGTTGGGAATTATGATGCATATCAAGAACAGACTTCTTAGGTCTGGTAGTTTACTACTTAGGTCTGGTCGTTTACTGAGTTAGGTCTGTTTATGTTTTAGGTCTGGTTATGTAATGATTAAGTCTGGTAGTTATATGTTAAGTCTGTTTGACTTATTAAGTCTGGTCTGGTCGTAAAGATAGGAAAGTTTGTTAGAGATATATTAGGAAAAGATACATTGCGTGTATGTATCTTTAGAGAAGATTTGTGTATATCTTCTGTGTCATCTAGGGTTTCCTTGTGTTATAAAAGGATCCCTAAAGGTTGTTAGTAAGAGTGTGAGTTGTGCGAGTTGATTATCGTGAATATCAATATACAAAGTTAGTGATATCTCTGCTTGTGTTCTAAATTGTTCTTGTTAAGATTCCGCATTAACATTAACAATCACTTAGGGTTTCTCACTTAGATTGGTTCGGATTTATCCTAACCATCTACTAGGTATTCAAAACTACTTAGTGATCCATATACAATTTGTGGACCAACAAGTGGTATCAGAGCAAGGAGAGAGACTCTGAATTCGTAGAACACTAAAACCTAATTCTCACTCAAATCACCCTTCACAATGTCTGAACTCGATAAGCCTGAAACTTTCTCAATCCATAACAGTGAGGATGAGCAATCAAACCATGAAGATGAAGGAAAAACCGAAACCAGTAACTCCCAAACACAACAACAACCCATCCCTTCCACAACCACAATCTCAAACATAAAACTTCCACTACTGAAGAGAGAAGAATATGATATATGGGCCATGGAGATGGAACATTATCTGGAATACATTGATAGTGATGTATGGAAAGTGATCCAGAAGGGAAATTCTAAGAAGAGAATTTCACAAGGGAATGATGGGCAGCTCAGAATAATGCCACCAGTATCTGCTGAGGAGATTAGGGCTGTGGAGAAGGAAAAGAAGGCCAGAACCTTGCTTCTTATGGCTATTCCTAAGGAGCATCTACAAAGGTTTCATGGCATTCTTGATGCTAAGGAGATGTGGGAAGCTATCAAGAAACGATTTGGAGGTAATGCTAACTCCAAGAAGATGCAAAAGGCTGTTCTTAAACAGCAATTTGAAACATTTAGTGTTTCAAAGACTGAAGGTTTGGAGAAGGGCTATGACAGATTTCAACATCTGTTAACACAATTGGAAGTTCATGGTGCAGCAGTCTCGAATGAGGATGCAAATCACAAATTCCTTAGATCTTTACCATCAGAATGGGGCAATGTATCTGTGGCAATGAGGATCAAGGAGGAAGTAGACTCTATGACACCTGATGACCTTTATAATAATCTCAGGATGTTTGAAAGGGACATCAGTAACAACACTCAGGGGTCAACCAGTTCCTCAAATGTTGCTTTTGTATCTCAAAACAAAAGCAGTACTTACAAGGTTAGATCTGGTGTTAGGTCTGGTAACTATGAAACCCCTTCAAGTGACAGGTCTGCTTCAAGTTTCACTGATGAGGTGATACATTCTTTCTTTGCCAATCAAACGGAAGATGAAAGCTTTATTAGTGAAGACCTTGAACAAATTAATGATGCTGAAGTTGAGGAGATGGATATAAAATGGCACATTGCCATGGTTGCTTTAAGGGTCAAACGATTTCAGAAGCAATATGGTAGGACTATCAACTTCAACAACAAATCACCAGTGGGATACACAAAGAGGACTGTTGAATGCTACAACTGTCATAAGCATGGGCATTTTTCAAGAGATTGTCCAGAGAAGAAGTCTGCTGATGAGAAAAGAATTGAAGATGGGAAGATGGAAAAGAATCAGATGAGTCTGCTGACAATGGAAGCTGGAGGAGTCAATTGGGGTGAGCATCCAAGAGTAAATGAGGAGTCTGATCATGCTCTCATGGCCATTGGTAATGAGGTATCATTATGCTCTAAATTATGTACTGACTCATATAATCATGTTAAGGCTTTATGTGATGAGCAGCAAGAACAAATAGGTGATCTAGAAGTAAATTTATTAGCACATAAAAATGCTGTAAAAACTTTAGAGGCACAAAAGGTCACCCTTCAAAACCAACATGCTGCTTTAAATGAAAAACTATACTTTCAAGCTAATAAGATATATGAACAAGATGAGAAGCTTAAAAGGTATAGACAATTAGGGCTTAAAATTCAGAAGGAAAGGGATGAGCTGAGAAAAAGGGTAGATCAATGGAACAATTCAAATAAAAACCTGTTTAAATGTTGGGATTCTCAAATTAAGTCAAATAAAAAATGTGGCTTAGGATATGAAGAAAATGAGAATAGGGATATATTTAAGAATAAAGAAGAGGACTATGCTGATAAACCTTTGTACAATAGGTTTGTTAAAACTGGTGACTTTAAGGGAGTACCACCACCTTTGAGTGATGACTATACTCCTCTTGAAAAAGAAGAGTTGGATGATTCACTCTTTGTGTATGGTAAGAAAGGTCCTCAAGTGTCTGAATCAACTACCTCAGAGGACAAATCTAGTAGATATTCTTCTTGTCAATCCAATGACTCTGAAGGATCTATTGATAATTCCTCTGATCACTCTAAGTCTGAGACCAACAATGAGGAAAAAGAGAATCCTGAACCTAAGGTTGTTAAGAAGTGTGAACCTGTTGTTACTAAACCTTTAGTAACTGAACAAAAGGCTGAAACAGTTAAACCTAGTTGTGTCAATCACATAAAAACTCCTAGGGAATCTGTTAAATTGAATGAGTCACCTAGAAGCAATAGTGTTCACAGAGAAAGTAGGAGTAGTTACAATTATGCTCCTAAAAGATGTTTTGTGTGTGGAAGTTTAAGTCATTTAATAAGAGATTGTGACTTCCATGAAAAGAGAATGAAAAGAGAGGCTGAGCAAAAGAGAATGAATGCTAATAAGGTTAATGGTTCAAATAAACCAGTTTGGAACAATGCTAGTAGAGTTAATCATGCTAACCAGTTTGTTCCCAGACCTGTTCAATTAAATAACACTACCAGACCTAACTCCTTTGTTAGTTATGGTAGACCAAATTTTGGGTCTGGCTACAGAAACTTTAATGTGCATAGGCAAAATGTTAATTTTATGAGGCCTAAAGTGAATACTGGTTATGTTAACTCTGTGAGACCTAATGTGAACTCTGGTTTTGTAAGACCCAAGAAACCTTTTCAAAAACCTCAGGTGAATGAAAATTTTCAAAGAAATAATTTTTACAAAGCTCATTCACCTGCAAGAAGACAAACAAATGGGGGTTCTACTGACAATTTCTCTGATTGCTGGACTTGGAATCCATTTAAAAATGAATTTACCTATAAGTCCAAACATGGTTTCACTGGAGCAAGTTCATACAAGACCTATAAGTATGTTGCTCCACAGGATGGACACAAGCCCACTCAGGCTTGGGTTGTTAAGAAAAACTGATCTTCTTTCTTAACTTTGTATAGTTTGTATACTTGTTTGTTTCTTATATTGCTATTCTCCTTGGTTATTCTTATTTTCAGTACTTATTTTGCTCTCTATAGTATGTGTGTTTGGTATTTTGTACTTAACTTTGTTTTGCAGTTGTTAGCTCTTCTCTATTTGCAAGTTATTCATATGTGGAAAATTAAAACATCAGAACCAAAGAGCTTTTTATTTAATAACAAGAAATTGCATTCTAGGATGCAAATTACAAAGTTTCTTAAAGACAACAGATTTTTCCCAAACTGGCTAATCATCACCACCTACACCTTCTGCTTTCCTTTGCCCATGAAATCAGGAATGGTCTTCTTGGCTCCTCTTCCACCAAATTGATTCCATGCTTTTGGGCTTGGAAGTGCAAGAACCACACTGCTTGGTGGAGGACGTAGCACAGAACCACTACTCAGGGAAGGCACAGTCTTCGAAGGAAAGGTCTCTTCATCATTCTTGGAGGGGTCTTCTTCTTTGGCACTTTTATCAGCTACATCAGAAGGAGGAGTTGGTCTTGAAGTTTTTGGTTTTTCATCGTCTGGTTCCTTTCCAGACAGATCATAAGCAGCCAGCCATTGTTTCAGAGTTGCTTCTCTCAATGTCTTGTTTCTTATGATTGATGAATACCCTGGTGGGAAGTATCCACCCCATCCTCCTGAGGATGTATCAGAGGATGAATCATTTGGATCCCAGGAATCGGATGAAATTTCTATGGTGTTTACATTGGATGGATCCATTATGCTTCTAAGGTTTTCTTCCGGTTTGTGATGGTTTTTGTGATAAAACTATGGGTGGTTTTATAGGGAAAATCAAGGTTTAATGTCTTTTAATGCTTGGTTGGTGTATGAGTTAATACTTGCAGGGAAAGAGTTATTAATTGTGTTTTTGGAAAGTTGACCTTTGTGTTTATTCTGGTTAAGTATTTAGTGATAAAAAAAAAAAAAAAAAAAAAAAAAAAAAAAAAAAAAAAAAAAAAAAAAAAGGGGGGGATTTACACTTAAGGGGAGGTAATGTACATTTAAGGGGAGGCAAATGTACAAGTTTTAAATATTTTTAAATTGGGTAACCTTAAGTGTTAAATCTGGTAGCTCATGTGTCTTGCAAAAATTGGTTTTTGTCTTCTGTTTTCTTGTTCTTTCAACTAATTCTTGCAGAGAAGCGTGGAATGAGGTGTTACAAAGCTTTGCATTCGCTATAGTAAGTATGAAAGTTCACTCTTTTGGTTAGGTCTGGTAAGTGTATGATTCGGCCTGGTTGACTTTTTAGGTCGGGTAGTGTTAATTTTATGACCGTTAGATCTGGTCAGAGTAACTAAAGATTTTACTAATATATTACCGTTGCACTATTTTCGGTAAAACAAGATATTTATGAAGTATATAAGCTTAAAATTTGATATTATTTATCTTCTTTTATTCTTTATTTGCTTCCTAATTTAAATAATCTTTATTACTCACGACTCTGTTTCTACGCAAACATTTTTCAAAACCCTACCTCTCTTGTCAACCAGACCTAACTCATTAACTAATCCATGGCTAATCTCAAGTTTGTGGACAAACATAATCAAGTCGGGTTCTTGAAGAAGCCCGATCAAAGTGCAGGTTTTGAGCAGATTGTGGATTTTCTAAAAGGTTCTTATATTTGTTATTCTTTAACTCATAATCCTACTATTTATCAGTCCCTTGTCAAGCAGTTCTGGAGGTCGGTTACCTCTGAGACTCTTGATGATGGGACACCATGCTTAAAAGTTGTCATAGACAAAAATGGTTTTACCATTTCTGAAGCATCCATTAGGAACAGTCTCAAATTGGATGATGCTTTAGGTGAATTTGATTTGTCTAATGAGGATATTTTTGAGGGTTTGAATAGCATTGGGTATCCCACAGATGGAAGCTTTACCTTTTGGAAAAGTCATTTTTCACCTCAGTGGAGGTTTTTAGTACATCATTTACTTCAGAGTTTAAGTCCCAAAAGTGGTGGATGGGATCAATTTGGAAGCAAAATTGCTTCTGCATTGGTCTGTTTATCATCTGGAAGGAAATTTAACTTTTCAAAATTAATTTTTGAAGGAATGGTGAAAAATGCTAAGAACCCAAAATTTTTAATGTATCCAAGATTTTTGCAAATGATCTTAAATTTTGAAACTAGGGATAAAGTGCCTTACATCAGTGTGGCCTTTACTTCCAAACTTTTTGCAAATCTAAAAAGGAGTTTTCAAGGGACAGACAAACCTTTGCTTGCTGCTATGCTTGGTACTAACAATGCAGGTACTTCTGAAGCTGCACAAGTGAACCCTGCTGAAGCTCAAGACCAAGTCTCATCTAGGTCTGCTACACCTAGGTCTTCTCCAATTGCATCACCTCAACCAGGTCCCTCACCATCAGCTGACAGGACATCTACACCCATTCAACAATCTTCACCTCCACAATCACATGTTCCAAGTCCTGAAAGGGAGGAGGCACAAAATCCTATTACTGTAGAAGATCTCCTTGTCATTGTTCCTCAACTACAAAAGAAGATTGACATTTTGGAAAAGACTAATGAGGCATTAAGGAAAGCCTATGTGACTTTGGTGAAGAAAGTGAAGAAAATGGGAGTAGCAATGAAGAAAAAGGGTGTCTCTTTTGATGATGAGGATGATGAAGCTGAAAATTCTTCCAAACAGGGGAGGAATTTGGAGCATGAACAAGAAAATATTCTTCAAACACCAATTCAAGAATCACTTGTTCAAGATAATGTCACCACTACAATTAGTCCAGAGACACTGGAAGTTGCAGAGACTTTGGCTCAATCAATGGGCAAGATTAAACAAGATAGGAGGAGAAGAAAGTTAATTTTGTCTGCTGAGGAAGAGATTGAGAAGTTTGGAACTATTTCTGATGAAAAGTCTGGTAATGAGTCTGGTGATGAATCTGGTAAAGAAGAAAAGTCTGGTAATGAACTTAGTTCTGGTAATGAAGAACAAAAATCTGCACTAAGAAAGGGAAAGCAGGTCATGGAAGAAACTTTATTGCCAAAGAAGTCTAAGAGAAAAACAAGAGAAGAACTTGCATCTGAGGCTGAAATTGAAAGGATTAAGGCTCAAGATATTGCTGATGAAGAGAGACAAAAGATGTTAGATGCAGTCTATGCAAGACAGTTGGCTGAAGAATCTGATGATTTCTCAAAATTACTCAATGTTGATGATGAAGTAAGAGCAAAGTATGAAGAGCTGCTAACTATTGAAGGTTTAACTGCTGATGAAAGAGCAAAACAGTTAGCTGACTTCATTAATGCAAGAAGTAATGATGATACATTGGGTGGATTTTTGGAAAAGTTCAAACTTCAAAAGAAAGCTAAGATTCCTAAGAAGATGTCTATGGCAGAAAAGAAGTATGATATGAAGATGTATCTTAAGAATCAAATGCATCTTTCTTTGGATCAGATGAAAAAGAAGTCATATGAAGAAATTCAAGTAGCATATCTCAAGGCATTTGAGAGAGATCAAGGTTACAAAGCTACTGATTATGATGATGTGCAGAAATTTTGCTTTCAAGGTAGAAAGGCTAAAGAGACTGAACTAGTCATTGAACCTGATAAAGTAATTGATCCACAACCTGAAGCTGGTAAGTCAACAGAAGAAGTGCAAGATGAAATGATTAAGCCTATTGTGTTTCAAAGAAGAAAAGGTTTGGAAAGGAAGAGTAAATCCAAGAAAGTAGTTGTTGAAGAAGAATTAGATGAAGAACCTTCATCTGAAGGAGCCACAATGGGGACTATTGAAAGCACTAAGGAACCTACTAAGGTTGTCAAGTATCAACTTATCATGACTGGTGGAAGGGCTGCATATCAAATAATAAGGGAAGATAATTCTGACATTGTTTATATGAATTTTGCTGGCATTTTGATTGATGTGAATAGAAAGGATCTTCAAGAACTGTATCAGTTGGTAAACATTAAACATGGAGATCAACCACCTGAAGATGAGTTTGAAAGAGTCTTTTGGGGAAATTTGAAGGTGATGTTTGAGCCACCAACTGAGTCTGATATAGTGTGGAAACTTCCTGAGGAACAGAACATTGTTAGCTGGAGATACTTTCATACCTGCAAGGTACATTGTGTGTCATTAAAGAATGCTGATATTTATATGCTTGCAGAGGTTGAATATCCTTTATCATCGAGTGTCTGCAAGGAAATGATGAACAAAAAGTTGTATGCTAGTAAAAAGGATGAAGGATATGAGATGTTATTGGATTTGATTAAGAAGCAGTCTTTGAAGGATGTAGTCTAAGAGTGTTTGAAAGAATTTTCACAAGTTGTTGAGTGAGACTATTGGAACTTCTCACTTGGTGGAGGTGCTTTGCACTAACACATCAAAAGGTTATCAGTCCACCTTGTCTCATCAACACAAGGACTGGCTAATCCTGAGCAAACGGCTAACAGGTAAAGATTGCTCAAATCCGTTAATGGCTGACAATTTGCCAAAAATTGTATGGTATTCAACTCACCATATCTAAGATAAGTGAAGAGTTGGCTAGCCCACAAGGTTATGGCTTGTGGTAAAGGCTGTGGAAAACCATAAATGGTAATCAATTCACCATGATGAGGTGCTTTTCCATCAAAGAATTGACTAGTCCAGAAGCAAACGGCTTTTGGTAAAGACTTAACAAATCCGTTGATAAGCTGATGATTTGCTTAAAATCATATGGTTATCAGTGTACCATGGTCTTAAACACCAAAACATTTGGCTACTCCAGTAGTAATGGCTATTGGTAAAGAGACATCAAATCCATTAAATTTCAATGATTCACCTCTCACAGGTGTTAACATACCTGGAAGTGATGAGAATAGCTATGAAACTTAATATGAATTGATGTACATACAGTCATTGTTGCTGTCAAGTCCATATCAGAAGAGCTTATCAAGATTCAAGCTGCTAGAAAGGAACAAGACCTAAATACATTTCAAAGAGTTCAAGATTCAATCCTCAGAAAGCTAAATCAGAAGAACTTGAAGTTCATGAAGCATGAAGATCAAGTTAGGGGAGGATTGTTGGGAATTATGATGCATATCAAGAACAGACTTCTTAGGTCTGGTAGTTTACTACTTAGGTCTGGTCGTTTACTGAGTTAGGTCTGTTTATGTTTTAGGTCTGGTTATGTAATGATTAAGTCTGGTAGTTATATGTTAAGTCTGTTTGACTTATTAAGTCTGGTCTGGTCGTAAAGATAGGAAAGTTTGTTAGAGATATATTAGGAAAAGATACATTGCGTGTATGTATCTTTAGAGAAGATTTGTGTATATCTTCTGTGTCATCTAGGGTTTCCTTGTGTTATAAAAGGATCCCTAAAGGTTGTTAGTAAGAGTGTGAGTTGTGCGAGTTGATTATCGTGAATATCAATATACGAAGTTAGTGATATCTCTGCTTGTGTTCTAAATTGTTCTTGTTAAGATTCCGCATTAACATTAACAATCACTTAGGGTTTCTCACTTAGATTGGTTCGGATTTATCCTAACCATCTACTAGGTATTCAAAACTACTTAGTGATCCATATACAATTTGTGGACCAACACTTGATCAACAGGATCAATGGGAATTTGGAAATATCCTGAAAAACCATCAAGGAAACAAAAGTACTCGTTCCCTGCTAATCTCTCAAGCATTTTATCCATGAATGGCAAAGGAAAATGATCTTTTCTGGTGGCTTTGTTTAATTTTCTGTAATCAATACATACTCGCCATCCTGGGACAGTTCCAGTAGGAACTAATTCATTCCGTTCGTTAGTCACAACAGTCATTCCTCCTTTTTTCGGAACACAGTGAACTGGACTCACCCAAGGACTATCCTCGATGGGATAAATGAAACCAGCATCAAGAAGTTTGATGATTTCTTTTTTAACAACTTCTTTCATGTTGGGATTGAGTTGACGTTGTCTTTCTACAACGGGCTTTGCATCTTCTTCGAAATTGATTTTGTGTTTACAAAAATCAGGACTGATTCTTGGGGTGTCAGATGTTTTCCACGCAAAAGCTCTTTTATGCTTCTTGAGAACAGAAATGAGGCATTCTTTTTCCTTATCTTTGAGCAACGAAGATATGACTACTGGAAGAAGTGAATTATCCTCCAAGTAAGCATACTCAAGATTTTCGGGAAGTGGTTTCAGCTCAAGATCAGTTGGTGGTTCTTGAAGAGATGTTTTGATTCTCAATTGATAATTAAAAGTGATTTCCTCAAAATCTTCTTCTATTTCTCCTTCTTCAACTTCTGTTTCTTCTTCTTTTTCAAACTTTACTTCCATAAAACCAGCGAATTCTTTATCAAAGTTTGTTTCACTAATTTTTTCTGAAGTAGTCATGAATGGATCAGAATCGTCAAGTAATGCATCCAATTCTTCTTCAGTGACTTCATCGATTACATCAACGTTAAAACAAGTGTCATCACTGGAATATGGATATTGCATTGCTTTATCGATTAAAAAGGTAATTCTATCATCTCCAGCTCCAAGATTGAGTTCTTTTCCTTTTACTTTGATGATCGCATCAGCGGTGTTTAGGAAAGGTCTTCATAAAATAAGAGGTACTCTACTATCTTCCTCCATCTCTAAGATCACAAAATCCACAGGAAAATTGAATTTACCAACTTGGACAAGCATATTCTCAGCAATTCCAACAGGATATTGATAAGAATGATTTGCTAATCGAATACTCATCCTTGTAGGTTTCAAGGTATTGATGGAAAGTTTAGAATACAACGAATAGGGAATCAAATTGATACTTTCACCTAAATCGGCTAAAGCATCGCATGTGATGTTGTTTCCTAACGTGCACGGAATCAGAAAACTTCCAGGATCTCCTAGTTTCGGTGGAATTTTGTTTTGAACAATGGCTGAACATTCTTCATTCAGAAAGGTAGCGGATATTTGCTCCAACTTGTTCTTGTTATTAAGAATTTCTTTCAAAAATTTCCCATAATTGGGCATTCCAGCTAAAACATCAACGAGGGGAACATTGAGTCTAACCTCTTTGATTATTTCAACAAACTTCTTATAACGTTCTTCCATTCTTTCTTTCTTAAGGCTTTGAGGATATGGAATTTTTGGTGAATACGCCTTAACTGGTGGGATGGGTTTGGGTGGTGCTTTTTTGGTATTTTCCTTTTTTGCTTCTTCTTCCTCCTCACTATCATCATCGATGATCGTGGTATCATTTGGATTGGGTGGTGGATCATAAGAAAGACCACTTCTTGTGAATACATCATTTATATGCTCATTTCGAGTCTGTGGTTGACGATAAGTTTTATCGTTCGATCCAGATGATGTCGGCTTAGGGTTGGTTTGGGTATTACTTGGCAACGAACCAGATGGTCGGAAAGAAATTTTATCAGAAAGTCTACCAAATTTGTTTTCAAGATCTTGAATCGATGCTTGATGATTTTTCTGACCTTGCTCAACCTTGGTTTTGAGATTGAAAAATTGGTTCTTGACGAACTCATTGGTTGATTTTTGAGCAGTTACGAATTCTCTCATCATTTTCTCAAAATCAGATTCTTTTGCTTTTTTGTCAGAGGTTTGTGTGGTTTGATTGTCTACTCGTGGTTGAGAATCACGGTTGTTATCCCGTTGTTGACGATCTTGCCAATTTACAGAATTTCGTCCGTAATAATTTCCACGATAACCGCCTCCACGGTATCCTCCTTGGACATAATTGGCTTCTCCTTCTTTGGGTTGGTCCATTGGTTGGTCGTCACATTCTGATGATGGGTGATTACGTCCATAGTTATTACAACCGTCTCGCATTTCTTTCATTTCTCCTTTAAGGTCTTTGTATTGCGAATCGATTTTTGAATTTAATGTTTCCATTTTCTCCATGAGTTTAGAGGTATCGGAACTTTCAGCAAAAGCAACAATTTTTCGTAAGGGTTTGGTTTTGGCATCTTTTGACCAGTCGAGTTTGAGAAGAACTCGGTCTTCTAGCAATTGGTATGCCTGGTTTGGAGTCTTATAAAGAAAAATTCCTCCAGCATCAAGAATTCCTTGAGAAGCTTCATCTAGTCCATGGTAGAAGATTTGGATAATGGTTCCTCGTCCTAAACCATGTCCATGACAACTACGAAGTAAATCTTTCATATGAAGCCAGGCTTCGACGAGCGATTCGTTAGGGTTTTGTGTGAAAGCACGAATTTCTCCCATGAGTCAATCAAACATGGCAGGTGGAAAGAATCGGCTTACAAAAGCTTGCCTCATCTCCTCCCAAGTATTGATAGTTCCTGGGGTTAATTCATTATACCACACTTTTGCGTCTCCAGCAAGTGATGATGGAAAAAGTTTGAGTTTAAGGGCATCCACATTGGTGTCGCCATATCGGAACATGCCACAAATTTCGATGAATTCGGCAATGTGCTTATGAGGATCGGCCCTCGAACGGCCATCGAATTGACGGTCTTTGATCATAGAAAGATGGTGACCTTTCACGGTGAAATTGTCACCTAGGTTGACAGTAACAATAGCAGCTCCAGGAGTGGGTGCTACGGTTCGGTTGGCTTTCCACATGGGTCTATCGTCAGCCATGGGAAAAGGTTGCTCGGTGAATGGGTTATAAACGACTTTAGCTTCACAAAGATTTTCAAACGGTGGGTTTCGTACTCTTGGTATACGGTTGGCTAATGGAACAAATGGTTTTCTTTTCTTTCTTTGTCTTCGGACTAAACATTCGGGATCTGAAAAAGGTGAAATTGGTTCTATTCCCATTGATCGAGTGTTCATACAATTCCCAAGAGAATCGAGGCAATGTTTAAACACACGATTAAAGAATGGAAACAGTTTGAAAAATCAGGTTTGGTGATCCGATCGGATGGATGAAATACCGATCGGATACTTGTCTCTGTAAAATTGATTTTGGTGAAAAACCGATCGGATAGAAGTTACTACCGATTGGATGAAGCTCTCGGTAAAATTAAAAATTGGACAACCGATCGGATGGATGAAATACCGATCGGATGATCAGCTCGGAAAACTTTTTATTTATTTATGAAAACGAACTATGAACTTCTAAAACCTACAGAAACACGATCAAAATCCCCGGCAGCGGCGCCAAAAACTTGATGTGTCGAGTGTGAGTACAAGTTTTAAATTTATAAAGGTCGAATTACCGAATCTAGAAACAACACATACGAGCAAGTGAACTCGTCCGTTATAGCAAGATTGTGATGGTAAGTCGGGATCGTTCGCAGGGATTTGTGTAGTGAATCGAATTGTAAGCTACTAGAAGTAAATTCCTTAACAAGTAATGAAAAATAGATTAATTCAAATGATTAAAAACTACACTTGCTTAGACTAGCATACTACTCCTTGATAAGCATGATTGTGATAACTTTGGATAACATGTTGGTTATGATAATTAGTTTGGTGAACTAATCTATTGCTTCTACAAATTAAACCTTCGTCAAGATTTTAGTTCATAAAAACAAGCATTACGTTTAACCACTCAATTCAAGATCGATTCAAGGTTCATAAGTTGGTGTACCTTAAACACAAAAATCATCTTTTGCTTAATCAAATAGCTTAGGAAATGGTCAATACAAAAGGTAACCGATTATAGACAAAAGGTCACAATTGAGAGTAAACTATTAATCTTTCGACCCTTGAAATGGTTTACCATCAATCCTATTTTTGATAGACAAAAGCATTCTCATTACAACCACAATTAACTTTCTTTGTGTAATCAAGAATAATGGGTAAAAACAATCACTCATAGACAAGTGATTATAACTAGTTGAATAACAATAGTTCTTTCGACCCTTAAGATTATTAGCAACTAGTTAAACTTGATTCAACAAATTTCACTACAAAACTTAATCACGATTGGATCTTAGAATCAACTTGAAATTGAATTAAAACATGTCATCACAATCATACGCATATCAATTGGTAATACACATCATCTAAGCAAGTGCACAAAGGCACTAGCCACTCATAGCAAACATAAACATAAACTCATAACTTTGAACATTAGAAACCATAATTGAAAGTCTTACAATGATTGAAATAAGATTACAAATGATGAGATGATGATAACCAAAAGGTTGGTGATGATTCCTTGATGTTACGACCTCCAAATGATGACTTCTTAGACCTCTAAAGTTTCCTGGACTTCTAAGGACGAATTTTGAGAGTATTTTTATGAGTGGTTGCTTCTCCCTTTGTGTTTTCTTGAGATTTTTCTAAATACTCATCAAATGGTCCAATTAATACTCCAACCAAGGGTCTAAGTTCATAAATGCTTCTCTTGTCCTCCAAGTAGTATTGAATAGACTAGAATTATGAGTGGAAGGACCTAGAACCGGATGTGTAGAGTCACATATCTTAATGATGAAGTTTTGGCAAGTCAGCAAGCTTCCAACCGATCGGTAATATGTCCAACCGATCGGTTGGTCTTCGATACTACCTCCATCCGAATCGGTTGCGGGCGGCGACCGATCGGATGGATCACTGCTGCTTGAACCTTTTCTTGGACTTTTGTCGTCTTGGCTTGATTTTTCCTTTTTGGTTCTTCGGTTCTTCATCCAAACTTGATCTTTTCAACATCTTTGAAGCTAATCGACATGAATACTTGGACCTTCATTCTTTGAAATGCCTTTTTGATTGGGTCTTTGTATAAGAATCTTCGCACTTTCATAAATATGTCCTTCTTTCTCCTTTTTCTCATCTTTTTCCTCCTTTTTCCTGTTTTTGGCCACATATGCTTTGCAAACACACTTTGGTACGATTTAGTAACAAAAGCATATAAATACAACCAAAAAGCATACATAAAAACACGAATAACGCTACTAAAAACATGCACAATTTGAGCGTTATCACCCTTTGTGATTTTCGGCCAAGACCAAGGAGAAGGGAAGAAGAAAATTTTAGGGTTTTTATTCTTGAAGCTAAAATCAAGATCAAGGTATAATTTTCAATACTTATGCTTAATTAATTTTTGTAATTCATGTAACAATAATATGATGGATTAGGGTTTATGTTTAATTCGGTAAATTATTAATATAAAACATGTTGGGATCATTAATTAGTAATATTATGATGGTTGGTGAAGAGATTAGGGTTTAAAACTTGTTAATTAATGAGTTAAGTTTCTGACAGAATATTAAGGCTGTAAAGATTTGATGATATTTAATAGATGGAAATGAGTTAGGTCACGAATTTTATGTCTAAATTGTAGTTCAGAGAAAGAGCTTTCCAAAAAGTCCGGCCACGAGTGTTTTTGAGGTCGGGAAGTCAGTCAAACGAATTTTATAAGTTAAGGTGTCAAAACAGTTAAACCGGGACAGATTTAGGTTAGAAGTATTGAGGTCAAAAGTGGTTTAAAAAGTGTAATTTGGGTTAGCCCTTTTGGGGGAATTGAGTTCTATATTATCTTTGACTTCCACGCGAAAATTGGACGATAATAAGTTGTGCAAGTATGTCTACTAGGTCAAAACATTTTGGTGTGCGTTCAGATCCGAATCTAGATAGTTGTCATGTTTGATTTTTCATTGGGTACTTTGTGTGTGTTTTTAGTACATGGCCTTCTGGGAGAAGCTTGTATGATCATGAAGGATCATGGTGAATTTTTGGTGTGAGTTGTGGAGAGTTTTGGTCGTGATTTTATATGGGTGAAAGTACCCTAAAATTCTGCGTTTTCTGAAAGAGTTTATTTAAGGGATTTAGTGAGTATAAGTGTTTGGTAGAGATTAGTATGGAGTCTAGGTAATCCATGGTGGGTTATATGAACCTTAGACATCCATCATATATGTGTGTTACATGGACTATAGCTTTTAGCTTGGTCGCGTGTAATGTGATCTTATTTGTGTTATATAGATTGTGGTTGATATTTGGAAGCTGCAAGGTTTGAGGTGAGTTCATAGTCCCATTTTTACTTTGTTTTAAACTTGGGATGGGAATGATGCTTGTGTAAATTATGATTTTAAGTTACTGTGATTATGTGTCTAATAAATGCATGGACGTGTAAGTGGTTATCATGTTTATGCTACATGTTATGATATTGTGGTGTAATGTGGTTCTTGGATCAGTGGGCGCGTTCCGTCCCAATTAATGTGTGATGTGGTATTTGGATCGGTGGGCACGTTCCATCCCAAATTATTGGTGGATATTGAATTTGGATCGGTGGGCACGTTCCGTCCCGTTAGTTGGCTTTGTGATTGCATGTTAGCTTATATGGTAACTATACTTGTTGTCCTGCTATGTTTTATAATCACAGTGAACTGGTGTTCGAGATATATTGTGTGTCTTAAACCTATGAATCTCACCAACATTATGTTTACGTTTTTAAGCATCATTTTCAGGTGAGCATTCTAAGGCTAAGGTAGAAGGAAGCGACTAGACGAGACTTAGTTGCATTTGAGGATGACTTATCTTTAAGTTTTAATTTGAATAAGTTAGATTTTGGTTATGATACTTGAATGTCTTTCATTAGTACTTTATATTTTAATGAAGATACCTTGGAGATTGTTTTGGATATTTTATTTTGGGGTATCGTTACGACACTTTGTGTCTGTACTTTGCTCTATTTATTTGCATGTAGTAATTCGCTATTTAGACACCATGTGTTGTGATGATATCCATGATGTTGCACTCGCGTTTCCGCCATTGGCGAGGTGTGACAGATTGGTATCAGAGATTTGGTTATAGAGAAGTAGGTGGTTGAACCTAGACTATAACCTAGGAGTCCTTCATATAGTTGCTTTTAGGGCCTATGTGTGAGTATGGTATTTTATATGTCTATTTTTCTTGAGTTTATGAGTAGTCTTGTCGAGTTTCGGACGCCGATTGAACCCCTATACTTAGTATTATATATGTCACTTTTAGCATGGCACCTCTCGCGCGTAGCAAGCTTCGTTGGACTACCGTTGTCGCTACTGGTTGCAAGAGGATTGGTAACTTGAAACGGACTAACAAGAGGATCTTAGTTCCTGTTAGCATGTATGCATGTAAGATCGAGGAGAGGATGACTCTAGTAAACGTGGATGGAGAGGAGATAGAAAGGTACGAGACAAAGGTGACGAATAAAGACGGCTACATTATTAGGTACCCAAATTCCTAGAATGTAAGGAAGGGGTTTGGACTGGGCCTCGTGATTTGTATGGGTTTGTGGACCATATAGAGGAGGAAGAAAGGAGCCTCAAGAATGGTTTTGCTAGTCGTCCACTACCACATCCCGAGGGAAACCGAAATGGATGGCTTAGTGAGGAAGACGAAGTGGAATCAGATCTGGAATCCATCGCGAGTAACACGATTTAAGCGTAGGGATAGAGCTCGAGCTACGTGCGACATTGTTGTTTAGCGTTATGTTTTGGATGTCTTTTGTGGTCTTTTGATGTTGGTATTGTGTTGGAATATGGATTCCATTGGATTTTGGGATTTTACCCAAGTTTTAATAATAAGGCTTGAGCGAGTTTGAATATTTTATGTGTGTGATATGTGATTAATTCTGAGTTTGTGTATGTGTTATTGTAAGATGTTATTATTGATAGGTGTGGTATTGGAAGCGAGTACACATGTGAAAGGATACATCTATAATTATGGGTGGCCAACATAATTATACATGTATCACGACACATGTGGACTTATGGCCAATGCTACATTGACCAATGATGACATGCTTACGTGTAGTATGATTAGATTTAACTGTGATATTTGTGTTAATTGTCCCATTCGATGGGGAATACTTGTGTTAAGTATGACTATGTATTCGCGAATGTCGTGAACGGCGCCTAACGGTATTAATGATTTGTGTGTCCAGGAAATGGCACCAAAAAGACCAAGACGCCTATTTAAGTCACCAATGAGTGGAGCTTACCGGACGCCGAAGAAGCGGACGCCGAAGAGGCGAAAGTCGGAGCCCACTGCTGGGGAGAGTAACCCCATCTTTCAGCAAATGATCAATCAACAACTGGAAGCCCTATTGCCAGAGATTGTTAACCATGTGAGCGCACAGATGGGTGATGGTGCTCAATCTAATGGTGCTGGAAGTAGTGGGGGTGGCAACAACGGATGCTCCTACAAAGAGTTTATGGCTTGTAAGCCCAAGGAGTACGATGGTAAGGGTGGTGCGATAGTGCTCACTCGATGGATATAGAAAATGGAAGCAGTGATGGATATTAGTGGCTGTGCTGAAGCTCAGAAAGTCAAGTATGCAACGAGTTCTCTGATCAATAAGGCTTTGACTTGGTGGAACACGCAAGTCCAAGCTAGGGGTAGAGTTGCTGCGATGGGAATGACTTGGGAAGATCTCAAAGCATTGATGATGGAGGAGTTTTGCCCAAGGAATGAGATGCAGAAATTGGAGGAAGAATTTTGGAATCATGTAATGGTTGGAGCTAATCACGCGGGGTATACTGACAGGTTCCATGAGTTAGCTAAGTTGGTCCCTCACTTGGTAACTCCTGAGTCGAAGCGTATTGATAAATACATTCGTGGGTTGGTTCCGCAGATTCGTAGCATGGTTAGGGCTACGGAACCCACGACACTCCAGAGTGCTATTCAGAAGGCTGGAGCACTAACTGATGAAGCGGTTAGGAGTGGAGTACTCGCGAAGATGAGTGAGAAAAGGAAGGAGGAAACTGAAGCAGGTAAGCAGGTTAGTGCTGGTACTGACAATAAGAGAGCAAGGAATGGGAAAGGGTTCGTAGCGGTGAATCCTGTGGTGGCAGCGAGTCCTGCAATGGCAGCTACTCCGGCGGCGACAGGAAACGCCGACAGAAGGGGGTACACTAATCTTGCTCCCAAATGCGCGAAATGCAATGGTTATCATCATGAGCAGGCTGGATGTCGTACGTGTTTCAGGTGTAACAAACCTGGACACTTTGCTAGGGAATGTCGCGCGGTGATTACTCAGGCGACTCCAATCAGCTCAGTTGGCGCAGGGTATGGTCGTAAGGCGTGTTATGAGTGCGGAAGTACGGATCATCTACGAAATGTGTGTCCCAAGCTGAACAGGGCACCTGGTCAGACAGGAAAAAGGTTGGCCATTGAAGGAGGTCAAGGGCAAGGATACAACAGGAATGCAGCTAAGGGAAAGGCGTTCACCATGAATGCAAACGAGGCGCGTCAAGACCCGCACGTCGTTACTGGTACTTTCTCTTTAAATGGTCATTATGCTACTACTTTATTTGATACGGGTGCGGATTACTGCTTTGTGTCCACTGAATTTGCTAAATTATTGAATGTTGAACCTAGTGAGCTTAGGTCTAGTATTGTGATTGAGATAGCTAGCGGTAGGGAAGTAGAGGTTGACAAGGTTATTCGAGGGTGTACTATAGTGTTAGAAGGTATCCCATTCAGGATTGATTTGATACCTTTCGGGCATGGGAGTTTCGATGTGGTGATAGGGATGAGCTGGTTGTCTAAGCATAAGGCCGAGGTTATATGCCACGAAAAGGTAGTTCGTATTCCTTTAGAGAGTGGTGTTATACTTCGGATACAAGGAGAATGTGTAGGGAATGAGTTGAAGTCCCTTAAGAACGCAAAGGCCAAAGAGCGTAGCATGAAAGAGATTCCTGTGGTATGTGAATTTCCTGGCGTTTTTCCTGAAGACTTGTATGGGTTGCCTCCAATCCATCAGGTTGAATTCCGTATTGAATTGATGCCTGGAACGGCACCTGTGGCGAAATCCCCATATCGTTTAGCACCCTCTGAGATACAGGAGTTGTCCGCGCAGTTGCAAGAACTTCAGGATAAGGGGTTTATTCGACCTAGTCATTCTCCGTGGGGAGCACCTGTGTTATTTGTTAAGAAGAAGGATGGTTCGTTCCGGATGTGTATTGACTATCGAGAATTGAACAAGTTAACTGTTAAGAATCGGTATCCTCTTCCTAGAATCGATGATCTCTTTGACCAGCTGCAAGGTTCTCGATTTTTCTCAAAGATAGATCTACGTTTTGGGTACCATCAGCTGAGAGTGTATGAGGAGGATATCCCAAAGACTGCTTTTAGGACTCGTTATGGACACTTTGAGCTCACGGTTATGCCATTGGGGTTGACAAATGCACCTGCGGTATTCATGGATTTGATGAATCGCGTTTGCAAGCCTTACTTGGATAAGTTCGTGATTGTGTTCATAGACGACATTCTAATTTATTCTAAGTCGAAGGAGGAGCATGGAGAACATTTGAAGTTGATCCTTGGATTACTGGAGAAGGAGAAGTTGTACGCCAAGTTCTCAAATTGCGAGTTTTGGCTTGAGGAGGTACATTTTCTTGGACATGTGGTAAACAGTGAAGGAATACATGTAGACCCTAGTAAGATAGAAGTGGTCAAGAACTGGAAGGCTCCTACGACGCCATCTGAGATACGCTCATTCTTAGGATTGGCAGGGTATTACCGAAGATTTATAGCAAATTTTTCGAAAATTGCTAAACCCCTCACTTTACTGACTCAGAAGAACAAGAAGTATGTTTGGGGAGAAGAGCAGGAGGTGGCTTTTCAGTCGCTAAAGGATAGTTTGTGTAATGCACCTATTCTGACGTTACCTGATGGGCCAGATGATTTTGTTGTGTATTGTGATGCGTCGAATCAAGGATTTGGGTGTGTGCTAATGCAGAGGGGTAAGGTGATAGCTTATGCATCCCGGCAACTCAAGATTCATGAGAAGAATTATACAACTCATGATCTAGAGCTTGGTGCGGTAGTATTTGCTCTCAAGAATTGGAGACATTATCTGTATGGCACCAAGAGTGTTGTTTATACAGATCATAAGAGTCTTCAGCATATCTTCAGTCAGAAGGAGCTGAATATGCAACAAAGAAGATGGATTGAATTGTTCAGTGATTATGATTGTGAGATTCGCTATCATCCTGGAAAGGCGAATGTGGTAGCTGATGCTTTAAGTAGAAAGGAAAGGATTAAGCCTAAGCGTGTGCGAGCAATGTGCATGACGTTGCAGTCGGGAATTAAGAGTAAGATATTGGCAGCACAAGAGGAAGCTCTTAAGGATGAGAACGCGACCGCTGAGATGCTGCGTGGGTTGGATCAACAAATGGAGAAAAAGGAGGATGATGGACTGTATTTCTTAGATAGAATATGGGTTCCAATGGTAGGAGGTGTAAGGACGTTGATCATGGATGAGGCTCATAAGACGAGATACTCGATTCATCCAGGATCGGACAAGATGTATTATGATCTTAGAGATGCTTACTGGTGGCCAAGAATGAAGAGGGAAATAGCTAAATATGTTAGTAAATGTCTAACTTGTTTGAAAGTTAATGCTGAACATCAGAAACCCTCTGGACTGTTACAACAGCCGCCGATTCCTGAGTGGAAATGGGAGAATATAACGATGGATTTTATTACTAAGTTGCCTCGAACAAGTAATGTACATGACACGATATGGGTCATAGTGGACAGGCTGACGAAGTCTGCACATTTTCTGGCCATTCGTGAGGATTATAAGATGGAGAAGCTGGCAAGAATCTATATTAATGAGATTGTGGCGAGACATGGTGTGCCTGTGTCGATTATCTCTGATCGCGATAGTAGGTTTACCTCGCGGTTCTGGCAGTCGCTACAGAAGGCGTTGGATACACGTTTGGATATGAGTACAACTTATCATCCACAGACGGATGGGCAAAGTGAGCGAACGATTCAAACTTTGGAGGATTTACTTAGGGCATGTGCTATTGATTTTGGAGGAAGCTGGGATACTCATCTACCTTTGGCGGAGTTTTCCTATAATAACAGCTATCATTCCAGTATTAGGTGTGCACCATTTGAAATGTTATATGGGAGGAAGTGTAGATCGCCTGTTCTATGGGCAGAGGTTGGGACAAGCCAACTAATTGGTCCTGAACTAGTGCAAGAGACTACGGATAAGGTGTTTCAGATTAAGGAAAGACTTAAGGCAGCGAGAGATCGCCAAAAGAGTTATGCGGATAATCGCCGTAAGCCTTTGGAGTTTAGTGTTGGTGATTTTGTGATGTTGAAAGTGTCTCCTTGGAAAGGTGTTGTGGTTTCGTAAGAATGCAAATTAGCACCAAGATATGTAGGGCCGTTCGAGATTACGGAAAGAATTGGACTTGTGGCATATCGGTTGAAATTGCCTGAAGAGTTAAGTAGTGTGCATGATACGTTTCACGTATCTAATCTGAAGAAATGTTTGGCGGATGCTAGTCTGCATGTGCCATTAGAGGAGATTAAGATTGATAAGACCCTTCATTTTGTTGAGGAACCTGTTGAGATTATGGACCGAGAGGTCAAGAGTATGAAGCGTGGTAAGATAGCGTTGGTAAAGGTACGTTGGAATTCCAAGCGTGGTCCTGAGTTTACTTGGGAACGTGAGGATCAGATGAGGTCCAAGTACCCGAAGTTGTTTGCTAAGAAGGTTGATGAGACGAGCTATTAAATCTCGGGACGCGATTTCCCTAAGTGGGGGATGATGTAACAACCGTGAATTTTAGCAGGTTAGTTTGACTAATAGTCTCAACCTATCTAAATTTTGTTTGGTGTGTATTGTGTGTTTACGTGTGATATATGTGTGGTATATGTGCGGTATATGTGTGATAAGTACGTGTGTTGGCACTAAATCCCTTGGTGTGAGATTTTCATCATGATTGAGTAGTGTTGAATTTTGGGATAAGTTCATTTTGATCGCCTTGGTGGTGTAGAAATGACTTGTGTAGTTTTGGTGTTTTGTGATTTTGCGTAACAAGTCTCCGTTCAAATATTTGAGCGTTAGTAAGTTACGTGGAGGTTGTTTTTATGGGTTATATTAATAATAAGTGTGAAAATCTATTTTTGGAAACTTTGTTTTGAAAATGATATTTTTCCGGGTTGTCGTAAAAACGAAAGTTTATCGCGTAAGGTGTTAAGTTCGGTATAGGGTTTTTATAAAATATCAAGAGTACAAGGTTTTAAGTGTAATAATTAATTTTAATAAAAAAAACATAATAGGGGGGCGGCCGAATATAGGGGATAGGGGAAAAAAGGAAACCAAATTTGATCCCAAATATACTTACCAAATATTAAGGAGGTCAGAATAATCCATAGGTCATTACAAATACAAAACCAAAACTCTCCCATTCACCCTTTGTGATTTTGGCCAAGACCAAGGAGAAGGGAAGAAGAAAATTTTAGGGTTTTTATTCTTGAAGCTAAAATCAAGATCAAGGTATAATTTTCAATACTTATGCTTAATTAATTTTTGTAATTCATGTAACAATAATATGATGGATTAGGGTTTATGTTTAATTCGGTAAATTATTAATATAAAACATGTTGGATCATTAATTAGTAATATTATGATGGTTGGTGAAGAGATTAGGGTTTAAAACTTGTTAATTAATGAGTTAAGTTTCTGACAGAATATTAAGGCTGTAAAGATTTGATGATATTTAATAGATGAGATGAGTTAGGTCACCAATTTTATGTCTAAATTGTATTTAGAGAAAGATCTTTCCAAAAAGTCCGGCCACGAGTGTTTTTGAGGTCGGAAAGTCAGTCAAACGAATTTTATAAGTTAAGGTGTCAAAA